>OX276438.1:7500-2507500 GCA_946251915.1 Abrostola triplasia
CGACCCTCAAACTGCAAACCTAACCTAACCTAACCTAACCTAACCTAACCTAACCTAACCTAACCTAACCTAACCTAACCTAACCTAACCTAACCTAACCTAACCTTTTTTTTTTTTTTTTTTTTTTAACGTGAGGGAAATGCGTTACGCATTCCCCGCCGCTGGGAGGCGACGGGGATATGTGGGACTCTCCCCCGTGAACCCAATAAGATCCACAGGGGCATACCCACTAAAAACCTCACAATTGCCTGCTTCAGCGCATAAATGGCGGGGAGGCGGGATCGCTATAGCATTCTACCGCCAACCCCGCCAGCGCTGTCCGCCCTGTAAAGTGGGGCGGATTCTTCGCTCCCCCCTATGTAGAGGTAGGGGGGTACAGGACTTCGGCGCAGAGACCGTGCAATGCAGAGGTGGGTCTCCCAACCCAGCCTCCGCGGCCTCTGCTCAGCGAGGGGACGCCAAGTCCGTCTCCTCGCTGTCTCTTCGGCGCATGGGTGCGCGTCACCAGAGGGAGAAGTGGGCCATATCAGACAGACATGGGCACCACCTCCCCATCCGTGGCAGCCGGAGTGGGGGTCGGCCGCAGAACTGCGGCCTTCCCCTTACCCTTTTGGGGCACGCCAGCCCGACAGGGCTTGGTGCCAATCGGGTGGTCGGCCATGCGATCCGCAGCAGCACAGGCTGTGCAGTGCGGATCCCTGGCACACAACTTGGCCAGGTGGCCGACCTCGCCGCAGCGGTAGCACTGCGTGCGGCGATCCTCTTTGGACGTGCAGACGTGCTGCACGTGCCCGTTGAGCAGGCAGCGGTAGCATCGGGTGGGCCTGGCATCGAGCAGTTTGACCTGCGCCGAGACCCAACCGACCAGCAACCTGCTCCGGGCCACCTTATTTGCGGCTGCCACAGGGCAGCGCACCCATACGCTGCCAAGGCCGGAGGGGCTTCGTCGAACTTCCCCCGCCTTGACCTCGTCAGCCGTGCAGCCACCCGTACGGGCGACTGCGGCGACGACACCTTCCGGAGTCGCCGAGTCATCCAGCCCAGAGATGCGCATCTCTGCGCATTTAGTGGGCCTGGAGACCCGGACATCTTCTGCACCCAGTGCTTCCCTTAGCTTTTGCGCGAGGGCGTCGGCCTTGCCGCCGCTGTCCGCCCCCGGCAACTCGAAAATGCGGGCCCCGGTCACCGCCGGTCTGTAGCGCAGGCCGGTGATGCCGAGGTCCGCTAAGGGCACCTTTTCCATGGCCGTCGTGAGGACGGCCGCGTAGGAGAGGCCGCGCTCCACCGCGCTTGGCTGCAGCGTAATCACTACAGCCGACGAGCGCGGCACGCGCAGCCTCGGTGCCCTTTTCTTCTGCGCCTTACGTGGCGCCTCCTTCTTCTTGCCCTTTTCCTTTGGGCCACCCGAGCCTTTGTTGTTGGGCGGTTCGGGCTTCTGCTTCTTCCCCTTCTTGACCACCGTGGTCCAGCCCTCCTCCAATAGGATGGGGCTGGCAGAGGTGGTGGTCTCAGGGGCGGCCGTCGTTCCGGAGGTTGAAGGCTGCGGAGGCTCCGCAGCCTTCTTCTTTTTGGGCGGCTGCTTCTTCCCCTTTGACGGGTTGGAAGCAGCGGCCTGCCGCTCAGCAACAACTGGAGAGGACTCCGTTGCAGCCGGCGAGTCTGCGCGCCTTCTGTCCGCCGCAAGGGGTGGACGGGTCTGCTGCTCTGCTGCGAAGCGCGCGTCCACCATGGTCTCAACCTGGGCCAAGATGGAGCGCGTCAACTCTTCAGCGTCCTGGGTGGGGGGACGCACCGAAGCAGCAGCAGCGGCCTCAGCCGCACCCTGCTTCCTATTAAGCTCCTTCACTTCGCGACGGAGCTTTTTTATTTCTTTGTAAAGGCTGTCATTTTCAGCCTTTACTGCGAAACACGCCCGTTGGAGCACCTCCGTCTCACCGGTGGTGTTGCGTTTGATGAGGAGCTCCACATCGCGGCGGATACGTCTTGCGGAATCGTTAAGAATCCGCACGTATCCGCAACCTAACCTAACCTAACCTAACCTAACCTAACCTAACCTAACCTAACCTAACCTAACCCAGTTACAACCCTACCACGGTCACGAGCGGCACGAAAACCTACGCTCCGTTAAATTTTAAATATTTAAAAATTAATTGCGGTGGCAATTTTGATCATAGACTCAAGTATCCGGTGTCAGATTGTGTGTGACAGTGCAGTGCATCCTGTGAACTATCCATTTCGTCCCACCGAGGACCCCCTGGACTACAGTTGGTGAAAAACCCTATAATTTTTAGGTTATAACCTAAAGTTATACCACGTTTTTGGAAACTGCACGAGAACTACACGCCGTGACCTGCATACGAAGACTGAATCTGTTGGATACTGCCCACCGCGACGTCCTGGAATGCTCAGGAGGCGTCAGCAGTTGCGCATTTTCGAGGAAAATAGGAAAATTGCAAAACCACGTGGTGCAGAAAATTTGAACCGGAGCAGCTAGAGAGCTGTAACTTTGCAGAGACGTTGTCCTGCTCACCAAAGGTTGGTTACAACCTTTACAAAAATTTTAACTACCCTACTTTCTTTTCTGGAAGCCGACGAAAGTGTCAACTTTGACAGCATATAACTCCAGAACCAGTCCAGCTTTCGAAATTCTGGAATTGCTATTCTTGGCGCGCTGATCAGAGGAAGCTGCAGGGCGAGTTCCAGCGTTTTATCTTCAGAGCCCTACGAGCAGTAATTAAAATAAGAAATTTTCAGTAATTTTTCAAAATTTTCATGTACCTTTCAAAATTTTAAATTTTTTATTTAATATCTAGATCCGCACTGAATTTCTGTAAATTTTACAATTTTTTGCATGATTTTATGTATAGCGGTTCTGGAGATATCAATTTTTTAACGAATTTTTCCATTTAATTCAAACCTAATAAGAAATTAGTGTTTCTAACGCCGAATTTGGGTCCAAACAATCGGATAGAACCTATTTGAGCCCAAACACCGACCCAAAACTCCTAAATCTGGCGGAAATAGCATTTTTCAGCAATCTGGGTTTAATGGTTATTATCTTTGGATGACTATATCTCCGGAACCGCTGGGCATAGAGTGGTCGGATTTGGACCCTCTGCTGGTAATTACTAAGTTCTACAGAACTGATATATTTTCAGCGACTTTCAGGCCTGAAGATTTTCGGACCCTGAAAGCACCCCTTAGGGGTGGGGGAAGTGAGGCTATTGTACCCGTTCGAAATCCGGGCTTTCTGCGGCCATCGGTTGCGGAGTTACAGACTTTTTTGTCAGCACTTTGACAGCTGGCAGCCATTTTGTTGCATCTTTGAACAGCCATAACTCCGCGGCCGAGGGTCGTGGAGATTTGCGGTTTTCGGAGCTTTGGTGGTCGCTACAACAGCTACCAGAATTCTCAGCCTTCAGCTGAATTTCAGCCAGAAATTTTCAGGAGTCTGAAAGTCGCCGAACTGGCTAGAGAGGGTGACGCTGAGTGTGGTGAACCCAAACACCGGTATTCTGCGACTTGGGAGTAGGGAGATACTTGCGGTCAGAGTTGCAGTTTGACATTTGTCGCAGCCATTTTGCGAAACTTTAAATAAGGATATCTCCTGAACCGGTAGTCGTAGGAGGCCGGGGTTTCTTTTGAGGACATAGGACGGACTTGGGCATTGTGGGCAACTACTTTTCAGGCGTTTTCAGGACTCTGGAATTTTTCAGCCTGAAAGCACCACCGGAAGATAGGGCTCGTCGCGCTGAATCTGGGGATACCAATCACCATCATCTTCGCCCTGGCGGTCTCGGAGATATAGCGTTTTAACCACATTCTGGCGGCCATCTTGCTTAATAACCAGAAATTTCATCCTTCTGTATCTTCGGGACCCCTTGGGCTAGGATACCGGAGTTTGGGTTCATTAGAGAGGTCTCGGGGAGAGCTATAAGTTGGAATACTCGGTTCGGCTCTACGCAGGGCCCAAAACTTTTTCGGCCCCGAAACCTATATTTTTCGGCTCCTGAAAGCGAAGTTTTGTTAGGGGGACACTGGACACGCACAAACACACACACACACGCACAAACACGCACGCACGCACACATAAACACAAGTACGCACGCAAGTACTCACACATTCACACTCACACACACACACACTCACACACACACACACTCACACACACTCACACACACACACGCACGCAAGCAGTCACACGTAAACACACTACTTACCTTCAGCATCCTGCTATCCTGCACCGATCGGGGACCCGTGCCTCCCGCGGGCGGTCGAGCAACGGCGAGTTGTCGTTGCCTGGCGGCTAGCACGCACCTGAAACAAATAAAAACCTCATTAACTACTAGGCACCGGAGCACAAGCGGCCATGTCGTCGCGATCTCCTAGTAAGTCGTCCGCTGCCAGCTTTAAAACGGCACCATCCAAAACCAGCTTGAGGAGAAAGGTCCTCACGCAGAAGAAGGGCGAAACGGGCAGCCAGGCGTCACCGCCTCCCCCTATGCCTACTGACACTGGCCGCAGTGCTGCTAAAGGCGTAACTCCTGCCTTACAGGGAGAGACACCAATCCTGGAGTCACCAAAGCCTACGCCTGTCGCACCAATGTGTGGGGATAGTAAAACCTCTGCACCACGCACAGACGACGAATGGTCAGACGTGGAGGTTGAGAGTGCCTGCAGCGGAAGATCCAGCATCCTCCCAGACACCCGCAAACGCACGGGATTGTCAATGGACCTGGCGACCCAACGGGCAAACGACCTGCTGATGTCCGGAAAAGAGGCCATTGAGAAAGCGGGAAATATGAAAAGGGAGAGCAAAGCTGAGGCACTCGAAACCATGCAGGCTCTGTACGAGATAGTCCTGTCGGTCTCTGACTCACGCTCGCGACACAGGGTGGCGCTTGAGCAAGAGAAGGCAAGAGCGGCCAGGGAACTGGTGAGGGTAGAGAGGGCTCACATTAGAGAAATAGGGGCCCTGAACGCCGCTCACGCGGGTAAGCTCAAGGAAGCCCACGAGACCCTCACCAGCACAAACGCTACAGCAGAGGCCATCTTTAAGTGGCTTAACTTTGAGCTGGATGGCCCCGTTAAGATGATCGCAGAGTTACGCACGGACATCGAGGCTCTCAAAGACCGCGCTCCCTGCCAATCGGCGGAGATGGTGCGACAGGACAGAGCGGACCACGGGAGGCTGAGCGCCCTGGCCGAACAAACCGAGCGCCTGGCGGGTCATATGCGCGAACTCAGGGTGGACTTAGAGCGCTGGCGTCTGGAGCCCACTCGGGACCAATGCAGGGCAGGAACGCCGGCTGCTGCCTCTCCCTGTTCACCCACCGGTAAGCCGGCATCTACACCGTCACCCACGGCCGCTAGGTCAATTTTTGTCCCCGTGGCCGGTCTCCAGCGGGATATTGCCGAGCTGCGGGAGCTCATCGAGAGGAGGCTGCCGGTGAAAGGAAATGAGTCGGTGACACGAGAGGAACTGAGAGGCGATATCCACGATGCAGTCCAGCCGCTCATGGGTCAAATGAGAGCCGTTCGTGAGGAGGTCAGGGACCTCAGCGATTTGACAGCGGCTCATCAGATGCCGCCTGCCGTAGGGGGGCTCAGCGCTGAGCTGGTTATAGGAGAGGCCCAGAGCGAGCTCAAAGAGATGCTCGGACCTCTAAAGAGGACCTTAGAGAGTCTGGCAGCGAGGGACGGGACGCAGCCAGAGCCCATACCCAGAACCAAAACCGCCTCTTATGCAGAGGCATTAGTAAGGACCAGTTATCCAGTGATGGTGGAGTCCAAGGACCCTAGACACACCAGCGAAGATGTTCTTACAGAGGTCAAGAAGGCAGTCGATGTAGTGGAACTGGGCATCGGGGTCAGCCGGGTTCGGAAGACCAAGAACCAGAAGGTTGTGGTGGCGTGTGACACCGGTGAAAGCAGAGAGCGGCTACAGGACGCGCTCAAAAAGGCGGGAGGTGGCCTTACTGTTTCACCGGTGACCCATAGGAAGCCGCTACTGCGCCTTATTGAGGTGGCACAGGACCTGACCGACTCCAGGCTGGAACTGGCAGTCGTCAACCAGAACACTGCAGCGTTGGCCGGGGTCCCGCGCGAACAGCAACAGGTCCGGGTTCTCCGAAGAACCAAGGGCAGAACACCCGCCCTTAACAATGTTATCCTGGAGGTCAGCCCGGAAATTTGGAACGCCTTAAAGGACTCCAGGGTCAAACTGGGATACCAAGTGGTTCTGGCAGTGGATCATTCGCCGCTCATCCAGTGCTACAGGTGCATGGGCTACAGCCACATGGCTAGGGATTGCCGCAAGCCAGAATGCTGCTGCGGCTACTGTGCAGGTGACCACGAGACGCGGGAATGCGGGGCTAGAAGTGGGCCGCCTAAGTGCGTTAACTGTCTGGCAGCTAAGCACGGAGTCTGCGACCACCCAGCGTACAGCGCTGAATGCCCAATAAGGGCTAAATGGGACAGGCTGGCCAGAGCCGCGGTTCGCTACTGCTAAGGGCGACTCAACCTCTGACTCGGGTGACTCGAGGGACTCGGGGCACTCTGGGAACGAACCTCGGAATACACACGTCACACGCAACACCAACACACCACATACACACACACACAGCCGCAGAACCCTAAAGCTCGTACAGGCCAATCTTGGACGGGGATTTGCGGCTACCAAGGACCTCATCCGCGAGGCCGAGGACCGGGGGGTGGCCGTGCTTCTGCTTCAGGAACCTTATATAGGTAGCAAGGGCTACGTAACGAGTGGACATAGGGTCGTGCAGAGTAGGACAGGGGGGCCGGTTAAATCTGCGGTTGTCGTCCTGGACAGTAACATACAGGTCATTGAGAACCCCGATCTTGTGACCAGCAACATTGTCGCCGCCACTCTTAAAGTGGGAGGCGAACTTTTCGGTATTGTCGGCGTTTACCTCGAGGGAGACAAACCCATTGGTGTCCAGGTCGCACAAATTTCAGCTGTCATTGGTGATCTCGGCGTGGACAATCTCATAGTGGGCGGCGACTTCAACGCCAAGAGTCCCTGGTGGGGATGCGAGGCTGAAGACGACAGGGGAGCTGCCGTCGTCGAACTCCTTGCAGAAAAGGAGCTGCATATCGCCAACGAGGGCACTACCCCTACCTTCTACACTATCCGGGGGGGCGCAGTCTTCGCCAGCATCGTGGACATTACCGCTGTTTCTGCGGGCGTCCAGAGACGCACTAGGGGCTGGAGGGTCGACGCGGACCTTGGCTGTCTATCCGATCACCGACCCATCACCTTCCAGGTGGAGCTGTCACGGACTGAGGAGGGAACAGTCAGACCGCAAACCAGAAGGTTCAACACCAAGAAGGCTGACTGGACCAAATTCCGAACCTCTCTGTCAGAAGGACTGGGGAAGACCGGGTTAACGGAGGAAAGGATAGCAGCAGTCCAGACACCAGGACATCTAGAGGAAACCTTGAATGGAATCACTGAGGTCATAGAAACAGCATGCAAGGCCTCCATTCCAGGGATCCGCCCCAGGAAAGCTGGAAAACCAGCCCATTGGTGGACCCCCGAACTGGCTGCCCTCAAAGCCACCGTCAAGCGACTCAGAAGGCGTATCCGAAACGCAAACCCATCCAGAGTACCGCACGTTACAGAGTCCTACCTTACAGCCAGAATTAGCTACAAGGAGGCCCTACAGGAGGCTATAACATCCAGCTGGAAGTCCTTCTGCACTAAGCAGGAACACGAAACCCTTTGGGACGGAATCTACAGGGTCATCAAGGTCTGCGAGAGTAGTCGGGAGGATAAACTGCTCAGGGACCCGACTAATCATAGAATCCTTTCCCCAGGAGAGTCGGTTAACCTACTGGCTGAGACCTTCTACCCTCGCGACCGGGAAGAGACCGACGATGACACCCAACGGGCACTCAGAACCGAGGTTTGGGACAGGATGCACTCGCTCGCGACTGGAGACACCCCCGAATTGATACCCTTCACAAAACATGAGGCGGACACTGTCCTCAAGAGCATGAGCCCGAAAAAGGCACCCGGGGAAGACGGTTTCACCTCAGATATCTGCCACCAGGTATTAGCTCGTGAGCCAGGGACAATGATGGCCCTCTACAATGCCTGCCTTAGAATTGGCCATTTCCCTAAACAGTGGAAGAGCGCCACGATAAAGGTGATACCGAAGCCGGGTCGAGAAGATTACTCCATGCCTAAATCCTACAGACCTATTGGATTACTCCCAGTACTAGGCAAGGTACTAGAAAAACTGTTTACCAACCGCCTTGCGTGGACCCTGGGCGCCGGAAACAACCACCTCAGTGGCAGACAGTACGGCTTCACACCGCAACGGGGAACTGAAGACGCCCTATATGACGCTCTCACCATCATCCAGGCGGGCGTCAAGGCGCGAAAATTGGTCACGGTTGTGTCCCTTGACATAGAGGGCGCATTCGACAACGCGTGGTGGCCAGCCATACTAAACCAGCTGTATGAACGAAAGGTGGAACCTCACGTGCTCCGTCTGGTGGCTAGTTACCTACAGAATCGTTCCATCCGGATCAAATACGCTGGTGAAACTGTGGAACGTTCCACCAACAAGGGATGCATACAGGGTTCGACGTGCGGGCCTCTATTGTGGAACGTGCTTCTGGACCCACTTCTACAGGAAGCCGACACGCTCAGGGCCCACGTGCAGGCGTTTGCGGACGACGTACTGGTAATAGCTGTAGGGGACAATGCGAGCGAGGTATCCTCCAAAACCAACGAAGCACTGGACTGCATAGCCGAGTGGGGCAAGAGGCACAAGCTGCGATTTGCCCCTCAGAAGACTCAGGCAATTCTGGTTACTCGGAAGCTTAAGTATGACCAACCGATCATTAGCATGCAGGGAACCCTGATCCAACTCACGGGTCAGCTTAAGCTTCTGGGAATCACCTTGGACCGGAACCTAAACTTTGCCCACCATCTGGACAGCGTATACGGCAAGGCCGTAAACCTCTACAGGGCGGTGTCCCGGACAGCTAGCGCGCACTGGGGGCTAAACTCTGAAATCATAAAAACCATATACACAGCGGTGATCGAGCCTACCGTCTTATACGCTGCGAATGTCTGGGCGGATGCGTGTGGGAAGAAGTTTAACAGGACCAAGCTTGATCGCACCACACGTCTCTTCGCGATCCTGATAGCCAAAGCCCACCGCACCACCTCGCTTACGTCAGCTGCGCTGCTTGCCGGGATTCTGCCCCTGGACCTTAGAGCTGGCGAGGCCAAGCGTCTTTACGAGGTTAAGAGAGGGAAGCCATTGCCGGAACTGCCAGGCAGAACTGCGGAGAACCGCACCAGCCCCTTCAGCTTGCCGCACCCTGCTCTTAGAACACCCATCCCCTTCCACTGGGTATCAACGAGGGAGGACCTAGCCAAGTTGGAAGAGGGCTGGACGCACATATACACAGATGGCAGCAAGCTGGAGGGTAGAGTGGGCGCGGCTTACACAATTTGGGAGAGCGGCGAGGAAGTAGAGCGTGGCAGCTTTGGGCTCGCGGACTATTGCAGCGTATTCCAGGCGGAACTCGCTGCAATACTGCGCGCACTACAGGCTGCCAACAAGAAAAGAAAATTCCAGAAGCTTTATGTTCTCAGCGACTCCAGAGCGGCTCTGGAAAGCATAAGTGACTCCGACAATCTGCACCCTCTCACTCGTGAGGTCAGATCGACGCTGGGTACTATGGAATCTCAGGGGAGATCTGTCCGGTGGGCCTGGATCAAGGCGCACGTGGGGCTACCGGGCAATGAAAGGGCGGACGAGCTGGCTAAGAATGGCGCCCTTCACGACAAGAGAGCTCCTGCGTACGACAGCTTCCCATTGTCCTACGCCAAGCGCCTCATCAGGAACAGCACAATTGAAGAGTGGCAAGCAAGAGTCACGTCGAGCACCACGGGATCCACCACCAAATTCTTCGTGGACGACGTGCGTCTGGCCACCAAAGTCTTTCGGGGTGCACGCCACAATAACCTGCGCTCTCAACTGCTCACTGGACACGGGGGTATCAGAGCCTATCTCCATCGATTTAAACTCCTGGGGTCACCGTTCTGTGCTTGCGACGACGCCACTCCGGAAACGGTAGAGCACTTGGTGCTCGAGTGTCCCCGCTTCGGGTCACTGAGGCTGGACTGCGAGCACAGGATGGATTTATCCCTCAATGCCGCAACCATCAAGGATGCTTTCCGGGACGACGACCGCAGGGCACCACTGCTCGCCTTCTGCGAGGCAATTTTTAGGGCTGCGGCCAAGTCTAATGGGTCCACAGTTGCGTAAGCCCGCGACTGTAAATTTTGACATCTTGGTGTTGCCCGCGATATCTTGGTCCTCCTAGTTTTATTATATTGTTTGTTTTAGTATTACAACCAAATTGTACCCAAAGATGTTGTGAATTCCATTGATGATTATAAGTTATTATGAATTTATACCTAATTATAATGAATGTAATATTATACAATGAACGTGGACTATACCTTGTTTGTGAATGTTAATCAATTTATTATGATATTTTATTATATAATTTAATTTAATCTAATGTAATCTTAAGAAATTATTGTAAAACCTAGTATAAGGAAATAAATTAACACACTGCACAAATCTAGCTTAGGAGGATGAAGGAAAGAGAAGGCAAAGTATGCGCCTGCACCCTTTCCGGATTCCATAAGGGAATAGTAAGTATGACACGTAGAGCTACACTAGGAACACAAACACAGAATTAGTAGTAAGGTTTATTTGAAATAAGTATAATACAATAAAGAATACAATGGTGCTGCAAAAAACATAGCAGCAGTAAAGAACGAGGGAGGTATTTACCTCAAAAAATAAAAAAAAAAAAAAAAAAAAAACCTAACCTAACCTAACCTAACCTAACCTATCTATCTATCTATCTATCTATCTATCTATCTATCTATCTATCTATCTATCTATCTATCTATCTATCTATCTATCTATCTATCTATCTATCTATCTATCTATCTATCTATCTATCTATCTATCTATCTATCTATCTATCTATCTATCTATCTATCTATCTATCTATCTATCTATCTATCTATCTATCTATCTATCTATCTATCTATCTATCTATCTATCTATCTATCTATCTATCTATCTATCTATCTATCTATCTATCTATCTATCTATCTATCTATCTATCTATCTATCTATCTATCTATCTATCTATCTATCTATCTATCTATCTATCTATCTATCTATCTATCTATCTATCTATCTATCTATCTATCTATCTATCTATCTATCTATCTATCTATCTATCTATCTATCTATCTATCTATCTATCTATCTATCTATCTATCTATCTATCTATCTATCTATCTATCTATCTATCTATCTATCTATCTATCTATCTATCTATCTATCTATCTATCTATCTATCTATCTATCTATCTATCTATCTATCTATCTATCTATCTATCTATCTATCTATCTATCTATCTATCTATCTATCTATCTATCTATCTATCTATCTATCTATCTATCTATCTATCTATCTATCTATCTATCTATCTATCTATCTATCTATCTATCTATCTATCTATCTATCTATCTATCTATCTATCTATCTATCTATCTATCTATCTATCTATCTATCTATCTATCTATCTATCTATCTATCTATCTATCTATCTATCTATCTATCTATCTATCTATCTATCTATCTATCTATCTATCTATCTATCTATCTATCTATCTATCTATCTATCTATCTATCTATCTATCTATCTATCTATCTATCTATCTATCTATCTATCTATCTATCTATCTATCTATCTATCTATCTATCTATCTATCTATCTATCTATCTATCTATCTATCTATCTATCTATCTATCTATCTATCTATCTATCTATCTATCTATCTATCTATCTATCTATCTATCTATCTATCTATCTATCTATCTATCTATCTATCTATCTATCTATCTATCTATCTATCTATCTATCTATCTATCTATCTATCTATCTATCTATCTATCTATCTATCTATCTATCTATCTATCTATCTATCTATCTATCTATCTATCTATCTATCTATCTATCTATCTATCTATCTATCTATCTATCTATCTATCTATCTATCTATCTATCTATCTATCTATCTATCTATCTATCTATCTATCTATCTATCTATCTATCTATCTATCTATCTATCTATCTATCTATCTATCTATCTATCTATCTATCTATCTATCTATCTATCTATCTATCTATCTATCTATCTATCTATCTATCTATCTATCTATCTATCTATCTATCTATCTATCTATCTATCTATCTATCTATCTATCTATCTATCTATCTATCTATCTATCTATCTATCTATCTATCTATCTATCTATCTATCTATCTATCTATCTATCTATCTATCTATCTATCTATCTATCTATCTATCTATCTATCTATCTATCTATCTATCTATCTATCTATCTATCTATCTATCTATCTATCTATCTATCTATCTATCTATCTATCTATCTATCTATCTATCTATCTATCTATCTATCTATCTATCTATCTATCTATCTATCTATCTATCTATCTATCTATCTATCTATCTATCTATCTATCTATCTATCTATCTATCTATCTATCTATCTATCTATCTATCTATCTATCTATCTATCTATCTATCTATCTATCTATCTATCTATCTATCTATCTATCTATCTATCTATCTATCTATCTATCTATCTATCTATCTATCTATCTATCTATCTATCTATCTATCTATCTATCTATCTATCTATCTATCTATCTATCTATCTATCTATCTATCTATCTATCTATCTATCTATCTATCTATCTATCTATCTATCTATCTATCTATCTATCTATCTATCTATCTATCTATCTATCTATCTATCTATCTATCTATCTATCTATCTATCTATCTATCTATCTATCTATCTATCTATCTATCTATCTATCTATCTATCTATCTATCTATCTATCTATCTATATATCAAATTATATAACGTAAACATATACATATGTTAAAAACTAAATACACAAAAGTTCAAAAGAACATAATCTTATTAACTAAAAAAAATGAACACAACAAAAAAAGACGTCTCCATGGGTCATTTTGTTATGCCGGTATTATACTTTGACCGTATAGTAAAGTTTTTAGAAAATAAATCAAAATCATTATATTCAGTCATAAAAACAACAAAAACTAATCAATTAACTCTTTTACTTACCAAAAATATGAAATCTCATCCGATTTTAACCTTTTTAACGTAATATTTTTCAAAGAACACTTCGGCATTTTTAACGACTGCACTTGGACGCTAGCGACGCGAGACTATTTGAAATGAGCGCACTTTCTTGAATGTTACGCTCATTTTATGAGGACGGTTTTGAGACGTTGATTGTGCATCTTAGATTTTTGTATATCAATACTTGTGAGTTATATCATTCGATAGCTCTTACCGAGACGCATCCATAGACATATCGCTCATTGTCCTAGGTTAAAGTAAATTCGAAAAAATGGCATTCTTATAAAAATTGAGATTGTGTGTCTTAACATTGAATCCACCAATCTATACTAATATTATGAAGCTGAAGAGTTTGTTTACTTGAACGCTAATCTCAGGAAAGGTCCGATTTGAAAAATAGTTTTTCTGTAACTTGCCTTATCACCGTCCAAGTTTTGCTTTAGTGTTAAAAAATACTACCTATATTGAATGTAGATATTATAGTCAATGTCATATTATAGTTAAGACATATAATATCATCATCCGACCGATTTCGGCCATGGCGACCGCTTCAACTCCTATTCGGTATTTTGGCGCTCATGCGCCCGAATATGGCTAATGTACCCTATCTTTGCGAAGAAAGTCCGAGCACATTGAGGGCAGGTGAGTTTGCCGTCTTGAAAATGGTACAAGATAGCAGCAGGTGGACGGGCCTTTACCCGATCGCGTTTTGCGTCAAGGTCAACTTTACGTTGATCCTCGAAATCGCGTACATGGTTGTTAACCACTCTGCGCCATTCTGTCCGCTGTGCTGCCAAATTCTCCCACTGTGAAGGTTCTATATTGCATCTCTTCATATGTCGCTTTTGGACATCTTTGTACCGGAGGAGTTGTCCGCCCTGCTTACGCTTGCCCTCCTCCAACTCAGAATAAAAGATGCGCTTCGCCACTCTTTCATCCGACATCCGCGATACGTGACCGCACCACCGAAGTTGCCGGCGCATTATGTAGGCCTCAATGCCACTTACATTGGCTCGCCGTAGGACTTCGGTATTACGTACTCTGTCGGACCATCTGATCTTCATGATGGTACGGAGGCATTTTAAGTGGAATCGATCAAGAGCACGTATGTGGCGACGATACAGACACCACGTCTCGGACGAATATAAGAGGTTTGGCAGCACAATTGCCATATAAACAGAGATCTTGGTGGCCACCTTAAGGTCATGTGAGCAAAAGACCTTGGAACACAGCTTGCCGAATGCTGCAGCTGCAGCACCGATCCTGCTGTTGATCTCAGCATCAAGGTCACACTTGGATGTTACAGTGCTCCCCAAGTAGCGAAATTTATCTACCTGCTTTAGCACATCCTCGCCAAGCTTTATGGTCAGTGACTCACGACCGTGAGTGTCTACAGACATCACTTCTGTCTTATTGACACTGATCTTTAGGCCGAACTTACGGCAGGCTTGGTGGAAAACGGACATCAGCTGCTGCAGGCCATCTGGGGATTCAGCCAAAAAGCACAGATCATCAGCATACATGATCTCGGAGATCAGCGTATGCGAAACCTTGGTACGAGCCTTAAGTCTAGCCAAGTTGAAAAGATTGCCGTCCGTGCGGAATCGAATGCGAACTCCCTGGGAAATTGTTTGTAAAACTTCTCTAACCACCACTGCAAAGTATAAAGCAAACAGAGTAGGTGCTAACACGCATCCTTGCTTCACTCCACAGGTAACGGGGAAAAAATCTGTCTGTTCGCCGTCTACAGCGACACAACATTGCATGTCGTCATGCAGTAGTCTAAGAAGTCTTACAAACTTTTCCGTGCACCCGAGCTTTCCCAGCACCACCCAAAGCGCTTCACGAGGCACGCTGTCGAAAGCTTTCTCCAGGTCAACAAAGCAGAGGTAGAGCTGACGACCCTGTTCTCTACTCTTTTCCTGTACTTGCCGTACGGCGAAAATCGCTTCACATGTACCTCGGTCAGGTCGAAAGCCAAATTGGGTTTCTGGCAGAATCATTTCCGATAAGGCCTTTAGGCGGTTTAAAAGAATTCTGGCAAAGACCTTTCCAGGAGCCGAGAGGAGTGAAATACCGCGGTAAGAGTTGCAGTCAGACCGGTTGCCCTTGTTCTTATATAGAGCACAAATTCGCGACACTTTAAAAGTATCGGGAACGCGCTCCTCCTCCCACATGCGTTCAAACATTCTCCACATCGACGTATGCAACTCGTCTCCACCGTACTTTATCAGCTCTCCCGGTATAAGGTCAATGCCAGCCGCCCGGTTGTTTTGTTGCTGTCTGATGGCAGAAATAACCTCGTCACGCAGCAGGGGCTCATCCAGTTCAATGGCAGAAGAGAGTTGAGGTATTAAATTAATGCTGTGCAGATCAGCTGATCGATCCACATTAAGCAAGGTGTTAAAGTGCTCCGCCCAGCGTTTTAACACATCCTCCCTACTTGTCAACAGGTGCCTACCGTCAAGAGACCTTAAAGGAACCTTCGTATGGTAGGATGTGCCAATCAGCTTACGCACCTCACTATAAAACTCCCCAAGCTGGTTTGTGTCATTAAGCCATTGCATGTGACAAGCTTTGTCCCGCCACCACTTATCTTTAGTTTGTCGAGACAGCTTACACACTTCTTGGTCACTAGCTTTGACGTCCGCAACGCTTCCTTTTCGCCTAGTATGCCGTCGCAGTAGGTCTCGATGTTTATTAAGTGCTGCCCGCAGAACTTCATCATTCTCATCAAACCAGTCTTCATTGCGACGGCATTTATTGCCCAGCACAGTTGAAGCAGTTTCTAAAATATGAGATGCTAAAGTTCCCCAAGCAGCATCAACGTTATCTACTTCGTCAGCGGATGACAGCTTTCCAGACAATGACTCAACATATTTCTCCCTCACCTCACGATCTTTCAGCTTTTCCACGTTTAAATACGCAAGCTTTCTTATCTGAGACCTGCGCGGGCGAAGGAGATGGACTCGCAGCTTAGTGACAATAAGTCGGTGGTCAGACCAACAGTGCGCACCTCGCATAGCGCGGGTTATTTGCACTTGGCTGAAATCTCTTTGTCTCACAATGGCGTAGTCGATCAAATGCCAGTGTTTGGATCTTGGGTGCATCCACGTCGTCTTGTGCTTGGCGGCAAGTCTAAACATAGTGTTCGTAATCGCCAAGCCGTACTGAGCACAAAGACTAAGCAAAAGTTGACCATTGCTGTTCATGTTGCCAACTCCGTGTCTACCCAAAACTCCAGGCCAAGCCTCGTAGTCCCGGCCAACCCTGGCATTGAAATCGCCCAGCAAAAGTACCTGCTCTCTGGCGTTTATGCGGTTAAGGCAAAGGGTCACTTCCTCATAAAATTTGTCCTTGATGTCATCAGATTTGTCTAACGTAGGCGCATAGACACTGATGACATTAAGGTAATTGTCTTTGTTCAAATAAAGGCGCAGTGTGGTAACGCGGTCAGATATGTGAACAGGGTACTCCCTCAGTTGCTTTGCTAAGTGATTCTTGATGGCAAATCCTACACCTGATCGCCGAGTTTCGGAGGCAGCAGTACCTTTCCAAAAGAAAGTGTATCCACCACCTGCTTCTACCATCTCTCCTTCATCGGCAAGATGTGTTTCGCTGAGAGCAGCCACATCCACGTTATAGCGATGAAGTTCCCGAGCTACAATGGCGGTCTTGCGTTCAGGACAGGCGTTACCATCTCGATCAAGAAGAGTTCTCACGTTCCACGCGCCAAACGTCATAACAGGTGTTTTCTTATAATCACAAAATGTTCTGTACCTTCGACCACGATTTAAAGTGATGCGATGGCAGCCGCGGTTACTACCACCTATCGAGATGGGACGAACATTATTTTAGGGCACCTTTTCTAGCCCCCTCCCTGGCTGAGCAGGGAAAGCAGTGTCTCCCTAAATAGGGCTGCTTTGTCATCTCGGGTGCTGCCGAATCCACGCTGTCGTTCCCAAAGTGCAGCGCAGAAGCGACCACGGCATGTACTCACACCCCCGAGACCGCCTATGTGCAGGTATCAGACAAAGCCTAGTTGCATCTGTCTAAGCCTCTCTACTTCTACCCATCGCCACAGGACTTAACTCAGTCGGAGTCCATTAACGGAAGCGGTCAAATACGCAGGATATATTAAGGTGCGCAAACGTTCGCGCATACGCAGGCGCACACACTCGTCCTTGCCCTCCTTGGATCAGTGGAACGGAAAACCGCTACGACTGAAGGAGGGCTTGGATGCTGTGTCTGGCCGACAGTGACTATACGCCCTCCACTGTCGCCCTAGGCCATCCACCTTGCCTTGCTGAGTCGCCGAGTCCGCCACGTCACATTGCATATCTGCGTTGTGTTGCCTTCCTCACCGAGCCAGACTTTGTGGGTTGAGCAGGAGGGAACCGCATGTAGAAAAAAAGTGGGTTTAGGATTAGGAAGGAATTACGGAGTAGGAGAGGTGGGATACCATAGCCACGGATAATCGGAATGTGGACTATGGTAGCTCAGGGAAGGCGGGATCGCGTGCCCGTACACTCAGTTACCCAAGTGCCCCTTGCCCCACATACAATATATTGAGTCACTTAGTCCGGGTGAGAAAACAATCTTAGAATAGTATTGCTGTTCCCGAATATCCACGCGGACGGAGTCGCGGGCACAGCTAGTGACAAATAAAGGAGACCTGTACTTAAATGATAAAATTTGCCTACTAATATTCTAAGCTTGTTGCATAAATAATCTATATGGCACGACCATGAAAAGTTTTCATCGACTTTTATTCCGAGGTAGGTAATACATTTGACTTTCTCATTATTATTATGCATACACGCACAACTTTGATTATAGTATTGGGTGCGCACATTTTTTTTGGACCAGAGCCCATACAAATTTGGTCATTCTCCTTTATATTTTTATTAAGGTGAGCAGCAAGTCAAGGTTCTGTGTCTAAATATTATACGCGCCGAGAATGTTAACTCAGTGGTTGATTTCCTCCAACCCTCATCAGTGCGATCTGTGTTCAATGATAGAACATTTTACAGGACAAGTACGTTTGTGCCTCTCAGTAATAATAATAATCGTTAATTATATAATAAAATATGCTATACATCAATAATAAAACTAATATTCTATGAAATAGAATAAGTTGTATACTTTACTTCCTTATATTTATTATTGCTTTTTTGTATGTAAAAAAAGTAGAGGGACAGCACCGATTTAAAAGAATTGAGGTTTCTGTATTTATTTTTACCGTTATATATGTATACTGTATAGTCCTAGGCAAATTATATTATTGCCATAACCAAATTGACTACTACTTAATGAATACGAAAAAAATACGAATACGAATACGAAAAAAGTTCAGAACACCGAAGACAAGAAAACGTCATTTGGGAAATTCACCCAAAATCATATTTTATATAATACTTTAGTGGAAAAGAAAAATGAGTTAAATCCTGGTGTGTGGGGAGATGCTAAGTCATCCTTCAACTTCGACTCGTCGCACATCCGGAACAGGCGTGGATATAAAAACTTCATGTTGAGGTTAGGAAAGTTGTAGAAAAATTGTATGGTATCTGTTACACCATTATGAAAATATGTATACGTTGGTTATGTATTTACCACTGGTAATAACTAGGAAAATTGGAAAGTCAAACCCTAAGTAAATAAAAGAAACCCACATGGAGGTAGGTTATTTGCAAATATTTATATGTCTACTGCTACTCAGGCATTAACCCGAATAGGGCAATAAACAAAATCAGGTTATCACATTTTTCACGCCTCCATCTCTGATAAAAACGATCCGCTTCCGGCGATCCAACAAAGAGAAGACGGAATTCCTAGTACCTTGCTATTATCGAAGAATCGATTGATCGAGATCGATTCTTGGTAATTAACCACAAATAGAAACGATGAAGTAAGAAGTATATTGATGTTTTGATATAAGAATACACAAACGGGATTAAACATCACTTATTCAACTTTATAACTTTGACAATTATTAGACTTATACACACTTTAACTTATTGAATTCGTAGAAGGCAACAATTACCAAATCGATAAACCATCGACAAATGTTCCATTAAATGTTTGAGTAATTTGGAACAAAAACGATGAAAAACTATTTATTTCAACGAGAAACAAATGTCCAGTAACGCAATCTATTAGAACAAATCTGAAAGTAGGATCATCACTACAAATCAATACTCTCAACGACCAACGCCATCTATCACCAAGATGAAAAACTTAACGACCAATGACATTAGTCAACAAGTGAAAGAATTAACAATTGCGAACATTATTTGAATGAAATATTGATCTCAATCCAAATCATTGAGATATACACATGGAGGGGCCCTATTCTTCTATAGAAAAAATACCTTATACTTATACGCACCAAATCGACATATAAACATTAAATAGCATGTTGTCTCTGTTTAACTAGGCCATTACTGCATAAGTTGAAAGAGATAAATAATAGTTTGACTCTTCGAATCTTGGCAACATTCTTCTGTGACGTCAATCATTTCAGTTTGCGTGGCTACTGAA
The DNA here is from genome assembly GCA_946251915.1 of Abrostola triplasia. Taxonomy (NCBI): domain Eukaryota; kingdom Metazoa; phylum Arthropoda; class Insecta; order Lepidoptera; family Noctuidae; genus Abrostola; species Abrostola triplasia. Next base: position 27,319 of record OX276438.1, read on the forward strand.
TAGGTATAGCCCCATGTTTAGTACCAGATCTGTGGTAGATCTGCTGTCAGTTGGTGTTTAGCTTGTGATGTTTATATTGTATTTGTGAAAAGTACGCGTTTGTTTTAGTTTTTATTGTATTCAAGGTTTTGCCAGATACCTAACAATCATGCCCTCGTGCTGTATAAAACAATGTAGAGCAAGGAAAAGCCAAAATCAACCTACATTGACTTTTTATAGGTTAGTAACCGTATTTCTCTGTTATTGTTAAATATTGTGAGGTTTTTGTGATAAATTTTAATACAAAATGATAATTGTAGACTAAACAATAAATCTGTTAGTCGTTTATAACTGTAAATACCTTATTTTCTATATCGAACTCACTCATTATCGAACTCACTCATTGTTTGTAAACAGGTTTGCTAGTGATGTGTCATGCGATGATAGAATCGATGTTGGTATTTCTGTAAGTTACGACGAGGTATAATTTTGTGTATTTAATTCTTTAAAATTGTATAAATTTGGGCAACAGATTTCCTACGTATACTGTAGATTTGTTGAAACTAGATTTAGTTTATTCGAGTCCTTGGGTAGTTTGGGATAATGAGTCAATAGATTAGAATATAGACAATGATGACATGGTAATGGTGTTGTGAGTTTGTGACTACATATATTTTTAGACAGGTTTAGATTTTAGAAAAATAATAAGTACGTATTATCTACTATATATACCGGTTATACTCACGTTGATATTCGGGAATGCCCGACTAGTTTCGGACTCTAACGGAGCCCTTATTCATGAGCAGGTGACGCGGCGGGGTCGCGAGCCGGAATATCAACGTGAGTATAACCGGTATATATAGTAGATAATATGGATAACACTCACGAAAGTTGTTATAGTAAATAAGTACGTAGGTTCAGTATTTTGAAATATTTTGCAATTTACTTTAAAATAGCAAATATAACAGACTTATTTCTTCACAAAATCACTTTTAATAAATAGATAATTAGAAAATAATTCTGCAAATACATAAAAATTTTAACATTCACCATACACAGTTAAAGTGCTTAATAATCTCGGTAAATGATGAATATAGTAATGCTTGTAATTAAGTTCCAATCGATTACAGTTTAACATAGCTTATTGTTAATAATTGGATCCCAACGAGATCAACATATCAACAATCGATATAATCAAAAAATATCAGAAATTACATCACTAGGAAAGGCCGCCATTTTGTGCAACCTAAGTTTTGTAGGTATACACGCTAATTTTGTAGGTAGGGCCCCTCCATGTGTATTTATCTCAATGCTCTACTTAGGAACTTAGGATTAAAAAACCATTGAGAATTATTGTATCAGAGTAAAAAACAGACTTTAGGTTGAATATTTTGATTATCTATGAATTTCAATCTGACAGCAACTAAACTGTCAATGTCACCTTTCCATACACAAAGATAATCCAGTCCCCAGCCCAACAATTTCTAACCTTACTTTTTTCACTTTCAGGTAATTATTCAAATATATTAGGTTTAGTATTCTCGAATAACTATTTACAGCAATTTCTATACTCACATAAAATTGTGAATGTACTGTACGCAAGTACCTGTAGGCGGATTTTACCTGTAATCCATTCATGAGTTCTCGATTTTTGTACCTGGACATAGCGTGAGTAATATTTTGTTCAATATTGCGTAATATGTTCGCTGATCTATCATAATTCCATACGATTTGTCAATAAATTTTGGTAAGTTCCAATACTTATTAAATTTTTCGTTGCCTGGTTAGTTGCAGCGAGGAGCAAAGTCGTCTGTCAGTCAGGCAGATCATCGAAGAAGCGGTTAGAAGTGTATTCGGCGAGTGCGGCGCCGGTTTGTCGTGTGTCGACGTGTTGTCGGCAGGTGGCGGGCGAGCCGTGGTGCGAGCCCGCGCCAGCCAGCTGCGGCGCCTGCGCACCGCTCTGCTGCTGCTGCCCGGCTGTCCCGCCAGCCCAGCCGGCACGCTAGGGCCCGCGCTGCGCGTGCGGCGTCAGGCCAGCTCTCTGCAAGCCTTGCTGTGACTTTCAGACAGTACTGTCTGGCTACGCTTGCCATACAGTAAGTACATTAGTCATTGCCAATGTCAAAATAAACTTACATATATTATATTAATCAATAGTAATTAAACAAAACAATTATTTTACTATGGTTCATACATCCCGTTTATGGAAAATTGGTTGGTTTTAGAAATGGCAACTCGTTCTGTCCTGTCATCTGGACTAGATGGCAAGGATGTTGTTATTGTGGCAACACGTGAAGAATTATCAACACCTAGTAAAGTCACTCTACCAGAACCTGAACCAGCTCCAGGACTGATCCTGGCTGATGGGTCCATCAACTGGGGTTGTCCGTGCCTGGGCGGCATGGCCACAGGCCCTTGTGGTTCACAGTTTAGAGAAGCTTTCTCTTGTTTCCACTACAGGTGAGAACTGTTTGCTCTTGGGTCTGCTATGTCAATTATTACACTATCTTCCATAAGCTGCCTTGCGGTGAATACTTTAATGAAAATGTAATTTTGAAAGGAAAGTACAGAAGCGAAGATGTTTTGATTCCACAAATTTCTATGATTCTTGACAACATGCCATTGAACTATAAACTGGTACCACTTCCAGTGCAGCTTGTATTTGCAATGCCGATAAATAAATTGCAAGGGCAGTTGTTAGGTATTTTTGGCATCAATCTCGGAAATCCATATTTTTCACATGGGCAATAATTGTATGTCACCTATTGCAATGTCAGAAAACCATTAACATTATTTATTTACATGTCAGAAAAGAAAACTTACAATGTTGTTTATCAAAAAGCATTATAATAATTTGTTTTTCAGACATTCAGTATTTTTATATGCTATGCATTTATCTATTATAATAATAATCTTTATTCATTCAAAAATAAGTACAGTACCTCTTCTTCCATCTTCATCTGGATTGTTTTGTAACCGTGTATTGTGTATTTATTAAAAGCTTTAGATATCTAAAGATTAATGGTAAACTAGCTGTCCCGCGCTTTCACCTGTGTCATTTTGATATCCTAGTACCCAACATTCAAAAATACGGCCGCTGCAAGCAATATTGATTAAGATTAATTTCCATTACAATTCTGTAATCCTGATTCTGAAGACGCAAGTCTTTTGATAGCTTTAATATATAAATCAACTATAAATTAACGTAAACTAAAACATATCCCCAGCATTTGGCTTAACAGCTTCTCTTTCAACAAAGGTCTCCCCTAAGGCTTTCAATTTGTTTATATCTTTTGCTGTATGTAACCAATCCGGCCAGCTACTTGCTTAAAATCGTCTTCCCATCACTTTGGCTGTCTTCCTCTACTTCTTCTGCTTTCTGTAGGGTTACCTATGTCTCCATTGTTATTCTAGTTCATTTCTCATTCTTTTCTCTCAACATATGTCCTGTCCAGTGCCATTTTAATTTTCTGTATACTGATTGAACTTTTCCAAATTTAGTCTTTCCTTTGATATTTTTTTAAATGTAGGTACTTTATCCCTCCTTCTAATTCACTTTTCTCTATCCCATTCTATCCTATATTTTGTTGTTCTGTTAAGGCCCAAGTTAGTTAGCTAGAGACACCTCTGACTAACGGTGACTGTGACTCACATGAAATGAAAGGACACTACAGTGAAAATACATACAAACATTGCAAGTTAAATAAAAGCTTGAATCAAATCTAAACTTAAGGTTGAAATACTTTAGTTGAAAATAAAAACGATACTTTTTTTTACATAATATCCCCCTACGCAATAAGGCGAACAAGTGAGCAACCAAATTGGATTGAGTAACACCAATTCTAGTGTATTTTAATTATAGAAATAGATGTATGGCACAATAATGTTTCCTCATTACAATTGTACTACAAAGTCGCAGCGGGGTACCTCTAAGTTTAGAGCAATAACTATTTGACTTATTGAAGCAAGTTGGAACGAAATGCTAGTAAATTAATGGATAGTCAATCAAATGATTAAAATCAATCATATGACTATTTATGACTTTTTGTATTTTTTATGCATGTTGCCATGCTAGGCTTAAATTTTAAATTGATTAAGGGAAAGTGACACGGTGGCTCAGTTGGCAGAGCAGCGCCACGGTACGGCGACTGTCGCGGGTTCGAGTCCCGCTCGTGTCCATCATTTTTACACGCTTTATATTAGCTTCACTTGTATGTATGTATGTTTGTAACCGACTTCTTTGGGCGCGATTTTGACCCACTTTAAACGGCTAGATTTCGTTCAAACTTTGTAGATTTATCGAGGACCGATGACAATACACTAATTTGATAAAAAAAATAGAAAATAAATAATAGTTTAAAAAAACTAAAAAACGCGCTTTTTATCGAAAACCGACCTAAAAAATAGAAAATAAGTTTTAATAAATTTAAATTAAGAATAGTGTTAAAAATTTCAATAAATATAAATTATTAATAGTGTGAATAATAAAAAAAAAAATTAAAAAAAGCGTGGGGTGGTTTTTAGGATATTATCAAAATGATAATCACTCTACTCATATTTGTCAATAAAATATTTATAACTATTGACACCATGCACCCCACGCTTTTTTTTAATTTTTTTTTTTATTCACACTATTATTAATTTATATTTATTGAAATTTTTAACACTATTCTTAATTTAAATTTATTAAAACTTATTTTCTATTTTTTAGGTCGGTTTTCGATAAAAAGCGTGTTTTTTAGTTTTTTTAAACTATTATTTTTCAAGTTTCCCTTAATCAATTTACTTTTTTTTACTAAAGTAGGCAGTTTGGTAATTTGTGAATTTATAATTACAATGGCTCTTATAATCAGTTTAGGTCTAGCAGTAATGGTCCATGTGTTAAATAAAATTCCGACGAATAATTGTCGCTTCTTACATTACTCAGTACGTACTGATTTTGGTAGTTATGTAATTGTCCATTATAAATTGTTTATGATGGCAGCGATGCGGATCCTAAGGGCAGCGACTGCTACGAGAAGTTCAGCGTGATGCAGGAATGCATGTCGCACTACCCCGAGCTGTACGGCAAAGACGACGACGATGAACTCGCAGCCGCCATGGACTCCGCCAGCGGTGCCACCGCTGCCACCACCGACGATAAGCTCGCGCACGCCGAGCACGGATCGCGCGGAGAACACGCCGCGCGCGCCGAGCACGGTGCGCACGCCGAGCACGGATCGCGCGGAGAACACGCCGCGCGCGCCGAGCACGCTGCGCACGCCGAGCACGGAGCGCGCGCCGGGCCCGCCGGTGACAAGTAGTGGGGCAAATTAACTCGTTCAGTGCAGTTCAGTGCTTGACTTGTTTGCACTGTTACTTTGATCGAACTGGAAACAAACAAAAATGGAATTTCTTCAAGCCGAGGTGTATTCCTTATGACAAGCATTTAGTTTATTTTCATGAGCAGTGCGCCTTGCGGGCGTGTAGTTTGATGATTATTGTGATGAATTAGTTTGTGATGTACTACATTTTATGTACCTATGTAGAGCGTTGATAAATGATATCATAAATCTGCAGTTTATATAAGAACCTACTTACTGCATCCTACAATCACCCTGCAATTGATGCGTTTATAATAACAATGTCGAGCAGTAATCAAACATGGTATATATCGGTAGTAAAATTTATAAAATCAATGTGCTTATTAGTTTTCGTCCGCAAGGAAAATTTCATTACGGAGATGTAATAACTGGCAAAAGAAATTGAATTATACCAATCCACTTATTTATTAGTCTTCTCCTAAATAAATTTGAGTGTCTGTTTGTTATATCAAAATAATAGCATTTACTAAATGCGTATGAAAGTAGATACGATAAAAATACAATTAAAAAAAATTGTCGTGTTCCGGATAATCTCAGAAACTGCTCAACCGAATTTAACGGAACTTTAAATGGTGGCTGATGTTATAAGCAGTGACTTAGGCTACTACTACTATTTCAAAACGAAAATATTTTAGATTCCAAGGCAAAAAATAAATGCGAGTGAAGTCGCAGCTTTATCATGGCGGATAACAGACGTGTATTCAGAGATGGCTCAGTGATCGACAGGTTCCACACCGAAGTGATCACCGACTATATAAGGCACTCTGAATATAAACTTCAAGCTGGAATGCACCCGTCTGATAAAGTCCACGCTCCGGCCTACCCTATATCAAACCATTGTTGGCTCCGAAAGATTCCAAATAGAACTCCAAAACCGAATTGAAACTACGAAACTAGACAAGACGAAGGTATAATGACCTCGTCGCTACGGGACCGGTAATCGTCGATGGCAGGCACCTCTCGAAGTTGTCAAGGAATATGTTTAACTCGGGCAACTAATGCAGTTGGGTAGATACAACTTCGAAAAGGAAGCCGATAGGAGGATTCAGTTGGGCTGGACAGCGTTCAGGAAATGGTACCCCATGTTTTCGTCAGATATACCACAGAGCCTGAAAACGAAAGTGTTCAATCAGTGCGTCCTCCCTGTAATGACGTTCGGAACCGAGACGTGGACACTGACCGTAGGGCTAATCCATAAGCTCAGAATCGATCAACGCGTTATGGAAAGGGAGAAGTCTCTCTGAAGGACACAATTTAGAACTTTGTGATCCGTCAGAGAACCAAGATGATCGACATAGTTCTGAATGTTAGTAGGATGAAGTGGCAATGGGCTGGCCACATACGCGCAGAACCGATAACCGCTGGAGTAAGCGTGTTCTGTAGCGGAAACCGCGTCTTGTCAAACGTTGCGTGGGGCGCCCTCTGGCCAGATGGCGGGACGACTTGCATACAGGGCCGACAGCGACAGGATGCATAAAGCAGCAGACCGGGTTCTGTGGCGGTGTACCTAGGGAGAGGCCTATGTCCAGCATTGGACTACAACGCTGATGATGATTAAGTCGCAGCAGCGTAGTTTGGTTTAGCTAGAGGTTTTCATAAGTAGGTTTGAATTTGTATTTTTACCACTTTACGTTACTACGATATAATTATGTTCACGCGCAGTCGTGGGTGTTGCTGGTCAAGTCGAGACTGATTCACATTCCTCCATTACTTCTATTACTTACGTGTATTCAATGATTACACGTATAAACAAATATGAAGACCACTAACTAGGGGGAAGGTGTGTGTCGAACTCCCCCCCCCCACCCCTACCACCACTTTGTAAGATTAAATTTATCATTAATTTTTCATTATCAGGTAATGTTTGAAAGAGATTTTTGTAAGGATTTCAATTATAAGTCTTACAAAAGTTTGGGGTGGTGGCTGAATTCTAGGCACCACTTAAAATTGTGAAATATAAAAATTTAATAAACAAAATTAAAATCGCCTTTAAAAAACACGTACTTGAAAGTGTCAAATAATATTTTATTCACTTCACTTTACATAAGCCAAGTTGAAGTCGGTGCCAGATCGTATGCGTTCGCTTTGTTAGTAGTATTAGAGCACTCTTATAATGGTACGGGAGCTAGCAACGCTTGAAAAGTAAGAATTTTAGGTCAGCTGATTTTGTGATATGTCGTCCTTCTTGCACTTTCGGTTAGAGTCTGGGCTATCTGGCTGGCGGTAGCGGTTGCGTTCATTAGTGCGCATCCTACCTGTCCAGGTAATAATCCTGGATTTTAAAAACATTTTAGAAGGCGTAATTTTTATTTTTTTGTTTTTAAATAAGTCTACCTGACATACTTTTTTATATGTAGTTACATTTTAATAATCGCGTAGTCATCACTATGACTATAATCATTATCACACCTGTATTCGCTACAGATTTAGGCACAGGCGTAATAAATTATGATGACGAGTAATATATTATTTATAAGCCAAACCAAGCTGCTTTTACCCGACTGCCAAGAAAGGGTTATGTTTTTACAAGATGTGGAGTTAGGGGGCTTGGCTCTTCATGCGATCTGATAACTTTCAAACACTGAAGGTTTTATGAGCATACATGACCTAGATTCTAAACAGCTGTAGTCTTGACAACCAATTTACATGAAATGTTTTGGTGGGATAATACGTATCTTCATAAACCGGCGTCGGCAACAAATCTCTACTGAGACTAGACACTTGTCCAAGTCTCCAGAACATGATATTATAGTGCACATATATTAGTGCGCAAGCATAGGTGCACTCTAAGTCTTCATACTCATTTTCAAATGAGACGATTCTCCAATATCTGAAAATTTTATTGAATATTATTTAACTTTCACATCACGAGCATCGTTATTGGCTGAGTGCCCAACCTACTGAAGTCTCAACGGTCAGAAAGGTGGGTCGTAGATCAAGTCCCATGGCAATACGTGATGAGATGCCGAATATAGTAATAGGGAGCGCGTATTAGCAGGAATAAAGTCGAGTATTTAACCTACACAAAGTATTTTACTGGTAGCACATTGATAACTTCTCCTTATTGAACACAACATATGGGGTGAGTGTTAAATTCAAATTATTTATTTGCACAGAAGCAAACACAGCCACCGCCAACGGCTATTGTTGCGATTTTTTTTAGAAACCGTAGGTTTTGGGTGGTTATCGCCAGGCTGTCCCGCGAAATGGCGCCGGCGGCGGCGCGCGCACTACACATCTTCTTAGTAAGTTGTGGCGACATTTGTTTAGTGAGTGCTTGTTTGTGGCCACGAGTTTACAACTGCGCTTGCGCAGACATGCTGAGCTGCATTTTAACGTCGTTTAGTTGCGACTCGCTAACAAAGGGGCTCGGCGTTCTCTGTTCGCCGCGCCACTTAACACCGTTCGCACAGCGTACACGCAACATGACATGTCACATCGTTTCCATTTAAATAGATATTCTAAACATTTTGGGAGAACACGGAGCAGGTCTGAACATGTAATATCTACAGATGACTCGGTAAGGTACCTGAGGTATTGGTCCATCGTACCCTTCGTAGAATATTTTTAGTTGATACAGGCGTAAAAAGTTAAATATGCTAGGTATATTGTATAAATCCGTTTTAATTATAAAAAGTAATCGTCGCAAAACTGCCGGGTCTCCGTCTATGCATTGTGCATCAGTGTGCATGACGCTCCTTGCTGACCCCGCGCCCTCCTCACTCCGGTTCTACCTTGACGTACTCCTGCGCAGGCGCCGGCGTCTGCTCCATTTTCCTCTTACAAACTAACTCCTCTGCGTCGCTGACTACTTTGAATATTTCTCGCTTCACTCGGATCTGAACGTCTACGGGGAAGTCACTGACGGTTTCTCCTAAATTGATGAAAAACTCGATGAGTTTGTCGCGGCGCGGGGCCGGCGCAGTCAGGCTCTTGTCCTCCTCGAGCCCACTCCTGTCGGCGGGCCGGCCGACTGCACCGCTAGCCGAGCTCGTGCCCGGACTGCGCGCGTCCTCTAGGCTGTCCTCGCTGCTTAAATCCGCGCAGTCCACCGGAGGATGCTCCGACGTTTCATGATCATCTCTTAAAAAAGGGATGAATGACAATATCTGTTCATGTTTAGGTTTTTTAATATCTTTAAGGCCATGTTCACTTTTGGCTTTACGTAATTTTTGGGCACGCCGGAAGTTGTCTCTGATACGCTTCCATTTGTCTCTGCAATCTCGAACTGTAACCATGATTTTACATTAAGTAGAATCAAAGACTACTAAGGTAGGTACTAACGATTCCCCGTGTATCGCTGCACAACCCGCGCAGCGAGCCACAGGGCTTCCTTACATCCTAGGCGCACATAACATTCGCGTGATTTGTTAGTGCTAAACATAACGCTCCTTCTTTCTGGAGACGAAAGAAGGAGCGTAATGTTTAGCACTAACAAATCACGCTAATGTTATGTGCGACTAGCAGCAATATTCAATTTTGTAGAGTAATGGAGAATACCGTCGTTTTGAGTACATATATTATCATCTAACTGATATTATGCAAATTACTACGCACTTTTACCACAGTCTATATAATACATACAGTCAGACGTCGCGTTTGATGTCAGCGAATAAGTGCAGACTAGACAGTTTCCGGCAACGAATACTATTTTAGTGTGGGTTGTAACGCTTTATCGGTAGGCGAGTATTTAATATTCCTAAACATATATTATAAGAAGGAGGTTCATGTAATTCATTAATATTGCCATTGAAATTAGTCGATAGTCCACACAATATTAAGACAATGGTATAACTTTACCCTTAAGGACTATAGATGACGTTGGCGTCAAATTAGCTCGCGCTATGATTTCCTTACCACTGGAATTATAAGATAAACTGATATTTTTATTAGCTAGACATCTCCAAGTTTAATTAGTTTTTGAACTCTTTAGGGCACACGGTATAATACAATAAGACGTTAATAGTTCGAGAGTCTTACATCCTTGTACACTCCACCTTTCGGCATACATTTATAAGTATAGACAAGTTTCAAAATACATTTCTCATGCAATACTATAGGTACTTATTACATCTATTTATTATTGGGTAATTTATTGTAGGTATAGGTACTATTGATGCTTTGTTTAACAGTGTGGTATTATAGCCCCCGGTGTATAATACATTTTGATACTGACCTACCTACAATGCTTCCTTTTTCGTACCTCGTTTAATGATGGAAACAATTGCGGGGGCTTTTTTTTTACAAAAAACGACCATTTCTGGAATATACATGGAAACATGGAAAAGTTAGTAATTCACGAAATTTGAATTTAGGAACACAGCTATCTGTAACCTGCTAGTATGAATGGGGAGAGCATCTGCGTCCACGTAGCACGTACACACTGTGCATTGTATGACAGATATCGATTTTATTAGCAATACGACTATAATAGAAGAAACATTAATATATTATGGCGACCTTAGGTACATACGAAAACTCTAATAGAAAAATAGGTACTAATATACACATGAGCTGTAACACACTGGACAGACTTGACTGATAAGTCTGTCCAGCTACCTATCAAAAATGGTACCCAGGCCTGACTGTGTGTAGGTATACAGACTGCTCCTTACCAGGTTTCTTCATCGTGTAACTTATTTCCTGCCAGGCTAGCTCTCTCCTCGAGCGATCGTCATACGACGGGTGATTCAAGTCATACAGACATCTGTGTGCACGAACTGATTTTATTAAAAGCTCCTCACTCATTATGATCAGTGATCACTGAAACAAGGATATGGTAGGTAAAGTGAACATTTTGATAATTCGACTAGTTAATGAATAGGAAATTAAAACTCGTTTCTAATACTTAGGTTACCTCCGCCACTATTATAAACAACATTTAAACGCTACTAAAATAATATTTTATGACCATAATATTCACCGTTTTTACTCCAAAACCGATAAAATATAATAATAAACAAATTAAACACATGACATGAACGTTCTCACCCGCTGGCGGACGTGGACGGGTGGACCCGTTCACCCGTGGACTGACGAACTACGAAGTGGATAGCGCGGCGGATCGGAGCGCGCCGGGGCGGGGAGGAGCGGGGCGGACCGCATCGCAACTCGCATCGTAGCAACTGGCTCCCTGCTCCAGCCTCCAGTCGGGCCGTCAGCGCTCAGTCAGTCAATGCAGCCCCGCTCGCACCGGGCGCGGCGTGCCACATAGAGCACACTTCTGCAGCACTACGAGCTTGCTAAGTGAATAATAGGCAAGTTATAATTTGTGACTGACTCCGTGCGGCATTTTGCAGAAAACTGTATTTTCTCCGAGTATTACTATCCTGCATCCTCGTAGCATGACAGGGATTGCAATTTCGCATTAACTGGGTCTAGCTTCCAGCATACACACAGCCCTTTCTCGTGTTAAATACTACCGAAATAATATATTGCGGTTAGTCACACCCATGTTAAAAGCAATATTTTTTTTTTTTCAAAAAGAAATATGATCCAGTAGTATTCAGTTAATTCCGTACTCTACGACTACTACATACGCCATTGACGAAAAAAAAACGTACACGATAAAACAGAACAGTAAAACGGAGACATGTGTGAACCGGCCGTAAGTTAGATTTACCATTCTAATTTTCATTTTCGGGCGGTGTACGAATAGTCTGATTAGGATTATCATATCATATCAGGACATATTGAAACAAGAAGTAGTCTAATCGTCACTGCATGCGGCATGACTGACGAGTGACAACCTCACACCCTCTGCCACAGTCACAGAGCGCGGGGATTAAAACATACCGTGGAATGCGTTAAACGTGGACCTTTGTATGGAATGATGTTCACTTCAGTCATTTAGTGGTATTTGCTCGCCCTAACCCGGTGCCCTGCAATTAATAATTCATTTTAAGCTTAGCTTGGAATGGCAATAGCCAAAAGGTCTTCAGAGAACTGGAAAATAATTATAGTATCTTGTAGTCAAAGTAAGATTAATATGTAGATCAATACAGTCAGAAAGTGCCGCGCGACTCCGCACTTCTACACATGTAGCAGGCGAACCGGCCTTCAGTGATCTTGATTAGAAGTGTGAGTGATATATTGGTATCTCGCCAACATCCGAACCCCATCTATAGTGATGAAAGTTAAAATCACCTGTTACGAGAACTGGACCACTTTGAGTACTTATAAGATTCCTAATAGTTGCTAAATCATTAAGGGTTGGGTGAGAAACGTAAAAACAGAAAATATAGTTATGTCCTCAACCTTAACAGCAACAACATAGATGTTGTCTCTAACGGAGGGAAGGGGAATGGGTGAGAACCTGACCTGGTCCGACATGAGCAAGGCAGATCCTCCGTACCCCGCGTCATATCTGTCATGGCAAGAACTGCCATGTCTCAGCAATTCTGCAGACAGATGGTTTATACTTGTTTATTAAATAAAGAAGATCAGATTTCCTGGGCGAAATACTCCTCGCGTTCCATTGCAGAAAAAAGCGGATGGAATTGTATTAAGGTAGTTTATTTATTTAACCGACTTACATTTACACAATTGTAAACATATAAGTTCTAGGTTAAAATACAATATATGTACATAAACATATTTATACTAACGGAAAATACTTATTAATTATTTCTTAAAGTTAATGAATAGTCTTAAAGTTAACGAGTAGTTTAATATACATGTCAGTTTTAAAGCAACGTGGTCAGGAATATTTTGCATTTGAACCGGATTAGATAACACTGATAACAATATGGTTGCTACAAGGTTTAATAATAATGATAATAATAATCATTTATTTCAGATTCATCCTAAGACTACATCCACATATTAATATATTAGACGTATTATTATTATTGAGATAAGGGATACACAGTTTTACGATAGGAAGTACTTGAGCTTTGGAAACAGGGAATTTGTGAAGAATCCATTTGAGATTTGGCGACATCTACATACGATCGAGGAACATCAGGAATCATACTACTGGCTTCCGCGTACGAAATGATTATATCCGCCATAAGGGCTTAGATAAGGGCTTGATGTTCTTCTGACGGCCTAATTCCGGACAACTTTTGTTCTTCGCTTAATGGTTTCCAGCACATAAAACACAGAAGGGCCCATCCGGCAAGATATCACAACCATCACCAGAATGGTCCTGACCGCACCTAAAGCAACGAGGCTTGAACCGCCGCTGAGTCCGTGTGTAGTCAAAACGACAGCAATAGCAACATTGGATTGTAGGGAACAAATATCTTTCTACCTCGAGAGCTATATGGAACAGAATACCCTTGACGGTAGAATTTGCCCGTCTAAGGTTAATATTACTGTTTGGGTCGGTTTCCATTCCGGAGCCCCATCAGGAGAGGTAACTTTGCGGTTAATTCTCCTGGCCTTGATAACTGGGCCACATCCCTCTGGAACCATGATGTTCTGCTTAACATCTTCATCAAATGCAAAATGTTTTTATTTCACATAAACCTATTACAGGCGCTTATGAAACGTTAGGATGCTAGTTGCACGGTTTCAAAATGTAATTCCAATGGAGAAGAATCGGCAAGAAACTCCAGAGGTTACTCATTTAAAAAAGAAAAATGGTACAAATTTATAAATTTACATAGTTTCATTATGCGACAACAAAGTAAACTAATAGTGATAGAAGGGAAAAAAAATAACAAATTGGGCCAAAAACCCACGGTGCAATTAAAACTACTCGTATATTACGTAATTAATTATTTTGTTTTAAGAACTTGGTTTTTAAGGTTGGTTTAATACTTTTGCTCTTCCGTTTTATCGGCGGTTTACATTTTTTTGTTAAAAAGTTTTTCATTGGTTCAATTTTTCTGGCTTCAAATGACGACTAATCTCTTTGACTAATCTATAATATCACAGTATAAAGATTGTCTGTAGTGACTACCTCGTAGATCTAGTGGTCATAAAACGAAACTGATAAATGTAAGGTCCTGGGTTGGATTACCGGTTCGGGCAAAGAGTTATTAGCGTTTTCCTTCAGGTCATACCCAGCTTTAGAAGCACGTTTTCTGGATTTGTGCCCATGCATGGGTAAAGATATGAGTTTCAGACCTAGGATAATAATTAATTCCAAAAAGTGTTTTGTAATGTAATAGTGTACAGCGCGCGGCGGTGCGGCGGTGCGGCGGCGGCGGATGCGCGCCCCCAGGATGTGCGGCATTAAGCGCCGTTCCCATGTTATTACAGTGCGGCCAGCGGGCCCGCGGCTCTACTGAGCGACTCTAGCCTCTTTGCTGATTGCTGTAGGAGTGACGGTGGCCGCAGCGCCAACATGGCAGCCGTGCGGTTACTGTTGCCTGCGGTTTGATGCCGAATATGTGTTTAAAAGTAGACAGGCACCCCTCGCTACAAGATGTTACAGTGAAGCTTTAGTACTAGACTGTATTATAATGCGATGCGCCCGACCTACGCGCCGCTCGGCAGACTTACGGAGAGGTGCTCCACGCTAGCGCTACACCGAGAGCGGCGCGGTCGTGTCTCCCAGTCTCTCACTGCACGCCCGCGGCTTATTGTAACTGCCAGCGTTGTCGATCAAGTTTAATCTAAATAGAAGACACTTGCTTCTCATAACAAGCAATAAACAAAGTTATTTTATAGGTACAGGTAGGGCCCATCGTTATTCGTTCCTGGGAAACAATCCAAACCCAGGTTCGGACCTACAGATCATTCGTTCACTCTTGTAATTGTTTTGAGAATGTTGGAAATAGTTGCGGGACTAACAGGTCAGCGTCTGACTGTTCGCGTGACTGAGCTACGTATTCTCCGAATTCCCCGAAGGGGTAGGCAGAAGTGCACATACCTATATAATACGCGCACATTTCGCCAGTTATGTTTTTTAGGTTCCAATGTAGTAGGGGGAGAGCCTACTGCCATCAACCGGGCACAAATCCAGGAATTACCTCATGGAAAAACCAAATAACACTTTGCCCGACCCGGTATACGAACCCATGACCTCGTGTTCAGTAGTCGCGCTTAGCAACCAACCAACGAGGCAGTCCAGTAGACGACACAAGTAAATGTCTTATTACTTTTATTCTTGCAAATAAATACTTATTTCTATTCTATTCTAATGTGTCTCAAAATAGTAGCGATGGTAGCGGGAGGTACAGCCTAACGTAGTTTAAGAAACGCCACGGTTACATACGGGCCACACTCACAGGCCACTGGATGGCATAAAAGAGCGTTTCTATTGAGGGGCATTAACGGCGTGTTTATTGTATGTAGGTCGCGAGTCGCGCTCAAAGGAGATGCTCTACAGAACACGACGCCATTGTGTTGAGGGACTCCGGGTGTGGAGCGGGCGTGGAGTGAATAGTTGATACCTACGGGTCGCCAGTCACCAAGCGCCGAGAACTTACAGCGCTCATCTTCGCGTGTTGTAGTAAAGAATATTTTTTTCAATTTAAATACATATTTAATATTAAAAAGCATCACTACTTTTCTACTTTAAATGTTAAGCGTTTATTTTGATCCATTTACATTTCTACGTAGTAAGTATAATCTGTACATAAAGTTGTAAAGTAAGTGCTAAGGTACGCGGGGAACTCAACCGGCGGGGTGGGGGGGACGGGCGTCTCCTCCTATAATCTCATTTACATATCTCGGTCGGATTAGATGATAGATTACTTGGCAAATGTAGGTATCTAGTGGGGCACTCGTCCCCCGGCCGCCAGCCGTGCAGCCCGGACGTGAGGAAACCCGAGTAATAATAAACACCATGTCAGTTAAC
The DNA here is from genome assembly GCA_946251915.1 of Abrostola triplasia. Classification (NCBI taxonomy): domain Eukaryota; kingdom Metazoa; phylum Arthropoda; class Insecta; order Lepidoptera; family Noctuidae; genus Abrostola; species Abrostola triplasia. The sequence goes on from OX276438.1 coordinate 43,414, forward strand.
GGGTGCAAGTCCTTTGGGGTAGAGCATTGATATACAGTTTTTGTATATCAATGGGGTAGAGGCTCCAATCCCGCCGAGCTGCGCCGCTACACACGCTCCTGTGGCAGTCTTTTGGTGGACTTCCTTTATAGCCGCGTTAAAAACATAAACGTGTTCCCGGTGCGAGGCGCTCTCCGCATGGCGGCTGTCGACTGAAAAGCAAACAGGGCTGCCAGGGCCGACCACACTGTCGCATGACGCATGACGCACGGCTTCACCGCTACTAATGTTAATTGCAATTTTACGATCGTCAGTCGCAGCAGCCCTCAGACTACATTTTCACGTTCCATTGTCGTATGGATTGTGCAAATCGTCACTTTTTATAACTCTTTCGATTGTTGACCTCGTCGATGATAAACTGAGCGAGTCATTTGTCGTTAGCAGGTTTTTAACCGACTTCTTACCCATTTTTTGAAATAATGAAAGCTGCGATTCTACTGGCAGTGATGATTTATCCTAAAAGGCGGCCAATGTCGTAAAAAAGTGACCAATGCGACGCGATCAGTGCGCGGCCGGACGACGGAAAAAAGCCATCAGGGAAGTGGTCCAGTATAGCTCGGGGCGATCGTGCGTGTCCGAGCGGCCCGCCCCCCGCACCGCGCTAGCCCGCCCGCCCCCACGCCGGCCCACCGGCGATTCCGTTCCGCTGACACTTCACATGGACTGAACGTTATCGTGGCGGCGCAGGAGGCCAGCCAGTCGCCGTCCCCGCTGCGCAAACTAAATCCTTATCTGTACTCGAATGTAAACGCACCTGATGTTAGCACAGTGGAAGAGTTTTCACAGACATAACATAACATAACATCACGCCTGTATTCCCCGAAGGGCTAGGCAGAGGTATACATAATATAGTATACCCACATTTCGCCAGTTATGTTTTATAGGTCCCAATGTAATAGGGGCGAGCCTATTGCCATCAACCGGGCACAAATCCAGACTCCGTGCTGCTACTGAGAATTACCTAATGGAAAAACCCAGTAACACTTTGCCCGACTCAGGATTCGAACCCAGGACCTCGTGCTCAGCAGTCGCGCTTAACAACCACTAGACCAACGAGGCAGTCACAGACACTCGCACCACGAGCGTTTCATTCCGTTGCCGTTTTATCTTTGGAGTTTCTTTGATATATCGAGTTCGATGATTCGATCATTCGAGTGCATGTTGTGCTCTCAAACCAAATGCGTTTATTCATCGCGCTGAGCGCGGCGCGGCGCAGCGTCATGCGTCCTCTCGATCTGCAACACTTCATGGTTCATCCGTCCCGGGAGAACGATTCGATACGCTCGCGGTTATATTGCCCATCCGCCGTATATCTGTTTAATCTCAGTCTGACATTGCCCAGCGCTCAATGACGCTCAGTACAACATTATCGATTTTTTAGATTGAGTCCATATTCAGGCCTTTTACTTCAAATATAAAAGATAAAAAAAAGCTCTCAAAATGGCCGCCCGTCAAAGCCCTCCTAGTGTTGCAGCCGGCTAGAAGAACTGGTGGAACAAGCCACGGAAGGAAGAAAGATTAATCTCCTACCAGATTACTCAGAGTACCTGAACCTGACTAAATATTAAAAATATATTTTACAAGAAGTGGAAAGAATATTTCCACGAACGTTAGCTAGAGAAAGGAATCTGGTATCGGACTGTACAATGTCAGCCTTCTCATATCCTGTGGTGTATGCTCGGTATACAGTACTATGATGGTAAGCAAGTAGTTTAGGTTTAGATTAGGATACGACGGGTCTGCCATGCATATAAATGTTGAAGACTTAAAAAAAAAAAGTACGATCAAACATTCCAAGCTTGGGGTCATCTATCGAACTATAGGTAGGTAATAGTAATACCTACAATACATCGAACATCTCAGCAGTGTCCGCACTAGAGCCGCTCCGCGCTCTTTGTTCTGCTGCGATAAGACGTCACACTTTAATTTCCATACTTCAAAGACGTTTTAATTTCATGGCGTTCAATCTGAGTGCCCCGAGGGAGTCGTGCAGGTATGAGGCAGCATATGGGGGGCGCGGGGTGGGGCAACTCTCGCGCAAACTATGCTAAATATCTAAACAAGGTCTCACAGAGCAGGCGCCCGCAGTGCGTGATAATTAGATGATCTTTGGTTCGCTGTTCGCGAGCTGTACTGAATACTGATACCAAATCAAGGTGAATCCAAACAAAATAAAAGCCAACACTAATCAGCGCCCCGCAGCGGGTGTATGTTACCTGATACGCAATCAATGCGCCCGTTTTACAGATTTCAACAATTTTATAGCGCTCACACCGTTGGCCAATTAAAAAGCTTTCTTAATCAATGTGTTCAATTACTTAGAATCACGTAAAGGCGTTATTGTGGAACGTAATCGGTTTTCTTTTGGCTCCGGTCGGCTACAGTGAAAAGTAATCGCTTTAATTACGACTACGAAGTGTACAGTTTGAATACAAAAACTTCAGTAAATCACGAAACGTATTAGAGTAATGTATGGCGCGCCCGGCGAGATACATGTTATATGTCGGCTAATTATGTATTATCTCGTGTCGCGATACGATCAGCCATTAGTATGGCGGCGCGGGAGGTGGCTGGTGGACATAAGCCAAAGATGAGTACGTAATCCAAAAGCATGGCTCACGGCCGCATTCCACTTGATCCCAGGCACAGTTTACTAGTATAATCTGATCGCTTGGCAATTAGGGAAACTTATCCTATGATTGGAACGTTTTTTTTGGTCTGGCAACAAGGTTGGCCTACACTTACTTGCACCCCGCCGGCCATCATATAGCAGACGTTACAAGAGAAACTGTCCTATTGAATGCCGACGTCTGAGGTCAGCTGACGACTTCAGTACTCCGTGGTCTTCAAACATATACCCAATGCGACATAGCACTCGGTCGTGGGAAAATTTACTAAGAATTCTAAACTCTTTTATGTTCTTCGATTGTCATCATCTATCGTAATGTGTCTATTCCACGACAACTTCAGACAAAATCTACGTGCTTGACTGTTATAAAAAGGAACACTAGAAAAGATTAACATTCAATAGATCGACTAGAAAGCTAACTCATCATGGTAGACGAGGTGCTGCGAGCCGGTACCCGCAGGCGCAGCATTGCGAGCCAGCACAGCCCGCAGCTCCTCGGGTGCAGACCTACGCCCCGCGCCACCCGCGTGCTAATGGCATTCCTCGAAGCTCGAGTGTTTATCCCCCGAACGTTTCATACGAAGACGCCCTGAATAAACATGGCAGGTAAATAGACCAACTAGAATGATTAACACGCAGCACAGATAGCCTCTATACAAAAGAAATAAGGACGAATATACCAAACTTTCTGGAACCACTAACATTGTTATAAGTTAACTTGAATTCGTGTCCGAGCTGTTAGGACGACATATTTACATACTAGGTAAGCGGCTATCTAGACTTGTATCAAATACAGTGCAGTGAGCATAGAACCGAAACTGTAATCTCGGAGGCGGCTCGTCAGTGGAGGACGCGCGTCGCGCCCCGTTCTTGGCTGGTGGACGGGGGGCAGCGGGGCGCGTGCTCTCAAATTAAGCAAGTATCGGCTGTCTCAGGGGAGGTCGGTGTTTGTTAACTATTCTCGCCGTTGTTCAGACGGCTGACGTCAAGACTATTGTGACAATAAATTTATTCTGGGATATAGGATGATATGGGGGCGCCCGCCGCCGGGCGCCGCCCTCACCGGTATCGATGCTCGACAAAATATAGGTACTATTCACAGGGGCTTGAGAGTACAGTTCGTACGAGTGTCGACCGGTCTATGAGCTAACGGGTAACTTTGTTCTGCGGAACACAACAATCGCGGAGAATGCTCAGTTTATAAAACAATCAGTTATCGTAATCAACATTAGGCACCTTTATTGTGTAATAATGAAGTAACTCGCCGATGACTCCCTCTGATTGTGCAACGCAGTAACAATGAAACAGACCAACTCAGCTCCACAAGACATACAAAGGGCGTTATGGGCCCGCTTACCCCACACATGGCCGGTCGGTGCACGAGACTGACCGTATTATGTCCTGCATCGATCAATTAGTGAAGAAGAACGTACGAACTCGACCGAAGCCAAACTAACGAAACGAAACTAGTCGGGCATTTCCGAATACACCCGTGAGTATAACCGGAATATATAGTAAATAATATGGATAACACTCACGAAAGTTATTATAGTAAATAAGAACGTACGTATGACCTACCCCGCCCGTCTTCCTTGAAAATTACTGATCTGAGAGTACTGCTATGCTCTGTTAACCCTGGTAGATGTAGGTACTAAAAGGTGGCAACGCGCATCATGTGCCTATACTCAGTAGGGTACGCCTACGAATGCAGAAGACAGTGCCAGATATACACATAAATAATTTATAAGTACATTTGTGTTCAGCAGTGTGGCCGCGTGCAACTTGTATACGTACAGTCCCTCTCTCGAGTGCGGGGCTGTGAGCTGGCTGATCTATCACTTCTTTTAACAACAAGAATGATACTGCTCTAGCAGGCTAGCAGCGTACATAATATATATAGGTATTATGTGGCAAATGAACAGCAGACGAAGATTTTTTTTAAATATTGTTCATGTCATTTACTATATATTCCGGTTATACTCACGGGGGCATTCCCGAATACACCCGTGAGTATAATTATAGTAAATAATATGGATAACACTCACGTCACTCACGAAAGTTATTATAGTAAAAAAAGTTCATGTCCGTATAAAATTTATAGAAATGCATTGTAGTAATTGGCAGAGCTTATTTGGTTCCTAAATATATTATTTTCAATGTTAATTTAAATTGTTAATTTCAGGAAAAGCGCCTTGGTTATTTATTTATAAATTTTGATATAATTAAAATGTAAATCAAATTGTTTTCGACCTCAAATGTTTCTTAATATTTGCCATAAACCGTCGAGTGTAGGTAAGTCCTATTGTAAATTGTTTATGTTTATATTGCCTGTGATTTAGATTTAAGTAAAACCTTAAATAATATTCGCATGCCTGTTAAAGGCGGACATGTCGGTTTTTTTTATAATATATATTTAACATCTTTTGTACCATATTCTTGTTGAATAAATGATTATTATTATTATTAACAAATATAGCTCGTGGACCTTCTATACATGTCTGTGGGGGGCGGGGTGACCGCAGTGTAGAGGGGGGAAGGGAGAGGCTGTCTCAATTAGAACTGTATTCATTGACCGGACAGTATCGTTCTATTAGCAGACGTGTTGAGTGTACCCCACACATGAGTGTGTGCCTGCGCCTGTACAGTGAACACCTCACACAACGGACACCATTTTATGAATTCCGTTTGATTGTTAAATATTGTTATCGTGTGTTCATTCTTAGTCGTTCATTCGCGCGAAGCTCTCTCTCTAACCGAGCCACTGACTGTGGCGAACTGCAAACGATATGCTATCAGGACGCTCGAATTACCGATGTGGAAGACAGATGTTAATTAATGTACCTAAGCCTGCTCACCCACAACACACCAGTTACGTTATAGCTTACTTGTAATAAAGAGCAAGCCTATTGCCATCAATCATCATGAACACCTGTGGGAAAATAAAATACAATACCTGTCCCGAGCCGCGAGCCGCATGTTCTACATCTTCAGCCATAAACCGGAACACTAAAGCTCCCCAATAGACTGGCTCACGTGGACTCTATCATGATGCTGCGGCACCTCATCACCGCCACGTCTGCGTTGTGTTGTGATGACAACTGCAGTAATTCTAAAGCATGTTAACTGACCCAAGCTTATTTGACGACCTGATTGGCGCAGTGTCTAAGGGATTGGGCTGCTGGGCTAGGGGTTGCGGGTTTGCGGACAAAAAATTACGTGATCTATAGATGTTTGTCCCAAGTCTAGGTGATTATGTATGCGATATTTCATGTTTGTATGTTTCACGATACAGGACAAATTTCTAGTATGAGGTGACGTTTTTTTTTTAAACAAAATAAAAAAAATGTCTGATCATAGTCCTGCTCTAGAACTCTCAGTGCGTGAGTCGAGTAGTTCATAATTATACACACGCATTTAGTATCGGATATGAAGCGGCTTTCGTTTCACAATGTGTCACCATCAGGACTAACTACACGTCTCCAGCTCAAGCCAGCTGTCCATAGGAAACCACCGTTTAGTATGGATATGATTCAGTGTCAGCTCCAGCTTCCGAAAGCTGCGCGGCCGCGGGTGCATGTCCGTACAAACTGTTGCTTCGTATAGACGGACGCTGAATCTAGTTTAATTAGTGTAGTTAGTCCCCGTTATGTATAAAGACCCTCGATCACTTATCACATGTAGCACAGTATCTGGTGTTAGCACTAATAGCGCGTATGTTTTCCCTGTGATAAACGTGACGCTATTTTAAGCTGGTCGATAATAAACAACATCGTGTGGTATAGCCGGCGAGTGATTCAGTGGTACGCACGTTATCTATGGTTGCGCCTCGCGAGCGCACGTGCGGAGCGATGCGGGATGCCTCGCCTGCAACACACACACCGCGACGATGCGCTGGCAGATGTTGGCGAACCACGCGAGCAATATACCTGTATATAACAAACGGCACCATGTTCGACCAAGCTAAGTACTCCTTTGAGTTACTGCTTATCTACTAGGAAGAATCAGCGTTCTACCAATCATGTTTTTGAGTCTTCTTGTGACCACGAGCGGTGTAACTCGGCCGAAACGTCAAGCCAAAAATTTAAAAAGTTGTGCTCGCGGTAATTCCCGTGTTGTAATTTCTATTCTTTCAATAATATGCTCTAAGCGATTATTGTTTGCTAACACCTTTGGTGATTGGCCTCATAACTTTGCAGGGCAGTTGACGGTAGGGCGTCAGCTAGGGTTGCCAACTTTTTTTAGAAGAAATAAAGTATATCTGACTTTAAAGGAGGTAAATAAAGAGTACGGACTTACAAATAAGAGTATAATTTATTTTGTACTTTTAAAAAGGTATTTTTTTGTACTTTTGCAGCACATAACAATTTTTCATTGCTTTTAAAGAAATTGTATGAGTCCAAACATTCCAATTCTAAATTTATATATATAAAGAGCTCATTCTGATTATGGATTTTTGCATATTATTACAGACGTGCACTAGTTTAGTAAACATTTTGTAAATAAGAGTATTTTAGCGTACTCTATTAGTGTTATAGATTATAGAGTACGCCTGCATGATATAGAGGACAATACTCTATTTTAGAGTACGGTTGGCAACCCTAGCGTCAGCCTAGGCTTGCTAAAAATAATCATTAAGTGTACCTTCCTTTTCTTGAACGAAATGTTTCATTGTATTTTCAATCCCCTCACCGATTCGGCCTGAGTAATAAATACAAAATCGTATAGATTTAGTCTACAGACTTGTGAAGCACAAAGTTTTATTTCTCTAGCTCTAGCATGAAAACCTCAAACCGTACTACTGATAATGCACCAGCCCTGGGCCCCTGGCCAGTGAACATACGACACCCATCTCAGAGCCACCGCAGATGAATCACCGACCCTTTACAAACAACCGCATCACAATACTAATGTTATAAAAGGTAAAATTTATTTGTATGTACATTTGTAAGGGGTAGTCTTTTTCTTCTTTCACTAATATAGGTAGGTACCTCTTATATTTAGAACAAGTTTATGCCCGGGACTTCGTCCCCGCAGAAAAACAAAAAAACCTGTTCGTAGCAACAGTAAGCAGATTTACTTAATTGAATCTGATTTTGTTAACTATTTTTTATTTATTTATTTAAACTTCATGTAAAATCAGTTTACGTAGGCGGACTTAATGCCTGAGGCATTCTCTACCAGTCAACTTTTATGGGTTTTTATTTTTTCCCGCGGAAACCTAAATAATTTTGAAATTATAAGTAGCCTTTATCAGCTGTGAAAATCCCAGTGAAAATCTCGTCGAAATCTGTCAAGCCGTTCGCTTAATAGACCTTACTTTTTTAGAGCTAAGTGTTTCTTCTTTTTCCGCGGTACCCTAAGTAATTTCAAATTCAAAAAAGCCTATATTAGGTAATCCCCGGACTATAAGCTACTTGCCCGCTAAAGTCCCGTCAAAATCGGCCCAGCCGTTTCGGAAATTAGCCAGAACAAGCAGACAGAGCAAAAAAAAAATTGCATTTTTATTGTAGGTATCGTATATTTCGTTACTCAATAGTAGACACCAATTTTCAAGACACTCCAATTTTATTTATGTGCATTGATTTATCTTCACGGCAGAGAGACATGCCTTACTTTAACTCGGAAAACACACAAAAATCAATTCCACGAAGACAAAGTCGCGGGTTTATATAAAAATAAAGTAATTTAAATTAATACAGCATGCTTCCAGCTACTTTCAGTGAATTGTATTGATCCTTATAAAACATAACCATCCAGTTCTTGCAAGTGAATACATTTTATTTCAATCGATCGAGCTGTTTTCTTCGACTTTTCTTCTTTCTTTCTTCGACTTGCGCGTGCATACCCACATACAACCTCTCATGAGATCTGATAAATTCTTCAGTGAAAGCGTTAAGTTACTCGTGTACTGTTTTACATAAAATGTTTTTTGTAAGATTTTTTGCTTTTGTCGTGTCTGGGAAAGACACAGTACGTATAATGACAGGCGCAATATACATCGAGAAGGCCATCAATCATTATGCAAACGGCTGTCAGTGAGGCCGGCTAGTTATTATGGCGACGTCCGGCGAAGTTCGATGTGATGTCGGAGCGACTCGTGAGGCGATGAGGACGTCCCCTGTAGTGTCACGCTGTGATTCGCCGCCGACAGTTAGCGGTGAGCAGCGGGTGCACGACTATCACGGCTGTAAGTGCGTCGTGACGCTCCCGCCCCGCACCCGCGCCGTGCAGAGAGCTCTAGTAACCGCAGATCGTGATTCAGATATAAACGACGACACGCAGTCGTCTCAAGGAAGGCAGGTGACCGACGCGTGCAGGGATGCTCACTATTACAATACAGCTTCATATTAATCTTGCCTTTTCTTGTGGTTGTGTTTTCATTGGATACGTAATAGAATACGGGTAGCAGCTACGAGTGAAGCGATCCGAGCGGAGTGCTAGCGATTGAGGCCCTGTGGGAGCTCGCGCCTTGGTCCACGCAAAGTGGCGGTCAAAGCAAAATGCTTTTGGGGTTTTAGCAATATCAGAGTGTTGGCGTCGCAATATGAAAGTGCCTCGCCGCCAGCGTCTCTCGCCCATGTCACTCCGACATGCGGCCAGCTTACTGAACCGACGGCAACGTGACCACACAAACACACAACGTCATGCGCACTTCATTTCAAGTGCATAAGGAACAATGATGAGTAAGTGCTGGGTACTGGGTGGACACCATCTGCTGAAGGCAGCAGCGCCAGCATCGCTGGTCAACGGTGTGACGTCACTCGCCCACGCTGCGTTGTGCCGGGCGGGGCAGCTGTCGTGTGATAAAAAGTGTGCGCAGTCGCACGCCGCGCGATATCTCCTAGCACTAATGAGCCCCGCCCGCGACCCATTAACATTTAGAATGAAACCTGCTTCATTATCTGCGAGTGAATGCGAACGCTCAGCCACATTGTACTGCTGTTCACATAAAACAAAAGCTAGAAAGTAGAATTCAATTAATTCCGCCGCGGTCGTTGCGACTGCGACGTGACTACACCTACTAGAATTTAACGTCTAAAGAAACATATTTGCTAGATCCTTGAGGACACACGCTGCTCGTCACATGGAGACATGGACGAGCCAGTCTCCGCGCGCCAGCAGGCGCTCGTGGCCGCCGTGGTTCCGCGCCACTACGCTCTACTCGACGCTGATCGATATTCGATCGGGTTTTTGCAACTGACAAAAACGATCAGTCAGTGTGACAGCGGTGCCTCGACCCAATTAATAGTTAGTCTTAATTAGGTTGGGGAGGCGTTTTTGTGGCGGCACGGCGACCTGTCAGGTGTCCGCTCGGCTGGGCCCGCCGCCGCCGCCGCGCCGCCGCCGCCGCGCCGCCGCAATCGTTTTGACAGGTGGCTCCCCCGCGCCCCGTACCGCCCCGGACAGCCACCGACGGATTATAAATCTACCTCCCCTGGCCGGAAAAGATTCAGATCTGACGGACTTGGTGGCACCGGTTTCGTGTAGCGGGAGTGCAAGACTAACATCTAGTGCAATCGATATTACTTAGAATCGCCAACATAGTCGCCTCTGTATCTAGGTAAACCTAATCTGCTGGCCAGTTCCTTTACGTTCCATTCCGAGACATATGTCGCATTCATTAGAGGCCCGGCCCAGGCGCGGCGCGAGCGGCCGGCGAGTGCGCCTAAACCATATTTAGAAAACCCGGACACTCGGTGCGCTCGGGGAATCGCGCTCAACAAAAAGTAAACCCGAACAGAGAGGTAATTTAATTTGTACTCAAGTACCGTACTTGACTCTGCCCATAGCATACGGTCCGCGACCCCGCCCGCCCCGCTCCGCCCCGCCCCGCCCCGCCCCGGGACGTCCTCACTATGACGATACCTTCACGTTAGTATCCTGCTTCATACCTACTTATATATTTTTTAATTGCGAAAGTTTGTGAGGATGGATGTTTGTAACTCCTTCACGCAAAAATATAAATATTTCAGGAAAAAGATAATTATTACAAAAGTGAGAATTTACAGAAAATGGTCAATGGACTTTATCTGACAATTTTAAGGATTTAAATTACTCTATTTTTAGCATAGAAATGTATACTCGACTATTATAATCGGTTCTTTTGAACGACTACTTGCTGACTAATCGCCGACTACATTTTGGAACTTTTACCAATATGAGTTGGTAAATCTTAGCATTGATCGCAGTTCGCACTTTTACAGTAACATAAATTATACATCAAAAGCCACAGTCATAGACTCTATATTTTATCCTTAGGTACTCATTATATTATAAAAGCGAAAAAGTATTTTTGTTAACTTTTCATGCTTAAACCACTTAACCGATCTTCATAAAATTTTGCAATTAGGTTGTCAGGGGTACAGACAAGGACATACGGTACCTTTTATCTAAAGATTTTTTCAAAAAAGCGGGAAAAAACAATATCTTTCGACAGTGATTAGGATGCTAGATGGCGTTACGAGTCGTTATTTTAATGATTGTCAAGATCTGAATTAAAAATAAAGTTTTTTATTTGTTAAAACATGAGTATACACAAAAGACATGTAAGATGTTAAATATAATTATGATTAAAACATACATGTAACGCGAGATAGAATTAACGCGAGCGAAGCCGCGAAATCTAGACTTACCAACTTAATTTTCCAAATTCCGAAAGTTCTGCAATCTCCATTAATTTTGATTTTTTACCAACATTCACTCGGTATACCTTAGGTAAACCTCGGAGACATGGTGAATGACGAAAATATTGTCTAGCTTTGTTTATTACAGGTGCATACAGCCGTAAATGATACTAAAACTTTTAGACTAACATTTGCTGACCGTCTTTGGTAAAACGTAGCCTTTATCAAATCCTCATGGTAAAAGTCCGAAAAATTATCAACGATCATAAACATTCTAACATATCCCAACAACAAACGTTGGTTACTACGGATTTACGTTAAAGTTAAACCTACAATTTACTATCACACGAGTTTTTACCGTAACATAAATAAAATGTACAATTATTACACATATACTTATGATTTCCCCCTGCCCCACTTCCCCCTTCTATTCCTTCACCGTTTCTACATCGTTTAGTTCGCACATGAATTTAAAAAACAACATTGGTGCGTGCCGGGATCCGACCTTGCAACCTTTGACTTGGCAGTACAACGGCCATACTCGGCTATCAATGCTGGAACCCAACTAAGTACTAGAAAAATATTTAACAAAATAAAACATTCTTGACACGTGACACTTCAGGTTTATGATTGGAGGTCAGCAAACATGCAACTTAAGAATTCTGTGGTTCTGCTGCTGGAAGCCTACTGCCTGGTATTTGTGCCCATTGATGCTGTGCTGAATCACCGAAATTACTCAACAGACTTAAGAAAAGACAGACTCCGAGCATTTACTTTAGCATAATTATACATTCTTTCTTTCTCTTTCTCTCTCTTATCCTCTCTCATCTTCTCGCTTATCCTCCCTCATCACAAAGCGAACGTGCTGTAATGAATCGCCCACGATAGAAAACGTCGGTGGAATTAAGTGGTGTGATCGATATCTGGACCACGGTGACAGCTCTATCGCCCGAGAACACTGTTAGTGGTTCTGAGAAGGGTGGTGTGCCGAATAGCGAGCCCAGCGGACGTGACGCCGCGCGCCGCGGTACATAATGTTACAGGCACTATCATCGACAACTATCGTCGCGAGAGACACGACTCTATCCAATTCTATAGCTGCGCAGTGAAGCGGGCTTTGTATAGAATGCCTCGATTCTAATGGCCTGTGGAGCGACTGTTATCTGCGTATGTACTATGGATGTATGGTTGGTATCTTTTTAGCTATTATTTTCTGCAACTTACCCTACCCGCTTTCACAAAACCAGTGTAAAGCGAACAGAGATGGAATGAGAACGTATTCATAGTTCTATATATCCAACTATGAATTCTTCACGAAGAATTGTTAGCTGTACTTAAAACACTACCGTAATTGAGGCACTGTATCAGATAACAAATTGCGTGCTCAGGAGACACACGGCATTTGCGTCAGCTAGTGCTAAGACACGACCCGCACGGCCTGCCCAGCAACCATGCTAGGAATACGGAGCAGTGGGTCGAGTCCAGCCGAGCGCTCCGCGCCGTTTTTCGGTGCCACCTATCTGCAGACCTTCTCAGAAAGCTTTTTATGCCCGTGATCCGTGTTGCTTTAAGTAACTCCGGCGACGGAGCTCTCTGGTTGAGTGCATTAGATTACACAATACAGAGACATCCTTATAATAAAACGTCGTAGGGCGGTCACTTGTGAGTACAGGATCCGATGATCTCAGTCCGCGATCTCGGTCGTATTTTAGTCCCGAAATTTTCCGGATTAAATATGACTAAACTCGAGATTTTCGGAATTAATAAAGAAATATATAGTATGTAGAATATAGACTTTAAAAAACTTTATGACGATCCCTCCAACTGAGTAGCTGCGGCTCCTAACCACGGTAATATTATCTATACAGTATTCGAACTTCATACAAACGGACGAAGCGCGAGCTATGCTTACGCGCCTCGATCTCGGCATGCGCTCGGCATGCAGATGCAGTGACGAAAGGACAGTGTGATGTTTTTTTTGCAATAACCGCGCGATTTTTTCTTTAAAAATAAGTTCATTAATATATTTAATATGACGAGTAGGATATATTGTACTGTTTTTGGTTGCATGAATTCGTCAATAACGCATCTAGAGATAACTTTATATTACAAGAATGCGGATGTTTTATACTTTAAAATTTAATAATAGAGCATTTCGTACAGATATATTTTGGTCGCAAATTTATACGACCGATTTGTTTTTTAAACATAAACATGGTTTTTTAATTAAATCTACCAATCAAATATTTAAATAATATTTTATTCACTTCACTTTACATACACCATGTTAAAGTCGGTGCCAAATCCAACAAATTCAGACAAAAACGAACCTATATAAGGGAATGCTCTAATACTATTAACAAAGCGAAGGCATAGCATTTGGCACCGACTTCAACTTGGTGTACTTATGTAAAGTGAAGTGAATTAAATATTATTTAACACTTTTGAGTTACGAGTTTTTTGAAGGCGGTTTTTAATTTTTTATTAAAAAAGTTAATTTCACACTTTTTAGGGGTGCCTAGGATTCATTCCCCCCAAATTTTGTAAGACTTATATTTGAAATCCTTACAAAATGTGCTTTCAAACGATACCTAACAGGATAAATTTAGTCTTAGAAAGTGGTAGGGGGTGTGGTCGACGCACCCCTTCCCCAATGTTAGTGGTCAGTCATTAACTACACGTATAAACGAAACAATAACAAGTAATGTTACGAGAACTCTACTAAGATCCTATGAGGAGTTCCGTTCCTTAGCTCCGAAGTTCATCAGCAGATCCTAACTTGGTGACAATGGGATCAATTGGAGAGTATACTCTATCGATTACAAAAAGAATTTCTTAAAACGGTCTAGGCGTCTTCGAGAAGTCGGGGGACATACATAAAAAAAAAGATTCTGACGAATTGTAAACCCCTCCTTTTTTGAAGTCGGTTAAAAACAACACGCATTTTTAATGAACACTTCCTATTCCATTCAGTATTATATTTGTTTATATAGAAAAGCATATTTACAATCACAAAACTAAATGGAGACACAAAATAAAAACATAACATAACATCACGCCTGTATTCTCCGAAAGGGTAGGTAGAGGTGCACGTATAGTACACCCACATTTCACCAGTTATATTTTAGGTCCCTATGTAATAGGGGGCGAGCCTATAGCCATCAACCGGGCAAAAATCCAGACTCCGTGCTGCTACTACGAATTACCTAATTAAAAATCCCAGTAACACTGCCCGACCCGAGAAAGTAAGCAAATTGGAGGCGGGCAGCACAATCTACCTCAAATAAACAGTGGGCTTGTCCGGTTTTTGTTAGGCTTTTTACATTTCGCAAACGAGCGAGCGCCGAGCGTGGCCGAGCGTAGGCGACGAGAGTCGATTGATTTGTTTTTACATACAATTTTTGTGTCGTACCTATTTATACTCAGACAAAATCCTCAATAATCTAGGGTGTCCGGCCTTTCTACCCGAATGTCCGGCCAAACTGGCTGGTCTGTCCGGCTATTAGGTTTGGCGACCTGGCAACCCTACGCGCGGCTGTAGGCATTTATTTAAAAAATACGGCCGATTTACAATACTGTATGGATAATATTATCGTGTCCTAGCTCTAAACTACTAAATATGTAAAAAATTACATGTCCACACCATAGAATACATAACTTCATCATAACTATGCGTACAAAGAGGCAGTATATACAGTACTGATTCCCAGACGTCTTATCACCGTGACATCCCTGTGGTGCGAGTGAACGGTCGAAGTCATCTGAGTCCGCGCCGGCGACAGTGTCTCTCTTCAGTCTAATGGTATTTATTACTTTACTAAGCAGCTCTCGCCGCGCCACGGCTTCACTGTAAACCGTAATGGCCTCCTTACTCGTACGTGTGCACATTTTTTATGATTATCACACTACTCGTGAATTTACAGATCAGGCTTCTTGCCCATATCTCTCTTACGACTGTGAAATATTTCTTACACATCTACTATAAGAAAATATTTCGCATCACTTAGCATAGGTACTACATGCAAATTTAAACGAATCTTTTATTTATGTCCTGCTGCACAAGGTTGATACTAAATGTGCTCGTGTGCATGTACACTTGGACAGGGTAATACCTAGCGATCTAGCAATTGTCATTCAAGGGCTCATCCCTTCGTAAAAGCACGGTTTGGATAAACATTATTAAAGTGTAGCGCAGAAGCGTCGTCATAGGGGGGCGCTCGTCGCTCGAAGTTCGCAGCTAACAAGCATTACCTGTGAGCAAAGTGAATTTATTAGTGGCGCGAAGCCATGGCCGGTCCGGTCCGGGCCGCTCCGCCGCGTTCCTGCCGGCTGCCGGCGGCAGTTGCGCGCCGTCCCGCGCGCCGGAGCGGTCGTCGATCAGCAATTGGACACGACACGAGACGCTTTACGGTTGGGACGGCACTACACAACATGCGACAAAGTTGTTTCGTTACTTCGCGTCGTAGCGTGCTCAACTTAGAGGTAAATCGTGTCACTGCTTGACATCTGGGTGGATTTTGTTATTATTAATCAATGAAAGTTTACGTCGCACTGGTGCATTCGAATTCTAATAAAGCAGAATGCAATATAACTGCACTTGAAGTGCATGTACTTGTAACTTGTAGTCTATAAGAGTAGGTCCGCTACAGTTTAATTATCATCGTGTGCAATAATAACGTGCCTTGACACTTTATATTACAATTCAGCTTTGAGCCTAATGAGTAATGAGTCCAATAACTTAATCTTAGTTTCTAATTCAGGAAATGGCACTTTGCTCATGTGTATATTAAATAATAATATTATACAAAGAACACATGATATATTATAGTATTAAACAATACACTTTGTCAATCACTATGCACTCCGCCAATGCATACGGTTTCGTCCGTTTGCGTCTTTTCACTATTTCCGTGAGATTATTCGATTATTTCGAGGAGCTGAGTCAACATTCACGAGATGATGAAGTCTGTTATCGTGCACTTCCGCGTACTTCAGTATAGCTATATCCACGATGTCTATGTTTGGGTCCCGGAGAAGGTCGCCACGTACGTACGTATGTATGTACCAGGGTCCATGTGTTGTGAGCACTCATTCCTTCCACAGCCGGTGCACCGCGGGCTTCAGACGACTGCGATGGGGGCCGGCGCCGGTCTCTGGCCGGGGACCGAGCGCCGCGTCTATATTTATTTCTATTTGAAAAAATAAAAATTTTAGGTTACAATTAGAATAACAAATATTTCTTTACCAAAATACAAGGACACTAAGCTGACAAATAATAAAATTGGGATTTAGTGAGAGTTCTACCAAGTGCCAGATGACTGAATACAAATGTTGTTAGTTGTAATAATGAGTACCTACTGATTACTAAATTTACAAGATATGTGATAACATCACTATTATTCTTCATAAAATTAATAAGATCATCAGCATCATCATCAGCCGGAAGACGTGTGTGTAGAACAAAGGCCTTCCACTTAGAACGAAATAATTAGATATTCCTATTTAATTACATTTCATAAATTTTATTTCAAATTTCCGGACCTTATGTATGGTTAATTTTTTTTTTTTGGAAATGGATCAGTTTTTTTTTTAGGAAGGCGACACTGCAAGAGCCTCCAGCCAGGGGCTCAAAGTGTACGCGTCGTGTCGTGTGGTACGCTCGCACCGCACCGAGCACCGCGAGCTCGGCTGCAGAAGGAAGGACGCTCGGTTTAAATGGTAAACAGGAAATACTTCAAGCAATTCATCGTTTCATTGTCGACAGTCAATGAAAAGGAAGTCAGTTGAGGCCACCATTTTGCTTCCAAATCTGTTTCAGAAAAGAAGCGCTTGAGTAAGCTAGAGAACTCAAGTGAAAAAAGTATACAAGAGGTAATGGCAAGAGAGTACCTACAGCAAGGGATCTTTAGTTTTAATAGTACTTTGTACCTAATTAACAGGAAATAAACTATATTATTATATATGTATTATTATCAGTTCATGCACACGTTTTCAACGGAGCCAACAGTTACAAACGCATTTGACTTACAGTGCAGTCTACAGATGACTAATTATATTTTGGGAATATTGTAAGCGGAACACGATGGCAGCGAGTCTCACGCACTAACCAGCCTCCTGCCTCCGCCTGCGAAATTGGTTATCCTCCAAGACACATAATTATCATGATAGAAGATTTAAGCTAGCCTCGATAACGCACAACATAACATAACATAACATCACGCCTTTATTCCCGAAAGGGGTAGGCAGAGGTGCACATATAGTGCACCCACATTTCGCCAGTTATGTTTTTTTTTTTTTTAGGTCCCAATGTAATAGGGGGCGAGCCTATTGCCATCAACCGGGCACAAATCCAGACTCCGTGCTGCTACTGAGAATTACCTAATGGAAAAATCCAGTAACACTTTGCCCGACCCGGGATTTGAACCCAGGACCTCGTGCTCAGCAGTCGCGCTTAGCAACCACTAGACCAACGAGGCAGTCCACCACTAGGTCACATATTACCCCTCACATACAAAATTTACAAACAAATTGAATATTGTAAATCTTCTCATGGTATGGTTGATGAGCCTCAACCTGGTGTCAAATTTTAGTTTCCGCATGTAGGCCCCTGAAATCAACGTTGAAAATATCACTCAGGTGTGCCGGTCTCCTCACGATGTTTTTCTCCACTTTTAGCAACTGATACTTAACTAATTTATAGTACGCACATGAATTCGAAAAGACATTGGTGCGTGCCGGAGTTCTAACTTGTGACCTTCGAATGGGAAGTCTGATGGTTATACTCCTCGGCTATCACCGCTGTAATTATAATATCAGAGTGTGGTCGTTGAGCTTCAATGCTGGGATGCGTAGTATTGAAAGCATGTCACCGTCGTTAAAAGTAATATTAATACCATTCACAATCCCGCTTAAAGGCTAAAGCCCCAAATTCGGCATTATATCGTCAGAGTGACAGGTTGTACTTACATTAAGTACTTTACGAATCCTTCGTAACCGGATTACTGTCAGTCTGGCTGATGCCGCACTCGAACCTCTATACCTACGCAGCCGCGCGGCGAGCCGGCGTGTGACGGTAATCAGGCGTTATCTCCGGCGGCGGCGGGCGTTATCCCGACATCTCTGACACAGTACACACGAGCGAGCACGGGAATATGTTGCATGTCCCTCCCCCGCAACCCGCGCCCCGTGCCCCACGTCCCGCGCCCGTGCCCTAGGGGGAGATCGGTGAAACGCACAAGTCAACTGTAATTAGTACTCCAAGCGGGCGGCGCGGGCGGCGGGCGCGGGCGGCGGGCGCGGGCGGCAGCGGCGCGCAGCTAACAGGAAAGAGCGACCAAATAGTCGCAAGATGCAAATGACTGAGCCATTACATACATAATACTACACTTATAATTCGTAACGGACTCAGCAGAGTTACTATGAATGCCAAAGTACTATTTGGAGCCATGTTCGGCATAAATACGGTAAGTTAAAAGTTGGTGGAGGTGCATTTCATATGTAAAACAGGTCACAGATTATGGTCGGGCATCAGTGGTCACTTGGTAAGCCTTTCTCTCAGCACAGTTTGCGTTACGGCGTGGTGACTTGTTTCAGAACAAAACACACTTACGAGCAGATCAGTATGTTCCCTCGCACAGCCTACAGATCACATCCAGCTTCCTAGCAACTCGCCCCCTACAAGGGCCTGAGCTCAAACCCCCCTGTGTAACCCGTGCGGTGTCCTTATTTTGTATTTTTATAGGTAGGTATCGCTAATTGTCGGACAAAATAATTGTATTAACACATTTTTTAATGTTATACAGTCACAACTCTCCTAATCTCTACTGATGGCAACAAGATGTGAATGTAGGTAAAAAACAGACTTCAGATTTATCATGGTGAGTGCTGGTTAGATTCATCATCACTAAGAAATCACAATCGGTGTCTTTTCCTCGCCGTCCCTCGGCTGCGGCGCGCGGCGGCGGACCACGCGGACTGGCGCTCAGTGCCGATAGTGCCGATACTGCCACGAACATAAGAGCCGCACTACCGCAGCTTATTTCCTTCCGGAATATCACACTACGCGCATATGTAGCTCTTGGAAATAATGTTACATAACACTATGATCTACGAAAGAAGGCTCTGCGGTGCGCTGCGCCTGAGGACTACAGCAGCCCCCCCAGCGTGGGACAGTGTGCGCGGCTCGTGACGAGACAGCTCACTATCTATATTTCATGTATCGGTCACGCTTTTTTCCTCGCGCAGTAATTAGTAGGCGTGTGTTCTGCTCACATATACTCTGATAATGTTAAGTTTACTGATTAGTCTAATTACTAACTAAACCAGTGTCAGTCCTTATCTCATCTCCTAATAACCATCTCTTTGATACAAAGTAGGAACCCTTAAATTAATAATACATTCAATAATATGTAGCACGTAACAGAGACAGTAGCCACCTACAGAGCTTGGTGTCTGCGAGGGGCGGGCCCGACATGCTTCTGTGCTTCTTCAAGTGTTATGAAAGCTTATACGAATACCAAGCCAATCTAGGTATATCTAAATCCTTTGAGCCGTAACAGTTGAACTCAATACTGTCATGCCCACCCTCTGGGACATAATTTGATAAAATATAATAGTCAGCCTTCCGCCGTTGTAACTTGAGACAGCATCACATAAATAATAGCGTAACACTCGGAAACCGTCAGCACGTTCAGTACAGCCGGGTCCGGGTGGACTAAATGACAACAACGTGTGATCCGAGCCGGCTGTACACCAGAACCGAGTGCTTCCGTGCCCCGGCTCTGCCCAGCGATTATTTAAACAGTCATGTGAAAACCATTTTACGTTACTTTCTATGTTCTCGTTGGCTACACGGCAAGTCAATCAAGATATTTCTTTACTACCCTGCAAGAAAACGGTCATAATAATAAATGAACACATTATCAGAATAGCTTGTGGTCACTGCCAGCGCCGTTCAATCTTGTCGTTCAAAGAGGACCGCAGCAAGGGCGAGCACTGTGCATGCGCACCGCTCGCACATACAACAGCGTTGATTCATAGCGACGCGAGCGCATGTAACATGGCTTTATTACAGCACTCTACACAACAAATAGAAACTCCAAAAGGTACATGCGAATAAACAAGGCATTCCTACACAAGTGCCCATTAGGATTGACGGTATACGAAACTCTACAAAATACCTACAGGCTGCGTGAGCCATGTGCTGCGTGTGCCTTACTTTGCATGTGCTACGAAGCGTTGTATCTATTTGAATAATATTGTTATACAAATAAAACAACTACTTCACGAGGAGTCACAGCAATGCCATATTATGGCAGTGCAGTGTCTACAAAGTCTGAAAAGTAGTACCTTACTTAGTAAGTATTGTGAAGACGTAACCTTCTGCGCGCGAGTACGTTGTGGCCGGACCGTGTAGAGTCGCGGGCGCCGCGGTCGCGGACGTGTGCGTGCGCAAAGTAATGTACCATTGAATTCCATTTGATATGCTCTGATTACAACAATTCACATCGATTATGTGAAATGACTGGCGCGCCACTTCCTTTTATGACATTATATTTACAAGAAAAGCGAACACGAGTCTCTTTCATAATGCAACAGCTCGTACATACAACGTTTGCGGCCAGGTTGGCAAAAATACTAAAGAATTTATGTTTAAAAAAATGTATGTTTTTTTTAAAATCACGTTTTATAAAAATGCATTATAAAATCACTTTTCGAATTCGTTCGTAGAAATGATTCTACATTCGGTAAGCTGGGATTTAAGAATAAGATTTTCCAGAAATTAAACCTACAGTCCTACACAGTCATTACTAAACACCCACAAATGACCACCGTATTCATGAAAATGTGATCGCCAGAGATTGGAAATAGAAGTCGACGCTTTTTGACAGAAATCTAGTTCCACAGCGCTCGCGTGTGGACGGCGCGCGGCGCTGGTGACTGGTGACGAGTGACAACCGCCGGCAGCCGACACGCGTCGAGGCTGGTGCTGCGACTGTGTCACGCTGCCGCACTTGGATCAACACCAAACAATCGTAACTATTCATTGAGGTAAGTACCCACTATTACAATAAAAACTATGTTTGAAATGTAACCTTCATTAAAATTACTTTTGCTAAATTCATATCATCTAATAGCGTTACGCCAATTATAGCTATATTAATGAAGGTAAAATGTTTTTACTTAGACCAAACGAAGGCAAAAAGTAGCGCGAACTTAATAACAACCTTTTAACAACTTCGTTTTTTCCCGTCGCGTAACCATTTATGTTGATGCGAGTATTTGTTATACCTTGACGGTGGAGTGGTTTTTCTGGGCAGAGCCTTGTTAGTGCAACAAACCGAGGAGATTGCAGTTCAGCTTATACTGTTAACAGTCGATACAGAATTATATAAATATAATATATGACTGCCTCATGAGAAGCATCATTTATATTTACAGTACAAGTTGACCATCGTCATGCATGATGATATTCCATCCCTAAAATATACGAGATTCTTTACTAAAGCTAGGATTGATCGTATCTCTAGGTTCGACAGTAACTGACTTGATATAATATGAGACGGGCTGGCCTCGGTGAACTGATGCGAGTCGATGATGAATTATATACGATTATAACCCAAAGCTCTAAAGGCATTGCTACATTAATATATATATATATAATTTTTCGGAATATTTAATGTCGACGACCCCAAGGGAGGTCTTATTGGACATAACCAGACAAAGGCGAGACTGCAAGAGTCTCCAGCCAGGCTAACTGCTTTAAAGCCTTTAAGCGACGCTACCGATGGCGCCCCTACGGGACTCGAACCTCGACTCGGTGCGTCGCTGTCTAACATTCAAAACAATAACAAAGGGATTGTTGGATCGAACATATCATTATATCATAGCTCGACCCCTGGCCGGCTGTGTTACTAGGGACGGGAGGGATATTTGTTACGTTAAAGGGAACGATCGCGGCGGACCTCGACGGCGAGATCTTAATATGTGACGACGGCGTCTGCCGTGTAGTGTGTTGATAGTGTCTGGGTTTAACCATTGCTGTAGCAAGGTTATACTATCGTCGGGCTCTTCGAGTACGCTTTTAGGACGTCTAGTCCGGGAGATTGATTTGATTTGATTTGAGATCCGCGATGGTACGTATCGGCCGGCCGATACGACCAAGGGATTGGGGTGGGATTCGGCAGATTTGAAAAAACGGGTACTAGCTTGCTTCATGAACTGCTTGATGGTAGGACATTAAGATATCATGCGAGCTTCCCATTTGTACAGGTCCGGTGCAGGCAGGCTCGTCCCCCCTCTGACGAATGAGAACGTTACGATAGCAGCCGTTGGCTTGAAACCAAACCTGACGTATCAGATACGTTTCGTAGTAGAGTGACTCTAACAGTGCCCAAACACACGCCTTATCTCGGGTGTTGTTGAAGCGCGGAGGCTCGGCCTCACTATAATTATGTAATATAATTTAAATATTACGTCTAGATCTAACACTGCAACGGTCACATTATACCTAGAATTAAATGCCCTTCGTGAGTTTATATTTGCAAGAGGCGTTATTGTCCATTGTAGAGTCGTTATGGTTGACAAAAATTCTCAGTTATTGAGCTTTATATCTACACATATTACTTATTATAAAGAACTATTGGTCAGAATAGAAAACTTGTGAATTTAATGTAAGTAGCTACCTGTATATATATTTCGCTTGACATTTTATGTATTCGCACACTACTACACTTACGACATCGGCCCGCACTGCTGCGCCAGTCGCGACTCGCGCGGTTCCTGTTCTCACTGCGTCGAGCTTCGGGCGTTTTCGGATTATAAATTGCGAGTAATTACGAGCCAAATATTATACCGTCACGAACAAGTCCAACTGTTTCGGTGACGATTTGCGGTCGCAACATAAATACACAGACACTCGCACATATACCCACACACACACTCATAGCCATGGCCGGGGGCCTGTGTGCCCGCCAGCCACAAAGGTTTCTAATTGAATAGGAATTGTATAGAATTTCAATAGAGACACGTTTGTGTATGATAACATACACCGAGGTTCGCACCTACCTACTTGTAGCTCGAACACCGCTGCGCTGTAGGAGAGCCGTCAAGTGTCGCCTCGCGTCGTCACTGAGAAAACGGTTATTATTAGAGACAACAACCATCACTTAACATGTTATTTTTGGTCGTAATGTAACGCTAGAGAGCGCTGCGCAGTGCGCACCCGTCACACGTCATGTTCGACATGCTTGTGCTATGAGAAGATGGTAGATAGAAAGGCTTACATTCTTTTATGTAAGTAAGTACTTACATGAATTGAAAGGAAAATTATAATCAGCTATACGTTGAATGAAGACTTCCCTTCAAAAAGTGTGTCGCCAGTCGACACGTAGAGCCGCCCGGCGCGTCGTAGCGGCGATAGGTAGATACCTACCTACAGTGGTACATACATACATCGTCGGTGAATAGGCGAGGATAACAGATGGGTCATTTCTGTAGAATTCGGTTTGCACACTGAATAGTTATTCAGTATTGAGAGGTAATCGAGCGAGGCGGACGCCGCCGCCGCGTCGACCATTACCTACGTGACGCTCGCCAAATGACCGGGAGATCTACAGAAATCTTAATCTGCTTTACTTTACGTGAGCGAAGAGCCTAACATTGTGACGTCGCCCCAATAGAACGCAAATGCGCGATCATCGCAAGTTCGCACGAACTTAGTTCATTTTGATGTGAAATAGGTGTCCTAATTGCCGTTCGTGCGATGCGATCGCGCGACTAAAATGCTTAATAATTTATTCTTAAACTTAACTTAGTACATACAGCCACTCCAGATTTAATAACACAAGCAGCTCTGCTACGATGCCAGTCAAATTATAACTTAACATCACGCTTGTATTCTCCAAAGGGGAAGGCAGAGGTGCACATATAGTACACCCACATTTCGCCAGTTATGTTTTTAGGTCTCAATGTAATAGGGGGCGAGCCTATTGCCTCCAACCGGTCACATGTCCAACCTCCGTGCTGCTACTGAGAATAACTAATGGAAATGGAAAAACCCAGTAACACTTTACCGGACCCGGGCTTAGTAACCCCTAGAGTTAGACCAACGAGGCAGTCAAGTCAGTCAAATTATGCACGGGCATTAAGTATTATTTTATTTGCATAAGGTATTCGTCACATGTAATAGAGGGGAATATGTTTCAACGATGTATAAAGGCATTTCAGAGGCATAAAGGCGGTTTAAACTCTGACACCAAGTTGCTCATTCACCTACGATTAGAAAAAGATAGCCAATGGCCCTTCTGCGCATGTGTTGTAGTGAGATATGCGAGGCTGTCAATTGTCATCGCTAGCTGCTGTCTCCACACTCTGCCCGGCTTGTATACGCCCGCGCCGCACAGGACAAGATTCGATTGACTTACAAAATAAAACTGTGATGTTAGTGCGTGGTGTTACAACGTCTATAATAATAATTCTTCGCCTAACCAGTGACATTCTAAGCACTACAGATAATACAGATTGCACATAAACTCATTCTAAAATTGTAAAAGAGGTATCGTGGTTGATAACGTATTTCCGAGTACAGAAATTAGTTGTTAGTAATAATCATAAAGTAGAAACCACATGTTTAACGACAGCGTCTGCATAGTTTCGGTATCTCACGAAGATACCCGGCCATTCCTCCGAGCTCGGCTGAGTGCCGCCCAGCCGCACTTCTGTGCCCTTATGTGGTACCCGCAGGCGGCACCTCAGGCACACCACAAGCTTAGCGTGGACTCAAATAGCCATTCATGTTTTTATAATGCGCAAAACATCTAAACAACGCGACGTCGCGATGTGATAAAGTGGTTTTTTGTGCAGGACGACTTACTAATGTAACTCGGCCAACGTTAGATGTAACATGACAGCCAACTGTAAGGTGCTTCAGATATAGTGCGCGCGCACACTGCCGGACATTTGACACGCCGTAACGTAATCTGAGGGACTCGTATAAAAGTGACTGGGGATAGAAACTCACACAAACACGGCGCGCGGTGTCGGCCACAGAACTACAACACGCAAGTACTTTGTGTCCGATGTTTTCTGTGTCTTTCACACAAGACACTGACACAAAACAGATGCTCGCACGTTAGATGAACCTAATGCTCTAGTGAAAATAATTCAATCACGAGATCGCTAATAAAAGTTTCAGTTTACAATTGACGATAAAATAAAACAAGTTGTTTGCACAACTTGCGTTGGTATCGCGGCGGGCGCTTCCCACGGGAACATGCGACTTGTGACTCGAGCGATGACAGGCGACGCCGACGTCGTATTTAGGTAGTCCAGAGGCGGCGCGACACTGGCGGCCACCCGCCACCCGCCATTCGCTCATTCGCTGCCGCGCTGGCGGAAGACAGTTTGTAAAGCTCGCTCTACATTCGCGAGGCGAGTGGCCGCCAACCAAAGACACGAAACGCGAGTGAAGATGGTTTCGCGCTTTCAACTTATTTTATTTAAATAAGTGTTGCTACACCCTTACATCTATGTTGGTTGTGATCAAATGTATTTATTTTCTGGAAAACTACATAGTGTAGTAAATAAATAACTTCGGAACACAATGTTCGCGCTTGGTTCACAGTGCATGAGGCGAATGCATCTACACACGCAGCTCCTCGCAGGAGTGCGCGAAACGCTGTCGGGAGTGGTCTGGCACATTCACTGCTGATCACGCGCCGATACTATACCGCGGGTCGTGGGACTGCGTGGGCCCCTTCAGTTCGCTTCCTGTTTCTCTTCCCGGACGCCTGTCCTTACTCAGCTTTCAATATACTTTGCACGAGGATACACGCCCGACCAACGCAACATACATTCTACTAATTTTCCATAGACACATTTCTATTTAAATAGACTAAGTTAATGGAGACATTGTGGGGCTAAAAGTGTAGCGCTCGTGTTGAGTTGGACTGCTGGAGAGTGGCCGAGAACATGTTTATTAATGAGGGATGCTCGTGTCAAATACACACCAATCCATTATCGTCCTGTACTTTAATGCCATAATAAAAACTCACGGATCACGTGGAAGTTTATTATAATACCTATATGTATAAGCTCTATTTGTAGATTTCTAAACGATTACAAACTACTGGTGCGTAATGAGAGTTTATTACCACATTCATCTTATATGCAGACAGCTCCGCAGCTCGTCAAGTTGTGGCGTCACACACAACACATAGACGAGACGAGCGCCGACTTTATTTGTTTGTTTTTCATCTCACGACAAGCAAATACCGCGAGAGAGTCGTTGTCAGCCGCGAGCCTCGCCCACAATATTAGCACCAGCCGCCGCGCGCTGGCCGCGCCCCCGTCCCCGTCTCGTGCCCGTCTCGCGCCCGGGTCGTGGCAGACACTTGACACAACTACTTGAAACCGCAGCAAGTTTTTGAAAACGTCTTTTTCAAAAACTTGCTGCGGTAAAGAAAACACCTATGCGTGCTCAATATATTAACACATTATGCCATGTCAAATGCAAATCTGCATTAATGAAAAAAAAATTCTTTGGCATTGCTCACCAAGTTTATAATAAAATACCTAATGTAATAAAAAATATGCCAGTACGGAAGTTCAGAACTACTCTAAATGAACTATTGCTCAAAAAGTGTTATTATACATTAGATGATTTCCTGAATGACAAATTTAAATAAATGTTTAATGCTAAGAAACAATTGTATTGCCTACTACTTTGTCTTAGTCCTGTAACTTAGCTAATTATTTAGAAGTTTTTCATTGTTTAATTTGTATGTCATTATTGGCAAAACATAGCGCACTGCATTTTATTTATATACCATCATTGTATTTTTTGATTTACCTATGTTTAACAAATAAATGATTTGATTTGATTTGACAACAATCACGCGTCGGAGCCTCACCTGGCTCAAGTCCGGAGTGCTGCTGAATGCAATTATAATAAAATGTGCTAATCTAAAGGGACCTACTGTCTGCCTAGGGCTAGGACTGACAGACTTAACGACGTCAAAAATCATCATCTTTTTATTAATAAAGTGATGGCCGAGCTAATCCTCTTCGTCTAAGATTATAGACTAATCTTCTATACTATTTAATTATATAATACTACAAATGCAAATTGGCAAGTGGTCGTTTATTGTAACCATCCTAAAGGGGAGGCCTTTGTTCAACGGTGGACGTCTTCCGGCTGATGATGATGATGATAATACCAAAGGTTTACAGTAAAGGGCTGGAAGCCAAAAGGGTTAGTATGTAAAGATTTAAATATAAAAAGAGTTCCGTATCTGCGGGGTTAACAACCCTATGGATATCAAAGTTGCCGAGCATACACAAGATAAAATGAGGGGAAAAATAGAAAGTTACAATTTCGAACCATCATCATCAGCCGGACGACGTCCACAGTTCAACGAAGGCCTCCCCGTTACAACCAAGTATAGTGATAATACTGGATCTCTATATTTCGTAGAAGCCCTTTTGATGAATTTGTTCCGTTTCCTCCTCACTACTTACGCATGAGTCCTGCGAACCTTCTGCCTCCTGACACGTAATGGTCCTCATATAAAATGTAAGGCAGGTAAGCGTATCCGCGACGGCAGCATTGGGCACACTGTGTTAAAATTTAATTAATTCGAGCCGCTCCGAGTTATCAACACATCTTGCACCGCGTATGCATCCAATCACATTTACGTGACACATGAGAGAAGCTTGCACAACACACGGGGTGACGCGACCAAGTCCCGCGGCCGTACTCACACGCGACAGACGACTGGCGAAACTAACATTCATAGAGTAGGTGCGAGTAAAGCCCTCATCAGTCGTCGACCGGCAGCAGCGAATGTGACAGCCTTATCTGAAGAGCTGTAAGCCGGCCTCAGAAAGTTTTTATTGCTAAACTAAAGCCGGCGCCAACTATTGCATTAAACTTTCGTGATTTCAAACATTTTTTACGAGTCGAGGGTGAAATTCGTTTATTTCAACGTTCAGTTATCTAAGTCATGTGTGGCACCGCTACGCTAGCTAGTATATATACACTTACATTTCCTTGTGTCACAAAATCATGCGGTTAAAAACCGCGGCGGTTTAACCGTAGTGCGGCACAGGCGTATACTGGTACAGCTACCGACACAGTGCTGGGAGCACGATGTGGCCCGCAACACGGTCACCACACTGCAGACTTAGCGGTGTCGAGCGGTGACGTCACACGATACTCTGGGCTACATGTACTACGACACTGTGCTCTTATTGTTATGGTATGGTGCCGACTGTTATGGTGGCTGGCTTGCCATCCGCATTCTCGGCGCGCAGGTGCCGGCTGCGCCGCGTTCACTTGTACCTACCGCACTGTATACATATATGTATAGAGAATAAATAAATAGATGCTCTGTGTAGCTAGTTATTCTGTGCTCGCAAGCACGTCACGGAAATATTAGCGGCCAAATACAGACTCTTTGTTGACGACATATTTACACAGAGAGGCCAGCAGGCGACTCCGCCCGCTCTAATGTTCCGCATTTTCTGATGAAAAACACTCTGTATATACACTCGCAGCTCGCAGGTACCAGCCTTCATTCTGCTTCAAGTTTCACCAGACAAACATTAAACTTAGAAAATGTTGGCTTAACGAAAAATATTTATCAAAAATAATAAGAAGATCAAAGGAATTGGCGATGTAGTCACAGGCGGCTGTGGTAGTCGTGCACGTGTTCCCCGCTAGCCCCACACCAGTCACCACTCACCAGCACTACACGGTGCTCGGCTCTCTCGAACACTCGAACAGCTATAAAACTTGATGTTTTCTATACAGTATCGTTCGCGCCATGTTATGTGACCTATAACAAAATGTTTGGAATTTAAACACTGCAATCAAATGGTGCACATGAAATGTAATAAATTTCCATTGCCTACAAATACCGTAGTTTAAACTGTATGGATGGATCACTTTCGTGTTAGAAGATGGCTTGGCAGATTCATATTCATATTCATTTATTCATAAAATATAAGCTTACAGTATATACAACCAAATCGCATATATCTATACTAAATATACAAAAAAGAAAAACACAAACACACAAGAGACAAATATTAAAAATCTAAGTAAAGAAAATAATTAATATAAACTGTATAAATAACTAGCTGTGCCCGCGACTTCGTCCGCGTGGATATTCGGAAACAGCAATAGTATTCTATGATTGTTTTCTCACCTGGACTAAGTGACACAATATAATATGTATGTCTTAGCTATAATATGACATTGAATATAAATAATAGTTTAAAAAAACTAAAAAACACGCTTTTTGTTGAAAACCGAACTAAAAATAGGAAATAAGTTTTAATCAATTTAAATTAAGAATATTGTTAAAAATTTCAATAAATATAAATTAATAATAGTGTGAATAAAAAAAATATATTTAAAAAAAAAGCGTGGGGTGCTTTTTAGGATATTATTAAAATGATAATCACTCTACTCATATCTGTCAGTAAAATATTTATAACTATTGACACCATGCACCCCACGCTTTTTTTTTAATAATTTTTTTTTTATTCACACTATTATTAATTTATATTTATTGAAATTTTTAACAATATTCTTAATTTAAATTGATTAAAACTTATTTCCTATTTTTAGTTCGGTTTTCGATAAAAAGTGTGTTTTTTAGTTTTTTTAAACTAAGTATTATTTATTTTCTATTTTTTTTTTTTCAAATTAGTGTATTGTCATCGGTCCTCGATAAATCTACAAAGTTTGAACGAAATCTAGCCGTTTAAAGTGGGTCAAAATCGCGCCCAAAGAAGTCGGTTACAAATATACAAACAAACATACATACATACAAGTGAAGCTAATATAAAGCGTGTAATAAAGCGTGTAATAATATAGTATTTTTTAACACTAACGCAAAAATTGGACGGTGATAATGCAAATTAGAACAATTCTGTCGTACATGATTTTGGCGAATTTTAAACCGTTTACTTATTTATTTAATTAATTAATTACAACGGTTGTGTACAACCAATAACAGTAACTAATACTAATCCTATTACATAATAAATTAACATTTTCTTCAAAAATGCTAAATAATTTTAACAATTATTATTATATTCACAAAATCTTAGGCATGTTGTAAATAAAACACTCCAACGATCGTGAAACACATCACACATTTACGCAGCGCACGCAGTGGAAGCTGCCGAATGGAAAATACAACCCGATTTTGAAACATTCTTCATTGGTGCTCCGCTCCTATTGACCGTAGCGTGATGATATATAGCCTATAGCCTTCCTCGATAAAGGGGCTATCTAACACCCAAAAAATTTCAAGTAAACAAACAAACAACCTCTTCAGCTTTATAATATTAATATTATAAATATAATATATAATAAGTATAGATCAACTCAACAATAATGTAAATAACAATAAAATCTAGTAATTCTAACTTATCCTATTTAAATAGTTTAAAACATTTCTGTACATTACGCTTATAGCTTAGGTTTATCAAAAATATATCAGCTTCTGGATTGGCCTTTACGAAGAAATTAAAAATACGAATGGCTCTGGAAGTAGGGCTGTTGTCTGCTTGTGGGGAGTGCCACTCAGGCGGACAAGAGAGGAGATTCAGGTTATATCATGCTTCCTTTGCTTTCATTCCTTTCCTTTCATTGCTTCCTTTTTTTGTTTATTTTATAAAAATATTGCATGCTATGTTTAATCTTAGCGAAACATGTTTGTACTTCTCTGAATATTCTAAGACCTTTTATACCATATTTTCAACCAAATAAAAATACATTATTATTATTATCATGGACACCGATCCGCGCATGTCCATCCTCCTTCCAACTGGCGCGCACTGAACATCGTGTGGGGGGGGGGGAGGCCAGCGCCAGTAAATATTTTACTCTTCGCTTGATTGATGAATGAGAATTGTAACTATGCTATCACTATGCACAAATCTCAATAAAATCTTAGTGAATGGGGTGCTAAGGTAAGGTAAAAGAACAAAAATATTAGCATTAAATACGACATTATGTAGCTCTTTGAGGAATTAACGAATATCATTCAAAAAGTTCTACGAACTTAAGGGTTCGTAGAACGTTTTTGTACCTATACCAAAACAAAGTTAACAATTGTATGCAGGTACGTAATTGTGCTTGTTCCGACACTGCATGGCACTGAGAGTTAGTCAACGTCACCCGGCGCCGCCCGCCGCGCCCGCCGGTACCACTGCCGGTAATGGATTACGCTCCCCGGACTTAACGGATCGAACTGAATGTACTCCAGGTTGCGTGTCGTCCGCCACTCTGCCAGCCTATGTATAGTAGAGTATAATACAGATATATAGTTACAGCTTACGGCCACGGGCCACACGAGAGGCCTGTGGCTGTCCCCAGCAAGCAACTCGTCCGTCATCAACTGTGACCCTTGTGTGGCTCGTCTTACCACCGCCAACAAATACAGAGCCGTAGCCGGAGCCACAAGCCCGGAAGCCCGACATCCGCGGTGACCTCGGGTTATCAGACCTTAGGTGCCCAATAATAAGGTTACAGAGGTCGAGCGGCAGTCGATCGGTTACTAAATAATAAAAATTTGTTTTTATACAATAATATACCACTGACCTCACCTTCCGTATATTTCATCAATTGATGGTACCGCAACTCTGGTCCCCAAAATACAGGTCCTGCCTAGTTTGGGGTCCGCTGAAAAATTCAATATGTAATTAGGCTTTTAAGACAAATAAATGATTTATTATTATTTATTTATTACAAACTACACCCTCCGACTCTTCTTCCCACCATATCCCACTACTCTTCAAGTTCTTCGCAGGAGTTGCTTAGTATCTCCAGCTCCTTACCAGTGAACTGTAGACCGCGCGCGCGCATGTGTGTGTGTGTGTACAGCCCACAACCACGAGTAGTGCAAGCCCTCGGGGAGCAACTGTTACAGCCCAGCGATGCGCGGCCATTATGTTTTATATTGATTCATCGATTAATATTCGACATTTAAAAGTCGATGGGCCCGTTAATGGTGGAGAGGGAATCCTATACATGCGTATAAATATGCATGTGTTACAGTCTGTAATAATTTTCTTTATGCATGCTGTTTTTAGGAAAAATAGTAACCGGTAACAGTGTGTGCCAAAAATTACCTGAGTACATTTAAACCAGGTCGCTAACCATACTAACCACAGTGGACGCGTACACTACACTCTAGTACCATAACAGTTCGTGCAGCTGTTAGAATGATATTTCTGTATCGTTTGTCATGTGTAGCGGCTAATTGCATTAATTAAAATAATATTTATCATGTGTAATCGTTATGGATACCTTCTATTATTGTTATAGATTCAAATAAAATTTTAGATCAATCGATAATTTAATTATCGTACAAAGTAATCGATTCTACGCATCGATATTATAATGCTCGTTACAGCTTATCAGAATGCAATAGCTACACTTTCCTAATACCCCATAAAACAAACTACTCCACCCCACCCCTCCCCCCTCCTCACATACGGCGCACGTCGCCGTCAGCTTGTCGGCCGGTGATTACGGCGCGCGATCATTATAATTATGAGCATTATTATAATAATATCTCGCTTATCTATATTATAATTTATTGACTATTAGCGCTGCGCTCTACTAATATTAAGCTAATTTAACTTTCTTAATACATAACCAATAAAATGATGCTATTATTGTTCAAACGATGTTTAATAATAATAAATCATTTATTTCAGATTCATCTTAAGGGACTACGCACATTTATTCAGCTCCTTTCAGCTTTTGTCCATAGAAAACAACAATTTTGGTGGAATATGGAGACGTGTACGCGTCCATTCAGCTTTCCGCGTCCATTCTCCTTTCGCGGAAAACCAGCATAAAATGAGGATAAATGTGTTTTTATTATCCGAATGCTATAGAGAGCCTTCGGCGCTGTTCCGCCGCGTTCAGCGCTGTTGAACGCAGCGGAACAGCTCTTTACAGGGATGGTTCGCGACTCCTTGTCGACAAGTTGCGACCTGTATTGTTCCTACATTGATTTGATTTATTATGCGTAACCGTTTCAGTGGAGAAAGCACGTTATGACGGCTATTCTCATTCTTACGACGCCGTACGCGGCTGATAGAAGCAGAGCTGTATAAGTGTGACCAAAATCGTTCAGCGAAACGCGAAAGGAGCTGAATAAGTGTGCGTAGTCCCTAAGACTACATCCATACTAGTTAGTAAAATTGCGATTTTAAGGCGTGTTGTTGGACGACACTCCGCAGGTCATGCTCGTAAAATCTGTTCAGAGTGAGTTTACCGTGGCATCAGTAATGTCCAAGAGGCGAGTGAAGAGGGCGGCGCGCGGTGCGCCTGGTGCTGGTTGTAGTCGTGGTACATAACATAACTCAACGGAACAGAAAATGTCAAACATACAGCATACAATAAGGTTTTGTCTTTTCTGTGTTCGCGCTTTGATTCCCAACAGAGTGTAGCGGCGCCGGCGGCCGCGGCTGCAGATGGTGCCCGCGAGGGAGTCAACAAAAGAAAAGCCATTAGAGAGTTAGAGACGTGTCCTCGTCGCGATAGCTATTACAACGCGCGCCGCGGTCACTACCGCTGGCGGTTGCTGCCTCATGATTACCGAGTTATTTATCAATGATATCTAAACACGATTTCGGCCGTGTTCGGTACAATCGCGCACAATGCTCGGATCATCGTTGTTAAGCTCACAATTTGGCTCACAATCAACAATCGCACGATGACGATGACGCGCCGCTCCACCGCCCGCCGCACAATCGACGATCAACGCCCCCTCGCGTCCACACCGCACTCCTGAGACTCGCGGCTGCCCCCACAAGTCTGCTGTGGACATAATGGACGCGCACGGGCTATCGTTACTTGTTACCGCCCGAGTCGCCTGAACACAACAAAGTATGTACCTATATGTACATAGGTAGGTAACTAACTAGTTTCCACTTCATTACCAGGGCATTCACTACCTAGGTGTACTATTATTATTGTAAGACTACACTGACATTGATTGCCCCGGCTTCGTCTATAACTGTTGTGGTCAGGCAGAAGCAGTGGCGGTCTATCCGGTACGCAACATATTCCTGAGTTTATTTTAGTTGTGTTACAGCTTGTGTACAATAAAGTTTAATAATATTCAATTTATATTGACACGAGTTCGATAGTTTTGTAAGAAACTGAATTCTAATATAATTATAAATACGTACGTTTTTAATATTCCTATTTGAAACCCGCATCTTTATTTACATTAGATAAGAGTTTTTATCATTACGCACAGCACATCAAAGTAGGTACAATTTATGTTTTTTAACTATGCCTATGTAGTATAAGTACTCAATACTTTAACGCATACCATAAAAGTACATAGGTGGACTTATAATCTCATAGATCATTATGGACCTTGCCGGTCTCAACAAAAAACGGAGGTAGGAAGAGGGTTAACCTGTGTGAGAGCAATGTGCATAACATAGGCACCTACTATAAGATGTAGCTTACAGAATCTTGATGTACTTGTTCTGTAGGACTCAGTGTTCGTTTGATCTCACGAGCGATATCGCTCGGCTCGGCCATGTTCCTAGTATCTCTGTAAGGTAAGCAGAAATAAAGCCAAAGAACAACATTGAGTCCCAGATGTGGCTCACACATGCGGGAGTAACGAGAGAGCGTTCTCAGCGCGGCACGGCGGACGTCACTCGACACGCTGCGCCTGCGCCGCACGGCACTACC
The DNA here is from genome assembly GCA_946251915.1 of Abrostola triplasia. NCBI lineage: Eukaryota > Metazoa > Arthropoda > Insecta > Lepidoptera > Noctuidae > Abrostola > Abrostola triplasia. The sequence continues at coordinate 78,449 of OX276438.1, forward strand.
GATAAATATTTTTGCAAGTGTTCAATATTATTTTTTTATTAGAACACCCATCCGTCCCTTGCTTCTCGATACCCACGAAGATATGCCCACGCTCCTTTACTCCGACATCGAAAGTTATGGAAACAAATGTTATGGAAGCACGCGAAACGAGGTTTTCGCCAGCAGTCCAAAGCATCAGGAATGGAACTGATGGAGATCGATTACCTTTTATGCACCTATCTTACATTTAAGTGCGGTACATACAATAGTGTTGTGTCAGTTGTACAGGGTCCACTAATCACTATGTCCATGCGAGTTGGGCTCACCGCAAGATGTGTGCATTCAAGCTGAATAGAGAGCGCTGAACGCGACTTTATGCATTCCTTTTTTGTTATTATCTCTGGCATCAGCGTGTTCTGTTACTTTATCGTCTGTAATTACACCAAATAGATTACACAACGTGAACGAGGGTGATTCAAGTTACAAAGTACACAAAGTAATTATTGTATGTAGCAGACATCTGTCGCTTCACACCCGCGACGCTCCGGCCCGCGCGCCCCTCGCTCCCGCTCGCACGCTGTGTGGCAGGGCATTAACTTTGATTTCGTCTAGCGTGGCGCGCAGTGCGTATCTAATGAGTGATCCTACATGTATTTATAAGCCGGAGTGTATTAGCATATCTAATGTCGAACCTCATCTCATGTAAATCTTATCGCCGCCTCACGTACAGTGTACACCCACGACCGGGACGACTTCCGTCTAATCCTCAAGATACGGATATGACGAAGCTCACGTGACACTTTACATATGTGTTTGTATAATATTGTATATAAGTATAATATGCTCCAGTCATTACTCCACACTCCACATACTGTTTTTAACCGACTTCAAAAAAGGAGGAGGTTTACAATTCGTCGGAATCTTCTTTTTTTCTTTTATGTATATCCTCCGATTTCTCGAAGACGCCTGGACCGATTTAAGATTTTTTTTTGTAATCGATAGAGTATACTCTCCAGTTGGTCGTATTGTCACCAAGTTAGGATCTGATTATGAACTTCGGAGATATGAAACGGAACTCCTCATAGGATCATAGTAGAGTTTTCGTTAAAAGTAATATTGCTTTGTTTATACGTGTAGTTAATGACTGACCACTAACAAGGGGGAGGGGGTGCATCGACCACACCCCCTACCCTACCACTTTCTAAGATTAAATTTATCCTGGAGGTATCGTTTGAAAGCGCATTTTATAAAGATTTGATATATAAGTCTTACAAAAGTTTGGGGGGAATGAATCCTGCGCACAACTAAAAAGTGTGAAATATTTTTTTTAATAAAAAAATAAAAACCGCCTTCAAAAAACACTCAACTAAGTGTTAAATGATATTTTATTCACTTCACTTTACATACACCATGTTGAAGTCGGTGCCAAATGCTATGCCTTCGCTTTGTTAATAGTATTAGAGCATTCTCTTAAATAGGTTTATTTTTGTCTAAATTAGTTGTTGGATTTTGCACCGACTTTAACTTGAATGTATGTAAAGTGAAATAAATAAAATATTATTTAACACTTTTGAGTGTTTTTTAAAGGCGGAATTTATTTATTTTTTTATTAAAGAATATAGTAAAGAATAAAGTAAGGATTATCCAGGTGGACATTCAAGTGGCCCCCAGCTCCAGATCGGTTCATGTGACGTCACTTGTGAGGTGTGTGCAACACACGCGCGCTTTCTGAGTTCCCGTAGTTATTAACTACGTGTATTAATAGGATGTAGGTAGGTAGTAGGTACCCATTAAAAGGTTGACAATATTTACAAAATAATTGAACTAATTTCACTGGCATTCTGCAGGCATACATAATATGGAATGACATTTTGAACAGAATTCCTACTTGGCACATACACAGACTTGTGTCATATCATCAGCGACGTGCGTGACGTACGCGAACATTCACAGAATGACGCGTGCGTTTGACTGTTTATGTGTGTCGGACGAGCGGAGGAGTGGACGTGCTGAGCCATTCCGCTTGATCGAACACCGTGCAGGCCCCGGCACCCCTCGCTCGCCAAGTACAGCCGCACCGGCCCAGCGGCCCTGTGGCGAGCGCCGCACACCCTGTGACCATGCACGGGTGCTGCCGCTCGGCCATAACTACACTATCAAACCTGACCGTCAATAGAGACACAAGGGCCGTATATTCGGTTTAAGGTTGGGGCGGAGCTGCCGCGAGGATGGCTAGTGTGACGTAACCTGGGTTAAAACAAAGTTGAATTCAATTTTTACATTTTAAGTACTATAAGTGCGACACTAACGATAAGAGCTAGGGTACTGTGTGTGTGTGCTTCCTACACTACACCGGCTTCATCGTCCTGCAGCAAAATTTTCCGATGTGGCCACTGTAGGAATAGTCTAGCCGTTCTGATAAGCAGCATCGCCGCAATACTTTTTTTTTTCGAACTTGTCTCTCGCAGTTAGCTCTGAAGGAGCTCTTACTGCTCAACCGGGTGATTGGCGAGACCTAATAAAAGGCCTCTAGCCAGGTTTATAGACTAAATAATGCAAACTAAGCGACTGCGCCTAAGGGCACCCCGCGAGGGGTTCGGACGTCGGCTCAGGGCGTCGCTGGGGGAGGATTAGGTAATTATTATGTTCTTTATCAACAATGCCAACAACGATAAAGAACGCGACCGCCGCCGTGCTCCGGCCGCCGCGCGCCGTCCCCGGACCCCGGTGTGTCACAGCCCGCGCGCCGTCCCCTGATCCCGGTGTGTCACAGCCCGCGCACCGTCCCCGGACCCCGGTGTGTCACAGCCCGCGCGCCGTCCCCTGACCCCGGTGTGTCACAGCCCGCGCGCCGTCCCCGGACCCCGGTGTGTCACAACCCGCGCGCCGTCCCCGGACCCCGGTGTGTCACAGTCTGCGCGCCGTCCCCAGACCCCGGTGTGTCACAACCCGCGCGCCGTCCCCGGACCCCGGTGTGTCACAGTCTGCGCGCCGTCCCCAGACCCCGGTGTGTCACAACCCGCGCGCCGTCCCCAGACCCCGGTGTGTCACAACCCGCGCGCCGTCCCCGGACCCCGGTGTGTCACAGTCTGCGCGCCGTCCCCAGACCCCGGTGTGTCACAGCCCGCGCGCCGTCCCCGGACCCCGGTGTGTCACAGCCCGCGCGCCGTCCCCTGATCCCGGTGTGTCACAGCCCGCGCACCGTCCCCGGACCCCGGTGTGTCACAGCCCGCGCGCCGTCCCCGGACCCCGGTGTGTCACAGCCCGCGCGCCGTCCCCTGATCCCGGTGTGTCACAGCCCGCGCACCGTCCCCGGACCCCGGTGTATCACAGCCCGCGCACCGTCCCCGGACCCCGGTGTGTCACAGCCCGCGCGCCGTCCCCTGATCCCGGTGTGTCACAGCCCGCGCACCGTCCCCGGACCCCGGTGTGTCACAGTCTGCGCGCCGTCCCCAGACCCCGGTGTGTCACAGCCCGCGCGCTGCGCCGCCCGCCCGTATTAGCTTATGAAGCAAGGATTAGGTAACGCGGCTGACGGCCGGGTTTAACCTGACTAACTTAATTCCCATGCAAGTGCAGTGGTTATTAATTGCGCGGCGGTGGGGGCCTGAGCGGGGCGGGCGGGCCGGGGGGGGGGGCGCTGCCTCCCACGTCGCGCGCGGAGCACACGTGGTCCCGGCCACATTACACTTACTAACATTAACTTTTCTAATTATAAGAAGTGCTGGTAGCAGTAGTGCTGCGGTGCGGGCGCCCTGTTGTTTTCGGGTCTGGTTCATAATATCGACAGTCACTACCTACATCGACGGTCGCTGTATCGAAATCGTTCTATCGACGGGTTAATGAATCGACAGTACACCAAATCGATAGTACGTTATATCGACAGTACACCAAATCGATAGTACGTTATATCGACAGTACACCAAATCGATAGTACGTTATATCGACAGTGCACCACATCGATAGTCTGCTGTATCGACAGTACATCGTATCGATAATACGTTGCATCGACAGTACACCATATCGATGGTACATTGCATCCACGGCCCGACCCGAACCGGATTTAAATAAAAAACCTCCATTGACCTAAGCAATCAGTATTCCTTTAGTATCCAGTTATTTTAGTCAAATTAGTGGGCAAATACTAAGCTTTGCTCACTGTTGTTAAAATAATATCCTAACTATCTAAATATATTATACCTATATGTTATTGGTTTGAAACGGTCAGCCCCTGCGGCGATCGTGGCAGCGCACCCCGAGCGCGGGGCAACGTGAACCGAACAGCCTGCCAGCACAAACAAACTTAATTGGAGGGTGAGCACGCATAACAATTGGTGCAACGGCAGGCGGCGCGGCGCAAACAAAGCGCTATCAACGGTTGTCTTTGATCACAGAACATACGAAGAGAAAACACTGATTTAGTTATTCTGTGCGAGTGAATGCATTTAGAGAACACCCCGAGCGCGGGCCTTCCCTCGGACGCGCGGGTCGCGAGCGCGCGTGACGCGCATACCGCGGCTCGCACAAACTCCTGTCTGTTGGGTGAGCGAATGTCATTAAGCGGCCGTTACTTGCCGCCGCCACCTAATTAACGTATGAGTTCGCGAGCTCCGAACCACAGCACAGATATGTGCAGAACATCCACTGCGTTAAGGCGAGAGTTGAACTCGCGCACCGTGGGTTCTGTACAGACTTTCATTTATGTTTATATTATAACTAGCTTATGCCCGGGACATCGTTGACTTGATGTATCCCGCGAATTTCCCACGCTGTTCTAATTTTCCCGCGGAACCGTAAATATTTTTAAAATTCAAAGTAGCCTTTATGAGACCTTATACCATCAGCTATCTGCCTGTGAAAATCCGGTCAAAATCCGTTAAGGGAACAAACAGGCAAAAAGAATTAATTGCATTTTTTTTTATGTATCGTGTATGCTGTCATACGCATAGATTAAAAAACTATTATTTTTATCTAAATTGATACAGGAAATTTGAAAAATGATGGACACAAGCGCGACTCGAACCTGCAACCTTCGCCGTACCGTGGCGCCGCACGCCGCTCTGTCAACTGAGCTATCGTGTCACTATTATTTTGATATTACAAACAGACACCCCAATTTTATTTCTCTCTCGCCAGATTTTATGCCTTTAGTAAACGGGAAGGACCCTATTGGTTGTGAGAGTTTAATTTTTTCACGGCTTCAAGTGACATCTCATTTGATATTAATTTCAAGTTTATGCATGTTCTTGAGAAAAAAGGGTTGATAGACAGACAGACGGACCACGAAGTGATTCTATAAGGGTTCCGTTTTCCTTTTGAGGTACTGAACCCTAAAAACATATAGACGAACATAAAACCTCCTCCTTTACAAGTCGGCCACGCGGCGGCCAGGTCACCCGCCACACACGCGCAACCCGCCCAAGCTACACTTTTCTGTTCTTGGTGAACAAACTACCAATACCGCCTTCCACCGAACAACAAAGGCGTTATCTTTGATCGACGGCAGTCATCGCCCCGCCATTGTCTTTGTGACAATCACTTGTATTGAACGTTATTTGAACGTGACAAATAACGCCGACTTTGTGAAATCCTTCAGATATTAACAAAGCTGTTTGTTCGTCGGAACCAATTGTCTCGGACTGGGGTTACGATAAGTCGGCAGGTTGGCTCCACTTGTAGACACTATAATTCACAAACTGAAGGGTTCTACCAGATAAACGATCTAAGCAGTTAATTTGATTTGAGATCTGCAGAGTTATGTATATGACACTCCGCTCCTCTGAATCCGAGTAGGACCTTCATCCAGTCAGAGCCTATCTGCACGGCTCGCTGTCCAAGCGCATCGTTTGTGTTCCAAAGCTTCCAATCACCTCCGCCAATAATGTAAACAGTTTAAAGAGCGCAGTAACACACAAAAGCCTTCGTATCCCCTTTGACCATAATTAAGGTAAAATCAGACTCGACGGCGAGAGGGCGAGAGGGCGCCCTCCTCCCGCGCCGAGGCTCAGCGGAGACGGAAACACGCCACGTCACAACTTTTTACATGCACGTTGTAAGTTTCCCCGATGTAGCACAACATGCAAATTAAATTCTGTGAAAATACTTACATAGTTTTCTAAGAGAATTGCTGTAGTGTGTACAGAATGCAGAAATATATACAGAAGCACCACTTCGTACAACCACAATCTTTAATGTGTACCATGAATGTTGTGTAGATATAACTATAATAATAATAATAAGTTTTATTTCAGAAAAAAAAAAACTGTATAAGTTCTGTAGGTAAGGAATCATAAATGGTTTGTTTAATATATAAAGTATAATTAATTTAATCCAACATTGTAGAGACAGTAAAAAAATAAATGTAATGCAATGTAAGTAAAAACGTATGTGAGCGCGAAGTATGAATCGGCGGGCAGTTACTGTGTACTGGTCTGTCTGCACGGTAGAATTGGGTCTAACGCGAAATATATCCGGTGAATAAATTCTGGTGTTATCGCATAATTTCGGCACATGGCCTTCTAGCAGTAAGTAGAGTGTAGCCGCGCACCGCCCGCCGCCCGCGCCGGGAGAGCCCGACTTGTTTACGCGAACTTGTCGGACGTCAGATTAAAATTAATAGTGTAGGGGCCCATTGTGTCCTATTTAGATGAAAAATGGCGGCGCGACGAGCTCCTTATGCTCCACATTATGCATGTATAATATATCAGGCTCAGTACCTAGCCGCGCGACCTCGTCGCACACCCGACCACGCAACATTCACGACTGCTCTGCGCACATTTTTCAAACACTCACGTGAACGATCCAGTCCTAGTTACTAATTCGATACTAACTTAAATAATGGTGTTGTCATATTTAGTTACTATAGGGTTATCAAAGTAGGTTTAGCTTAACAGATCGTATTGCTTGAAATGAATGGGAGCTTGAAGCTAAATCGAAATCACGTGTGGAATAGTTTGTGAAGCCGACTGCCACATACCGCGCTCCGCTTCGCACCGCTCGCTGTGCTAAGCGGCGGCACATCGAACTTCCATTAGTTCAAGTCGTCCGTGGGGGGCTCCCCCTTACCATAACACTCTACAGGTTACTATCGCGCCGCGCGCCGAACCACTCCCCTTACATTGCACCATCAAATTCACACTTATTTTAATAGCGCTTACCGAGCTGTGTGCGAGTACGTTGGCCGCTCTAACAAATCACTCGAGGTTAGTGACCCTATAGCGGAGAGGGACCGGCTTCCTTCCATTACTGAAACTCCTCGGAACTCGCTTTACATTGCGAGCTTAGTAATAATATTGCATTAGCAACAGTGAATGCGAGCGGCGTTGAATGATGGGAGATGCGGTTCGTCTCTCGTGGGGGAGGGGAGAACTAGATGCGGGCACCTTCCAGCTCCCGCCGCTGCCGCGCACCTCCGCAGGAAGTTGGGCGGGTCGCCGTCGCCTGGGAGTGAACTCGCCTCCTCGGCCGTGAACATCAAAGGCCACGTGCTGGGCATGCGCCGCCCGGTGAGCTGTTGTGGCGACAGTCACTTGTTATCGTCACACACTAAGTACATTATTATTGTTGAATGGAATTCAAATAGTAAACTGTGTGTAAGGAGCAGTCAGTGCGCCGCGCCGCGCGCCGTTCTGTACCACAAGTGTTCGAGTCTCACTAACGATAAAACAACATGCCTACTACGGTAAATAAATATTGTTGATTGATAGTTTATATTGTTAATAATAATAATGGCCTTGTTTAGTAATGCACTGATTTAACTATTAACAACGTGCCCTAGCCGCTGAAGTGCTGACGTGATACAAAACAATGATTTATTACTATTCATACTACGGTTTGTATTATAAACTAAGTCTGCCCGCGAGCCGCGACTACGTCCGCGTGGAATAGCTACTTTGGGCTAACGCTAACTTTAACCCGCGACTTCGATTACGTCGAAGATGAAAATATTTTTAAATAATACGTACGTTAAGGAGCTTTATTAGGCAGTACCTGCATTACGCTTTTATCAATAAGAGTGGAACTTATTATTTTGCTGCGATGTTATTTTAAAACTTCAATATCTCCTGAGATATTAATTGAAATCAAATGATGTAAAGGGCAGTTTTATTTTAAATTAAATAGTTGTGATGAATAACGTATTCATTTGGATAAGGATTTATATCATGTTTATAAAAACATCTTCGCAAAGAATGCATTATTTTAGAACAAATTTGGCTAGCATAAGATAGGTTATAGTGAGCCAAACTTAAAAGATGGACAGGCTGTCGCGGACTTCTTTTATAAACTTTAAAGGGAATAGCGCACACAGCGGAAGCTCGCAATAGGAAAAATATACGGCCCGATTTTGAAACATTCTTCATTGGTGCTCCGCTTACATTGTTCTTAGCGTGATAATATAATTATAGCCTTCCTCGATCAATGGGCTAGGTATCTGACACTGAAAGATTTTATTAAATCAGACCAGCCGATCTTGAGATTAGCGCGTTCAAGCAAACAAAGAAACAAACTCTTCAGCTTTATAATAATATATATATAGGTATAATATATATAATAATAAATAATATATATATACATAAAGTCACGCCTGTTTCCCTGAGAGTTGGGCATAGACCACTGATTTCTATTTGCTACGATCCGTACATACTTCACTTGCTTTATTCACACGCATTACATCCCGCGAGGGCAAAAAGCCGCCCACGGAAAGCCGTTTTGCTACGCTTAATAATTATAATTATAGGCCGATTACTTGTCTGCCTACTATTTACAAGTGTCTTACGTCCAATTTGAAGACAAAACTTTGCCAACATATTGACAGTAACAACATCATGAATGTCGCTCAAAATGGATGTAGGAATGGATCACGTGGTACGAAGGAGCTGCTCTTGATTGACATGACCATTAACAGACAGGTCAAACGTAATCGTAAGGCGTCGTGTCGTAAGCCGACAAATCGGCTTGCTGGATAGACTACAGAAGGCGTATTATTGTGTATGTTGTTGAAGTCTTCTTTCAGGCGGAAAAAAAGTGCGTGTCTTTAATAGTTGGGTCATGCCAGTCTTCAGTTCTTAGGGGCGGTATTACTGGTTTGATTAAATAAAAGGCTTGAAGGTTTAATTTCCTTCAGTCACAAACGAAAAGTTTACCAAGTTTACTTTACATAATGTTTTGCAACGGGCCATATAATAAAAACGGTAGACAAACCAGTCACAAATGATGGAGTGGTGGGCACTCACCATGATGTGGGGCACAGCCAGCCTGCGCCGCGCGTCACCGTCGCCACTCACCACACGCTGCGTTACCGTTACCATTATACTTACTAGGTACTGGTCGTAATGCGGGCGGCCATAAAAAGAAATATCATAAAATGGCGGTCGAGTGCGGCGAGAGAGCAGGCATTCTATAACAGGCGACTTATCTCATCTACCCATCATGTAGATGTCGTAAACGACGTCGTCCACGGTGCAGGCGCGGTGCGGGCGGTGCTTGCTCCCAACCACGTCCATTAGAGTGCAGCTGATGCTCGCTCATTGCGACCAGTGATGGAGCACCATCACCAAGTCAGCTGCACTCGGTTAAAACTCCATTTGTCGTGCGGGTCATTAGGCATGGTCGCGCCGCGGATGCGCCGCGCGCCCTCAGTAATGTACGTTTTTGTGCTGCTCGTCTGTTTTTGTGTTCTCTGCATGCATCTGCATTGCGTGGAAAATATAAAACTAGACGCATGATTGTAATATTTCCAGATGAGTGTCGGTAAAAAAGTGCTTACATTGTAATATATTTTTTACGTCTGAACGAACATAACTCTGTGACGTGACGGAATTCGACGCGGGTCGCAATGCACCACAGTGCAGGCACATGCAGAATGTTAACTCAATGCTTAATAAAAAAATACATTAACGGTACAAGAATTCCTACGCACTACATTACATAATATACATATGTAACACTTACAATGTTTAACCGCACTGGATTTGAAACGCCTATCTTAGCTTAACAACACCGCATTATATCTATCTAGCCATCTACCATAATGTACATACATTACATACACATTGTAGTGTGTGGACCTTCTCCACGTCGCGTCGTGGTCCGCCGCCGGCCGCGGTCGGTGCCCGGCTCTGATCCTGTTCGCTTGCAATATTTTAAAGTTTATTTTTCTTCATCCAGGTCACGTTCCTACATCTAATGGAGATAGGTAGATGTTTAGGGTTTAATCATCCTTGTTACCGATGAGTACAAAGACCCCTCACGGCCATCGGGCCTTAACGTTATCAGCTGGCTAATCTATATTCAACCATTCCAAACATAAATGTGTGACACTATACATATTAATATTCCCGTTGCCGGTATAAAGTACTTATGTAGTAGATTCCCGAGAGCGAGGTGAGATAACTGGAAACGAGCGCTGAGCGAACCCTCAGCTTGGAACACGATTAGGGCCGCAGCTCGACGGACCCCTTTTTCATACTTGCAAAGCAAGCCAAGTTTCGTGAAGCGCTATTAGTGTAATCTCTCTTAGGAAACACACAATATTACTTAAGTTTTTCCTCCGCTCCACGTACATCCCATCCACTTTATAAGCGACTTTATCTTACTTTATTAGGAGTCCGGCGCGCGGTTCGTGGCGGCCGGCTGCACGATAACTCGGTTACTGCGCGCGCTATCCCACTTCTCCGGGCATTTCCCCCATAAGTTGGAGAAGGACGAAACTATAGTGCTTCACATAAATTACTCTAGTGATCATAAGGGAAGTATGTAGCCGGCGCGGCGGCGGGCGGTACCGGCGCGGATCTAATCCTGCGTGCCGCACCGCTCCGCGCTTCGAGCCTCCGAGCTAACAACACACAATGTTTCTCAACGTATGGTAATGTCAGTATAATGTCCTATAAAGTTCTCGGAACACATACAATTGAGGTCAAACGATCATCGAACCAGTCTCAATTTTGATTTCGCTTTAATCATCCGTTATAACTATGAAGTATCAAAATGTTCGTCAAGAAGACTCACCACAAAAAAAAAATATATATATAAAGATATGTCACGCTACCGAGTGATACGTTACACCCTAGTGCGACCGAGCATAGTTGACACTTGCTGGGAATTAATAACGCACTGTGTATCTTAATTCTTAACAGATGAGGCGTGTGCTAGTGTGCTCACAGGGTTACCACATCCATAACATTTCCGCGCACTATGTATACTACACGAGTCGCTCGCTCCACGCCATGAATTATGCCAAGCGTGATAAAGTAAGACGTGACATTAATTTTCTCTCTGCATCCATTTAAGTTGTTTTGTTTATTATCCATGAAAATATGCTTACAAATAGAGCTATGTTGGAATTTTGGCAATGTAATTTATAATTTGAAAACTAAACTAACCGTATTATATATTCATTGACAATGACCATAGTTTACTATAATAACTTTCGTGAGTGTTATCCATAATTATTATCTACTATATATCCGAATATCGACGTGAGTATAACCGGGATATATAGTAGATGATGACCATAGTTCCTGTAAAGTAAGAATTTAAATAAGAAGTTCGTGGATAATATTTCTTCTTCTTCTTCTTTCTGTTCTTCTCCAATTACTGGAGGTCGGACATCAGCTTTGAATATTTCTTGTATTAGTCAATATTCCAGCACTTGGTGGTTATAAAACCAGTATTTGTCAACCCTAGTAATATTGCGAATGATAGGTACGCAATCGTGTGTGGTCTCCGTAAGTACCTAACTACCTACAGCCAGTCCTCGTGGTGCGCGTCACTCCCAGCAGCGCACGGAACCACGGTCCTGTGAAGATAGGGAGTCGACAGATGGTATGTAGCTAATATATTATTATGTACTTCCTGCCGCAGTACGTTGCTAACATTTGGCGGTTAAGCGCTTGAATGTTAAGTACACTGGCAGTTTTATTTGAACTGCCGATATGGTGCTGCGAAAATACTGAGCAAATATTAATGTTAATGGCATGTCGGCCGCCCCGCGTACGTGATGTGTTTGTCCCGTCCTTCCCACTGGCACTACGAGGCAAACGATACAGAAGATCCACTATGACGTCGACTTTTTTAAATTAAATATAAAAAAGTAATAACAGCAGCGTATAACACAACATGAATACATTAAATCTAAGCTCACACTATAGGCATTATAATTTCTGCGCTGACAGGTGACCTCACTTATGCAGTGGATCTTCTGAACTAGTCGGCCGGCGCGGCGTGGAGTCGAGACGCGACGGTACCGCCGCATTATTAACGTCACGCGGCCGCGCTCTGTGGATGGGTTACCGTGGAAGGTGAATATTTTAGAAATCGTTATCGTTTCCCTTCATTCATATCAAAGCGCGGATGTTTTTCTATGTGGTGCCAGACCAGACACGTTTAATATTGACCGCGACTTGAAAGCTTTATCTAGAATAAAACGGGCTTGCTTTATTGTTATTGCAGTTTCGGGTCAGAAAGGAAATTAAAAGCTACGTTCACTCAGTGTGTTTCATGTTGAGGTGAGACCAGCAGGAGACATTAGGTCAAGTTTACGTCAATATGTACTTAGTTTACGAGAAGTCGCGGTGTCATGTCGTCATATTGCACAGTGCACGTTATAATACCGCACGCCGATGCCTGCCTGTACCTACTGCGGCCCTGACTCATAGATCTGGTGGACTCCTTGAGAGCACATAACTGCCATGATTAGAGTGATTAGCTACGCTATCAGCGGCCGTAACATAAAACGTAAGGACCTCGGCCCGTGTCCGGCGAGCCAGCCGCCAGCCACCCTCATTACCAGTGCTCACCCCCGCACACCCCTTGCCCTTCCACGAGCACCCGGTACCTCACGGCGCGGGCGACTTAAAGCGGTGATTTTGTGAAAAGCCCCGCAATTACTGACTTTACTTTGTGTTAATTACGTATTCTGCCTGCGCCCGCTCACGTTAAATACACGATTTTAACTACAGTTTAATGTTAATATTTATGGGTGTGTGCTGTGGCGGTGCATACATAATAATATGGTAGTCGATCATAAAACGTAGCCACTTGGCGTTCCAGTGGAAATTGATGGTCGCTTCCAATATGTGGCTGTTATAAGTACGTGCACTAGGTACTTACAGAGTTGCATTTCAATATACATATAAAGTTCTGTTTGCTTTGGAATATTTTTGGAATAGCTAGTTAGCATAATTAATGTGCACAGCTGCGTATAATATGTGTAGGAAAGTACACACTCATTGAATGTAGGTAGGTACTTAACAGTCTGTTGTTAACTGGACAAGACGTGTAGAACCCGCCTGCAGTACACTCAACTACAGCCACCGAGGCCGGGGCCGGGCAGGTACTTAGATTTGTGTCACAAGGGGCAGCAGGAAATACTGCACAGTTTTTGTCAATAGCCGCGCTGCGGATGCGTCCGCGCAGAACTCCGGCCCCGCCCCGCCCCGTCCCGCGTCCCTCAGTCGATAATGATCCAGTTGTGTTCGCTGGCATTGCACTTTAATCGCTGCCGAACAAGGCTTCCGCCTCTTCCTGCTCACGACACAAGGTGATTCCGTTACGTTATGTCCGTTGACAGACGCGACGTCAGAGCGACCTCTCGCCTATTTTGTGCTATCTGTGTAGGTACACCACCTCAGACAACGAATGTCAAAGAACACTTGTTTAAAGTTGTTCATAAAAATACATGAGTGTTTATCTGTTCGTAATTCGTACGATAAGTTTAGTGGCGACCTCTGGCACAAGGAGAACGTGTGGCTTCACTGACATTAATGGTTGTCCTAATTTAGATAACGATTATTTATTTAGAAAAGTATTACCGTACCTATTATACTAATATTAAAGACAATCGAAGCCAATCATCGGAACACTATCACTATCATGGTATCATCACATGACGTAGTCTACTACTGTGAATACAAAGACAGCTAGGAACAACAAAACCAATCGAATTGTTACAGTACGTTTAGGTAAGTACCTACCTTCAGTCTACATTTACAGTGATGGTTTAAATATTTATCAATGGTCTCCGCTCACGGCTATCAGTTGACGCGTGTATCTAAAATCTATCAACATAAGACACATTTAAGATGCACATATCACGATAACGAGTATCTGTTCAAAGACATGACACTAAAATAATATTTCCCAGAGCGTGGGCCGCGCGGCGGGCCCCGGCCACCCGCCGCTGTGGCTGCCGCGCCAGCACCAGCGCCCGACGCGCACCGCCCGCGCCGCGCCGTCCGCCCGTCTGCCGCGAACACACGTATAAGTACGTAGAATGTAGGTATTTGTACTGTAAAAGCCCGTCTGTTGGTAAATTATAGGTTTCACTCGTCAATCCGCAGATTTACCATCAGTATTTGGTAGGTGAATGCTAAATTATACTAACGACGGTCGGTTAAACTTAGTTTTGAATGAAAATCTATGAAGTTCATTTATCTGGGTTGTCTCGTGCGTTACGGATGTCGCTGTTCTAATTAACCACCAGTTTTTGACAATAGGTAGTGCAAAGAATATTAATTATTTTTAAATGTTTTGAGATTTGTAATACTCCGGCGACTAAGTTTGTCTGGAAGAGGATCCGACCGCCATTGTTGTCTGTGCCTACTGCTAGGACGAATTTACTGGCAAAGCACCACTGACCTGCATATCGTGCAGATTGATTAATTCAATAAACGAAGAAAATTACGTACTTACATGCCCTTTGAGTGTGCTCGCAAAGGTTTTGCTACAACCATTATGTCACACAGATTAAATGTTATTATTTTTATTTTAGGAGTAAATTTTTCTATTGCATTGGGTCATGCCTGTAATAATGGTGGATAAGGATAAATAAATAAATTATATCATACTAATCTTATAATTTATTTCAAAATATTTTGAGTTTTTTAACATATCGATTACAAACGGCCGACTAGGAAGAGCCTAATGTATACGGCACTATATAATTATGAATCACATCAAGCTTGGACATGACTATAAGCGCGGACTGGTCAAAATGACATTTCGTTGCTAGCTGCTCAGTGCACCGAGCATGTTCGACTGTTCGACCGCGGCGCGAAAGCGCTCGCATTCAGGTTCGGTTACAGCCGCAGTTGCGGCTGGATGGCCACATTATCTAAAACCGAAAGTTCGGTTGGACACTAGTTGCAACTAATATTCCGTTACTATTTGGTATCCGGCGTATTCACCCTATTTTTGTTATTCGGCCGACTTTCATACCGAATGTATAAGGCCCCTCGCCCACGGCGACTTTTTGTAGCGATGCAGTCGCGCGTTTAGCAAATGCGCGACAGCATCTCTTCTAACGCGTGTTAGTCGCATTTGCAACGCGCTACAATAGCGATGCAAACGCGCTACTAACGCGCGACCGCGTCGGACGACATCGGAGAGAGTACGGAGGGGGAGGAAGTGTGGTGTGGAATTTCTGAATTTAAGATCATAATTTTTAAGTATTTTGAATATTGTCACATGATGTCCACAAAGTAATCTCTGGTTATTAAAAGGATGCATTCAATATTGACGCTGCTTCCGTTGCCTACCCTTCGGCTGCTTACGTAAAAGCAGCACCAAAGACAATGTGACTAATGTTGCCTCAACGGAGTCCATCTTGCAACTGTACTAATCCAAGGTATTTTTGTGACGTAACTGAATCGCGACCGAATCGCGTTTGCATCGCGTCCCGTGGGCGAGGGCACACAGCTAGCGACTGCTTCGCGTCTGTATCGATGCTACGCGCGACAGCATCGCGACTGCATCGCTACAAAAAGTCACCCGTGGGTGAGGGGCCTAAGAAGTTTATAACGGATAATATCGCGCGGCGGTACCTAGCGTGATATCTGAATTTTAATGTTACACGTTGAAATATATTGTATTCAGTTTAATTTAGACTGATCAACACGAAGTTCACTAAAAAGAGATAGCTTACTATACGTATAGCACGTAAGTCTCGCGAAAATGAAAGTTCTAGCACAGAATATGTAATAGTACTGACGCAGTTCTGCAAAAAGGCTGCATAATTACCTCCTTAATCTCTCCTATAGTGAAACGGAGAGTTATAAGACATTCACTCTTAAATAACGATAATATACATATACAATACAGTTTTATTTACTCTAAATAGATTTATCTCTATTTGCAAAGGTAAACTTAAATATTTTATTATTTGTTAATATTGTTTTGTAGTAACACACACATCAACTTTACACACATTACATTTATACACATACAAACACACATTCAACAACACTACACCCTACACACACCACACACAATTTTACCATCAAAAAACACTACACTTTTCTTAAAATTTTATTATCTTTTAGTGACCCAATTTTGTTATCTTTGTTACTTAAACAAATACGAAAAACGATTGTACTTTTCCTTTGTGGCTTTTCATTTTTGTTCATGTTCATTTTAGGGATGAGCGCTGTATGCCGACAGGCCGACATACAGGATGTTTGCTTAGTCCGGCTACAGATGTTCCCACGTGATGTACTACTACAACAATATTAGCCAATAAGTTTTTGTATTTAAATTATTGTAATGTTTTTGGAGAAATAAATATATTATATTATAATTTATTGTGTTAATTATATTAACTTAAACCGTTTGGATAATTAACCCACTTGCTACTGAAACTATTTTTTATGTCCGATTGTTGTGATTTAGATCTATAACAGTATGAACAAACTAAGTAACTAAGGTCCCTATTACACAAATTTAAGGTAAGTAACTACTCGTAACGATAACAGAATGATGCCATCCATCTAAATATCTACCTTGTTGATAAGTACCTAATTTAAGTTCAGAATTCTCGGTATGAATTCGTGCTGCAATTACAACAACCTAGTTTCGTCTAAAGTAAAACCAACATTATCTTTGATTTTCGGAGCTTCTGCACAACATGCGCCTATTAAGTTTTAAATGTTGTGGTATGGCACGTGTTTGACAGGCGGCGCGCGGTGGGGGGAAGGCACACCCCAGAGAAGGCAGGGCGCAGTAGGCACTCGCAGTCCTGAAGCACTTGAGGTAGTACTGATCGTCATACCCGCGGTCTGGTAAAAGAACGACAGGAGGTCGACGCATTAAATTACAAGACGGATATTGTGCGGCGCAGACGCGAGGCAAGCGAGGCGGCCCGGGTAATGTCACGAGCGGCCTCGTCTCTCTCTACTATTTATGTTTTTACTTTCCGAAACGTGACAAGGTTTTCAGTTTGATAATAATTTATTTCGGAGTCATGACGACGCGACGCGAAACTCGTATCGGGAGGGTGTAGTTGGCGTGTTTCAACTGACATGTATGACGGACGGTGACTAGCGGAATAATAGCGCAGACGTTGTCGCCACATGTTAACGAATACACGACACACGAATATCTGTACTTACTATACACAATATATGTATAGTGTATTGTCGTGGGCACAGTGAGCAGGCCGCGACGCTTGGTTCAGAGGGCGCGGGCGGAGTGCCGCCAGTTGACTTAGAGCTGTGACAAGCTTCACAAATACCAGCGACTCAATAGAGTTGTCACTTGTCGCAGTTGTCACCGACAGCGACAGGAATGTATATCTATGAGTCGACACGCGCTACTTGAGGTTCCTGGCTGGAGGCCTTTTATTAGGTCTCGCCAATCGACCGGTTAAGCAGTAAGAGCTCCCTCAGAGCTAACTGCGAGAGACAAGTTCGAAAAAAAAAAAAAGGAAAAAAAAAAAAAAAAAAGCTACTTGAGGCGTGGGCGTCTTAATTATCCACAAAACAACAGATCACAATATGTTTATTTGAAACTAGGTACATTAAGTATTGTTATCACTTAATTATGAATCGCTAGTGCTGGGCTGTAGCTAAGCGAGACCATTGTGCAGCTCTACTATAACTGGGCTTGTTGACTGGAACGGAACGTATGAATTGATTACAGAACACGCCAAAACACGTTGTTTTCAACGTGTTATTATATTTCACAAAACTTATAATAAATTATCGCGAGCTTAATTAACGCTATAAATAATACGCTTCGTATGGAAAATATCTTATTAAATGTTGTGTTAAATTACGTACCTACATAGTGGTCGGGACGGGTTTAATTGGGTCGCGGTGCGGTATTTATTTATTATACAATTCATAACATCTATGCGGGGAGTAGGTACTGGAAGGACTGTTATTTACTTATCGCAATTTGTAGTGTCAAATACATATTATCACAACCAACATAGACCCAGTAAAGGTGTAGCAACACTTATTTATTATAAAAAATAAAACATAGTAGGTTAAACTTAAGATCTAGCTTTAACATTATACGTTATTATTACTTAACAAAATAATTAAACACAGTTAATGTCGCGCCGGCTTTCGCATTGTTTACGTATGCGTCACACTTTCATTCTTAACGGCAGTAGTTTGAGGAGGCTGCTGTCCAAGTCGCAACCGAGCCGGGATGAATTATAGTTGGTAGGAAACAATGAACACTCTTATCACTCTAATAAAAGTCGACAAGAATCTTCATGAAAAGAAATAAACGAAAGATGATAAATGGTTCACACGCAGATGTAATCCGGCAAACAAATCAGCCGTGTCATACCTACAAAGAGGGCTGCATAGGACAAGCGACACGTAAGGCTCCCCTACCACTTGAGAGATTGACGTGAGGCTGTGGGTGTCTATAATTAAAAAGACTTGAAAGTAAAGTGTTTTCTTTTTCACTACCCCTTACTGCCGCTTATTACAACTTGTTTATTACGACCTAAATAATACATAATGCATATTTATACTACTACAGCTGTAATATTTAATGGCAGCATTGTTAATTATTACCTATTCGAAGGTTTGGTTTGGGCGTGTAGGCGTGCGGCACTCGCCTCCGCGCCGCCGCATCCGCTCGTCTACAGGATAACGTCCAATATAATATGTGGTACCAGGTAAGGTTGTTGTAATGTGTTGTCATTCTTCAGAACATATACACCACCAGTGTGCGAGGCATTTTAAATCCGAAACACACTCGGCTAGATACAAGCTAACATAACCACGAGGGAACATCTATATCAATAAATAAAATTATAATATAAATTGTGTCTAAAATAACAGCTCATTAGTATAAGAACATTGAATATTTTGTAAGGAAAATGCAATAAGTATAACACATACCTAACAACTTAAAAAAAAAAGGCAATAGATATACTATCTAAAATGGATTAATGTTAATGTAGACAAGTTAAATATTAATTTTGTCAGCTATCACGAACATATTATTTGTGATTGTATACGTTTTACTTCAATTTTTTTTTTCCCTCAGTAATATGTGGACAATGTTGTGGGTTACATGTTTGTAATATCAATGTATGAACTTATTGTATAGATTTTAACGTGTAACTGTTTTTTGTCCCTTACAAATAAAATAAAATAAAACATCTTTGTCTGTCTGTCGGTTCAGCTGTTTTGGAATGGTTCCGGAATCGGACTTTGACGGGACAGTCACTGGCTGATAGCTAATGTTACACGGTATAATATAAATTTTCCAATATAGATTTCCACTAAAAATTAAAAAAAAATGCAGTCGAATTGAGAACCTCCTCCTTTTTGAAGTCGGTTGAAAACAATATTATTTTTTTGAAAAAAACCTACGAATGTAAGCGGTTTATATTTATATAGTTTTATTCATTCAGATAACTGAGATCCATTTTACAATTAACAAGGAACACAATAATATAATAATAATACTAAAATATAAAAAACATTACAGACAAGATTGAAATAATATTTTTAGTACGTGATAGTAAGCAGTGACTTAGTCCGCTGTACTAATTTCCACATTATGGGGCAATCGTGCCGATCAGCTATAGCACTCAAGATGCTGTGGCGACTTCCACGCAATCGACTGATGAAAGATGCGGTCTTTTTACGCCATAAAGCAGTGAAGCTATCGGTGTGAGCATCAGCAAGCATTGCTGATGCACTACAGAAACGTGGAAGCCGCAACAGTGCCCAACGCATTGTTGTATTGAACCCGCTTCTTAATAGTATAAGGATTAAATAATTATTTGAGAAACCCCCGACTAAAAATAACTAAGTTACGTGAAGGCAGTAATAATATCCGTCGGGAGCTGCCATTGCTGTTTCTGATTCCAATTCGATATACTTTCGTTAATTATAAGTACATAACCTAACATTTAACTTCCTTTCAGGACAGCTTCCGGCGGATTATTACTGTCTTCACCAATTCCAATTATGTGGTAATTATATTACAATTATAATAATGGTTAGTTTACTAAAAAAAAACTTGATCTGTGCTGCAATGCACTAATTAACATGGTAATTTTTGGGGACTTTTTTTAACACGATTGTCAATTTTGTTTTTATTCCCGGTACCTATGTAAAAGAATTTGTGCCATTGTTTGTAATTATTATCACATAGACAAGTGACAGCGGCTAAAGGTAAGGCTTTAAGATAAACGACCAAAAGTGGGTGTTTAGAATGAAAACTGAGTTTAGCGTAAACTAGGTTCAGTTTACAGTGGTGAAATGCAAGATGAAATCTAAACTCGATTAAACGCAAAAACTAAGTTTGGTTTGAAGTAAACGTGATTAGTTGGTGAAAAAGGCCCTTAGCCGATAAGTCCGCGGCTTTTTTTTTTTTAAAGAAAAACGTCTCCCCACACTAGGAATTTCTCCTGTATCGTGGGTGCGTTTCACAAACATGAAATATCACAAACACACAGACTCGGGACAAACATCTGTGGTTCGCACAAAGTTTTGCCCCGTGCGGGAATCGAACCCGCAACCCTTAGCGCAGCAGTCCAATCGCTTAGCCACTGCGCTAAACAGGTCGTCAAATACCTTACTAGACGCAGGTAGATATTTATATATAAACAGGCACTACACTACAGATTTCGAAGGATTAAATAAGATATTGCCATGAATTACCTAGTCGTACCTGGCACAGACGATCGTCAGTCTCGACCGTTCCCCGCTGCATCTGACACCAATAAAACTGTTTACCCTCGCAGTAAATATAACGTGTCTTGAAGATACTCATGTATTTACTCAACCAGCATTAATCATCGCTGGCGAGCACTTTTCACTTGAGTGTTGAAATTGACTGCGTCCGTGAGTGAGCAGTCGTAAATATAGCCGAGCCGAGCGGTACCACTGTACCATGGATTATTCTGTTCACACTGCTTACTCCACGGCGTGAACATGCTCGTGGCCTGTAAGAATAGAGTGTGTCGATGAAACACGTAACACAGAATAGAAATGTGTTGACGAGCGAGCGGCGGAGCTGCGACTCCCCGGGCGCGGCTCGCTGAGCTAAGGGCCGCGGTTATCTCCGCCTTGGTTATAATGCAAAATGCTTTTTAGTTAGGTACTGTGATACACAGCCTAACACATACTCACTGCTCAGTTAGCTGAACCTCGATACAGACAAAAACAGGAAATTAATAACAGACGCAACTAATTAATCAATGTTATTGTAGAATAGCTAAAGTAAATAGTAAACATGGTCACGTGTCGGCCGAGTTCGTAGCTGTTTCCCGAACGTTCTGTGTCACACATTAGGTAATGTGGTTTTAATAGTTTTATTTACAGTTTTCGAACGTGATTTCACAATATGAATGTTGTTAAATAGCATTTACATGACTTTAAATAAATATCGAGAGCGTATAACTTTCAAATTACAAGGAAATGTGAACTTAATTGCATTTCGTTCAGACATTGCGTAATTGGATTTAAGTGTGTGTTGAGATTTGGGTTTAATTGAAGAACTTGTCAGTGATAATTAGGCACGTGACAGTGTAGCAGCCGCTGCCGGTGGCCTGCTCGCTGCTGGCGGAACCAGTTCCGAGGCTCCTGTGCGAGTGGCTGGTGACAGGAGATCGGCGCGAGACATTGTCCTCGTTAAGGCAGCCGTGACGTTGTCATTAATTTGGACCATTTTGTTACAAGCGCAAGCTTCATTTGTGTTTTACACAACATCACGCCTGTATTCCCCGAAGGTGTAGGTAACCTATACCTACTTCGTATATTACATATACATAATGTTTTCTTTTAACACCGTTTCAGAGCGAAGCATGACAAGGGCACATTATGTAGATCGCCGTAAGTCGGCCGGCAACCGGCTAGCGACGCGACGTGTGCCATGTATGTATATGTTTCCAATGATGCAAAAACGCGCTGCGCCCGCGACGCGCGAGGCTCCAACATTAACATATTTTATAACGCAGTGTTTCGGTTCCGTGAAAGCTGTGACTTCTGGCCTCGCCCGCCGCACTGTATTGTAATCCATTAAGTTTTTTAATTAGTTAATTACAAGCTGTTAAGTCAATCATGTTGATTCATACGAAGTTACGGACCTCGGCTTGGTATTTGTTACAGGCCATGAAAGAAAGGCCCGTATAATAATTCTATTCTCGTCTATTATGGTTGATAGTTGATACTGTTAACGGTTCTGTACATAAGACCGTTTCGCAAATTACGCAACTACATACGTTAACTTGCCTATCAATAATGTACCAAGATGTTCATTTATATAATAAGTCCGCCACCCAAACAATAGGGAATATAAGTACATGTAATTTTTTTACTTTTTTATACGATATCTTACATCATTATTATATTTTTTTAAATCAGTTCCAAATAACGAAAATTTATGGATAAAAAAAAAAGTTATAAAAATTATCCAAATACGGGCTACTTTAAACGCCCGCCATTTTGGCGCGCTTGGCGTAACCTAAAAGTTTCAATATTAAACAACTAGTAAATAGCTATAACATGTTTCGTAATTAATCAATATCTTGTATTTTACAACTATTATAACACGAAAAATAACATAAAACCAACTTATAAGCATTGTATTAAAGTACCTAAATGTGAAATACGCTTTCGATATCATAATATTATTTGACGTCACATAACACGTGACAGCTAGCGTTGCGTTTCTACTTTATGAGTCCCGCTCATTTGTGGCACTTATCAATAATTATTTTTGAAATCAAATCGAAATTGTATAATAAAATAGCTATAATTCGTAAGCAAAAGAGATTATTAAAAAATATGGCGCACATTTGAATCACATACATATTCCCTATTATATTATCATACCCGATGCTGGCTGTTGTAATGTGTACAATAATAACGTGCGTTGGGCATATTATTATAATTGTAAGTCTAATTCAATTGTAAGTTCTAAGTCCAGCTCCCTGTTTTTCATGCAAGTCGGAGCGGCGCGGCGCGGTGAGGAGCGGGTCAGAGCGCGGCACGTTATCGGTTAGCTTCCGCCGCGCGTTTACAAACACCGGCGGCTGCGGAGACGCCGCGCCCGCCCGCACAACATCCACGGAACAAAAGAAACGTGTATCAACATACCACACACACACACACACGGCTGACGACACTTTTTGTACGACGCTGCTCACTGTTTGTAACAACTCGGAAATCGGAATCCATAACAGTGGTTTGCTAACAGCATTCAGCACAGGCACCGCCGCGTGCTGCAGTTAGCTAAGATGTGGCTGAACCACGAGATATCGACTACGATAAACAGGAATGTCATAAATCATTGTTGTTGGCATCTAGCCCCAAAGAACCCCATGGTTTACGATCTGACCTGACCTATGTTAATAGTAGAAATGTGCCGACTAGTCGACCATTACTTTATTCATACTTAGGTAGGTACATTACATTTCTATGCTGAAAATAGAAATTAAATCATCTTCCAATCCGTCAAAACGTTTACAACTCGTTCTCTACGTACAAAAGACGTTAGAATGCTAAAGAAAACTTTTGTTGTTGACTTTGATTGATAATAAGTAATCTAATTAATTAAGATAATAAGTAATCTAATTATTTCTATCACTTACGCGAATAGTAGACATAGAAATAATACTAGGTTTACGGATTTTATCGCCGTTTTAAATCTTTTTTTTTGGTCTCAACGATTCGATTCCCCTGTATAAAATCCGTAAACCTAGTTTTATTTCAATAAGTAATCTATGTTGCTGCATTCATTATTCCTCTAACTTAAGCCACAGACTAGTCAGCAAAACTCATAGTCGACTCATCATTAGTTATGAGCAAGCAAATCCTACTAATATCCTACTAATATTATAAATGTGAAAGTTTGTGAGAATGGATGTGTGGATGTGTGGATGTTTGTTACTCTTTCACGCATAAACGGCTGGACCGATTTGGTTGAAATTTGGTATGTAGATAGGTTATACCCTGGATTAACATATAGGCTACTTTTTATCCCGAAAAAATGTAGCGGGTAACACCGCGGGGCGCAGCTAGTGCGAAATAAATTAAGATCCTTCCTACCTTAGATAGGTACTTTCATATTCAATAGAGTCCGAGTGGCCTCTATTGAATATGAAAATTCGTTATTTTCTGATACTAGTATCAGAAAAAAACGAATGTGGCAGCAGGTCACACGTTGAACTAACATCAAATGATAATAGTCGGCACAACTTACCTAACGCTATTATATTTAATTATACAATATGTATAACATATAGTACGAAATTAATTTTATTAATTAGCACTCGGTTTAGCATACGTAGCTAAACCGAGTGTATGTCATCCACTACTCAAGTAGTTTGAGCCTTAAGGAAGGATATTATTATAGGAGACTTATTATCCTGAAAACCCTTGTTAAATTAGCACATAGCCGCGGATGTGGACGGGCGACGGGCGCTGGTGCGACACACACAACAGTCGGTAGTCAGCGAACTGCCCGGAGGGAGTTCACGAATAACGACCAGTCTTAAAAGCTGTATTGACTGCAGTGCATCGCCAGCCGTGCGGACGTTCCAACAACCGGGGTGTACTAGCATACTTGTAGTAGACCCGCTAGACATCAACAAATCCATGAGTTAAGTGCTAGCTAGCCAGGGTAGAGAATACCGAGAGGTCAATAAACTTAAAAGTCGCCTCGCACACGTGTTGAGTCACTTTTTGATATGTGTTGGTACTGTACTATGATATTATGTATGGTATCGTACTGTTTTAGGGTTTAGGGAATATGCATGTAATTTTTTTTTTTCGATACCTTATCTCATTATTATAATTGATAAAAAAAATCAGCCCCAAATAACGAAAATTTACAGAGAAAAATGTTATTAATATTAATAACATTCTTCAAATACACAACCTCAATATCCTACTATTTAAACCCCTTTCGGCGCGCTTGACGTAACGTAAAAGTCTAATTATCAAAAAATTTTCAAATAGCTATATAATTATTGTGCTCTGTAATTTATTAATGTTTTCTATTTTACAACTATTATAACTCCAAAAATGACAAAAAACAAACTTATAAGTTATAAAGCTAGTGTTCTATATTTTCATCGCTAGTGCAAGTGCCGCGATTTTTAACCGACTTAAAAAAGGAGGATGTTTATGTTCGTCTGTATGTATTTTTATAAAGAAAAACGGAACCCTTATAAAGATCACTCCGTTGTCTGTCCGTCTATCAACACCTTTTTTTAAGAACGCGTAAAGGTATCAAATTGAAATTAATATGTTAATGTTAAAGCAAATGCTAGGGTCTGCTGTCCCTAAAAGCCGTGAAAAAACGAAATTTCTCGAGTCAACGCAATCAAAAGGTACGAGTAGGTAATTATGTTGATTGTTTATGTTGATTTTAAGAAATTGAAAATACTACCACTTCCTTGTATGTTTATCTACGAATGTGCAATCTTCGCTAAATTAAATATTCACCATTTTAAATTTAGTAATAGAACCAGACGTAAAGACAAAATGACACGTGAACCCACAAAAACTGCTCTTTTCCACAAAAGTGTTTTTTATTTAATACCCGACATTTATAATAAATTGCCAAAAACAATTAGAGATTTAGAGTTGCATAATTATAAAAAGGAATTATTTAGATTATTAATAGACAAATGTTACTATACTCTAAAAGATTATTTTGATGATGTTATTTAATATTGATTGAGTGTATAATTTATGTTTATGTTTATAGTTTATAATTTATGTTTATCATTTTAATTGCAACCTTAATACTTATTATGTAAATTAATCTTCACCTTAAAATTATTGTATGCCATTATGGCGGGTCATAGCTGTGTACAATTTAAGGGCCATGTAACAACTCACTGTTTACCTATGTACCACAATAAAGAATATTTGTATTTGTATTTGTTTTTACAATTTTCACTCACATAACCTATATATACATATACTTCCCGTTGAACTAGAATCATATTTTTTTTGATGAACCTAAAAGTAATCAAAACCTTTCCAACCATCAATATAAAGGAAATTAATCTACTATTTTTTTAAACGATTACTATATTTTAAAACTTGAACAAAAAATATTAAGTATTTCTTTAAAAAAAAGTGGTAACCCTAATACCTAAGTTTACACTGGGTAGAATTAGTATAATTGATGAATTATATTTTTTTTTTCATTGTGGAGCGTGCCCGGATATTTCAGCGTCAGCGTCCATCAGTAGGACGTCCGGCGCGGATAGCGAAGCGACGCCAACAAATAAACAACAGTACCACTTACAGTTAAGTGAACGCACCTATTCCTAACATCCTAACTCCAAGTGGTGATCTAATCTCATAAACAGCCACTCGGCTAGACTGTGGCATGTTCACAAAGTGCCAGTTATTTTTATTATGTGACCGAAGTACGAGCAAGTAATGTTCGTTAAATCCGTATCCTACTGTTAAAACTGGCGTCGTAACTCACCGCGTACGCCTACCATTAATTACGTCCTGCACTCCTGCCGCTGGGTTTAATAATCCGTAAAATTGTTTACAATATTTACAATTTAAATGGACCGAAATATTTAATATGTAAGTACGGTCTCCATATCGAACATATGGATTCATCGCGATACGTGTGACATTGACATCGGAGCAGAGACCAAAAGGATTCGGAAGCTGCATATAGGTATATTAATTACAGGAACTGTGTGAAGCGTTGAACTGACGACGTCGGCCGGTCGGCGGGCGGCGCGACGCGGCGCGGCGGCGGCGGGTTATCTCGGCCGCTATCAGCTGTTGTGTGCGGACGAGTGTGTGCGGCGCGCCCCCGCCCCCGCCCCCGCCTCGCCGCGCCAATCAGCTGATCACAGTAGGTCGCGACGGGCGCCACGCTGACACGCCGAGCGCATTACAACATTATACATAAACACATGTCTAGCTACTAACAAACGAGTTGCGCTTCAATCTTGATGTTCAATTTTTATATTAAAAACACAATAATAGGTATGTAAATCTAAATGATGTACAAGCTTTTCATTAATTCTTATTGTGAACACACTTTTAACTAGTGTGAAATAATCTATCGATCCGCCTGTAATAAAGATTTTAAAGTCCCACGCGGCACAGCTGTTGTGCATATTTATAAAAGAACGTGAGATCGTGCAGAACGCTCCTTGTTCCGGAGCGGGCACATGAAAGAGTTCTACTCCCGATGCCATTTCATTTGCTCTCGGTGGAAATTGTGCGGGTGCGAGCGAGATGCATAACGACACCCGCCTGTCAAGTTCGGTACTTAAAATGGCCGATGCTTGCTTAGTTTCGTGATCGCCTAGGGAGGGGGCCCGATGTCGATAATATTATGTTTTATGACGGCGGGTGGCGGACGTACATAAATTGGGTTTTCGTTTTACGAGAGATAATGCCGACGATAAATTATATTAGCATTCGGGAATCGAATTCAACCCGAAGCGAGTTCACGCAAAGACGAGACGTTAAACAGTAAGTACAAGTATTGGTGAGTGGAGAAGTGGAGACACCGTGGAGAGTGTAGTCCAGGAAGCCGGTCACGACGGCCCCGGGCACTGTGCTCTGGTCTTAGTGCCGTTATCAGTCCGTGACGAAGGAGCTCGTTATAATTCGCGATCGTTTGCGAGTACTCTTATCTTAAACGTCTCGGTACAGAGCGAATCTTAGCGATTACTGTTATTGCCCGCAATGTATGAGATTGCATGTGCAGTATAGTGCTCGTTATGCCTGTTTTAAAAGCTTTTATGCTTATCAAATCGATGGTTGTCTGGATGACTTAATAGCACGGTAGTAAAAAGATAATACATAGGTAGGTTCTGGAGAGCATAAACTGCGCCGGGAATTAAAAAAACTCCTAGACGAACTCTGGGGTCGTAAGACAATACTGATGTCCAACATGCAGTACATAGGTTTCTATGTTTTCAGTTTTATAGCGAAATAAATGAGAGTAACTAGTATAACAAATATAAGTATAGCGAGCGAGATAACAGCGACGCACGAATCTGAACGGGCACAATATCACAGCCATAAAAAGCAACAATAAACTTTTTATTATCGCGGCGAAGATAAAATACATAAGTAAGTATAGCTTGAATACGGCTCGGATCGTCCGGCGCGCGGCGGCCGGAGTACAGCACGCAGCCGGTACGGCGCGGTGCGGCCGGCGGGCGGCGGGCGCGGCCTCCTCCCCAATCATCCATTAGTCTCGATGTTTATTTCGTGTTTATTACGTGGATGCTAATTTAACGCCGTTGCTGGCTGTGATGTCGGATAATAGGGTAGGTAGGTACGTTCTCATACGAGTGCGGAGCCAGGCCGCGTGCGTGCCGTCGGTAATGGACGATTTGCCGCTCGCTACGTGACCATGTTTCTCACTAAGCCCGCCGCGTGCACTTTAAATCTATTTGACTGCATTTTAATTAGACCGGCTTCGGCATAATTGCCGTGCTGAGATGTCCATATGAATGTAACGAATCATAATAATCAAGTTTAATTATAATTTATCTTTCATCTGAAGTCGTATTTCCTTGAATAGCGATTCAGAACAAATCATTTCTTTCCCAACAGCTATTGTAGATTATACACGACTCATTGTGTGTAAGTACCTTTCAAACAGAAAATAAAATGTCGAATGAATAGCGTCGGTGCGCGCTAGGCTTTTGTTTAGCGGATATTTTGGAAGTGTTGTCATTGAGAGTGAAACAATAGGAGAATGAGTCGCCATGGCGGCAGCCGCAGCGAAAAGTTCAATCGCTTTACAGCCGCAATTGTAATTATGTGTGAAGTTTACTAAACTATTGTTTTATTTAATACAGAATAAAGCTATTGTTGCATATTTAGTGCTGGTACTCATATAGTATTCGAACCGAAACGCTACAAGCAACTATCCCCACGTAGAAATTTAGATTATAATAATAAATATGCGATGCCTGTCACTTGCGATTTGTACCCGGGAGATAACGCTGATAAGTACTAAACTATATGAAGTACCGATGCAGGTATATCACGTCATTTTAACTAAGTATCTATACTGCGGTATGCCTGTTCCATTGAGACTAATTGACTTGGACAAAATCTAAGTGTATCTACCTATTTACTTACTTACCGATAGTTACATAATGTAAGATAGGTAACTAATTATTAAATTGAAATGACTGCAATACATTTTAGTGTGTTTAATCTTTTGATACCTATGATAATGGTGTAATATTATGCACCTAAATGGTAAATATTGGTAATTCAATGCTTTGTTTTTACTGTAAATTGACAATCAATATGATAATTTCAAAATATTGTTAGACCCTAGGTACAGTCGTTGTAACTAGATATATAAAAAGTAACTTAAGTATGTAACGTCAGTATTTTAAATTGGTACATTACAAAACTAGACTACAGTATTGCCATTCGTAACAAATTTTCGGTTACAACAGTGCACCGTGCCGTTATATTTTCATGTCGCGAGACAAGACATGGCTTTCACATTCCCACATGGACATGCTAAACATAGCAATAGCACTGGGGGTATATTTTAACATAATTTAATACAGATGTTTACAAACAATTAAAATGTAATACAACCTTGGCTATTATTATCTGCTCAGGTTTAAAATATAAATAAATTGTGCATTATGTAATTTAGTTTATGATATTAATGTTATTTATTTTTCATATTTTGGTATACAATGGAGTTTAATAAATAAATAAATAAAGGTGATTTGTGGATTTCACGTAAGTATTATTATACTAACGTAAAATTGTATGTATTTACAGATCGTGCTGTCATTAATTACTTGATAAATAAGTAATGTATAGCTGGACATGACAGCCGCAGCGTTCAGTGCAAGCACAAAATAATATTTCTGTGTTATGTCAAGTTGTAAATTACTCAGCCAACACGTTTATGGCGATATAAATGTAAGCAATCTTCCTACAAATACCAATTTATGGCAACTCCAAACAAGTTCTTCGTCATATTTATGTTTTTACAATAATCAGAGACGGCTATGAAGCAATTCCTTGACAAGTTTAACTAGATACAAGTTAATCTGCTATGCATTATGTGGAGTAGGTATAGTTACGTGGTAACAAGGCAAGTAAAACAATAATTATGATTGCGCGATGGGGATAGTTTTGTGCAACCGTTAGACGGGCACTAGTGCCTAAAATATGGTGGATCGGTAGACAGACAGGTTCTATCGATGGATAGTTCGTACTCCATAGCTATACTAATACGGATACGAAGGAGACAGGCTTTCGTTAGCAACAATATTTTGGTTGAATAATTAGTAAATATAAATATAGGTTACAAGTAAGTATATAAAATGTTTAAGTTGTACATAGTACATACACAGATAAGTTTAGATTAGTGTTGTTTTAACTCGAGGTGAGCGTATACTTACACGTGCACGATGGCACCGGTGCGCGGCTGCGCGCCGCCCGCCGCGCCGGCACCGTCCGGCCGTCCGCACTGGGCACTCCGGGCATCCGGTAACATTCCGAGCACTGACTACACACACTAGCCGTACACTGTACACAGGACCGCACACGTCCGCCGACGGACGAGCCGCATGGAGGAAAATAAAACGATGTTTTAGGGATTTTTGTAAAAAGATAGTTATATTTTTGGCATTGGACTATGACACAATATAATACTATGATATGCTAAGTAAGCGTTTTATAAAGACTTTTACATGCCGAATATTCGTTAATCAGACTATTCATCAGAGGACTCTTTATATATAATTTTAACAAACATAACCGCTTACAAAATGAGAGTAGAGATACGATTCTAATTTACCGTTCGGGACTGCTCTAGAACTCATCACCTATTCGAAAACATAACTATGTCTAGTTTTATTCTTAATATTTTTCTCACTTTCATTTTTTTACTCTATAGGTACATATTTATTATAATACAATTTTTGAACATATAATTATCGATATGATATCTTATACAGAAAAACGCAACGAATCGGCGACGGTACAATAATTTAATCGTGAAGCGTCGGTTACTGCGTTTGCGAATAAATATTTTCGTTGGTGGGTATGCACTAGCGTCGACGCGCCAGCGTGCGACCGGTCGGGCCGTGTCGGTCATCCGGGGAGCGGGCGCCGACCGGCCGCGCAGCTGGTCCTCGAGCGAAACGATAACACGAAACGTTCAGGTCCTCGGCGAAACAACACATTATAATCGTCCGGTACAACAACACATAAATCAACGTTTAAACAATATCAACGTACATAGGTACTATTTGGTATTAGGTTCGTTCGCGAACGAGGCGACGCGACGTGGGGCGCGTTTCGCCCGAACACAGACGCAAAGCGAGCGCGCCGGACACGGCCCGGGACCGAGCCGGCGCGACCGCCGACATTTATCACTAACTAATTACAACGAAACATCACAGAGACCGGGGCCCGCTCCGGCGCCGCTCGGCTACATGTAGATCGGCAGCTGCTGAAGGGCGCGCTTGTCGAAGCGGTCGTAGTGCGCGGCGGCGGGCGGCAGCGCTCGCGCTATATCACAGTCCAGCGCCTCTGGCGGCAGGTAAGGGTGCGGCTTCAGCCGCGCGCGCGCTGCCAGCTTGCCGCCCGCGCCGTCCGCCGCGTACGACTCGAACCGGTAGCACGCGAGCTGATGCGGCGCGGGCTCCTCCGCGGGGGCCCGCGCGCGCGCCGCCGCGGCCGGCTGGGGCTGCGGCATGGGCGCGGGAGGAGCAGGAGCCGCGCGGCAGCAGCGCCTGGCTTGCCGCGGCGCGCGAGCTCTGCTGCTCGGCGTCACGGCGGCGGCTGCTGCGGCGTCCCCTCGCGGCAGGTTGTTCACGAACGGCACGCGCCGCAGGCTCTCGAGCCTTCGAAAGTGCGAGGGGTGGATCATGAGCAGAGGCTCGATCTTGACGCCCTGCGGCGGCTTGGCACAGTCGGGAAGCTCGTATTCGATACTGCAGTCTACGTGTAAAGGCACCGAGTAGTCCTTGGGGGCGAGCGAGGCAGGCCGTGCATCCCGGCGGAAGCGTTCGGCGGCGGCGAAGTCGGCCTCGCCGCGGGCGTAGCCCGTCATGACGGCGGACGCGGCCTCACGGCATGTGCGCCGCGGGGCGCGCGCCGATCAGCTGATTTTAAAGGCCGAGCTCAGCGCGCACACGTGCGCGCAGTGTTGCGGCGGCCGCGAGACTAGCGAGAGGCCCCGCGCGCCTGCGCGGTGCGCGCACCCTCCCCGCTAGCCGCGCAGGCCCCCCGACGCCGCCAGGGAGCCGTTCATCCCGGTACGTCCCCCGCCGCGCCGGGACTTCGCCCCTGCGCCGTTGGGCGCACTCCGGCGGCTCGTCGCGGGCGCCCGACGGCGGCCGCTTGCTGGCGACGTCGGCGGGAATCGGGGGGGTGCGGCGCGGCGGGACGTGGCGGCGACCCGCCGACGGCCGACGAAATTCATCGACAGATCGATAAAAATGGCGATAGCTCGTAACAAGCGATGCGAGCGTTGCGCAGAGATGCACTACGCACGCTGGCTTACGAGCCGAGGGCGCGGGGAGCGGGGGACGCCCAGCGGAGGTGAGGGGAGGTGGATGCGATTGTCAAACAGCTGACTACAAAGAAGTTCAAAATATTAGACGGCGCAGTTGCACCACTCTGTGGGGAACTGGGGAGTTCGCTGAGAGCACTTTATTACGCTATTGTATTAGTATGATTGTATACAGCGGGAAGATAATTAAAAGCAAACTCCAACAACAGGGTACAAATACGATTTTTTGTATATTATGTATTTATCAATTACATACCTAGACGTATATTATAATTGATAATAATATGTATTACTTGTTTCTAAATATTGCAAAGGTACCTACCTAAGTTCCTAGTTCCTACACAGTCTAAACTACAAAAGGCTGAGGTATCACTATGATTATTGATGACAATTAGCTTAGGTATTAAAATATACATACAGTCACGCCTATTTCCTAGAGGGGTAGGCAGTTTGCCACGGTCTCTCGTGTGCCTGGCATACCTACTCTTTCGCCTCATTCTGTCGCGTCACATAATCACATTCCTCACACCTACACGTTCGTCGGTTACCCGGACACAAGACATCTTCGATTTGGTATTATAATTTATTGTTTTTTTTTTAATGTAAGTTTGATTTACCAATACAAACGTTTTCGTTGCAGTACGTTAAATCCTCCGCCGCGCCGCGCGCCGGCCTCCAACCCGCAAAGTTTAGCCAGTCCTACCTATGTTAAGACGAAGTGGTTATAACGCCCGGCGGCGGCGGCGGCCGCGGCGTGGCGAGGGTCGCGTTGATGCAGGGACATCGCCAGGCCTTGAGCTGTGTGAGCCTGATAAACATATTATTATACTATACACAAATGGTAATAGCTCAGTGAATATTGCATAGTTGTACACTAGGAGTCCGGCCACCAGCAATTACATATATAATAAAATATAAGTCCCATGTCGGTACCTAATAAGGCGGGAGCCTTGTGCTTCTCTCGACCAAAATTGCCTAGTAGATAAAAAAGACCTCACAAACGTTGCCCGATCCGAATTGAACTCAGAACAACGAGTTGTTTACTACTAATTATACTTAAATCAACTTATATAACTTTACGTATCATTAAATACATGTAACGGTAAAAAGTACACAGGGCATCCGAATTAGTACATAGACTTAATAGTGGCCACACATTCTGGAAACCATTTGTACTAATGACAGCCGACACGAAAGGAAGCATACCATATGGCCAAACATCTCGCCGCTAGAAGCTCTCATCTTATGGTTATTAAGACGTCGAGAACATTTGCTTATGCTACGATTGAGTCTTGCTACGATTTCAGGCCACTGCGCGCCTAATAAATTGTTGATAGATCCATTAAGAAAAATTAATATGAAAACTCAATGAATGTTATCGAATAAAAGCAGATGCAATGCACAGACCATAGAAAGGCAATAGACTAGAAAAAGTGTTAACCATTTAGAGACACCGACTGTTATAGAGATATACAGTGAAATGCGATTCTTTAACAGCAACTTAGTAATAAGTTTAATAACAATGGCCGTGGTTAAAAACAGCTAGGTACGTTTGGATGCGGACTCCGCCTCTAGCGCTCCCTCCGCACTCAGAGTACATCTGCCGGCTCGGGGCTGCGAGGAAACCAGAGATTGTTAGAAAAACAATATTATGACCGAGAGAATACTGTTTCAAATTACTCTATAAAGGATTATGTGCTAGTTATTTTAATTAAAAATTCTGAAAACGTTCGTACATACGTCACCTGAAGGTATCGACTATTTAATTGAACACCCATTTTGATATAAAGCTGGCCTTATGTACCATACATAAGTCCCATGAACTGAAATAAACCCCTAAGATACCACAAGATGGTGTACTTATTGAGTGTTAGTCCTTATGTGGTAACCGTACCCACAGCCCACAGGCCGCAGGCCGCGCGGCTTAAAGGAATGTCCGCCAGTTGGCCGGCGACGGGTTATCGATACGATGTGGTGCGAGCGGCTGCATCCGATCTGATGAAACTGGACACGGCGCAGCAGCCCGTGCACACACGCACACCGCCCGACCGCCGACACACACTCACACCCCAGATCAAATGACATACACACACACATGCACGCGAACCGTTCAATCATGTTTTTGCACTTATTTGTTTAGGTACCGGAGATAACATTTATAGAAATTTGAAACACGGGGGACTCAGAATGTAAGTATGGATGTGCGACTGTGCGGGTCTGTTGAGCGGTGAGGTCCGGACGTTTGTCTTCGTTCCTTATTAAGAATATTCATCGATGAAAAGTATGAAAACGTAAACAACATATCAGAGATCATGTTATAATGATATAAGAGCTGTTTGGTTTACATTGTCCCACATTTTTTTAAATAAGACCATAAGTATTTTTTTTCATCCGATATCAACACATATAAATCATTCCATATTTTTGAACAGTGCATTTGCTCGGAACACCAAAATTTATTTCCCCGTGTATAATCTGCGAGAAGCAATTTACTATTGAGTTAATCTACCGAGCCTACTGGATCATAAAGCTCAGCGGGGAATTTTCTATTTAATGTCAAAAAAAACTAACAAAGGCCTACGTTGGACCCGCGCCCGTCACAATAGCGCCACCATCCGTAATTTTGAGAAATAAATCTGCTCAGCTTATCTTCCCGAGTCCCACTTTTTGTACTAAAATATATACAAAACTCGATATGAAGGTAGTGAGTTTCAGGTACCTACTTTTTATGTTCCCTTGTTTACTCTATCAGATCCATAAGCTACAAGTTCCTTTCAAAATCGAGCCTTATTGTATGTATTTCAGTAACGGAAAGGCATATTTTTGAGCCTTGTTGAAAGTTTTGATAAAAAAGTATCGAAGATTGTGTCCTTGGAATAGTTGCTGTCCTGCGCGGCAGCGCGGCAGCGCAGTGGTTCGTAATATTGAATAACATCTAGCAAGCATAGCAGTTGTTGAATTGTTTCTTGTAACAGATGGGGCCGGAGGAAGTTATGGCATACTCCTTGATGTCATAAACGTCAGTGCGAGCTAAGCGTGTAGGCTGCATGCATGGGTGTGTCTGCGCAAGCCGGAGGCGGCGCGCGCGCTTCTCATACTAATGCAAATGCACTCCCAGCCAACAGCCGCGCACTGCGGCCATTTTTCCAGAGTTATTTAAACGTTTCAATCCATTGTGTTTAGCGATCGGCTAATGCCTTCATTGTGAATGTTAAATGTTTGCCGGCGCGATTAGCCCGCCCCTCCCCCTACAACCCGCCACCCGCACCACCACTCCTGGTCCATGGCCGATTTTCAAATTTACTGATTTGAACAATTATCGTATCATATTTATCAATTCAGTATCCATAAAGCAAATAATTTCATGTGGTTTTAAATAAACGGAAAATAAAATTAGTGTAATCTTCAGTAATCATAACATTGTACCGTCGCGTCGTGGCTGGTGCAGTAGCTATGTTGAGCTGGTTGCAACACCACCGCAGCTCCAGCTTGTACTAACGTTCATGGTTAACATTCAATGGATCTTAAGCTTTCAAACCGTAAAATTTCGTTTAACTATTTTTGCGTGATACCTGATACCGGAATAATTTTTTAATGGTCGATATGTAAGAAACGTTCTCACGCATTGCGTTTAGTAAAGGTTTTTGTAAAAAGAAACCATTCAACCGCGTACCATGCAGACATTCTCTCGAGCCGAAGTGGCTCTCCATGCTCGACGTAGTTCCTTATTGGTTCGCACACTGCTGGCGCCTGGCGGGGAGTCCCTCGGGCTGCTGACATCAGATTGACCCTTTTCATTTCCGCTCCCACTTATTTTTATTTTATTTTTTGTGGATGGCGAAACTGCCTCGTCACAGGGGACAAAGAAGGCCACTGACGGAGGAGGAGGGGGGAGGCAGGGTGAGTGAAGTGAGGGGGGTGACACGCACTGTTGTTTACGACATTGCACTAAGTAGGTAACCCGTTTGCTCACACAATAGGCATTGCTTTACCTTTTATTTGTTGGTTCTCATATCACGAGGCACGGCGCAGCGGTGCCCGGATTAATGTCATGTAATTATAACGTTGGTTCCGACTGAACTGAGAATACTAATTATTATCAATTGTTAAGCTGCTTGTTATTGTGTAACGTATCTGCAACACACAGAAACACTGTGTTCCATCATCCCCTGACAAGGAGGCAAGAGTACGAGAGGTACGTGTAACCATTAGTCCATAATGGAATACATGTCCTGAACCAAGTGAAATTTAGCCTGGATTATCTAGTTTTTAACCATAGTGGAAATTCACCTTACATAATTTTCACATTAATTATTTTGAGTTGTTGGGAACATTTCGCAATCGTCATACAACTGATATTCCATTTTATATCTTCCACTATAACGGTTTAGAGTGTAGATCACACCAGAACACACTTAATATACAATACAGTAATACCAATTTAAGTAGGTATGTATTGATGTCAGGTGTACAACTAGTTAGCCCCGGAAAGTCGCTGTCTGTCGCTGTAAACACCGCCAGCTTTCATGTTCTCGCTGGCTAAAGCTCCGACAGTCCACAAGTATAGTAGTTAGCTGTGTGAGTCCCATCACATCACATGGGCCACATAGGCCCTGCCACGGGTGACGTACGACGTAACTCACCGCGCACCAACTATATATATAGATAAGATAGATGAGGAGCCATTCGTTGGTTCTGGGTAACCTATCCCAATGTTACCAAAAGCAAAAAAGATCTGGAGATTTTCCCAAAATAGGTGCGGGAGAAATTATGCAAACATGTAATGTATATTATTTCTTCGATCATAACATAAACGATGATATATTATTATTACGATAGAAGGAATTTAAAACAACTAAACTTGTTAGTGGTTCCTACAGTCACGGCCATCTCCCAGGGTCTGCTACAAATACAAACTATCTAGAAATTCTAGAAAATTACGATATTTCGTAGTCGTAAGTTGCCTTTAGGTAAATGCGACTTACTTAATCTACTAAATAAGAATACAAGATTCGTGTTTAGATCAACAATATGTGTAATGTATTTTGATAGGCAACCCTAGGGGTTTGCGGGTTGTACGAACAGCTATAAAACCAATGCTTACAGTGAGAAGTGATATAAATCTGGATTTATACTGCTTCTCACAGTGGTATTTAAAGAAACAAAAAGACGACTGAGGTGACCTGGCGCCCGTCAGCTGCCGTTGAGGACCATTAAGTACCTACTCATAGTTATGTTGTCTGATACGAATTCGTGTAACCTTCAACATGAGGTGAAATGGAAGTCGTGTCTAAATCCAATCCTGGTATGTTTTATTCTCTAGCTTGCTGACACTAGACACGGCAAAGCAATCGACGTGTCATATGAGTAGAGAGATGGAAGTTCGCAGTCAGGTATGCTCGGACAGACTACATCACATTGACGCGCCCTCCATTAGACCTATAACAGTATTAATTTCTAGCCATTGTTGTTAGGATCAACAAAGCCCGTTCTACCCGCTCCAGACAAAGGTCCCGCAATCGGAATATTTTCGGACACAATGGAGGAGGGGCGGGGGCGGCGGGGCGACGGGGACACAGCTAATTAATTCAAGGTGACGTGAGTCTAATTGTTTTCTGCTTTTGTTGCACGCATGAGTTCTACTGACGTCTTCCTGTAGCGTAATCATATACCGACGTAAACATACGAGTGTCGTCGACCGCGCTCACCAATACGGCGAGCAGTTTTGTCACAGAATAACAAATAGATCGAATGGAAATGTGTAAAAATGTGAATACTTCAGTATACAATCACATGTATAATTCAAACACGTCACCCGAGAGTCCTTTGTCCTTTCAATTAAACTTTACAAGGAACCATCTAACAACAATACACCGATACTGAATTTAACTCCCGACCTTTCGCTTCGATCGAACCCTGCCGTTCTACCATTGTCCCTAATTTTTTACATTAACGTAATCAGTTTATTAAAAAAACCATTCTCCCCTCACGTCGTATACATATTACGGCGATATCAGTCATTCATAACGCGGAATTTATTACAGAAAACTTGATGGGATTTCTGTTGAATAGCCGGATTGTAAGTAACGTCAGCGACATGCATCGTTAAGCTGTTATGATGGAGTACTTACATACAAAGTGCTGATTCAAAAACTAGATGGGAAAATAAATCCAATGCATTAAAGTGGCGTCGAGTAGATGTCGCTTGCCATGACGTCACACGTGGTGGTGTGTGCTCGTGTCGCGCCTTCCTTACGGAGCCTGAGAGGACACGCGGTCCACACTTGGCGGTCGGCGTCTATTGTAACTGCATAAAAACACTACATAACATCACGCCTGTATTCCCCGAAGGGGTAGGCAGAGGTGCACATATAGTACACCCACATTTCGCCAGTTATGTTTTAGGTCCCAATGTAATAGGGGGCGAGCCTATTGCCATCAACCGGGCACAAATCCAGACTCCGTGCTGTTACTGAGAATTACCTAATGGAAAAACCCAGTAACACTTTGCCCGACCCGGGATTCGAACCCAGGACCTCGTGCTCAGCAGTCGCGCTTAGCAACCACTAGACCAACGAGGCAGTATTTTTTTCTATTGTAACTGATTCATTCTAAAATTTGTAAGAAACAGCTCAGGCTAAACTAGAAAGCAGTGCCCTAGATTCCAAATCTGGAATAGCAGGCTCTATAACTAAGAGGAGTACACACGGCGATAGGTCTTAGCGACTCAGTATCCATAGCTAAACCCTGGCGGTTGGTTTTTTTCGGTTTTAATTGAACATCCGCGGTTGACTAATGAGCGACTCTGATGACCAATCCCGCAGCTAAGTATAGAGTTAGCGGGCATTAGTGATGGCACCACTCTGACGTCATTAGCGCGGAGTGAATGGTGACTAACCTAATTATGTGCTGTACGCATGCACGCGTCGCCATTTACCTAGATAATAGGCAGGCGGCATATTAATCTGTGCTGCCTGAATTAGTAAAAGGTTACTCATAACTAGGTTACCAGGTGAGCACAGACTATTTGGTAGGTAAGGTTTATAATTGTCGCTCTAGCAAGTTGCTTAGATACTGCCCAAGAAACGTCTTTGCTGCCACTATCATCAGTAGCTCCCGTTTGTGCTTAGATCTACTTGATCAATAAAGAATCTACAATCTACTCAGGTAAAAGTTATAAAAATATTTACTCTCTCATATAACAAAAACTGATAGTAAAAACAACAGAACGCAAAACAAAAAACAAACGCTCTCCTGCGTTGTTACTTGTTATGTTTAAAAAGCATGAATTCATTGTATGCATATTTATGAAGTACAGGGGTACCTGGTACGGTACCTTATATGCCAACTACAGTTTCTCGTGAGATAAGTAGAACAAAGGGGCCCAGAAACGAGCCCGTGGATGTGTGGCGAGGGCTGTAGGGAGGACATGCAGCGTGCAGGGACGTATTACAGGCAAACATTCATTGAAGGCTCGTGTGAGTGGTGCGTGCAGTTGACGCGTGCTGTACTGGCTGCCCAGTCCCCGATCGCCGCCAGCATTAACTTCTGCCCTGCTCCACACTTTAAAAACATTGTGCAGCTATTTCTCCGTGAGGTAGTTTATGTCATCAATACTGCTGCGCTTGCAAGTTACTATTCATCCGATGAATGAATGTATAGTTTCGTTTACCGACCTAATGAAGTAGGCACTAAAAAAATATTATTTCTATAGGTACAAACAAGTATTACTTACGGGACCAATAACATAACTGGCGTAATGTTTGTGTACTACGAGGGTCAAACTGAAAGTTCTTAGAAAATCAAAAACTGATTACATTAGCCAGTTATTAGTTTTATTATATCTTTTCAAAATATTGTCCATTCACGTCAATACACCGCTGCATGCGATGGAACCACTGGGAAAAGCACTTTGCCCACTCGTCTTTAGGGTTCTCTTCAATGGCATCGCGATACGCAGCCACCGCTTCTTCAGCATTCATAAACCGCTTTCCTTTAAGTATTTCTTTAATTTTTGTAACACAATTGTTGCGAAATGACCTATCCTTCCAAAGAACGAGGCCACCATTTTTTTCCCGCACTTCGATCTCTCTTCACTTTAGTTGGCAACCTCTCGAAAGGAAACACCCACTGAGCAGATTGTCTTTTGGTTTCAGGATCATAACAGTAAATCCAGCTTTCGTCACCTGTTAGTATGTCGAACACAGCATTTGAGTCACCTCCGTTAAATCTTTCAATCATTTTACGGCACCAATCCACACGATGGAGTTTTTGAGCCTCAGTCAAATTATGAGGTATCCACCGGGCGCAAAGCTTCCTGACTGCTAAATGTTCGTGGAGGATTTTGTGCACTTGACTCATACCGATGCCTAAGCTTGTCCGAATCTGCTGATAGGTCACTCTTTTGTCAGTCTCTATCATACGCCGCACAACACAGATGTTATCTTCAGTCGTCGCCGTAGAAGGCCGTCCTTCACGTAAATCATCAGTGAGATTAGTGCGACCACGTTTAAACTCATTAAACCAGTTGTAAACTGTCGCACGAGATGGGGCTTCATCGTGAAAGGCCAATCGTAGTCTATCATAACTTTCTTGTTGACTTAAATGACATCGAAAGTCATAAAAAATCATAGCACGAAAATTTTCTCGTGTTAAATTCATGTTGACGTGACACAGACAATTTTCAATTTGCCGCCAAATCGTAAAACAAATGACAAATTAATGAAATATATACTCAGTAATATTGGCAAAGAGTTCTATTTTCAAATTTTAGAATTATTTTTTTATTATATTGTTTATAAGTGGCCAGTTCTAAGAACTTTCAGTTTGACCCTCGTATAGTTACAATCCTGCTTACTCCTTCAGGGAATACAGGGGTGATGTCATAAATAAAAATTTTAATGATAGATGAGTAGAATATTTAACTTCACTGAATTTGATACAAAAATAGAAGCTAAGATGATACAGAATTAAATTATAACTAATATAGTTGACTCTATCAATACGTTTCTATGTTATAGGTAGTCCATTCATAGTTTCGGAAATAATACTAGTAATCTGAAAGGAAAGCTCAAATAACAACAATAATATCCGATATGATTTGGTCTATCAGGAGAGCAGTCGCGCCGCGAATTTATCTTTAGCCAATAACTTCCCCACGGGACGCAAGTATTACATTACATGATCTCCCTGCGAACGCCTGGGTTCCGTGACACACGCACACATGTCGGTGCTGTGTGTGTGTGTGTGTGTGTGTGTGTGTGCTCACATGGCCGGGATTCCAGCGGCTCTACAATGAGTTATGTTAGGCATTTTTCAAGCCATATTTTAAGAGTATTAAAATAAAATTAATTGCGTTTTGGCTTGTCCTAATTGTAACTGGATGTTGGTGCGGCCATTATTATTATAACAAGGTAATGTTTGGTTTGATCATTATGTATGTAACAACGCGAAACCTGATTATATCATTATGAAATACGATAACGACGAATGCGTTGGAGTCTTTGTTCATCATTGACAGCTGAGTTACTAATTGTGTATCATCATTGTGATCATTTTACCTGAGTTGTATGTATTAGGTAGTTTCAGTATACATCGTA
Organism: Abrostola triplasia; assembly: GCA_946251915.1. Lineage (NCBI taxonomy): Eukaryota > Metazoa > Arthropoda > Insecta > Lepidoptera > Noctuidae > Abrostola > Abrostola triplasia. The sequence continues at coordinate 120,793 of OX276438.1, forward strand.
CATTATGTAAAATATGCCTGTATAGATATTAAATGTAACTTTCTTCATTTATTTAAATACATACAAACATTATTTGTTCATACGTTTTACCCTGGCTTGACAATGGGACAGTGCCTACAGGTTGATATAACTTGTATTTTCCAGCGGACTACAATACAAACAATAAAGTAGTTTTAAGACCGCGCAGATTAATCTTATAAACTTCTTCAAAAACACATACTCCTGAAACTGTAATGTTTAGAACATGAGCTTCTTTCTTCATGTTAATAACAACTAAGTTAAAGTCACCTTCCGTGCTTCATTACAGCCGGGCCCGTAGGAGTCACCACGCCAAGGCCGGTCTGGGTGACGCTGACGCCGGCCGCGCCCGCCGGCCGTTTGTACATGTATTACGATTTATAATAACAATTTCTGCATAATATGAGACCACTGGGTATCTTCTTAAGGCTTAAAAATTAACAACTTTCCTAGGGTGTTTACATTTTATGAATCTATGTAAGTACTAATTTACTACTCATCTGTATAAACAAATTAGTACATAGTTCGGACAGAACCGCCGAATGCCTACTGCTAGTCGGACAGGATAATTTATTTTGCATGATTTTAGAATAATGCAAATTGTTGGTACATTTATGAAATAACGAACGGTATTATGGCGCAAAAGCGGGTCGCGTCATCGACAGGCCGGATCCTACCCCACATGGTCACAGTAAATCTCCCGCAGAATACATATTGCAGAATTAATTATCTCGTAATGCTCATGAACTCTGTATGTCCCTCATTACCAGGACGCATCCCCGGATCAATGACACAGCGATACACAGTGTCTGCTCTCACGTGAAACGAATCGCTCTCGCTTTGTGGTGAGTCGGCGTGTGTAGTAATGGAAAACGTTTCGCGGCTTAGCCATGGTCCCCGGGCATTGCTTTGATGTGGAACGAATCGGCGAGTGTCAGCGACGGCGCAATTACTGCAGATTTGTGATATTAGTGCCTGCGGCTGCAGCGGCTGGGCGGAACACGACGCGGCGCGGAGCGGGGCGCTGAGGAGCGGAGCTGAGCGGGGCCGAGCGGAGCGCAGCGGGAGCGAGCGGAGCGCAGCGGGAGCGAGCGGCCGGGGGTTAAAAGCTTACAATGAAATTTAATAACATTAGAGGCACGAAGTGGGAAAATAAAGAAGGCGCACTCGTAACGACGGCGACGAGTTACACGAGTTCTCCGTTAGACGAAATAAAAAAGTACAATACCATCGTAGTATCCTGTAACACGGACGGCATGCATTCATTGTTCATATTCAGAACCGATCGTTTGCAGGGATGTGTGAGCATGGTCTCACATTGTATAAAGTAGACCTTCTGTGCGAAGTAAGTATTTAGTGTGCATGTAGAGCCGGCGGCGATCGTCTATGGCATCTTATTATAGATTTCGAGATAGATACACTAATGTTACTTATTAATGTTTTATATGTCTATAGAGTTATAATAATATAACGTTCAAGTATTAATCTTCAATTTATTAGAAGTCGAAAAAGAAACAATATTTTTATCCGCGCGATACGGCCCTTGCTTCGATATGTGGTTGTTCTGGGTACGATGTCAGTGACGTGCTCTATCAATCAGTGTGACCTGGCAGCACCTCCTTGTGCTCGTCGTGTCTCCGCAGCCCACACGGGGCTCGAGTGACGTCGGCTGGAGGGCCGCACATGTAGGGCTTGGACGTGGGCGGCGCGGGCGGTGCACACACTACACACGGACACGGCCGCAGTCGGTTAGGGCGCAGCTATAGTAAGACAAGTTCACTTGATGAGAGTGTAGAACTCATCATTAATCTATGTATAAAGAGCCTACCGCGCTTTTCCTTTTATAAGGATTTAAGATAATACATTATCTATGAGCATTGAGTTCAAGTTAGCTAATGGTAGCATTTGAAATGGTGTTTGTAGAAATAAAACTAGGTGTACGGATTTTATCGCGGTTTTAATCGTTGGTCTAGTCGTTGCTAAGCGCGACTGCTGAGCATGAAGTCCTGGGTTCGAATCCCGGGTCGGGCAAACTGTTACTGGGTTTTTCCATTAGGAATTCTTAGTAGCAGCACGGAGTCTGGATTTGTGCCTGGTTGATGGCAATATGCTCGCCCCCTATTACATTGGGACCTAAAAACATAACTGGCAAAATATGGGTGTACTGTATGTGCACCTCTGCCTCCCATCAGGGAATAGGTACAGGCGTGATGTTATGTTAATTGTTTTTTTTGGTGCCGACTTTTTGAATCCTTTACAGTATTCATGGTCACGGGCAGACTGAGGTTTGAGGACTGAGGGTTATATCTCATTTGAACAATTACTATCAATTGCCTTACATTTTAATCATTATTATTAACAATCCGATTTACGAAAAATGAGCTCACTGTGGCATTCGGTCTTGCAGTTTTATCCTTGGAATTAACTTTAATAGATTCTATGGTATGTCCCAGCCATCTTCTCTATTGAAATTAGGGTGTTTTTTAATTTCAATAGCCTCGGGTATTATCCTAGGAAGGAATCGATTTTCTTTGCCAAGGATTTGTGTTCTATCAAATCTGATGTAATGCTGGGCTTGGTCAAGCGTATGGTAACAAATTGCACACTTCCTGGCACGGCGGTGTGTAAGATGTTTGTCGTTTGATGTTTTTGTATAATGCGTGGGTGTTAAAACCAACACTACACACGACATTCACTTAGAAAGAGTGAGTACCGAGCGAAATGATTCCTTAAAAACGAACGGACGCCCAACAGTACTTTATAATGATATCCTCAGCGGAGGTATTAACACAGCGGGTGCATGTGTTCATCAGCCTGTAGCTATGTGTCCGACAGACTGACGGAAAGAGACGACTTGCTGCACACTCCGTCGCGTGGTTACACGTCGCATTTATTTTAACTTCGTCTATATGACAGGGGACAATATAATGGGACCCAGAGCGACGCGGGTTCGATGCCTGCTTGGACGTGATCGATATCATACGTCTAGACAACTTATGTCGTGTGTGATATCAAACAGCTGCGAATATTGGACACTTGCGACGTGTTTCGACTGTTCTTCTGAGAGAGTTTCCAATTGAAAGCGTTCTCCTCATATTGTTACCTGCCTCCGCGGCCGGTGCGCTGGTAAAGGTGCACTACAACAATGGCGTGGCTGCTCGGTGCTCGCTGTAATCACTTCACTGGTGTTCTCTGAATCGATATTTCATCTCTTTGTGCGTGCTGGGGAAATGAATGTGTGTGAAATATGGTCGTGAGACAATGGCCGGCGGACAACAGCGGCGAGATGTTCGCGTGAGGGCGGCGCGGGGGTGGGTGCGGGGGCGGCGGGGTGCGGGCCACATCGCGTTGCGATCGGAGATGCGAGCCCGCGATACCGCGGGCCGCCGTCCGCACTTATCGCACATCGAGCTTAGGAGAGCACTGCGCGCCGCACCAGACACGCGAATGCTACGTGTAGATCTACGATGGAGCGATAGGCGCAGTGGCCGCGGTGCCGGGAGACGCGCCGCGGGTGCCGGTATTGTTCTCAGCCTGACCAGCACTGCATGAAATACTTGTCTGTAAACTGTCTAGAAATATAAATGGAGCTGCGGGTTCTAAGAATCTTAATAGTGGAGTCGGTTCAAATTTCAGACAACACTGTGTGTTTAACTCTACGATCTCTACAATCATCACTTAAACCTTCAGCTGAAGTTGTTGAATGTAGATACAAATCACAAATTATTTATATGTAAGGACTGACGACGAGAAACATAAAAAAATTAACTGAAGGCACAGTTTGTACGTACAACAATACGTCATTCGTGTGTCACGTCATCAGTGACATTAAGCCTATTTCCTGTAGACATGTGTGTATTAAGTGTCTGTACGGCATGTAGTTTCCGAAGCCCACGTTTCATCTCGTCAAATATTTCCTCTCGCAGCGCACACATGCGGCCAAGGGGCGCGAGGTGTATTGGCAGGCCGCAATAACGCCCACTGTGGGCTGTGGGCATGCTACGCTCGCAGCTATTAAATGTGCTGTGAATGCACACCTTGTATGCATTAGGTATACATATGTTACCTCCTACTTGTGGGGTTATTATTTTGCATGAACTAAACCTGTTCCAATAGCTTTTATCTATTTATTAATGAGGCACATCAACAACATAAACACAAACATATCAAATAACAAATCGGGTGTACTAAGACTAGTGTTTACACCAATTATAGACGTGGACAACAATGCAGTAGGAACACAGTATTCACAGGCACAGATACAACATACTAAATTAACAATAATAAACCGAGGTAATAAAATAAAACATAAAGTGAAACTAAATAAAATGAAAATAATTTAAAACTGACACCAAGTATATAGGTATAACACTTTTGCTACAAATATCTTACTATAAGAATACATATCAGAAAGTCTCAAGGTATTTGTATTATAAGCTGCTCTATCTACCCAGTTATCGAAAATAAATCCAAACCAGCGATCAATGAAAATAAGGTTGAGCCTGAAATCGAACCCGCTCACGCTGTACTGCTGCTATTGGACCCCAAGAGGTGAGGGTCAATGAGGCGAACTTTATTACTAAAGAGAGTTTGGTATATTTTTAATCTCAAAGTAACTTAAATCGATCCCTAAAGCTTCCTGGTATCAAACCTCATCGTTTGTGATAACCAGCCGTCGGTGGCCGCCCGCCTCGCCCGCCCTCCCGGAGGGACGCCGGCGTGCTTCATATTACAATATCATCGATGTTTTCTTTACAAAACGATATCGGATATCATCTCTGTCCACAAACATTACCATTTTAATACTGATATTGTATCTGTATCGAAGGACAGATACAAAGACAATGTTTAGATGACACATTATTCTTTTATCACAGTTATTCGTGGCTGTGAATCATGCGCAGGTTTATATTGTACCGTGTGTTACTGCCCAAACCGACTCAAACAGTAGTGTCAAGTTATATTTGTTAGTCATAAGTACAAATATTGAGAACGACTCCGCAACTGCCAACATGACTTTAAAATGAGTGCTAATCGTCGTGTATCAATTAGGTAGACATCTACTATTCGCAAGGTGGAGACAGAGGTATATTACTCGCAGTAACCAAAGTCGATGTAAGGTCTCAATAGGAAGCGGGCGAACCTCAGTGAGAATTGAATCAGACTTATGAGTCAATTCCGGCACAGTCTCAGAAATCCGAGAGAAAAACATTTTGGGACCCGGACGTGGCTACTGGCTTCGTCTGCAAACTATCATGGAGGTTGGATGTATGAGATAGTATGTGCGGCGATAAAAATACCATTTAGTGATTGTTATAGTAATGATGTTTATACTATAGCTATTCATTCATGAGGTATTCCAACTTGTTTGTAAAGCCTGGTATATGTTTATGAACCACCACACTATTAAATAAAATTGTAGTCCTTAGATACCTAATGCACTACTCTCAGGTGAGATAACGCTCGTCGGGCTGCTCATGCAAGCTCTTTTCAGTTATATAAAGACTAGCTCGCCCTTCGGCCTTCAGCTGTGTTCCAGCGAGCACACAGAACGAGGGAGCTTGCATCATCTGATACTTTGAAGTCACCACTTAGAGCATGGAGGCAAGTCTGAGAGCACGCGGGAATTAGGTCAGTGTGGTGCTCTTAACCCGACGACCTATTTGTACATTGCTGGCATTTACATGTATGTTGCCCTCACAGTGTTCATACGAAGGTTAAAATACACTACACATAATATAATATTAAGTTTAAAATAAGCAACTAGAAACTAAAAAGCGACGAGTGCTATGATCTCATCAATCAGAGATTTATTTCAACATTCGCGCGGATATTATTATCCGTTACATTTTTTTTTGACTGCCTCGTTGGTCTAGTGGTTGCTAAGCGCGACTGCTGAGCACGAGGTCCTGGGTTCGAATCCCGGGTCGGGCAAAGTGTCACTGGGGTTTTCCATTAGGTAATTCTCAGTGGCAGCACGGAGTCTGGATTTGTGCCCGGTTGATGGCAATAGGCTCGCCCCCTATTACATTGGGACCTATAAAACATAACTGGCGAAATGTGGGTGTACTATATGTGCACCTCTGCCTACCCCTTCGGGGAATACAGGCGTGATGTTATGTTATGTTATGTTTTACATTTTTTTTTTAACAGCCTGTATTGTCCCACTGGAGGGCAAAGGCCTCCCTTTCATTCTTCCACTTTATTCGGTCGTGTGCTAAAGTGGACCAGTCTCTCCTGAATGCAAGCAGTTCGTCATGCCACCGTCGTCTGGTCGACGTCACAGACAGCATATTGATCTCATAGAATATTGGGTTCACCACGAGTACCTACTGCGGACACCATCTTATTTGAGACCATCTTTATCAACATTGTCTCTTCAACCACATTCTGTATAATATCAGCTCGGGTGTCTTTTAAAACATGGGCGAAAACAAAATGTTTCTTTTTGACAATGAATGGAGAGATGTTCGGTGTTGTGCACGATTGTTCCCGGGAAGAAAGGTGCACGACCATAAATAATAATGTTTACGACACGCATAGCGAGGATACGTTCAATTCAGTTCAAGTTGCGCGGAATGAAGAGGAGCGGGGCCCGGAGGGTACCACCTGCCTTGCAGGGCGCAGCCGGGGACCTGTCACCGACGTGATTGTATACACACGGCTAGCCAGAGCCCTAACACATGGTACACAGCTCTTTGTTATTTTTTAGTTCAAACAGAAATGGAATCGAAACTATTTATTATTCATGGTAACCTTGTGTGAGAGTCATTTCTGATTAGTCATAAACTATGCTAGTTAGCTTAATAATTCCATGAACAATGAATTTGCATGAAACGTTCTGGTTACTGTTTTACAATATTAATTATCGTAACATAATTAACATAATGTAGAACAATCAGCTGGACTTATATAAATATTACTTGTTCTGTGTTGACGTTTGTGTATGTAATAAAGAGCCATTTTAAGTCCTACTTAAAATCTTCGAAATAAATTAATTACTTTATTTGGTAACAAGACATTCGGGGCAGGAAGGCTACTGACCTTACGTATGGAGAAGAACTGGCTAGGTTTATATTATAGATGCGAGGTAAATCTGAAAACAATGGAATAAATATATTGTTGAGTGGGTCCGGCCATGCTTGCAACTCATCGCCGATTACACTCAACGACGTTGTTTCAAGTGTTTAGACATGATTCACATTTATTTTTATTTAATTCACACAGCTCGCTTATATTATAATACTACGTATTCACGCTTGTAGTGACTAAAAGGATAGGCAAAGTGGACCTGATGCCTTTTTCATATAACATCGTCACAGATTTTTTTTTCTAATATACAATCATAATCTGGTTAAATATTAACCTATAAATGCTGAGAATGAACACCTATTGGGCTATAGAGGCTACACGCTCTCATCAAAATTCTTCTACTGCGGCTCCTTTCAAACGCGTAGGTACATTTGATAAGAACTTGCGACTTAGGACTGAACTCGAAAAGTTTAGTAATAACTTTACAAGGTGATTGTCATTCACCAGTATCAGATTAAACTTACATGTTTCGGTGTAAGGGGTAGGTAAGTTCTATGACTTTAGGAACAGATAAAGAATGGATTAGACAGCAGAGAAATGTAATATTAGGCTATGAGTCGATAGAGTCGTGCGCCGGTGTTGTTGAGTAAGCGAGGACATTGAGCCACAGAGAGTCCCGGCCGGTCGACAGCTGGCCTCGGCTGTGACGTCCTTAGCCGTTCGTTTTTGGGTTAATAACTAACTCACCGCGCGCGAGCGGTTCTGAGAATTGACAAGTAACAGTTTTGATTGGCGAAGCGTTTCGCAGATCACACCCCGCGGAAATATCAATTACTAAGTATTGATTAAATTGAAATAATCAACTGACAAACATTAATTATTATACAAAAGTTCCCCGTTACTGGTATGTAGGTATGTCATCAACCATCACGTCCCTACTACTTTACTTGATGTTTTTCCTAAAGTTCGTGGTGTTTTATTAGTTTATTGTGTTTGTGTGCGACGACAAACTAACGACAATGAGCGAGGAAATTCAAAGAATCTCCGCTAAAACTGTTCAAAACCTTTTTTATGCTCGCTCGAAGTTAAGTCGTTAGCCGACATTTTAATTGTCAATCGTAAAAGAAAAGTCGTAAAGTTGTTTAGGCAGAGCGCAGTATCGCGGCCGGGCGGGTCGGGCAGGCTGGGCAGGCTGGGCAGGCTGGGCAGGCTGGGCAGGCTGGGCAGGCTGGGCAGGCGGCGGGCGCGCCCGGGGAGCGAGCACTATAATGAGCCATTGTGCTCTCCGACCGGAGCCGCCAACATTTTCGCACAAAAAACAACCAATTTAGCTCCAGGACCGCGCAGCGCCGAATTGGGGCGCTTTTGTTCCCGTTCAGTGCTCGAGCACTTCGGGGAGCCATTAAAATTACTGCTTTTTGTGTGCGCCGGGGAAAGATGAATACGGGATTGCCGCCGCTTGTCAAGTGTTTTTTCCCCAATAATAAGATAATAAATAGGTGCAGCGACTGCGAGCGACAATAATATATCAGCCGACACGAACGGCGGAGCCGGAGCAGCTGTCCGCGAGCTGCAAGTGGGGCGCTCGATACCAGCCATTGCAAACTTTATGAAGACGAAGCTATAAACGGAATGGAAAAATAGACTATTCATACATTAGGTAGCCGACACACTTGGTGCTCGGATGCATAAAAATACCATAAAATACAGTAACGGCGCTTTATATCCCCCATGATGTGCTTAACTCGAAGCGTCCCGCACAAGTGCATGCTTATTTATGAGTGTTGCGTAAGCGATATCGTTTCGTTTGAGGATTTCTACAAAATATAGTTATGGCTCGTTTACCTGCCGGTATTACCTACAGTTATGACAGCGCTCGCAGGGCCGCAGCTCGGCGCGCGACGTGCGTGCCTGTGAATAACCTAAGTGCGGCTCTACCACAGCTCTACGTTAAAGCGATATCAATATTTCATCAGAATTTTATAAGCAGCCATTATTCTGTCTGTGACAATGGGGCCTGAATCAACAAAACGCTCGTCTGTAAACAACAAACAGGGGTCGGCGGAGTTTGACGACAATCCCAATGTTGTTATCGTCACCAATTAAAACAACTCATGAAGCCATTAACTACCGTGGTAGTGAGGGGGGCGACGGGGCATCGGGAAGGAGGGGGCATCCGGTAACGGTCGCCGGCTAGCCGAGCTGGGGCCAGGTCCGGGTGTCAGCCGGGCGCGAAGCTAGCTGCAAGGGCACCCGAGGACGTCCGGTCCAGATTTCGAGACGCTCTCTGAGAAAGTTTTGAATTTTAAAAATGTGTGCTCATGAATCAAACATTGCACGAACTTGGTCGTGATCAATCAAACGAAAACTTCATTTCAAGATAGCTCAGTGCGGGCCATAAATTGAATCAGACAGGCCTATTGAGAGGCGAGCCGAGAGGCGCGCGGCGGCGGGCGGCGGGCGGCGGGCGGCGCGATGGACGCGCGTATGTTCGTAACTTGAGTTGCACTGCGAGATCACTTCAGAGAAGGATTGAAGGTTTGCTGCTAAGGGCTCTACACATTGACTATTGACTTGAACATCGCATTGTCTTGTCGATGGAAACTATCCATTTATTTTGTGTCGTATGTCGTATGACTGTACGTTGGTAGATCTAAATCTGGTTATAACTGCGAAGGTGTTAAACACTCTAAGATTTGCAGAACAGTGCGGCGGGAAGTAATTAATTAATTACGTCAACAATATATTGAAGAAACTCTGACTGACTGAAACACATGCAGAGCAGTAGAGCCGTCGGCCATACAGAGCACCGCAATCATGGCTTATATTAAATCTGTTTTATCGACAACTATACCTAGTAAATCCGTGAATCATAATATGAAGACTGCCTTTCCAAATAAAAGACAAGAGTTTGTGACCAGATTAATAGGTTCAATGCGCGCGGCGGTAAGTAAATCCCGGAGAGATTAGTGGCCCCCCTCAGGGCAGATGTATTGGAAACATCAATTAAACGAGCTCATTACCAAACCAGGGACAATGAAATGCTTCTAACGAAACGTTTTAATTGTCCGCCGCGGCTCTAGTGACATGTGACATGCGCGCCGGTGATAAGAGCCGGGCGGCGCGCGGCGCGGCGGCCATGACACCCGCCGTCATTGTGCCCAGTGCCCACACTCCACATACACATACCCACTACTTGTAACTCGGGACAAAAACTGCATTCGTGGTAAATGCCATTAATTGGTAAATACGCCTTTGTCAACGTTACGTATGATTTCATTTCTATTATTCTTAGAAGCTACTGGCATTTGCATTGTGTAGGTCTGAAAACGATGTCACCCGACTCAAAGCTTTACAACAAAAATCTGGTATTTAAATAACTGTATTGTGTGGCTGTATTTACATAAGTATAGAATTTGAAAGGATTACTGCAGCCCGTCTGGCGAGCCCTTCAAAAATGATGAATTTAATCTGAGATTAGAAACGTCGCGGCGCCAACTAGCGACGGTGACGCAGCTGGGGCCTCTAGCTTGACATATTGTCTCTCGATGGCTGCCTCTGATATATATGTATGTATATGGCAATACGAATAATACAACATTGATACTATAGGTATAATCAGTTTTTAAAAAAACTCGTTTAATCTGTTTTCAATGGCGTTGCCTGACACCGTCGCGATAAAAAGTATCGGGTTTAATGTGCACGCGTGGAGTACATCACGCGCCGAGCCGGCGTCACCGGGCCCGAGCTGCGCGGCTCCCTCGGCGCGGTCAGCTCGCAGCACAATGCGCACCTTCGACACTGCTCTGTTGGTACACGATATTACAATGGATCGTCGTCCGCGGCGTTTGACAGCGCCGCCTTTATCCCGCCGACTTATAAATAACAAGTAACTTATAATAACAGGCTCCCATCAAAAGCCGCTACGACTTGCGACGTCAATCCCAGATGAAAGAAGCTTTTTATTTATTTTTTGTGTGAGTAAGGCTTTGTGGACTTGGAATCGGGTCCTAACCTACCCTGTACCACAAAATAGAGCGAGATCTATGGTGAGTATTATTTTAAAGTCCATTGCGGAACATGACTGATTTTTCTCCAGATTCAATAGCGTAAACAGCGATGGTGCGGGTCATACTTAATGAATTTTATCGCAGGTAAACTTGTGGTAGGAGTTTAAGCAGTGCGCATTGTCGAACCCTATTCGGTGTCAACATTTCGTGATAAATTAAAATGGAATTGTGAGAGTGGTTCGAACGTCTGTCCCCGGCTTACCCGTGTAAAGTAAACTTTCAATTAAACTAGAATTTGTTTTCCCAAACTATATCAGTCTAGTTTTAATCCCCAAATTCTTGTTATAACAGAACTAGTATACCGTATCTATATTTAGGCAACCCTTCGGAACATTTAATCAAATATTGAATCAAGTGATGCATTCTGTGTGTTTTATATACATGTGTATGTGAGGTACACAAACGTATTGACTACATACAAATAGAAACTAGGCGTTCAGTTTAACGAGTTGATTTCTTTATCGATGTCGATAGGCGGTCGACGTTTGTAGGGATAATGAGGTAACGTGGATCAAATTTATATCGGCGCAGGCCCCGCACTGGCCGGAAGAGACCGTCGAAGTATCGATAGCGGATAGTACCGCTCTTGCGTTTATTGTCCGCTGTAAATAATAAGTGCACTTGTTAGTTCTTTGACAGTTTTTCATAAGAAGTGAAGCCCGTATAATACTAATTTCTGGTGGCTGTGGGTGGAGTGCGCTCACCGAGGCACAGGCCGCGCCGCTTGCGGCACGTGTGTTCCACCGACCGGCGAGGGTTGGAGCTCACTAGTTCACAAACGTGTCAACAACCTGCTCACCTGCTAGCGTCACGTAAAACTTTCCAAACGACATGCTTTAGGTACTATTTCGTTGGTATTACTTACAAAACAGAGCAATTTAACCTTTTAGTACTCGTTTACTTAGAAAACCCATTTATCGTGCTGGAGACTGCCGGCTAGTTGGGCATACCGACGGGTAATTTTCAAAGCTTGTCTCGGTGCAGCGGCAGGTCGTGCCGCACGTGGTGGCGTGTGCTACGTCTTTTGTGACGATCAAAGCACCACGTTAGGATGGAGGCGCCCCGGGCGGGGCTCAACGTCAGCTGCGGCTGACGGCGCCTAATAGAAAAACGAAATGAATCGATACATAGACTCGGTGCCATTAATGTTTGCGCTCGTCTGCCCCTCTGAACCCCTCCCCTCTCTCTAGCCCACTGCACCTCTCCGTTCCGTTTCATTTCATAACGCCGCGCAACGCGATTGCCTTTGTTATTTTTTCGTGGGGCATTTTCGATAATAGGCTATTTCACCAGATCGTCGGCACTCGACAATGGCAGTAGTAATCTCGACGAGCTTTTTAATTACGTTCGATTTTACACCCAGTCGGCTCTCGGCGCTCGGCGCTCGGCGGTCGGCAGTCGGCTCCAAATGCACGCACGACCACTTTAATGTTATTGTGTTGTGACGATAATTTGAGCCGTTCTCTCACCGAATGTATATAGTCTCCCCCCGACGCATAAAATTTAATATTGTAGTCTGTTCTGCTTAATAATAAAAATTAAAGGGTATTCGTAAGGGATTTGGATTTTTTATAGGAACATAACAAAAGAGAACGTTCAATGAGAAATGCTTTTAACTACGTCTTTACAATGAGCCTTAAAATGTTTTACGTATGATATTATTATTGGTCGTTATTTTTTACATTTGGTAATAATAATCGTAGTATTTGGGGCAATTAAAAAATTAACATGTTTTTTTTTTTAATTTTATGGTTTATAATTATAGAGATCTACTCGTTGTTATCCCGATGTATTTTATTTAATCATGTCGGTACTCAGTAGTGAGCATGCATCTTATGTACCACCAGGAAAATAAGTGACCGGTGCTTTTTAAGTTGACAAGTCTTTTTACGTTATTAGTGCCATTTATTATATCTTATTACCTCTCGTAGCTACGTAGAGACCTTCTACACAAGTCCACAAGCATCACGCACACACCTGACACACCGCGCACTTCTCAAACACAACCAAGTAGCGACTCTGAAAGCCACAGAACACGAACCGCGCCACATTGACGTGCACAGCTTCCATCCCATACACAATGTATTCTCACAAAGTGTGCATTCATTAAATACAGTCACCTTTATGGTGCACAAAGAGCTCGCCCCTCGCTATCTGCTCCAGTTTGGATGACATTTAATCTTTTCTATCAAGATTCAAGCTCAAGTTAGATCAAGTTATAAAGCATTCTGATGCTAATGCTGTCAGTGCGGTCCACTGCGCACCAGATATCGGCCCGCGATAACCGCTCTACACTGTTACGGACCCACAGACGTTTTAAATTACAATTTGTAAAATATCAGTTACGAAAGTGGCGGCGGCGGAGCAAGGTTCGCTCGGAGGCTGCGGAGGAGAGGGCTGCTCTGTGGCGCCCACAAAGGACGGCTCAGTTTAATACGCCGCGCAAAGGGTTACTGGAGTTAGTTGCAGTTTTACAGGAAGTTATAGCGCAATAAATAACATTGTGCTTTGTGCTACAATGAATCAGCGAGGCCGAGGGAAACGGGTACTATGTAAGGCGGTGGGTTGATGTCCTGCTGCACGTTGTGAGCGATAGCGCCGTTCCTAAGGCCGACGTTATAGCCGGATCACATTGTAGCTATACAGTGTATACCCATCGCATAGCACGCGGCGCTCGCGTTAACAGGAGTTTAACCTCTCCCACGCCAGGGACTGAAACTGGATACCTATTTCATATTTAAAAATAATGGTTCGGTGAGAGCCACACTCCCCCCGGGGCGGGCTACTACGACGATTAATAAATCAATGGAATCGAAAGGTTAACAAAGTGGGTCCCGGCAAGCCCCGCGCCGGCAGCGCCCGCTCCCGAGCCGCCGCGCGCCGCCGTGTCAGCTCGTTTAGTACGCGACGCAAGCAATTTGCTACTATTCAAACAAAATATCGGAACCGATCCCAAATGACACGACTGTATCAATAATCGTGATTCACGCTATTTAACTTGAAGTTTATTACACAAAACACGTAAAAAGTAATAAAAACGATATAATGTTACAAGAATCTGTCGAAAAATAATATGTAGTGTTATACTTTACAATAATATATTTATTGGCATTTGTACGTCGCTTTATATTCAGGTTCCGCAGTTTTATGCGGAGTCAGTCATTTTATGTTAAAACCCGTTTCACTTGAAGTGGCTTTAAATAATCTGATTAAAGTTTTATCGCGTCGTGTACTGTTCCCCAAACGGACGCGGTACTAGGAATTCAGAAAGCCGTGTAGTCGTTGTGTGGCGGACTTTCCAGTGAGTGCCTCACGCCGCGCCGCCGCCGCCGGTGGAGACACGTAATTACTAATAATGCTCCGTCAGTCAGTGAGACCACGCTAATGACTCTTTTGACACGCTGATTGTCGTTCTAGTTCTATAACACGAATAACTACAACAAGTCGTCCTTGTCTAGTTACATGGTTTAGTGCACGCACGGGACCAACACTTCTATGTTCACAGATATTTCCAGGTGTGGGCTTTGATAAGTATGTGAAGTGCGTGCGCCCACGATTCGATAGATTTTATGTAACTGACTCCCACTAAATATAAGTGACTCGCTGTGCATGTGCACGGACTTCTGAAACAAGGAAGAGCTGCATCATACATTTACCTACCGTCATGGATCGAGCTTGGTTGTTCTCTGGATTAATACAGCTTATTGCAAGGAATTGCTTTTCGAGGATATTTATGTAAAACTCTTGTTACAATACCCTTGCGCTTTGCAGTAAAATCAGGGTTACAGCTTTGTATGCTTTCAGGTTACCCATCTATCTACGTCTACACAATTCCACTCCCCGTGGGGTCAGCAGTGGCATGTCGCCTCCGAGGTCACAGTTTTACGACACGATCAGCGCAAGTACTCAGTCCGCTGCGCTGGCGCCGCATGCTACATTACACGGTTTTGTTTTATTTCCGATTAGTTTTTAAGATTATCTAAAACATTTTCTAAATTTAACGGCGCCCGATTCCCAAATCAATTTAATATCGATTGCAGTTCGTGGGAACTGTTTGGTGGAGGATTAACATTCGTACATTAACATTGTTGTATAGTTAAACTCTGACAGCAGGAAAAGGCTTAGCTACTCATCATTCGTATTAGAGGTAATGTTATAACCACAATTCTGTGATGAAACTATAAGTCCTCAGTTAAGGTCTTCTCTAGCTACTTAGCTGGAACTACTCCGGAGAGACTTACAAAGACAAAAACCTTTGCTGTGGCTATCACTAAGTCAAACTCTCGCTAGTGTTACAGCGACCAAGCTGTGGTATCGAGATTTGGAAGTAAAGTTAAAGTGTATACATTTTTAACGCGTATAGAGACGCATGCGCATTGCGCAAGGTTTTTAGGATTTTAAATACCTTCATAGTTTTGTAGTTATTTAACGTTTTACTAAAATGTAATAGCTATTATTTTTTTACCAAAATCTTGAGCTTGACTTGCCTAGTGTGTAAAAAAAATAGTTTGTTCCCGTGTTGATGCCGTTCCTGTGTCGGTGCCACACGCACGAGTGTTTACCTTGTACCTGTAGCGATGTCTAGCCACCAGGTACCTACGGGTGTAGTTAAAATATCCCATTAGAATCGATCGCGGTGGAACGCTAACTCTACACCACACAGACACGACATGCAAAAGGTTAACTCTGATAAAAGAGCGACAGAACACATCGCGAGTTATCAAATTAAGGGTGGTAACTACACATACCTCGTGAGTCACACATGGTGAATATGCATGAACATATATTCCGCTAAATCGATTTCTTGAGGACTCACAGATTTTCTCACTTTATTAGTTTATATTAATCTCAGTACAATCTCTACACTCTACATTTATTGAATTCTACCTATTATTTCCGGTCACCACCATTTACGACCCGACGACGAACGACCCCATACGAGTATAATTATTATATCGAGAAAACTTTACCTGTGTTGTGTTAACAGAGTAGATCTTCTGCAGTTTCCTATAGCGTGGCGCAGGGTGCGGTAGCTACATCGGAGTCTTTATAACTTCCATAAACTTGCGCCCGATTTTTTAGAAGCTAGTAATTAAGTACAGAGAGATCAAAGCGGCAAGGGGCGGGCGGGGTGTCGCGGGGTGCGGGGAGCGTACAGGGGGCGGCGAGGGGGTCGCGGGCTCGGCTACACGTGACAGCTCTGTTCGCGACGGCGACATGTTTGCGGAGCCGAGTGAGCCCATGTGTGCGGCCCTCAGGCTGTCGCCTACCAGTTGATAGTCGCGGCACGAAATAGATAGGTATTACTGAAGCCAGATAAAAGATACCATATGAAAAGAAAGCTTTTGTGTATCGATTCCAAACAAGTCATACCTACCATACATAGAGTACCTAGTACCTACATTCTTCATAGTAATGTTGGCAATGAAGTAAAAAACGCTGCAGCAAAGTTTCCTGGCTGGCACTAAGGCTGAGGCCGCACTACGGTTAAACCGCATGATTTTCTGACTCAAGGCAACAAGCAGAGTTCTTTTCTGCGCGGCACCTTGTCACGCGGTTAAAATCCGCGGCGGTTTAACCGTAGTGCGGCCTCAGCCTAAGAGTTAGTAGAAACCGGATTCCATTAACATCAATAATACCTATTTATTTATTTAGATAGGGACAACAAACAGCAGTATATTAAATATTATAACATGGTATACAGCATATTTAGCCATTTCTACGTATTTGCATTACAAACTACCGACTCTACATTTGAGCAGTGGTCTGACACCCGCTACTTCCTTATAGATCATGGTGTCAACAACACACCATGCATTATCATATTAGTACCAAGTTAAAGTAGCCATGACTGCTATTAGTACTCGTTAGTATAGGAGTGTAGTGTAATAACTTTATTGATAGTTTTAATCTCTTTTATAATCTAAATTTCCCTGTCGAAAGAATTAAAATAAAAGTCACAAAAAAACCACAGTGGATATCACGTGGAATTAAACTATGTAGTAAGAAAAAACGTTTCTTGCTTTGGCGATATAGATTGCAAAAAACAGAACTAAACAAAACTGAACTCAGAAGATACACTAAATTATATAAAAAAATTATAAAGTTAACTCAACGCGCCCAAAATTGGAATAAAATAAAATTATCGTCTAATAAAAGCAAAACCACATGGTCTATTATAAATCAATCCAAATTAAACTTGCCAAAACATACAATAAGTAATATACAAAACAATGATGTTACTATAACATGTCCCCGTAATATAGCACAATCCTTTAACAATTATTTTGTAGAAAAAATCAAACCAATTCCAGGTTCTGGAACACGTGTAACATCTAATATACAGCACTGTAGTAATTCTATTTTTATGCCACCATGTTCTCGATCTGACGTATTAAAAACTATAACATGTCTAAGAAACACCAACAGCGTTGGCCATGATGGGATTACAACTAAGGTAATAAAATATGTTGCTGATATTTTAAGTCAGCCATTGTGCCATATTATTAACTTATGTATAAGTACTGGAACCTTTCCTGACGAACTAAAGACTGCTGTAATAAAACCGCTATTAAAAAAAGATAACAAAGAAATAATGGAATCCTACAGACCAATTGCGCTACTCCCAGTATTCTCTAAAGTGATCGAAAAGTATATTTATGCACAACTATACCAATATTTAGATAAAAAAAACATATTAACCGAAAAACAAATGGGTTTCCGGAAAAATAAAACGATCAATATGGCACTCTATGATTTCTTGAACAATGTTACCGCCAATATTGATAAAAGGATACCTGTTTCTGCTATTTATTGCGATATGACGCAGGCCTTTGATTACGTGAAACATGACATACTACTTAGTAAGTTAGACGCATACGGTATCAGAGGAAACGTGCTTCAATTAATAAAATCTTACTTATCAAATAGACAACAGTACACTGAAATTACACACATCGATTACAAAACTAAGAAAGAAATAAATTGTAAATCTGATCTTCGCAAGATTATATACGGCGTACCACAAGGCAGTGTACTCGGTCCCTTGCTATTTATTATATACATTAACGATTTACCTAAAGTAACTAACCATCCTATGTCCCTATTTGCTGATGATAGCACAGTAACCATTGAATGTATGAATAAATCACACTATGAAACTGAAATAAATAATACTCTTAAGTCCATAATTTCCTGGTTAAATAATAATAATTTAAAAATAAATATATCCAAAACCAAATTAATGCAATTTAGTCAACGCATAAACGCTCCTAATCTTAATATACATTATCAGAATGACATTGTTTCTCGCGCTAACACCTCTAAATATCTTGGCATAAATATAGATGAGCACTTAAACTGGAAACATCATATAGAAATTGTCTCCAAAAAACTAAGTAAATCAGCTTACCTACTCTTCAAATTATCTGACCTATTGAACACGGAGGGGCTGATAACAGCGTACCACGGCATTGTAGATTCTATCTTAAGATATGGCATAATTTTTTGGGGGAATTCGACTAATAAAGAAATAGTCTTTAAAATGCAAAAAAGATGTATCAGAGCCATGTTCAAACTACAATGCACTGACTCCTGCCAACCATATTTTACCAAATACAATATCCTTACTATTCCTTCTTTGTACATTTACGAAGTTGCGGTTTTTGTAAAATCGAATCCGCACCTATTTAGCCGTTTAAATGATATTGTAATAAGAAACCGACGTGATAATGATATATTATGTGTAAAGTTTTCAAATACCGCCCTGCTACATAAAAGTGTTTTTTGCATGGCACCCATTTTATATAACAAGATTCCAAAGTCTATAAAACATCTAAATATTAATCTTTTTAAACGAAAACTTAAATCTTATTTATCAGAAAAATGTTATTATAATGTATCGGAGTTCCTAATAGAAAAAACATTGTAATAGATATTTATATTTTTAGTTTGTACTTCCTTTCTCTTAACTTATAATATTGTACACCCTGTGGGTATGTTACAGTGATACCATATTTGTATGTGAACCATCTGAATGTTATATTTTCTTTACCTGTGACAATCAATAAACATAATTCTAATTCTAATTCTAATTCTAATTCTAGTGTACCAGCAGTCCGGTGACCGGCGACCTCCTCACTTAGCGCTACCTATTTAAGATGATCACGAGTGCGGGATGCTGATAGCTGTGACGTCACGGAGATCACGAGCTGTCGCGCGATCTCTTCTCGCTCCGAAATACCTGATACCTTTAATAGGCTCTTGTAACGTAGAGCTGGTTCACAGACTTGTGTTACACACAGCATATACGATTACATTTAGAACTTAGAATTACTTGACCGGTCGAATATTATGCAGTTCATGACCTTTGATCATTGGTCCTGTTCCAACCGTATGACGCATTTTGTAGATTTCGATGTCTACGAATGGATTCCCAGCCCACGATTCAAAGTTAAATTAGGTTTTAGTGTTCGGAAATTCAAAGAAACAGACAACTGCGATTCATAAATAAGCAGGTCCCTTATTTTATTACCGTCTGTGTGAAATATGCTTACACCTCTGGCGGTCCCTTCACGGAATACAGGCGTAAAGATCAAACAAGAGAAGTCGAATGGTGTGATAACATTGTTTAATTAAATAACGAATGTAATTGACGTTCGTCGATAAATAACTCTATTGTGGAGAAATGTCTTTGTCTGGCTGTATAATGCACAGAGAATCACTCGCTGTTTAAATAAAAACTTGATCAACAACTTATGTTATAGTCTAATATTACGAAGATTTCAGTATTTTAAATTCCTTTTTTATTTGCATAGCTCGTCGCTTCACGCAAGGATTTTCATATGAAATATCGATGCGTTTTAAAAACATGAAACGCAGACTTGGAATAAATATAAATGTATATAAGGTATGCAGTTCAATTAAGTTCTTGTTTCGTGCGGGTATGGAACGTGTAATATAGGGCGACAGCCGACAAGGAATGCTCTAACTGAAACAAATATATCAAATAGCTAAACCATTCAATGTTTTAAATTTAATTTTGGTTTCATTAAATATATCAATTCCAAAGAACGTGCAATTATGTTAATTATTATTTACAGTGTATATTAAGTATCTAGTTAAAGTACAATAATTACTTTTAGTAAATTTCAGAATTGGCTTAGAAGAAAATGTTTCCGATTTTAATATGTGTGTGTGGTTCAGGTGTGTTTTATGAAAAATAACAGTTTATTCAATACTGTGGGAGAAGAGCACTTGTTTTAATAGCTGCCACATTAGTAACATTGAGTGTGGAGGGTACATCATTACGTTGTTAGTGTTGTGGTACCTTAACTGGTCCGAGCTGAGCTCACGGCTCTCAGCCCCCCTCCCCCCCTGGTGAGGCCGGGAGCCGCGTGAAGCTCGCCCTGCGCCGGGATTACGCCAGTTTAATTAATTACCTACTGCGATTTCTTTAAGTCGCCGCCACCGCGGGTACTGGCTGCCATGTCGTCAGCAGCGTTCTAGCTAGGAAACCTCTCACAACTAATCGGTACAGCAAGAGCTTATTATATTTTATGATTCACGTTGAAACTTTAAACAGAAAGTTTTCTGACTAATCAAAGGTCACCAACCAGTTATAACTAGCCGCGATGCGGTACAAATATTCGTGATGACCTTTCCGGTATGAATGCTGTTGTTCTAGATATTAATCGTCGTAGCCATGGCAACTAGCGGATTTGTATTCAAGCCTTCCTCCGGAGGTTACCTTAAACCTTTATTATTATTATTTCGTCTGATTAATTATACAGTTCTGTTTAATGCAAAAGTGGTTAGTTTAACATTATGTGCATAACAAAGGAGGTCGGTTACGTATCAAAATAATCGATTTTCGTTTGGAACCGATCATTTGAATGACGCTGCTCTACCGCAGCTCACCGCGAGGCACGCACCGCGCCGGCAATGACTTGAACATTCTGTTGTAAAAACACCGTGAATAATATTATAATTTTAGTGTATATTGGCTTTTAAGGTTCGCTAGCCAGTTGCGAAGTTCGTTGAATTACCTGTGGCACTCATAATTTAGATATTTATTACTTTACGAATAGAAAGTACGAATTAGGACTAATCGCTTGCGATACTTTATTTCACTCACAGCCTTGGGGTCAGAATTTACTCATATTTACTTTTTTATATTGTGAACGCAGATACCTATATAATATTAAATATTAATAGCTAATTACTAACATAATGTAAAAATACAAATGCTATTATAAAAACTGTTACAGTTTCGGAGCATAGAGCAATGTAATTATTTGGCTTCTGTAGATACTGTTTAAGACTAACGTCTAAACTTTGTTTAATTATGAAGTACATCACCAACTTAATGCGAGCCCCGTGCCCCGTGCCCCGTGCCCCATGCCCCGAGCCCCGTGCCCCATGGCGTGCTAGAATATTATACATACCCAGTAGTCTTGTACGCAATTTTAAACCATTACAGAGGAGACTGTTCGTTACATGTCGTATTTTACATTATAGCTATGTCACTGAGACTGGAGCGAAACTATGCTTTAATAGAGCAAGTATCCGTCAAACTCAGATATTTATCGATCCAGCTACGGAACCCTAACTTCAAGCATGTCCGTTTCGCTCCGAGACCGGTTTAATTTTTTTGTCGAACGTAAACAATTAATATGGAGAGGTCGTGGGTTCGAGCACCACCCGTTGCACTATTGTGATTAGATACACGAGCATATTATTCAGCTTGGTGATAGGGGTGACAGACATGTGGATTGTGGAACCTACACTTTCTCACGTGTACCTTTAGTTTAACCGCCATTTTATGCGGTCTATAAGTAGGTGTAACACAGGCAGGTATGGATACTATGCGGGTGACTGGTGATACATTCTGAGCCTGTGTATGTGTTACTCTAACATTCAGTTAAAACCTCATATGTATATTTGCTATTGCATTTATTTTTGGAACAAAAAAGACATATACTCAGATTCTGTACACCACCCGATATTTTGTTGACATTATCGGGAAATGACAAAAAGAATTGTAAGCAGAGTGGGCCGACGTTACCCAACAGTGTAACCTGACTCGGGGAACGGGGAAATAACACAAAGCAAAGGTGTTTATACACAGCTTCCCCGCGCCCCGCGCCCCGCGCACCGCACAGACGACCGCGAGAAACGTTTCTTATTTTCTTCCACATTTTTGCTTGACTAACCATAGAGTAGAGGGCACACAAAGAAGGCAACTCTTTTGAATTCCAAACTTGAAAGCCACCATTGAAACCCGCTCTCGTTAAAATTGTAAATTATATGTTCAGCGAGTTCAGGGATCGAGCGGGGAGCGGCGCGGGCGGGCGCGGTGCGGTAGGCACATGTGGGCAAACATACTGCTGGGTACACAGGCGGGCTAATCGAATCAATCCAATCTAATTTACGTATGTAATCGAATGATCGGCGGCGTGGCTGTGCAAACAGCAGGTCTCCAGAGAGATTGCGTTATGTTGAGAGCCGCGCATGATGAATAAAACTGTCTACAGTATGAGTAAATACTACTTCGTAAAGCTAGAAGCGGTATAAAGGCGTCGGAGTGGCGACCGCGAGGTCATGAGTTCGAACCCGCACGATGCATTAGTATTAGCGTGAACCCGTAGAAGTGGGCCTGACGTGGTTTTACAGATACATATAACTGTGAGGGACTAACAAGCTCATATGTAACCTACATAGCAGGCTCGATTTTTTAAGTGAGTGTTATCAGCGCGGCCGCGGCCCTGCAGGCCGGGGGGCGCGGGGCTCCGGGCAGGGCTGTCGCGCGCCGCGCCACGTGCTCTGCGGAAAGTTTCGCTGTACGTACGTATTACTTCAGCGCTATTTCCACGTAAAGCCCCTCGTGGACTGTTGGGACATGCTTTCACGTTAAACTCGAAACCGTTCAAATAAAACTTATTAACAACAGCCGACACGTTTTGAGACCAGAATAACTTATTCAACCATTACGTCATAGGAGAGCGGTGCCGGCAGGTAGTGCCGGGTACTGTGCCGTCTCGGTACTATACTCTAAACACTGCTGCACGAGCTGGCGACGCTTCCTATTTGCAGTATGTTAGATACTTTGTTGCAGTAAGCTGGATACTGTCGCTCCGAGACATAAACTAGTCTTCGAACACTGGGAACATGCAACTGTACTCTCAGACAGACATCAATCCTTTATACATTGCTATCCCGAAGATGTTCTGAGACCGGATTTGCTGTTGTTGCACGGCAAGCCTCCTTTTATGTAAATTGTGTTATTTGAGTACCTGCTGTCCACGTGGCTCACACAGAACATTCATTCGCGTTACGATCTCTTTAAGAAAGTATTCATATTATGTTAAGAGCTGTCAGACCCGAGTCATGTCAGGCGTCAGGCTAGCGTCTATTTCTGAGGATCCTGTTATGCTAGGTACATTGTACAGCCCATGTTTCGTAATCCCGGTATAACCCTCCACAGTGCTCACCGCTCTGTTGATTTCGTTTCTAATTTCGTCGCTGTTTCAGCAATCAAACTCCAGTGACTCAATAAGAAGTGCGTAATTTATTCCAACTTCGTAAGTAATCGGCGCCATCTTAATTGCCGGCTATAAATGTAACATTATCTTGAAATTGGATTTTATGTCTTTCGGTCAATAAAACAAAGTAAAAGTACCAACGTATACTTACTTCTCGCTAACATTGTACAACATATAAACGTATTACCGGTACACACATCATTATTTCTCCTTAACCTATTTGTTGAACTCGGGACAGTAATACAGACGTAAATAAAGGGGAAAGTAGAGGCCGTTAAAATAAGTTATCCCTCCCACCGTCCACCGTGTTCCATGAATAAGGGTTTGATTCGATCAATCAATCATTATTATCATGGGCAACATGTCGGCAGCCTACTTTTTTGTGCCTTTTGCTACAGAATCGACGTTACATCCGTTTATGTCGCGGTATAAACCTCCTTTCTATGTACGAATAACTACCTTGTGTGCGCTTCATGCTGGTGCATACAAGGTTCCCTCGGAATAGTTCCGTGTTTTAATGTTTTTTAACTAGCTACTGTTAGTGTACACCACCCCTAACTAGAATTTTGGACAATATAGTGAAAAGAGGACATATAGGGTTCTATCTCGCGTCTCTTTCAACTAAACCATTGGCTATACCCTTTATAAATTCTTTTTATATTGCTAGCTGAATACGCCTGCTCAACAATCAACAAAAAGAAATTTTCCATTAGTACAAGCCCTATTCATGGGCTCTATTGTAATAAAACATTAACTAAGAAGCCAGTGTTATTTAAAGGACAATGCGCTGATATTGAACACGTAACGGGGCCGACAAAGTACTCTACGAAAACCATTGTTCACCATAGTGTTCACACTTCACCACCGTTGTCGGGTGGGGCGGGCGCGGGCAGGCGCGGGCAGGCGCGGGCAGGCGCGGGCAGGCGCGGGCAGGCGCGGGCAGGCGCGGGCGGGCGCGGGCATGAGCGGGCCACGTACCTACGCTACGAGCTCGGGAGGTCCAAATTAAAGTAACGGCGTGCAATAAACTTATTTAACTTACCTTTTTACTGCTAGCGTTTTATATTTCGCACTTTATGGGCTTTCTCCTTTTATGATGACCGTTAAAACCCATAGCATTGTTCGTCCCCGAGCCTCTAGTTACGGCTGAGCCGTTTTATTCCGAGTCGTTACGAGTCAGTCCTCGGCCGGCTCCGGCTCCGGTCCGGGCGGCCGAATCGCGGTACGGTTTATGTTATGATCGCCTTCGCATCGACATAACTGGGGATTAAATGACTTTGTTTACAGATCTAGAGTAATTAAAGTAGGCTCGCTGGCTGGCGGCGGGCGGCGCGCGGCGGGCGGCGGGCGGCGGGCGGAGGGCGCTGTACTCTGTTGTGTGTCAAGCAAACAGACTAACTACTACTGAATGTTCTGAACAGGAGCTCTCTGTATTTCCGAGACAATGTTATTATAGGATTTTATAGAAGAAAGGAATAGAAGTACCTCGGTCGTGGCCTCTCATATTCAAATTCAAATTCAAAATGTTTTTATTTCATATAAACCTATTACAGGCGCTTATGAAACGTTAGGATGCTAGTTGCACGGTTCCAAAATGTCATTCCAATGGAGAAGAACCGGCAAGAAACTCCAGAGGTTACTCATTTAAAAAAGAAAGATGGTACAAATTTGTAAATTTACATATGTAGTTTCATTATGCGACAACAAAGCAAACTAATAGTGATAGAAGGGAAAAAAAACAAATTGGGCCAAAAACCCACGGTGCAATTAAAACTACTAGCTATCACTATTCATTACATTGTGGTCACATTTACAATATTGATGAAGACCTGGAATCAATTATATAAAATAAATTGCCCGAAAACTGGGCAGAGGTAGAGGACCTACGAAAGTAAAGGGTCTTCAAAACATTAAGCCTTAATAAGAAAGGGATAATGGTGTTACATTTGCCAGGGAAGCCACATGTGCAGAAGACATTAACTCCAAGCTGTTCTATCATAAATATTATTATTAAGGTCAAGGCTTCATGCAGAACACCGCTATTGATATTCATCTTTATTATTTTACTCACTCCAGAAATACATCTCGACTTACTTTTAACAGCAATCCTAGCTAGAGAGGTGGGTGGCCCGTCCTTTGTCAAATACCACACACATTCACCACAGACGGTTACTCGTAAAAAATTGTTTGTTTTCGATGTTTTTTCCTGCGCTATCGTCAGTTTGTAGCATCGAAAGCAATTCCTAGGAAAATGTGAAGCAATTGGAATTCGTGAAGTTCCGAAAACTTGGTCTCTAGCGTCGTGACTCAGGCCGGGGGGCGGGGGGCGGGGGGCGAACCATTTCCTCAGACTGCCGACAACGTGCATAATTGGGATTATTCCCGGATCGTCATGGCAACGCCCAGGCAGACGCGTCATTAACTATGGAGATGATTAATTAAATATTTTAAGCGTTAATTTATAACTGTATGTCTGCTGTAACCCTCCGAGGCTAGCTGAGCAGTCGTTAGTGTAAGTCCTCCCCCCAATACCCCGTGCTCCTCCTGCCACCCCCCCGCGCGCTCCCAGGCGGCTGGCGGGCTCTGGCTGCTCCGCGCGCAGCCAACTCTTACCAAGTGAGCTCGTTTAAACTCGTACCAGTCATAACGACTCGACAAATTATTCAAATTTCACTAATATCCTCGTTATTATGCGCGAATAACTGTTATAATGTACATATCTTAGCCTCTATTTACTTGCGCCTGTTACCTGCGCGGCACGTGGAGCGAAGCAAGCGTCGCGGCTTACTTCCATTCTCTACGTCACGGCATTAAAATAATTTCGTGAAAATATGTTCGTTAGCGAGTTAAAATGGAGCACACAGCTATGTGCACAGCTGACATAACTGTACGAGGCAGGCGGCGCAGGCCGGCGCAGCTCTGTGTTGTGCTGACAACAATGTCCGACAACGACGTCCTGAAAGCAATGAAAGCTATCTGAGATCGTATCGTATTTATGACCAGCCATAGCCCATAAAATGGTTGGCAGGAATGTACTTTATTGAAGATTTCTGCAGGAATGGAAGATATGTGTATAATGTTCAGAAGTGACTTCATCGGCGCTCCACTACCGCTGGGCGCTGAGGGAGCCACGATACCTGCAACGAATATGTATCTGTGTTTCTCAAATATTGCCGATGTGTGCTATGATGTTCAAAACTTATGTTTTATTGTAATCTAGATCAGTTGTAGACTAGCTAAGAACTCACATGTTATTACATAAATGAGGAAAAAGAAAACTATGAAATATGAACGTACAATATGTATTTTTGCTATCAGATATAAATCCGAATGATATTTTTATAACAGTGGAAAACAATATGAGGATATAATATGTGTAGTGTTTTGTCCACTTGAAATAAATATGTCCGTGGCCGGGGCTGCGGAGTGCGGCATCAGCTGGGAGTTGTCCCACGCACCGAGGTCTTCACCTGCGACTGACGTGGCCACTGTCCATTGTCCACAGGGGCTGTTTGTTTAACCGGAGGCTAATTACTGACTCAGCATGTTCATAATCGGTCTAAAACCAACAACACGAAACTTTAATGAACAGCACTAGCACGGAATATTGTAGTAAACCTTTACCAACGTTGCAATCATTTAGACAGCCTTGTGGAAAGTAGCTAAAAAGACGTACCTATCTATTAGCACACGAATACTACTGACTTTACTGAGCATCGTGAACGACTTAATGGATAGCTTCTATACATGGTCGCGAGGCAATGTTGTGGTGAGTATGGAGGCGCGGTGATGGTGTAGCATGTTGTGGTGAGCGCAGCGGAAGATGCGGTCGCTGGTCCTAGTGACGCAGGTACTTGGCTTGTGGCCTGTTAAACGACCCGCAAACGAAAACCGTAAACATTATACCTTCATCAAAGACAAAATATTGCAAAAAAGTTACGTAATTATGGAAGTTAAACTGTTGGTCGCGGCCACTCGAGTTGAGTTACATCATCTAAGTTTTGGCTCCAGCTACATCACTGGCTGCAGCTAGTTTATCTCGCAGGTCCGTCTATACGTAGAGTAGCGCACATTCATCATGTCTCGTTCGCCGCAGTGCTGGCCGGGTGAAAAATATAAGTTTCCCGGACAGAGCGCTGTTATTTATGAGTTGTTTTGTGTCCGGGACTGTTGTTCGTATTGATTGCGACACTCTTCTTGGAAGCGGCGCGTGGAGCTCAATGAGGTAAAGTTAGCATTCATGGAAACTAGTTTCTAAAGGTTTTAATAAAATGGAGTTTTGCAAAAGTTTGTTGCAAATCGCAACACAATCACTATTGTGTCAACAGAAACGGATCAAATTGAATCACATCGAGCCGCGCTAGCTTTTTTCTTATTTTATAAAAGTGTGTCGGAGTCATTTACTGTAATATTATGGTTTCTATAAAACTCAACGACCTTGCGGCCACTCAACTGGAGGTTTCATGACAGGCGCTGTTCACGGTACGTAAGTACACAGAACGTTTGATGTTTTATTTACTACATTCTCATAACACGTAGAAATGGAGCGAAGGTTAGTTAGTTAATCAACCACGTCGGTACAACTACGAAGGTAAACGTCATATCATTATTAAAATTAAATTGGTAAAAGTGTAAAACGAATTTCTATTTGATCACCACATCAGTTGAGACAGAGTTTATCTCAGAAAACTAGACACGGGTGATGCCGCGAGCACAGCTTGTATTATTCTCATAGCGCACCGCATGGCGGTAACTGTACGCCAGCTGTGTGGAACGATTACGATATCTCTCTCATCTCATTATCACTCGGAGAATAAATTACGATGATAACAAATAAAGGCTGGCTGTGGTGTGGGTGTCATTCAACTCTAATCGGTTGCTCCGCCACTCCGAGCGCTAGTGAATGACTTGCTGAGCACCACGCCTTTATCGCTGACGGCGTAGGCAGAGTTCTGTTATTGATTACCTACTATTCGCCAAACCGTAAATGATGTCCCAAGTGTAATAGGGGGCGAGCTGTGTTGTGCGCGCATTTACTGATAGATATGAGTCTATTAATAAGCATTCGGCCCGGCTAATATATTGTCGAGCCCGACATTGGCACCCACGCACGTAAGTTAAAAGAATTCGAAAAGACATTGATGCAGGCCGGGGTTTTGAACTTGAGGACTTTGACTTGGCAGTCTAATGGTGATGCCACTCGGCTATCACTGCTCATGATGCTTTAGATAAGTTCTCGATTAATTCAACATTTCCTGTTTGTCACATTTGACATTTAAGAAATGCGAATGTTTTCCTTCTCTTCATTGATGGCATTTGAAACATTACGAGAAGGACTTCCCCAGAGCCTACCGACTTATTTAGTCACTACTAGTGCTATTTTGCAGACGTCAGATGTAATGATGTTACCCCTTATGCCTTCAGACTTTTGTTTCTGGATTAGGAATTGTGACAAATACCTGGACAGATAATGGTTATATTTTGCGCTGGAACTTTCCATAGTGCTAAGTAATGCTTACAAACTGGTATTGGGTCGACCAACATAAATAGCCAACGGTCCTCGGTAACGAATAAAACGGTCGAACTAAAGAACTCGAAATAAGTCCGAACCCCGCGCGTCACTCTATTTACATGTGTATAGCTGAGAAGAACAAACTGGAACAGGGCAGGACGACATCCTCGGATATTAAATAACAAAGGATTATGTAACGATACACTAAGTGTTTTTTGCGATGTTGTAAAAATGTTCTAAAAAAATCGCATTGCAATCTTTTAAAAATAATATCTGGCGGAGACTCACGCAGCTTATTTGAATCGGAAATGAGAGAGAATCAAATGCATTGTGATGCGTAGACTGCAGAGTGCAGACGGCAGACAAAAGTTCCTTTCATCGGGATTTTTTTCATAACGCGGCGGCCATATTGCGAATTCAAAGCGCAGGTATGTGCCGGTGCGGGCTGGCTTCATATCCATGTTATTAATTCTGCAAACTGCAGCACAATGCTCGGGTTTGGGTGTTGCTCCTACTTTTTCAGCAGAGGTGTTGTTTACCGATTTCATTTATAATTCCGATAAAGTCAGATTATTATTTTTTTATCCCACGGTATTTTTATCTGTAGATGCACTTCAATTATAGGAGTACCTCCTACAGTACATGAAAATTCTACGTGAAGAGAAAGTTACCATCTTTCCCTTTTTAAAATGTTATTTCAGCTTTTTTTTTAAGTGGATCCATTAATTACTTTTTAAGGGGAACTTATTGATAAATCGGGTAAATACATTTCACATTTTAACAAAAAAGGTAAATAAATATCTCACTTCCCGCTTCGTATGTAAGCCCACGGTCCACGGTAGTTACAGGCCGGGCTCCGTGGGAACCGCCGCAGGTGGCGCCATCTGTGGCCGCCGCATGTAATCCTGCGCCGTCCCCGCGCGCGTTAATTACCTGTATCTATCAATCACACCAACCACTTACTATAATGTGGGGTTTAATTCTCACTCATTTACTTATACAACTTATATACCAATTCGATGGATGAAAAAAGAATGACAAAACGAATATATGAGGCGAGTGTTAGTGGAGTATCGGAAAGGGGAAGACCTAGGCAACATACCTAGAACAAATCGGAGAAGTTCTGCAACAAGGGCAAGTGAGGAGTACCCTCAGCCGAAGAGCGCGTATGAGGAATGTGATGCGTGTGAATGTAGCAAAAGAAGTATGCTAGGATCGTAGCAAATGGAAATCCGTGGTATCTGCCTACCCCTCAGGGAAACAGGCGTGACTTTATGTATGTATGTATACCAATTCGGTAGGGCTGTAGCACTGTAATCTTACTTACATTAATTCATTTATCCAATACTTGTGTGTGAGTAGACTATGCAGTGTATTTTGGTTTTAAATAAATGTCATATTTTTGTATGTATTTACGTCTTGAAGGTAATGTATTGGCATGTTTGGTGTCATCATTCCTGTTTTATAACAGGTTTAATGTGTGTATAATTACCTCCAGGCGGTGTGACGTAGCACGCGCTACGGCCGCTGCAGGTCACCTGCAGGTTCATTAAAATAAGACCACTAAGTAGGTTAACTACCATTGTGATAGTTTGTTTTTACAGCACTGTTCAATAAGCCTCTATTTCGTATTCAAGGTAGAACTTATAGCTGATTCCTAAATCTACTTGTTTCAGTTTTTGCTTCATTTAAAGGACACGTTTTAAACGGGCACAAGGCAGCTTGTAAGGAGAGGAACCATGAAGGTTCTAGGATCGGTTCTTTTCCATTCCAATGACACTTTTGAATTATGTAGGAGCCTAAGGTTTATATAGGTAAGTGCTTTCCATTAGCCTACGCGAAAAAAATATTATTAACGTTAAATCTACGTCGAGATAAAATTATCACCATATTATATTTACGAGTAAGTTATGACTAAAATTTGATTTAAAAAGATAAATTCTTCTGAATAAGTATTGGAACTTGAGTGTTGAAGTGTTTACACGTGGCTCACTCACGCGATTCTAAGACATATTTGTAAACTATGAGAACACCCACGAACACAAACAACTTCTTCTCTAGCCCCATCACACTGTATGCGCCTGCGTCGTACCTGTGAGTATGCTGCAACTTGATCGTTTAGCTAATTATTATTATTTTTCTTAGTTAAAATAAACACATTAGTCGGCACTCACAGAAGTATAGCAAATAATATAACGTTATTTAATACAAAGGTTCCAGTAATTGCAGCTGTGTGGATGTAGTACGGCCCCCATACTGTTGGATATTGTAACTTAATATACGTGGATGTACCCACTCCGGAATAACTAATATACACAACTAGTTGTGTAGTTCAATATAATATTCTCATAAACACGGAGTTTAGTCCTGACTCCTGGCCCGCCGGCCCCCGCCGCGCGCCGCGCGTGCTCTCTAATTAATTTATTGAGCAGCTCTTATATCTGCTTCTAATTACATTTGCACGCTCAAGAACATCGTTAAACTCAATTGGGGCTCGAATTTTATATTTATAATGAAGAACACTCGCTAACATAGTTATATATAGTTGTATGGTTGTGTAGCGCCACATCATGTGCACGATGCGGCACAGATCCGGGTTCGGTTTCACGGTGATCAGCCTGCGGTGAAGGGATCGGATAGTAAATAGCTCTGCAAGTTTTAAGACTACCGGCTTTGATGGAACAAATAAAAAGCAAGAGATTCAGTGGTATTGAAATAGTAGTATTTTAAAACTATTGCCTAGATTTTATAAATCGTTGGAATTAAGTATAAAACGCTGTCTCTGGGCGGCGCGCTGCGGCGTGGTCGCCCTACAGAAACAGATATCAAAGCGAGAACGTTTCACATAGAGTTCCCATTAGGCATACCGTCGGCGCTACATCGTCGGCACTCGGCGAGCCAAAGGCCGCTCGCTATTTCTGAGAACCGTCGCGCCTCGCGTCCGTCGGTACAGCTCCATTGTGATTTCGTGCCGAGGCCGCTTTTTAGGAAACGCTTGCTAAGGGCCCGCACACCGCATTCGGACTGCCAATGGCCTGCGAATGCGACCCGCATGTACTCCGCGGCTGCATGCAAAACGCGTATAAATTGCCAGTCTAAATATAGCTCGACTACATTTCAACTGTCAAGTCAGCCATAGACAGTTAATTTGCTAGACCAAAAAAGTCCGTGCGGACACAAAAGCGAATAGTAATCTTTTTGGCCAATTAGGGTACCTAGCGAAATAACAGGGCAGAGCTGTGCAGGCACCAAGCACACAGGCACCAGGCACACAGGCTCGGGGCCGGCAACAATACACGTGTATCTCAGCTGTACGGCGCAGTCGGAGCCGCGGGTAGCTATTTAATCGCTTCTGTAGCGTAATGCACACGTATACTGTATTACGGGCAGCGGTGCGCAGGGCCCACTAGTCTCATTGGTTTTATCTCACTAATTACCCGATTTCAACATGTGATACAGTACCTAGTTGTATGGTCTGACTGCCTCGTTGGTCTAGTGGCTGCTAAGCGCGACTGCTGAGCACGAGGTCCTGGGTTCGAATCCCGGGTCGTGTGTTACTGGGTTTTTCCATTAGGTAATTCTCAGTAACAGCACAGAGTCTGGATTTGTGCCCGGTTGATGGCAATAGGCTCGCCCCCTATTACATTGGGACCTAAAACATAACTGGCTAAATGTGGGTGTACTATATGTGCACCTCTGCCTACCCCTTCGGGGAATACAGGCGTTATGTTATGTTATGATACAGTACCGCTATCATATAGAAATATATAGTGTCTCACATTTCTCTCATAAAGACCTTACTATTTTCATGCATAGTTAGTCGCAAGTGATTTCCGAACAGACGAGGTATGACGCACGGTCTTATGATGATTCGTTTCCTTGTAAATGTAGAGTATAATGTCCGCAGCTGAGTATTAGCGGCGAGAGCGAGCGGCTAAAACGATAATTTCCTAGTTGGGCGCGTCCAATTTAAGTCCCGGCTAATGTCGGTCGGCCGCCCGTCCGGGGAGCTGGCTCGTATCAAAAGTCGATTAGAGAACAAACGCACGCTCCCATACATACGAGCGCGTCGTACGAATGTCATTAGTTCCACATCCATCGATTTGAGTCACAGCGACCCCGAGGTGAGCGGCGAGGACTTAGCATGCGCGTCACGTCCTGAACTACCAGCCATAGAGATACCTGTCTATGCGAGTGTTCATCGTCGACGTGGCTGACAGACAAAGCTCCGGCGCTGAACCGATCACATAAAGCGGCGAGTACTTCGCTACTCGCTGCGAGGGCGCTACTTCCTATGTGTGGGTAAGTAGGTAGTTATGAGTGGTTCTGAAGTACTTACTCGTAGCGATTGTCTCGCGCTCACCCACTTCCCTCGGCGGGACAAGTAGGACGCTCTGACAAGCTTGACGTGCAAAGCTTTTCTTCAGCTCGCGTTCTGTCGGGAGACTAAACAATTGATTGCCGCTGGTATTGTACCATTTGTACCCTTCACGATCGCACCGCTACAGAACATTATATGCGAGGGCCTTTTTATAAGCTGCGATAAGGTTATCAATCAATAAAGCATTTAATAGTAAAACGACAAAATTAAATTTTAGAAGTGAAATTGCAAACAACCAGAAGATTCCGTTCCGTTCAGCACTTCTGTTATAGTGTCAGGTAAACTAACAAAATCTATTTTTTCCGCACATGTATATGTTGCGCACCTTTCTGGACACGTTGTGTATAGTGTGGAGCAGACAGTACACATTCACATGCTTCGTCCGTGACTCAAATCCCAATACCTCCGTCTCTGTAGTAGTTGATGTGCAGTCCCGGGAAGAAACCTGTCGTATTACAATATCAGCTTATTGCAACAATGACCGGGTGACAATAGCCGGCCGAGCATGACCCGGCCGTTTCGGGAAACGCCCGGCGCGCGGCGCTGGTACAATGCGCCACTAATAATAATTCCAACTATTGTATGTCTGTCCCTCGTAAAGCACGACACTTTAATCTACGCTACTTTTTTGGTAACATTCAGTTAAAAAGCCCTTTGTGTTTTATTTGTACAGGAGAGAAGAGGGGAATGTACTGACATTATAGAATCTCTCTTGTGCCGGTACTATATGATTACACCGTGACTCCGCTTGCAGCTGGCGTACAAGGCGGGCTATTAAACACGTACTATATTAGTTAAATTAGCTTGTGATACCTTATAAATGGCAACTTTATAATGAAATTCACTTCATTGGTCCAGATTTGAAGCCCAAAGTAATGGTACTTTTCGGAAAAAGGGAAAGTACCACTTGACAAAAATGGCATCAGTTCCTTTATCTTTTCCTGCAAGATCCTGAATAGTGCTATAGTCTGTATCACCTTAAAAACTATGGATATGTCAAAGATGGCTTTATTAAAATATCACGTTACGAATGTCTTTATATCCCAGACATCTTTACATAGTTTCAGAAGTATATAGCCGTACTAAAATAACACAAGTGCTTGTCGAACAAAGCGTCCGTGGTGTTGTATCATTTATAGCAATAACATAATTTGTGAAGCGAGGCGCTGCGCACGCGCCGCGGGCCTTAGACGTGCCGTTAAGTATTTTATTAGAGATATTACACCGACCTGTTCTGAGCCCAGAGTGAGAGCGGATACATCGAACAAGATGTTATCAGCGATTAGTTTGTAGTTAGCTTTACGAGTTGTCTGTAATGCGCACTCGGCAGTACCCGACATGTGCGCATACTGAGTAGGTATGTGATGTGTCTTACAATGTAAAGAAAATGTAGACAACAAAAGTTTACAAAAATAAATATTTTTATTAAGGCTTACTTTAGTTTTTTCAATTAACTTACTAAGTACCGGTAGCTCATCATAACTAAAAGCATTAGCTTACGTCTACAACTTTGATCGCACGAAGAAAGATGCCGTTCTTTAGGATCCAAAGTAGCATACCTACATTCTTACATGAGGTTAATATAAACTTTTTACAAAAAATATATCCGCTGAAAGAACTCAACTTAACCTTAATAACTAAGTTTTCGAACTAATGTAAGTGTACCTAAGTAATTTTGAGTCGACGCCAAACACACAAATTAATTAATTATGTCTTTATTACTTAGGTATACTTACATTAGTTTAAGAACTTAGTTATTAAGGTTAAATTATTTTTTACATTTCAGTTTATTCGGCGAAAAAGGAATTAGGTCAAATGTTGGATGCAGATAGATCGACAGACAGACTTACTTTAGCCTGTATAAGTAAGGGTGTGCATAACGATCGTTTTGATACCCCGAGCCATCCACACTAATGGGACGATAAACCCTCATCCTTCCACTTCCACGTAACTCACACACACATACACACACGTTGGCACGTCTCACACACACTATGGCGATTGCTATCGGATCGATTAATATGATCATGTATGCAGTTGAGGGGTCGAAGGTCGGCCGAGAGCACGTACGGGCTGACCGGGACCGGCTCCGTGTGCAGGCGCAGATGATAGATAGCAGCCTTACCAGCCGGAGATAAGCCGCAGCTATTATACGTAAATCAAACTCAATAAGCGGATTCATGGTCACGAATATATCTCTTTTGGTGGATCTTGCCGGTTCTTCCTCATAGGTCTGAGAGAAGAACCGACAGCTAGTATTGAGGCTGAATTTGCGCCGGTAATTTGTTTATTTCAACATGAAAAAAAGCGTGGCTTTTATTTGTAACACCTTTAAAAGAACATTATTAAGTAATCTACGTATGTGTTGAGCAAATCAGTTGTTTTTGTATTTCATTCTATCCTAGAGGACAAAGTACTTCTATAGGAATAGGAACAACTAAGCCTGGCCCCTGTCGTGTCGGGTATTGAAGCCCATTAAGTCTAGTTTCCTGACTTCCTGTGGCTTCGTTAGCGAGCACTGACGATGCGACGACGGTTTAGCGTGAGATGTTTAGGTTTAGTCCTCCAGTCTATTATCAAACAGTTATTGAGTGTTTGGGAAGTTTAAGTAACCAGCCGCGATTTGGAATTGTGTGCGACACAACACACGTGGGACGTATAGGTGCTCAATAGACCAGTAAGGATTTAAGTACACCTCTATCTATACAGGTTTAATGTTATACGTACAACACTAGGTTTTCTCATAAATTACATTTTTTCACCTAAAATCATCTACGGTACCTATCCTCATTCATAGCTATCGTAAATGGGAACTAACGGACCTTACGTATTTAGTCAACAATGTCCTCCACTCTGCTAATAACAATAAATTGCAATCACCGATCCGTCTGTCCGTCGTAGTTATCAAACGCCTATTCACTCGTTATTGTAGCATCTAGCGGCTATATTATGCTATGTTCACTCGATGTTTACGATTATATTTTAAGCGGACGGAACTGGTCGTGTAACCTCACTTTGAAGACCTACGACCATGTGCACCCGGCGGTGAGTGTGTGTGTGTGTGTGTGTGTGTGTGGCATGCGAAACAATAGACGATCAACAAACCTGTCACACGCACGGACAGCGTTTAGATGATCTGTCGTTGGAATCAATGGGCGTCAGACAGTTCCCTTTTAACTCCGGACCCGAACCAGGTAGGGTTGCTCACGCGTGTATTTTTAATACGAAACTTTGTTTACAGTTTGAGATACAATTTTCAGTTACCTGCAACACAATACAGTATTCTGTATTATATGTATGTATATAGATTGTATACAAGATATTTTAATTAGAACATAGAGTACAATAGTCAACTTACATATGTATTCTTCATTACATAAAACTATGTTAAGGGGAATAATAAAACAACAGTATTCTTTCCGTAAACTTTTTCCGATCAGGTTCATAGTGATCACTATAATCAGTAATCTTAATATTTACACTCACGATTTACATGAATGTGAAGTTTCAAAAGGTAATAAGTACTAAGTTAAGTTAATGAGTGCCGTTAATGTGCATGAGAGGTCTGGAGACTCAGACAATACTACAGTCTTATAAATACAGCTAAGCTACGCATGTGAATACCACAGTTAAAACAAAAACTTAACCATTACCCATCTTGTGTTTACTGGAACAACGCTAAAGAATAGAACAATACAGTTTGTATCTATTATAATAGAATTAATTAAAGAGCTTCATTATTTTCTTTATAATACGAAGATATAATGGTCTCG
This sequence comes from Abrostola triplasia, assembly GCA_946251915.1. Classification (NCBI taxonomy): domain Eukaryota; kingdom Metazoa; phylum Arthropoda; class Insecta; order Lepidoptera; family Noctuidae; genus Abrostola; species Abrostola triplasia. The sequence goes on from OX276438.1 coordinate 158,121, forward strand.
CGCGGCTTCCTACACTGATGCATATTCATGGCATGTGTGGGCGGAGCGTGACGTCACAGCGCCTAATTACCTGTTCCTAGGAGTCAGACTGAGATGGATGTGTGTATGTGTTTGAGAGTATGTTGTGTGTGTGGCTCTCCCGCAGGCTGGCGGACCCGGGTACCTGCGGCCAGAGACGGTGGTCGCCGCCGCGCCGGTACTGCGCAGGCGCTCGTTGGCTTTATTACTGCAAGTCATTAGGCTGGTACACTTAACTAGATTGACTTATGAAAAAAAATGGTATAGAGGTAGAGTCGTTGAGTTTTTACTGAAGTCTCTGCTAATGGTAATCGTGACAGTCAAAAGGACTCGGTATGTTTGTTACACACTCAGTAAAGGTAAGGGCAGCGTTGCAGTGACGTTGCTATGGCAAGGAACTGGCAGGAACTCTGAAATGAATGTGCGAACGTAGTAAGTCAATGTATTCAAACGTCCAATTTTTCTTTTCCGTCGCTGCCCTCTCCATCTCAGCTATTTTCTCCTTCATTAAGGTTATCTTTTTAGAAATGAATACGACATCGTATAAAAACGACGAACACGTATAGTATACCTAATATACATTTATGTTAGGGTTGCCAACTTTTTTTAGAAGAAATAAAGTATATCTGACTTTAAAGGAGGTAAATAAAGAGTACGGACTTACAAATAAGAGTATCATTTATTTTGTACTTTTAAAAAGGTATTTTTTTGTACTTTTTGCAGCACATAACCATTTTTCATTGCTTTTAAAGAAATTGTATGAGTCCAAACATTCCAATTCTAAATTTATATATATCAAGAGCTCATTCTGATTATGGATTTTTGCATATTATTACAGACGTGCACTAGTTTAGTAAACATTTTGTAAATAAGAGTATTTTAGCGTACTTTATTAGTGTTATAGATTATAGAGTACGCCTACATGATATAGAGGACAATACTCTATTTTAGAGTACGGTTGGCAACCCTAATTTATGTACGTTTTCTTTATATCTATCCTACTTATCCTAGGCCTATTCTTAGGTATATACATAATATGTTCCACGTGGCGCCTGTGATGGCGGCGCTTGGCTTTATCTGCGGAAATCGTCCAGTTCGCTTTAACTGCCGGGAACAATGGAGACTTATCGTCGTCAGTTCGCTCGCGAGTCGCGATAGTCTGCGGGGGAGCACTATAGGTATACCCCGCACTGTGCCTACACAGGCGTGCCTGGAGGATTCTCAGTATTTCAGGAAAATAACATTGTACAGACAACAACAATAGTAGCTGAATATTGTCACAAAGTAGTCTTACACATTCTCAGATCACCATTTGGACCGTCTTTAATTTAAGACTTGAATTGACGTCACATAACATCACGTCTGTATTCCCCGAGTGGGGGTAGGCAGAGGTGTGTAGTACCTAAGTGTCGCCAGTTATGCAATAGGTATCAATGTAACAGAGAGCGAGCCCATAGGTAATTTAATGTATATTTATTTCAATGAATACACATAAGGTTTCCTAATTTGTTAAGCTGCTTCGGTTGCTGACTGTACCATCATGCTTGAAATTCAAGTAAGTGTTGACTGCATTGTTACGTCATGTTTTGTAAATAACGCTGCGTGTCTCTCTCATGTAATAATTGATGAGTTTATCGTAGGCAATCAGGCACATTTCCAAACATCGAGTTGTTATATTTGTTCATTTCTCAGCAGAATAACACATTGTTCGACCTAGATATCGAACCCACGGTTCAACGATACTGACCAAGGTGAGCTAAGGACAAAGCTTTTGACTATTTTAGGAGAGTTTAGTTATCTGCATCATTAAGTAATCCAGACAGCAGTTAAGTTAAAGTTATACCAACCGATTCCACGACCAGAGGTCGGAGCACCTTTACTTTTGCGTGTACGAACCATATTACCAACATCACAGCACTACTTAATGATTATATGCTCGGTGCACACACTGGCGGGTCCTGAAGTACAGGCCGAGGAACTCACACCTAATAGCGATATCACACACATACAGCTTACCATAAGAATCGAATTTGCTAGAAATATAACAGCAGTCACATATTTCAGCATGCAAAAACAAACTACACAAAAATATAACTATAAAATAATTATTACAATAGTTACCAATGTCATTAACAGAATGTAAATTAAAATAATAATGTTTAACAACACAAACAACATTATTTGTTTAACTTCACTATACTATTTATTTTAATAAGTTACAAAATATATTTCGTCATGTGTTTCAGTGTAATTGCCATCCTGTCCACACCAACTTCTTATATCTACAGTTGGACGATGTCTAACTGTATTTCATGACAGAGCTCTGTCCGCAACACAGTGCCAGGCGCCTGGACCACCGACCTAAAGCGACATGTTATTGTAATTATCCTTTATTACTTTGTTCTGTTCGCACACATTCAATATTATTGTAACAGAGGACTCGCTACTTTATATTTGTGTAGTAGGATTAACTTTTATGGATATAGGCTTAAGCTATGTTCATTGTATAACGTTCGGCTTCGAATACATCAAGTCCCTCACAAAAAAACCTGAGCAATGTCGTACACAGCTGTCGTACATTCAACTGTCTCGGATCCGCAACCAAATCAATAAAAAATAGATGGAGTAGTTATTATACAATCTGGACTCGACGGGTCTACTATCAGTGCTGGGGGAGGACAGGTCCCCGCCGCCCCCCGCCCCGCCCCCCACCGCTCGGCACCATTAATCAGGCGTCATAGACACGACGTGCTGCCCCGGATATATTGATGAGCTCTGATGGAATATAAATGGCATGAGAAACGTGATATTTTACCAAATTGCTGCGCTCGAGCTAAAGCGATGTTAATGAAATTTTACGCCCTCGAAGAGGAAAGTTACCAACCCACTTCGACGAGCTCAGATACTAAATTATAGTCACGCTATGATTTACCGATACAGTTACGTTTTTATGGCGAATGTTTTTAGTTTATCTGTAGAGTAATGCTTCGGTGTCGGCTGTAACTAAGTTTCTTAAAGTTAGTGACCGACAGATAACACCGCAATTTATGTGTCTGGTTAAATAAATAATGTAAATATCCGTCGCACAAATCTCTGTCTAACTTAATGGCTTATAAACCCTGGCCATCAATCGTGTCTAAGCGCGCTCGCCTGTGCCGCCATCTAGTGGAAAATATCAGCATCACAAACAAAAAAATCTGATACCTACTCACTTATTTTATGCTATGCGATTTTAGTTTACCTGCGCGTTGACCGATAGATGTCACTTGTGACGATGAAATAAAAGAAGATTTGCTTTACGTTAATATTTTACAACAAAAACATCTTACAAACATAAACTTAACTAATATCACAGTCACGTAATCACAACGTTATGTATTTAGATAAAGTAGGGACAGTTTACTTAAGTGTAGTGTAGACCTCATGCTGCTACCAGTTCCAGCGCATGGGCCACCGCAGGATGTTGAACGGGTTGAACACCTGCAGCTCCGGCAGCGGCGCCGGCTTTAGCTCCTGCGACTTGAAGAGGAACATACCGTGCGCGTCGGGCCGGCACGAGTAGCCCAGCACGGTCACGTTGCCGCTGCATTGGTCCTGCAGCAGCTCGGCCCAGCTGGAGCACTGCCGCCCCATGAACGTCTTCTCGTTGATGGCCGAGGCCGAGAACAGCTTCCACGCCTGCGCGTGGTCGCAGTCCAGGCTGATGCTCTTGTGGCGGCACTCGGGGTGCTTGCTGCGCACTCCGTTGACGTACACGTCCGCGTGGCCCACGGGCTCCTCCAGCCCCAGCACGCCGGTGCTCGAGTGTATCACCTGCACGAACTCCGCGTCGTCCTTGTTTAGCCTGTGCTCCGTCCTCGCGAAGCAAGGCCGAGCCGGGTCTAGAGCTGTTATTTGTCCCAACGTGGCGTTTAATTTGGATTTCACCAATTTGCCAGTCAGTCCGGCCACGTGTGCGCCCAGACTGAAGCCTATCAAGTGGATAGAGGACATAGAAATGCCTTTTTTGTGCAGGTTCTTAATGAAGCTGTAGAGGAGGCGGGAGAGAGGGGTGACGTTGGACACGGCGGACACGTAGCCGCGGCAGAAGGAGAGGCGCGTGTCGAGGAGGTACACCGAGGCGTGCTTCGTCATGAGGGCGTTGACGATGGTCTGCGAGGAGTTGTCGCTGGGTGTGTTCCACCAGCCGGGCACGTACAGCACGATCGTGTCGCGTGTGCGCAATATTTTGTGCGCCTGGAGCACGCGGTACCGGCGGCTCGCCCTGCGGGAGTACTCCACCAGCTGCGTCTGTGGCAGCTCCAGGCTGCTGGTGCGGGAGAACAGCAGCTGCTGCGGGATCACCTCACCTGCAGGGACGGGAAAATCATTACCATGAGGCCGCTCGGTTAGTACAGTAGAGCTGTATCGACTCTCCTCACCAATGGCAGTATAAGCTTATACCGTACAAAGTTGATTATAGTTTAGTGTTAAGATTTACATCAGTGCTCAGGAACAGTACAAGTACATCAATGAGGCGGAGCAAGTATAATACGATGCGGGGGCGAGGGGCGTGACCTCAGCAATCCGTTCTATAATCTAAGGACGTACTTTTTAGTAAGTTCAAATTATTTATGATTAATCCGTTCTAAAAATATTTGCGAACGAGTTACCGGATTAATTAAAAAAATGTTTTAAGTGAAGTTATTTTGGTTGTGATGTTTACGTAAAGTTTAGTACAACGTGAAGTAAAGCGGTCGTAAGTCACGTTCAACACCATGCAGTACAGTCAGCGATAAAAACTTCTCACGTAGCAAAATGTTAACGTCAGGTTTAGAATGTATTGTGATAGATCGTAATCTTGATATATTATTACTATGTACGTTTCATGTTTGTGAACACGTACCGTTCGGTTCTTGTTTTCTATAATCATCCTTCCACTATAAATATGGGCGAAAGTTTTGACTCTTGTGTGGTATAGTCACGTATAACTTTTGTTTGGATTTGAGTTATATTTGGTAACCAATAATATTGTATTAAATGTTGCACACGGGATAAACTGTTGCAACAAAAAAAAACATATTTTCATTTACGTACAGTCGTGGGAACATTAGGAGGCAGTATTTAATCATTTTCATTTATATTTGACGAGAGATGATTATCACTAACCGATGTGAAGAGACTGACTGACACTGAGATGTAGTCATAATTCGGATGGAACAAAACATGCTTGCCTCTTACTTACAGCTCATATTAAATACAACTGTAGATCCCGTTTCGTAAACCAAATGACAGTTTCGTCTTGTATCGAATAGCTTAACACGTAATTGTTTGTGTCTGAGTGTACATAGGGGCCGGTCAGTGGTTCGCTCCGCGGGAACTTTAGTCTATCGTTAACCGACTAACATTGACCCGGTGTTATTGTATATGTTAATGCTCGCCCCCCGGAATATATCTGACGCCTCGAGATTTACGACGCGACGTCCAAATAACACGATACGTATAAACGTTTTATATGCTAATTATGTATTTACGTCCCAATATCAATGGCATGCTGCGAGCAATCAATTTTTGCTCAGGAAACTTATTTAACTGCGTAGAAATTAATCGGAGAAGGAAATTTATGGAATATGAGTATTAAATTTCCTGAGCACGTTGTTCAGTAAGCGGGAGGCTGATAGAACCACGATCGACAGCTACACAATAATGTAAAGTTTAGTGCCTACATACGAGTAGGTAGTGGGAAGCTGCGTAGTCTAGGTTACGTAGGTACCTACTTATATAGATGGTTCTACATAAATACCTAGTGTTCATTTTGTTAGACGTAACTAGTCTACTTCACAACCGATCATTAAGTACTTAGGGCCCTTTTTCGACCAAAGCGGAACGAGACGAGGGAAAACGGAATTGACCTAGGTTGAGAGTCTGTGCCTTTGATGTGAGTTTTTAAAGTGCTTGCTCGACTATCAGAATTGAAATATTTTACATTCATGTATTTTTAAAACAAATGAAATGCGTGAACACGGTAGTTTTTAGTTTTAATTAGTTACAGAATAACTTCCACTTGCGTCTCTATTGTGACTCACATCAAACATGCTTACTTCCAGAATCAATATGACCACATCCCGTCTATATACTGTAATACTCTTATTGCATACAAAAGTAAAATATATTTTCCCTATCTCCTCTCAAACAACACTCCTAATCAAGCGCAACTCGTGTCTAATTTTCTAATTAATCTTCTAACATCTGTAGACTTGTATCTAGACTTGTTGTTCCATAGTTTACAATAATTACCAATGATTTATCAATTGAAATTGTTCCAAGCCTCTTACCTCATAATCATAACAATTTTCTATACATTTGTCAAATCAAAATAATTATTTGTGTATGAGTTGTAAACAATAACAATAGTATGACAGTATTCGTAATTGATGGCCCGTTTGGTTCGGGAACGATTTGACGGGTTGTTTACTGGTGCTGCCATCAATGGGGAAGCACTATTAGACTATGGGGTGTTATATGCTAGTGCCCCTACGTAGGTGTTTGTATAACAGTGTTGTGAGTAGCTCTATATTTTTTGGGCTTAACAAGGCCAAGACACAAGTGGGGCTTGCACTAAATATACACATACCTCGCGCGTGTTATGTTCTATGCAGTAAGCAGAATGCACGTAGCAGTGCATCACGTTTCAATTCAAAAATATATAGTAAACCTCTAAAACTACCTAGTATCATCATGTAGGTGCATATACGATCACTGCTTAGAATCTGGTTACTAAGCAGTACCCCCGGTCATTAGGGCTGCCAGTGTCAAGTCTGAGTTTCCGGATATCTTGTTAGTAGTCGGAATTTTCAGCAAAAAAGGTTACATTGGTCGCGTATTAGTAGGTAATTTCTACCTACTGGACACTGGAGATGCAAGGTGATGCCAGAGACAATAAAGACAGACCAGCTCTTGAAAACTGTATGGGTGATGAGCCTTATACATATAGCACTATACCGCAGCACACTGTAGCACTACATTATATTGGAGCTTCGTAAAGAATACACAACGTGACACAGGTCACCACAACACGTACAGGTAGCCGCCGCCGCCTTCACCAGCTCGTCGAAGTTGTCGCTGACGAAGGGCGGCAGGATCGCTCCCAGGGCCGACAGCGGGTCGGGAGCAGGAGTCTCAGCGGCCAAAGCCACAAGCGCCAAAACTGCGAAAGTGTTCGCCAAAGCCACTACTACCAAAGCGGTCGCCAGCGGCGTCGTCGCCGGCGCCCGCGCTGCCGTCCGCGCGCGTCGCATGCCCACCACTGCGCTTGCACTTACGTAACTGTTAGTTATAAACATCAAGCGACCAACGGCCGAGCGATACCCTTGATACTGAATCACGGACGATCACCACTAAACAGCAACGGTAGAAGATCCATTCTTAATAACAAACTAACAAGATGACGTCGGCGACGCGGACGGTGTCATACATTTGTGTTTATTTATTACAGCTGCGTCAAGGAACGAGCTGCGCAGAGTCAAACACTTATCGGGTTTTTTATTATAAAAACTCATCCAACAACAGGTAACTTACTGTATCCTAAGAATGTACACTTAACTGTTTACTGTATAAAATGGAGTATTTTCTGCAACAATCGTTTAGCCTTTTATTTTTCCGCTATATTCTTACAATATTTTGCCACACTACACACACAATATAATGGTATTTGATTACGATATTTATGAAAGAATAACTATTCCAAATAATTGTCTGTAGATTCTCTACCGCAGGCTTTATTTCTATAAACATTGTAGTCGTCCTACTGCTCCTACCTTCGTAGTGGCAATGCGGAGATTTTCGCCAACAGCTTGTTACTGTATTAATCATACAGGTTTTTGTCTATTTGTTGTTAGCTTTGTGTACAAGTATGTAGAATACTTGTAGAGGTACGGGCTTACGACTTGTGATGGGATATTTCCGTTCGTTTGTTTAGGTAAATAATTTATTATGGAATTTTGTAATGGAAAATTATATTATTTTTATTTTGATTATCATTTGATTTTGAGATTCCATTTTGATACTTGCGAAGATTTTATTAATTAGGATCATCATTTATAAGCAGTTAGATTAACACCCGTGACCGGAGTATTAGACCTCACGAAACGAGAGCCCTTCTGTGGGACAACTGGCCCTGTAAAAAAATGGTGTAGATAATAAACCGATGAATATTTTCTATAGAGTAATTGTGCAGTTCCCTAAACATTAATTATCTTTGTAATTGGGTCCTATGTCCGCTACAACCTCGCATGACGTTATACATAAATGATGCGGTAAATAACAATTAAAGTGTCAAACGTAATAACTAGAGTGCAGTTAATTGTATTAGGAACCACCATGTAGGACACTGTCTATCATTAGCTAACGACAAGGTTGGATTTCAGGTATACGTACCTATGTAGGTGAGGAGAAGTGTAGATGTGTTCTGTGGTATTAACTATGTGGACTAGGTAGGAATTCAGATACTCTACAACGTAGCGCGTAGTGCTTTACTTTTCGTTGACTCGTTTAGCCGGCGATATGTGGGCGTACGCCGTACATACTCCTCGAGATGTTATGCGTACGTTGCCTACCTTAGTGGAGTGTGGTCCACCTCATGACTGTCGGGCGTGGGCACGTGGGCAGCAGTGCGGTCTTTAGAATGTACAGGACCTATGTACCCCGAGTCCCAAACACAACTTTAACATGGTCCAAAGAATTTTGAGCATGTATTCTGCCTACCACAACGGGCACAGGCGTGATGTTTTGCGATTAACCTATTATAGTGTGGCGGTACTCCCGGCTTATCTTGATTGTTTCTGCTATTACTTGAGCGTCGTTAAAGTCGGCCGCCGCACTGAAATAACGACAAACTGTACGTACTACACACTAGGTGCACGTTGCAGGCATACGGTGGAAATACTTACGACTGTACTACAAATGAAGGGCACATTCAATGTAGAGCCGCGTCGCAGTGATACGGAAGTCTAGATGTCTTTTAGGTAGCTTGTCCTCCCTATTTATTGTGCAGATTCTAAAAATCTATGAAAACCTTCCTGATTTGGAGTTGGTATCTGGTCCGTTTGGTTAAGTTACTATCTTACTGATCCATACTCTACATGTAATATCCGCTCTATATATTCCACAATAGTGATTTTATCTCGTCTCTTCGTCAGATGCCAGAAGTATTTTTTATTGATCCTTTTGGATACATCAACATACCACACTTCTTTTTTCATTTCCGCACTGCGATAAACCTTGTGGTTTTGCGTTGTTGTATTAATTAAGATCGACATAATTGAGATGAAATAATCAATGATAACAAATGGCGTGTTAAGTATGTGACCATGTAATGTCCTTCACCTCGCCACACATTGTGTCGCGACCTTGTCCACGCTGGTCCATCGCATCGCATGCAGATGAATGGTAGTGGCCGGTGATGGGCGATAGTGTATCAAGGTCCCCTTTGTTGTTGGGCACATTGATGCGTGTTGCCGCTTAACACTACGTTTGTCACGTCACGTCACGTTAGGAGAGTGGGTAGTCTAGATACCTACTAGGTTCATATGCGATCTACTTTTCTCACCAAAAATGAAAAACGATGAGCCAGTCCTTCACACAAGGGTTGGTCTCGCGTTCTCCACATTGGCCTGTGTCCTCGTTTCTTGCTGTTTTGGATTCACTGTGTTCAAACTAAGGAATCTATCCAACAATTTCGGTTAGATACCATTAAATCCTTTTGTGCGGGAATTTAATTAAAGACAGCCTTATAAGTCAAGCTATTATTGTGTTATGCGTTACGTTCTTTTGAGTCTCTTTTTATAGCTCTATAATGATAATTATGATAATATAGTTCTATTGCTTTTAAATTGGTCGCTTAGCGTGAAGTATACATACGTAGGAACTCATTTTATGAACATCATGAGAATGTTGTCATAACAACTTTATTATTCTTGTTATACCTTGTCACTACTTCACTAGGTATTGACGACCGAGCCCACCTCGCCAGCCCTTTTACAAGTTTCCAAACATTTTAATACATGTCAAGCTCGAAGCTTTACAAAACTTCTACATCATTGGCGACGAGTTTAACTCGGATACTACTCACCTCCAAGACACCACTTTGGACATTGGTTTAGTAGGTACATCATGTATTCCCGTTGTCCCCGCCATAGGCAAGTCTGTAACCTATTAGTGATTAAATAAGTATGATGAGAAAAATCATTACAATGTAACACGCCAGCCATCACGTGCTACTTCAATAATTTAGGTTCAATGAACGACAATAAGCTTGACGTTCATTACTGAGATTAAATATGTATACTATAATTAAATATAAATAACAAAACATTAAACGCCCCGCCGTGCTCGGACACACAGGCCCGGCACAGCCCGCAACACAGCCGCGCGCCGACCAGAGCCTCCCGAACAGAGAGGTCACGACCGCAGCAGTACGGTGCGCTATACATAATACATACACACTCAAATCCTATCAGGGATTGAAACCTCGCCAAATCGAAATTGCGGTCGAAAGCCGATATATCAAAAGTGGCGTCCGCTTCAGGCCGCGGCCGCTGCCGGCCCCGCATACCGAACGACGGTTTAAGCATATGTGGGTGTTCCGTACACGACAAGTCGCGGATGTCCGCTGGACACCCGACCGGCTGCTGACCCCTTAGGACAGGGAGAACTAGCCAATATCACGGCCTACCAGCTGATCAGTAAGCTGAGGCTCAATAGCAGTGCAGGAGCAGTTAAGGCTCGACCAAAATCACCTTCTCCGATTACACATACTTGTAGCCATCGATTTTTAATACACGCACGACAAAATGTCATCACAGTAATATAGTTCAATGGCGAATTCGCGTATGCTATTGAAAGTCCTACTTCTAAAACCAAGCCCGATATAGGCCAGCAATAGTTTATTCTCTATAAATCCAAAAGTTTATATTTCATGAAAATTTTTTACAGACGCTTACGAAACATCAATACTAGTTGCCCTACACACCTTTCATCAACGAAGAAGGATAGAGTTCGTATACCGGTAAGCAATCAGTCATTATGAGTACGTGCACAGTATACATACACCCCACTTTATATGAAGGAAGTGCAAAGTTTGTCGCTCAAAATCCGTTGAGCGGCTTTCGAACAATTTGACAACCCACCTCCCTTATCATATGGGAGCTCTTACTATAGAAGTCTTCAGTTTATCTTTATACGTATAGCGTGTACTGCATCAACTGCATGAAGGTACTGCATAATATATTGAGGCAGGTACACAGCCACGGCTGGACCATTGTCCGCGCCGTTACCTACGGTTACCGACACCGATTCATTCGGCAGTCTTCCAAACAATCCGGAATGTTTTGCTCAAATGTGCGGAACGCGTTTTGTAGAGCGGGTTATGTGAGTGGCAAATGTCTTCTTTGTTTTGACCAACGAGGACTGAATAGTAATCTAACATTATGGTGTAAAACAACGGCTTTGACAGGGTTAAATAATTAATCATACTTTTTCAAGTTTAATTGTAAATATTATCTGTTATTTACTTTGAAGCTCTACCATACGGTGAGTGGCGCAGCAGCTGAGTGGTTGGACTGCTGCGTTAGGGGTTACGGGTTCGATTTCCGCACAGGTAAAATATTTTGTGTGATCCCCAGATGTTTGTCCTGAGTCTGGGTGTTTGTGTATGTGATAATTCATGTTTGTTAATCGCACCCACTATACAAGAGAAATTCCAAAAATCTCCCCTGGTTTATTATTCTAGGAAACGTGAAAAGGGAGCCGTTATAATTCTTTTAAGAAAATAAAATAGATCACAATGTACTAGTGTGTAGTTCTAACTACAAGGTATTGCCGCGCCGGGTGTATTGCTAGGTGCGGCACGTCTCCGGCGAGCCACTCTGTCACGTGACGTATTCCGCTAATGGTTGCATTTTCGACGACTGCTTACACCGTTAAATGAGAGAACGTGACGGGCGCGATGTATTGGTCTTAATCAAACTAACATTATCAATGCTACGGAGTTTGTTGTCCATCCTACAAGTACGGAGGAAGTCACGGACAGCTGTGATTATTACATAAGAATAGTGTATGGGTCAGAGAGTAACAGAGGTACTCTCAGGTGTTACCTCATTAACAAGGTTTCCTGTGAGACAGAAAGGTTTCAGGATTCTTCTTCTTATCGTATGGTTGTTGAACAACCTGCCCCCTTACTACTACTCTACTTACTAGCTCTTAAAGCAAAACAGTTTACGTTGTGGAAGCGAGCCCCTGTATTACACTGTACGTAGCGGCGCCGGCGTCGCGCTACCACAACGTAAACTGGCCTGCTCTAAGAGTTCATGGTAAGGGCATGGCTTTACACACCGTTCATAAATCTTTCAGGTGCCGGTTTCCTTACTATGTTTTCCTTTACAGTTTTTAGCAATTGATAACTAATTGACAGTACTAACATGAATTCGGCAGTCTAACGGCGATGCGACTCGACTGTCAGTGCAGTACAAAAGCAAGTTCGGCAAAAGCGGGTCAATACATATGTATCAGCATTAACTGATCTATTTAATGTAGAGTCTTCTACTAAAGATACCTACATATTGGAGTGGCCGATTCACCACACTCCAGTCGATGTATGTATTATTAGTCACCCTGAGTCCACAACACACAACTTCCGTCCCCCACACAGACCCACGTGTCCATGTCACGCCGACAGTTAGAGAACCACGATGTTACTAATGACAGGCATACGTCATCATCAACCATTTATAAGACTTAAGGCTTGTCAATGGCCATAAGCCTGTTTTCTACACAATAGGTTTTTCTTCTATCTTCATGTTTTTAAAACTTTGCCCTTCACGGGGATTTTTTTCTGTCATGGGTACGTTTCTCACTCAACACTTTATGTTTTATTTATTAACTAGCTGCGTCCCGCGGAGTTACCCGCTACATTTTTTTCAGACAAAATTAGTCCAGCTGTTTGAGCGTGAAGAGGTAACAAACATACAAACACACTCACAAACTTGAGCTTTATAATATTAGAGTGATGTCCCTTATTCTTCACTACTACTACTATACTAATATCTTACGCTAGTGCAAACTAAAAAAAAGATATTACTTATTCATTAATCCGGCTTTACTCAAGTGAGTCACGTGGTCTGTTCGGGAATACCCGACTACTTGCGGACTTAAATATGACGCCTCTTATTGATGAGCTGGTGACGCGACATGTTCGGGAATTCCTGAACACCTGAGACAATCAGGAAAATTTGTAAATCTGTATATACATAACTATGTATAATTCATATAGATAACATTCACGAAAGTTATTATAATGAAAAGAGAATAACCATCCAAATATCTCGACTCTCCCTGTACCCTCGACGACCGTGCTTCGTCCGCCCGCCGCCCCCGCCCCTCACCACGTCTACCTGCTATACTCCACCTCAGTTGCCGACGTCTCAAACTTTGCTTCGTCTCCGATTTCCACATACAGACTCGCTCCTAAAGTTTAATGCTGAGCGCTCCATTGCTCTCAGATTGCTATTGAATGTATGCGGAGTCTTATGCTGTAAGCGTCCATGTATTGGCACGACCAGACCACCCGTAAAGAGACTTGCGAACTTACACAGATGAAATGCACTGTCTTACGCCGTATGCCCTTACCATGCCTCTACGACCTCGTACGGATAGAAAATTACCGCGTGTTTTGTGAACTACCCTAAGGACTAGGGTTGAAATAATCTCCATACTTTTTATTTAGATCTATTCGATAGATTATTCTAAATGCTAGTAAATACACTGATGTTTATAATGTTAAGAATAGAGTTGCATTAAAGTAATAAACTAATAGCTATCGTAATTATATTTGAAGGTAAGTCAGTCAATAACGTTATTTATTTTACAAGATAACCAATAGTAGTAGGTCATCCGACTCTTAACAAAGGCCATAGAGCTTAAATTCAATTTATTCGATGACGATTGACGCTATGGATATACATATATTTATGTGCTTGGCCTTCTACACGTGGTCGTGGGTTCGACGCCTGATCGGAAAATTGCGGGATGATCTAAGCCTTGTACGCATGACAGATTCATAGTGCAGAGCAAGTGTTTTTGAAACTGCTTTGACAGTGACTCAATTTTAAGTTGAGTAGAATCACATAATATGTAGTTATATCATTGCAGTGTTAGTTAGTTCTTATCTCTATAAATCTCTGTAACTGCTTGTAGTCGCAACGCATTATAGCCATTTTATAGTCATTAGATAAGTACTTAATTCGCCATCACCTTCCGCCAACTACAATGACGGCAGTTAAATTAAATAGCAGCAATGTGAAGCTAATAGACCCGTACTTGTAATTATTTGACGTACGGATGCGTGGGCGCAGCGGCGGCGAAGGCCAAGTAACGTACGAAGTTGCCCGAAGTCAAGGAAGTAGGAACAAAAGATTATAGTCTAGACCTAGACAGGTCTGAGGATATTGAATGTTAGGTTTATGAGCCGTAACACAGCAGGCCAAGGATCACGTCGCGTGGTTCATAAAATCTTGTAAAATCGTGTTCTGTGCCTCTTCACCTACCGGATCAATGTCGATACCAATTACTTACAGGCGATAACAAAAAGCCACATAGTTTCTCTGCTGCAGGTAATAATTAATTATATACTTCAAAATGTAATATTTAAACCCGAGACAACACTGAGACAACCTGCAAATAAAACTCAAAGCTTCATGATTGTACCCAAATCATGACCATAAAAGAGAAGGCCTGTAACAATTATAAGCGTTTAAATCTCTACGAAATATTGATGGAATTAACCGAGGATTAAGACAAGTTTCTTTTAAAAAAGCCTCAAACGGTAAATCGCCCCTAACCCGTGCATGATTGAGTGAGCCTTAGCTCAGGTTCGACACGATCCATCTCCTCATGACCTCGACTTTGAAAGCTCACGACTGTGAGTCACAAACGGGCGCCATTGCTATTGGCAGCCGCGCCGCCCATTAGTGCACACTCCACGCTCCACGTACTTAATAGCCGCGAGCCTGCCTAGCTGCCTACCCCCGACGTCATTACTCTCAATAGCACGAACAGAGTAATCTCTAGCTCATGATGGATATGTTATTTAGTTGTTAGTGTGTTTGTGCCAGTTTTGAGGATATATGGCGCGGACGGCGCGACACGACACTGAAATATGATAAGTGAAAACATCGATTAGTTGGCTCTAGTCGTGTCTAACTTAATAACAAAGTACGATTGAGTCTGGTGACTAGTTTCGACATAGTGTCGCCGTAAAACAGAGTTAATTCATATTACTGGAGTGTGAATTGGAACACAACTTTGGAACTATAAATTGTTAGCTGTTAACAATGACTCTAGATTGTTGTCTATAATACAAATTAAAGTATAATATCCTTAATGGTAGTAAAACGGGATGAATAGAGATGCGAATGCGAAAATCTATTCACCCCGTTGTACCCGGTATTTTATTTGTCGATTAGGAAATCCCCAGCAGCTGCTTTCGTTATGCGGTATGCCCGGTAAATAGCAACAGACTCGACCTTCCTCTGTGATTTATATATCTACGGCGAAGATTTGGTACGCTACGAGTAGTATCTCTGCCTACACAGTCAAATAAAACAGGCCTATATAACAGCACTCGACCACAATTGTAATAATTTATCAAAATCAAAAGACAGATTTATTGCTTGGCAGCACAGTTATGTGGTACAATGGAACGGCGCGAGCCAATTAATTTAACAATTAATATACATCGGTGCGGCGTCAAATAATTACGGTGAATTGTAATTTAAGATGCTGTGAATGTTTTACAGTAATATGTAACAATCATATAATAATTGTATAATATACTGTGAGATGATAAACTGTCTCACTCAGATTTCATGTAAACCTAACACGTGAGTCTCTATTAATTATAAAGCTCTATTTACAACAACATAAGGGACCTAAAAAACATAACTGGCGGAATGTGGGTGTACTATATGTGCACCTCTGCCTACCCTTTCCGGGAATACAGGCGTGATGTTATGTATGTATGTATTTACAACACTACTTAGACGTTTAATCAAACATACATATATCTGACCTTATTGACTTTTATTGCCTAGAATACAGCTATAAATGGCACACTATTGTGATACCTTCATACAATATCTGTGTGTACATCCAATTTTAAGCTTAACGTTAAATGAAATACATATTTGTACAAATTGTGACAGCCGGCAGCCGAGCGAACCGCTGACATCCGCTTTTAAAATAACATTAAACAATGTTCGCGGAGTATTAATCCGATTCCACCCTGACACACGGTAATCCTGCCCCATTCTCACACACACTCCTGCCCGGCTCTACATACAAGCACTATAATAAAACCCCGCTTGTCCGTCTGTCCACATGCGGACGTGCCCCGCGCGCTGCCACACGATAACGAAGCATTAGAAATGGAGATCAGCAGAGATGGAATTGTCCGTGGGGATTAGTTACACGCTCTTTACTGAACTCTGTCAATATTAATAAATAAAACACGAACTGAGTGAGTTTAGTTCTTGTAAAGTGTGTCGGGCTTCACAGGGGTTCGCCGGTGTTGGTTTCATCCACGATTCAGATGAAATTCCTTCTGTTTACCATTTAAAAAGAGATAACAAATACGATTCACTCAAGCGGCACAACTCACTTTGGCGGCAACCCGTCGCCCTAAAATTATCTTAGTTCTATATAAAGCTGAGTCTGTGATAAGCTTTGTATTTCGTCCGTCTAGTGTCGCGATAAGATTGGATATTATTAAGGAGTGTGTATGTTTGTATCAGTGGAAGTTTGATCTATGAAAACCGCGTGAACGAAAATAGTTGTTCAAAAAAATGAGTGTGTAGTGGATAGTATGAGTAAATAGTGAGCGTTGAGACAAGTATAGCAAGGATGAATATAAAGAAAAGAATTATAACTGTCCGGCCCTTAATAGCTGGGAACAAGGACAGACAAACAAGCCTTGCTTTTATTCAATAAGTATTATTGTACTACCCTTTTGGAGCGTTTCAAAACACAGTAATGCGACTCTTATTCTCTGGCGAAGGACGAACCCTAACTGAGCACAGTGTACTATAATAGTACCACCGTATTATTGCCCCGACGGCCTCTAACCGACGAGCCAATCACGTGAACAGACCCTTATTAATAAAATCAGAAGAAGTTCCAGCCCGCTAGCCGTGACCACACCGCGCCGCAGTAGCTAGGGCTGCGGGCTCTGCGCTAAGGGCTGACTCTCCCGGGTTTAGTTGCTGTTGAATATTCACTGACTTAGTTCAAGCTTGGCTGTAGACCTTGCTTATATTTTTCAGTGTGTTAAACAGCTCTGTCTTAAGCAGTCAAGTCTAAACTAAACAGATATAGCATTAATCTTAATGAAAGAAACTAAAAATTGGTATTTTAGATTAGCTAGTGATTTTTACAAGAAGCTATGGGATTAAAACCGAAAACGAGTCGCTCGGTGATGTGATCCACTTAAAAAATACGACATTGACACAAGAAGATTTTGAGACAGCGACCTTGTGCTAGGAACCTGGCCTATCAACCTCCAGTCCACGCGACATTAAACAAATACATGAATATATAAACATAGCTTTATAAGTAATAAAATATGAATCAGTTGTGCCTACGTCCGATCGTTATATCGCCGATTGCATTGAGAGTGTTGACCTCAATATTTGAGGTCCATTAGATGCCGGAACTGCTGGTAGAGCAGCATCTGATTCACGGGCCGCATTGTTGCCGGGAGGTGAACTGGTCCGCGCTGGAGTCGAGCCACTGACACACATATATGTAGATACATATAAGGTCATTGTTTGTTATGTATTATGTAATGAATTAGTGACCTCTGGTGTTATTTTATCTATAGTTCATCGAAAAGATCTTAGTAGAAATACCATATTATAATTTTCGTGCTTTTGTGAGTTGTGACTGAATGAACGAATACAGAATCCTCATTATTTTTTTATAATGTCTACAGTAACTGTTATCTTTCATCAACCTTACAAAACCAATAATCTAATCGTAATATTATTTCATATGGAGATAACTTGAACGCGAGGGAAGTACCTTGGCAACTTTTTTATTCCGGCATAAAAGCAGGCGTCGACTGTTCGAAACTACATAATTATCTTGGGTCATACTTTTTATATACAATCAAATTCTCGTAAATGTCTAAGTTGTTATTGACATTCTTTTAAAAAAATATATATACATAACTCAGCTAATCAGCAATTCATAGTTTACGGCTTAATGTCGTGCTGATAGTGGCGTTGTGCGTAGATTAAATCTTTCTTAAACACGGTTCCAATCTTGAGTTAAGCCACTTATTAGTAAAAGGCCCACTAAAGTCCAGTGATCCCACTGACTGATCCATTCTGTGGTTTGTTAATGACTCACAACGAACCTCGACCTTTTAGTTAGTGTGGCTTTTAAGACAAAGATACGACAAGATTACAGATAAGTGGAAAGCTGTGGTCTCTGACTGCCCCTCCGGGACATGCGCATCGTTACAATATATATTAAGGATTATTTTATAGAAGATATAGAAATATTTTATAGAACAGTGTGTAAAAGACGGTCTAGAGCAAAAACACTGATGAATTACTTCTTGCAATAAACACCGACTGGCCCGAACTTAATTAAAGCTCGGCAATTATAACTGCCCTTTAAAGTAAAGATAATAAATCAATCTGTTTGGATTAAAGGATTTAAAAAAACGTCCCGTTAAGTCTCGTATCCTGTGTATTAAAATAAGTTGCGATCGCTTTGTAAATCTTTGTTAACGCTTTCCGATACGATTGTCTACAAGATAGTTTATAGGTCTAGGGTCTTTGTTGAAACGAAGAACTGTAAAGTGTAGATACAAATGGACTATTCGATAAAAATATATATTATTATCTGAACAATGTAATTCCATCCCACACAGTTCAAATGAATAAATAGAGCAGAATGAATGCGATTGTGATCTTATAACATGCCAGTGTCGTATCAGTAATTAATTAGAATAGGTATTGTCGGTACAATCGTGTTTTCGTGAGACTATGTGACCTTTCCGAGCTAGTTAGCCTGCGGTTACAGGGGGAGGACAAAGGACCATTGTACAAGTGGTCCGGGCGGCGCCGCGTGCCTGGCTAGCTTACCTGTGCCTGTGTAGACTGCGGTCTGTCGTCCGCTGCGCTCCGAGGATGCTGCTGATAATCGACACGCTGCGGCTGGCACGCTCGGCACGCACCCCGCTCTCCCCCACAACCCCGCTCACCCCCGCGCACGCCCTGCCTTGCCCCTGGTGCCTCGCATTCCCGTCGACTACGCGTCTGCACGAAACACCGACTAAACATTTAAATTATGTTCCTTTTGAAATTTTAAACATCTAAAAAGGAATTCTTATGTTGTAAGTCGTAACGCGACGCTCGCTGCCTCCAGCGAAAGTTGCGGGAACTCGATGGAGTTGTTATCTCAAGATACGTCAACATTTAGGTTTGTATTTTCATGACGCTTGAATATACCTATATACATAGATATCGCATGTAAATTGATGAATAAGTTTGTGTGATACATACCTATCATGTGTTTTGCAGTCCGTTCTTAGGCCCGAATGAGAACTATTTTGCCGGCTATTCTCCATAGTACTAGAAACAAGCAAATAGTTAACATACTATAGTTGACTTTACGTAAACACATACTAGCCTACATACGTAAAAAAACAGTTTTACTGTACAATCTCCGCCGTTCCGTTGGTCTCGCTGTCGGCCGGTGTAATCTGATCCACCATGTTATTGTAGCCGCCTCGAGCCGCGGACATATCGTATCGATAACCAATCCCGCTTCATTTGTGGCCCGAGACACGCTTGATTGATACCAGTACGTACACACTAGTAATTGGGTGTAGCTTAACGGAAAGAGCAGCAGGGTAACAACCGAGAGGTCGAGGGTTCAGATCCCACCTACAGCATTATTAATGATAAAAAATATATCTAGTTAATCATAGATTGATATATAGAGATTTAATAATATAAAGACGTTAGATAGCAGTAGGTCATAGTAGAGCACGTCAATCACTGAACTATTAATTATATTGATTGGTTTGCAGTGCACAAATTCATTGCTTTGCGGTCTCCTTTTCCATGTCTGTCCTAAAAGTGTATAAAACGATTCTATTCTAATTGGGAATGAAATCACGGACATTTTGTCGTATAGGCATCATCGTCATCAAAAAACAATAATATGCTGCATCACGCTACATTCTTTTATTTATAAATCACGTCAGCATGTCGATTGGTAATCAATTAACACGATCGACAATCCTCGGCTCACTTCCGAGGTTACCCGATGTTAGCCGACGTCGCCCGACGTCCGCCTTGGCCACGCACGACTCTACATCACATTCATGAACACTTCGGGCGTCGACACAACCTTACAGGCTATTGTTTAACACAACACCACTGTTATAAATGAATTATATGCGATATCTGTTCAATAAATTATTGTTTTTTGACGTTTTATACAATCTTATTTTTCAAATTCTTGTAGTCGGGTAAGCTTCAGTGTGGTTTGGTCAACTTATAAAACTATGATATAATATAAGAAAAAAGTTAATTTAAAGAGTTACACTTTAATTTTGAAGTCTTAAGTTATTGCATAAAAGTAAATAGTAAAATATAGAAGCATTTATTTTGACGATGGAGCCCTCTAGCAGTTAGGGCAGCCTTCTCAGTAATGGCACTCGCTTCTACGAAGTCTTCACAATAGGTATCACGACACGGACATTAATTGGCTGACATTCATTTACAGGAACGTTTCTCCAAGAAATTTTCGCTCACCCTATTTCGACAAACACGTGCGCTCATTAGTACCTAAACAGTTGTATTGATTGATGAATTTGTCCGGCCACTGTTTGTGGTTACATGACCGGGAGTAACCTGACGGAGTCTAATGTTTTCTCAAAGTGGATTCTGATGTCTCTAATAACTCACCTGTTCGCATCGCAATCTTTCGGTGTTGTCATTAAAGTAGCTTAAGTTAATTTACTATCATAGCTCAAATTAAACTTTAGGAAATTAAACAGTAAATAGCAATTGTCAGAAATGGTATCTACTAGTCATCCGTAAGTAAAATAGTTAACATAGACATAAAACGTGTAGCTTTTAGTGTCACTAGCCAGCAACAAGCAGATTTGAAGCGCAGACTTTGTACGAGACCTTTTCTTTTAAAATTAAAATAATCTTACCCACGTTTACCATAAATATTGGTATCTTATGTTATCTCAGCGTAATGGACAGTTCGAAGGAGCATGACAGGAGCGGAGGCTCTGATGTCACTTGGGGAGACAAACGACATCAGTAATTTGATGGCAAGATACTACAAACGTCCGGCGCACCCCGTCCAGTGGATGGCGTCACGACTGTCTAGCGGGCAGGTTCTGTGTGTTTTGACCAACTCGAGCCTGCTAATGATGTACGATTGTACGTATACTGTACCGATACAACAAATAAGAGAACATTGTAAACGAAAAAAGGAGGTTTCATAGTGGTAATCTAGAGTTTGTGAAACCCCTCCCTCCGAGCTCTGCAACAAGAAAGGTTCCAAGTGTAACACGATATTCGTACGGCATATTCCTAGGGCCACGTTAAAACCATTTCAGGGAGAATATTCTGTTACTTATGTTGACGACTTGCTTTTCAACATAATCTGCAAAACGCGAAACCGAAAAAGATACTGTGTTTTACTATCTGTAGAGCTCGAATTAAATATACTTGATACTTAGATTATAAGGCCACCGTTATACACCATACGGTGGCTTTATAAATTAAATAGATCGTTAAGGAGGCACTGCAAACGCAAATCTTCCTCTGAAATTCCAATTAACTCTTTACAATTTCCAGATAATACTCCAATTCAAAAGTAGATACTTATATATATATTAATCAAGAACATAAAACGACCGTAGCCTCCTCACATTACAAGCACAAATCAATATGATTACCTCAAATTGATTGCCAAGAAAATAGGGAAAACATCCAATTTGCCACAATCACGTCAAGTACTGGCAATTGTGGGGGAAATTGGCCGATTATGTTGTCGTGGGTATAAGATGGGTGGGCCAGGAGTGGCCGCAGTCGGCAGGTTATATTGCCATGGCATCACCCGTCGCTGTGTGCTGCCTGCTCGCCGGGCTCGTCGTCGGCAACTCGTGGGGGAGCCCCGTGGTAAGACATCACTTACCAATTCAGCAACCATTTAATAACTTTAAGCGTGTTATTTTGCGGGAGTGTTATCACCCGTACGAACTCCTGTCATCATCATCAGTTATGTGTGAATGCTGATGCACGAATTGTAAAACAGCACACAATGTGAATACCATAAGGTAGAGGCAAAGGTTTTAATCAAAAATCAAATCTGCAGCAGGATGGGCGGCCGCTGGCGCTGGTGTCGGAGCTGAGCTCCCGGCTGGGCGCGCACCCCTCCCGCCTGCAAGACGCGCGCCTGCCCCTTCCCTCCGCACAGGACCTGGAAGCCATCAAGAAGGTGGCGCAGATCCTCGTCATGCTCGGACAACAGGTACTGGGCTAGGGTACGTCGCTGCTATTACTCCTCTATGGGATAAGACATCGAACATTTCAACTCACATATTTTCTTTTTCAAATAAAAACAGAAACAAGAGTTTCTTTAAAGTGTCTCTGTAAACTGAATCACGGTAATGATAAAGCGATAGTTACTTCATACTAGGAGTTCCTCAGTACAGTGGGGGCTATTATCAGACATATTCTTCTATCACACATAATACGACAGGTTACGAATAGTTAACACAAAAGCCCACCGCTAAAATCGAACCCTGATCATTTGATTGGTAGCAAAGAAAACACGCTCGCCTATGTCACTACAACATTGTCAAATCAGTTTCATCTTATGGTAGGATGTGCGGAATGTCAGGCATTTTGTTACAGTCATCACGACGCAATGAATATAAATATATATTGTATACCTATACATGTATTTTATATATATTTATGGTTCTGTGCAGGTGATACCAGCGATCATCGGCGAGCCGGTCGCACCCGGCGCCTGCGAGCCTGCGCCTGCTGAAGAAGTACCCAACGACCCTGTCAATATCAATGACAGACAGACATAGCCTACCTGCTTTATCATTATTATCAG
Source organism: Abrostola triplasia (assembly GCA_946251915.1). Classification (NCBI taxonomy): domain Eukaryota; kingdom Metazoa; phylum Arthropoda; class Insecta; order Lepidoptera; family Noctuidae; genus Abrostola; species Abrostola triplasia. Next base: position 181,335 of record OX276438.1, read on the forward strand.
CCTATCTCCGTCCACTGCTGGACATCGTAGGCCGCTCCTAGTAATAGTAGTAATGTAGCCAATATTTAAACTGTCAGTCTGATATTTTCGTTATGCAATTGGATCTAATTATGGGTGTAAGTAGTTAGTGATCTTTTCAATGTGTACTTTCTATGTGGTGTGGTTTGTTGTTATATATTATTGGAAACTGAAAGAATCTACAGGTTTTATTATGTAGAGACATTTTCGGGATATTTAGTAACATAATAATTATTAGCGGCTTCCCTATAAGTAAGGATTTTCATTTTTATGGATGGTTAATAAATTATGGTTTCAAAAACAAATAAATATTGGTTTGATTAATGTATGCAAATGAAGTAGTTAGTATGTATCAGCTCAGGGTGTTAGGGGGTGTCGCATGTGGTGTGGGAGGGGGGGGCGGTGATATAGGAGCTATGTCGGCCCGCGATGATGTATGTGGGGTAAATCCGTGACGTATGGCGCCGATGGTATCGATGGCATGCACATCGCACATACTTGCACACTACCGCTTCAGTGAGGTAAACATAATTAGCTACTAATCTCCACATGTGGATATACATACATTAAGTCACGCCTGTTCCCTAGGTACAGACAGGTACAGACTACGGATTTCTATTGGTACGATCCTGACATACTTCTCCTCATATCCGCTCGTCGGATAAGGGTACTCCTCACTTGACCCTTTTGTAAAACATATCCGATCTGGTACAAGTGTGTTACCTACTAAAATGTTTCGTGACATTTTTACTACAGCTTTATTCAAATATATGTATAGATTAAATTTTGTAATGGAAATATCATTACAATCTACATCACTAATCTTACGAGAAACCGTCATATCAAACATTATGTTGTACCATGGAAGAGCTCTTCAACTATATAAACAATAACCTGACTAACAAACCTTCTGTGCCCTCTTAACATCTCTAATTGCATCAAATTCGGTCCCGCATCTCCAGTCATGTACGTGTGTGGCAAGAAAGTACCAATTAGCAAAACTTGAATGATTTACTACTGAACAGTCTCAGGAGCGACAGTAACAATCAACGAATACCGATTGTTAGAAAGTACGTGCTCGAACGATAATTACCATCCACTTGTATTGTTTTATGTCTATCACATCGATTCATGAGTTCGAGACATTGATTGATTTGTGATTTCCACTTATAAAGAAAGTTGGAAAACTTTAACAGAGAGGTGTTTAATGAAAATCAAACATAAATAATAAAACTATTTTTATTTCTTACTCTTTTGTTCAATCACGTATGCATGTTATCATATTTATCATTATCAACAATTTCCGAAGGGCCCCAAGTACACGCATGAGCTCGTAGTCTCGTGCCTATAAGTACACATTAACATAATGCTTTCCGCCCTTCAATGTCTCTATAATTTGAGCATTTAATGCTTAGGTACGAGTAACAAATATTCTATTAATTGTAGTAAATACGTCGTAATGTAAGGTCACCCTAACATTGTCTCAAGAGCCGTGTACAGTTATCAAGGGACAAACAATTATGAGAACCGAAATGTTTAAAGGGGCCCACACGTATGTACTCAGACTCACCAGTTTAGTTACAATTCATTGTTGAAAAGTGGATTTATTAATGTATCCAACAAAATAAATGTGCTTTAAAACAGATGTAGCGCAGCGGAGCGCTCTTTTTCTCCTTCGTGTACCGTGTCGAACTAAACAGTGTCCATTATTGCACAGTACAGTATTACAATAAGCATACTGCATCTAGTTACTTAACATTATGGAAGGCAATAAATAATAAAGTACAGTCAGTAACAAAAGCTCAAAACAAGAGCGTGGGAATAAGGAATAATATTAGTCCGTGAGTGAGGTACAGTGTGGACCATTCCCGGGGCACAGCCAGCCGCTCTCGGGCACGTTATTAAATTCCTGGCAATCTGCAGCCGGCACACGGCACGGCGGCTAATACCAAAGCACTGCCGGCACCGCCGACCGACGCACACGCAGACGCTTGTAGCCGTAATTGAATGCGAAGAGCTCCACTGTCGAGGGATTAGGAATGGCTGACGTCTACATATTAAACACGGTGCTCATGATTGGATACTTGAATCTCGGCAGACGACGCTGAGCTGTGACTATTATAATAAAAGCTACTCACTAACAATCACTCCACTGTTTTTATTAAAGTACGCTTTTGTCTTCAGATAATGATTGTCTAGACACAACAATGTAGGTAATTCAAATGATATTACCATGTATTCTTAGACTATAATAGAGTACTTACGTCATAGTACTCAACATTCATGACGTCAATGCGTTGTCATGGTGATGGAGCATTGCTTATCTCAGTAACTCGTCGAACAAATTTGGTAAAGAGTTATACACTGACATTTATTAATCTAGCTGTAAGGGTGGGTCATGTAGAGATAGATAGTGCTGATATCTATAGAGAATAGAGTCACGCAAAGGCAGTAGTTGGCTAACTGTTGATAAGCTAATCGCGGTGAGACCGCGTCCGAGCTATGATGACTCATTTATTAGGCACGAAACAGATATTAATTTATCATCCATCATCTCGCTGTATCACGTATCTAAACAACTAGTAATTAACAATTCGGTTCCTCGGGCCGAATGCCACAATATCTAGCGCTTTATATTTATTTATATTTCGACACTAACCTCAGTAAAAATTCATATAAACAATTAAATATTGACAAAAGCTGTTAACATAATAATTACATATTCATGTCAAACATAAGTCAGCACACGACAGTTAATGGTAAGGTTACAGTCGACGCGTCGGCGGTAAGAGTTTGTTCAACTTTGTTTCCGACCGAGTCCTTGGCCTGGATGTGCGGACCCCCCCCCCTCTTCTAGGTCCTCCCCTCTCCCCTCTAGGTCTGAGACCCCCACGATCTTATATAACAGCTGGAGGTCGCGGACCGCGGCTCTATCAAGGTTTTAATTAGATAATTTGTTAATGACCGCTGCTCTCCGTACCCGTTGATGCACGAAGTGGACTGCAGCTAGTTTACCTTAAGATATAATAATTGTTTTAGTATTGTCTATTGTTGAGATGTATTATATATTCATGCACTTGCAATTAGTTGTTCCTAAAAAAGAGTTACAGCGCCTTTATAGGATCTCTACATAACTTCACCACTGTTAGCTCTTATACTAGGTATTTACTTGCGAAAACGTTCCGCACATAAAGATTCTGTCCGTCCCGCACATATCCCAAAGAATTAAAAAACATCCAGAGATTACACTAATATGTGTTCTTAAACCCCCCAACGCGGCAGATTCATCAATCAGTCACTCGGCCGTTTAGTTCGCCGCACTGCTGTAGCAGCAAGCCTCTCCTTCTCGAACCAAACTGTCCCAGCGAGTATTATGCACAGTAGTTTCATTAAACACGTTAATGAAAACTATGCAGCAATTATAATTTGTAATCTGAGATGTCGTAGCTGAGCGAATTGAAATGAAAATGAATTTACGACGAAGGTTACGACACGCCCGGCGCTCGGTGGATAAGCAGATAAGCTGGTAGCACTGTGCCGTATGTGGCTTGGTGTAGTTACATACTCACAGGGTAGTAGGCATAGACTACGGACTTCTACACATAGTAAGAACCACCCTTACAGTTATGCATAATTGATATCTACGCACGCACATTATACACAATTACACGTCGTATTATTGAGTTCTTAATCAGAAATTGGGTCATGCTAAATAAATCACTATTAAGTATAAATAGTAGTAGATAGTAACATGTTATAAATGTATACATAACAGGTTTTAGAGACTACACCGAGGTCTTCCCCTTCCAAACAATCAAGCCGTCTATATTTTAGAAAATAAACTCTGAATTGTATAGTAGCATCGATTTGCAAATATTTGCGTCTTATAAACGACTTAGCAAACATGTAAATGGTCATACTAAGTAAATATCACAGTTCATGTTTCACTAGATAGTTTCAGCATGGCGCTTCTTATTAACGTTCATCTGTCCTTCTTATGTCCGCATCCAGTCGGCTTATACTCTTATGGTCCATTTGGCCCAGAGCCGTAGTTAGATGTGACACACTACACGAATATGGAACAAACTTAATTGCAGACCACAAGTGATTTAACAGCAGCATTAAATAACTAGTACATTAGTTTTATGGCCCGCGTGGGGCTCTCTGCCGTCCACAGAACTGGGCCACCGCAAACAACAGCACCAGCAGTTATTTGGCACAAACTTTTAGCAATACTGAGTACTTACTGAGATAGCTATTGGAAGTTAGAAGAGATGGACTAGTTTAATAAACGACTCTCGCTTAATTATGATCCAAAACGAACACACACAAATATGACATCAGAAAGCGTGACATTCAGGCCACTGAATTAATATGAAATGGGAACTTCATAGGAAATCGAAGTTTGAATAAGCTTTCGGTGTCGTTCCATTCTGTTCGGAACGTTCTTCTATTCTAACGTTACCTTGGAGATCTGGCGACTTCTTACCAAGTTACCACTATTAGTTTGCTCGTCACAGTCCTACGGCCTGCCAGCTTGCTGATTCAGCATGTTTTATGAATCCCTGACTTACTTACCATGTAGACCCAAAACAATTAACTAACTGGACGAAGACAATACAGGGTTTTTATAGCCGTTATGTCGCAGCGAATAAATTATTAACTCTTTTGTTTTTATACATTATTAGCATTTAGGTGTAATAATTATGTTTAAACACCAGTAGGCAGTAGAGCTCGCAACCAGTCGATAATGCTTTCTAGGAATAGCGTTTTGAGAATGCGTGTGAGCCCACACTCCTGTGTACACACACGTGTAGTTCAATGGGCGAGGTTCGAACTCCAGGCCTTCCGACCTTTACACTACAGCGGTATTTCTAGTTTGTAAACACTAATTTAAAATGTTTATAGCTGCGAGCCACGACTGAAATTAAATTCCCGCCTGAACCAACTGGGTCATTAACCTATAACATGTCAGATATGGGTAAAATGATTAATGACCGGTTTCGTGAACACAAGGTCGCGGGTTCATAATCAGACAAGTTTTGTACGCAGTAATTTTTAATAAGTAATTTTCAAAGGTCACTGGCCACCGCTAAGGAAAAACATACTATCCCTCTGACCTATAAGGCTGAAATTGCCAACTTGGACTTTGGAGCACACATCAATGCTTTCTTATTAGTAGTACCTACCTATAGCCCTTGCAGGGCCTGTTGTATTGCCGGGTAGCGTGCTGTAGACTGGTATCATTGTCAGTTGTTCGCCGTCAGCCATATCACCTTACAATGAGGAATAGACGGTTCATAAAATATAAGCCCGAGCATGTAATAAGTAAATAACGCTGTACGTACAGTATACAGCGGTGGGCTGTGTGGGCTGTGTGGGCTCTGTGGGCAGCTATCGTGCGCTCGTCGCCGCCCACGCCGCGTCGCGTTCTGATGGACTGTGCCCGATAGCAATAACTAAAAGCCTGCCATGAGCCATGCGAGCTACATGCCGTGATATGCCACGTACATTGTTGGGGAGTGCCAATGCTTAAGTTCTATGTATGTACACTGTAGACTATTGTTGACGATTGAAGTATATTTTTGATACTTTTTCGGGCTTGAGGTGTGATAAAAAAGCAATCAAAATGTTTTTATCACCTTCTTGCACATTGCGTTCATGCAGAAATTGAGGTAGTAGTAGTAGGTATATTGTATAAAACTTGTATTGGGACTAGAATTGAGTAATATTTTATTTGTTGAAAGCATTAAAAAACAATACCTACGTCTGAAAATAAAATGCACTCCTATGGGAATTAAATAACCCACTTGGCAATATGTGGTGTGGATGCACTCTAAACCTCTGTTTACCTTTCGGAGGGTGATGTTAAATTAACCTATGTTAAAACCTGAAACTTAATTTAGGTATATTAAATTCAAATCTTTGTAAAGCTTTATTTCATAAAGTACAGTATATAACTTCTTACATAAAGCGCTATCTGCGATTGATGCGGAACTACAAACTCACAGTGAACAACTCCTATTCTACATGTTACATAACTTTGAAACTAGATGGCGCTGACACCAATAAAGTATTCAAGTTAGTTCTCTAGTGGATATGTAGATGTCACGACTGGTCTCATATTGGCGATCCTGGTGCGTCGAATGAAGTGGTGCACCCAGCGGAAGGTGCCGTGGAACACCAGCTCGGTGCAGCTCAGCACCGACACGCCCGTCACCACTACCCAATGAGTACTTATTTTTACTGTAACATGGGTTTAGGCAAATTGAAAATATTTTTTCTGAGAATGATCAAGAAGAAAGAATATTTTTATGCTAATGTTTACTCTAGACTTTTTATTTGAGTAGTAGCTAAGGGCTTTATAAGTATACTTTACGCGTTGTTTCGGATATATGCCCTGTCAAATATATCACGGCATTTTTTTTTAAAGCCCATAATTAATTGCAATGTAAAATAAGTAAGTATAAAGATAATTCAACGTACAGGTGACCTCGTACCAGCGCGTGAAGGCTTCCACCGTGTACCACTCCTGGTGGTCGATATTGTAGAAGACCCGGATGACCGTCGTGTTGACCAGTGAGATGTTTTCACTGTAAGGAGAAAAACAAGCAAGGAATGATTCGATTAGAATATACTATATAGCAAGGGGACCAACACTTTGGGAGATAGGCTTAAGATGCCATATAGCAGGGTGGCAGCAGTGGCACCAAAACTATGCTATACTTATGTGCTTTTGTGTAACTTTAAGAAATCCCCTAACTATCCTGAATAAGAAAGTACATCACCTGAGGAAATTCTTGAAGATGCTCATGTTGGGCCAGTGCATCGAGCGTGAGATCTGCGCGGAGTACAGCTGGCGTTTGCACAACACGCGGCAGGAGGGGCAGTCCAACGCGTCCTGCAGCTCTTGGCTCAGCTCCGGGCCCGCGTCCTCGCCCGGGTGCAGGTACATGAACTTCTCTGCAACACACGTATGGCTCGCTCTCGGGGATTGTACCCTCTCTCACAGTCCATTAGTAGAGTTAGGTCTGAGCTATCGGCATGCACAGCGTATACTCGGCACCTCTGTGCTTGTTGAGGCAGGCCAGCTCCCCGGGCGTGCAGACGGGCGCGCGCGGCGCCTCGGCCTGCGGCTGCCAGGCGAAGGGCACGCAGCCGCACAGCGCGCGCGCCGCGCCGCGCCGGCACTCCGCCAGGCACTGCGAGCGGCCCGGGCCCTGCAGCCGGCAGCCACGCTGCGCGGACGTTAACCCTCAGGACTAAGCTATGCTTTTTGTGCTGTGCATCACTCTCAAGATGTAAATTAACCAATTGATAGAAAAAAATGTCTTATTATAATCCAAGTCGCCAAGGATAGATCAGAGAGACAGTCTTAATATAGGTAGTTTTTATTTATTACAAGATGCAGTAGACCTAAGCCCAAAGCCTGAGGCCTTCTTCTTAGCAAAATCCATCTCTATGTATCTATAATTTGGTTTTACTAACAATACGGCCGGCCCCCTATTACATTGGGACCGAAAACATAACTGGCGAAATGTGGGCGTACTATATGTGCACCTCTGCCTACCCCTTCGGGGAATACAGGCGTGATGTTATGTTTTATGTTACGGCCGGAGAAAGCCACCAATTTTCACAGTAAAATTGATAAACTATTCAATTGGCAACTGAGTATTGACCGACTTTTTGTATTACAAGAGATGTATGCAACAGTTTCACGGCGCGGCGACTGTACCCAGTCCTCGCTGTAGTCGCGGATGTTGTCGGCGGGGTACTGCATGACGGCGTGCACGTTGTAGAACAGCGTGGCGTTGCGCGGCAGCGGGTACAGGCGCACGTCGCCGCTCTCCAGCAGCGGGTACTCGTCGCCCGCGAAGATCATCATCTACACACACGAGCCTGCTGGTTACCTCTAAAATAACATACATCATTATTTAGATAAAAACGCAATAAATTGGCTTAACAAATCCGGATTTTATATACTTCATAAAACCCTTTACATAGAAAGCAATGATAGCAAGCCTCATAGATCACAAAGCTTCCCAGGTAATTCCAGTTATACCACGACATAAATTATATTGGTTAACTAGTCTGCTAGAAAATGCTTGGAGTACTAAAACCACCTCCATGCCGTAAGCTGGTCTGCGCACGTAAGCGAAGTCGTCCCTGGACTCTCTGACGACGAAACCGAGCCCGTAGTCCGCGCCGATCAGGTCCAACACCACAGGTTCCCGGTGGAAGTCTGCTGGTCTGATACGAAAACAAGGGTACCCAATAGATAATCTCAAGGAAACACAGTATACTTTCTAGCCAAAAGGAAAACATGTGCAACTGTGTTTAAAAAAAAATTGATTGTTCGTTAAATTCCTCCATTCCATTCCTTAGACATACTAAGTCTTTGAAAAAAAGTGAAACGATTATGTTTACTGGAATCGAGAGTTGAAGACGCAGCAGAAGCCGAGCGACGTGAGTCTGGTCCCAAACAGGCTGCCACAGTGCTCCAGCTGCCCGCGCCAGCTGCAGCGCAGCAGGATCGAGGAGCAGTTCGCAGACAGCTGATTAAAAGGCAAGGTAGGATAGTTATTGGGAATATACCTTAAGAATATAAATATTAACCACACACGTGCTGCAAGCATCTCTTGTAGCGTCTGCTTCAGGAAAAAACATTCGAGCGGCGGGGCCGTAGTAGATCATTTCGATTAGGTTGTAAATAAACTCCAACTTTGTGATGTCGGTTAAACATAATAAAAGGTACTAACTACTAAGTACTTGTCGTGCACCTTGAACATGATGTCGGTGACGTTGTATTGCGACTCCACCTCTCGGATGTAGTCCTCCAGGTTCAGCTTGAGCGGCGGCAGCGCCATCGTCAGCAGCGCGCCCATGTTCAGCAGGTAGTTCTCTATGTCACCTCTGCGATAGCGGTACTTTTTGTTCTTGGGGTGACTGACAATTAACAGAAACAATTGAACAGGACCCACATCGAATCATTTTAGACAATTTCATTTATTATTTAAACAAATTAGATCTCTTCTAACTCATTAACAGCTCCAACTCCTTTACTTTAAAGGCTCTTTACTCACAACATTAGAAGTCGCAACAATATAGTCATACGCTTGCTCACTATTAACTATCAATAGAATATTGCTTTAATATGGAAACCCGTTGATACCGAGAAACTTCATAGGTAGTTGTGAATGAGAATGACGTACTTATATATTTTGATCTATTTTATTATAGTATAAACTAGTAGTTAAGTATGTTTATTAATTTCATATTCTGTATTTTACTTTTTAATTGTTCATTCTAATGCATGTAATCTTAAATTTATGTAGTTTTCTGTTACCCTTTTACTAGAACTGGAACACTTATTCCCTCGATAGGAGACGGGCGTTGGCAACTGCGCCACAGTTTTTAACTTTTGCAGCTGCCATCGTTTATATTTGTTTAAAATTGTATCTGTTTCTGTTCCAAATAAACGATTTTTATTTTTATTTTTTTTATTTTTATTAAGAAGATCCTAATGCTCTGACCCTGTGTCAGTATATAACGAAGCTATCGTACACGTACGTGTATAAATATTGCGTGTAGTTCTTAAGCGCGGCTCTGCTGATGATCTTGTTGGAGCACACCGCCACGGCCGGGAACTTGAAGTTGGTGACGGAGTTGTCCGTGCTCTGCAGGCTGACGATGAGCGGCGGCCGCGCGTGCACCTGCCGGTTGCTGTCCAGTACCATGCTCACGCCCACGGACAGGGTCACCAGCATCAGAGCCACGTACAGGTATCTGACAGACGGTGCCAGAACTATTATAGTTCCTACCTTTGTCTTAAAGAAGTCCTTTCCTGAAACTCTTTTCCTGATTGCCCACTAATGTGTTTCTACAATTTATTTAAAGGTTTGTTTGAAGCTGCTATAAGTTGCCTAATATCTATATATTTAATTTAAAATGAAATTAACCCTTCAGTTTCAGAACGATTGGGCTATAGAAGAGTACCTATCAATGCCCTCGATAAATAAATAAATTTAAAGCTAGCTCATTGTTCGTAGATGGGTGGATTTAAGCCCAAACATGCGTGGACGGCGGGATTCACCTTTCATGCCTGCTCCTACTGGCGTTGATGTACTTCACAGTGGGGATGGAGCAGTTGTGCCAGAACTCCGCGGCGGCGTCCTGTAGGCTGGCCCGCAGCCGCTCCTCCACGCGGCCTCCCGCCCGCTGCCCGAAGCGCATGCGCCGCGTCACCTGGATCTCACGCTTCTTCGCCTTCTTGCTCCAAAGCTCAGGGTCTACTGTCCGCATGTTGATCGCTAATGAGCAGATATTTGTTTGTTGAGGGACCAATGTGTGACTAGAGCAGGCCAGTGTCAGCCGTTCAGTATTCGGTGCATTCTGAAGTGTTCGTGACTAGTAATTGTAAAATTAAATCGAAATGAATTGGATCGGTGAATAATTGATTTAATAATAACGGTAGGTGTAGATTTCACATTTGTGACAAGGTTGATAAAAATGATAAGCAACTCGCTAGCTGTTTTTTGCGTTAGGCATTTGTTCCTATTTCGATTTTTGTTTATGGCCTTGATGATCAGAATTATCAGAAAAAAACAGATTTTGCAAATTGTGATACTTACCTACCGTCCGTAACACATCCCCAAAGCCGATTTTGATGAGCCTTGGTTTGGAAAAGATAGCATTTATTTATTTATTACAAAGACTACAGCCACATAATGATACCTGTATAATATTATTCATACATCTTTCGTTGAAAGTTTATGAAAGCTGGATTTTACACTCTGATACCAATCCCCTCATTTCGTCAGCGCATGCGCGGTGAAGTCCCGTAGGGTAAAGTAATACAGTGAGAAATAAAACACGATAGTGTGTTGGTAACTTTATTAATGTAAACATTCATATGACTAACATGTAGGTATCTCTAAAACGTTACATCTTGATTGAACATTTAGATCGTTTTTCGAAAATACATTCTAATTGTATAATTTTGTTTTAATATTTTGCCTCAAGTTATTAGATTTGAGTTTAGATTAATAATAATTAGTATATACATATTTAGTACTTAGTCAAGATCTACTGGTAAGTTCTTTGTCTTCTGTGAATATTAATTTACACCAAATATTTAAAAGTATGCTCTGCACACCGACACTTTAATAAACCTACTCATATCTTACACACCTAACACCAAGCCCCTAGGTATAGGCCAGAATAGCTGTGCTAGGTCCATTAGATGGGATTAATTCTAGCTAAACATATTTTATATATAGTATACACTAATACAATTCGATATAACCAGACATTATAATTACTAACGGGCAGCTACTTATAATTTTCTTTTAAAAAACAACACTTTTCTTGAGATATAAATTGAGTCTTTGGCCTAATGTAGCAAATAAAATATTTTAATCAATAGTTTTACAAACAAATATACATGACGATTTAACTACAGTTAAATAAGCAATAAAATAATCAGATTTTCAACAAAATAAAAACAAAAAAACAATGTGCCTATTAGGCTTTAGAATAGTCTACTGCCTACTTAATAATAATACCAGTATATACCTAATATTTACACATGTTATGTATACCGGTGTTACCTACAAATGACTGCACAAATGAACCAGGTATGTACCCGTATTTACATCTAAACATTACACCTCCATACTCCTTGTATAACTAGTTTCTTACACTGATTACGACGACATTAATGTCTCTAAGTGATGTTCGTGGATCTCATTTGGATCCTAAGGTGGTAAAATTCGAAATATCATCGTGAAGATCATCTATATTTACATGCTTAACCACTATTTTTATTTAGCAAGCTATCAGCCAATAATTAGCCACTGCAGCATCGCTATATCCTTGCGCATCATTGCTGTCATTTAGCAAGATATGTGACGGGCTCTACTCAAGTAATCATAATGTTATACACAGCTGATGGAGTACTGGTTGTTTTAAATAGCCTACCCTTAGAAAATAGTTATACAATGTTGTAACTTAACTTTAAAATAAGATTTATAAACTTTTAGAACATGGGGGACGAGCTAGACAAATATGTTGTAGAAATAGGGTCTAGAATAGTCCAGGTTGACTCTACAGAGATGAGGAGATGATAGGAGAGCAGTGAGGGTAACTTTGTGAGATAGACTCCTGAAGTAAAAAAAATCCCTGTAAAAGAAAAAACATTGCTTGGCTATATTGACTCTTATGGTCGATGAATTATGTTGATCCTAGGAAGTACTGTTGAGCTGATAACCTGCTACTGTCTAACTTACGTAATATCTTACATTTAATATATTTATTTTTTAAATAACTCTTTTATTCTAATTATTAACATTACATTACATATTAAACCGACTACTAGTTGTATATCCATACACTTGCTAGATCATCGCTATCTATGTGTACGTGTCTCGTAAAAAGTCCGATTATTATATTTACAATTTACTTTTAATTAGAATGTAGCTTTAATTAGACCTATCAAATAATAAAATAATGTTTGAGTAGCAGTAACCAATACTGTTCGTAGAACCTACACTTATGTATTAACTGAACACAATTATTTATATTGTATGTTTAAGTTGTATATTGTAATATTGTTTTGATAGTTATGCATTCTATGAATTACCAAATTCTCTGTTTTGTCAGATTGATACGATTGAATCGCTCAGAACCATACGTATTGCTGAAATAAGTTAACAATTTGAATACTTAACTGAAACCTTTGTCAATAAGGATAACCTATTGATTTTGGAAAAGTAATTAGTTTACCTAGCCATCGGTTAGAATTAGTCTAGGGATCAAACATTTGTGATGTATGAGATAAAGAAAGTTTGGTGTTGAGTTCCATTAAAACGATTAAGTAGTTCAGTGCGTACGTGTGTGGATTGTGGGTCCTGTAGTGTTTGTGTGGTGTGGTTCGAGGCTTGCCCTTAATGTTACTATTGGGAATTTAGTTTAACCAATCTGACGCTATGTATCCTTTTTAAAATGAAAGTAATCCAGATAATTGTTAAATAATATACTTACTTCCACCTACTAATACAATCATTATGTGGTCATATTTTTAACACCAGCTAATTTATTTTCAGTTAAATCCAATTATTAAAGTAATTTATTTTAACGTAAGTCGTTTATCATATATATATTAATGCTGCAGACTTATTCGACAATTAATTTAATACTTCAGTGATACCAAATCTAAACAGTACGAATTTCGTCGCCAAAAGGATATTATAAATTCTGCCGGTGATTAAAATATCACTACATATTATATACAATATACTTAAATATGCCTATGTATTAAATTACTTAATCCTAAACCTGTATGCGTGTGAAATGTACAATGTACCTCGACACAGGTGTCTAAAGATAATATAGTGCATAAAGCCTCTGAAATATAATGTACATCTTACAATAAGCTTACGAACTAACCTTTGGTTATAACAGTATTTTGCATGAGAAAACAACAGAATGCTAAACTGCTCACTTACCATGAACTCTTAGAGCAGGACAGTTTACGATTCTGTCCTGCTATAAGACCCATGGTAAAGGGGGTGAATAATTATACAATTTTGAAAAGTGGTTGGCTAATTATTAAAACAATTTATATATTTTTTTGTTTTAATTAATAAAGTGATGTATGTCGGACCTTAATAGAACTCTGGTTAATCGATAGCAGCCTAATGTTTAAAATAATTATATATCTAAGTCTAGGTCTGGTTTTCTTGAATGCTAAATCAGAACAACTGGTGTTAATCAACCGGTACCGAAGAAAATACTTGAGAGGAAATTTAATGACGTTTTATGTGTAAAAACTATAAAAGGTAAATAACTGAAAGTGTTCTTGGGAACATAGGTGTCGCGCACCCTGGGCCCGGTAAGATTCGCTAAAAATACCGGTTTGCATTCGAGGTGTGAATGTTACGGATACTTACAGACAAACCACTAAACAGTACTTTACTTTAAACATTAATATTTCACACTAGACTGTCTCCAGTCACTACACAATGGCAACATTTTGTCAGGATACGTATTGACACTTTTATATACATATTATAGTTAGGCAATAGATAGTAGCTGATTCTCAGACCTACTGAATATGCATATAAAATTTGGTAAAAATCAGTAAAGTCCTTTCGGAGGAGTAAATACCTACGTACGTACCTAACTAATATTGTGACACGAGAATTTTATAATAAGATTTACAGGTACTTAACTTGAAACTGTCATGCCCGGTCAACGCATCAATTAACTTACTGTCAATTCTCCTGTTAAGTGTTTATTAAATTTCTTGGAGGTTTGTTTGCTCCTCTGATTTGATACTTTTATCAATTGACGTTGTTGATCGAAGATTGACACGGATCAAATATAAACTTCAGATTCAAATAGAAAATTGTATTGTATATTGACTTGACAGCTCCGTTAGTACTTCCAACACGCTATGCCGGCGGCCTGTCCGGCGGCGGCGGGTATTTAAGCCGGGCTTGACGCACTTACGAGCCGCTGGCTGGAGGCCTTTTATTAGGTCTCGCCAATCACCCGGTTAAGCAGTAAGAGCTCCTTCAGAGCTAATTGCGAGAGACAAGGCAGAAAAAAAAACTTACGAGCCGCCGGCATGGCCGCCGGGGTATGCCGGCGGGTGGCGCGGGGCGGCGTGTCCCAGTGATAGTGTTACCCGGCTGTCTCAACTGAAATGATGTCGTGCGGCCGCCAGCGGCAGGAGCCGGCGGCACCCCCGCGCGTCATAAACTCGCCAGCAAAGTGTGTAGGAACCTTCAAATTGATGGGTGTGATCGTTGGTGTATATTTTGACTTTTTAGAAACTGTGAGTGAACAGTAAAAAGTTACCAATTGAATTTAATACAGCTAACTAACTTAGTCATTTATTGATATATTTTTTTAGATAATGTTAGTAATTAAGACTTTGTGTTAATTAGTGTCAGAAATGTCTTCGTAAACTGTTTTAATATTTACAAATAGATTTTCTTAACATCTTATTCAACTAAAATACTTTCTTGTTGAAGTAACTATAATTTTTTTGGTATTTAACATTGGTAATTATATGGTTCACCTGTACTTACACCTTAGCACACCGCCTACTTCTTAACAATTTTAAAGGTAAGATCAGAACACATCCGCACAGCTAGTATCATTAATATAGTGTCCAGCACGGTCATCGAAAGAAACAGTACGGTGATCCCTAACCAGCTGCCGTTCGCCGAGAGGATCGGCTGCATGATCTTGTTACTGGTGCCGTTGAAGACGAGTGTCAGCTCTAGGCTCATGACGTCACAGTTGAAGAGCGCTTTAATAACATCGATAGCTCCGAAAGAAACAACAACGAAGCACACCATCTCCATGATCTTTAACAAAGCGTTTAAACATCTGTGCACGTTCAGACGAGCGCGGGCGCGAGTGCGGCGCGAGGCGCGAGCTGACGTCACAGGTACGCCACAAACAGGAGCATCGACAGCAATAGGAGAGACAGGCCGCTCACCCCCGTACGCGTCGAGCTCGACAGGATGCCCTTCCCTGCGCCACGGGGAATCATACTCAGTCATTATACGTACTAAGACTACGTTAAACTAGATATACATAGAAGCGTCATGACGCGTAAGGAAAGTCAAGTAAAGGACGTTTCGTTACGCGTCCTAAGAAAAAAAAAAAAAATTATTTCGTTATGTTTCAAATGAATCTAATAGGAATTTCTATGTAATAGGCCTTATTGTACATTGGCATTAATATGCCAATGTACAATTATTAAGTAATTTAAAAATTAATATTAAGTAATTGTCTACTTTTAGGGCTGAGAAAAGTGACCACTAACATCTCGTTCAATCAAGAAGACTTGTAAAACAAGAGTAGAGTGACTCACATCGTTCCGCGAGCTTCCTGTAGCAGCAGCAGTCTCGCAGGCGGGCGTACTGCGCGCAGTCGTGCGCCAGCGGGCGGCAGCGCCGGGCTCCCACGTAGCACGTGTGCGGCAGCCAGGGGAAGGGCTCGGCCACGAAGCGCCGCTCGCAGCAGCAGTGGTCGGCCAGCACGCGCGTCTCGCAGTACTCTAGTTCGCGCTGGCTACAGCTGCCGCAGCCCGGGCGAGTTGCTGGCACTGCTCGGACAAAGATGGTGATTTGATTAGATTTACCAAACATAAGAAGTTTCCCTCTTCGACTGGTGTTTTTATGGTTTAAACTTTAAATCAAGAGATGACTCCTTTTATACAAGAAAATTTACAAATTAAGTGTTACTTCAAGCTCGACCGCAGACTGCAGCAACCGTGCTGCCAAACCGCAGCGGCAGACCACAGCGACACAAGGGTTTTTTACTAGGTATAGGTTTATGCCGGTGCCCCCGAGGGGGGTCTTATTGGGTGTAACCGGACATAGGCGAGACTGCATGAGCCTCCAGCTAGGCTAACTACTAATGTGATGCGATGCTACCAAGGGTACCCCCTGGGGGTCGAACCTCGACTTGATGCACAACCACAGAGTGCACGGTATATTTATACAAAGCGACTGCACCGCTGCTCTGTAATGTTGGTAATTTTTTGCCAGATTCGACTGCCAAAACCAACATTAATCGGTGGTTACTTACAATGCTAATTAAAACCCATTTGTGTATCAAGTTGTTCTGAAGATAACCTTATCATTATTAGGTTGCCGTCTGCAAACGAGCTCGGACCTTAGTATTGTTATTTTAAGTATGACAGTAAGTTGCTGTAAATACCTAAAGGTCACAGCCCAGCGTGAGTAGAACTTCCTCAAGCTATTATTTTTCTAATAATAATATTAATATTTTTTGTAATACTTTCCCTGATTGCATTCAAATAAATAATAGAGGCCGACTAAATATACATAGGTAGACAGCATAACACAACATCACGCCTGTATTCCCCGAAGCGGTAGGCAGAGGTGCACATATAGTACACGCACATTGCGCCAGTTATGTTTTTTTTAGGTCCCAATGTAATAGGGGGCGAGTATACATAGGTAGGTGGGTACTTATTGATTTACGCATAATGCATTACGTACCCTTCAGGTGAATTATTTAGTCGGGTATTGTCATATATAACTCATACTGGCTTCTTGTGTGCCACACATTGACCACTCGATCAATAAGAATGCATTAGATCAAGCCCTGAGGAATGCTAAACATTATGTATAGGTACGGTACACCTAAAACATATTTATGGTACAGCGGTGCCCATACATCATACGTCATGAGAGAACAATGGCGGCCACGTTAGGGTTACACCCCACCGTAGCGCGCCGCGCCGCCGCGCCTGAGGTCACCTACTTACGCGGAGAGCCCTGGAACATTCTAGTGACCCTTCCTGTGCCAAATAATTTTATAACGCATGACCGGAGTCTGAGACCTCCAATGACTATCCGCAGGAGCTAACGACCATTTCTTGTTATATCACGTTCTATGATTTAAAAGAATCTTTATTCTTTCCGCATACTTTTGTTATAATGTTTTAACTAAAATATTTTAATTAATCTAATGAACCTTTTGTAGGTACTGTAGGAATGACATAAGATACGTCATTAGGTCGTCCATTTTATTCGACCAAAATTTCGATCTGTTACGTGATGGTGGAGCTCCACCCTTACGCAGGCGTGCAAGTGAGCTTAAATGTGTTAATTAATTGTAATATCACCACGATTTGTCATCCGATCTTCCTGACACTTAGGACATGCGCATTGCGCAGTCTACGAATTTTATCCGACCCTAAAATATGGCAGCCGCCATTTTGTCTTTGTTACAATAATTTCGTGAACCGATCTAATAAAATTATTCAAATTAATAAATCAATAGTTACAAATTTGGTATAATGATGCTATATTCTTACATCGCGAAAACGATAAAAAGAGAATAATAAATTATTTGATAAGAATTTATTTGTCAGAGACTTAGGAAATGCCGATCTGGTTACCACATTGGCTAAGCGATTGGACTGCGCTAAGGGTTGCGGGTTTGATTCCCGCACGGGACAAAACTTTGTGCCGACCACAGATGTTTGTCCCGAGTCTGGGACGTGTTTGTGTATGTGATATTTCATGTTTGTGAAACGCACCCACGACACAAAAGAAATTCCTAGTGTGGAGCGAAGTTTTAAAAAAAATCGTGTAATTTATATTTTGTGTAATTAACATGCAAATGAATACATACTAAAATGTATTTACAATAAAACATGGCTATCTAACAAATTATTGCACAATGTATAAAATAAAGTGTGAGCTTGAATTACCTGGCAATGTGGTGCAGTCGCGAGCCGGCGATGCAGTGGCGGGCCGGGCTGTTCGAGCCGACGCATGTGTACTAGGGGTCCCGATATTGATTTATTACTTAGCGCAGGTCTAGATGGGACAGGCTACCTGGTGCGGGGGGCCTCGCGCACCCCCACGCCGCCTGCACCCCCGCTAGCCTCCCTCCAGCCTCCGAGCGGCCCGGGGATAGGGTAGCGATGTAACGCCATTTGTATGTACCGAAAACATATGACTAGTTTCCATATCTACATTTAATATTGCGCATTTTATTGACGTGCAAACGTAATAAGCATCCGAACTGTATGGAAAGTTCTCGTATATTTATTAAACATTGTGAATATCATTTGTTGGAAGATTCTAAAACAAAACTTAGAAGAAAGCACTCAATAATAATATGGCACAAATTCCCACTTTTTATAAACACATGCGTCAGAATATCGAACAACTAGCTCATATTATAGTGACGACAAATCGAAGGTTACAAAAATCTTATTTGATTTGGCAGTCGCCCGTGACATCGGACAATGTTCGTACACAACAATAACATGTAGTACTTGAGATCTGGAACCAACCTTCCTGTACCCTAATCAGGTGTAATAACATAATTTGTATGCACACAATACATGAACACATAATTGCTCATTATCGTTTGGGCGTTCCCTACAATCCCGCTGAGTTGTGTAGCGACACGTACAATCTAACAAGATGATTTCTATATTTTCAACCAGGCAGAATGACGCATGTAACTTACGTAAGACATCATTCTACCTATCATCACCGGTTTTCATAAAAAAACATAATTGCGGAATAAATGTAATTAGATTAGTTACTGATTTATCAGAAAGTAATGCTAAATTAATTTCGTGGGCCCAGCCCCGGAAGGAGCTAGACTCATATAAAAAGATATTCGACAACTTTAACTCACAATAATAATGTTAAATTGTATAACTCAGCCTAGGTAGATAAAGATCAATTATCATTAAGACCTAAGCTCTGTAGGTAGTGATTGGTTCAATACTTGTTTTTGGTAACGAGTCCATTTTCTAGGTTTTACAAACAAACATTTTCGTATTCATAATGCCAACAAAATAATCAAGTAATAGTGTTTTAATTGTATTTGATATTTTGTCAAGGATAGCTTTCTACGAGTACGTTTGTCAGAGCTTTAAAAGTTTTAGCAATAGCATTCATTAGTAAGTACTTTGGACACGCCGAAACCTTTGTATATTTGAAATCTTTCCCCGCAACAACCTAAAATATTTTTATTACTCATATAACCTTAATGAAGGTAATCTCAACGTCGTCACTTATACAATGCACCGTCACAGCACATGTCATACCAGCGCTCGCCATGCACAATGTCAGCTGGACAATAGTGTGACAGATGGGCCACGCCCGCGGGCCTCGCACAGTCCCTCATTAGAGCAGCCCGCCGACCTTCAGCGCGGCTTAATTTGTACCTTCATGTGCAAGTGCATGAAATACATGGTTGGACGCTGGATATGTCAATAATTACTTATACTATGTACTGGCAAAAAAATTGGTTGAAGGCAATGTCAGCCATGCCAGCTACCGTCTTGACTTTGATGACATCGTTAGAAATGATACAGAAGTGTTTCAAGGAGCTTTTAACAACTCAATCGAAAAATACCACTTAAAACCAGTAAAGATATAGACAATATCTATCTATATGCAAACACATAAAATTAGTCTAGAAAAAAGGAGGATCCGCATGAGTTATAGGTCAAGCTGCATTGTGTCTACATCCATTTAGATCTTGTGATGTTTGCATGACTTTAGGACGAACATCAAACGGCAAGCAATGGTCAAATATTTAGAAACTATCAAAATTCTGAATGGTTGGAGAGATTTATGATTCATACTTAGTTCAGAATAATAAGCAAACGTTTGAAATATGTGAAACATTTTGAAGGTCAGACTTAGAACTTTTTGTGAAGACATGGAGATTGGACAATGCTTTGTCATTCTTATTTTTGTTTTATAATTGTTTCGTCGCACTAGTTACTCTTTCTTCAGTGTCGCTGTGTTTAACTGGCATAAAGTATGATACACAAACGCCGCAAATTGTATAAGACAGTAGTGCAATAAAGCGTCAGATAAGTTGTTCTCAGTGTACCTATTCGCCCTGACACATTTTGTAATCAAATCCGTAAAAATAAATTAGCAATTTTTTTGGAGTCTGAACAGTCGTAAAACGTTATTATTACAACGTTTTAGGTACTTCTGTTCAGATAGTTTTATTATTTTCAGTAGCACCATGTATCATGGTATGTTATATAATCTATAGTATCATGCCTTAATTGTGGTATATAATGACGAGTAATGTCTGCACTTTACACCTAATTCCCCAACCTTCAGCACGATAACATCTCAGTCAGGATCGCTAATCGTCGGCATCGCTCCGACTAATTAGTCGCCGGCGACACTATTACGAGATCACACCGATACCACCGGCTACTGACTCATTCATTGTTGTTATGAGTTCTAGTGAGATCATCTATAAAATGTAGTGCAATCTGATCGCATAGGTATTACGGCGAGGTGACTTGTTGACGTGTTAACCTGTGTTCTACGACTACGGTGGTAAATTCGAAGTTGTCCTATCAAAAATCTTATGGGATATCATGGTCCAGAATTTTAGACTAGTCGATTTTTTCAAGGCAACTCTGCTCGTATAAGAAAGTAAATACTAACTGAAAATCGATTCAGTACAGTTGAGTATCGTTCAAGAATGTAACATAACATGTACTTACAATAAAAATATAACATCTCCGAAGTGCTTAACGAATCACTACACGTGTGTACACTAGTTGTTGCCAACAAATTCGATATTGTTTAAAGCATAACGCGTGATCATAAAACTTACTTTCAAAGTTTTCCTTTCAAACAGTGAAGTAAGGAACTTGCTACGTGTAAGAAGTAAGACCCTAACGACAGTCTGTTCTCCAACATAATAGCACAGATGATAACCGCACGTGGGTCATAACAACAGGCACTGCGCATGTCCTCAGGTATCAGATGTTGCGTTAATGACGTGTCGTCTTGGCTAATTGTTGGGCCGATGTAACGAGCTTATGATCGCGTATTGTTGGCGCCTGCGCCGGTGCACGGTGTATTACTTTACTACGGATTATCAACTCAAGTGGTTGAATAATGTGTAAAATTTGGGAGCGTTGCCTCTTTGAATATTTACAGATAAGATAAGTAAGCTGTGACACAAGCTTTATATTCTTTCTATTAGTTAGTCTTTATAAGTTAATGAAATCTTTTCTCAATATTTTAATTGAAGCTGATTTCATTGACAGGGTTTTACTTTCGAAATAATAAATATTTGTGAAATCTACTAATAATTTCACGGAGCTTACTTCTAATTTATTAAATTAATTCTATACAAAAACTCTTTAAATTGATAACGTATGGCCACTCTATAGGATCAATTAAATATTTGAGTGTATCAGCTGGATCAATTAAGGCAAGTCATGACTATAAATAAATGGTTCCAGTCCGGAGTGGTTCGGCCGCGCTTACTCATTGCCCACCAGATAATGGACTCGCCTACGCCTGTTTACTCGGCGATCTGCAGCCATCTGCCTGACAGACAGCCTACATCAAGACTTGGTCAGCAGTCAGTTGATTGCTGTAAACATTTGTCCAGCTCCATTGAAATCAAGCTAAGAGCGGCTGCGGAGTGATCGGCCACTCCAGTAACATCTAATCGCCAATTCATTTTGCAAGCGTCGTGATTATGACATTCTTTTGCTGATCCAATGTTGTTCTAATGAACAAGTCGATGGCGAAGAAATAGCTTTTCTATGAGCTGGATCGTAAACTATAAAATGTAAGTGTGTACCTACATTATTAGAGAATAGTACCACGTATAGATGGTTAATTATATTATACTTAACAAACCAACTAACACAACACAACAATCACTCCAATTTGTACTTTACCTAACAACATAATTAAAATAAACAGAACCTCAAACTCCAACCTAACTCTGCACACTAAGTGTTCATTAAAAGTTAACCTTAACAACGTCTTAATTAACAAATTAATAAAACTTTCAACAAAGAGTCATTTTCGTCAGCTCCCAACGTGTTTCCCGAAACCTCTCAGGGGTCACGTTTTAACCGGCTTCCTTGAATGTTGTACCAATTCGCGACCCGTTTAATGATGTTTAATTGAAGTAACTCAAGCAAACGTTGTGCCGCTACAAACGAAGTACAGTTCTATGAGCGGAGGGCACCGGGCGAATATATATTGGTGGGAGGCTATACGTATACAGTAAACGCGTGTAACGACGATACGCATTAGGATGTTTCAGTTTTCATAGCAAATGTGCCACAAGCTTCGCTCTTCAGCGGAACAGCTTTGAGCTGGTATTGAAGTAGTCTGTTTGTTCTGTCAACTAGGCAAAGGTTTGCTCGAATTGTGAGTTAAGCTCTGTAAATAAAGTTTAATGTCACCTATGTATCTTTATTGTGTGCAATAAATAATTTACAAAGTATCATTCGTTCTCTTAAATCACTGTCCTGTTTATCAAAGGATACGTTGCTTGTCTCCTAGCCATAGCCCATCGTTGCCACGATTAAATACAATGTACAAAGATTGCGTAATCTTGTATTTCGCCACACATTCCAACCACTTGGCTATTCACATCAATTTGTCGTTTAATTCAGGTTATTATAAATGAACAAATGTCGAGGTCCTTTATTGTTCCTTTAAGGGGATTTAAGAATGATCATATAATCTACTCGACTCGATGGTAAGTTACTGCTTGATGAAATACAGTAGTAGAGTTCATACTCATCGTTTGAGCGTACATATACCTATTCAATTTCTGATAGAGTCGACTTACATACGATTGTATATTAGCGCCTAATAACTTTAGCAACGTCCGTATTAAGACAGCCACATATTAAGGCATGCATATATTGCCTATTTTCACATACCTTCGTGTCTTTACCTTAAAACTTACAGGATGTATATAGTAGGTAGCATGGGTGATGTATCTTTCCAGGACAAAAACAATTCAGTTTTGTTTTCCGCATTAGACGCTAAGTTTAGGATCCTTAAGGTGGACGGTGGTACATTACCATCGTTGACGTTGAGCTGTGTGGCGGCGCGGCGGGCGTCGGCGGTGGACACGTCGTGCTCCACGAAGTACTCCTCGTAGCGCACCTCCAGCAGCGTGTCATCGGAGCCCCAGTGCTCGGAGTCGTTAGCCCGGGAGCCGTTGCCGCGCCCCGTGCCTACGGGCTTCGAGGCAGCCGCGTGACGCACCTGCGACGAATTAGGAGAGAGAGCCATTGGAATACCTTATTTGTGTTAATGTACGGACATTGAGTGTTTTATTAATCTAATTGGTGCAGCATGTAAGGTACTAATATAAAAGCCATATCAGAAACTCATTTTACTATTAAACCAATTATCTTGTAACACTTTACTGCATTACTTTCAGAAACATCAGTTTTGATAAACATCAATCTTGTAGTTAGGTACGGTACTTATAATATATTAAATACGAGGGAGCATGGTTCACCAGTACTTCAGGCACCCGGAAGATGACGTCAGCGGCGGCCGGGGCTGGCAGCAGCGGCAGCAACACCAGCGCGGCGCCTGCGCACAGCCACGCGCGCATCGCTGCCCGGTGCCGCTGCGTCACCATACCATGGCACGCCAAGTCACGCAAGAAACTGTTGACGATAACAATACGTCAGATTGATGGGAAGTACACGAATCCTATCTCCACGGAGAAAGTATTGCAGATCGATCAAATAAATTGTTGTCCGTACGCCATCTATTGCTTCTTAAATTATTTTTTGTAAACCATGTAAAATCGTGGCAGCGTGTCTTATAAACTCGTAAGTCATCTCAGTGAAGTGAAGTTGATTGATTGATTATTGGTAACAGACACCGTGACACTCTTTCAAGTGAGCCAAACGCTTCACTATTCGCTCACAGTTCGAGACTAATTAGGTTATTACAATGACCTCGGCTCAAGGTCAGTTTCTAGGTAATCTTAGGGATTATTTACAGCCGTCTACTTCACCTTCGTTAATTTATGGTGAGATGTTTGTTACGTTAATCTATTATTTCATGTTTAGGTATTCCAGCATTAACACGCACTGTACGAGTATCTGTTTATTTACCTCTGAATTATTTTTGTTAAATGTGAGTGCACCTCTGCCTACTCCTTCAGGGAATATAGGCGTGATATATATTATATTCTTGCTGCTAATTCCCCAAGTGGTCTTTAGAGGTGTTCTCTTCCATCAGAATAAAATGAAGCTAGTGATGGGCGGTGAATATGGGATTCACCGCAGCCCCATTTTGCTATGACTTTTACACTTTACAATAGCCAGACCGACGGCGACGTCATAGTTCAAAGGCTTTTGCCGCCACAATATAGGTTACAAACTACACTTTATCACCTATTGATAGAACATATTCGTCAATTGTCTATTGTATACAGCTATGTCGATGTATACACGACATAGCTGTATGACGTCGACGAGCACGTCATCGCGACATTGACAGCGTCAGGAGCGCTTCCTGTTACCTTCACAGGTGAACTTGCAATGTCTTAGCAATCCCAGGTGACATGGCAACCTTAATCAGAGAACAATTTGCAGGTTTCATATACCTATACAATACAACTACCATTACACATATAAGTAGGCGATAAAATCCGCAAGTTGTACAAATTGCTGCATTACCAATGTACTGTAGCTCGTGAAACTACAACCAGTAGTACCGCGGCGAATATTGTATTGTTTCAAATAAGTACCTCTATTATTAAGAAGCCCTTAACTCTACATGTATACATAGCCACATACATCTTGGTCTACTGGTCTACTTACATATCTCAGCACAGAAACACTGCACTTTGTTTAGAAGGTGGTACCTACCTATTTTATTTACATTCATTAGTCTAAGTGATAATTCTACAAAATGTAAGTGATTCAATTAAATTCCTTCATGCGATGATCGTCGGGCTGTGGCATTGAAACAATTACAAAATCAAGCATTCTTATTTATTATGCTTGATTTATATTGTTCCAATTGTACATAATTGTTTATTGTAGTTAATTATTCTTGGGCACTTGGAGGGCACAATGCCTACTTTAACGAGGAAATACGAAATAGCTCACTCTATAATTCTTCTTCTAACATAAACTTTACTGAAGCCTTGTTGGCTATGTCCTTGGCGTCTATTGTCCGTACAAACCCTTCGACCAACCGTCAATAACAGTCAACCAGGGGACTACACTTTACAGTCACGGCCACTTAACCGGAATATTCTTCTGACCACCATACTCTCAGGATCGCCTACCTTGAACTCTAATTAAGTACTCATCAACATATAATGATGTAGGTCTAACTGATGATGTTTCAATCTTCAAATATTTCTGTGCTTTGTTTTAGTTCCTGTAAGAAGAGTCAGAAGAGATGCCTTGATCAGGGTAACGTCATAAAATTTAAACTCCGTTCGAATAAAAGTATATTAAGTGTACCCAAACCTAAAGATCTAATAGTTCCCTACTACTAACACGTGAATACGTCGTTAAGATAATGGTAATCTGGGTCTTTTAAGTTCATTGCCATGTTTTACCTCAGTATAATAATGATTGCAAACAGACGGAAGAGAATTAGATTCCTAGGGCCCATAAGTAACTAATTTTCTGCTTTTTCGTTACGGCATATCATCTAAAATCCCCTAAAACGCTGGACATACTATATTACTACACATTCGAAGAATATACGCAGGAGTTAGTTTTTTTTAGTACGGCTATATGAGCTATCGCGTTTTGTGTGGTGCGGTCCTTCGGCACATATTTCGGGTTGTCGCTCAGTGCACATGAATGCAGTGATATAGTTCGTATGCGCCTCGCGTGCGACACCAACCAACCGTTGTGAACGCATGCCAAGCACTTAGAAAGGTTACCTGATTAGTACGCCGGTGTCAAACCACTTCATGGGAGAGTTCCGCCGTGTTTACAGAGATTACGTAATGAAAAATCGGTGCAGGACCTGTATTATCGATTCCATATGTGAGGTACAAGTGTTTAGATGAAATATTCATGAAAATGTAGAATCGGGTCATAAGTCAATTTACATATAAATTAAAGTTTGATTCTGAGGAATAAAACGGTTTGATTGAATTATCCATGATTATTGATTACTCTTTAAATTACAATTATTCTCAGGAATACCTAAACGCACTATTGTTAAAACCTTGAAAAATACTAGAAAAAATCTATTATAGTTAAAAATCTATTATTATTATAGTAAAATAGAAAAAATCTGTTTCTTGCAGACGAACAATGCTTATTGATATTTAGCCACTTTGGCCTGTTAACTTTATGTGGTACTTGTCCTGCTAACTACCCTAAGGGCTATACAATGATTCTAATCGTTTCTCCGTCTGGATTGGTGTCAAAATTATTGGGTCACCGGTCTAAGGGCCCTGCGACGTGCCCACAAGCACGTGCGCACTGGATTTAACAGTTGACACCAATGTTACTTACAACTTACTTTCTATTTATTCTGATAAATACTTTTACCTGTGTTTAGCATAAACCTGGAAGTGTCTCTACATTGGTGGTTCTTGATATGGTGATTTAACACGTACCTAATAAGGTACGCGTAACAATAACTTGTTATATCATCTCAACGTAACGAAAGACGCAAAGAAATAAGACCTCAGCGGGGGGCGGGTAATATATATATCATCGGATGAATGGAGTCCTCGGCGAGAATCGATCCGAGACAAATTAGTGTTGATGTAAAGCAGTCGATAGCAAAAACTCGGCCTTCGGTACTGGCGGGCAGAAATGAGAACCGATCACGGAAAGCGAGCTGAGAACTATCTGTACTACAATAGTTAGTCGAGCTACTGTTGACATTGTATACATTGTGCAATTGTGCATACAAATAAGAAACCAAAGTTACGGCTATCATAGAGTTTCCATAACCTAAAAGACATTTAACAAAACAAAATACTTCAGTGTACTTATCGGTTATGAAGTAGACGCACTTAGCAGTCTTACAGTGGGAGCGTCAGTCACCGAGCTCTGGTTGTACCGCGCTCTGAATTTATTACCTCCATACTTTTTACGTGAATACGATTTACGGCAGTGTTAAGTGGCTAGTCGACGTGTTCCGATGATTTTAGATAATGCAGTCTCAAGGACCAGCTATAAACTACACCTCTCGCCCGACCATAAAAATGTTACTTTAATGTTTTCGATTGACAGACTTCGCAATATTGTCGTAAACTAAATAGGTATTGTTTACCTTGAAATTTATTGAAAACCGTTTGGTATTTGTATGAAACTATGACTGATGCGAAAACTATTGTTTCGCCAAATAAATTAGTTTGAGTAAGATGGTATAGTGTAAACATTTAGCAAAATAATTAACTCATGATGTGCCACGGCGGTCGTCTCTAAACATCTTTATCTTCTATACCATACATTTTAAAAACCGTATTCACCTTAGGTTTATCATAAGCAACATTCATGTACATCTTAGAACAGCTCACATCAAAGCACAACGTTATTCAGAGCAGAAGCTGTCTGAATTCACCCCGTAGCATAGTGGAGACAGTTAAGACAGTGTAGCTTGACCCACATGTCTGCAAGTATGTCGGTACGTCCGCGGCTTTGTAAGGCGACACCCGCGGGACGCAGTTCCTCTTCCGCTGTCATCCACACCGCGCCCGGTGCGCCCGCGCTGCTACTGGATACCACTTAGTGGTTGGTCATCTGTTTAGTAATTACGTATCTCTTTGATGTTACGGGTTACGAAGATAATCATAAGTAGTTTACTAAAAAAGCGTTAGTCGGAGAATTTGGTTTGTTAGGTGGCATTGATTGTAACATTGTATCTCGTCGGTCGGCTCTATTCATTCTCGTAATCATAAAAACTACAAACTCTGAACTCCCCGAGTACCGAACTGACCTAATTCACAAACTTTATGTAACAAGCTAGTAGTCTACAATAACTGGCTTGTCACCTCGCTACCTGAGTTAGTTTTGCTGTTTAAGCAGCAGTGAGGCACAATGCATCAAAGTTTCACGTGAAAGTTTGTCAGATACTCGAGTGACAGGCGCTATCTTATCGCGGTGGGTGCCAGTGCCAGGGCTTTCAATCTGGAGCGAGTAAAGTTGAACAGCCCGGTGACTGTCCCTCTAACTTCATGCGATAAGCTTAGTTTTTACGACACGGTGAGGACCGATAACGGATTACTTGAGTGAGCTAACAGTCGACCAGTCAAGTGACATAACTCGATGAAATGATTTCAGAATGACGCGAGCCCGTGTTTTTGTTTTGGACGATGTAACGTTATAGGGCTGGATGTAAATAAATTCTATTACACATTGCCGTCATTGATTGTTTAGTTTATTGACTAATTATTTAATTATTGGTTGTTTTGATATATTTCTATACCTAATGACATAATGAATAAGAAAATTGATACATTATATACATACTCTACATGCTGTAGAGCATCCTTTTATTTTCCTTTTAGGTATCGTTTTCAATTCCTGTGCAACACACGGTTAGACCTTCAGCAACATTCTGATTGTGGTCACGTAACTTCCATTGACTTAGATATCGTCTGATTTTTTAGTCGTTACAAAAGATATTATTTGTTGAAATCTTTTGTGCATTTTCACAAACAACATAAATATATTTGGCGTTACTTCCTACGATTCAGTCGCACCCCTTTACATGTCACCACCTCCACTTACGTCATTACAATACACTAGTGCAATATATTATTTAAACTTCACTTTTACCAGAAATTCTGTCGAGACTTCGTTGTTAGACTTATTTTTAAACAAACTTACTCAGAGCCAGGTGTCCTCAGAAAACTAACTACAATTATTCATAATGTATGAATGGATCTACATATTAAATGATTCGTATGTGCGTGTTGCCGGTCTAGTTTAACGAAGTACGTTAAATAGTTCTTCAACTTAAAATTGGATTTATTAATATAACGTAGAAGAGTATCTACTCGAATGTAAAGTCCACTTTACATTCGTGTAGATACTCTTCTACGGGTTATAATATTTATTGCTTTTCAATGCTAGTTACGCCAGCGGACTGTAGCCACTTTTTACAGTAACGTTCCACGAGAAAACGCGCAGTTAGCTGTAGAACAAACTTTTTGTTTCAGTTTTTGAGTAGGCATATCTTGATTGGATAACAAGGCAATGTAACCGCGTGCATAAGTTATAATCAACGTAATTGAGAAAGACTTAATTGTGAGAGAACTTTGCATTTTTTTATAAGATAAACGTTGCACTTAGCAGTATCTATATAAAACTACAGTAAAAATAGATGATTATGATGGTAGAAAATACTGTGTTTTAAGTAGTACATGAAGAAAAATAGTAAACAAATGGATAGGCATATTACTAACGGAACATCCTAGCTATAACCTTATTTTATGGATTTTAACAGTGTTACGAAAGTTTGCGACGCATATTTAATAATCAGTATGTCATAGTGCGCAACATGACATGCGTATGAGATCAATCAGCATGGAACGTAAGTAGCGCGTATTTACCTGAGCCGTTAGAATCACTGAGCCGCAATATATATGGCCTATTTATCACCATAACTTGCCCGCGACCGACCGGCCGACGGGCACACAGCTGTTACTTATCACGTGTATTTTTATTATTCTGCTCAATATCGACGACGGACAGGGTTATTTAAAAAGTGCTTCAGTGTGAGCTAAATGTTGAAGTATTAGAGTTTCGATGTTTATTCCTCAATAAAATTTTTGTTAAGGGGTTGGTAGAGCTATTTCGGACAAACGTTGACCTAGTCACTACTTGGCTGTGCATCTATACAAAGGAACAGCAGCTTTTTTATATGTTTTACAACACTCTTGTGCCATGTGCGTGTGTGATTCATAATTTGTAAAGGAACCCTCGATAAAGGGAAAACCACTAATGTAGGGCAGAATTAAAAAATGTACGAAACACGCAACCGGAGCTGCGCTAAGACACAATATTATTTTATTAAATTAGTTATTGAGAATGTTTGACTAAATATAGCTAGAGATTTGCAAATTCTTGGGCCTTTGCTGAACAACCTGTATTAGAAAAACGTAATGCCATTTTGCGGTTATTCGCCATGCGCTTGAAACATGCGGAATCAAATCTCCGGGTGCCGCGGCCGCAGCCGCAATAGAAGCTAATGTCATTTCCAATAAGTAGGGGCGTGCACGCTTCAGTGGGCAAGGTGTGGCGGTCACTCGGCAGCGCCAGCAGCGGCCGCGCGCCTGGACCGTGACCACTCACTCTGTTGTGACTACCACGGAATAACAAACAAATTAACGTTTATCTCCTCTACCAATCTACAGTCAGTCATCGCACTAAAAATTAAAACGACATTTCTTTTCATGGTGTTGATAATAATTTTCTTGTCATTATAACTCCGTAGCTAGTAGAACTCTCTAGACACTGTCTCGCAGGCTGTATAAGTGTGCCAATGAATCATACAAGCCCAGCTCCTGCGAACCGTGACTTCAATTAAAAGCAGTCGATCGTATTATATCATAATGGCACGGATTTGACAATGCATCGGTACGGGCGGCACACGGAAATGGTAAAGATGTGTGATTTGCTGCCGACTACCGATCGATAAGGTTCCTTGAACCATGACTGTCGCCACATAAGAATTTACACGGACCGAGTTGTGGGGTTTATTAGATTTTAAACTGTCTGAACATAACCATATTACATATAAAGTAGCGTAATTTTAACTTAGTATAAGATTTTAATGTTTAACTGTATATTTTCCCAAAGGAATAAAATAATAAAATAAAAATTTGCGTAATTTCGTTTAGGTAACGTTTATTCTTCCATATTCTGCATTAGTTGCTAAATTAACTTGACGCTACATTGTTTTTTACAACTAAATTAGATAGCTAGAAGTTTAACAAAATTAACGGTTTTTCTTAAGGTTTTTAAAAAAATCATTTTTAAATGTAAGAAAAAGAAGAAGAAATAGAGTACATTGACCTTCAGACGCAATGTCAACGAACCCGACCACCCTTTTCGGAGGGTCCCAAGTTGGGACAGGTGGGACCCTAAGCTGAACGAGAAATTAGGTCACTGGGGTGTCTGGGTGAAACAGCCGGCTTGCATCGCTACAACGAAACGAAATTAAAATGGATGAAGCAGTATAATTATTATTATGGTTCACATTTAAAAGATTAACGAGAGAAGAAACATTCACGAGTGTTGATTATTTATGCTAGGCCCGGTATATTTTTTCAATTTAATTTTCGATTTTTAAAGCTACACCTACCAAGTGCTGGACCTGGAATAATAATATAGTCAGATACAATCGGCTAGTCAATGATTACAGTGAAATACAACAAGTGCAAACTTTGATGCCACTGTAGTGACATGATCACAAAAGACGTGACTGCGGCCGACAGCCATTCAGTTTGATACAAAACCCCTTTTGCATTACCTCAGCGTCGTTTCCCCGTTGAATAGCCGCGTCCGGCCAGCTGCCGAGGCTCGGGACATAATGCCTCTTTCAACCAAAGAGTATATAATAGTACCTATATAACCACTTCGTTATACATCAACCTCCACAATACACACGACTCTACAGTACCCAGTGTGTACTCTGCACACAAGTGTAGGTATGCTAACAGATAGGTGGGTCTGCGAACTTTATTTATTCTTTGATACGCTGACGACCATTCGCAAATATCTACGGAACCGTGGACTAAGCCCAACTTAGATAGGCTAAATTGACATTTAATATTAACTTTGAAGTTGGGGTCTTAGAAATGATATGACTTTTGTACATAAAGATTAAATTAACTCACGGCCTATGGTGCGTGGATATATCTCAATATAAAATGTATTTTATTTTGTTTAACTGATATACAAACATAACAAGGCCTAAAACCTCACGAACTTTGACTGAAAATAGTAATTGTCATAGAGGAATTGCGACACATGCATGTAACCTTCAATTATCAAGTTGAAGCAACAATGTGGTTTGTTAACAATTATAATTCAATTCATTCGACAATTTACATAAGCATTAACCTTTTATCTGCGAGTCTTCAGGTTTTGACAATACTTCGCTGATGAGAGAATCACGAATTCACACTTCTGAGTATTTGAATAGCATTGAAACGATTTTGTGGTCACTACAGAGTTAAACCAAAAATACATTAGACGAAAAATATAGCTTTTATTTCTGAATAGCAGTCGGTGTAAAATAAAAAAGCAATTAAAATTTTCTTCGCGGTCAAAAAAAAAGGATTTGATGTTTCATTTGGCGTGCCACAGGGGAGTGTTTTAGGTCTCCTTTTATTTATATTATATATTAATGACCTACCGAAAGGCGTCCCTCAACCAATAACACTATTTGCCGATGACAGTACCATAACAGTACCTTGTAAAAATGCTGATACCTATGAAATTGACGTGAATTCAATAGTAAAGTGGCTAGATAAAAAAATGAACTAAAAATTAACCTGAAAAAACTAAACTAATACACTTTAGTCAAAAAATCAATGTTAAGAGTAATCTAAATATACTCTACGGTAACCAACCTATAGAAGAGGAAGAAACAACAAAATTTCTAGGGCTCCACATTGACAAAAAATTTAATTGGAAACCTCAAATCGAAATCTTGTGCAAGAAAATAAGTAAATCTGCTTACACCCTGCACACACTGTCATCTAAAATAGGTGTGGAGGCGCAACTCTCAGCTTACTATGGTGAAGCAGAATCGCAGCTACGCTATGGTGTTATATTTTGGGGCAGCTCAACAGAAAACGACACAATGTTCAAGGCTCAAAAAAGATGCATACGTGCAATGTTCAAAATTAAACCAACTGTTAGTTGCGTACCCTTTTTTAAGAAATATAAAATAGGTACTAACTTTGCCATGTCTGTACATTATAGAAATAGCTGTTTTTGTAAAAACTAATCCCCATCGTTTCAAACGACTGCATGAAGTAATCCCACGTAATAGGCGCGATAACAGCACGGTACGCCATCATTCACCGGGAACAACCCTTATGCACAAAAGTGACTTCTGTATGGCTCGTATCATATTTAATAAATTGCCAAAAAGCTGGAGATAACTGCCATTGTTAAATTTTAAAAATAAGCTGCGAAGTTTTTTAGCTATTAAAGTGTACTAAGTATAATGTTTTAGATTTTTTTAATGAAAAGGACCTTTCTCTTCCAACGGCCCATCAATTTAGGAATAATAACCAAATAATGTAAGTTTGTTTAATTAATTTTGTTTTTAAAATGTATTTGATGCGATTCCTTCACGAATATTTTTGTATGCCACCTGGTAAAATATGGCTGAACTCTAATTTTATGCAACTACATCCTGTACCCATATTTGCAAAATAAATTTTCTTTCTTTCTCTTTCGTTATTGAAACCAATGAGAAAGTAATGTACAGTAAACATAAGTTGTTGAGTAGCAATCAATATAAATTAGGTAATAAATTCTCGTGCGTATGTAACCGGACCGTGCACGCGGAGCCGGGTGCGGCGCGCAACAAAGCCAATGAATTATGCAGTAGGATGCGCATGCGCTGCACCACGCGATCGACGGAGATAGTGGAACAAATTGTTTTAGGATTCGGCAAAGATAATAAATTATGCAGTGTGTAGATAGATCTCTTATGAAAATTGCGCGAGTCGCTGAATATATGAATACAGCTTGGAAAGATTTGGTAGAGTCGCAAAGGCAGGCTATTTTATGGGGGTCTCTAGCAGTTTCATGTAGGAAGTGTGTCGCAAATTACAGGTGACAGCATTCAGCAATCTACAAAAATTCTGTTACGTAAGCCGGTAGTAACCGGTAGCACGTTTGACTCCAAATTAAGAGGTGGGTGGAAGATGTTAACACTGAATGTCTTGGAGATTATTAGGTAAACATCTGGCGTGGAGGTCACAGCTATAAGCCTGGCTAGTCATCGTATTATCTAATGATTTGACACTCAATGGAGGAAATCCTCCTTACTGAAATGAGTCCTATAATACCCTGCAATTGCAGATTATCGTGTTTTCTTGTTAAAACCTGTTTCGCCCATTTAGTCGACTGCGTAGTGTTTAAAATATAATAGTAACTCTTCTCATCAGTGCTATGAGTCTAATATTAGCTATCTTCTTATCGTAGGGTTGATAACGGCCTGGTGTCAGAGTTTAAACCGCCTGTCGGGCTCTGACATGGCTTTACACACCGTTGAACAATCTGTCAGGTGTGCCGGTTTCTTCACAATGTTTTCCTTCACCGTTTTTAGCACCTGATAAGTTATATATAGTACGCACATGAATTCGAAAAGACATTGGTGCTTGCCGAGGTTTACACTTGCGACTTGGCAGTCTAACGATCATACCGATCGGCTAACACTGCATACCATTAGAGCTATTAAAAGAGATGATGATGAAAAGAGATCATTACAACCAGAATATTGATAACGTGTTGGGCTCGCTCCACAAGTTGCTACGAGAATGGATCATAATAGACGTCTTGTCGACCCTTCCTATAACAAACCTTGACAATCTCGTATCCATATTGTATAGTATTGTCGTACAACTGGTTCGGACCTCAGACTTTGGAAACAGATGTCTTTTAATTTTAAACAGCGGGAATATTAGACAGATATTCCTTTTCGTAAGTAAGGCTACTTACTTCAATGGTTAATAACCGGTCGCTTCTAATATGTCGACAGAGTTCGCCTTTCGTACCTTCCGTTACCTTTAAATCAACTAAATAACAACATAACTAGTTGTTACCTACATAACAATATTATTGAAAATATTACTTCAGTTTTATTTGCTAAAGGCCACAAATCTGTTAGGGTATTTTCCTTGATCTACATAGGTACCTAAAATGTAATCGCGTAATTAATTGAATATTGTTTTTTTGCTCGTTTCAAGACAAAAGTTATAGCTATAGGTGTTATATTGTACACATCGAGTTCCTGACGTGAATTGAATCAAAAGTGAATGGTTGTTAGGAGAATGCCATTTACACATGACGACACAGGAATTATAACGATCTTTTGTAATTTATATTGAATGCATTCTGAATCGCAGACAGTCCTCCTAAGCAAGGGAAATAACATCGTGAAAAGAATATTTAAAATAGCAAACTCGATGATTCAAGTTTTTTTATCGTAATTTGAAACGTAAAAGGTATTCTTTATTAACTAGCTAGTATCCTAGGTAGCAATAGACATGACGTTGTCTAATTTGCACACAATAGGCGAGAAAACTGAACGTTTGGTCTGTGGGCCAACGGCGCTGCTGCTAACTGATTGACTGCACAGCTTTCTCACGAATCCGTCTTATTGCGCATTGTTATTACTTCATTATTAACTAGGTCTTTAAGTTAAGACCCTATACCTTCGTTATAAATGTACTAATGTTTTCTTGTAATTTACATTGTTTGGTTTACATTTCATGTTCTTTAAATTGTTAATTGGGTAACTTTGACTTTTACACCTATTGATGAATGCAAACCATATATTGATAGAGATCAATATTCTACTAAAGGTAACCTACATAACGTGCGTTTACTTCAGTTTCAGTTGACGTCATCAAAGTGGATCCTGAAGGCTGTAGGTATTCTCCGATTGCCATTAAAGCGCCCTCATGCATTAATGACGCGTGCAACTTGCGGCATGACGTCACAGGATAGGAAATGGCGCCCAACTCAAGTTACTGGGGCTCGCGAGAATATTATTTTATCCTCGGGTTTAGATACATAGTGAATTTAGTAGAAGCGAAATATAACTATAGTACCTATTAACAATTGTAAAAATCACATCTTAACGATATGGTATGTTAACATGTTTCGTGTTTGTAGCACGACCAAGGCACCAGTTGTTCTACTATCGATCGATTGTTTTAACACAGCCAAATTCGTTAATTGGAAATTTGCAATTGACGATAAGAGTTGCGCCAAAACAAAAACGTTATTTGTGTAACCGTTAATTTATGTAACCGAAATGTAAATGAACTCGTTATTTTGTACACCCGTAGCAACAAAGACTAAAAGTTAACCCTAAATAATGAGAATCGGAATAACAATGAAAAGACTGTGTAACTTGTACAACAGTCGGTAATATTGCGAGGGTTTCCATTTCTTTGAAAGAAAATATATTTTCGTTCACGTTGCCTAATCATAATTTAGCTGAAGCCTATTAGGAAAGGTTTCGTGTTAGGTATCAGATGTAGCTTGGTGAGGTCGTTCCAAGGCAGCTGGTCGGCAATGGGACTAACTGGTGTGGCGTGCCGTTAATTTGCGCGGGCCATCGATGTTCTGACGATCCCCTGAAATTATGGGTGATGAAGTCTACGGTAACGTGATGCATAACTCACATAAGAGATAGAGTCCCTATTTATTTCTTCTACGCTGTCTTATTATACATAATATTAGGTAAAATAAACAGATGCTAATTTACTTAAAATTGAGTTAATTTTGACCCAAACACAGGGTACTTAGATAATAATTTAGTTTATAGATTTGTAAACATAAGGGCCAAAGTAAGAGCTAATAAAAATGAAAGATAAATTTTGTTACCATTTATAGATACAATATTATATATATAAATAGATATCGAGGCAGCGATGATATAATCCTATACTAAATTCAGCAGTTAAGAAAATATTTTACAAATATTAGATATTTTTCAGGAAAATCTTTATTCAATTAAGCCCACGTCGAGTCTATAATTGAGGATAAAGGGTTTTGATTGCCACAACTGTATATTATTGCCTACAAAGCAATCGTGTAGCTGTGGAGAATTGGACCAATTAGGACCTGGTTAACTCGGAACCGCGGCGATCTGAATTAACGGCGACACGCGACCAATGGCGTCTATCCGCCCCTTGACTGCAGGAAACACGGCACTTAGTACTTAAGTTGTCCTAAGTATATCTGGCTGTTGAGTGTGTCAACTGCTTCATCCGTGGATCATGGGCAAAATAGATTACTTCGGCGCTGAAAAACCTCCTCCGGCAGTGAAGAGGCCTTAGGTACTACGTGCTCTACGCAAACCCTACCTATAATAGGTTTTGATTGAGGTAGCCACCGCTTTTTGGTTAATTACAAGATCTCCTGCAGAATAGGGTATACTTATAAAAATAGTTACCGAGTAAACATAACCGACTGCCTTAATTCCATGCAGTACGGAACTTTTTAATTACTGACTGGTAGGTTTTATGAGGTATAAACATCTGTAGGTCTATCTATTATTATAAAAGTAAGTTGTTAATTATCTACTTGGTGAATTGATTTAATGTGAGTAAATAGGGAAGAAAAGTAGGTGCCATGTAATGAATAAATTCCTTGGAGCGAGGATGGACGAAAGGATCTACGGCTAAGTACTAAAGATAGTAAGAATCCTAGGGTCCACCGATCATGTACACCAACTATGTAGAGTAAATCATTCGCTTAAAACCGTTTCAGTTGGTCTATGTCACTCTTATTGGGTTTAATTAATCTGTACGGTAATTTCTGATGTTTAAGTAGATACTTATTTACATAAATGACTAAATCTGCGTGTGAATGAGGTAAAAGAAGTATACCAGTGACTTTATGTATGTATGTTTGTACTAAGTCTAAGTTTGAAATTATTATCCATACTAGGTTATTCCAAGTCTAGATAGGTTTCAAAGCCTAGTTCAAGTGATTGTTATTCTATAATACGGAGTCTAATTTTGTAAAAACACTCAACAAAGACGTTTTGTGGTTACAAAAGATAATTCAAGAGAATGAGAATAATAATTATGTAACTTAATAATAGGCTAGATAAAATATATTCTATTACATGCTGTTAAGCTCAAGGCAAATAAATAAGTAAATACTTACACCACTCGGCCGGCAACGTGAAGCCCAAAATTCAGATCGCCTTTATTAAATCCAGAGAAACGTGTAGCACAGAAAACTAAAGTATTTTCAACATGCACATCAAATTCACTTTGTAACTGAAAACTGTGATTTTAATCCAAAATCAAGGCAATTATTATTAACGACTCTCGAGACGCGTCTACGATAACTGTCGTGTGGAAATAGGTAAACAAAAGATTTGCTCGGTGTCGTTGCACGCATGCGCCGCGAGTCGCGGTCGCCGGCTCTTTGCCGCCCATTGGGCGCAGCGCCGCCTCGCTCGAAGGAAATGGCGGGAAACGGGGGAAATTATACTCGCTGGAGTAATATTTAACAAAAATTTATTTCAGTTAACAGAATATCAGATCAACAAAAATGATAATTTTAGATCAAATAATGATAGTTGAAATCTGGTTCACAAATAATTAATAACACAAATATTACACTAAAAAGCAACTCACACAGGCAATTGTTAGCATTAAAATAAAATTAGTTGTAGCTTAATTAAGGTATAGAAATTATAAGAATAACAATAAGAATCCCTAAAAATATGCAATTTCTTCATATTTTAATAGTAAGTAAGCGCATAAATAAGCGCTAAATTTCAGATAGATTCTGTCTTATTTGATCAATAACCTTTCAGTCTTCTAATGAAAGATAATCTTATTTTTGTAAATAAATGAACACAGCATTTTGATTTTATTGCGTTTTCTCAGTTACCGCTCTACCGTCATACTAATTATCATTCAGTAAATATGTACCAATTATATTTACTATTCTGTTTCAAGTCTCAAGCAAAACGTATATTAAGCAACTACTCTGACTACTGTTCCACTACCATACTACTTAACATAAACTTACGAATAGAACGTCCAATTTAATTCGTATTTAGCACATTTTTAATATCTTCGAGCACATTAAAAGTAAGCATGTCTGAATGTGTGCCTGCGAAGGGTGCCTTCCGCTTTCAAGTGTCTGAAAACGTAATTTTCTCTCTTTTTCTTTATTTAAGTGGCTGAACATGTAAATTGGACATTAATTTTCATCTTAATACTATGAGAGTCACGAGACCTTAGCGGCGCAAGTCTTATTTGTATTGATGTACTTCAGTCCTTCATCATCAGTCTATATTTTACCAATTATGCCGAGGATGGCCTCCAGTCCAACCATACATTATGTACCTATGTGGCAAACACAGGCACATTATGATTAGACTGGTTGCCAGATTTTCAACAAGACAACATTAAATATATATTTTTGACCAATATTTAAACAATTATAATCTCTTAGCCTACATTTTCTGTACTTTAAAATATATCAAGGAGCAATTTGTGAAGTAAATGACATAATTCATTAAAATAGCTATATTAAGCTCGTAAAACTTATGACCTACTAATGTAAAATGAATATAAGTGACAGTCCAATTTATTTCGCAGGATCGAACGTATTTGGCCTTGACCCTCAGTTAAATATAACTTAACGCTAGTAGTCACTTATCCACAGATAACGAAACTTAGTGCCTGTAGTCTACGAATATTTTTTCTTTGCGTGCCCTAGGTGTCAACTAGATACGAAACAGAGTGTTTTGTCCGTCTTTATTAAAAAGGCTCTTTTCCTTTTAAGCCGCTTTTAAAGGATGATCAGTCAGGCTATTAAAACATATTAAGTAACGAACAAAAAGTTAGGCTGCACTCTAAATAATGAGTACCCTTTATTATTACCAATTTGAGGAATTGGTGCAGTTCCAAAATTGTTAGCGATGAATACACAATAAGTTTATTTTATTTAATTATCTGTGGATATGTGCGGTACTTATCTACTTACATCTAAATCAGTCTGACTGCACATCATCGAATGGTGAGTTATTGGTTTGCGTAGATATATGACCTCCATCCTCATCTCGCTACATCATTAACCTGGTTATTTTACCTTCGAAGCAATATATTTTGTCTTTACTCCATACAATACTAATTATGAATAATCATTTCAATCCAAACTAATTTTCAAGTAAATGGTTGTATATAACAACCACGTACATTATAATTCGAGAGGTAGTTTTCACCAATCGAAGCTACACTTCTTTTATTTATAAATACTTTTGTCATCTAAGAGTAAACATTTATCGTAATTCATAATTAGAACATGAACTACCATTGAAAACGTATTGAATTAGAGCAAAAACAAAAGATATCATTGATAAACATAACAGGTGAGTTAGAATTCGACCGTAATACATCACAGTATGCTTATAGAAGTAAACCTGTGCGACGTTCGCTTCTGCAAACACACAGCATCACGGTGCAGATGACATAGGTGACACGAAATGTTAGCCGGACGCGGCTTGATAACCCAACGTAGCAGGAATTATCCACACTTAACACTAAATGCTTACCACTATCTTCTTTTATTATATAGTTGTCATCTTTTGCTATTGCTAACAGAACACTTACACGTCCGTGCCTTCACTGTCGGCAACACGTGGACCCGTTGGTCCTGCACCGGTCTTTTCGGTTACCATCCTTCGTACCATATCTCTTGTTAATTATTCAAGTCTCTATTGAATTGTAACACTCTTTAATCCCTATTAGAGATTAAAGATTATTTTACTCGAAGTAGAATACAGATAGTATTTTAGGACATTAATATTACATAACATTAACGCAGTCCTTAAATAATAAGCCGAGTGTTTCAAAACGATTCTTACCTTTCCCTTCTTTATTTCATTTATTGATACTAATATTAGCATGTTTTTGATACTAATATATTTTAGCTGAATAGCAAAAGATGACAATACAGCGCCCCTAGAGAGCAATACAAAAGTATGGGATGATTTAATGTTTCGACTACATTATGAAGGTGATATCTCAAACCCATATATTTTTCATTCTGTTCGTCACACGGGTTGTTTGTTGTCACTGGTCTAGGGGGCTGATTACGTGCTAACATTTAATCTATTAAATACATAATTACGGGTTATTTGGCCAAAACTAAACTAATAGATTAACAAGAAGTCGAGAGAAGACATTTGTTCCGCAGGCCTTACTACAATATTTATCTTTTTCTATAAGGTATATGAACTATATGAAGCACTTACCTCTAAGAAAAGAAGGACCCAATTCACGTAAATTCACTTAATCGTCATCGTAGCCACATTACCGATAAAAATGTATATCAAACTCGAATATATTTTTTTCAGCTTTAGAGAAACGATCGCATTTATTTTTAAATTCCACGAGTCTAGTCACGTATTTAGATTAACTTTAACAGTTAGTTTTTAAAATTTTTGCGTATATTTGTAGCGATTCCGAACAAATACACTGGCATACGAAATTTAGACTACGAATCACGGTGCAATTTCTAAACGTATCAGATTATTTTGAACGCAAAACTACGTGAATCGGGCTACTGGTACCCGTTATTATTATTACTAAGCCGATCCTTAAACTAAGTTTATTAAATAATTGTAGGACGTTAATAATATTATAATCATTGAATTTATAAACGACACCATCAAATCAC
This sequence comes from Abrostola triplasia, assembly GCA_946251915.1. Lineage (NCBI taxonomy): Eukaryota > Metazoa > Arthropoda > Insecta > Lepidoptera > Noctuidae > Abrostola > Abrostola triplasia. The sequence goes on from OX276438.1 coordinate 223,099, forward strand.
TTTGATGGTGTCATTCACTTCATTCACATTGTGATTTTATCAACGCTTTAATATAACGATAACTTGTAAATTTCGTTTCGATTCAAAATTGTGTATTTCTGATTACCTACTATAAATAATCAATAGCTTTAAAATGAATTATTCATCAAATACTAGGATCTCTACCCCCATTTGCAACCCAGGCCCGACTCCCTACTGCCCACGGAAGTCCGGCGTCCCCGGGCAGTTCCAACCAAACATCAATACTTGAACAACTAATTACAACATAACAAATGAATTTAACAACAGTGCCGTTTATTAACAAAGACTTTTCCTTAAGATTGGTATACATGTCTCACTAATGTTACACGCGTGAATACAGTGTGTTAACCCTCCACCATGGATTCGTTGCGAGTGGTGTCCACGCACTCGTACCCGTACTTGATGATGAAGTGGAAACGAGAGTCGGAGACCAGCTCTGCTAGCTCCGGCGCTGTCAGGATATCCTCTACAGGCGGGAGAAGTATTTCCAAGTCTCCACCTACGGGACAAAACGCGACGAATTCGATTTTTTTTTTAGTGAATAAAACATAATTTTTACTGATGTCAGTTTATAATTGGAGTGGGGAGACATTGTTGATCGACAAAAGGATATGATACAGTCAAGAGGAGAGAAGAAATGGAATGACCTTCGTCGGCGATAGCATGAGGCCAGGAGAGGAGCGATGGAAAGAGAGAGACGAGAAGAGACGAAATGAATAGAGGAACCAGGGGAGGAATACTAGTTAGATTGAAAAGTAAGAGGTTCTTAGCTGATTCGATTATGTATTTGTGTATGTAATGATTTAGTGTCGCACTTACCCATGACATGCACGAGGTCAATGAGCCGGAAGAACATCTTGTCGCGCAGCTCGTCGGCCGGCGCGGCCACGCGGCACGCCGCCCAGTCGTCGGCCCGCACGCAGGCGCACCACACCTGCGCACACGCCGGTCAGTCAGGCTCGCCGGTCAGTCGGCTCGCCGCCACTCGGGCTCGCGCTCTACACCACATACTTACCCTGAGGCGCAGGTCATCTCGGAGCTCCATGTCCTCTATAAAGTCGGTGAGGTCCAGCGCCTTTTTGTAGTCGTACTCTGTCAGGGACTTGCTGTCGGAGTCTATGTACATCTGTATGCATAAAAACAATTGAAAGAAATAAAAACCTTCAAACACCAACTCAAAAGTGAAAAATAATATTTAATTTACATCACTTTACTTTAAGTGGCAGTCAGTGACAAATCCCAGCATTCATAACCTAAAATTCGTCCGCAGTAGACTTTTGTAAGATTAGTATATAAAATCGTTACAAAAAGCCCTTTGAAATGATATTTCACACGATATATTGAGTTTAGCAAATTAATAGGAGCGATGATCCCCCGATGAGCCCCGGATGATGGCAATAGGCTCGCCCCCTATTACATTGGGACCGAAAAAAAACATATTCTATATGTGCACCTCTGCCTACCCCTTCGGGAAATACAGGCGTGATGTTATGTTATGTTTAATAGGAGCGATTGATTAATGCACCCCCCCCCCCCCTTCTTCGTTGTTAGTGGTCAGTCATCGACTACTACCAAAGCAACATTACTTGTTACGACGGTTTTGATATGATATTAAGAGTAGTTTTGTGTTTCATATTTCCGAAGATCATCAACAACAGATCTATATGAAATTTAAATGGGACCATTTCAGAATGAACACCTTTCAAACAAAAAAAAAATTGCGTCTATACATATATGACGCAGTTATGCCTGAACATTACAAGAAAACTAATTTGATAACCTCCTCTTTTTTTTAGTCGCGTAAAAGTATAGAAGGTATAGAATAGTGACCTGCACGAGTTCCTCGGGCGGCAGCACGCGCGAGTCGGGCGCGTCCAGGCCGTGGTGCAGGCGCAGCGCGCGGGGCAGCGCCGCGTGCTGCTCGGCCAGCTGCAGGCGCGCGTCCAGCCAGCCGCGCGCGCCCGCGGCGCCGTCCGCCAGCAGGCACAGCTTGGCCAGCGCCGCCGCGGCCGCCAGGCGCCGCACGGACGCGCGCTCGGCCGCGGCCAGCGCGCGCAGCGCGGCGGCGGCGCGGCCGTAGTGGCGCGTGGCCAGCTCGTGCAGCGCCAGCAGCGCGGCGCGCGCGGGCGCGGCCCGCAGCCAGGCGCGCAGCTCGTGCGGCGCGCGCGCGCCCACGCGGCGCAGCAGCGCGGCGCGGCGCGGGCCCGAGCCGTCGTACAGCCGCGCGAACAAAACCGCCGCGATGCCCTGCCGACGGACCTTCGTTCTGAACGTGCCTCGATCCAGCGAGTCGAAGACTCACTAAACTTTTATAGAATCGCTGCCTGAACTTTAAAATAGCTACGCACCTCGTTAGAATACTTGTCGAAGTACGAGTAAAGCTTGTCGAAGTCGTCGTTACTGACGCACATCTCTATGAGTAGCTCGAAATCCTTGAACTTCTCGGCGAGCACCGCCGCGCGTTCCGTTTGCCCTTCGTCAACTGAAAATATCACCATAAATATATAAAACTAAAAGTATATAAAACATACCAAAAGAACGATGCGTAGATGCGGATTAGTGCACACGCAAACGTGTCTAAAGATTATTTTTGTGTACGTATGCGTGCATGTGTAATATACTTACTGAAGGGCTGTATGACTTCCTGGCGGATCTTTTCATACACGTGCTGTGTGTGAGAGGAACAATTCAAATGCTCTGCGTCAGTCAGAATCAAGTCAGCCAGGGAAGCTGCTGCCTCGTACACTTGTGCCCGGAGAGTAGGATCAGGGCAATTGTGAGCGCACTGACTGTGAAACAATGAGAAAAACTACTTATAATCATATTTTTACTTCCGATAGCCAAAGAGAGTAATGCTAACCTGACAGCTCGCTTGTGCAGATCGGCGAGAGCGGGCAGCAACGCGCGGGGCCCCAGCTGCGGGGCCGGCTGCGGCGCGGGGGCCCCCGCCTGCCACTGGGCGCGCACCTTGTGCACTGCACTGAGCACATTCTGGAATACAATTCTCGACTTAACAACGTATAACATAAAGATCATTTAAAGTGAAGTCTCGAACCTCGTCGTGCTCGGGCTGCGGGGCGCGGGCCAGCGCGCGCAGCACGCGGCTCGTGCCCGACACGCGCCGGTAGCACTGAAGTGTATGTATGCTACTCACAGTAAGTATGTTGATGGTGGCGGCGGCGTGGTGTGCGGCGGCGCGCGCGTCGTGCTCGGGCTGCGGGGCGCGGGCCAGCGCGCGCAGCACGCGGCTCGTGCCCGACACGCGCCGGTAGCACTGAAGTGTATGTATGCTACTCACAGTAAGTATGTTGATGGTGGCGGCGGCGTGGTGTGCGGCGGCGCGCGCGTCGTGCTCGGGCTGCGGGGCGCGGGCCAGCGCGCGCAGCACGCGGCTCGTGCCCGACACGCGCCGGTAGCACTGAAGTGTATGTATGCTACTCACAGTAAGTATGTTGATGGTGGCGGCGGCGTGGTGTGCGGCGGCGCGCGCGTCGTGCTCGGGCTGCGGGGCGCGGGCCAGCGCGCGCAGCACGCGGCTCGTGCCCGACACGCGCCGGTAGCACTGAAGTGTATGTATGCTACTCACAGTAAGTATGTTGATGGTGGCGGCGGCGTGGTGTGCGGCGGCGCGCGCGTCGTGCTCGGGCTGCGGGGCGCGGGCCAGCGCGCGCAGCACGCGGCTCGTGCCCGACACGCGCCGGTAGCACTGAAGTGTATGTATGCTACTCACAGTAAGTATGTTGATGGTGGCGGCGGCGTGGTGTGCGGCGGCGCGCGCGTCGTGCTCGGGCTGCGGGGCGCGGGCCAGCGCGCGCAGCACGCGGCTCGTGCCCGACACGCGCCGGTAGCACTGAAGTGTATGTATGCTACTCACAGTAAGTATGTTGATGGTGGCGGCGGCGTGGTGTGCGGCGGCGCGCGCGTCGTGCTCGGGCTGCGGGGCGCGGGCCAGCGCGCGCAGCACGCGGCTCGTGCCCGACACGCGCCGGTAGCACTGAAGTGTATGTATGCTACTCACAGTAAGTATGTTGATGGTGGCGGCGGCGTGGTGTGCGGCGGCGCGCGCGTCGTGCTCGGGCTGCGGGGCGCGGGCCAGCGCGCGCAGCACGCGGCTCGTGCCCGACACGCGCCGGTAGCACTGAAGTGTATGTATGCTACTCACAGTAAGTATGTTGATGGTGGCGGCGGCGTGGTGTGCGGCGGCGCGCGCGTCGTGCTCGGGCTGCGGGGCGCGGGCCAGCGCGCGCAGCACGCGGCTCGTGCCCGACACGCGCCGGTAGCACTGAAGTGTATGTATGCTACTCACAGTAAGTATGTTGATGGTGGCGGCGGCGTGGTGTGCGGCGGCGCGCGCGTCGTGCTCGGGCTGCGGGGCGCGGGCCAGCGCGCGCAGCACGCGGCTCGTGCCCGACACGCGCCGGTAGCACTGAAGTGTATGTATGCTACTCACAGTAAGTATGTTGATGGTGGCGGCGGCGTGGTGTGCGGCGGCGCGCGCGTCGTGCTCGGGCTGCGGGGCGCGGGCCAGCGCGCGCAGCACGCGGCTCGTGCCCGACACGCGCCGGTAGCACACGTCCCCCGGGGACAACGCGCCCGAAGACAGCGCGGCCTCCACTTCAGGTTCCTCTTCCACCTCCGGATTGTCGCCGCAGACCACCTGCAGCACGACGGGTTAGTGTACTGGGCGACACGCGGAAGGCCGCGCCGCGCCTTGCCGGGCCGCACCTGGTAGATGGCGGCGTCGATGAGCTGCGCGTCGCCCCCCTGCTGCAGCCTGCGCAGCGCGGCGGCGGCGGCCAGCTGCTCGGCCAGCGCGCCCAGGGCCCCCTCCGTGCTGTGCACTCCGCCGCCCGACTCTGAGCAGACACCATGGCTATAAGGACGCGCGACACTAGAACGTGCGGAGCGTATCGTAGTCGCTGCGTTAAACGCACATGTTTATCTTGTGCGTCAACATCAACATACTGTTTTGTCACATGTGTCGCGTATCTGTAGTAGTGACGTATAAACTATCGAATTCGTCTCAAATTCAAACGCAGCTATTGCCGCATATTTTAATTGCGCGCTTTACACTCGTATTGTTTATAATTATTCAATTAACAAAAAATTTTACCGCAGAAAAAAACTGAAAATATAATAATAGGTAAACCTTTATCATTTTTTTCTTGTGTTTCTTGACTGAAAATTACTTTTTTATATTTATATTAGTTTAAGAAATTAGTTATTAAGGTTGAATTAAAAAGGTTTTTTATTTTATACTTTTCAGTTTTATTGGCGGTTTAATTTTTTTGTTAAAAAGTTTTTATTTTATATTTTATGGGCCCATAATATACTAATTACTACATGCATAGTTATTGATTATTTTAATTGAGTGAACAATAAATCATCCCTATCTTACCACTCTTACGGTATAATTTTATTTTTAAAATTTATATGCGACGAACTTTGAGGTATACACTATATAGTCATACCACTCGGCAATCAGTACTGTTGTGGTGACGTAATCTGTGATAAAACCCTGAAACAATTTGTAAACACGTCAGCACAACCTGCTGGAACCGTAATACTAGCAGGTACCTCTAGTGACGAGCCCGAGCCGCTGCCACAAGCCCTGCGCGCGCAGGAAGTCACAGAACAGCGAGAAGGCGCGCTGCTTGTCGCGCAGCTGCGCCGCCACCTGCAGCGCCGCCGAGCTGCCCAGGCAGATGTTTGTGGCGCTGCCGCCGCGCTGCTTCCATCTGCGGCGCCGGGGAGTTAGGGGAGGGGGAGGGGGGGGGGGGCGATCGAGTGTCACAACACGTGTCACATCGGTCGCGCGCGTCAGTCGGATACGAACAATCGAGTGCGGTTGTGTGAGCCGCGAGTTGCGGAAGTACAATTTAGGTCTTAAGGTTTCAAAACTTTGAATGTTTAATAGTAAAGGTTTTGTCTAATGTGCATGTTCTTCTTTCCATTGTATGAAAGAAGTAAAGCATGTAAATTTTGCCGCTCCGCAACTAAAAATGCTTTGAATATAATATTTAATAAATACCACTAAATGACCGAGCATTTAGAACCCTGTACGCATATTTTCGCATTATCGATAAACTGTTCCGCGTCCCGTGACGCCGTGGGCGTCGTGCCCGTGCGGCCCACCTGGGGTCCCCCGCGGGGATGTCGTCGAGCATCTCGGCGGCGATCCTGAGCACGCTGCGGTCGAGCACGCTGTCCACGTCGCGCTCGTCGCGCTCGGCGTGCTCGGCCGCGCCCGGGAACAGCTCGTCCACTATGGCGCGGCACGCCGTGACGTCACGGCGAACGTGGAACAGGAACGCTGTCTTCAGCTTGCCGCAAGCGTCTGTTGTTACCATGCTCACCTAATACAAATATTTATCTCGAGTTAAATAACGTCAACGCGTATGTTGCCGCATGTTTTTTTATTTGACTTTTGTTTTTTAACTTACTTCATGGGGATCGATTTCGTACAAAGATAGATTGCCGTCGTACATGTCTGACGGACAAGGTGAACCCATCGGGCTCTCACACATGGATCTGAAACAAATTCTTTTTTAGTTGTTACGTAGCTACGAGCCCCTTAAGGAGCTAAGATAGTAACCAATTGTAAGTTACTTATTATCAGTCGATGACCAGAATCGTGTATAAGATACTCACGGCGAAGCGAGCGCGTCGCGGGCCAGGTGCTGGGTGAGCGCCAGCACGCCGTGCTTGTGGCTGAACAGCAGCGGCACCCCGCCGCACAGCTCCGCGCTCGACAGCCGGTCGCCCTCCATCGACACATCGATGTACTCCACCTTGTCGTTGGACACCGTCGCTGCACACACGACACACTTAACACGACCCAAGTCAACCACAAGGACGTCTGCAGAACTGACCCTGATATTTTTTTTTCAAAGTTCTAATTTGTTTTTAAAGTATACTTCTGTAATTTTAATTGAACTAGCCAATAACTGAAATCGATGTAATAATACGGTTTCGCTGCACCTTGACTTTATTTAAGGCTGAAACAGAGTGTAATGAGGATACATGTGGTACTCACTGGACACGATGGCGATGTACTTGGAGGTGTAGAGCAGCGCGCGGTGCGGCAGCGGCAGGAAGCGCGGCGGCTCGTCCGCGTCGCCCGCCCAGCCGCGCGCCGCCGCCAGCGACACCACGCGCGCGCGCGCCGCGTCCCGCACGCACACGTGCGCTGCAACACGCCTGCGTCAGCCGGGGACCGGGGCCGGGGCCGGGGCCGGGGCCCGGGGACCGCTATATGACAATGCTACAACTCACCGATAGCATATCTCATCTCTGGTGATCGAGCGACGTTAACTGTAGCTATAAGTAGTAGCAGCCCGTTGTTTCCGCTCGCGCGCACGTCCAAAGCCATTATCTCCAGACTGTTTAGATCACCTAGGTAGTAAAGAAATCGTAAGTAATACATTAATGATGTTCGTAAGTGGCATAGCTTATTCGCTTCGGTGAGAGTATATCTATGGGTAAGGCGCGGACCGTGCGGCGCCAGATGCGCGCGCGCGTAGGCCTCGGACAGCGGGCGGCGCAGCGCGTGCTCGTGCAGCTCGGCGCCGCGCCACAGCTGCAGCGCGGGCCCGCCCGACACCAGCGCGATCGTGCTCTCCGTGTGTTCCGAGCCCGGGAGGACTACCACTCCTACCAACTTCTGTTACAACGAAACAAACATGATTTATAATTTACAGTTTTAATCTATTGTTTATTTAGGTACCAGTAATGACAGTAAAGTTTAGATCGTAACTTTGCCGCATTTCCAACTCTTAAATAAGGCTCCATTTAAATTTGAAAGGAGTCGGGCATTCCTGAATAACCACATAAGCAAAACCAGAAAATATTAGACAAGTTGTTCGGATAAAACTAAATATACTTAAATCTAGTGTCATTTAATTTTTCATACATTTCATAAGTTATAGTGTAATGTACTGACCGTGTCTGCATGTGCGGGCATGGAGCCGAAGAACAGCAAGGACACGCGGCGCCCGATGCCCCCGAGCCAGCCGCTGGGCGGGCGCAGCGTGCGGCACGCGACCGTCGCGCGCCCGTCTGCGCACAGTGGGGTTTTGTTGTCAAATTGTGTCAGTAGTTTCACTTTTATCGTCCATTGTCACAGTACCGCCTACTAAAGTGTCAGCTTGTTTCTAAATGGATACTTACCTAATTACAAAGTTTCTGCATTCATAGAATAGTATTGAGCTATTTTATTTATTGTATTAATTGTTGTTTTAATACCTATCATAATAATGATTTTGAATATCTTCACTGTGTCGAAAATAATGTACATTCATATTCTTTGTTGCAATTCCACACTGTTGATACATATAGGTAAATAAGAAGATAAGGATAAAGAGGGTTTTATTACTGTTCCAGTCATGAAAGCCACCCCATCAGCCACCCTTGAGTACCTGCTGAACCTAATACCTCTGCACCTCGTCATTTAGGAAGAGGCACGGGCGGCAGCGCTACGACTAAGAGCTATTGGACTATGGAAACAAAACATGTCAACCACACACTCAACCGTCATGAAAGAAATCCTCAAGGACTACAAGCCTACAAACAGCATAATGTGTCATCACGTTTTCGATAGAAGATACAAAATCCAGCTTACAGCAGAAATGCAAGATAACTCTGGCATCAATGAAGTTAGGATATACACAGACGGCTCCAAATGAAAATGCCCAGCAAAACCAAACCAACTATTCCAGTCTACTAAAAACTATATCTCACCGACAACAGTAGGGTTGAGCAGCACAACAGTGCAGGTGGTGGTGGCCAGCACCAGGCCCTCTTGCGTGTACTCTCCAAGCTTCTCGCACTCCTGGCCAGCCAACTCACAGGAAACATCCACATACACACCCTCCTGGCCCACCGAGGGCCAATAGCGGACAGTGCCTTCAGGAGATACACCAATGCATGAGGGCATCTGTGTAACCATAACTAGTGTTATTTAACTTCATTTATATTGTATTTTTTACTGATTGAAGTAGGTATGTTAAATGCAAATACAATATCCCAGGGTAAATGTCACAAGAAAACTACATAAGGAATTATGGAGCCAACTATATTTTTTCTCCAAGAAATATAATTACAAGTCTTTTGATTTTCTCCATGAACCAATCAATTATTACATTGCAAAGAATATAATTTATTAGTTAGAAATATGGCAACTAATTTAATTAAATAATGGATTTGATAGATTTGTAATAGAAAGTTTATAGTCAAATCTCAGACCAGGCCTTTTTATTATTAGATTTCATAAAAATGATTAAGTATATAAATTGATAGACTCACTTGTGCTCCATCTTCATAAAACAGTACAACCAGATCAGCCTTATGTGCCAGATCAGTCTGTGGGAGTGTCAGTTCTCTGGCTATAGTGCTGGCAGGTGCTGGTGATGATGTGCCAGATGCTGTGGAGGTGCGTGGCCAGGACACTATGCGCCGCCCGGACACCACCCAGCACCAACCACAGGGAGACAGGCGCACACTCACATCACCACTGGCTACAACACCATACAAAAATGAGGCATTACGTGTGTTGATTCAATATGATATGTTTATCTCATTTATATTATTAATTCGCCTATCCACATACATCCTGTTGGCTGTTTACTTTGTTGTTGCACCTATTTCGACATCTATGTACTATGTGTTGGTTGACTGGTTGAGAATACCTCAGGTATTAAGTCCACTTTTGATTACTTTATGTAACATAAAGTTTAATTAAATTCAATAATAATAGTTTATTTTCTCACCACAATGAATATAACATTTATCCTACTGCAGGGTAAAACCTCCCCTTACTTCCTTCATTCCTCCCATGGTGCTCATTCATACAATACTTTATAAATATTTGGTTTCAGTCATTAGTATAATATTTAGAACAATTTTAAAGTATCACCACTGCTTAAATTTAAGTCTCTAGTTACCAATCTAAGAGATCAGAACTATTATAATTTACAAGTATTTTTAGTTAAGAATAAGTATTTATAACCAAGCAGGTTTTAACACTTACCAAAAGTTAAGGCTTCTGTAACCATTACAGGGAGGGGCATTCCATAGGTCTCTATTGTGGTTAATGGGGTCTTGTACACAACATCCCCAGTTTGCTCTGTCGGGGAATGCATAAACTGACTGCGGACAACCACATATAGTTAATATTCTCATTGCATTTTAAAAGCTATTAGAATAGGTTAGGTACAAACCTTTGGTTCTTTTTAGCTGTTGACAGCCCAATGGGCCTTCTCCCTGTTATAGACTGTCGCACTCGAGGAGAAAAAGGGCTTCTCATTGCGCCTGTACTACTATAATCCATTTTAATAAAAACTTTATGATACGTAAAATAACCGAAACAGCACAAATTTGTTCGAAACGTCAAACAAAAAGATCAATATTTTATAGCGGTCCACTTTACGGAAAATCACAAATGGGAAAAGCCAACAACTTATTTTACTTCCGTATTTAATTGAAAAAATAATAGTAATCTTTTTAAATTAATGTATAAGAATATCCTTTTAATGAGTTTTTATTTAAAAATGTTTAGTAAATTAACATTCCCTTGCGCCATGAAATCTGTTTCTATTAATCGATGCATACAACGGAATTTCATGTTTTGTGACAGTTACTAAATCGGTTTAACCGATTTTAAGTTGTTCAGTAGACTCTGAGTAACTTGTCAAAAATTGTATTTTCAACCGTTAGTGCTTTGTGAAATTACAATGGATTTACTTTAAATTCATAATTAACGATTTTAAATTGCATTGATTTTTATTAGTTTACCGATGACTTTGTGTACGTCAAGATGCATATGAAGGGTATTGTGTTAGAAGGTTTCAAATCCTATGGAACTCGTGTAGAAATCACGGGATTTGATAGAAAGTTTAATGCTATCACCGGTCTAAACGGCACTGGGAAATCAAATATATTGGATGGAATATGTTTTGTATTAGGAATATCGAATTTGACAAATGTAAGTACCCCTTATAACCTGTTTGTGAATAGTGTTTGGTTATTATTTTCCCGCCAACGCTCCTCTTTATTTCTTTAGTAGGTATCGTTTCTGGCACCATATAACATTACCAATTCTTTTAAATTGCACTAATCATATTTAGGGCCAAAATGATTAATTATGAATATACCTAGTTGAAAGTAAAAAATATTTTTTTTGTCTTCAAATGAAACCATATATTGACCTAAATTCTTATATTAGGTATCTCAATTTTGAACTCATTTTTGATAATTTCCATACAGTAATTTATCTTAGGTATCATTATTCCCATACTTTATGGCTATAAGGTTAATTGTTGCAGGTTCGGGCAGGCAACATGCAGGAGCTTATTTACAAGCATGGGCAAGCTGGTATTACAAAGGCTACAGTCAGTCTCATCTTTGACAATAAAGACAAGTCTCGAAGCCCCATTGGATATGAAAATCTAGATGAGATAACTGTGACAAGATATGTATGTATTGAACTATAGTATTACTTTTGGTTTACCGTGACTTCTGAGGCTATTTGGCTGATTAATATTATATCAGTAATACTTACTACAGTTACATTGTACATTCTTTATTTTTCATAATTTTGAAGTTACTGGAAGTAAATAATAAATTTAATTGTTTATGATATAAGTACTCTGTTAAGTATTATCATCTGTGTACTAACAGTGTATAAAAAATGTCAAGGTCATGAAGAATTGTAGTAAAATTATATCATGCGAAATTCTAGAATGCTGCTGACAAAAACACACCACCATTTTTTGGATTTGCTTTTTGTTACTAAGATATGTAATGACAATCTAATTTTCTATCTAGGCTATCATTATAAGCGAGGACTTTTAATTGGCTTTCTGTTGGCTATGACTCTTTTATTATTGTTAGTTTTTATATAGCTGTAAGTCTTCCATAGTTTAATAAGTAAATAAATAAATAACTTCTTTATTAATACAATTGGGTAATTCATTATTACAGGTGGTGATGGGTGGCAAAAATAAGTATTTGTTCAATGGCACTATTGTGCCGGCAAGGAAAGTGTATGACATGTTCTGCTCTGTCCAGCTGAACGTCAACAACCCACACTTCCTGATCATGCAGGGAAGAATAACCAAAGTGCTGAACATGAAACCACCTGAGGTATGAGCATTTGTGAGCCCTTTGATTGTATGAGGTTTAGACACAAAACAAAAATGAACTGTAAATGTTCCCTGTATTATGAATTTTGCTGAGGTACATTTTAAAGACATGTACAAACACTGATTATTATTTTCCCATGTGGTCCCAAACTTATAACACTAATAGCTGCGGCCCAATCCCAGAGGCACTGAGCTATTTGGATTGACAGTATACATAACAAGTACAGTAGTTTGGTCTTTAGAATTTTACTAGTTTGTACATGCTTCAAATAAGGTATTATCTAACAATAATTGTATTTATTATACTCTCGTGCTGGTTCAGTCACTCTGTCAGAAGTACTAATGATCTATTATAATTACAGATCTTGTCGATGGTTGAAGAAGCAGCAGGCACAAGAATGTATGAAACAAAGAAACAGTCAGCGGAGAGGACTATTGGCAAAAAGGATGCAAAGCTCAGGGAACTTAATGATGTATGTAGCATTTTGTTTATGGGTGCCAAACCAGTATCAGTGTGTTCTTATTAAAATAATGAGCTTATGAATGATATTGATAGCTGCTGTGACTAAAATTCAGTCACGAGTTTGAGTGGTATGAGTTGGTCAAAATGTGATTTTTGTGCCACAGATAATTAGAGAGGATATAGCACCGAAACTGCAAAAATTACTAGATGAGCGATCCCAGTATCAAGAATACCAGAAAGTTGTGAGGGAGTTAGAGAATCTTACAAGATTATATGTTGCTTGGAAGTAAGTTTTATTTCACTTTGCATTGCAAGAATGATGAATATCATTTGCCTGTATTCTAAAACTTTGACTTACAATACTTTAAATTCCTTTATCTAAAGGCATTTTCTTACTATATAATCCGACGAAACAAAACAGGTTTACAATACTTTTATTTCGTAAGGTTGTTTATGTATTTTCTTTTTATCTAATAACCCAATGCATGCCGATTGTAAGATGCATCCCACCTTGTATATGATTCATGACGCTAATTGATTATTTTAAGGTATGTAACAGCCAATAAGACTGCTCAGGAGGCTGCAGCCAAAGTAACAGAGGTACTGGACAGAATCAAAAGTAAGAAAGAAGAGATAAAAACAAATGAGAGACAAGCCAAACATCTAGACAAAGAAGTTGCTGTGCTCAATAAAATGATAGATGAGGTAAGCACTATACATAACCTTAATTGTTGATCCACTATATATTTGTATCAAACGTTTTTATGAATACATTAACTAGAATATCATGATATTTTATATAATCATCCCCTCAAACCCCAAAACATGGTAAATACTAAATAATAATAATACTTAAGGATTTAATTTTCTGAACCATTTTAACTATTTGAAAAAAAAAAAATATTTTACCATTTTAAGTTATACTGATTGAAAAGGTCTAAATTAACGCGAGCATAACGGCGGGCAAAAGCTATTTAATATTTATTTATCTCCAATGCTACAATACCAGCCTGTAACCATCCACAGTATACATAATTATGTACTGATACAGTCATGGCGTGTGATCTTGGAGAAAAAGCCGACAACGCCAAGACAGTTGTCGCGACACCTATTAAAGTAAGAGTGTAAAAGTGTAATTTAAAGTCGGAACATTCAGGCTTGAACAGTTTTTTTATTAACATTAAGTTATAATGCGTGTTTGATTAATTACATATTATTATTACATTTAGAAAATCAATTATTAGCTATGAAATAAAATCAATTATAAGTTTAGTGCTTGGAATGGAGCAAATGACACAGTGAGCTCATTTTACTTAACACCCCTCATATGATATCTTCCTGCCTTGGGCGAATTCCTGCGAGAAAAATAACGTGTTCAAAGCGCAGAAGAGGTGCATTAGGTCGCTGTGTAATTAAAAACCAACAGATAGTTGTAAACGTTATTATAAATCTCTTAGAATATTGACATTACCTTGCCTTTACATTCACGAGACTGCATTGTTCGTCAAGAAAAACAGTAAATTGTTTTAAAAAAGCTTCAGAGCAACGTTATAGATCTACAAGACCAGAATATCGACACGAATTATGTCTAAGAGCCTTAAAGACAGCCCTTATGCACAAAAGCATTCTCTGCATGGCTCCGAAAATATATAATAAAGTACCAAATGCTATGAAAGATTTGAATTTGACACAACTTAAACCAAAACTTAATGACTTTTTAATTGAAAAATGCTACTATACCATTGACGATGTCCTACTTGACAAAATATAAAAACTGACAATTATATATTATTTATGCTTGACAACTTGATTAATTGATAGTATTTTTTGTTTGTAAATTTGTTATAATAATTAATAGTATTTTAATTTGAATTCTTATCAAAATTTTGACATTTTTGTTTTGTATATTATATCAATTTTAAATTCTTATATTGTTAAAGAGTGTATGCAATGGGTAGCTTTTTGAGTTTCCATAAACTAATTGTAAGACCTGCTGTATCACTAAAAAGCACACGAATTAATACTTAGACTGTATCAAAAAATTGGTTAAAGTCGTGGTCGCCTTTTATAATTCCTAAAATAACATCAAAGTCATACTCAGCGCACTGATAAACCCTTTTTATAATGCCCATATCTAAAAATAAGAGCCGTTTGGGAAACACTCGTTCCCCTCGCACTGCGCACAGCACCGCACGATTACCCGTCTAGACCCTTCCGTGGAGCAACTGTATGAGTAAGTAAACTGTGTTACAACTGTCATACTTCAGGGCAAAAACCTGTTGTTATCAGTAAGTCATTAATCACCACTCGTCATGAATGCGGCCAGGAGAGCGGCAGCGTGCTGCAGGCCCTGGAGGGCGAGCTGCAGGCGGCCGACCGGGCCGAGGCCGCCGCCGCCGCCGCGCAGCGGGCCGCGCGGGACGCCGTGACGTCACACCAGCGCCGCGCGCGCCTGCTGGAGCTCGCGCTGGCCGACGACCGCGCCGCGCTGCAGGCCAAGCAGGCCGCGCTCGACCAGGTACCGCTTACGCTGTCGTCCAATATACCCGCTCTTGCTATATAAGTGAAAGCTGCTTAAATCCCTTTATTATTAGAAAAAAATGTGATGAACAGTTATCACTCAATCACGCCATTCGTTTCAAATAAAATAATGGAAATTATCATTGATTAATCTATCCAAAACTATATATAAGCTCGGTTCCGTCAGATGGAGGCCACATTCGAGTCCCTCCGCGCCGCGAGCTCCAGCAGCTCGGCGGCGCTGTCGGAGGCGCAGCAGAGGTTCCTGGCCGTCAGCACCGGCCTCGAGGGCGCCTCCGAGTCGCTGCAGGACCAGCTCATGGGTAAGTCACCGTTCCCGCACTCCGTCCTGATTGCACCAGGCAGACTCTATCACAACCTACACAGCTATTTTATTGTGTAAATGATGCAACTATTTATATAAACTTTAATCAGATAATAATATTCGTTTTAAGAGATCTAGTGTCTTCTTGTTTACCGACGGCGGCAGAAGCAGGCGCATGCGCACTGGCGGACACCCGTACCTCCCTCGCGCTTGTGTCCTCCTTAACTTGAACTATAGTTAAAATAATGTCGTGTTCTTTTTCCCAACTCTACTCTGCACTCAGCGAATGTTTTGGCCCCACATTAAGTAAGCTAATATAATTAAATAAGTTTATTGCGATTACATTTAATTTGCTAAAACAATCACTAGTACAGCTATATTTTGACTTTTATCATGTAAAACCACATACCTGTGCCTTAGCCTATATCATTGGTAGGGGAGCCCACGATGCTAAATGGGGATTTACTCGAGCGTCGTAAAGACCTATTGGGTTGCAAAGCTTAGATGATAAGAAGAAAAGAATGTTATGTGATATATACCATTACATCGGTGGGGGAAGCGGCTATAGATTATTAAATATGTAAAAAAAAAACTGTTGCATGGACATCCTCGAGCGCGTCGTATTAAGGTAGGGTGAGTTAATTACATCCTAAAAAGTGTATATTCCACTAATCGGACAATTTGAGAGTGACGTAAAGAAAGGGGAGGGCAACGAAGTTAACGTTATCTCGACATTCTCGAGCGTAGCTAATTTTTTTTTTATTTTGAAGGAAATAATTCAAGAATAATGAAAAATATGTAATCTGACGATTTCCGCAAGCCGAAATAACAAAAATTCGTCGATAAAGTTAAATGCGTGCATCCTTCACGGGCGGCCTTATATATGGGCCTCATGTTTTGTGGAGGTACTTAACCGGGTACAAGGTATCCCTCTGTATATTAATCTGCCGCGCTTTAGTAAATCCCGAAATCCCCGCTTGGGCTCCCCTACTACATTCTGTAATGTTAAGTTTTAATAGTTTTAAAATGGATCGTTCTTATGCTTTACAAGAATGTCGCTAGTAGCAGACATAAATTAATTCTACAAATATTTTTTTTAAACATCGTCCCTCACTAAGAATTTCTCATGTGTCCTGTGTGCGTTTCACAATAACAAAATATCACAGCATTAACATCTATATTAGGGACCGATATCTGAGGATCACATAAATATTTGTTGCGTGGTATAACCGAATCCGCAACTCTTAGCGCGGTAGTTCCTTTACTTAGCTAATACGTCTATTAGGTTGCTAATGCTTGCAAACAAAGATTTCGCAATTCCCATGATATAAATACTGTATTGTGAATGTAATAGTTTTCAATTAAATTTTGTTGTATGTAGCTGCCAAACAAGAGGCATCTGAAGCATCCACCCGTATATCGCAGAGCACGATGGAGAAGAAGCACGCGGAGGAGCGCCTGCGCACGTTGGAGAGGGACTTCAACAGCAGCAGTGAACAGTTCCAGCGCGACCAGGACAAGATTTGCAGGCAACAGGTCCAGCTCGATAAATTACAGGTATGTTTTTAAATTTAAAAATGTTATAATGATTTCTGTCACTTACGCGAATATTAGACATTGAAATAAAATTAGGTTTACGGATTTTATCGCGGTTTTTTAATCGATTTTTGGTCCCGACGTTTCGAATCTTTTACAGCATTCATGGTCACGGGTAGACAGAGGACTAGAGCACATGTGACAGATTCATACCATTTTGTCAGTGAGATAAAAAACCTACATCTAGCTGACAATGAAACAATAGTAGTTTTATTAAAAAATGTTGTTTTAAACATTTGGAAGTTCAAAAATATGATCCTTATGGTGAAGAACTAACAAGAACGATTTAGGAATGAATCTTACATGAACTATTACCACGAACAGATTATGAATGGGAACGAGAAATCAATAAATCACGTACGAACGAATAAATGATAAACTTCAAACGAAGGAACAAAACAATCGAGTAAGTTCTGTAGCGAGTCCGCGCTCGGCAGGCGGAGCTGGCGGCGTCCAGCTACAGCCCGGAGCGGCAGGCCGCGCTGCGGGAGGCGGCGCGCGCGCTGCAGGCCGCGGAGCGCAGCCGGCGGGACGCGCTCGACCGCCTGGCCGCGCGCCTCTCGCGCTGCCACTTCAGCTACCAGGCGCCGCAGCCCGACTTCGACCACCGCAGGGTCTACGGTGAGGCTAGGGCTCGATGGATGGGAAACACATCATGTTTCGGCTATAATATGTCGAACCGTTCTTTTCGATTTCTAGTTGTCGAGCATTTTCCCACTCGGCTAGGTATGAAAATCTAGTTGATCTTAAGACCAACGAGACAATTAAAAATATCTTGGTTTCAGGTACAATCTGTAGATTGATAGATGTGAGCGATCCAATTTACTGCACTGCGTTGGAAACCGCTGCCGGCGGCAGGGTAAGTATCGTCACGAGAAAAACTACTTTATTCTAGTACATAATTATGTCGCGAGTTAAATAATTTTAGCGTCCATCGACAAAGTTTGTGTTATTTTCTAATGTTTTAATTAACTTCTGAGGTTCCGAAGTTAGTATTTAAGTGATCTGTAACTAAATTTGCAATCAGATATTATATAGACTCGTTTTCATATATTTAGCTATCAATGAAGGTAACTAGGTGGTAAATATATGAGATTTTCCAGCTGTACAACGTGGTGGTGGACACGGAGGTGACGAGCAAGCTGCTGCTGCAGCGCGGCCAGCTGCAGACGCGCACCACCATCATCCCGCTCAACAAGATCAGCGGGCAGGTCATCGACCAGCAGACCGTGCGCATTGCGCAACAGATCGTGAGTCACTCGTCCCGCGGGTTGCTGGGATGATATTTCCTTAGGAAACTCTTTATCGTCCCCCGTCGTTCCGGTGAATGAAACGGCGTTCTCGCGGTTCATGTTAGTGACCAGAATTGTTCAGTTTCATTAAGGAATAGGTAACGAGGAGTTTTCCTCTCGCAAAAAGAGTTTTAGAGAGACACGTTCGCTCGGCAGGGCGGCGGGCCGGAGAGCGTGCAGCTGGCGCTGGAGCTGGTGTCGGCGGACAGCCGCGTGCGCGCCGCGCTGCGCTGGGTGTTCGGCGGCTCGCTGGTGTGCCGCGAGCTGGACGCGGCCAAGCGCGTGACGTTCCACCCGCGCGTGCGGCGCCGCTGCGTCACGCTGGACGGCGACGTGTTCGAGCCGGCCGGCACGCTGTCCGGCGGCGCGCGCCTCAAGGTAGCTGGCGGCCCGCCCCGCCCCGCCCCGCCCCGCCCCGCCCCGCCCCGCCCCGCCCTAACTGTGCCACCTGACTTTGTTCCAGGGGGGCTCCGTGCTGATCCAGTTACAAGAGTTGAAGCAACTAGAAGACCAACTAAAAACGGACGAAGCTCAACTAGCTCAATTTAGCGCAGAACTTAACTCCATGCAGCAAGCCGCTGAGAAGTACACTAACTCGATGCAAAAGTAAGTAACCTATGTACTATTTTACGTCATATAATATACTAATCGCGCCCCGCGGCGTCACCTGCTACATTTTTTCGAGATATAAAGTCTATGTGTTTATCCAGGGTGTTAGCAACCTCCATATGAAATTTCATTAAAATCCATTCAGTAGTATTTACGTGAAAGAGTAACAAACATCCATTCATACTTACAAACTTTTGCGTTTATAATATTATATAGTAGGGATTAAAACTAGTAAATAGCCAATGCTACAGAATATAGATTAGTCAATGTATTCGATTAGTTGTATGAACGACTTGTTCCGGTTAGATACGAGGTGATGTCCCACGAGCTGCAGGTGGTGCGGGCGCGGCTGGCCAGCTCGGCGCCCGCGCAGACGCACGCGGAGATCGAGGCCTTACGCAACCAGGTATGGATAAACGCGCATACTTCGGTTAACGATCATTTAAATGCTATTCAATAGGGAATATGCATGTGATTCACATTTGAGCCATATCCTTTTTTCATTAATCTCTTTTGCTTAAGAATTCATTAATTGATATAGGTAATCAATATTTTTTATATGATTTCGATTTGATGTCAAAATTAATGGTTAAAAAGTGCCGGAAATGAGCAAGAATTATAAAGTAGTTTAAACGCAACACGAATTGTTAGATGAATTGTGACGTCAAAGTCAACGATTTCGAAAGTGTATTTTATATTTAGGTACTTTAATACAATACTTATAAGTTGATTTTGTGTTATTTTTCGTGTTATAATAGTTGTAAAATACAAAGCACAATGATTTTATAGCTATTTACTAGTTGTTTGATATTTAAACTTTAAGGTTATACCAAGCGCGCCAAAATGGCGGGTGTTTAAAGTGCCCGTATTTAGATAATATTTATAAAATTTTCGTTATTTGTGGCTGATTTTGGTTTTACAATTATAATAATGATCTAAGGTATCGTATGTAAAAAATAAAAAACATACATGCATATTCCTTTTATTGACTTTTTCCTTAATGTAAAGTGTTCAGCTCTTGTTGGTAGAGCAAATACTACCATTTTTTATCCTTTGCCTCATCCCTTAAAACTATGACATTATTATGTGCCCAATAGGTGGCGGAACTGAGTGCTGCATTAGAAAGCGACAAGGTGACGCAGAAGGAGAAAGCTGCGCGCGCAAGAGAACTTGAAGCTAAGGTCAAAGATATCAAGGGGCATAGAGAAAGGTAAGTATATTAAAAAAAACAGGTATTAAAGAAATTCATGTTAAAAAATGTTTATTAGATAAAATGTATGTTTATAACTTTTTATTTACTTTGAATAGTAAATCCAATTCGTATGTTTGTATGGTCTAGTCTTGAATTAAAATAATAATTATTGTTAATTAAAGGGAATTCAAAAAAGCAGAAGATGCGTTAAAAAAGGCGAAAAAAGACGCAGAGATCCACGGCAGCTTGTGGAAACAACGCGAGCAGGAGCTGGAGACCCTCAAGTTAGAGGTGGCCGAGCTGCAGCAGGCCGTGGACAGCAGCCAGCAGCAGCTGCTGGACACCAGGGAGGCCGCGGGGGAGCTGCAGCGCGCCCTGCAGGAAGCCAGCGACGAACACCTCGCCGCTACTGTACGTTTTTGAGAAGTGACGCGGTGCTCGCTGCAGTCAGTCTGGTGACGCGTGACCGTTCTTACATGGTTTGGTTTGGCTGGGCATTTACGCACTTAGCCTCTTTAGTGGGCCATTGTGCGTGACAAAGATTATCTTCCTTTTATTCGAACCATCCCAGATCATCCTAGAAAGCGAGCAGCCTTTTCAGGTTGCTACAAGCCTCCGGTAGTGATGCTGGACCTTGGAGGATTCGGGCACGTTGATCGGCCACACTGCCGCACTCCAGGAGTACGTGATGAGGCGACTCCATGCTGCCTCTGCATAGGGGGCTGTCCGTCGTATTGTGAATAGGTGTTTGTTTAGGGGGCAGTGTCCTGTAACTGTACCCAGTACTGTACGGACTCTGTCCCTGTTTAGTCTGGTGAGGTTGCGGGCAAACTTTTTCGAAGCCGCCGGAATCGCATTCTTCGTCTGCCTGCAACCTGCACAATTTCTCTATTCTTCTTGGTGGTTTTGCTCGGTTTTGCAACGCAGCCATGTTCTCACTTGTGCCAAGGGGATTGGCAGCATTGGTTCCGGTCCGTATACTGCTGTCTTTGACTCTCTTTTGGCTAGCTAGTGAGTTGCTGTGTCCTTTGATCCATTGCAGAATAACGTTGTTTGTTTCTGCAATAGACTGGAGTGTGTTATGACATTCCAGTATTAGTACAGAGGTTATGGTGTTGTTTTGTAGAGCTTGGAGGACGGATGCGCTGTCTGACACAATTTTAATCTTGTGTCCTTTGACGCCTCTGGCTGCAACCGCCTGTGCTGCTCTGGTTATACCTATGCATTCTGCTTGAAATATAGTGTTAAGTTTGTCTAGGGTAGTTGAGATCTTTATATTTAGGTCATTCGAGAAGACGCCCGCTCCAGTTCCCTGTATGGTTTTGGAGCCGTCTGTGTATATCCTAACTTTATTGATGCCAGAGTTATCTTGCATTTCCGCTTTAAGTTGGATTTTGTATCTTCTATCGAATACGTGATGACACATTATACTGTCTGTAGGCGCCTCAAGGAGTGGTAACTCCTTGAGGATTTTCCTCAGGATGGTTGAGTGTGTGGTTGATATGTTTTGTTTCCATAGTCCATTTGCTTTTAGTCAGTGCTGCCGCCCGTGCCTCTTCCTGAATGACTAGGTGTAGAGGTCTTAGGTTCAGCAGGTACTCAAGGGCAGCTGACGGGGTGGTTTTCATACATCCCGTTGCCGCTACACTTGCTAGGCGTTGTAGGCTTTGGAGTTTTGTTTTTATTGTGGACAGTTGGGTTCTGGGCCACCCAGTGGCGTGCATCCCATATAGGCAAGTAGGCAGTGCCTACCTCAGATAAATTTTACAATTCAATACATTATATTTACTAAATATATAAAATAATTCGTCATACCAAGTGATATAAAACAACAATTATACATTAAAATATACTACACAAATAAAAAAACTTCTATTATCCATCACAAAAATATGCCTACGATCGTTCATTCACCGCATGACGTAATAGTAGGCAGTAGGTCGAGCAGCCTACTAAATCCACGCACACTATAAAAAAATACGCGTATTCGTATACGCACAATACGCACACACACTTCTTTAGAATAATACGACCGAAATATAATTCTCCTTTTTCCATAGCTATCACACTGACATTTAACATGCTCAAATTACCAAGTCAAGGTAAGCAAGGCTACCTCAGTCAATTATTGGCTGCACTCATGCTGCAGTCTGTTGCATTAAAGGTCCGAGTCTCTTATTAGCTGTTATACTGTCATGGTTCTAAAGCGATCAGAAAGAGAGAAAAGTATTGTTTATATTTTCTTCTCGTAGGTATAGAAAAACAAAAATACCTATAATATCTATAAAATATTTTCTCATTTTGTCGTGTCGCCGGTAAAGGTACCTCGTTAGTGGGGTGCAGACACTGCAGACTCAAAAAGCCAGGGCTACTGTACAGACCTTCGATAAGCACAGTGGTCATTCCAGATTATAAGTAGGTACCTTTTGTCGAATGGTAATAATTATAATGATCGTTGGTATAGTTAATTAATTGATAAATAATATATAATCGCTATTTTAGTAAATGAAGCAGGTATCTATACCTATACATCTTTTTACGGATCCGGGAAGAGAATATGCCATCGAATAATTGAATAGCTTTGGTAACTGGAGTTCTGGTAGCTTTCCTTTTGTTGGTGAAAAAGATGAGCTTTGATTTTTTCGGATTTACTGACAGTTTGTGTTCGTCACACCATTCTTCTACAATCTAAAGGGCTGAGCGCATTACTTCACATTGGGTGTTATCAGCGTTCCCGCTTATCAGTATTGTTAAGTCGTCGGCATACCCTATTGTGGTGTAGCCTTGTTTGTTTAGTCGTCTCAGAAGGTTGTCCGCTACCATGTTCCATAATAGTGGTGATAGAGCGCCCCCTTTTGTTCTTACATACAGAGAACCCTACGAGGACATCACTGAGAGCATGTTTAAATATCAAGGAGATAATAAATATCCCAATTTTGCCAAATAAGTTGATTATTGTTTAAATTTAATATTGTCTCTAATACGCCAGTCCGAACGACGAAATCTGAGCACGCTATATATAGGGAGGGATAGCAAGGGAGAAGGTAGAGGAAGGTATGGAAAATAGATGAGTGATGTTATGTTATTTTTTTTATCTGCACAGGAAGCGGTAAAACAATTGCAAGCTCGCATCAAGAGTCACAAGACGGAGATATCAAATCGTAATAGTGACATTGCGCAGCTTCTACACAAAAAGGAGCAGTTGGGCAAGAACAACGCGGAGATAGACCTGAAGATTAAAGAGCTGGACTATAAGATTAAGGAGCTGCAGACTGAGGCTATGGAGTGTCAGCAGAGGGTAAGTTGAATATTCTGTTTTTTTTCTTTTGTTTGTAAGTCTTATAAGCAGGCTTTTCTTTATACGCCTTTTCTGGTAGGTCGGCTATACATAGCATAATAGCCGACCTACCAGGACGACGAGCTCTCAGGCTGTAGCGCAGCGCCTAAAGCTGAGGTAGATAGAGAGGCGAATCTATGTAAGAGGTGTAGAGTGGTCAGAAGAGCCCTTCAGGAAGCGATAGAGCTGACCATATCTCGGGCCAATAAAGAGTTCTTGGAGACTGGACGGCGATCCATGGGGACGCCTATTCCTCTTGCTTAGAGCCAAGCTACGTCCCGGGCGCCTCCGCTCACCTGATAAGCGCTCTATTCCCTTCGAGGGAGGACCAGACGCGTCCGCCTTTTGCTCAGCCTACCTCTGTGCCCGACGCAGAAGATGACGACGTGCCCGAGGTGATCGGGTGGGGTACGTTGGAGGACGTTTTCAAGCTCTTGGACTGGAACGGGTTCGGCATCAACATCAATGGAAAATTCATCACTCACCTTCGTTTTGCCGATGATATATATAGTTATCATGCTGGAGTCGCTGGAGGAGCTTAATACTATGCTCAGCGACCTCATTATCGTTTCCCAACAGGCGGGTCTTAAAATGAACATGGACAAGACGAAGATCCGACGGTCTCGTATCGATATTTATTTATTTATTGCACTATGTAGTTCATAAAATAAATATAAATTATCATAACTAACATAGACCCTGTAAGGGTGTAGCAACACTTATTTTCGATAAAATAATAAAATAGTGGTTTAAACTTAAGATCTAACTTTAAAAATAACTTATTATTATGAATCTACTAATTATTTCTAAATCTACTACCTAATTAACATATTTAATGCCATACATAAGTGTGTGATAATTTGACTTAAATAATAAAATAAAAATTTAAAACAATTATAATACAATAAAAAAAAATTGTATCTATTTACTTATCAGAGGTAACTTTACACCTAATATTGCTATTTGAACAAGGTCCATATAAATATATTATATTTTTTAAACACATACTTAAACAAAACATGTTATGTAATTAAAATTGAGTAGCTTACAGATAGTCTTATATGTATTGACTTATACTCAAAGTTTATCTTCCATAAATTCTTTAATGGTGTAGTAACATTTTTCTAACAGCATATTCCTTAACTTAATTTTAAATATATTTATTGTTTTTGTATCTTTTATACTATCAGGTAGTTTATTATAAATTTGGATACATCTATATTGAGGGCTATTTCTATACATTTCTATTCTTGGTACTGGTAATTCTAGTTTATTATTACGGCGTTTATTTCTTTGGAACTTGAACTGGTTTAAATTTTTCTTAACAAACATAGCTATTTCTAATATGTACATTGAAGGTAGGGTAAGTATTGTATGTTTGATAAAGAAGGGTTTGCAGCTATCACGTGGTTTAATATTATATATTATACGTAGACATTTCTTTTGGGCAATGAATAGGTCATGAGCATCTGTACTGTGGCCCCACATAACAATGCCACAACAGAGCCAAGCATAGGCATATGTAGTATACAGATAGTGCACATTTTATGTTAGTGTTGGTTTTAAGAACACTGAGCCCATATAGGAATTGGGATAATTTTATTTTTACTTTCTCAACATGTTTTTTCCAATTAAGGTGGGTGTCCAGAGTTAGTCCTAATAAAGTGAAATTATCTACTTCTTTTATGTTAATGTTTTGTGTTATAGTATTTAGATTAATATTTTGTTTTTGATAAGGTTTAAAATGGATTATTTTTGTTTTTTTATTATTTACTTCTAGATTATGGTTATGAAGCCAGGTTTTTACTGTATTATAGGTTTCTATTATGATATTATTGTCTATTTTATTAGCAGGTGTTTTAAATAGGATGGATATATCGTCGGCGAACATCACACATAGTTGATTGCATATTTTGGGCAGGTCGTTGATGTATATTAGAAAGAGAATACAACCGATAACACTTCCTTGGGGTATAGACCAATTTGTAGTTAATATATTGGAGATCCCCGTGTGAATACACCATCTGAGTTTTTTTAGCAAGAGCGCTCACAGTTACTCACGTTGATTTGAACGCGATGGACGTGAACAGTCTTGCTATAATATACTGGTATTATCGCCGTCAGCGTCGTAGAAAAAGATTATGGTTAAACCCAATAGTACAAAGTCGATCAACAGTTGGTGCCTTTACAACTCTAATGCAGCAGTTAAGAAATGATCCACAAACATTTTTTAACTACTTTAGAATGACTATAACTACTTTTGATAATCCTCCGCTTGTGCGACCTAACGACGCATTCGGTTTCAAGATCCGGCAAATAACCGAATCTACCCCTGCGTGTATCGTATGAATGCGCTATACTACTGCACCGGATCTTACATTTTGCAGTATGGCCGGATCGGTTTGTAATCGCAAAATCGGATGTCAAATTCAGCAAGATTTGGTTTTTTTGCCGTGTCTTGAAAGTGAATACATGTGTGAACTCATTCATTGAAATACTGTTGCCACTAAACCGAATCCTGCAAAAAACCGATTCGGTAGAGAAACACTCGACGCCGTGTGAACGTCCAGTGTGTCCACTTTGTCCAGTGTGTAACGACGTATAGCTCCGAGACGTGGTCTGTACACTACTGGTAGCGGAAACGGGTAAATAAAACACCGGATACCGTGAAATAAGTGTATATAGTAGTCAGTCTTGGCTACACCTCAAACTCATAAATGTTTTTTTTTTCAAACTTGTCTCTCGCAGTTAGCTCTGAAGGAGCTCTTACTGCTTAACTGGTCGTTTGGCGAGACCTAATAAAAGGCCTCCAACCAGACTCAAAAATCTTACATTCAAAAAAATATTTATGTAACCGCCGGAGAATCTTAACACCGCCATACAGGTCATCGACGGCTTACTGTTAAACGCCATCTAGTTACAAATTTGAGAACTAATTATGAAAGCTCTACTTTCGTTGCACAATTTGAACGCGAACATGGTCGCTAACAGTTGGCATTTTGGAAAGGTTCAAAATCACTCAATGGTGGGGTCAAAGGTGTAGCGTACGCAGATACCGTGTTCTTCGGCCTAGGTGGGAGGACACCTTGGGGTTTAAGCTGGTGGGAGTTGGCATACCCCTTCGTTCGCCCCGAAGAGGACGAAGGAAGTCTATAAAAATTTTAAGCGCCTTATAAAAATATAGTAGTGTGTTAATTCTATAAGCTAGTAATCCATACCCCATAATCACGTCATAGTACATAGTAACTTATTTGTTGTCGTCTAGATAAAATCTCTAGAGGATGAAAACACGTGGATTCCGGCGGAAAAGGAATATTTTGGAGCCCCGGGAGGCTTGTATGACTTCACCGCCAAACAGGCGCACGTGGCCGGCGCGCGCCTAGCGCAGCTGCGCGAGCGCCGCGACCGCCTGGCCAGGGGAGTCAATGCGCGCGCGCACACGCTGCTCAACAAGGAGGAGGAACAGGTGCGCTAAGGTTACACTTTACTAGCAGGCGCACGTGGAGGATAAAACATTAACTGTTCGAGCTAAATATTTTAGTTTTTTTTTGTTAGTGTCTATTCATTATTTATTTGTATTTGGCATAAACCAACAGCTATAAAAATAGGGATAGGTGGTTACAATATGCAACATAAAGCCTATTACAGGTTCACACGAGTCGCAATACTGAAAGTTACAAACATGAACACTTAACTACCACTACAGTGAAACTTAAAATAGATTCTTAATATAAATATAAATTATCAATATTGTTAGTTAAATTAAATGATCAATACTTATTGATCCACAGTACGCAGACTTGTTAAGCAAAAAGGAGATAGTAGAAGCGGACAGAGCGAAGCTGGTGGAGGTGATGGCGGAGTTGGACGAGAAGAAGAAGAAGACGCTGATGATGGCGTCCGACCAGGTCAACCGGGACTTCGGCTCCATCTTCAGCGCGCTGCTGCCCGGGGCCCAGGCCAGGCTGCTCCCGCTCGACGGACAGACCGTGCTGGACGGGCTCGAGGTCAGGGTTACCTTTTTTTTTTTTTTTTTTTTTGAAAAGAAAACGTCGCCCCACACTAGGATTTTCTCCTGTGTCGTGGGTGCGTTTCACAAACATGAAATATCACATACACTAACACCCAGACTCGGGACAAACATCTGTGGTTCGCACAAAGTTTTGCCCCGTGCGGGAATCGAACCCGCGACCCTTAGCGCAGCAGTCCAATCGCTTAGCCACTGCGCTATTCAGGTCGTCAAACGTCACCTTAGTTACTACGTGAACTACCTGCCAGTAAAATCCGGTCAGAATCGATCCACTTCTTTCTGTGTTTATCCAGAACAAACGGATAAGCAGACAAACAAAAATTAGGTACTTATATGTATTTTATAATATACGTCTTGTAAAAGGGAAAGCGGGCCTTGTGGCGTACTCTGAAAGAGGCGTATGTCCAGTAGTGATGCGTATACGTATATAGTATCGGCAAAGGAATACTTTTCACTCAAACCAAAAGGAAAACAAATCGACTTTAGATGCAAGCCAAACTTAACGTACGTTCAGCACACTAGCCCCGCATGCCCCGCTTGCCCCACTAGCCCCGCGTGCCCCGCTTGCCCCACTAGCCCCGCGTGCCCCGCTTGCCCCACTAGCCCCGCGTGCTCCGCTTGCCCCGCGTGCCCCGCTTGCCCCGCGTGCCCCGGTTGCCCCGCACAGCCCCGCGTGCCCCGCGTTTGCGCCTTTGTTGCGAACGTGTCGGTCGCATTGAGATATACACATGGAGGGGCCCTATTCTTCTATAGAAAAAATACCTTATACTTATATGCACCAAATCGACATATAAACATTAAATAGCATGTTGTCTCTGTTTAACTAGGCCATTACTGCATAAGTTGAAAGAGATAAATAATAGTTTGACTCTTCGAATCTTGGCAACATTCTTCTGTGACGTCAATCATTTCAGTTTGCGTGGCTACGAATAGGCTACTGCCCCATGTTTAGTACGAGATCTGTGGTAGATCTACTGTCAGTTGGTGTTTAGCTTGTAATGTTTTTATTGTATTTGTGAAAAGTACGCGTTTGTTTTACTTTTTATTGTATTCAAGGTTTTGCCAGATACCTAACAATCATGCCCTCGTGCTGTATAAAACAATGTAGAGCAAGGAAAAGCCAAAATCAACCTACATTGACTTTTTATAGGTTAGTAACCGTATTTCTCTGTTATTGTAAAATATTGTGAGGTTTTTGTGATAAATTTTAATACAAAATGATAATTGTAGACTAAACAATAAATCAGTTAGTCGTTTATAACTGTAAATACCTTATTTTCTACATCGAACTTACACATTGTTTGTAAACAAGTTTGCTAGTGATGTGTCATGCGATGATAGAATCGATATTGGATTTCTGTAAGTTACGACTAGTTATAATTTTGTGTATTTAATTCTTTAAAATTGTATAAATTTGGGCAACAGATTTCCTACGTATACTGTAGATTTGTTGAAACTAGATTTAGTTTATTCGTGTCCTTGGGTAGTTTGGGATAATGAGTCAATAGATTAGAATATAGACAATGATGACATGATAATGGTGTTGAGACTACATATATTTTTAGACAGGTTTAGATTGTAGAAAAATAATAAGTACGTAGGTTCAGTATTTTGAAATATTTTGCAATTTACTTTAAAATAGCAAATATAACAGACTTATTTCTTCACAAAATCACTTTTGATAAATAGATAATTAGAAAAAAAATCTGCAAATACCTTTAAATTTTAACATTCACCATACACAGTTAAAGTGCTTAATAATCTCGGTAAATGATGAATATAGTAATGCTCGTAATTAAGTTCCAATCGATTACAGTTTAACATAGCTTATTGTTAATAATTGGATCCCAACGACGTCAACATATCAACAATCGATATAATCAAGAAATACCAGACAGTACATCACTAGGAAAGGCCGCCATTTTGTGCGACCTAAGTTTTGTAGGTATACACGCAAATTTTGTAGGTAGGGCCCCTACATGTGTATTTATCTCAATGGTCGGTCGTACCGTTTTGATTTCAAAATGAATAAAGAAAAAGGGGGTGAATATTGGACAAAAATATTTTTCTCTCTTTAATCATTTCTTGCACCCAATATACTTTAATTTTTATTTTACATCTTTATGAAGAATAATATAAGAGCCAATTTACGTTACACACGTATAGTATAGACCTAGGCAGGATCTCATTTATTCGCGGAAAACGCATTGGATCGTTTACCGCGGCATCATAACGTGGTCCACCTGTCGACTACGATTGGACATCTAGCGACAAGGTGGTGCTGGTCGAGTGTCGGGTGATGAGAGTTGGCAGTAATATAGTGTGGTGCTACAGGTGAAGGTGGGCTTCAACGACATGTGGAAGGAGTCCCTGGGCGAGCTGTCGGGCGGGCAGCGCTCGCTGGTGGCGCTGTCGCTGGTGCTGGCCATGCTGCTGTTTAAGCCCGCGCCGCTTTACATCCTCGACGAAGTGGACGCCGCGCTCGACCTCTCGCACACACAGAACATCGGCCGGATGCTCAAGGAACACTTCGGGCACTCGCAGGTACGCGACGTGACTTATTATATTATTTTGAATATTAATTGGATGTGGAAAAGAGATGTGTAATCAGTAGAGATCATTAGTCTAAACACGTTTGAACATGCCACTTTCAAGCGTGTATACTCTTTTCTCTTAAAATATAAGTTAAAGTTTGGATGAAATTAACTTGTTAACAGTTTTTGGTATTTGATTGGAGTCGGTCAAATTTATGTCATACTGATGTTTGTCATTGCTTCTCGGGACAAGTTGGAAATGAAAGTCGTCTGTAATTACATTAATGTCCTTCTATTTCAGTTCATAGTAGTGTCTCTGAAAGACGGCATGTTCAACAATGCCAACGTGTTATTCCGTACGAGGTTCGTGGACGGCATGTCTACAGTACAACGCACGACCAACAACCGCCAGTGAACTCGACGTAGAATAAATTATACCCGTCATCGTATACCAAATGTTGTGAATCTTCGAAATAGCTGGAATAGGAAACCAGGTGAAGGACGAGTCCTTTCTAAAATATATTAACAAGACAAACATTAAATTGTAAACTTTCCAAGCGTGAGTGTAGAATAAAAATAACTAACGTTTTCAGTTGCAAAGCAATGACATTGTGCTGATAAGTGTGATAATATGTATTATGGTATATGGCCAATTATTGAGTTAAGGTGGAGTCTGATCGGATATATGATGTGTGCCAATACCTGGCATTGCATCGCACTAGTTATGTAAAGTACAACAAAAATAATTTCATAATAGTTAATGTGTTAAGTTATACTTAAATGGCTTACACGGTGTCACAGAGTTTGTCAAATTATTACATCGAGTGCCGTCTCAAGTACACTGTTAAGTCTGCATGTAATTATTATGCATTTTAGTTTAAGGAGGACAAGACCGAATCGAATTACTTTGGACAACGTAAAAATATCCTATTGTTAGTTTTGTCACGAATTACTGGTGCGAGAATAATAAGTTAGAAGAAAAATTGATTTTTGTATACGATAATTGACACCATGGATTCGTGATATTAAAAACGGAAACCCTTAGATCTAAATTCAAAATTCAGCAACTACAATAATTAGATAATAGGAATATAATTTATAAGTTACATAGTAAATCCTGTCTTTACAATGAGGCATCGTACAAATCGTATTAAATTAGTTTATACAATATTCTAAACCAATAGTTCAAAGTAAAATTGATTATAATGACCACAATGTATCACATTTGAAACGAAAATAATTACGAAATTAAATTAATATTACATACATACATAAAGTTACGCCTGTTTCCCTGAGGGGTAGGCGGAGACCACGGATTTCCATTTGCTACGATCCTGGCATACTTCTTTTGCTTCACACCATCACATTCCTCATACACGCTCTTCGGTTGAATTAATATTAATGTTAGTTATTACACTCGTGTTGTACTTGCGCAGTACGTACTTATCGGGAATGCTCGACTAGTTTTGGGGCTCAAGCGGAGCCCGTATTCCAGAGCTCAACGTGTCATGAGGTCAACAGGAGAAAAATATCTAAATAATATGGAAAAGTCTTACACAAGTTATAATAGAAAATTAAGAATAATACGACATATTTTTATATGATTTTTTGCATTCATTGAATGCTGTTAAATATAGATAGGTTTTACAAAAATTGCTTCGGTCTTGTCTTCATTTCTTATTTTTCTTAGCTTTAACACGTTCACTGCGGCAAAACACATACGGTGGGTAATGCTAAACTTGCCACCAGTGCGGCGGCCACGCACCTGTTGTGTTTAGAAGTTTTCGAGCCAGCGGTGCGGCAATACGCACACGCTGTGTGAGGCTGGCGTGCCACCAGTGCGGATAACACGCTAGGCGTGTTCTTGTCTAATTTCAGGTTTTTGCGATACAATTACAGAGGTTAAAATATTCGTAATAAAATATGGGGACTAAAAGAGTAATATACAAAAAAGCGCCTATCAGTTAGATAAAAGCAAGACTTATTATTCCCACGGCGTAACATATTGAAAATAATTTTGTAAGGCGCACAACACGTTAAGTGGTCATATTACACATTATTTTTATGTAGGTATTATTACTTCGAAAAACGAAAACTATAATTTTACGACTGCACGTGCAAAACTAAATATCGCCGCCTTTGTTTTGGCTTATTTCATTGTATATTTATCGCTAAGGCGTCTATTGTTCAAGATTTTGTTTTATTTAGCCATTTTTGAAAGGTATTTATTACAATTCATTACCAAAAGTTAGTAAATGCTAATATCATAAAAATTGAAATGTTAACATATATTTTAATCCTTTTATATTGCCGCTTTCGGAAGATACAAAGAAACAGTAATAAAGTCATAGAGTTAGTGTGAATATAACAACGAATTCTTTGCTATTTACCGATACAATTTTGCAAATAAACTAATAAATGTAATTCCTTGAAACTCAAAGTGCGTAAATCTGTATAGTAGTCATAATAATAATCACGCTACAGGTGTGTGCGCCCGAAGTTTTGGTCGGTTCGGATTGTATTTGCCACCCGCGCTACAATACGCATACCCTGTGTTTTTTCCCGTATCGGTGGCCCGCGCGTACTTTGTTCGGCCTCATCCAAAGTGTTAACTATGTTATTTCTAGTATCAATGTAATAAGGCATATTAATAAATCACAATCTTCAGTGCGTTTCAAAACTTATAAATGTGTCAAAAATAACATTAACCTTGTGAGCGCCAGTCTATAGTATAGTTAAAATCTCGCTGCAGACTCGGTCATAAATCATTAAAGTGTTTCGCTCTCTTTCCCACTCATGGGCCTTATGGGCAGGCCACGCCCACACGTAGTCCTGTGCATTACTGCAGTCGATAAGTGATATCGATAGTTGTATATATTTATAACTGGGTGAAAGAAATAAAAACACATTTATTTTTTATATTTTATTATCAACAAAGCATATTAAATAAACAAAAGAACGTCTCTATAATAAATTAAAATTCTTCGTCTGAGTCATCGTCATCATCATCCACATGAATGATGAACTCTTCACATAAATGTGGAAAATAGGAATGATCTAATTTATTTATGTAGCGATTTATATATATTTAACAGCACGGCGCAATTAGCGGGTAGCAAAGGAGACGAAAACATATTTGTTAATTACCCTCTTTTTATGTAATTAATTAAGAACAGAAAAACATTAGTTTTTATATAATTACCTTCTGTTTATTGAATTAACTAATGGGTTAATTCAAATTAAAAAAAAATAATATGTTCTTACGAGAAAAGAACATTAAATAAATTATATTACGCATTAGCTACCCTGCATACTTAATGAATGCAGTATGTTTAAGTGATAACCTTAATGATTCCGTTATCGATAATGGCCTTGCGCGCGCGCAACTAGCGCACATCCCTACTCCGATTATGATTTATGACCGAGTCTGCAGCGAGATTGTAACTAGACTATAGTATAGAAGACAGCGCTGCAGCGCCCTCCAAGCCACAACTCTACTAGGAGACAATATCGAGTCGTAACATTGGCTAGTATGATAACAAACAATAATCCTAATAAATGTTATGATTATATACTGTCTTCGAATAAAATCGTGGCGTGGAGGTCACGAAAACTCTTGTCCTTCATACAAGACTGGCGATCTGAAGGTTAACTATATAATTATACTACTACTACTAACGTCTTTTTTACTTGGGATATGAACCATGTGAAAGAAAAGAAACCCGGTCTTTTAAAATTCAATATAGTAGTATGAGTATAATTCTTTCCAATGTAAAATAATAACAGATATAGATAAATTGGTGGTTGAAATTAAACTACTAGGCAAACAGTAAAAAAGTAGTTTCTCACAGCCAAAGCACAATATCATTTTATTTAGTAGGTATCAATATATTTCAGATAAACATTTTGGGTCCCACAAAAATGAAGTTGAGACTTCCACTGTTTTAATAAAGACAGCATTGTTCACTGTCTCATAGTTTATTAATAGTATTGTTTGTTCTACATCAACTGGGTACAGCGAGATACCTCGACTGATAGCCATGTTACATGTACCCTATACTGTTAAAAGTTAATAAGTTTGTGTAATTAATATCTTGATGGATAATATGGAATAAAGAAAAATAAATATAATTCATTCATTTGATTTATTTGTTGAACTATACAATATGTTAGTACCCTCGGATATTATTTTTCTTAGCAACACGCTCACAATGTAATTTCCCTGTCTGCAATATGCCGAGTTCTTCTTTTCGAGTCGTCGGAACTCATATTTTTAGTGCGTAGTATGTTGGCACGTTGATGGCAACATCAGAGGTATTGGTTAGTACGTTCATTGTGCAGGCTGGGGGACATTTGGGACACTCGAGTAAGTGGGGTATTGTTTGGTCAGTATGCTGTAAGACTGACGTATTACTTTGGTCTACCTATGGTGTTAGAACCAGCTTATTCCACAAACTGCCGTCAAGTACCTACCCATAAAGTTCTAGCCCAGCCACAGATATGATGACGCTCAGTTTACCGATTTTACTATTCTTCTTATCGTATGATTGATGAACAACCTGGTGCCAGAGTTTAAACCACCTCTGACGTGGCTTTAAACACCGTTGAAAAACTCAGGCCGTTTCCTCACGATGTTTTCTTTCACCGTTTTAGCTACTAATAACTAATTTATAATACGCACATGAATTCCAAAAGACATTGGTGCGTGACGGGGATTGAACTTGCGACCTTTGAATTGGCAGTCCAATGGTCATACCACTCTCCTGGGCGCGCGCGACACTACGCGCTGCCCGATAAGCGAAGACTGAGGAGTTGGACTAGCCAACTCCTCGCTGTGCGAAACCTGCGAAACCCCGTCGTCTTCCAACGGCGGGGTATGCGTAATGCATATTCCGCACGTTAAAAAAAAATACCACTCTCCTATCAGTGCTTTTACTATTTAAAATATCGTTCGTTTACATGTTTACCTTACCTATATTATTTAAAAACAGTACAGTGCACACATTACTTATCTATAATAGTCTCACCATGTTGAGTTATGGGTCAGGTTCAAACTCATTATTTGAACATTCCGGCCGCCAGTCCATGCCGGCCACAGAGTACTTTATCATGCGAAGGGTCGAAAATTATTCACACGAAAATATTTTGACCGTAACATACAGCGAAAAGTATTAAAAACCGCTTTGCATGCAAGTTGGTGTTTTATATAACGTCCTAATGATCGGTTCATTACCGTGATACCTTATTTTCGCGCCATCTGTGCGGGCTCCCTTCGCCGCCATATTTACGAGTCGGGCTGCACAGTTAGCCACATCGTTTGTTTTATGATCACTGCTACTTATGTAGGTATGTTTACGTTTAGCTACGTGCCCGCTGTACCTAAGTACATAGGTAGGTACTATAGAAAATCAGTGTGATCGATTTGTTTCTTGGCTTCGAGACAAAGTCCAACTGACATTTGATTTTTTTTTTTTTTTTAATTGATGATTGTTCTATAATGATATTATAAAAGCCGATCATTTGTCTCTATTGTGTAAAATACTGAAAGCACGCTCATGTCTCCAAGATTATTTGCGGTTCAGTAGGAGAAAGGTTATTAGTTCTTATGAATTGGTAATAAGCACCGTTTACATTACACCTGTTAACACCTTGGCTCAGAGTATGTCCTCCCTTACTGACAATAAGTAGGTAAACGCCATAATATAAGCCAATGTTGATTATGTGCTACGATCGCTACGTTTGCTACGCGGAGTCTGTAATTATAATAACTTGTCCACTTAGTACCTACCCCCAACATATTCTTGGCGTGTCTTGTCCGTAGGTAGGTACACACATTTCATAGGTATATTCATAGGTTACACCTACACTAAAATAAAATAGTATAAATGAAGATAACAGTTAGTAACATACAGGTGTAGTGTGTCCCACACGACTGTTGAATATGAAAGTAATGCGTTTTATCCAAGACTGGAGACGAACTATCATCCGAGCGAGATCCGTTTTAAGTCGTAAATGCTTTACACTTGCGATATTATGTAAATAGGTATACATCGCGAGCACTTACTGGCTGACATTATTTATAGGTATAATAGAGGGGCGCCCAGAGAATACGACAACAGTCGCACAACCGTGCAAGTCAGAGAAACATTGATCGTCGGAAGAATTCTCTCACCTCGCGGGAAATAAAAGTTTTACTATTCGAAGCCGCGGCTTTAATATCTGGAATTGATCGTGTGCCGCGGACGCCCCGCTCGCCGCGACGCTATATTATATTTTATTGGTAGTGCAATAAAACTGCTTCGCTGAACATTAGCGTTGTAAGAATTCATAGCGGCGGCGGATCGAGTGCTCCGTCTAACGGAATAACAGCTCCAATCTCCAAGTTAAACGTTTATTCAAGAGATACTTTTATGTCCCCGTGGGTCGCGCTCAGCTCAACTCCGCAGATGAATACTTATTAAGCTTGTCGCAGCGTTGTCTGCGGCGCGCCGGTGCTCGTGCTGAATATCAAAAACTTCTGATTAGTGTTGTAAACAAAGTACATCTGGAGTTCACAATTTACTGTTACCGATGAGATTAAATTAATTCGGGCCGGGATATTGTTTGTGCTCTACATAAGTACCTACAGCTAGCGAGAGCGCCGCGCGCCCGTTTTGTTTCAAAAGGTTACGGCTTTTAACAAGAGGTATAAGCTACGTCTTTGGGTTTAATTAGCCGTTGGATTTCTCAGTGGAGTTCCAACTGAACTGCAGCGCTATTCCGGATCGATTTAGATCGAATAATGTAGCTTCATACCTGCTTCGAAACAGTTTACTTCAATCGCATTGTTTTACTGAAGACAATGGGATTGAACTGAACTCAACAGTTAAGTCTAAATCGACATAACTTCTAGCTTCTAGTAGAGTACCTGCATGTCCCGAGCCTTCAAGCTATCAAACCGAAGACCGCTCATCAGTTAATGTTGTGGTAAAAACACCAGGGAGACTATAATAATAATTAATTCAATCAAATTCATATAATCTACATCACTGTTCCTAAATGTAATCCTAAATCCTGTGAAGAGGACCGATAACATGTCTAGGTACTTCGATGGTTACTATTACCTACGTGTTTAGTAATTTAATTACATTATAATTATAATGCTCGAACCAAAATCGGGTTAAGTAACGATTTATATCAACAGTTGCGGGTCTTCAGCGGTATCACAAACCTAACCCGTCTGGCAATTGCCACGAGCATTACAAATAAGGATTTCATTTTCAGCCGTGCCCAGCAATATTTATGATCTTAGGTTTTTAAAGGGTCTGCGCATAGCTACGTACACAATACACGACATGAATATATCTGGAGCGATCAGAAGCCGTGAGCAGGATAAAATGAACAGTTGTGCGGAGCTGGCGGTCTGTCCGGGACTCGGGTCGCGTCTCAAGCTCTGAGGCGATAAAAATTTGCCAAATACTGGGCGACGTAATGAAATTTATCGCTGAGTTTGGGGGCGCCGTGCAATGTGACTGTTTACTGAATATTTTCAACTCAAATATTTTATATATTCAAAATATTTAAAGTAATATTTATCATTAAAAATAAATGATTTCTAGCACAGACATAGTGGATACAATTTTAAACATAGTAATACCTATTTCACTCACTGTGTAGGACCTGCCCTCTAACCGCAGAAAGCCAGGCGTCGGCCACTTTACTTTTACTTTAATGACCTATAACTTAAGAACAATAAAAATAAAACACAAACGGTCGCGTCGCAGCCAACATTATCTCTCATTACCCAACACTGCTTACTCCGCGACTTATATTTTACAGCCGTCCAAAATAACCCATTTGTCGGCGCCCACCTCGGTGTCAGCCGCGCCTTCGCCCGGACACTAAGTTTGATTGATGCGGCCTTGTACTCGACTATCTTTGCCTGATGACCGCTCCAGACATTTTTTATGATTTACGTAAGTATAATTTCGGCTTGAGTATTATGGAGGGTGATTTATTGGCCTGACAATTGCCCGTCTGCCGCTCTGTGTGAATGTGTATGGGACGGCTACTTAAATAGTTTTGTAAGGAAATAGATTTTATTTCAGAGGTTTCGTAAGTTGTGCTTGTGTGGAAAGTTTCCAAAAATAATCTAAGTCAACTGGATATGAAAATAAATAAACGTTAATGCTATTCTGGGATATAATTAGGTATTACGTTTTATTTAAATTGTTTCATTATTTTGAGCTCAAATCAAATCAACATTACCAATTCTATAAAACTTTTGCGAGATACTAAGTACGTACCAACCTAACATCTGCTTTTACCTCGCGTAATATGAATGTAAAGGAGCGTTATAAAATATCACAATACTTAGCATTTGAAGAGTTTCAGAAGTAAGTCCGGGACATCACTCGGCATTTCCCGGAATATAAACTGCATAACGTAGCGTATAATCAAAGGAGCAGTGCAGTGCTCAGTGCTTCACAACTTTCTAACTTTTGGCGTAAGATGTCGTCGCGCCCGGATTGTATTGAGTGTCGGAGCCTTTCAGTGTAATGTTGTTTGTGTATTTTGTACTTGCTCCTTTTCTTTAGATACTTGTTAAAGTGGAATTCTTGGGAATCGGTGTCACACTGATGCGGCAAGTTAAGCCAGCAGTGAAGTAGCCATAATTGTTAGACTGCTTTTCTAAGTCTAACAATTATGGCGTTTGAGGTGTTTGGTCAGATGAACGACTTGTCTACCGAGAAGCAAGAGACTGGGCTCTGTGGCATACTCTAGGAGAGGCC
The DNA here is from genome assembly GCA_946251915.1 of Abrostola triplasia. Lineage (NCBI taxonomy): Eukaryota > Metazoa > Arthropoda > Insecta > Lepidoptera > Noctuidae > Abrostola > Abrostola triplasia. Next base: position 261,929 of record OX276438.1, read on the forward strand.
TATGTTCAGCAGTAGACTGCAACGGGCTGATGATGATGATGATAGACGATATTAGTTTACGGCTGATAATAATGATACTAGTGAAAAGTTTTGCCGAGTTGAGAGGTTCCATACACTACACAAAAGCTTTTTATTGTAAAGAAGAATTAAAGCAATATCTTCGATTCATTTTCTAAACGCGCGAGTAGGTATCAGATAGCAAATAGAGAGAACGTATTTAAAAAAGGGAGCATTTAAAGTGAACACTAATGGACAAGTCGTGTTTGCGTGTTTTTTGTATATTCACAGTTCAGCCGTTAATTGTCTGTGAACAAAATTAGTACCTAATCGACTTAAAGTGTGCTGAATTCAACTTAAAGTTATTCTCATAACTTATTAGAAGGTGATAATACTAATTATTTTGTACCTTATTTTATTTTAAAATATGTTTATTTATGAGTAACTAGCCTTAGCCTGCGGCTTGCTCCTGTCCATTGTAAAAAATCACGTTCAATAAACCAGCACGTAAAATAGACTTGTATTTTGTGAAGAAACTGAAGGATTAGATACAATTATTGTGCTTATATTGGCTGTTGCTAACGATTGTACATGTAACACGATACGCCCACGAACTACGCTAATTGTATCACTAAGATAACAAGTGTCTGTCTTGAATATTCAACGGGGTGTTTAGTTAATTCGCCAGCTGTGACAGCGGTTTAGTTCTTGTTGTCAATACGAGGGTCAAACTGAAAGTTCTTAGAAAATCAAAAACTGATTACATTAGCCAGTTATTAGTTTTATTATATCTTTTCAAAATATTGTCCATTCACGTCAATACACCGCTGCATGCGATGGAACCACTGGGAAAAGCACTTTGCCCACTCGTCTTTAGGGTTCTCTTCAATGGCATCGCGATACGCAGCCACCGCTTCTTCAGCATTCATAAACCGCTTTCCTTTAAGTTTTTCTTTAATTTTTGGAAATAAATAAAAATCACAAGGGGCGAGGTCGGGGCTATACGGCGGGTGACCCAGTAATTCAACGTTTGATGTCGCCAAATAGTCGATCGTTCGCTTAGCGGTGTGCGACGAGGCGTTGTCGTGGTGAAGGAGGATCCTACTGCGAGGTCGTTTCTCTCGAACTTTTTCCAAGACAAGTGGCAAACAATTGGTAGTGTACCATTCTGCAGAACCTGTTTTTTGATCCTCTAACACAATTGTTGCGAAATGACCTATCCTTCCAAAGAACGAGGCCACCATTTTTTTTCCCGCACTTCGATCTCTCTTCACTTTAGTTGGCAACCTCTCGAAAGGAAACACCCACTGAGCAGATTGTCTTTTGGTTTCAGGATCATAACAGTAAATCCAGCTTTCGTCACCTGTTAGTATGTCGAACACAGCATTTGAGTCACCTCCGTTAAATCTTTCAATCATTTTACGGCACCAATCCACACGATGGAGTTTTTGAGCCTCAGTCAAATTATGAGGTATCCACCGGGCGCAAAGCTTCCTGACTGCTAAATGTTCGTGGAGGATTTTGTGCACTTGACTCATACCGATGCCTAAGCTTGTCCGAATCTGCTGATAGGTCACTCTTTTGTCAGTCTCTATCATACGCCGCACAACACAGATGTTATCTTCAGTCGTCGCCGTAGAAGGCCGTCCCTTACGTAAATCATCAGTGAGATTAGTGCGACCACGTTTAAACTCATTAAACCAGTTGTAAACTGTCGCACGAGATGGGGCTTCATCGTGAAAGGCCAATCGTAGTCTATCATAACTTTCTTGTTGACTTAAATGACATCGAAAGTCATAAAAAATCATTGCACGAAAATTTTCTCGTGTTAAATTCATGTTGACGTGACACAGACAATTTTCAATTTGCCGCCAAATCGTAAAACAAATGACAAATTAATGAAATATATACTCAGTAATATTGGCAAAGAGTTCTATTTTCAAATTTTAGAATTATTTTTTTATTATATTGTTTATAAGTGGCCAGTTCTAAGAACTTTCAGTTTGACCCTCGTATGTAGGTGCCCTTTATAAAAATATGTAACTCAATAATATGTTCGTTGGAAACTGATGAGACACTTCCTAAGACATTTACTACGTATGTTCGTTGACTTCGAAATCAAATTAGTTCTTGATTAATGTAGGCTAGGATACGCTTGTTACTTAGGTACTTAATAGGTAATTTTTCTGGGCAATTTGTACAAAATCCATAATATTTAGCAAGTCATCTTTTCGGTGATGTAGAACGTGTAGATTTATTATCGATGTTCATGTAACTGTCAGACGGTGGCTGATAAATACGCCACTTATATGATACGTCCCAATGTAATAGGGGGCCAGCCTATAGCCATCAATAGGCCTCAAATCTAGCCTCCGTGCTGCTACTGAGAATAAACTAATAGAAAAACCCAGTAATACTTTGTCCGACGCGGGATTCGAACCCAGGACCACATGCGCAGACCAACGGGGCAGTCCGGTAACTCGAGACGAGTGCCTACTTGCGAAAGTATTTCAAGCAAGTTTTGATGAATGCTGAAATTCAGACCAAAAGTTATGGTGAAAGCCACATGACTAATGATGCTGCAGTCTGCTGGGCTTCGGTCTACAGTTGTACATGAAATAACATACGATTAATTAATTATTTATGTGTTAGGCTATGAACAAACTTGTAAAGAATAGCTTTGTATTTATGTTGCAAACACTACCAAGTAGGCGTACTAGGGATTTAATTCGTAAAGTATAATATAATGTGTTTGTTCTATAACATACATACATAAAGTCACGCATGTTTCCCTGAGGGGAACACAGGGATTATAAAAGTATCTATTGATTAGTTATCCTAATCTTCAGCCGGAAGACGTCCACTGTTGACCAAAGGCTTCTCCCTTAGAATGCCACAATGAATGCAATGCCATTGGTATCCACGCATCCAATTATACAAATATTTTAATTTTTATAGAAAAATGTCATTGTTTGATTTTTACAAAAGTAATATATTATGTTAAAGATAAAGATCGTTTATTTGTAAAAAACACGAGTATGCAGTAAGTACAAACAGGTTTGCAAGCAAGGTTTGTTGTACTCAAGCATTGCTTTGAATAGGACATGGCATAATTCTAGCAAGAAATATTTCAAATTCGTGCTTGACTTGTTAAAAGATATCAGATAATAATATTCTATTCGTATAAAAACACAAACTGATGTATTTGAACATTTGCTTTATTTAATGTGACAGCAGAAAAAAAATATAGTAGAAATATTTCATGAATTCACCAAAATAATAAAGGGGCTAGCAAAAAACACCGCCATGATAACTAGGCAAACCCGCTAGAATTTATGTGTTAGTGAGTCAATAAAGATAATTCGCGTCACTAAGTGTGTAGATGTATAAGTGAATGCAATTTGTCATGTGTGAACAGGGCGGCGGCGGCGCGGGGTGAATTTGAAAGGCGAGGGAAAAATTATTCCGGCGTAGAATCACGAGCGATATATTACAGGGAACGGGACACGTGCAGGCGAATTACAAGCCAGCGAGTTTGTTAAGAGTTATGATATGAGTTGCCTGAGTTATGATCATCTTTGTCGTTCTAATTTAATGACCGAGATGGAGCGGCGCGCCCACCTGTGTGACTGTTGACTTTGGACTTCGCTGCTGGGATTTTGTTGGCCATAAATAATTGTGGCTCTTTGTAGGTAGGCAGGTATATAAGATCTTCTTCCTTTCTTCAGTAATGAAATAACAATCGTTTGCTAGTAATTTGGTTGTATAAATGCTTTTCAGATGAGAGCGGTCATGTAACCGAAAGATTTACAGAAGATCAATAATAATTAAACACATTTATTGGGCTGCTATTGAATCGTTATGACAACGCTGCTTTGCAACCCATTTATTTGTAAAGGAATTCAATTTACAATTTTTTCAACAATTCTCTCGACAAGTAATTCTATTTAACTGCAAAGCAAAGAAACCACAGCGTGTCAACATACAGGTTCGATATTGATACAAATTAAACAAAAGATAAATGATCCGGAGTGGGGCAAACAACAACCGGAGGGCGGGCGGCGGCGTGGCCGGGGCGGGCGGCGCAAACACTACGATATTGCTTTCTTATGACGGTCGCGTGTTGACACGAGATCGCGCACCTTCCTGTTACATACATATTTTATATACAAATAATAGTTTGTGTTACGCCAACATTTATGTTTGCCATTGAACTGTTCACGCGAAATGAACTCATAGATATACTCGTAGCTCCAGATCGAAGCTGAACTGGTGAGCGCAGCGGTACAGGATACGAGCGAGATGGGAAAATTACATCCGCTGTATACTTTGTAGCTGTTGGCTGAACTGCAAGTATATCCTTAGACATTTACATAGTTTGATGCTCGCATTAAGTACCTACTCAGAATACATTACATCATAATTTATTATTGATAATGGAAACATTACACGGCAAAATATAATTTACATAAGATTTGTCGGGTCTTAAGTAAACAGGCCTGCTTCTGAGGCAAATAATAATGGTTCCGTGAGGCGCGGGATCCCGGGGCGTTCGTGTTGTTACGCAAATCAAATACTTACGTGATGCTTACGTGCTTACTTAGCTAAGTATGTACCGGTACCAAACAAGCCCGATCTCGACTAAGCTTAAGAAAATTTACAATCGCCTGAATATAACTCATGGAGCGGAGTAACTATAAATTATTTGTTGTCGCTGCGACGCGGGCAAATTGGTTTTATATAAATATCCTATCGTAGAGCCCTTTGAAGTGTGGTGTGACTTAAGCTGTGGTACTATGTGGCTTTTATTACTGGTTATAACTGTTGTCTGTGTTTGTTTCAATACCTAATGGATTTTGTTCAAGCACAAACTAAATATTATTCTAACCTGTAAGTTAAATAGTCATCACAAATAGTTGATTCAAAAATACTCATTATTTTCATTCTCTGGTATGTTAGCTTCCATGTTAATGCATATAAAATTACTTTCGTGGCAATGATATGTCAAAAAGTTTGGAATGTCATCGCTTTGTGGTCTATCGTGTAAGCAACCCCTCAGTAGATTTGTCGACACTTAAAACTGAACACAGAACCTTCTGGTCCGTTTCCGCTGACGATAACGAGCCGTGAAACTAAAAATATTCCTAATATCACCCCCCGAGTCAGTCCTTTCTGTAAATCAAGTTACCTGTTGCCATTTCAATAATTCCTTATTCAGAATTCAGTCGTCAGTCGTGAATTTATGTAATTGAATTATAGGGAGGCTCGCTCCGGGATTTGAGAGTTCTTTTAAAAGGTTTCGCTACCTTTTTTAAGAACAAAAGAATGTCGTTCATTATTTATTCAACGCCAAAATTACGCATTATCTAAAAAGATAATTTCGTATTCAGATCGTGCTCAGTTATGGCTGAAAGCGCCGGCCATGGAAGGTACCGGTGTTATAACTCTCCTGAGGCCTGACGCCACTCGCACCGAACACTTACTTATCGGAGTACTCAAGCAAAGTCCAAAGTTTTACCCTGTCCTCTAACAATCATGTTTCTAAAACTGCATTTTCTATCAATTAAAAAAGATTAATAGCAAAGTTTTTGAACTATGAATATAAAGTAAATCAATCAATGTTAGAGCCATTGTTATCGCATTTGAAAGTATCGGCCGTAAAACCAAACTCAATTAACTCGCAAATATTTGCTAGACGTTGTTGTAAGACGGCTTGCTTTAGAACTCAAGAGGACCACTGGACGCAGAACACAATGGAGTTACATACATTAGACCGACTGCGCCAAACTATGTGTTGACGATGCCAATGTATTCTATAAATTATGCAGTTGAATTTTATTTTAATCCACTCCGCTAGTCTTGTTCTGTGGATACGTAAGTCTTATTACATGTATTATTTGTTATTAAGGTAGCTTCATTTGTATATATATACCTATATAATCTTATATATATGTAATGTAGTAGACTGCCTCGTTGGTGTAGTGGTTGCTAAGCGCGACTGCTGACCAGGAGGTCCTGGGTTCGAATCACGGGTCGGGCAAAGTGTTGCTGGGTTTTTCCATTAGGTAATTCTCAGTAGCTGCACGGAGTCTGGATTTGTGCCCGGTTGATAAGGCAATAGGCTCGCCTCCATTTCATTGGGACCTGAAAACATAACTGGCGAAATGTGGGTGTAATATATGTGCACCTCTGCCTACCCCTTCGGGGAATAGATAGAGGCATGATGTTATGTTATGTTTCTTAAGTTATATGTAATGTAAATTGTTATGAAATATTTATAAGAAATATAATGATTCAATACAGCGTTCACCAACATGCCCTAAATTATAAGCTATGTGGCTCTATCTTAACGCTATATATTAAATCACGCCTGTAATCGTAAGAGTATAGGTAGAGTTATTTTCTTTAACCAAACGTATTTATGTACCCAAATTCCGGCACTGACCGTAAGTTCCAATCGTAAGTTAAAATCATAATCTGGCCGTGGACTCATTTTATTTACCACTTACAGGTTTTTTTAACTCTATACAATAGTGTAATTACTTACAATATTTAATTTGATTGAATATTGTTAGTGAACTTGGTAGATTGTGTAATAATATTGTTATTCCCAATAGAACTGCTTCCTATGTTGACGTGGAGTGATGGTCAACTGCAGAAAACCGTCGGCCAGAAGACGGGAAAACAAGCCAAGCCCCTCTGTGTGGGGAGCAAGTGGTTTCGGTTCGGCAGCTTTAGGTTCTGGCGACGGAAGTCATGCGGCGGACGAAGGTATTGTACTAGCTAGCTGTCTTAATAACCTGCCCCCCGCGACGAGGTCAAATGGCATAACCCTAGATGAATAGAAGTCGAAGAATGGTAAATGTATAGGGATCTTCTTATTCTTTGTATCGGCATGAGCCAATAGCCACATGGTGTAGCACCCTAGATAACTGACAAAATGTGACGTTTCTATATGTTTGTACGACATAATTACATATAATGTCAATTCCATATTTTATTCATTCTAATGTCTAGCATTTTGCCAGTGTTAAATATCAATACATACTTAATAATCCTTATAAGCGAAAGTTTGTTAAGCAAACACACAAGTAACGGACTGTATTAGGATATAGAATTAATTGTATCTGGTCACACGACATCTGTCCGGTACAGTGCTAACAACAGCTAAATTGTTGCGTGTAGAATCACATGATGAAGATTATAATGAAACTTTTATACGCTTTAGTACTTTAGTAATAACTCCACATACGTATTAAATCTTTAGGTTAGTATTTAGTAAGCTAATACAATATTTTCATTTAATTTGTTTAGGCAGGGTAGACCTGAAGGTCAACACGAAATGAACGACGATGACTTTCCGAGCCGCGAGGGAGGGCCGAAGCGTGGACCGGAGTACGACCCCAACTACGGCTACGAGCCCTACTGGGCTGACGGCGGCTGGGTGTTCGACAAGAAGCCAAACAAGTCAGACGATCCTTCCAACATGTGTGGGACCAAATGCTCGACCGTTTATAGAGAGTTAGTTCAATCCATGTGCTACTTAGCAAATAGGTTAACAGAAAACACTCACACGTCATTCTTTTTAAAGGTTAGATTCGTCGGCATTTCCTAATTGACAAACTCTGCGAAGAAATGCCGAAACAAACTCAGGGGTCAAGGTCCCTTTTGATATCCAGACAAGTACAATACATTTATGTGAACAATGTAGGTCGTGGTGTTAAACCTGTACTATAACTTGGCAAAGTTGTTGGCTTAGTTTGGAGACCACTGTTTACGATTACAATGACTGTTACAATTATTATATTAGTTCTAACTAGTAACTAAGCTGATTTCATATTGTATTGTAACGAATATGATAAAAATAAATTTATTCTTATTCTTAAAAAAAAATATATATATATTTTATATTTTAAGTACATAGTACACATTTTCTCAGTTTTGTTATAAGTCTCATGTAGTTCGCAAGCCTATTGCCATTACCGGGGCACAAGCCGGGACTCCGTGCGAGTGCCGCATACTGAGAGTTAGCAGGTCATAGACTTAACGATTCCGAACCGAAGAGTGGTACATATTGTATTGCATTCTAGCCTTCCAATTTCAAGTATTTTCTGTTGGTTCTATTCGAAATCGACAGGTGTGTGGCGGGCCTTATGTACCTAATAAAAAAGTCCAATATAATTTTGCCCAGCCAATAACTGAACCGAGGACTTTACGTTTAACTTTCGTGGTTTCACCACCAGAGAGATTAAGTTGGATAATGGATATTCGTTGCAAAAACCTTATATAGAGATTGGGTCCCAATCCACCCTGATACCAGTGTTCTATATTAACGTAGACACTGACTATCTGCTCTACTTCTTCAGTACTAGGCAGACTTTTGGGTTTTCTGATTCGTACCCGGAATGTGAAAGGTCTCCCAGGGGTGCGAGGTTCACATTCAGTGGAGTTTGATGCGGGTTTTAAGAGTGTCACATAGTCCTATGGTACTTAACGATTGTCACTTTATTATGAAAGCATTCACCTACGAACATTGTTGTTTCAGATACGGAGCAATCTGCGCAAGGAACAGACAATATGAACACAAGACGTTTGATAACTACTGCGCGCTCAAAAGACAAGATTGTGGCGGCACTCAGCGTAAATATAATCCGTCTATAAGTTGTAGGCAGAGGCGTCCACATCCTGCCAGTTTCAGTTTTATAACAGGGGACGAGTCTATTGCCATTAATCGGACAAAAATCCAAGCTACTATTACCAAATGTAAAACCTATTTATACTTTTCCTGACTTGGGAATCGAACCCAGCACGTCTTGCTCAGTACAATGCTTTAAAACCATTAGGCAAACGAGGCATATATAATATATATTTAATATAAATATTTGTTGTGTTGTTTTTTGGTCGATTACGTGGTTAGATGAATCTTGAACGGCTGGTAGTCTTAAAGGTACAGCTGCGCTCACAATAAACCTCATTAGTTGGCGGCTTTGGTCTGTATCTTTGCTCCCACACATACATATCATTATGCCTGTATTCCCCTAAGAGGCATATTTCTCCAGTTAGTTCCCAATGTATCAGGGGCCGCAAGCATTTGTCCGATCCAGGATTCAAACCCCGATCACGAACTTGTTGTGCTTAGCGAGCACTAGACCACCGAGGTATATATATTATAATAATTAGTCTACACTACGAATTTTTCTTGATACTTTAAATGTTATAGCCATTAATATAATGCACTACTGGGCCCCGCAGACGTCGTCCTTCCCGGAAAATAGGCACTACCTACCGGGTCCAATTGTGTTTTCAAATCATCCAGGAGCCTTAGAAATATGCACATCAAATTAATTTCAAATCAGTCCAGCCGTTTAGGAAAAATTAAGCGGCAAAGCCACGTACATAAGAATTATTTATATATTAAGACTATAATTGTATTATGTTTCAGGTTGGATGATTCTGTACAGGGGCAAATGCTACCGTGAGTTAGGGAGGTATGGCCACTACGGCATGCGAGAGAGGGCGCGGAACATAATTAGTAGTTATATTTTTGCCAACAACGACACGAAGCCTTACGCCGGCTTCCCCGGAGCGATGGATAAGAGGTCTACGTTTTAATGTACTAGGTACTAGCATGCTGTACGTGTGCGCTGCAAGCATGGAAATAAAAATAATGTAGAATTGTTGTTTTGTGTTTATTCACACTTTAGCGGACACTATAACCAATCGAGTCGGTTCGCAGACCACGTGGTATCTTAAAAGCAACGCAACATGCTCGGCAGTCATAAGTATATACAGTATAAAACCTGAGGACCTCTATGTGTCTGCAAGTCTTCTTATCGTATGGTTATGACCAACCTGGTGTCAGAGTTCAAACCGCCTGTAGGCCTCCGATATGGCTTTACACACCGTTGAAAGAACTCTCAGGTGTGCCGGTTTACTCTAGATGTTCTCTTTCACCGTTTTTAACAACAGATAACAAATTTATAGTACGCACTTAAATTCGAAAAGACAGCGGCGCGTGCTGGGGTTTGCACTTGCGACCTTCGACGTTGCAGTCCAACGGTCATACCACTCAGGTATCTGTGCTTTGCCAGTTAGGTAGAGATTGTATTTAATGAGTGAAAATTACCAAATTCCAAACCAAAAATGTTGACAGTCATACCGCTAAATTAAAAGTTAATATTTTTGCCTTATAAAGTCATTGTAAACGCTGAAAACAACAGTAGAGTGAACCCTTTGAAGGAATTTCCGAAATATGCCCTTTGTGAATAAATTACCATTTAAATTCTACGTATCTGGGACTCTGTTACAAGATAACTGGGGATTTAGTCCGTTTCAGTAGAAAGCAACTGTGGGCACAGTATAGAGAAGTACAGAAAATCTACACCACACGCTTCCCGATTCTAAAGTACAATTTACATGGTGTACCTAGTCTTTCCGCGATGTCGCAGTGTATTTCCTGCCTCTTTTCAGGTAGAGCGGGGACTCGTACAATCATACATAGGCACAGCATTACGCCGTCAAAGCAGACTTTAGCTTGACATTATGTTTCTTATATGACTTTTTGTATTTTTATGCATGTTGCCATGCTAGGCTTAAATTTTAAAATGATTTTATTGTGTTTCTTGTTGTTAACTGATTTCTAAGAATCATTTTCAGTATACAGATAATGGTAAGATGCTGCCCATTCGTATCTGCTACTCGGTGGCGGCTGGCTACGAGGTTCATTACTCAAATCACTAAGCAATGACTAAAAATAGACAATATTTGAGAGGTTTTACACAAGTAAATGTATGTATTTCATTTATTTGGTATAGAAAACCTTTTGTATGTTTCCATGTAGTGGCAAATACCTAAGTCGATTAGATTTGCATTGTTACTTGGCATTAATGAAAATGTTCTTTAAGTGCAGCTCAGTAGCAATCTGAGTTTTACTTGAATAGTGTTTGACATGCGGACACTTTTACTTATTGGCTGTAGTAAGTGATAGATTATTATTATTTAATAACATTTACTTTCTCTCATATTATATTAAGTGTTTTGATGTCAAAATGAGAATACGATAGTTTTATTCAATTCGTGAATTTAGTTTAAAAACTTAGTCACAGACTTGAGTTGTTTTTGTGCACGTCAGATAACAATTATGGATATCAAGACCGACGGAAGTCAACGGAATCAATAACATAATATCCTCTTAACCGGCCTTAGTTCACGGCCATTGTCAGCGTAGAATAGTCATCTACGTATTTAATTTACTTTAATTAACCGGTGTACACCAATAACATTATTAAAGAACACAAAAATAATTGAAAACAATTATATTATCTATGTATGATATTATTAGATCTTATTTGTATCGGCATGAGCCAACGGCCACATCGGTCGTGTCGTGGTGTAGACATTGGTCAGTTAACAAGGTTGGTGGCGATTTTGACCATCCCGGGGGGCCGCACGTACCTACTGAAGTACCGTCACTCGTGGAGGGTCTCTACTTGCACCCTACTGTTTTCAACGACTTCTTAAGCCCCTGGTGATTTTAGGAGAATATCTTTAGTTATATTTAATTTCAGTCCACCTCTTAATCACAATTAGTGACGCACAGAGGAAACCGACTACGACCCGAAGACGCAGGTATACAACATGATATTAATTATAATTTATTAATTCAAACCATCATTCATGGTTGGAATCTATGATTACCAAGCGAAAGTTTATTTACTTTAAAAAAAAAGCCAAGTGGCTGTACTTGTAATATGTACAATTACATTAAACATACCACATTCATTTGTTGTTATTATAATTAGATAAAAGCTCCTGAGCAATATATAGAATTTGAAAAGTGATAGACACGAGCGAGAATTAGACATAAGGGTTATGGCTCATCTGAGGGGAACGCAGCAGTCACTTGTGAACCTCTCGTATGATTCACTACTGTATCGCAGGTTCGTTTAACACAAATGCCCAAACTCCTGACTAGGCAACTACATATGCGATACACTGCTCGCGACGGCGCGCTGCCGCCTCACCTGCCTATGAATAAGGGCTCCGTTCGAGTTCGAAACTAGTCGGGCATTTTCAAATAAACTCGTGAGTAAAACCGTAAATATATTATAGTTAACAATAAGTATTTATTTCTTTTGTTTATTTACTAGCTGATGCCTGCGACTTCGTCCTTGTGGATTTCGGATAACGGACATAGATTTTCTGCACCAGAAACTCTCTCGGACGTCCCCAGAAGGACAATGTTTGGATTAGAGGAAGTGATTTGCTAAGTTCACTGACATTCAGAAGATTTATTAGAATAGCACGGTTCAGTTACACTATTAAACATGAACACATACAAATACAAAATAACACTTAAAAATGTATTATAAAAATAAACATAACATAACATAACATCACGCCTGTATTCCCCGAAGGGGTAGGCAGAGGTGCACATATAGTACACCCACATTTCGCCAGTTATGTTTTTTAGGTCCCAATGTAATAGGGGGCGAGCCTATTGCCATCAACCGGGCACAATCCAGACTCCGTGCTGCTACTGAGAATTACCTAATGAAAAAACTTAATAACACTTTGCCCGACCCGGGATTCGAACCCAGGACCTCGTGCTCAGCAGTCGCGCTTAGCGACCACTAGACCAACGAGGCAGTCAATAATAGATATAATCAATCAGATAAAAATACCTACTATAATAACCCTTTCATTAAACTCTCTCGCAGAACTTCAGACATTCTAACATGAATAATCCTCTCATAATCGCAAACGCGTCACACTCTAGTTTTGAGTCTAGGAATAGGTTCAATAATTTTAGTGTCCTGAATGATGGTATTGCAAAATCGTCAGGAGCTATAATGGAGAGTACCTCAGCGTGTTTACGTAAGTTATTACTGTAAAATCTTAACTAAGACCGTGCAAATCCATATTAAATCGTGGCCCTCAATACAATCGCTGATCCTCTGCACGAATCAGCTCGTCAATAACAGACTTAAATTTGTTGCAGAATGAGAACTCCTCCAACTACAATGGGCTTCGAAGAATCCATGTACCAACACAGACAGGCCAAAGAACAAAACTTTAAATTTCAATACAATCCAAACTTCGGCTATGAACCGTACTGGGTGGAAGGCGCGTTTATACTCACCACCACTCTGAGTGACCGGCAAAAAGGCATTACCACCAGTAAGGTGCCTACGGTGTGTGGAGATGAGTGCAACTATTTGTTGCGGAGGTAAAACACTCTCTTACACTTCTACAAACTACAAACACCATCAGCTGGGCAAATTTTTCACATTGAGCATAACATAACTCGAACTAACAAACGTACTCCCCGAAGGGGTAGGCTGAGGTGTGTAGTTCAACCACATTTCGCCAGTTATGTTATAAGTCCTAATTTAATAGGCGAGCCTATCGCCATCAACCGTGCACAAACCCAGACTCCGTGCTGCTACTGGGAATTACTTAATGGAAAAACCTGGTAACACTTTGCCCTGGGATTGGACCTTAGGATCCCATGCTCAGCAGTTGCACTAAGCCAGCACTAGACCAGAGCATTAAGCAATAGCAATACCTTAAAAGGTGCAGCATCATTCCCAGCAATTCCTGTAATATTCATAAAATGGTAACATTAGAATAATACTCAATTAATATTTGGTGCCATAAATTAATTCCGTAATAGGAACGTACGCAGATCGTATGTAATATAACTTGTTACCATTTATTAACTAAAATAAATATTTATAACTTAAAGTTTGTCTCTAAACTTCTAACTGTTGTTAAGTTTACGTGTATAGTATATTTCAGGATAAAGCACGTGTGCGCCCACAAGTCGACCAACAACCCGGTGTACGGGTGTTATGATGCGAGCTACTGCACCGGCAAGGCGGGCCACGATCTGAGCTGGGACTTCCGGACCTTCAACACGTACTGCGAGTTTCTCGACGCTCAGTGCCGCGACCATTTCACCAAAGGCCGTGCGTAGTCCACTTGATTCTGACGTGCCATTGGAGGCTTCAACTCCTAACAGTTTTGACGATAGAAGTGCTTCAAAATCTGCACATGATTAGGTTTAACGGGATATTTTTCATTTGGTTTTGGTATTTTTATTTTTTTTTAATTTCACAATTTTTGATGGTTGACGGTAAAGTGGTTACGTTCAACATTCCTTCGTTCTATGTATTTTATCGGTACAAAAGCGACTTTTGTAAGCTCAAGGTATCAGACGATCATAGACATTACCTTGGCAACAGGCGCGGTAGCAGACCTAATAGAAGGATGACACGTATCAAACGAACCATCTGTTGTGGATCACCGCCGCATATGTTTTGAAATACAACATAAATCACCAAATTCGGTCAAATATCGTAACCCCCGCAAAACATATGACCAGGTACACAACCCAACTCAACAAAACACTGAACAACACACTGTTGACAGATGTGACACTCAGTACAGACAACATAGAATCAAACATAACAACGATAACCACCGCCCTTGTAGAATGCTACGAACTAGCAAGTCCCGTAGTAACGCCCAAAGATCCAAGCAAAAGCTCCTGGTGGGGGCCGGAGCTGGAGCGCCTACGGAAAAACTAAGGGCACTTTTTAATAGAGCGAAAAACACCAGAGCTCCAGAAGACTGGAACAGTTAAGAGACACTTAAGTTGGCCTACGGAGGTTCCGTAGACACGCTCCTGGCGAATAATGGGTGTATTCTTAATTCATAAATTTTCGATTCTTTCCAGGGTACGTTCTGGTGCATATTGGTAAATGCCTGAGAATGGACGATACCTTTAAGCCAGTGTGGGAGGGGTGGCAGCCAGTGACAAGAATGAAAAACTACTTGAAAGACTTCTACAGTAGATTCCCAACGACAGTTCTTACCGTATCCACCTAATTTATTAAGTAATAATTGTTATCAACTATGTTCAAACCTGAGGTAAATAAAGATAAATGATTTTATTTCTGCAAATAGGTTTTACAAAAACACTTTATACGGCAATTTTTAAAAACTACGTGGCATTGGCATTTCCTACCTGACTATCTCTGAAAAGAAATACCGAAACAAACTCAGGGGTCAAGGTCTCTTTTAAAGTACAGACAAGCAATCAATCAATCAAGTCAATAGTTTATGTGAGAACAATGCAGGAGGTCTGAGAAGTGGTATTTTTAGGAAAGAACTACGGCGAGTTTGAGTCGACTTGTCCTTGCAGACGCCCTGTCTTGTACCTTCTGAAGATCATTTGGGTAGGCTGTATGAAATACTCAAACCGTCAGAAATGTATAAGTAAAAAATAGTATAAAAAGGGAAAAAACCCTACACAATGCTCACATTTACAAATACACGCTATACAGTAAGAAATGTAGGACGTCTGTGATGGTCTTTAGAAAAAGGAACCAAAGCAGATTTGAGTCAACCTGTCCTGACAGACGCCCCGTCCCGTACCGTACATTTGGGTAGGCTGTATAAGACCTGAAATTGAAATAATGGTAAGGTGTATAAACATTATGTCAGTTTGTAAAAATGAATAACAAAATGTAAAAAAAGGCAAAAAAATAATCAAATGTCAAAATTAAACAATACATGAAGAGGCCCAAGCATTTTTGTCCAGCACATAGTCAGGCACTTTATAGTAACGTTTTCTACATAGTATGTGCCTAATAAACGACTTAAATTTGTTCAAACTCAGACTTTGAATGTTATAGAAACGTATTCATTGACATTTGAATGAGTTACTAATTTTCTGAAGCCTATGGCTGGTACAACAAATTCGTGTTAATGTTGTGAACATCACTGTTTCTAATAAAAATATTAATATTTTTATGACCATAAAGCGAGTTCTCGTAAATATAAAGTAATGGGACAATAATAATAGTAATCTGTTTAAACTTCCCTTAGAACATTCTGAAAAGTTAAAAAGGTTTTGCTGCAGATCCTAGAGCCAAACTAACTCGACGCTATATCGAATATTTCGCTATATCGAGTACTAGCTGTGCCCGCGACTCCGTCCGCGTGGATATTCGGAAACAGCAATAGTATTCTATGATTGTTTTCTCACCAGGACTAAGTGACTGCACAATATATGTATGTCTTAACTATAATATGACATTGAATGTAATAATATAGTATTTTTTAACTCTAACGAAAAAATTGGACGGTGATAATGCAAATTAGAACAATTCTGTCGTACATGATTTTGGCGAATCTTAAACCGTTTACGCAGCGCACACACGGGAAGCTGTCGAATGGAAAATACAACCCGATTTTGAAACATTCTTCATTGGTGCTCCGCTCCTATTGACCGTAGCGTGATGATATATAGCCTTCCTCGATAAACGGGCTATCTAACACCGAAATAATTTTTCAAATCGGACCAGTAGTTCCTGAGATTAGCGCGTTCAAGTAAACAAACAAACAAACTCTTCAGCTTTATAATATAAAGTATATAGATATAGATGTAAAAGGGCAATTTTGTTTTTAATTAAACACTTGTGATGAATAACTTATTTATTTGGATATGGATTTATATTCATGTTTATAAAAACACCTTTGCAAATAACGCATGAATATAATAATATAGTATTTTTTAACACTAACGCATTGAACGAATTTGGTAAGCATAAAAAAGGTTATAGTAAGCCAACCTTAAAAGATAGACATATGCCATCGCGGACTTTTTTTTAGAACTTTTAAGGAAGAACAATTCTGTTGTACATGATTTTGGCGAATCTTAAACCGTTTACGCAGCGCACGCAGGGGAAGCCGAATGGAAAAAAAACAACCCAATAGATTTGTAAGTAGTAAGGCTCTGGACATTTAACCTGCTAAAAGCAAGAAGAAGACCTGTATTCAAAACGGTTATTAATGTATGTCATTCACAAGAACATTATGCCAGATGCTCAACAAAGAGTCAACAGATCCAAACACTCCGCAATGGAATATAATATTTTTTATTGTGCACCATTGAATTACAAACGTAAGAATGTATTAATAAAAGCAGTACAAGGGCGGCCTTATCATTTTTGTATGTATGTTAGTCTGTAAGGTATATATAATATGGGCCTCTGTAAGCTTTGTTTAGCATTGTTTTATATTGCCTGAAATAAACGATTATTATTATTATTCTCTTTATTTATACACATTATCTTATATTTTACATTTTTAAATAATAATATAGAAATAAAAAATAGATATAAAAAATACAAAATTTAAAAATATAAAATATAGTCGCCAACCGGCATCGGGAACAGGGTCCTAGCTGCCGGTGGTTAGGACTCCAAAGAGAGGAACCTCCTGACTATACGCGCCGTGTCAAGAAGTACCGCCTTTTGCATCAAGCCCTTAACCCAGCCGCCTAACGCGAGCCTCCGAAGATGTTGGTCGAGGCTCTTGGCCATTAAGCCATTGACTGTAACAACTATCGGCACAATGATTGCTGATAGTTGTTACGGTCAATGGCCTATATCAGGCTTATTGGCAGCAATAGTCCTGTCAGTGATGATAGATCGATCTCAGTATTATTATTATTTAGGATATTATTATGCTTGTATTTACGATGATTTAAAGTGTCCACACATTACATCAGTTATTATGTATTCAGATCCCATCCCAGTATTACCAATGGTATTTGACGTGTCGAGAGAGGTACGAGAGGTTTCGGCGGCCAGCGGGCGCGGCGGCGGCTTGACGAATATTAATGGTGTGCCCACAGGAACCATCTTGGGCACAACGTAAGTTATAGCGCCTACATCGGCACCGTCTGCAATGACACGCCATGAAGTAACACAACGGAAAATAGATGGCTGCTGTTTGCTTTTATCACCACGATTGTACTTGAAACTGCATTATTCCTTTGCGAATAGACTAAGAATAAGTAAATTACATGCAAATAATGGTGTTGTTGTAGGAGTGCGCTAGAAAAACTGTAAACAGTTTTGCTAAAACAACCTAATTATTGATAGTGCCAAGTTAATGTATTGTAAGTTTTATCGTTCAACCGCGAAATAGAGTGTTTATAACAATAGCATGTGATCTTGCTAAGGTAAGAGAAATACTGTTTTCGTGACGGCCCACGAAATAGTTGTAGGGTTTCTTATAAGCGGCGAGTAATGGCCAACCATACATTAAAGCTTTATCTGCGGGTCCGACCACGTGATCGACACGCCCCTTGCCTCTGCCCCAGGCTGGGCGCCACGCAATTTTTTTCCCGATATCCGACTGCGCTGTTAAGTGGATATGCTTAACCCAACATTTACAAATGCAATACTTGAAAAACACTTTCTAGAATTACTATGAGTTGGGTTTTTTATCAATACGGTGATATCAATAATATCTGTTGACATACAAACAGCTCTTGTAACTTCGTGCTTGTTGTTCTAAGTCGTGGTGGATGCGATGGAATTTCTCCTGTATCGTAAGTGTTACACAAACATTAATAATCACATACACAAACACCCTAGACTAGAAACAAACATCTGTGGATCGCACAAATTTATGTCCTGGGCAGGAATCGAACTGCGCCAATAAGGTCGTTAAATGGATGACACAAATGATTACAATATGATTTGATCATGGTATTTCTAAATTATGTAATGATAAAAAATATTTATTTATTTATTTTAGCAAAAAGTACAATTTTAAATATTACATTTGTTCTTATGATTAAACATCCTCGCCAAACATTTCGTTTAAAGGCGAGAAGCGCTCTTTTCTTTCTTTCTAACTAACTAATTAAGTACTTTATATAAAATTAAAAAGAAAACTAAAATCAAAACAAAAATAAAAAATCACATTATAAAGGGTAAAAATTAAAGAATGCATTGCCTATGCTCTCTTAAGCAATTCTTCCCTTAACTTCTTCTTCAACATAAACATACTCATTGTCTATGTTTAAGTATTATCACAAAAATCTATTTCATTCTTCAGAATTAATAAGTACCTAAATATAATGTGCAGTCAGCTCGTGTTCTATTGCAATACTTGTGCAATTCTCTGAAATATAATTTCGGTAGCACGTCATCTTGTAGTAAGCTTACTCACCATACGAGTAGGTATATAAATGAGGAGAATGCCTGTTAACACGGTGGATGACGGAAGACATCGATCATTCTCTGCTTATCTTCCACTTAACACCGCGTCTATTGTTAAAGGTAGATGACAGACGTGACCTCTTTATCACGTTTATGATGTTCATTAGCTGGGATGAACAAAAACAACGAGCCGCCCGCCGACCTCCGTTGATAGAATACTGATTACGAACGTATAACAACCACCCATTTTATGTGTTTTTTGTGAGGGAATAGCAAAAACACTCAACATTGGACGGCCAGCCTTCAGTCACGTCCTCACATGGTAAGGATAAGAATGCGTAACTAACGGTTTCTGATTGTACCGCCTCGCATCCTGTCAGAATATTTCGTGTTCATTTTAGCGTATTTCAAAGATATTGTTCGGTGTGCCGACGGTTTGCGCAGAGCTTACATTATGTTTTCATAAGTATTTATTTGAGCACAATGGTCGATCCTATCCCGAACGGATGGTAGCTTTTGAACTTAGTTGACGAAAACCTGCGATTTAACACTGGACGGAAATTTAACATTGAATCCGAAACAAAAACTGGCCCGCTTCCATATAACCATGAAATCCAATCAAAAGTTTATTAACGGAAAAAAACCAATGTTTTTTTAAGTTCAGATGTTTCTGTATCATGTTGTTTTCTTGGCAAACTGAACGAACTTTATTCCGGTAAGTAATAAACTCCTAGAAATTATGGTTTCTGTATTGTAACTGTAAAGTCGGTCTGTTTTTGTTGGCACCTTTTCATTACGTTATACTAACTACTAAACTACTTCTCATTGCATTATAATAATAATTTACATTTAATATATATAAATAAATAATAAAACATTACATTAAAAAAAGAAAAAAAAATGAAATTGTACTCTGAAAATTCGTAAAAAGGTGAATATTTAAATGTTATAATATTTTAATTCATGGATATTTGTTCAAATTTACACAGCTAATGATTTTCAAATCTTTTGGATATACTAGCATCCCTATTGACGTTCACTCCTCGGAGGAGCCAGCCCTGGCCAGGTCTCAGCGGCTGGTCACCCACCGGGCGGTCTTCGGCGGAGGCCGCCTGCAGGAGCAGCATGCGCCGCGGTCTATTAGACGTGTTGGCAGGGCTGCCGTGAACCAGAAGGTAGGAGAAGACCACTACATCCCCGCGGTCTGCTATCACTGGAGTGGCTTTTTCTAGGGAGAATTTAGCCTGTAATAATATAAAAATACACATAAACATAACATCACGCCTGTATTCCCCGAAGGGGTAGGCAGAGGTGCACATATAGTACACCCACATTTCGCCAGTTATGTTTTTAATATAAAAATAAATGTATATTATAACTTATTTTGTGACGTGACTTTGTGTTCCTGCAATCTTTACTTTTCGGGGTACAAACTATACTTATTTCCTAAAAGGTTAAGCTATCGCTATGTGAATTTCATTACTATACGTGCCTATAAGAGACTTTGCATTGCTTTTTTCAGCATTTACCTGATCTACATAATGAAAATTAGATTCTTTAGCACCAACATCATCCTGAGGCCCTAGTTTGTGGGAGCTAGGGTACACGAACAAGCCTCCATTATCAGGACTTGCGGCATCCAGGTGCAGAAACGCTGCCACCATGGAATTATTCTCGTAGGGGAAGTAGTGGTAGTCCTGGAAAGACAAATACATACACGTAAGGTAAAAGCAATGATGATATTAATTATATAATCTCAGTTTTACTTGTACTGATACTGACAGGAAATAAAACCACAATCTTCTTCTTCTAAATAAAACAATTTATAAATCTGTCGGGCGCTAATCATTCGATTTAAAAATATATATTGTGTACCAAGCCTACGGATAGACGTGGGAGTACTTTTTTCCTTTGGAGCTCGAAAAATGGACGCAATAATCAGTGGCGAAATCGTAACTGTTGTTAGGGATAGATTGACGGCATTCCACGTAATTGACGGCCCGCATTCTATGGACTGGGAAACGTATTATGGATATATCTCGCCATTAGTTTTTACCCATTATTTGTAGAACAAACCGATTTAATGTTTCTGTAGTTTTTATTCCTTATTCTTTAGTTTCAAGTTTAAATAAAAATCACACATATTGGATATGAAACAACATTCTTCACTGGTATTAAGAAGTGCCTAACATAACTTTGCCGTGTCGAGAATCGAAAACCGAAGTTCATGCCCAATATTCACGCTTTTGTCTACTAGACAAACGAAGCAATCTTCAAAGAGACAAAATTCGAGTACCGAATGTAAGCCTAAAATTAATCTTTTCTGAATTCTTTTCAACAAAATAAGAAGCTCTTGACTTTTGTGGAGACAACAATTACAACACTTCCCAGAAAGTGTCCTTATATCGCATTGTATCGTATGTTTGAACGTGTTTGCTGCTGACTATCTTTTGTCTAGTCTCTTAGGGAAATGGCCGCTTTGATACGATTTAACGCTCATGCCCGCCAGTACGGGAATACGACACGACTTAGGTTATTCCTCTAGGGACGCTCCCTTTTCTAAAGTGTGGCGGCGCGCTTCGTGGGTTCACAGTGCTTACGGTAGAATGCCCCTGTGATGGGAAGTGATACGGGTATTATCTGAATCGACATTTTGAAGTCATTTTTGATTGAGGAACCTGATTTCCGATTACTAATACTTTGCTGTTTTTTGTATGGAATATTACCAGACTTGGAATGTCGACCGCGAGCTGGGGCCGTTTTCTTTGGCTAAATTTCATGGGGGGTTTGCCCATAGTCATCACGCTAGGCAGGCGAATTGGCAACCGCAGTTTGGTGAACGATGGGATCCCTTTATTTCGCCTATTTTTTTTTGTCCTATTTTAATTTGGCATAACGAGTTAGGTATATTGGTATTTGGCATAACAATATTTTGACATAATTGTTGTATGGCATACTATTTCAGTAAGCATATGTATAGTTTAGGCTATTGTTTTTTTGCCCTAATTTCGATTTGCATAAAGTTGTTAGGTTAGGTTAGAGGCTTTAGAATATTATGCTTATCAATTGTTATGCTTAAAGTAAGTATGCCTTAAAAATTATGCCTTTATACCAAAGTGATATTGTGCGTAACTATTATTAGGATAAATCAAATTACGCCACGTTAAATTATGACATAAAATTTTATGTTTAAAAATAGGGAACCGTGAACAATACCTACACTGGGGAACGCTGCTGGCCATCACACTGGATTCGGACCACGTGAGGTTAGAGGGAGGTCTATTCTAGACCGGATACCACACGGCACACAGTAATATGCAAGACATCATACATACATACATACATAACATCACGCCTGTATTCCCCGAAGGGGTAGGCAGAGGTGTACATATAGTACAACCACATTTCGCCAGTTATGTTTTAGGTCCCAATGTAATAGGGGGCGAGCCTATTGCCATCAACCGGGCACAAATCCAGACTCCGTGCTGCTACTGAGAATTACCTAATGGAAAAACACAGTAACACTTTGCCCGACCCGGGATTCGAACCCAGGACCTCGTGCTCAGCAGTCGCGCTTAGCAACCACTAGACCAACGAGACATATTAGATTTGTCCTACGAACATCTTTAATCGCCACATGAAAATTTGATAGGTCAATAGAAATGCTTTGTCATTATTGAATACCTAATTATTGACCGCCACGTGAAATACAGTGATTTTATAATTTTTAGAAGTAACTAATATAAAAAAAATTCTAACATGACGCGAATCAGAACAATTAGATTGATTCTATTTTCCTGTTAATAAAGACAGGTTTATCTTGTTGAAAAATTAAGTCATTGCTGTGGTCTACCTGATGCATAGGATAGGCAGCGCCCTTCTCCGGCGGCTTGTAGTGTGCCTTGGTGTGGTGTAGCACGATGTTGCCGGTGTCCATGATGTCTTCCAGCGCGTCCAGAAGATTCTTGTTGAAGAGGAACGTACTGAACACCGCGTGGTGGTACTGCAGGTTGTGGATACCTTTCACCTGGAAGCATACCAACAGATATATGTGAGAAATCAACAGCATGAAGCACTGAAGGTTTCGTTTATTATTCCGTTCTGGTGAGGCATGATTAATAATAGATTAGTATTAAGAGCAATCTACTATTCTACTCTGTACAAAAGTCATTAAAAGGCAAGTACATGCATTTTGTGAAAAAAAACAATTATTTTATGCGCATTTTACATCAATATTGCGGCTTACCCGCTTGTATTTTTAGATACCGAAATATGATTGTTAATTTCCGCTCAGAATCTAATAACATCTGAAATCATTGGTTCTGCTGATAAAATGATGGTTGTAATGAAATAGCTGGTGCTCGAGCAAGTGTAATTCATTGTTAATTCGCCAAAGCGCGCGGCCGACGAAACATCCATAAATTGCGTCGCGTGACATCTCTACTACAGCCGAATGCCCTGCGCGCTGCTCGGCAGACGCGAGCAATGTGGAGTTTAGTTGCCTTTTATTATATTTACTGCATCTGACTTGGGTGAGAGCGTCTCCCAACGACGGTACCTACCTAATTGTAAGTCTGAAGCATTTTGGGCAGGGAGTCCCGCTAATATCTTGCTGCTTGACTTATTTATACATCACAGCATAATTCTATGTTTGGCGTGGCTTCATCCTATGCCATCTCCTAAAGCGATGAAGGATACACACTACACAGGGGATGTTTAGTAGATGAAGCTAGTCGGTACTAATTAGCAGGCAGGCAGTTTTACGCAGCCGCGATGCTGTGCTTTGGTACACGAGATAGTGCGTAAGGATAATTTCCCAAAAACCTGGGTTCGTTTTTATTGATATTAGAGCAACAAAGGTTAAGAACTGGTGTAATGTACACCATTTCTTAATCTTTAACCTGAACAAGAAGTAGACTCACTGTGAACGCGGAGTCATTCTTCCTATCGTCTGCATCACTGCCGATCCAGGAGCTCTCCATCTTCTCTTCATTCTTCCTCGCGAACAACTTGTCGTACTCCTCTGTGATAGCACTCAACTCTTCTTCAATAAGAATATTCTTCAGTATGATGTATCCATTCTCCTTGTAGAATTTCTTCTGTTCTGCGGTTAAACGACCCATGGTTACCGTGTCGGACGACCACAGCACAATAAATGGTAAATACATTTGTACCAACTTTGTTCGTGTATTGTTTATGTTAAGATATTAATAGTTCACATTTTTGTGGGTTATCTCTATGTTATAATGATTTTGACGCAACCATATCAATTGTGAAACAGTTACTACATTATTTTGATGTAATAACTGGTCGCTTTAGTTCATTATTTATTAAAATCGAACAGGGCCATAGTTGGTTGTATACGATGAGGGTTAACTAACGATTTTCGTTTGATGTTAATACTGTACACCTACAGGACCTACACACTTACGTTCCTGGAAGAAGTGCGCAAATTGTATCGTCACACAGTTGTTGACTAGAATCATAATAGACCAAAATCAAACTTGTACTGCTACTTAGAATTATTTAACGGAAAATTTAATTTACCTTTATATAACCTGCCAGTCTTCTGGGCACGTTACCTTTTGACAACGATGAGGAGGAATAATTTTATGCTTTTTAACTGTTTATTTTTGTACATATTGTTTTTATTTTGTATTAGAATCAAGTTCTAAATAGTTTTTAAATATTTCATAGATTAGATTATATTTTATATAACCTGGAAATAAAATGCAATACCTCGGATAGTCACGACTTCAAACACGATACTTGTGAAGCGGTGTTTTGCTGCGCTAGGCAAAAATACCTTCTATTGCGCCACATTCAAAGATCAGACAGCGTGCCTTGCAGATATCGCAAAAGTTTAATAAAGAGATGTTTACCTAGACAACAATAGTGCAGTCTGTCTAGCGGCGATAAGCAGAAAATGGAAGAAGTAAAACATACTTACCTAAATTCATATAATTATTATTGTTACATAGGAAAAGAATATTAATAAAAATAAAAATAAGAAATATAATAGTTACAGACACGACGAACACGTAAAAAGAACTAAATCTGTTAGAGCTCACTAGTAATCCTAATGGTAGATATAAAATCAATTTTCAAAACCTGGGGATAGAAACCAAGACCTCAAGTTAGATGGTCAGGCTTTGTGACAACTAGATCAGTAACATAATAATTATATTTATTAAGAATCTGTATACATAGCATACGTTCTACGTTCACATTCAATGACGTTTGTGATTGTGAAGTGAAGCCGCTGCACAAACTGATAGAAACGAAGAGTACATAGGACAACACCGTAACGTGCACAGAAAAGTGGCGGCGACTGCAAATAGAATTATATTACATAGATGTGGGGCAGGGAGAGCGGGAGAGGGTGCTGCCAAAAATGAAGTGTGCGGAAGTCCTACTTCAAACAACACGTAAGTATTTTATAGAGAATTACGTATTAAGGCATTGGTTCACTTCGATGTCAAATAATTATAATTTAGCCATTAGTGATTCTCATATTATCTTTTTAAGAGTTACAAAAAATGTATTCGTTAAAGGTAACATTAGACTAAAGGCTCACAAACAAACCTTTTTACAGCATGTTCAACTGAGACATTAACAAAGTCTCAGTAGCAGCGGAGTCTAAAATAATAATATAAGTATTGTATGCATTTGTGACCAGTTATTGGCAACAGGTTACACTATTCAACAAGTTTACTTGGAGTCGTGACTAGTGATATAATTTCATCCTCTTTCACAAGACTGCATACTGTTTTACTTTACTGTGATTAGTATTTATTTTACAAAATATATTAATATTTCTTGGTGTTCACATAACAACACGCGCGATAAAAATTTGTGCCTTGACGCACGTCAGCTTTGACCTTCTGAATCTGTGTTATATTGTATAGTGGATGCGCTTTATACGGTGCGGGTGGATGCATTTCACGGAGGACGCGTCATCTCCCCTCCTGTGTCCTACACGCCTCATGTACGCTATGCTTTATATCTCTGCACTCGCTTGACATTAAACCTCGCCATAGTTTATCTGATCTCGTAATCAAGTTGTAATTAAATGTTTGTCGATAGGAATACATTCTACAAGTCACTCCTGTTCCACAGATACGTATGTCGGTTTATGTTATATTGTTTGTTGTGAGAATTGTGAATTTCTGTTGATTTATAGTCGTAATGGATTTACGTGTCTGTCAAGCCAGACATTTATCATTTTTATTATCTTTTCGTTGGTGAACATAAATCATGTTCATGTCAATACAGAACACCTGACTTTTCAGGGACTAGCTAGGTTGGGATTACTACATCGGCCAGGGATTTGTCTCTATATTATTATTTAGCTTGCTTGGAAGCTGACTAATGAACCCGAGAAATAGGAATCCTAAGCAACATTATTACATTAGTATTAGTACTTCATAGGGATTGTTAGAGATATGGGTCTATGGATAAGCAAAATGTGTATTTTACGATCGCAGTGAGCTGGAATTAATAATAGGCATGGTTTTCAAAGAGGTTGATAAATTATTGTTCTGGAACTAGTTGTTTAAAAAATTATACAAATTGCAAAGTACTAACAGACTAAAGATTATTATAAAATACGTAATTCACGTTCTCTTAATTTAGGGTTACATTATATTTAACACTGCTGTAAAACTCTTTTTAAACAAAAACATAGGATTTTATGGCAACATTCACAGCCAGCGCAATTATTATGTTGAAGTTAGTTATTAATAAGAAACTCCGACTTCTTGTTCATCGTTAGGTCGGTGTAAGTGCACTTTATAACAAACTTAGTGCATAAGTCAGGGGAATGAGAGCTGTAATGAGTTTGGTACACCATAGTGCCGTATAGCCGTCCCGGGAACGTTCGCGCCTCGAGGTACTCCTTGTTCATTAAAACAGAATGTTTAAGTAGTTTTAATAAGTTTACATAATTATAAGTGTCATTAATCCTCCAGGTACCTTCCGACAAATACTTAAAATTTTGTAAAATCTATATGTGAACTTTTTTGATATACTTTTTAGGTTTAGAACAACTTTATTCCTCATAAAAAATTGTATACATAATTCACTTACTGAGAAACAATAAGGTTAAGATAAATGATTTGAGCGCACAGCGGTTCTTACTAACTATAACAAAACAATAGAAAAAATTATAATAATGTGGGTAAACCGATAACAAACTCAAACGTAAGTTTTTAACCGAGCACAACATTGATGTATGTATGGTTTTACTGGATGTGGCATTGATGGCATAGTCTGTTACTGTAATTAGATTTTTTTTTTTTTTATATAAGTTTATTGTTTTATGATTATAAAACTATTTTTATTTTTTATATACTTTTATTTATTTTTATATATTCTATTTATATATATATATATTTTTTTTTTTACATACTTATATATATATATATATTCTATTTATATATATGGTTTATAAAACAAATTGAGTATGAAATTTTATTTTAATTTTTTATGGTTAATTTGAGTAATTCCTGACTATGTATTTATATAATTAATCTATATATTGTGTGTATTTTATTTATATGAAAATTATAATGCAGTGTTTAATTCACTTATTTGTATGTATTGATTATGTGAGTTTTTAGTAGCTTTTTAAATCGGACATAACTTTTTTCTTCTTTTATTACTGATGGTAATTTATTATAAATTGTAACACCCTCAAACTCCAAGTTTCTTCTTCCATAGTTAGTTCTAGGATGGCGGGTCACTAAGTAACTAGCACGTCTAAGGTTCATCTTTCGCGTTTGCTGTTTTGTAACAAATTTTATATTGGAGTGGATTTCCTTTTTTAATATTTTACGTATACATGTGTAGTATATGTACGTTTGTTTTATATTCATTATTTTTGTTTCCTCGTATATCCTTTCAGTACGTGTCCGAAATTTATAGTTAAATAAAATTTTAATCAATCTGTTCTGAACTCGTTGAATTGGATCCACATTCGTTTTCGTTGCCGTACCCCAGATTTCAATGAGGTAGTCGATATGAGGCTTAACCAGAGAATTATATATTAGATATCGTACTTTTCGAGGGAGACAATTTGTTATGTTGCGTAGTACCCCTATGAGTGTTCTAAGTTTTAGTTGAATTTTTTTTTCTAGGTGCGGCTTCCAGGTTAGGTTACTGTCTAAGATGAGTCCGAGATATTTTTCTTTATGTTTTTGCTCAAGTAGTTGGCCGTCTATTTTAAGTTCGAAATTATTATTTATTTTTCTATTTTTTGCTGCAAATATTACATAATTTGTTTTTGTGATATTAATAGTTAAAAGATTTGACTGAAACCACTCGTTTAATAGGTTAAGATCATTTTGAGCGTCGGCTATCATGGCTTCGACTGAGTATCCAAAGTAAAAGAGGCTCGTGTCATCTGCATATAGAGAGATGTCTCCTTTGAGACCCAATTCACTGATACTGTTAATATAAATAAGAAACATCAGGGGGCCCAGAATCGATCCCTGGGGGACGCCAAAATTCAGGACACAAGGACTGCTTTCGTATTTACCTATTTTAACTACTTGTTTGCGGTTCTCCATATATGATTTAAAAATTTCGAGTGCTTTGTCTGTGACACCGCTGAGTTCCAGTTTTTGAATTAATTTTTTATGACTAATGGTGTCAAAGGCTTTTTTGAGATCGATAAATATACCTAAGACAAGCTGTTTTTGATCAATTTTATTTTTAATTTTGGTTACGAGGTCAATTGTAGCAGCTAGGGTGTTTGATTGGGCTCTAAATCCATACTGTTTACGGTAAAAGAAGCCTTTTGAATTAAGGAAAGACTCTAATCGGTTATAAAGAATCTTCTCAAAAACTTTAGAAATCACCGGGAGAACTGATATAGGGCGGTAATTGCATGGTTCAAATTTACTTCCGGACTTATGAATTGGTACAACTTTTGCAACTTTTAAATCGTTAGGAAAAATGCCTCGTGCCAAGTAATAGTTAACGCAGTCTGTTAGTTCCGTAGCAATAATGTCCTTAACGCATTTAATTGTTTTTGTACTAATACCATCAATACCAGATGCAGTGTTACAGTCCAAATTATTAATTATGGTAATAACTTCCTTCGTAGTTGCTGGTTTCAGAAACTGCAATTCCGTTTTATCATTTAGACTACACTCTTCTAAGGTTTGATTTCCTTTTAATTTTTCAGAAATTATATTTGCCAATAGTCGAAAAGTATAAGTTAAAACTTTCACATATTTCTTTTTGGTCCGTAATAGTACCTGCTGCAGTTTCAAGTTTGTCCGGTCCAGTTCTGTCATGCAATTTATTTTTCGACAAATCGTTTATAAGTTGCCACATTTTTCGTGGTTTACTTGTATTTTCTTCAAACTTCTTTAGGTAGTAGTCTCTTTTCGCTTTTTTTATGTTGTGTGATACTCTGGCTTTAATATGTTCATAATCTTCTTTTACTTGCGTGTCTACTGCATTTGTTTTATATCTTTGCCATAGTATGTTCTTGTTATTTATGTCTTCTAATAGTTCTTTTTTAATCCAGTCTTGCCGCGGGGGATTCGAAAATTTAAATTTTGTAATTCTGCACTTGTTAAGACACGATTGTAATTTGTCTGCTAATTTATTATACTCTGCGTCTTCATGATTTTTTGGATATTCATTCAGGCATCGATAAAGTTTATTAAAGTCTACTGCGTAGTATTTCTGTTTTATGATTGGTGGTGGTTGGTATTGCTTTATCTCTAATATTCTTTGTTTGTGGTCGGACATGGAAGATTCCATAGTGACAAAATGAAAATTATTTTCACTTAAGTTACATGAGACATGGTCTAGCATAGTCTTGGTAGAGGTTGTTTCGCGGGTACAGTGTTTTGGACTTATTTTGTTCAGGATTTTGTAGTTGTTCTCTTTTAAGGTGTTCTTATACTTGCATGTCGCTAAATCCGGATTGAGTAAGTCCAGGTTGTAATCGCCAAAGACTATTGTTCGTTTCAATTTGTGTAATTGTTGTGCATACGTCTCGAGAAAGTTGTCCATATTCAATTTATTGGGCTTATAGATAGCTCCAATGTTTAACGAGAATTTTTTCACGTATACCCAGACATAATGAGTATCATCCACGCATTGTTCTTCAACAAGGTGATGCTTGAGATTGTTGTGCACAAATATTGATACTCCACCTCCCCTTGTATTTTGTCTATAGTTATAATAATGGGTGTAGGAGGGTATCTGGAGCATTTTTGCCTCATCTTCACTCTTAATCCAAGTTTCCGAAAGTATAATAATATGTACAGTTATTTGTAGGGTAGCTATAATACATCTAAGTTCATCAAATTTTCCCGGTTTGACAATACTGCGAGCGTTGGCATAGAAACATTTCAGAGATTTTTTTGTAAATATAACATCTGAGTAATTGTTGGTTATTTGGTAAGTAATTTTTTCTTTGGACCACATTAGTTTTTTGGAGTTTCCTTTGATGTAGATGCAGCTTGCGTTTCGTTAAATGTGATTATTTTGGGTATGCCCTTGATATACTTGATGCTAAGACCGTTTTCTCCATTTGAGGTGCGTTGCTGCAGCTCTTCTTTTAGATTTTGTAGGTATTTCCGTTGATATGGAGTTTGATCCGAAAATATCTTGATGTGATCCTCGTTAATCTTATTCCTATGACGTAATATGTTTTTTGCTGTATCTTCAGACGAGAAACATACTTTTATTGCACGAGTTTTTTCTGATTTAAATTTTCCAAGACGGAATATTCCAGTAGGGTGAGGGCAGCCATTATTGATTATTTGCCCAGTAATTCGCAAAATTTCTGCTTTATCGTTATCTTGCCGACCGGTTGCAGTATCATTCTGAGATTCAGGAATTCCAACAACTATAATATTTTTGGCTCGGAAGTGTCGTTCTTCGATTTCGGTGAAGATTTAATCGTGTGTGGTGATTGTTTGGACAGAGGATGAGGGTAGTATATTTTTTAAGTTATAGACATCGGCTTCAAGAACCTCCACTTTCTTTTCCGTAATTTCAGCAACACCTGATAATTTTGACAGTTGGTCTTTTAAATTTTTATTTTCCATGGTAATATTTTGGATAGTACAGCTAATATTACCGATCTCAGATTTTATCGCAGCAACATCTAGAGAGAGCTTATTTATATTTTCTGTTTGTTCATTTTTGGAGGATTTTAATAATTCCATCATTTCAGACAGCTGCTTTTTTATATCATCAATATCAGATTTTGTCGCTTCATTATCGTCGATTAATTTTCGTTTATTATTACGAAGTGTAATCTGTGGTGTAGTTTCCTTATGCGATTCGGACAAATTCGGATAAGATCCGCTGCGTCCCGCACACATGCCACCTCCAGGCGGTGAGCGTGGTGTGCTCATTGTAGATCTATGTACGTTATTACTCACGTGGGAGGTGCGTGTGCGCTGCCGTCGGGTGCGTACGGTGCGGAAATACAACGTTAGATATTCCGTCCTTCTTACTCGAGGGGGTGAACGGCGGTTACCGCGTCGATGCCGCGATCTTTACTCGAAGCTCAAATCAGTTACGGTGTATGTCACTCGCGCTCTGTTTTGCAAGAAGTTGTTGTAATTAGTTGCCGTAAGGTTCGTAATTGTCTACCGACCTTTTATAATTTATTAAAATAAACAGAAACACGTCCGCACTGTGCGCTCGTCGGTTACGGTCACGGATCTTTTTCGATATCAAAATATAATAATTTATTATAATTATATTATTAGATATTCGTTATCTCGTATTGTGTATTCTAGCTGTAAGTTTTCTGAAAATTTAAATAAAGAAAATGATTTTCAGACTATAACAATAGTACGGAAAGAAGAGCCTTTGAATTGAAATAATTTAAGTGCGGTTACGAGTGAGATTTTTCATTTCACATTTTGTAGTTTGGCAATGGAATGACGACACGGGCTACACATTAGTGTTTACGCTTTTTTCCCCTTCAGGGAATGTGCGCGTGTACAGGTTATACGCCGTAAACATGTAATGGAACAGCTGGGAGTGGTACGGATACCTTACAACTAGGTACTGCCATCTACAGCCTAAGAACACACGGTAGCTTCACCATCAACAGATCAATACGTATCCGTATCTTGGTCATTATGTAGTATATAGGTATAGTGTGTATAGGGCGTTACTCGCGCGTGTAAATCTAGTACGCCCGATTAGATTCAGAATGATTCTAACATGAATAGCTCTCATGATAGTTATAATTATATCAGCGTGATATTTACCAGGAATAAGAGTATCATCTGAAAAGTAAAGCATTTTATTCTTCATCACAATTATCAGTACACTCATATTTACCGTAAGTTTCAAAGGAAAATATCGTGATTTTTTCATAAACGCCGTTCAGCCGTCAGTATTTGTACTTAGAAAACTGTCATTGAACGTTGCGTTTTCAGGTACCTACTACAGATTTTAGTACATCGCGTTAACTGCAGGGAGTATGGTGCTCGTAGCTCGTGGCCATGGAAATAACAAACGTTTTCTATAGTACGTTATAAATAAATAAAATAAAATAAAATAATCTTTAATTCGGATAAGCAACATCCATATGGGTTAGTAACAAAACAAAAGACAAACTTATACCTATGTTAGTAAACTTATGTATCTACCTATTATCTATTTGACAGCAAGGCTGTTGTTCAAAATGCATCTTTGAACAACATCACCTAACAAAGGAGAATCGTACCTCCCCGCTATAGTCTTCAGGATGGAGTTGGAGCTGTCCCGCACTCTGCAGAGCAAAGAGGCAGATTTCTGTCTGACGATGGTTATAAACGCAACAACTCATTGTACTCGTTAGACTCATTATTTTCTAAACAACGGCTTGACCCCGCCGGGTGCGTTTAAGAAGCCTGTTAACTACGCCGATTTATCACCCAGCAAACCTTAGGCACTAGGAAGTTTGCAGCGCTACCAGCCTGATGCCTTTTCTATGGCGTGAGCTATGTTTATTAGTGGTCTAGATTTAATAGTCTACTGGTCTCTACTTCTTACACGTCTGCAACAAAAGGACATGTGGTAAAATCGCTTCGTGTTCTCACACAATTTCCATTGATCCAGTTCTAGCGTAGACTGAACCCTGTAGGCAAACTCCAAAAAGTTGTACTACTGTCAATTGGATTTGTATTAGTCATAACATCTTCACATATAAGTCACCGGACCATTGTGCATGTGTGCCGGCCGCATTGCGTTTGGCAAACAAATATCATTATAGCTCGCAAACTGCCGAACCGTTTCCAAAAATTCTTTCAATTCTAAAGAAAATAGAATTGTTTGCGTCTCTTGGATATTGAGTAAACATTGTTAGTATGCGTTTGATGTTATTGAGCTTGAAGTATTGTTATCTACTTTAATCTTTGGTGATTACTTTACAGTTCAACAAATTCTTAAATCTAAAAATCCGTTGTAAGTCTGAATACAATATTTTTCTTTCTGGATTTTTTAGATATATAGTATCCTTTATTGCACACTATGAAACAGAATGCAGAAAAAAGCTTAAAACTAAAAACAGTGCAAGCGGCGGGCTTATAGCTGAAAGCAATTTGTTCCAGGCAGCTATTAAAGGATATATACATTAGGTACCAACACCAAGCATAACTTGACATAATTAAATTATTATCTTTATCAACGTCAAAGATGGTGTTGTTTTCGTATTAATCTATTCCTACACAGGTTAGTGCTTCCAGCCACACAGCCGGAGACAGTCGGTAAACAGAAGCTAAACAAACCAGCGTGGATGTGTCGCCAAGTTGTTGACCTGCTTGGAGCATGCGAACTACTTATTTCCGCTACCTTTAGAGACACGTTTATAGTGAACGTCTAGGCTTGCAGCGCATCCATGTGATGTCATCAAATCCTGCTTCGTGTTGTCAGCGGGGCTCGTATAGACGTATAGTCAAACAACAGTTTATATCAAAACAATATTACATAAATAATATCATCGGGCTAGCACACAAATTATCATTATATTGGTAAAAAAGACTGCCAGTTTAAATTGACGACCTGACTAGCGCAGTGGCTAGGCGATTGGACTGCTGCGCTAAGAGTTGCGGGTTCAATTCCCGCACAGAACAAAACTTTGTGCGAACCACAGATATTTTTCCTGAGTCTGGGTGTTAGTGTATGTGAATATTTCATGTTTGTGAAACGCAAATACGATACAGGAGAAAAAAAATACTAAGCCGTCTTACTATTAAAGGCGCACCCACGCTATTCTTGGAGCAGCATCAACGGTAAAATGTATATACAGGGTGCAGTTTTGAAGATGCAAAACATTTCGGGAGGTTGTAATAAAAGTCACAAATAATCATATAAAAATACGATACTTGGTCAATAATCAATAGTACATTTTATTTTAATTTTTTAAGTTTAGCTGTTATTCAGAATAACCCTCTACGCAAACATCTTGAAACAGAATCAGGCGTTGCGAACTGTCAAGCGCATCATGCCACTCACGCACACAGCTGCGAGAGTGCATCGACCTGTACGAGGCTCCGCCAACTTATTCTACGTAATAACGAAATGTAAGCGCAATAGTTGCTTTGGGGTGGATGTCACAAATAAAGTTCGGGCTTCACATTCAATATACCACTTTTAAGCGACAATCGGGTAAAAAAGACACGGGATACATGTAACGTAGAAGCGCGAAGGATATACGTGTTCGTACCATCGGACGGTCGGTAGGCCTCTGGGGCTCTGGCTCGGTCGTCGGGCGCGGGTCGCGGTGCGCAACGCACACGCAGGGCCTCTCTCGGCAGTGGGCTATTCTCCGGTGTAGCAACAACGCGGACAACGTAAGTAGGTAAGCAGTACCGCGCATGCGCGCGTTTTGCGCGCGTGCTAGTCATTTTTATAAAAGAAAAGTTCATGTTGCCTCGTTAGTTACCTATCAGCTGATGAGTAAAATGTTAGGTCGAGATAAATAAACCTTACATAGCACGTAAGCAATATTCGTATCCCTGCTACACAATTGTGAATAGTTTCACATTAAATTGATTGCAAGTTAAAGACGAAACATAGCTAACCTAAAGTAATGTTTATTTATCTTGACCTTAGTTTTGCTTTATGACTGAGACCGTGACTGACACGCACAAATGTTGTTGTAGGTATGTAAGTTGTAGGACGTCGTTCGTAATCCGTTGCTGCATAGTGGACGCGCGCGCGGGTATTAGGTACATAATAATAAAGCGGCGGCATGCGACTGTAGGTAGTTGGCGGCGGCGGGCGGCGCAGTCGGCGCGCTGTAGGTAAAGTTTAAGTGATTTATCTTGCCTGAGATGTAGGTATGTTTGGCGTAGATTGATTCGGCTAACAACGTATTTACAAATTATTGTCTATGTACAAATAAAATAAATAAATTACCTACTTACGTTAATTGGAGGTATTGTTTAAAGTGTTAACACTCCAGGCTCAGTCTAGCACGACGTGGCTGATGATCTTTTAGCTTACGTAGCACAAACACATTCGTTTTTAAAGTGTGGAAAGCACTGATCACTTTTTCACGCAATTGTGTAACACTGGTGCTTAGTCACTCGTGGGTTATGCTCGCGGCGAGTCCACTGGTGTTCGTTATGAACATTTAGACGCCAACTTGAGTAAATAAACACTCGTCCGTCCATAGGATGTTGGCGTCTTGGTGTTCCAGCAACCAGCGACAAAACGTAACTTGCGCGGCGTTATCAGCTGTGTAGAGGTCCTGTACCTTGCGGTAATGCAATGGATGTTGCAGTTATTTCTTCAGTAGCCGCCACACTGTAGAGTGATGCACTCCAAACAGTCATTTTTATTACCACTAGCTACTACCGTACGTAACCGAAAACGCAACGGCGGGCGGATATTGCACGCGCATGCACACGCCGGCGACATGAATTACACTAAATCGATAGATCGATGGCCGCCTGGGCGGGGCTAGCGAGGTGCGGGCGGCGAGGGCGCTGCCGATCAATGAACTGTTTGTGTGCGTTGTTATAGGGCGAGTAGCGACTAGCCGCTTTTAAATAAAGGTGGTTTACACATATCGATTTCGGCAAATAAGAAAAAAAATACCTACTGATTTTATTGTAGATTCGGGTCGAGGATCACTAACATAATTACCTCCCGAAATATTTTTCATCTTCAAAACTGCACCCTGTATCTACTATTGCCTACTATTCAAGCAGTCATCATCATCAGCCGAAAGAAGTCCTTAGAACGCCACGATAAATGAAAACTTGCCATTTGCATCCACCGGTTTCCAGCAACTGACGATGTTGTCGGTCCACCTAGTGAGGCCTGCCAACGCAGCGTCTCCCAGTTCATGGTCGCCACTTGAGAACCTTTCTTCCCCAGCTACTATTGGTTTTGCAGTATATGTTTGTAATTTGATAGATGTCATATACTCTCAATATAAGAAAATGCTGTATATTTCAGAGATTTCAAGAAAACATAATATAAATTATCTGTAGCTGGATTAATAATAGGTAAAAGACGTATGTGAGCTAGATCCTGCGCGTTCGTTAGAAAGCCAAACAAGACGGAAAGTAAGGCGCTGTGCTGAAGAGAAAGATGCGGACCTTATGTTAGCTGACTGGGATAAGGCGAGCCATTCTACACACGACATGTTGGTCGGAAAAGCAGGAAGGTAGCAATTCACTATTTGTTTAATATGAGTACAGTTAAGATATCCAATCTTCCGTCTTATATAATACTTAATACATAACATCACGCCTGTACTCCAAGAAGGAGTAGGCAAAGGTGCACATAATATAGTACACCCAAACGCCAGTAATGTTATAGGTCGGTTGGCGATTCGAACCCAGAACTTCATGCTTAGAAGTTGCGGTTAGCAACCACTAGGCTGACGAGGCAGTTCCGTCTGTCCCAATAATGTTACAGACTGTTGTAATTATTAATTAGGTTGTACGAAATTAAACAGAGCGATGAAACTTTTGTGCGCATAACTGTGGATGTAATTCAATAAAGTTGTAGTTTTCGTCGATAGTCAGATGTTGAATCTGAAACAGTCGTTATCATATTATAGTATATAAAGTTGTTATTATATTTGTAACGTCACAAAACCAATAACTCGGGCAATCAATCGGCTACTGAGAATTTGCTAAATGTAAACATTAGGCCGACTATAAAATCAACAGTATTTTGGGATCAAAAGACCAACCAACAACCAAAATAAGTTAATCTTCAAAGCCTTCGAATTCCTAACAACATATGTACAACAATTTTTAGAAGCGGTTTGGTTTTGGCGTTTTGTAGGTTTTGTTAAAAAGTTAGTACCACCCATCCCGATCGACTAGTCTTCTTTTCAATGATGGTTTTATCGTGTTTGCAGAAAACTGTTTGCTAATTAGCTGGCGTCGGGCGTAGAACTGCGGGGGTAGGAGAGGGAACCATGGGGGGGGGGGGGGTAGCCTCGCTAACAAAACTAATGTTTACTCCCCTAATTATAACGTGTTCACTATATTCATTAAGTTTGTACTGGAAGCCTGTGCTGGAAGGTGATGAATAACTAACTTATTGACAATTTAGAACTCTGTTTATATTTCTCTTCTCAACTGTCCAATTTTTGAGTCTTCAAAATTAGTGCGCTAGTAACATATCTGTACTGTTTTTCAAATATCATTGATTTTGATATGTTTTTCTTTACGTCCAATAAGACATCCCGAGTCATAACACGTCTGTAAAAGCCACTTTCTTACCTGAACATGTTTATGAACACGAATAAGATGCAATTTCCGTAGGGCGCACTAATTCGGTTTGCAGTTACGTGAAAGGACACTAGCGTAGGCCTTTGACGCTGCCTACCCGCTTGTGTATGTGTTGGTAGGGGGGCAACATCCGCCCAATGGTGGTGTGGTATCGATTCGACTAAGCGCGACGGCTGAGCATGAAGTGCTGGGTCTAAATCCCGGGTCAGGTGCCTCGGAGTCTGGATTTGTGCCCGGTTGATGGCAATAAGGTCGCCACCTATTATATTGGTATCAATAACATAACTAGCGAAATGCGGGTGTACTTTACGGTAATCCTCGTATATACTTCAGGGAATAACTTTTGACGACCTGATTAGCGCAGTGGCTAAGCGATTGGACTGCTGCGCTAAGGGTTGCGGGTTCGATTCCCGCACGGGGCAAAACTTTGTGCGAACCACAGATGTTTGTCCCGAGTCTGGGTGTTTGTGTATGTGAATATTTCATGTTTGTGAAACGCACCCACGATACAGGAGAAATTCCTAGTGTGGGGCGACGTTTTAAAAAAAAAAAAAAAAATACAGGTGTGATGTTCGGTTTGAACGATTTCTGCAACAGTCTAAAAAATGAACTTAGTGACTTCTGTTTCAAGATATATTTTCCTATAATAACTGTTGTGAGCGTTATCCATATTATCTACTATATATACCGGTTATACTCACGTCGATATTCGGGAATGCCCGACTAGTTTCGGACTCTAACATAGCCCTTATTCATGAGCAGGTGACGCGGCGGGGTCGCAAGCCGAACTCATCGGCATTCCCGAATATCGACGTGAGTATAACCGGTATATATAGTAGATAATCAAGATATATTGGTGGTGGGTAAACTGTAATCAGCTGCATGTTCAGAGATATTTTTTTTAAAGGGTACTTGTAGGTACATACCGGTAACGGGCTATATTATTCCACTGCTTCTAGTATCTGCCGGACTTCCACCACGGCCCTCACACCCGGATCCCGGGTAGTATCTCATTATTTCCCAAATCTCAGTGCCTATATAATCCGAGATTAACGCCCGCCTCCAAATGAGCAGCTTTGTACCAATAATGCGCGTTTCTGTGATGCCTTCGCTTACACTGACTTGGATCTATTTACCTTGTTTTTTTTCTGTGGTGTACGATTTACAACAATAGAAGTCCGTTACTGAGGTTCTAGGTTGACTGCTTCAAGGTGTTTTGGCTGGTTTAGATGGCTGCGGAATATGAGGTAAAAGATACTGGATCGCGCTAATTAATTATTTAATTCGAGAATATGTTTGGAGCCCGCCGTTACTATGTAGCATGGTAGCCGTGAGATGTCCCAGAAGCAGTCCAGCTGAAGTAAACTTACAAACTCCTTCAAGACATCGAAGTCCTTTGATATACAACAACAAATGCCGACACAGACTAGCGACGTCATGTCCTCCGTAGTTAGCGCTGCTTCTGCCTTTATTTTATGTTACAACTTGTACTACATTAAAAGTTTATGCACCCGTACTGAGAAGCTGCTGCCTTTCCACCTGGAAACTTTGTCTGTTTGCTAGTTATCGAGGCACAATATCTAGTAGTGTATACAGTATAATACCCCCACTTAACTCGAACGACTATATACGCAGTCACAAGACAATAGATGATGAGCCTATTGCCAAGAATTATGCTCTGTGCCAGGTTCATCGCCCTCTAAAGACTCACTTATTCCGCGACGTTATTATAGAACGTTCCCAGAAATAACAATATAATACGCATCTTATCTAAACGTATCGCAATAACACAAGAGACAATAAGAGCCAATGATCATCGCTATCTTAAACACCAAACGGAAATATTTACAGCCGTCGAACAGTAATATATCATATTTATCGTACAGTCGGCAAATTCTCGGCGAGATGTATGCCCGCCCCGATATACAGCCTCTCGGCACCATGAATATCGCCGGCACCGCATTATCCATTGACAAATGTCTTACCATAACTGAAATTTATGTAAAGAACCCGCCGATGGCCAGGAAAATATTTACCGGTTTTATCAAACACTCGACACATTGTGACTTAGAGGAGCCGTGGTTTGAGTTTTGAGTTCGAGGTAAGTGGAGGTTCGATTTCTGGTTTATTATGTTTTCTGTAAAAGATATAGAAATGTTTATAATTTCTGCGTGTAACTCTGTTCGCGTGCGGAAATTTATTGTACCTATCTATTCCGGGACAAAAAATTGTTAGTCTTTTTCTTCGGGTCGAGCTCAAGCTATCATTAGAATTGACAGTTGTTGAGTCGAGACAAGGTGACACACAAACTTTTGGGAAAGACGATGTTTCTGTGTAAACCCCAGTCGAAAGTATATAATAACAATATTCTTCTTACCAACAAACAACAACAACCTGGTGTCAAAGTTCAATCCACCTCTAGGCCTCTGACATGGCTTTATACACCGTTAAAAATCTCTCAGGTGTCCCGGTTCCTTACGATGTTTTCCTTCACCGTTTTTAACAACTAGTAACTAATTTATAGTAATGAATCCAAAAAGATATTGTTGCGTGCCGGGGTTTGAAATCGCGCCTTTGACTTGGCAGCCTGACGGCCATACCACTAGGCTACCAGTGAGCTTGAAATATTATTATTAATACCTGAAGAGTTTCCAGATTGGTACCAATTTCTGCTCTCAAAGCGATGACCTGACTAATATTAAGACTAACCCTACTTTTGATATTCCTTGGTGTGCTATCTGGCTACTCCTCCAGGGACATTAGCTCGTAATGTACCTAAAGTAAGTTTTTGGACGTAACAAATAGCTTTTACATGATTGTACAACTTCATGTTTATTTGTTCGTAGGCTTAGCCTTTTTAAATGTTGTGTTACGACTATGGCTAATAGACGTTCGGAGGCTAGGCGTGATATATTGTCGAGAAAGTGTGCTCCCTTTATTTATGCTTTGTTTCCTTGTTTTTCTTGGTGAAAGCAGCGGGCGGATTGATAACGGGGTATTTTTTATTTTATATTTTTCTAAGCAAGCTGTGAGACAGAAGTGCTCGTGCTAGTGTCTCATGTGAATAGATGAGATGAGTAGGTACGAACATTCTAGAACTATTTCAATACTTTTATTTATATTTCCATTCGTTCCTTGAAAAAAATTTGGGACGCCGCGCTGCCGGGTTCGATCTCTTATTAGAATATTATGAGTAGTTCATAGATAATATTTAATTCGAGTCAGAGTTTGTAAAATACACGCACGATTTAGGGTTTTATTATTTTTTCCCAAATATCGCACTTTGACTGCCTCGTTGGTCTAGTGGTCACTGAGTGCGGCTGCTGTCCACGAGGCCCTAGATTTGAATCACAGGACAGGCAAAGTCAATAGCAGCACAGAGTTCGGATTTGTGCTCGGTGGATAGCAATAGGCTCGCTCCCTATTACATTGGAGCATATAACATTACGTGCGAATGTGGGTTTATTTGTTGTAAGTACAACATCTTATAACGTAAAATTAGTCATTTCAAAATACTCAGTAAACTTTTCTCCGGTCTATTGAAATGTCAAGCGGCGTATAACAGGCTCCCCCTGGCACTTCCGCGCTTGTGCTTACACGAGCCAAACCCAATATGATATAACGAACAAAATCGGATTTCGCGCGACGATATCACAATTTAATTAGGAACTAAGCGAATTTCGCGGCTCCGACAAGTTACGGAGCGGTAGCGAAGGGTTGAAGCCGAGCCGGGCTGAATTCTGAGCTCCCGATACCGGCGCCTGCCGATTTATTGGAGCACATTGGGCTAGCTGCGATCGGTGCGATTAGGTGACAATTTGTCGGTACGTAGTTGATGTTAGCAGAAATCTGATCTGATAGGAGCTATCCGACCGAGATACTGTAGAATGTTTTGGAGATGAACATCGTGAGCGGTTAGAAACATTGTTGCGTGTCACGTTACCTATAACACTTAAATGTTGAGGTCCAGAATTATATATTTTAGTTCTTTGTATATTATTATATTTCGGCATTAGTAATAGTAAAGTTTAACCTGAACATTACAATGTAAAGCTCCCTTAATGCATTAACTGTTTTTGAATTCAACAAAACTCAAGGCTGTCTCCTTTTCATCCCCCTCCCCCTTATATCCCTACTCTTACCACCTACACTTTCCTAAATCCTTGACAATGTTAACAGATAGAAGGGAATGCTAACAATATTAATGGTGGGCATGCCTTCTCCAGCGGCTGATGTGTAAATAATTATGTGTCTGGCGGGTAATTAGCGGCGCTCCGCGACTCATTTGTCACCAGCGACGTCTCAATGAGCACGCTCGGCGGGACACATGTGCTCCCGCACTTTAAGCGCAAATAAGCCTGATTAGAAATTATATTGGTATGTTGATCACCAGCTCTCGATCACTAAGACGATCTGCTAAGTAAATACA
The DNA here is from genome assembly GCA_946251915.1 of Abrostola triplasia. Classification (NCBI taxonomy): domain Eukaryota; kingdom Metazoa; phylum Arthropoda; class Insecta; order Lepidoptera; family Noctuidae; genus Abrostola; species Abrostola triplasia. The sequence goes on from OX276438.1 coordinate 304,111, forward strand.
GCCGTGACCTTGCTGTTTTAGACTCGATTTTGATTAAACTTTCACGATAAAAAAAAGCTCTTCGACTATCAACGTCACAGAGGTAAACAAATGACGTGTACCACCTATGGCTCATCGGACTGGGAAAGGGTTAAACCTATTGCACACACACATTTTACACAATTCTTGCTCCTCATCGTGAAAATCTAATATAGGCTTAGCACCCGCTTCTAATTCAAAATGTTATCATTTATGACCAGTCAAGCGACGCCCACATTTTTAAATTAATTTAATCTGGTAAACCCCTTCAATGAATAATTCTCTCAATGTTTATCTTCCAATCTTAACTCATGAAAATGATCCTAAACGTCTCAGAGTTCAGTAACCAATTCGTTAAGGATAAGCCTTGTTTATTTAACCGGGCTTGCGACCAAAGCCTACATTTTAAACAGTGGCGGTTGGGCCTTTGATTCGAACTGTAATGCTTATTGGGAATCTTGTCTAGTGATGAATATCAAAGCCAAAGGGTTATTTAAAGTGCTCATCGTTCAGTGGGGCTGAATATTTAGATAACCACCAAATTCTGCGGTATCTTGTTATATAATCATTTCCTACTATCTTTAATAGAAAGTAGGTACCTAGGTTAGTAGTGGTAGGTACCTACTGAGACTAATTTTGGAAACTATTATCTGTGCTGGCCTTAATCCATCGCACTAGATATTACTAACTGTGACGTTATAACGGACGGACAGATGGGAATACTGGCGTGAAACCCATACATTTCTGAACATTCCATACATCAATGAACCCATTATTGAATGCGCCAACAGCAGCCAAACCTCGTAAACTAGTGCGGAACCCATTAAACTACAATACCCAATCTAAATCCTGAAAAATATGAATCTGATCCAACAACTCCAATTACAATGTTATTTGTGTAAACAGGAGGCGAACACTGCACTCATCAATCATATAACGGCTTTAGTCATAGGTTTTAAACAGCCTGAAAAATCTGTTAACTTGGGAATCAAAAATATCCAATGAAATTCTCGCGTAAATTCAGTAATAAACTAAACTATGTAACTTGATTAATTTAGCGGCCGCAGAACGTGAACCGTTTGTGTATTTTGATTTATCAGCGCCTGGTAATGTTTTAATATCGACCTACGCACGTTTTTGGTGTGTGGTGGGTGCGTCGCCTAGCGTGGCAACCTAGTTCTATGTGTCTGTTAGTTGTTAAAATAGTTGTGGTTTTTTGCTGGTTCAAAATCCAATGGCTGTTTGGAAATAAAATAATGTTCCAGGAACACTTAAAACGTAAATTGCGTAAGTTAATCGTACATTAATTCAACATATATAATTGGTTTTTGAGTTACGAGGGAACAGATGAACATACCCACATACATAGACTGTTAAACACATAACCCTTCTCCGGCTTCTATGCCGTAGTCGGGTAAAAAGTAGTATGATTTAGATAGATATTTGAAACCAATGCATAGGAAACTAATTAACCTTTATACTTTGGAGTGAACTAAAGACCTTACATTCAGCAGTCACATTTCCAACAACGGGACCTACTCAGTGTAGCATGTGCCCTTGACTCGCAAGGGTCACTTCACGCGAAAAACAACAAAGTAACACATTTCTATTAAATACAATAAAGTTTGAAACTCACGTACGGTGCTGACGTAACAGTAAATAACAAAAAGGTTCTTGTTTTAAGGGCAAACAGAAACTGTTCTAGGTAACGCAAGACATGTACTTACATAGGTACAGTCGGCAACATAAGTAGCTGAACATACTTTTTTTAGAACAGCTTCTTATTTCAAAAAGTCTAAAATATTCTCAGATCTGTTGGAAGTTTCTGTAATTTGAAACAATATCTTAAATTGATGTTTGTTTCTTACAAATATTTGACTTAATGTTTTTTAACGTGTTTACTCATGATGCTGTCTGTCCAATACAAATTCGCAGACGAGAGGTTTGGTGAGCACTAAATTGGATTTATACACACACAGACACACACACAATGAAACTCACATAAAGAAAACCTCTATTCAGTTCCAAGGCTTAAACATTTAATGAGAAGCTATTTTTAATAGACTTAAAGAAGTGGGTTTCGTTTTGGCTGTAAGATTCTTAAAGGTATGTTTCGTAATGTTTCAGAACGGTAAAAAAAACAAAATGTTTTTATTAATAATTATAAGTATTTTTTAATCATACTACTAAATAAACTCACTGCCTCGGTGGTCTAGTGGTTGCTAAGCGCGACGGCTATGCACGAGGTCCTGGGATCGAATCCCAGGTCGGGCAAAGTGTTACTGGGTTTTTCCGTTAGGTAATTCTCAGCAGCAGCATGGAGTCTGGATTTGTGCCCGGTTGATGGCAATAGGCTCGCTCGCCCCCTATTACATGGGACCTAAAAACATAACCGGCGAAATGTGGGTGTACTATATGTGCACCCCTTCGGGGAATACAGGCGTGATGTTATGTTATGTATGTTTACTATAAATAAGCAGCGTATTATTTTTTAAACTTTGTTTGACCATACCGCGCGGATCAACAGACTTGTTTGTGATGGTCTCATTCTCATCATTATTTCTTTACAGTCGCTTAGTTACCACATCTCATCAACCCTTCAGGAACAATTGTGATGTTGTTTATTTGACGTCACAAAAGGTCGATGACTCGGTTTTGTTCTGTGTGGAATAAGAAAAGTGTCGACGTCCTCCTGTCATTGTGGGAGCAATGACTTGTGTGAATACCCCAACATGAGATTATAAGTATTAATATACGATGGCGGGCTCTCAGCTCTTGTATATTGTCTAGGTCTAAGTCATAGCAAAGTGTGACGCATTGCTATGACGCATTCGTGTGTAATAGGAGATGAATCTTTGACAAATATACTATGTGTGTCGCGCCGAGTTGTGCGCACCTTGATAAAAGTGGTATTTAGGAAGTAAACAGATAAATTAAATCTAAGACAAATCGCTACATACAAAACGGAATAAAACGTGAGTTAAGCTACTAATCTTTCAATTTTTCTTCTTTTGTTATTGTAAATACTGAACCACCACAAGAAATAATTATATCCACGTGTTGCAACTGAGAATTACGTAATAACAAAATATAATCACTTTGCCCAATATAATATCCTCCTGGGTGTTTGATTTATGTGCTATTGTTTGATAGTTAAGCAAAAGATAGTTAGTGACTGTTAGGCGAAAATTGGGGGGCGGTACTTGTGGGGAAGGTCTACGTCCAGCAGTTGACTGCAATAGGCTGATGTCTAGTGTTTGATAGTTTGTCTCTACAATAAATCGAGCTCAGGACTTTACACTCAGCAGTTGCTATTTCAACCACTAGACTAACTACACGAAGGCTGCAATACACAATGTTTCTGAAGCCACAGAGCCCAGCTAGGGGTGTAACCAATTCTTAGCTCCTTGCCTCCCGGTAATACTTCGGTGAACAGTAATTGATGTATTCATGTCCCAGGTGTGTCACGTATTGATGCATTGGACTTGGCAAATTGGCTTCTGATACATTCAGCGCTGGAGATTGATCTTTTCTGCTATATTTTTGTATTACAATTAGCTTTTAAGTATATGGAGTATTTGGAAAAGACTATGTTTTGTGACGTCTTAACATAAATTTTATTTCTTGTTATGAATGAAAAAAATCGCTTCTGAACAATTCTCTTGTGATTGAGACTAGTCAAAATTGTAGTATTTTGATATTCAAATTCAAAATGGTTATATTTCATACTAGCTTTTGCCCGCAGTTTCGCCCGCGTTAAGAAGCCTATGTCCTTTCTCGGGATATTAAACTTTCTACATGCCAAATTTCATCTAAATCCGCCCAGCGGTTTAGTCGTAAAGGCGTAACCAACAGAGTTACTTTCACATTTATAATATCAGTATAAATAATAATATTACAGGCGCTCATGAAATAAAAAATATAATAGGTACTTTTAAAAATATTTATTAGTATTAAGTACTAATCTATGTTACTTAAGTACTGGATGAATACAGGACTCTGTATAAACTAAGTAGAAGATCCAGACTAACATAACATAACTAACAGAATTAAAGTCCTATTGGCAGTGATATCAACGATCTCTTGCAGACAGCTTACTCGTGTACCATGTATACAGTTTCTAATTAATAGAGTTGTGTATTTATATGATTAGTCTGAACACTAATACTGGTAGACAAAACAGGTTTCCACGCACACCCCTGCCTACATCTATATGATAACATATGTGATAATAGCATCAACAGCAGTCTTTACTAAAATGTGATGAGATAAAATAGGGTACAGTGCAAAAGTCCATAGGCAATCTCACAAAACAACAGTTTGACATTAAGTTTGACTTACGACCTTCTATTTCCAAGAAAATAGACGTACATCATTATTGCGGTCAACAAGTGATTGTGTCATTACATCATTATGAATCAAGATGACCTAGCGGTTAAGCGTGGTTTACTCTGCAAGGGGTGTACCAGGATCGCAGCAAATGGAAATAGGTAGCATCTTATCTGTAGGTAGTCTCTGGGGAACAGGTTTGACTCTATGTATTCTTCTTTTATGTGAATACTGCCTCGTTGATCTAGTGGTCGCTAGCGCGACTACTGAGCACAAGGTCCTAGGTTCCAATTCCGGGTCAAGCCAAGTGATACTAGGTTTTTCTATTTGGTAATTCTTAGTAGAAGCACGGAGTCTGGATTTGTGGATGGCAATAGGCTCGCCCCCTATTACATTGGGACCTAACGCATAACTGGCGATATGTGGGTGTAATATGTGCACCTCTGCCTACCTCTTCGGGGAATACCGGCGTGATGTTATGTAACAATGTATGTAATTAAAGTATTCACGATACTTATATAATGTAAGGCGTCTACATAAAGGTTTTACATGTCATTGCTCCGAGCCGGCTAGAGTTCAGTTCCAACACAAAAACCTCCATCCAATTAGCGAGGGCGGCACTATAAGAAATGTTTTGAGCCTGTCTCCGGCTGCGTGGCGCTGATCGATCTCTTTTGAGGGTTACAATTAGTTCTGACTTCGTGCTTTTATACATTAAACATAATTATAAACTTTATAAGTCACGGAAAATGAAAAAGGTTTTGAACTTTGAAAACAGTTTTTGAAACATTTCAGAATAGCTCAGCAAACGATAATTTTGTCATCTTATACCTGCACGCACGTGATCGAACATGATGTGTCGTGTTGATAAAGTAACACACCTGTCTCGTTAAGCTATCGTTTTAAAGCTGAATATTTAATCGAGCGTCTAAGTAACATTACCCGCAAAGCCTAAACTCATCTAGCCTGCCTTACTACGTTAGGCGTTGTTACGAAAACATTAATAATGTATGTCGGGAGTTTACGTGTTGAGATAACGCTCAAGTGGGTCCACGTTGATCGTCGATCATCGTTCGAGACACGATGCCTGCTCGTATCGTCGTACCTCATCGACCAGCATTGCAAATACTGCGTAGCAAGTTAATTAAATTCTCCGGTAAGGATCGTTTTGTGTTGATATTTAATTTGTGAAGATAATTACTAATTAAAATTCTAAGAAATACAATTCATATACATCTTTTGGAGATAAACAGTTTAAGGTACCTTTGGAGATTTGGACTTCAATCCTAAGTCTTATGTTATCTTAGCTATTCTAAGGCTATATACACAAATACCAATTAAAGTGAATTTTTGCAATCATCGTAAACTTTGCTACTGCAAAGTTTACGATGATTGCAAAAATGACTCTTTATCAATCGACATTTAAAAATATTTTTATAAGGTACTAGCTGCGTCCCGCGGTGTTACCCACTGCATTTATTTAGGATAAAAAGCCTTGTTGTAAATGTGTTAATCCAGGGAGTCAGCTACCAACATACCAAATTTTACCAAATTTGGACCAGACGTTTGAACATAAAGTAAATATAAAAAATAAATAAACAAACACACACAAACTTTCGCCGTTATAATATGAGTTTGATGTGATACCTAGTACTTACATTAGTTGTGCTCTTGATAGAGTTTCAAAATTGACCTTATTTACTAAAGGCCTGTCATCTCAAGCCTGCCTAATTCAGCAAATCGCCTGAACAGCAATAAAACCGTATAATCGTTATTCAAAATCTTTCTAGTATTGATATCTCGAAGATTTACCAAGAAAAGAAGCTGGTAACCGTATTAAATGATCCACATACTTCTAGCATTGTAGGTGCATTGTTAGCCTCCATCCGACAGAGATTAAGTATACCTTAAATTGTTACCTTTTGAGAGTTTTTTGTTGGAGATATCGACCTAGTCGCGTACGGCTATCGCGAATTCGGTAGTCACACTAAGTAACCTGTACCTATAGATAGTTTGTTTGCATATTTTTTTAAGGCATCAAGGCCCTAATAATCAGCATCATGGCTATATCCAAAATTATAATTATAAGTGTAGCTAAAGGTGCGATTCCCGCACAATTCCAAAATTGGTGTGATCTGCAAATTTTTGTCCCGAATTTGGGTGTTTGTGTATGTGATGTTTCTTAATTGTGAGGCGCACCCGCGATACAGAAAAAATACATAGTGTGGGGCAACGATAAAAAAAATATCACGCCAACTTTCTTTAAAAAAAGCAAAATAATTAAGTAGCACACTATTGGTTAATGTTTTTAAAGTCCAGAAATAAACCATCCTCTTATGTCACCACCCCTGGAACTCAAACTTTAATTACAACACAATTAGCTAAGAGTCACAGACTAGCGTTTTAACACGCACCATCTTATCCTCACACTTAGGCTCATCAAACAAAAGACTGTTAATAGGGGCACGAGCCACAGAGTAGCTAAGACCAGAAGGATTAAAAAAAAAGACGTCGCCCCACACTGGGAATTTCTCCTGTATGGTTTGTGCGTTTCACAGCCTGAAACATCACAATATTAACCGACATCATACAATGCCGCTTAGGGTTCCAACGGGAAAAGCAGAGGAGATTCTATTTTTAGGAATCTCTTCACCTAGTTTTTGCTGGTTTAATCCTCAAGGACTTTCTCCGTCCTGGGGCGGCTGGAGGGCTATACCACGTGGCCTGTCACTGGTTAAAACGTCAGGGTGTCCTTCTAGTTAGGTAACTGCCTCAGGTCGACGGGGGAATCTGTACTCCTACATTTTGCAATTAATTGTAAGTCCAAGCTGGCGAGCATAATAGCATTCATCAGACTCGCACCAGCTCGCCTCATACGACCCGTTTTTTAGAAAACGAAAAGGAAATTGTATTTTGTATCGAAGAATAGTATCTTTTAACGGATGTTACATACAATATTGATTCGGAGACGTTTTTAATGCACCATAATAGATTTCAAATCAGAAAGATTATTATCATAACATTCTTATTTAACCTGGCCTTCTGGTCCATTTTTATGGTAAGGTTGTTTAGTGAGGAGTTTGTAAATATGAAGGTGTAAGCTAAGCCCGCGGCCCGGTGTCGCGTCACGTCCTGTTCACATTCGGTGCTGGCAGTCTTGGCTTCTTGCCGCCATAGAATTAGCGGCTACTAGACTTAATTAGCAATAAGTTATAGTAAATATTGACGATCTGTCGCTTAGAATTGTGGGTTGGATTCCCGCGCGGGACAAAAAATTGTGCGATCCGCTGAAGTATGTCTGGGTGTTTGTGTGTATGATATTTTGTATTTGTGAAACGCACCCATGAAGCAGGAGAAATTCCTAGTGTGGGGCGAAGTTAAAAATATATTAATTCTGTATCGCCTTTGTAGAGTGACAACTTAAGTACGACATGACAAAGCTTCCGATACATCTCACAGTTCAATTGGAGCCTACAACTATTACCGCTGAAAATACTGTGTTATAATCGACGCATCAAACAAAACTGCTGCTCATTTTTCAGTTGACATTTAATCTAATTAACCAAATGTTACCTATAACTAGTATATATAACCTGAATTTCTCTTTATCGGCTAGCTCATCGAAGATTCACCATTAACGTATCGACAATACATTATACTAAGCACCAACAATAAATACCCAGGAATGCACTCTAGTGATTACAATCAATAAACCCAATTCCTAAAAGCCAGTTTACCTAGATCCACCAGCTTTAATGCCACAAACCATTAGAGAAAACCGCAGTTAATCGGTCTAGCCGTTTCGGAGATAAATGGCTGAGCCGATAAACATTACATTTCACGCCTATTACTCCGCTCAAATAAAATTCAGGAGCTATTTAAAATTAGTACCTATCTATTGGAACAAATTTGATTCACGCCAGGAGAGATTAGTGACTTTGTTAACCACTGGAACTATAATAGCTATTTTTGTACCCGACTTCAGAAGACTGCCTCGTTGGTCTAGTGGTCGCTAAGCGCGACTGCTGAGCACGAGGTCCTGGGTTCGAATCCCGGGTCGGGCAGTGTTACTGGGTTTTTCCATTAGGTAATTCTCAGTAGCAGCACGAAGTCTGGATTTGTGCCCGGTTGATGGCAAAAGGCCCGCCCCCTATTACATTGGGACCTAAAAACATAACTAACGAAATGTGGGTGTACTATATGTGCACCTCTGCCTACCCCTTCGGGGAATACAGGCGTGATTTTATGTTATGTGTATCCGACTTCAAAAAGGTGACGGTACCTTTTATATTGATGTTCAACGACTTCTCCATCATTTACAGTGTTTTTACACTGTTATTGTCATAATAGTCTACTTAGTTTTTTCATAATTTTTCTGCAAGTTTATTAGTGACGTACAGGCGATATAAAAATATTTGTATTTTACTAGACAGCCTCCACGAATGACGATACTTAAGTACGTCCGGCGCACCCTGGACGGCCAACCTCACTACCATCCTTGATGACTGACTCTACACCACGGCATGATCTATTCCGTCATCCATGTGGCTATTGGCTCATCCCCATACGAAGAAGAAGACCAAGATGCTTGCACAGTCAGGTCAGAAGTTACTGCAAATATTTATTCTCTTTCTTCTTAGCCAATGGAATTTAAATCTTAAAGCATATTGTCCGCTCCTTTAGTGGGCGTACTGTTAATCTGCTATCCTACTTTGGCACTGCTCAAGAAGATTAATATCGCAAAGGATTCGAGGTAAGTGTGAGCTGGCGGCGACGTCATCGTTAACTCACGCCTAGCTCTTACAGGTGCGGCAGAGTACTGAATTATCCCGCGGAAATCCTAGTTCAGCATTGAAGCGGAATATATAAATTGTGCGAAGCCTTTCTTATATTGAAAGGATCTTAAATTGTAATATAGATAATGTCAAGAGGGTGCAATCGTAGTTTGCCGTGATCATGATAGTTTAAAAATCAATTGAACTTTTGATTTTTGATATCTACGCATCTTTGTTATTGTAGCATGTATATTGTATACTGCTACTATGCTTACAATGTTACTATTTATACACACTATATTTTTGTAAAAATATTTTAAATTTAAACGTAGATCAACAGCTTCAGGCTAGTCCACGCTCAATGCGACAAATTTTAATCAGTGACGTGACGTATGAACGTCAACATAATGAAATTATAATATTAAGATAGTGATTAGCACGCCAATAAGAACTTAATTAAACTATACACATGTGTTTAATATGTGAACGTTTTAAGTGAATGAAGAGGGGATCCACGAGGATATTCTCACAAAATAGAACCGTGTGTGTGTGAGTTTGATTCCCAATGTATACAATTTTTTTTTAAATTATTTTTAAGTCGCGAGCTTTGATTTTCTTAATACAATACATGTGTTGGTTATCAGAATGTTTCATTGATATAAAATACAAGTTTTTTAACAATAGATCGCGTATCATTGTCCCGTTAACAAAGAGTATAACACACTTAACTTAGTTTCCATACGGCAGAAGTTGGGGCGCACACATAAAACTGCGCGGTGGTTGAGAACACGTGATATGGAAACGAGAGGAAGTTACGTCACAACTTGCTGAACACCGGACGTGGCGGAGTTGGACGGTAAGTGATATGAAAAGCCTTAAAATTGGGCTTCAAAAACTGGTGATAAATATGAGAGTGTGATATTACCTAAAGGAAATATGAATTAGGTGAAAATTCCCTTCTGCTGTCTACTAATATAACATCATATCACAGACATGGTGTGAAGTCAAGTTTCCTTGGCCGATGTTTACCTTTAGTACCCCCACATTTTGCCAGTTATGAAGGCCCCAAGTAATAGGGGGTGAGCCTATTACCATCACCCGGGCACAAATCTAAGCTCCGTGCTGCTACTGAGAGTTACCTAATGGAAGAACTCAGTACAACTTTGCCGCACCCAGGACTTCGTACTTAGCAGTCGCGCTTAGCAACCACTAGACCAACCAGCCAGTCCTGCCAAGTAAGTCGTAAAAGGTAAGGAATATGGAGTTAATCTGTCGAATGACACTCAGCTTGCCTTTAACATTAGGTTGCTTTGACTGTGACGTGATCAAATTTTAATCATCCCACGGCAAAAGTATCTTAAACGAAGGATGAACGAGCGGAATGGACATGAGTGGAATCGAAACCGCGACCTTCGTTGATCCGTGGCGTAGCTCTTACCAACTTAGCCACTGGTTCGCTGCTCGCAGTGACTTTCCAGTTATCTAGTTTAAGTTATTTTACTTGACCTTTTTCTTTTTTAATTATGTAGTGTTACACATAATATGATATTTATAAGTCTCATCGGTATCTGATAGGATTTTTCCCTGACTAAAAGTTTTCAGGAAGCAGGTCTGAATCCCTCGGCCACCACAACCTGAAATTCAGTTCAAAGTAATGAAATTTTCAGTGTAACAAACTTATTGAGCTCCGTGTTCCAAATTGGAAGTAACGAAGCCTCAGAATAATTAATTAAATGAACAATTCAGAATTCTTAAGTTTAATATAAGACAACATCAGCCGAGATCAATAGTACGGAACACGGAGCTGGTTTGATGTTGTTGACATGTATTAAGTTAGCTGGATGACATAACATCCTGCTTGTACACCCCGAGGGGGAAGGCAGAGGAATACGCCTCCATTAGTAGGTGTACATCTGTACATCTCTGTCAACCATGTTTGTAATGTGGTTTTCGTATATCTATGTAGGTGTCGGTCGAGGGGTTCGTAGCTACGTGGCTACCGCGTAAATCAGTCGGTTTGCGAGGTAAAGCTATGCTTGCAGCGGTCAATCTTGTGATGGGTGACCGTTTTCACATGTCGAGACCCCTCCATGCTTTGGAAGGCACGTTAAGCCGTTGGTCCTGCGCCTACTCTCTCTGGTTGTGTCGGTCTACCGTCCCATCGGATTTGCGCGCATGCTTGTGCTATAATATCTACTGCGTAGTTGGCTACTCTCAGCTGAGAAAAAAATTCGGTCACAAGAACAGTATGTGGGTGTTAGTACACATTGCGCCAGTTATGTGAACGTAATTAACCGGGGTGCTAAGAATGAACTTATAGAAAAACTAAATTTCACTTTGTTCTACTCGAGAATCGAAACCGAGACCTTCCTCTGCAGTCGTGTTTCGGGTAATGATAAAGAATGAAATGTTTATTTGGTGCGAGACAACACAATAGTGTGCTGATATCATATTCACACGAATAGTTGCCAAGACGGCTTTACTAGGACAATAAGACACCGTTGTCCTGAATTCTAAGCCCGGTAGGACAGAATGGGAGAAGGTATTTGTTACTGGAATTTACTTACTGTACCACAATATTATAATAGACTGTATAGAAAGCAGGAGAAGTGTAGTTAGGATGAGTATCCTAGGACCACCACTAATATTTAGCAGTTTGACGACCTGTTTAGCGCAGTGGCTAAGCGATTGGACTGCTGCGCTATGGGTTGCGAGTTCGGATTCCAGCACAGGACAAAAATTGTGTGATCTGCAGTTGTTTGTCTCCAGTCTGGATGTTTGTGTATGTGATATTTCATGTCCGTCGAACACACCCACGACACAGTAGAAATTCTACGTGTGGGGCGACGAAGTGAAACTAAAAAATAAACGGTCAAACGGTTGGAAGTTTTGAATGTACTTTATTATTTGAACAGATAATTAATATGCCCTTTGATCAGCCTGTTTTATCATCGCTTGGAACCTAGTAGTTTTATTATGCGACCCATTGTCTTAGCCGCTGTCCATTTGTTATGCTCTTTCATCTTATTCAATCTTCAGCATCTCTTATCTCGCTTCCCCTTAGACTCGCAACAAGAAGCGGCATAAATTTCCAGCTTTCGCATTCTCCTGTTACGCATTCATGGGTATAAGCGAATTCCGTTATCGGGTATAAATCAAAATCCGAATACTTCCGAGTGGTCCTACAGCCGACATATCTGACACTTCTTTTGATAATCACCGTTCGAAAATCAACCTTATATTTAAAGGAATACAGTTTACCGTTGTTTTTTTGGGCGGTAAAACGTGTTGTTAAGATATAAACAATTTCTTCAAAGGCAACAAATTGTTCGCAATTCAATTACTGTAATGGGCACAGGATCGCGGTGGCCGACTTGTACGATGGTACGATGATGAACGATATTGTATTGATACAATTTTGCCTTATATGAATGCACTCTGGAGAATTGATATGTAGAACAGAAATATACTTTTGTTTTATGGATAAATATGAAATTTACTGCGAACATGTTAGGTACGAGTTATTGCGAACGACGAGGACAAATAAAATATTACTCGTGAATCCCGCGCTTGTGTCTACATCGATTCTTGGATTGTCACGATGAAGTAAATAATAGCAGGTTTGTAAGTTCTGTGCACATCGTGACAAAAACCAACAAAAAGGAACTAGTTAATTATTATATAATATCACGTAAGAGAGGATACTCTTCAGGCTTTATGATAAAAGGAGACACCACACACTATCAGTCAAGTGATCTAGTTAAATAATAAACAAATTTAATTTGTATATTTATTCCGAATTTATTGCAAATTAAATTGTAGGCAATTGTGAAACAATAGGAAATTAAGTGCTCGGTAATTCTAATCCCATTCGATTGAAACTAGTTTAATTACATTTGAATCAGGTCCTCTGTGATACAAAATGGTTAAATTGTAACTATACTGTACATTTTACGTGCACGTTGACTATTATTTAGTTTCATAGTAGTTCTGATACTAACTTTAGCCGCATCTAATTTATCAGCAGCCGGAACACGTCCACTGTTGAACATCCGCCTATCCCTTATTATATGCCCTTATTGCTTACTGTATCTTGGCTACAAAGCTATGTGTCCAGCAAGAAGACCACATATTGACTGATTTTATTAAAGCCTACACAATAGACAGTCATGATTTATTTGTATTATGATATAAATAAAGTAAACATCAGGGTAACAGGCGTGACTTTATGTATGTATGTATGTAAAGTAAACATAATTAATAAAAAAAGGAAGAGTTGAACGAAATTTAATGTATTAGTGCTATAGATCAACATCCCAGAACTATAAAGTTAATAAACACCTCTCAATCAATCCCAAAACCAAAGTATCACAACCAAACTCATTTTACTCAAGACTCCAGAGAACTAAACTTGAATCAAAGCCGAGTCTCCCGATAGGTGTCTAGATAGTATTAATACCTTGGGGAACAAGCCAGGAGCCGAAACAATTGCCGGCACTGCACTGCAGTGTATAATGTTGCACCCGGTCCGATTTAAGGAGCTCTTTTAAATATACCGCTAAGGCTCTTGCAGACGGGCGACTTTTGTTGCTAATGTATCAAAAACTTTACTTTGTTTCAAAAAGTGTATATTAGCACAGTACCAGTATAGCACTGATAGCCGAGCGGTCGTTGGACTGCTAAGGCTAATGTCGCAAGTTCAAACCTTTACACGCACCAATTCTTCAACGTCTTATTGTCCAATTCATGTGCTCATTATAAATTAGTTATCAGAAAACATAGTGAGGAAACCGGCACACCTCTGTGATTTTCGACGGTGTGTAAAGCCATGTCAGAGGCCTACAAGCGGTTTTACCTCTGACACCAGGTTGTTCATCAGTCATATGGTTAGAAGAAGAAGCTAAGTACCAGAGAAGGGTAATTCTTATAGTTTAAGACAGTAACAAATGTTTGTGACTGATGAGTGAAACTAATTTTAGTTCAAAACTACGTGAATAAGCCAAAGTTTTATTTAGACATATGAGATTAATTATGTTGGTGTTAGATTGTTTTTATTTGTTATCTGGCTAGTGTTAATTAAAATGGATGTACATATAGTAGTACAATTCATTATCATGATGAATGGAATACGTCAGCCGTGCAAGGCTCGTAATTTTCATGTTTTAATTCTGCTCAATAAATAATTGAATGTCACGCATTCATTTGTGTTGGAAACATTTTAGAGTAAAAAACGATATAACTGCAGTGATAGGAGGTTCAGAGGATGTATTTTAAAGGTTTATATTTAAAGAAGCAGTTTTTTAGTTTGTGTTTGCGTTTTCAGACTTGACTTGTAATTAAAACGCCCATGCTCAGTACAAATTAACCAAAATTGCCACAAACTAAAAACCAAACTCTTATCCACTGTACCACACTGGTTATAAAGACGATTTTTTTAACGAAATCCCTATGCTCTGACCTAACCCATCCGGGGATTACCCGCCTTAACGAACAGGCGATTCTTTGCTTCCTTTTTGTAGCGTTATACTTTTGTATCATGTTGAGTAATGTCCTTCAATTTATTAGCTGAACTACTTAATACAAGGGAAAGAAGATGTCATTGAGGGGACAGCATCACCTGGCACATCAAGTGATTACGAAAAAACAGCCCTATTTTCTAACAAGAAAATTGATACAGCTTATTTTCTGTATGCCAGTACCTACCTACTAGAGTCTATTTGGTCTTAAAATTCATTTGTTTATGTGCATGGTTTACGACTTTAGCTTAGTATCTAGTAACCTCTAGCGCAGGATAGAATAGAAAGCGTTTCATTCTCTTCTCCCCTATGCTAAAGGGTTGCTTGCTCTATCGTCCTAATGTTAGCTAGTAAATACAACGCTTGATAGTATGTTAAAATACCTTTACATTAATTGCGTACTGACAGTAATTACACAATTTAAAATTAGCCACCCGCGACCCTAATTCCAGGAGGCAAAATTGAATCAAATCCAAGTACAGCCGTAAGTTCGCGTCAATTACCCAACAAAGCCGAAACTTGGTGCACAACCCTATCCTATAACATGAATGGCGATGGCGTTTCTAATGTCAAACGGTACGGTTTCCAATTACCATTAAAGTAACATGATTAGGGTGTCGAGTGACGCGGTGTCGGCGCGCGCGCGAGCCGCCGACAGTCGGCCAGTCGTGAGCGTGGCCGCGGCCTAGCGCGCGATACAATTGTCGTGGACGCAGCACGGCCGGGTTAGCTCCGAGACTGGATTCCTTTCGGAGCACTTTATTGCGAGTGTTCCGTACCTAGTTTGTTTTTATTAAAACCTAACCGCTGCGACTGTTTTTGTTTTTGTTCGCGGTTGTTTGCGTTCTGTGTTGTTTTATTTGTTGCGTGTATATTGATTTGGATGCAGGTGGCGCCAATTAAAAAGTTGTTTTAGAAATGTTTGTGTTTGTAACGTGATTTGCAAAACCAATATCGCTGGATCAATAAAAAAATTGAAGCGTGTTTCTATTGTTGTCAACTTTGCATTGTTAAAAGTTTATTTATTAACTAGGTACCTTCTATTATTTTATTACCTATTGTATTATATTTTTAATAAATACATTTAGCAATTACAAAAGAGCACTTATGAAACGTCAAATCTCAAATCAATGCACGGTCCTGAAATTGACATTAGAGTAGAGAAGAACCAGCAAAAAAGTGCTAAAGCATTTAGTGCATGTAATGCCTGATTACTAGAAAAAATTTTTTGGTATAGCTGCCAACATCGCTAGACATACGGATCTCTTAAGTAAAGCGTACAAAGCGTGCAAGTTTGACGATTATACCTACACTAGCTGCGCCCCGCGGTGTTACCCGCTACAGTTTTTCGGGATAAAAAGTAGCCTATATGTTAATCTAGGGTATAACCTATCTACATACCAAATTTCAACCAAATCGGTCCAGCCGTTTATGCGTGAAAGAGTAACAAACATCCACACATCCATTCTCACAAACTTTCACATTTATAATATTAGTAGGATAATATACAAATGGAGACAGACCTACAGGTACCCGATGACGACAGTATCAAATGATCATGATGCCATAATATGAGTTTGGAAACTCGCTGGATACAGAACCCATAGACTCGATGAGGCGATTCTTGAGGGAGACTTATGTCCAGCAATGGACGCAATGAAGACGTAACGAAATTACTTAAATACAACATACCCAAAAACACCGACACAGTCGGGTAAAAAAGGTACGCGAATAATTAAAATTAACGTGTTACAAATGAATTTAATTCTAAAAACATCGCACAACTTCACGCAATCCATCAATGTAGTCGTATTTATCAATCAATTACACTCTGCTTCGTGAAACCGTAAAATACATTGGTTGGAGCCAAATAATAACAAAAAGTTGTGCAAATTAATATGACAGCGTAACCAAAGCCGCCATGTTTGTAATGTAGAACTGTTCACGATATAAATAGGTTATATTTTAGTGTTTGTTGGACATACTGTTGTGTGGCAGCTAGCAGTACTGCGGGGTTACAATGACCGGCAATGCGAGCAGCCCCGCCGAACGGTAATTGTTGTTACAACTAATATTGTTTTCAATAACTTGTTTGTAGTTTACACATAAAATTATACCTTATAAAGAGACTATAAGTACATATATCGCTGTTTATCGTAAGTTCAGTATAACATGTGGTCGGCCTAGGTGTTACCATTCATGACCGTGGTATTGTAAAAATTAAGTCACCAACACATTTCTAGGTATAACTCTGAAATTGAAATAAATAGTTTTTTACCGACTTGAAAAAAAGGAGGAGATGTTTGTTTTCGTTTTTTTATATTATTACGTTTTTTTATGAGTCATCTACTACTTTAATTTAAAAGTCTATAAAGCTATACTGTAATTAGGCATAGCACCAGAACCGGCCTATTTGCTACAACCTCCGTCCATTTATTTTAATGGAACTATAATTACACGAATAGCAAAACGTTTAGTAAATACACAAGTTCATCCATTTACAAATAATTTGAAATGCTATGAATTTAATTTTCTGCATGGTTCACAACTAGAGTTGGCAGATCTAATTTGCAGCCGGGATTGGTGATTATAAAGCGGTACATTCAACTAAAATATAAATATAAAGTTGTACGGGATCGGATCGAACTGGTGTGTTCCTGTCTATACCCGTACCTCTAAGTTGCTGGATTGGAGGAAGTATAACTGGTTCGCAATAAAAACACCGAGTGATACACTGTTTAAACTGTTTTATTTACACCACAACTTAAAACTTACCTAACACTATGCAAAAACTATTAAACTTAGCCCTAAATTATAACTATAACTTAACACTAATTAAAAACAGAAATAAACTATAAAACACAACTGAACTATAAACTATGAAACTCTGAACTGTATTACACTTGCACTGATCTTGCACTATATCGCACTTGAATTAACTGGACCGCTGCTCGAACTGAACTCACTGATGCTAAAACTGAACTGAACCCAAGCGCACAATGGTCCTCTATTTATAGCGCCAAATCAGATGCACACGTAGTGCCAGCGTAACCGGCCAGTCAAAACCTGTCTGACCAATCAGAGCGCTCGGCTCTCGGTTCGGAGTCAGACAGGTTTCTACAGGTTTCTACAGGTTTCTACAGGTTACGCTGTCGATTTACAAATAATTATACTAACTTAATACTATGCCTACAATCTATTTGGTAAATACACGCTATTGATAACTTAATTATATCGGGTATCCCGCACATTCCTCCCGCCGTGCGACGCCGGCCGCTGGTGTCGCAGTTACAGATGGTGCGGGATCGTCACGTTCCACTCGTAGTATTATTGTTTTCTTCACTGGACGCCGTAGTGTTCCTCCTTTGGTGACCACATCCACAGTGCGTACCACCCCATCTGGGCCGGGATAAGTGGCGCAAATGCGCCCTCTGACCCACATATTTCGGGGGAGATTGCCATCTACTATAAGCACCAGGTCACCGACCTCAGGTAAAACGCCTTTGGTGTGTGGATTTCTTCTATTTTGTAATTCTGGGAGATATTCCTTGAGCCACCTCCCCCAGAATACATCGGCGAGTCTTTGTGAGGCTCGCCAACTTGCTCGGAGGCGCACGTCATTGTCGTTGAACTCCCCGGGAGCCGCGACGCGACCTGGGCCACCCAAAATGAAATGGTTTGGGGTCAGCGCCTCCGGATCGTGAGGGTTCACCGATACATGGGTGAGTGGCCTGCTGTTCACCGTGTGCTCGGCTTCGGCGAGCAGTGTCTGGAGCACTTCTTCGCTCGGGAAGCGCTCGTTGAGAGTGGTGGTCAGTGCTGTCTTTACTGATCTCACCATGCGTTCCCACGCACCTCCCATGAATGGAGCACCTGGCGGGATGAATCGCCAGTCAATCATTTTCCGGGACGCTTCGTCTGCTGTAGCTGCGAAGACGGCCCTCTTCAGTTCTTTCTCCGCGCCGTGGAAGTTGGTCCCGTTGTCGGACCATAGCTGGGTTGGACAACCTCGGCGCGCAATCATTCGGCGCAATGCCATGACTGCTGAATCCGTGTTCAGCGACGCCACGAGCTCGAGGTGGATGGCTCGCGTCGTGAGACAGGTGAATAGAGCGACGTATCTCTTCTGATGACTCCGTCCTACCGTGATGATCAGTGGTCCAAAATAGTCTAGACCGACAAAGGTGAACGGCCTTTGATGGTGGGCCAGTCGACAGGCAGGGAGATCCCCGGTCATCGGTTGCGGCGGAGATGCCGCTTTCATGCGACATCGTAAACATCTTCCTATAATGCTCTTTACCGTAGGTCGCAGACGGAGTATCCAGTGTTGCTGGCGACATTCGTTTACTATTGTCTCGGTACTCGCGTGATGCAATTGACGGTGTATGTGTTCGATCCATAGTTGGGTCGTGCGATGGTTTCCGTCGAGCACCATCGGTTTCTTCAACTTTTCCGTGACGTCTGTCATGACCGCTAACCTACTTTTCAGTCGAATCTCTCCCTTAATAAATTCTACACTTAGTGCGTGCAGGCGACTGCTTCGTGGTAAGGGTTCCTGGTTTTTTAGGACTTCCATCTCCTCCCGGAAGGATTGCTTCTGCGATGCTCGCAGGATTATATTTTCGGCTTCGCGGAGAAGTTCGGCGTTGAGGGGTAAATACTTTTCTATAATTTCATGCCTCTCAATCGTTTTAGCTTGCAACACTCGTTTATTTGTCTTCCAATCAGGATCGTTGCTACTGTTCCTTTTTGTTCTCCGGTAATTAATTGTCTGCTTCGATCGGCGACAAAGGTGTACAAACTGTAGGACTCGAGCTGTAGTTCGTAGATACCTCTCCCAGCGGGAAAACCTATTGACGTCTGGTATGCCTTCGATGATACTTATGTTTTTCTCGGTCAGATTACAGCTCCTTTCTTCCCCTGTAATTAAATCTGGATTCTTCTCGTCCGGCGGCCAATTTTCTGGAGGCCCGAGGAGGAATTCTGGGCCGTTGAACCAACGATGATCCCGGTTGTAGTTTTCCGGCACATCCCTTGTGGCGTCGTCTGCTGGGTTTAATTTTGTCGGTACCCAACGCCACTCTTTGGTTGAACTATGTTCTTCGATTTCCGCGATGCGGTGAGCGACGAACGGCTTATAGGATCTAGATCCAGTTCTGATCCATGATAGCGTAGTTCTGCTGTCGGTCCAAAATGTAGTCGACACCGGCGTTCGTTCATGCTCCTCTTTTACCGCTGACGCCATGCGCGCCCCTAGTACTGCTGCTTGTAGCTCCAGTCGTGGAATCGACATGAGTTTCAGTGGTGCTACCTTGGCCTTGGCTGTGATCAGGCACACATTTACTCTTCCGTCCTTTGTTATCGTTCGCCAATATATTGCCGCTGCATAGGCAGATTCACTCGCGTCTGTGAATACGTGCAACTGTATTGATTCCGCTGCACTGAAGCCTGGGTAGGTTCGTGGAATGGACATAATATGTTCTAGCTTCCTGAGATGTGTCAGCCATTTACCCCAACACACAGCTAAGTCGTCGTCCAGGGCTTCGTCCCACGCTGTTCCCCGACGCCACACTTCTTGCAGTATTTGCTTGGCTCTGATCGTGACTGGTGACACAAGTCCCAGTGGATCAAAGAGGGACATTACTATCCTGAGAGCTTCCCTCTTAGTCGGCGTGTTGTTCTGTAGAATGTTCGGCGATATGCGTGCCAGATTCAAATTGAAGGCAAGCGAGTCTTCCACAGGTTTCCAGATAAGACCGAGCACTCGTTCTGTCTTAACGCTGTCGTCCAGCATGACTGTGTCTTCGGTCTTGGTGACTTCCCCCAGCGCTTCTAGAAGGGCGGTAGAGTTGGACGTCCACTTCTTCAGTTCAAAATGCGCTTCTCTGTGGATGTCACGTACGGCTTGGGATACCTTCACTGCTTCTTCAAGCGTGTCGAAACTATTCAGGTAGTCGTCCATATAGTGTTTCATTTTGATAGCCTTGACCGCTTCTGGATATTCTTGTTGGAATCTATCGGCGTTCGTGTTTTTTACGTAAATCGCCGTCGCTGGTGAGCAAGAAGCTCCGAAAATCAGAGATTTCATTCGATATTGTTCTGGGGGTTGGTCGTCTCTCCGATCCCCTCGCCACAAATATCTTAGTGCGTCTCGGTCTTCGGGTCGCAGTTCAATTTGCAGGAACATTTCGGTGATGTCAGCGGTCACTGCAATTGCATGCTGACGAAAACGCATCAATACTCCTGGCAGCGATTGTAGCAGGTCTGGGCCAGTGAGCAGCTGATCGTTCAATGAGACTCCTCCCGTTTTGGCTGCCGCGTCGCAGACAATCCTCAACTTGTCCGGCTTCATCGGGTTGAACACGGCAAAGTGGGGTAGGTACCACGTTCGATTCTTCGACGTCGTGGATGGAGCTAGTTCGGCGTATCCTTTCGATACCAGTGCCTCCATTTGTTCAGCGTACCTCCTCTTTAGTTCGGGTTGCTTGTCCAGTCTCTTCTCTACGCCCATGAGTCTGTTCAGGGCGCTGCCGTAGTTGTCTGGCATCTTCCCTTTTTCGTCTCGCCACAATAAGGCAGTTCGGTACCTTCCTTCTGGAGTTCGGGTCGTATGTTGTTGAAGGATTTGAAGTGCCTTTTCTTCAGGATCGCTGATGGGTTTCTTTGGGCTGACTTGTATGTTGTCTATTGTGATATATTCCTTCACCAGCTCATGTAGTTCGTCATCGGTATTGATGTTTCTGATGAAGTTTACCCTATGGCCAAGCGCTCGCGTATGGCTGCCATGCAGGACCCAGCCCAGTGGTGTAAGTGAGGCCACTGGTTGGCTTCTCTTTCCCCTTTTGACCGTAGTTGCGATGAGTAGATCCCAATTGTCTTGGCCAATCAGGAGTCTGGGTCTGGCATCTTCGTCTACCATATCCCTGGCGATGTCACGGAGATGTTTGCATTCTCTGACCGCCTCCCTGGGAATCTTTTGTGCAGCCAATTCTAGTTGCTTGATCGTTCTTGCGTGCAGCTTGCGTTCGGATGTGTGACGACCTTTTATGAGAAAGTTCACCCTTCGTGATGACGCATCAACCGTGGGCTCACCGTCAAAAGACGCTATTTGAAGTGGCTCACTGGATCCTTCTGCCCCAATTTGATTGGCTAGGCTCTCGTCGATCAGCGTTACGGTAGAGCCGTCGTCGAGAAGTGCATAGGTGTCGGCGGCTCCCGCCGGTCCGGAGATGCGTACTGGTATAATCTTCAGAAATGATACCTTCGGTGTCCACATTGAATGGACCTTTTCTTGTTCTTCTCTAGCGCTGTCGACTTCTTCTTTCTTAGACGCTGCTCTACTGATGGAGTGCAGCATCTTGTGGTGGAAGTGTACACAGTTGTCTATGTCGCACTTCTTCGGCTTACAGCTGTGTTGCTTCGTTCGGATTCTGAGGCACCGAAAGCACAGACGATGCTTCTTCGCAATGTCCCATCTTACATCAGTAGCTGCCTTCTTGAATTGTTCGCAGTCTACGATGTTGTGCCCCTGACGATCACATAATCCACACTTTGGTTTGTTCGCTTCTTGGGTAGTGTGTACCCGTTGTTGACGGCGCTTCGCATTATGATCGTTTGTAGTCGCAGCGGCGATGTGTTCTGGTAGCGCATACGGACTACATAGCTCCGCTTCTATTTTAACGAACCTGGTGAATTTCAACAGGTCGGGTTCCGCTCTGGGTTGCGTTGCCGAGTATTGGTACCATTGCCTCTTCATTGTCGGTGTGAGCTTCTCAACAATGGATTTTGTGACCTCCGGATTAAAGAGGTAATGTCCGCAGTTCAGTGCTCGTAGCGTACCCACGATGTTCTCCACTTTGGTGGCAAAGGTACAGACTTCCCGCGGTGATTCTGTGAGACGAGGTAGACTTCGCAGACGCTCCAGCTCGGCCATAGCGATTGAGTCTGGCCGGCCGAAACGTAGTTCTAACGTCTTCATAACCTCATCCGGGTCTGCATTCACTATAAGCAGACCTTGGACTGCTTCTTTAGCTATTCCACGCAAGCTTCTTCGTAGTCTTGACATATTTTCCAGCGCCGTTAGTCGATAGGCTGTTTCGCAATAGGCGGCGCGAAAGGTGAGCCAGTCCTGATGAGCTCCGTTGAAACTTGGTAGTTCAGCATTTCTCATCGGCTGCTGATACTGTGCTGCTTGAATAGCTTGTGTTATCGCAGTTGCCAGTTCTCTTGTATCCATCCTCGCTTCTGGGACGGCTATTGTCGTAGGCTGTTGCCCGACGGGTATTGATGGCATAGACGGCGGCACCCAGGGCGTAGTAGTAGGCCTTGAATTGTAACTATGGTGCGGCGCCGTTGTGTAAATTGGCTGCCATGCTGTTTTCAACGCCTCGTGCGTCGAGTTCAACTGCCAGGATGCGGTGGCGATCACTGGCTGTGGGTTCAGGCGCGGCTGCTCAGTCGCGCAGTTCGGTTGCCAAGACGCGGCAGTGGTCACTGGCGGGTTCGGGTGCGACTGTTCAGCTACGAAGTTCGATTGCCAGGACGCGGCGGCGATCGCTGGCGGGTTCAGGCGCGGCGGTTCAGCCGCGAAGTTCGGGTGCCAGGACGCGGCAGTGGTCACTGGCGGGTTCAGGTGCGACTGCTCAGTCGCGAAGTTCAATTGCCAGGAAGCGGCGGCAATCACTGGCGGGTTCAGGTGCGACTGCTCAGTCGCGAAGTTCGGGTGCCAGGACGCGGCAGTGGTCACTGGCGGGTTCAGGTGCGACTGCTCAGTCGCGCAGTTCGGGTGCCAGGACGCGGCAGTGGTCACTGGCGGGTTCAGGTGCGACTGCTCAGTCGCGAAGTTCGGGTGCCAGGACGCGGCAGTGGTCACTGGCGGGTTCAGGTGCGACTGCTCAGTCGCGCAGTTCGGGTGCCAGGACGCGGCAGTGGTCACTGGCGGGTTCAGGTGCGACTGCTCAGTCGCGAAGTTCGATTGCCAGGATGCGGCGGCAATCACTGGCGGTGGGTTCAGGCGCGGCGGTTCAGTCGCGAAGTTCGGTTGCCAGGAGGTAGTGGTTCTCACTGGCAACGTGTTGTTCACAAGTTCAGTGTTCACAGGTTCAGTGTTCATTTGTTCGAGTTGCGGGAGCGCGCTGCTGACTCCCGCCGGTAAAGTCGCCGGGATGTCCCATGACACGGCGGCGGTCACTGGGACAGCAGGATCGGTCGACGGCTTTACTTCAGCTTGATGGGTTCTGATAGTGGTGTCGAGTAGCTGACTTGACTGGAGCCAAGTAGTCACCCGATGATCGTTACCGATTTCCGAGGCAACGGAGGACACATCTTCATCACTTATGTCGGCCTCTACTTCGGCGAGACGTGCGGCGGCTAAGTCAGCTAACCTTTGTGCTAGCTCTGCCTTGGCTTTAGCTAAGCGGCGTGCTTTGGAAGATTTATTACTCTTCTGTGACGTAGCTTTGCTACGGCGACCACTTTCTTTAATTACGACAGTGACGTCATGCGCGGCTTGTTTCACTGTTGACTCGGTAGCGGCCGGGGCTTCTGACGTATTAGCCGTCGTTCCCGTCGCTTCAGTCGCGCTGGTTTCAGTCGTAGCTTCTGTGGCGGTTTCTATCGTGGTTTCAGTGTGTTCTGTAACCGTAGTCGACGCCTGGCAGTCTCGCCTTCCTGTAGACCTCGTAACCGGCATTGTTCTCTTAAACAGGGTTCGCTGGCGTTCTCTAGATGTTATCTTCCTCGGATCCGGCTCGAAGGACCAAAATGTACGGGATCGGATCGAACTGGTGTGTTCCTGTCTATACCCGTACCTCTAAGTTGCTGGATTGGAGGAAGTATAACTGGTTCGCAATAAAAACACCGAGTGATACACTGTTTAAACTGTTTTATTTACACCACAACTTAAAACTTACCTAACACTATGCAAAAACTATTAAACTTAGCCCTAAATTATAACTATAACTTAACACTAATTAAAAACAGAAATAAACTATAAAACACAACTGAACTATAAACTATGAAACTCTGAACTGTATTACACTTGCACTGATCTTGCACTATATCGCACTTGAATTAACTGGACCGCTGCTCGAACTGAACTCACTGATGCTAAAACTGAACTGAACCCAAGCGCACAATGGTCCTCTATTTATAGCGCCAAATCAGATGCACACGTAGTGCCAGCGTAACCGGCCAGTCAAAACCTGTCTGACCAATCAGAGCGCTCGGCTCTCGGTTCGGAGTCAGACAGGTTTCTACAGGTTTCTACAGGTTTCTACAGGTTACGCTGTCGATTTACAAATAATTATACTAACTTAATACTATGCCTACAATCTATTTGGTAAATACACGCTATTGATAACTTAATTATATCGGGTATCCCGCACAAAAGTAGTTCTACTGTAAATAAAGTAAAATGTAAACTCGTATTGAAATAAAAGTACAATTTGATTTTCTATTAGACTTTTATGAGGCGGATTTAGTTTAGTTTATTTTTCAGAATCAGAACCAGATGTTTATTTGAGAAATACAGGTAGGTTGCATTCTTCTTCTTTCTGTTCCTCTCCAATTACTAGAGGTCGGACATCAGCTTTGAATATGTACAGGTTACATTGGTGGAACCGTCAATTATTTCCAATAAAGATATTAACCGTGAGCCTCTTTACCGACTGATAGACTGCTTGACAAAAACATGAAGAGAGCTGGAGAGCCACCTCTAAATCTTCCGACCTACTGCAATGGTCGTGAAATGGGGTCGCGAGATTTGTATCGAGATAATAAAACAATGCTAGTAGTACGACCCCAAAAAACTGTGGTGAGAGAGTCACCCTGGTGGTTTAAGCCGGTTAGAGGATTTCCATAAGGATCAAGGATTTTAATCCAAATACAAAAACGAATACCGCACATCCGTTACAAAATGTATAAAACCTATCACATATGCAATAGGAGCCTATAATAAAAAACTCGCATTGTTCTATCCGAGTTTGAACCCGCAGCTTAGTGTATGAATCCAATCCGCAAGCCTCGGAACAAGTAATTATTAAATTAAAATGACCAACATTTTATGACGTCACCAAGCCGTGTTCGCCATGTTTGTGTCGCGTAATATCATAATTTATCCGCGACACAATTTATTCGTTTGTCAAAAACATTTTGAGATTGTATTTAAATAATTTGGACTGCTTCGTTAGTTCTGTGGTCGCAGAGCCCAACTGTTAGGTGAGGTCCTGGGTTTTGTTATAGGGATTTTCTAATAGTTTATTCCAGTAGTAAGGAGTCTATAGTTGTGTCGATTCATGGCAATAGGCTCGCAATTCTAATACATGGTTTCATGACATACCTGTTGAAATGACAGTATATTGAATATAAGCGTAATGTTATATGTCATTTAATGAGGTTTAAAATACATTGAAACTGCTCGCAGGTCCGAGGGAAATCCCGTTTAGTACGTATAAGTGAAACAATATGGACTAGGGTGTGTGTACACTGTACCCTGGGATACATTCACGTTTTAAGGTGAATTACTTGGTTGTATAATTATGTATGTAGAGGGACATCATTTAATTGTGTACCCCTGCCTTTTCAGGGAATACAGACGTATTGACATGTCTATAGGTACCTACATTATACAAGCCAATTCGATGTAAAGAAAGCAAAAAAGATTTTCTATTTAATGATTCTGGAATTCAAAGATCTCTGAATTTGCAAACTAAATTAAACTTTGTATTTCGGTCGTTTGGAAAACAGATTCAATGACAATTTATTTAGTGTACGGAGGCCCGCCGAGTCTGCCCCAGACCTTACCCGGCCCGGGACTTAGTTAGATTTCTTTATTACGCAGACAGGCTGATTTATTTGTACTTTATTGACTTTTTATTTGGTTTTGCTGAAACTAAATAGTAAGTTTCTTGCGGGAACGGCAACAGAATAATAATTGCAAGGGTTCGAACCGCGCTCGGGTTTATTAGTTGTTGGCGAAATTTAGTGCAAGTTAAAGAAAATTAGAGCTGGAAATTTATGGCATTTGAGATTAAAACAAGAATTGTGGGTTTCAATTACATTTAATATAAAAATGTGGCTCGCAATTTTACAGAACATTAATTTGCGGTTTTATATGCGAATCATTCTGAACTAATCAGTTTTTATTTAGCGAAGTAGTCGATAGGTTTTCTTGAATGATTCTTGAAGTCTGTCTAGAAATGTTTTGAGAAGTTTCGTCTGTTTTATCGCTTTAGTTTAAAGACGACATGAATTTACATTTTTTTGAATTATTTGTGTCTACTGAACTATTTCTTAAACGCTGCTATTTACCTGTACTTACTCGGAATGATCTTATGTACCTGCGTCCAAACCTACACCTGGACACACATCTATGGACCACACAAAAATTTATTCCGTACGGGGATCGAGCTGGTGACTATTAGCGGGACAGTACCATCACTTTGCTGCTATACCAATTTGCTCTTTGGGTGAATGCTTATAGGTATTGTATACTAACATAGTATAGTTAAGTTCTAGTGTAGAGTGGAACTCGGCACTTACCAGAGATAATGTCCACACCCAAATTGGGGCAACACACAGAGACTCAATTTTAATCCTAATTAAAGTAGGTCACTGATGCAGGCACAACTCTGGCTGAAACGACTGTTTACGAGCTCACTTGACGGGACCACAGGCTTAGCAGACCACAGAGAATAAAGGAATGTGAGTATGGTGGCTAATCTATAAACTGACACGTAAGCGAATAACTCATTTGTCTAGTGGTCGCTAGGCGCTGAGCAAGATCCTGGGAACGAATCCCGCATAGGCTAAGTGTTATTGGGAATTTTCATTAAGTAATTCTCAATAGCAGCACGGAGTCTAGATATGTGTCTGGTTGGTAATAGGTTCGCCCCCTATATTGGGACCTATAACATAACTGGCGAAACATGGGTGTACTGTACACCTCTGCCAACCGCTTCACGCCCGTATTGCCCAAAGGTAGACAGAGGTACAAAGTATACCTACGATCCCTATCTCCATTAAAGCAAAGCGAATACGTACCCAACTTTATTAAATAGCAGTTCAATAAATCCAGCGCCATGAACTTATGGTGTTCAATATTATATGGACGTGGCACGTAGAGACCTCATAAACGTGCAGCGGCGGGAGAGCTAAATGACACCGTTTCTTGAATATTATACGTTAAATAAGAATTCTTAGAATGGTGGATAAATTAAATTAAAATGAGGAAGGAGGCTGGTGTTAACGTGCTATGAAGACATGCTGTTAGAAACATCATTTTATTTAGTGGCTTAAAACCGACGTCGTTTTAAATAATATTAATTTAACACGTTGACCGCCATGACGGACACCATGTGTCCGACAGGATACTTTCCTCGTGGGCCGCACTAAAAATCGAAGCTGTTACCAAAATCGTTGAAGTATTTTTTTGCGAATACTGTAATTAAATAATTTATAAATAATAGGCAACTTACAAAAACAGTGATATTTACATTACTTTTTGAGATACTGAATAGCAGACACCAGTGTCCGCCGCGGCCCGCCATAACGTCCACGCGTGTTTACTTACGCGGGCGCCGCGCGGGTCACGCTGTCGGACCCCCCCGCCCTGCCCTTTTTAATAAACTAATAACCGTTTAGGTTCATAATGTCCAAATCTCAAAATGTCCAGAAGGTGCAAAAGGTCCATATCCCAGAATGTCCATATTGCAAAAAGTCCATATCCCAGAATGTCCATGTCCCAAAAAGTCCATATCCCAAAATGTACATATCCCAAAATGTCCATATCCCCGAATGTCCATATCTCAAAATGTCCATATCCCAGAATGTCCAAATCCCAGAATGTCCATGTCCCGGAATGTCCATAATACATACCAGAGTGTCTATTCTACTTTATGCTAACAAAATGGGTTAAAAAAAACAACTATTTTCAATCGTCAATTATGTATAATTACGTATAATTAATGAAATGAAATAATTGTATAAATGAAATATGTATAATTGCCTATTTCTGTTAAATAAAGAACTAAACGTTTTATTTTTAGCAACTATTATTCAATAAATTTTTTGAACTTTACAAAATATGTACAAAATATACATTAATACATAACGTCAGAAAATAATATAAAACAATATGTTGAGAGTTGTTCAAAATGAAACATTTAGTTCTTTTTTCACATAATTATAGTTCTATAAATGCTTTTTTTTTTAAATTATAATATACCTATGATTGACAATTGACAATAGTTGTTTTTTTTAACCCACCATATAATTTTGTTAGCATAAAGTAGAATAGACACTCTGGTATGTATTATGGACATTCCGGGACATGGACATTGTGGGATTTGGACATTCTGGGATATGGACATTTTGAGATATGGACATTCGGGGATATGGACATTTTGGGATATGTACATTTTGGGATATGGACTTTTTGGGGCATGGACATTCTGGGATATGGACTTTTTGGAATATGGACATTCTGGGATATGGACCTTTTGCACCTTCTGGACATTTTGAGATTTTGACATTATGAACCTAAACGCTAATAACGAGCATATTATGACTGTTTATTTTTTCAGTTACGGTATTAGTTAAAACCTATTTTAACAAAACAGGTAGTATTTTGTGTTCGGTAATTATAAACAAATGGTAGCTTCTTACGTTAGTTTATCTACTGAGTCCATTACCACTTTGAGAATTACTTTACTGAAATCAATTTATAATTCATTCAGTCATGACTTCAAAATGTGTTGAAAAGACAAAAAAATTATCTTCATTTATCTATAACATTTCTCAAATTAATAAATAAGATTACCTCTTTTGTTTATCTGCGACACATTTGGCAACAACTTACGAAAAAGACCACAATTTCTAAGTCTATTTGAATTTATTTGTGCCAAGCGGCCTGGTTGTACTGTAGGGCCGCGCGGGTCACCTGACTACGTAAAAATAGTAAATACGATGTCCGTCGGCCATCTAGAGGCTTCTAAAGTGATCGAGAGCTTGCGGACACACGGTGTCCGACGCGGCGCCTTGGACCCGACATACTGGAGGGCACATGGTGTCCGCCGCGGCCCACTGGCCTAAACATGGTTTTTTGTTGTGGCGTTCAACGTGTTAATGTGCCAAAAAACTTACTATTTTAACAACCTATTTATAGAGGTTTTGGTCGATCAAAATAAGAAACAAATGACAGGAGTACTCGAAGAACGCATTAACACTTCGGATTTTTAATGTTGTCGGCTGCACCGGTTACCTCGATAAACATCAATTATTTCCACTTTAGTTGACTTAACAAATTCTATTACTTCCCTAATAACATCGTACATACACCAGGCGCCGCTGAACATTCCGGGAGCGGTTTCGATTTGGTCCAACTGTGAGTACAATTTAGACACTTGTACAATGCCATTCCTGAGGGATTCTGCACAAAGCAGTGCTCCCCCCGCTACCCGCGACCCCGCGCGCCGACCCCCTCAGTCTTGACCCTCGGGTCTTAGAACAAAGCGATTAGAATTAACTATTCGGATGACTGTAGTGGATTGAAGTTGGGCACTTACAGATCTGCGCGTTAGAATGGAATGGATTTAGGTTAGACTCCATAACTCTCAATGGTACACTGATTTTTACGACACATACCGTGCTCTGAGTATTGAATAGTCGCCTAAATATTTGTGTATGTTTTAGTAATGAGTTTGTTTTCTTAAGAGCTCGTGAATTAGTTCCGTGACTAATGACCGTTTTTCTAATCTTCGTACTAAACTCAGATTAGCTATTAAAAATCTTCCAATAACTGACAACGAGTTTCTGAATACCTAAATAACCATAGTATTGATAACTATCACACTGATAACAAGTTTTCATTCGTTCATTCAGTAGTCATTCGTTTGTTTAGATAGCAGGCTAGTAGCAAATCTTAGATGCACAATCACCATAGAGACCGAACTTTTTTTCAACCCGCACATGCCATGTATTTTAGTAGAGTAGGTACCGATTGCAACCTACTCATGAAGCGTAGACATGACGGGGTACATTTATGCGTGTGGTGACGTAATTAAAATATGCTAGATTGTATGAATGCATACTCTTTCAAGTAACAACAGCAAGTACTAGATACTCAGACCGATGTGTTTAGGTTATGTCCGCATCTAATAGTAGGTCTACAAACAGGAATATATACTCACGTCACTACCGTTTCCTAAGGGACCAACCGTTTCGCTTCATTCACTTTTACACATTCATACAAGTAACGGTTTACCTTTAACCTTGCCTTTTATTAAAACCACTCCAATCTCCTCAGAATTTATTTGTCCAAATACTTATTTCTTTAATAACAATATAAGATTTTTTTTTAAACTTATTGGGGAAAATTGGGTGCACTCTTTTTTCTCTTTCTAAGGGTCTAAAGAAGTAAAAACTGGTGATCGATCCAACATATGACCACAGAAAGAGTTTCTAAACATCATAGCTCATCTAATCTGCTATGCAGCTAAAAGTAAAGAATAACTTAACAAACTACCGATAAAACCGTGACGTCATTCGTTAAGGAGGTAAGTACACTTCATCAAGAATGCATGGCGCCAGCAACTTGCATTAGCAGGCCCGCTAAACGGGATCCAGTGCTCACAGCGCCAGCTAACTGGCCGAGCGGCGCAAACTATTCAACTTGCCGGCTATTGTTGCCTTGTGGACTTCTGGGGCTGTTGTGGACCATTATAGCTTTTAGTGCTTTTTAATTTGTTTGGAGCAATGTCGATGTGGCTTGGTATAAAACGGTTTTAAATAATGTGGATAAACCCTACAGTCGTAGGAGAACTGAAACATTTCGCCTGTTATTTAAGGCGAAAACGTGATGAATAAAGATTCTTATATTCATACATATGTGCCTAACTATAAGGATAATTCGTTGCTAATTGTAGGTATATTATAAACGATAATAAATTAGATTATCACTATTACAGTTTCGAGGTAAATATATAAAAAATAGATATCATCAACCGGTTTGTCATATTACATATCATATTGTCATATTACATTTTAAGACAAATTTAATATGTTTAAACGTCGCCCCATACTAGCACTTTCACCTATATCGTGGGTGCATTTCTCAAAGAGGATATTTGAGAAAGTATCCAGAAATTTAAGTAATATTATCTATAAAAACACCAAAGCGAAACTTGAGAGAAATATCGGCATAAAACGTGTTTTGCCACATACGTACCCCGTACATATTAAGAGATCACCTCTTTAGGCGACTCATAAAAACGTAAGCCTATAATAGCCTGCTCTTCAGACTGCTAGACAAAGGTCTCTTCTTATATAGAGAAGAGATGAATATCAAATACTCTACACGCTCACTGCTGGTGGCGATTACAGATGATCAATGCTAGCATGGCCGTACAATTATAATACCCCTATTCTAGTAGTTTCTCATTACTCTGCTTAATAACTGTTTTATCGTAAGTAATTACAATCCAACTTCGAAGAAGTTTTTAATTTTAATTACACAGAATCCGAACGCATTAAACTTTTCTACAGCCATTGAAACTAGCTCGGAAAATATGAGGCGAGTGAAATGGAAATAAAGTTCCGATGTGGCAATTGATCGGGAGGTACCTAGGCAGGGGTATCTAGGTAACTTCTACTAAAGTTCTAGGTAAGTTTACAATGCCAGTTTTTAAATAATAAACAAAAGGACCGACCATGGCTATTTATTTGATATTTATAAAACAAAAACATTATAATAGAAATTATAAAACAGGAATTGACGCGAACAAAAGTTTTTTATTTTTGGCTTGACGTTTCGACCGAGTCCATCGGCCGTGGTCACAAGTAGATAAAAGAGTTGTATTCGCATTAATTCTCGTTTTGTAATTTCTATTATAATCATTGACCGCGATAGTTTAAACATAATACAGAAAAAAAATATTGGACACAGCACACATTTTCAGGTTCAATTTTTAGTATATAAAATAGTCTAGAGTACAACAAATTCCACTTGAAGCCCTGCTCACCCCATTAGCAGAGCACCACAGCCCCTTGACCTGTCTTAACACAGCCTTTGTTAAACGCACACTTATTAAGTTTGCAAATAAAATGGCGGCAGGCGCACTAAAGCCGTGTTCACACCGTCGAGTGGCGCGTAAGGGTGCGCGCGCACTGCCGTAACGATGTGCACTAATTATACGAGACACACCGTGAAAGGGATGCATGTTTATATTAGACATTAGTGTGTGTTGGTGTATGCTGAGGTCGGACTAATGAGGGTTTATTTGTATTTTTAGTTATATAATATAAGTATGCTATGCATAAATATAGTTCGGTTAGGTATTCTTAATCTGGTTGGATAGAAGAAGGTGGAAAATCAAATCCAACAGATACATGACGTCTCCCTTATGACCTAAATACTATACGAATTTCTAATTCGATGGCTGCGAGCAACGACACAACAGTTGGGAGAATTGTGCCCCGGATCGGCGAATGTCGCGGAGTCGAGTCGGGCTCCTGGTCATTATTTTTAAAATTTTCGTTACCAATGTAGTAGGTGGAAAATGATATACTAGCAGATTCGAGAAAAAATCTAACTAAAAACAAATAAAATCTAGGAATTTTTTTTAATATGGAAGCCAAAACCAAAAACCTCATTGACAGTGAAATTAGTAAGATCATTTTGTCAAGGCACAGGTTCAAACTTGTTCTTTAAACTTACAGAGAGAGCCCATACCAATACACCCTCATAATCGAACTTCGACTGAGGAGCAACCAGCCGGCAACATAAAACTGCACACCTGACAACTATTGGGTATAGTTGAACAATAGTACATAAAACAAAAGGCGCTCGCTAGCACGACCAATAGCGGCGCAGTGTTTGGTGACTGCTAACAAAGGTCGCTAATTAATAATTACACCGACATTGGATTACAAATGGCGATTACCAAAGCTGTATGTAATGCTGTGGGCTTTAGGAATGGTTTAAATGAATTAACTGACCAATCCGATGACACGGTTGGTCTAGTGGATTAGTGTTTGCATTTATTCCAGTATAATATAATTGTGGATGTTGTATTTATTTGTTTAGCCATGTCGGAGGCCTATAGAAGTGATCATGGAATGGTATGACCGTTGGACTGTTAAGTTTCTGTCAGCTCCTTGTTCCAGCCGTTGTAGCGTGAAGAAGTGACACACTCACAAACTTTTGCATTTTTATTATTAGTGTGCTGAAGTAAAATAGTATAATACAATATATTTAATGATAACATAAACTAACATAACAAGATTCAACTCATTTGTGTGTAAAGCAAAGCTTTTAACCCGTTTTCTGGAAATGCATTAATTAAATCGTAGCGTTTTCGTAGCGCCCGCTACGCCTGTCGTAGACAACGTCTACGAGCGAGAATTTGTTTTACAAAATTATGTTTAATTTTAGCGAATTACTGTAGTGTTAATACTAATTAAAAACTAGCTTTCGGACTGTTTCACCTATTTTATGAACTGGTTTGTTTTGAGCAATTAACTGTTTGAAATATTTTCATCTTTAAATTCGTACGAAAACAATTAATTTTGGCTCAAGTGGTCAATTTTAATGGATTATGTTTCGCTTGGAGCTGCGTTTCGATTTTCAATTTAATTCATTAGTGGCGTGGAATTTAATAAACTTCGTACCTTAGTGCTATTTATGTATACTATTAATTATTGCAAGTGCCTAAGTAATAATACTTTTAATTAGAGGTTACGTCCATCATGCTAAATTTACATTTCGACGACCCGATTGGCACAGTGGATAAGCGATTGGACTGGTGCGCTAGGGGTTGCGGGTTCGATTCCTGCACGGGCAAAAATTTGTGCGAACCGCAGATGTTTGTCCCGAGTCTGGGTGTTTGTGTATGTGAAGTTTCATGTTGGTGGAACGCGACGTTAAAAAATCTTTACATGTTCTTGGCATTGCTAAAACACGGATATATTTTATGGTATCGAAAAATTGATGGACATTTTAATTCTACTATTTACGTCATTTATTACGTTTTGCTTGTCCAATCAACAACATGATTATCACATAACAACGATGACTACATCTCATATTTCCATAGCAATCAGACGGACGTACTCAAACCACTGTAGTTAATGCTCTAAGCTGAGCACTAGCCGATGCTGCGTCGAGTCTATCAGGCTCCGTAAGCGTGTGCGCCTAAACCCTGCGTTTTCGATATCGCATCTGAACGCCAACGGATATTAAGTATAATCCGATGTTAAGTCGAACGTGTAGTGCGTATGTTCCCAGTGTATGTGTTTAAAGCATGCAATATTTGTACCAAGGTTCGAGAGCTCGAGATTTTCTTTATAAGGTACATAATTAACCCTCTTACGCAAACAGCACTGATGGCCGAGTAGTAGTGACTAATAGACTGCCAAGTCAAAGGTCGTAAGTCTAAACCCCGGCACCCACCAATGTCCTTACAAATTCATTTGCGTATTAAAATTAATTATCAGTTGCCAAAAACACCGGAGAGATTTTTCAAAGGTGTATAAAGCAATTATGCCAGGATCGTAGCAAATGGAAATCCGTGGTGTCTGCCTACTCCTCAGGGAAACAGGCGTGACTTTATGTATGTATGTGTATGTAAAGCAATTGTCAGAGGTTTACAGGCAGCATGTTCTACCAAGATGTTCATCAATACGATAAGAAAGAAATTGATGCTGAAATATATTTAACTTGAACTCTAAGTCTAATGTCATCTCTATTCTTTGACATGCAAACGTCAGTGACTGGTATATTGGTGTATATTTTTAATCATTTGACATAGTCAAGTATACCATGCTAAATCGTTAGTCCTCTGCCCAACCTCACTCCAGTTGAGTCAGGTTGCCGTCCCATTGGACTATGAGTATGAGGGAATATACAGATCACCTGTTTGCGCGTACACTTGGAAACTATGATATTTCTAGTGATTTGGATAGTTCTAGGTAAAATTCGTTGCTGTGGCTTAAACTCAATCAGGATGACATTAGGTTGAATTATTGGTGACTAATTTTATTTGTATGATCTTCTACATGTTGATATTAAATATATTTGTAAAAGTCACTTAGAATACAGGTTACTTAGTGGGTCAAAATCTTATTTAAAGCATTCTCCGAGTCCCCTTGGAACGAATGGCAAATTGTTTGCCAGAAACAGCAGCAAGTTTGTAGTAGTCGCCAGTGTGTTATGACGGACTGTATAAAAGGCGTACGCACATAAAACTGGTTTGTAGTCGCCTGTTCTTTGTTTACGACTCGTTGAAATAGTCGCTAGATTATAAATCAGCGTATTTTGTTGTCAGTCTGTAGTTTAACTCAGGATTATGATAAAACTTAAATTTACATAAAAACAAATAGATAACATCACACCTGTACTTCCCGAAGGAGTTAGCAGGGATCTAATGTAATAGGTGACGGGCCTAATACTGTCAACCAGGCATACATCCAAACTCTGTGCTGCTACAAAGAATTACTAAATGGAAAAACCCAACAACACTTACCCAACCCAACCCGGAATTCGAACCTAGGAACTCGATGCTCAGCAGTCTGTATCATCTTTAATGAAACTCCGAAATATTGGAGCTTCTTATCCGTAGAAATGACATTTTTTGGGCCGCGCAACAAGCACCAAGACGTGTCATTAGTGCCTATTATTGGTTTATGTGGAATAAAAATATTTTGAATTGAATTGAACAAGCTGAGCGTGTCTTTTTAAGTCATTTGATATGTTTTAGGTATATTATGACGATCTTAAGAAAGGACCAGAGCAAGTTAGGTGGACTCTTCTAGACAAACCATGACACTAACAAAGGGTTATCTAAATTTAATTCCAATCCAAATAACCCCATGTACGTCTGTAAAACCTACCTACTACATAAAACTCTACAGCTAGCCATAAGTTTTAATTTATTTTATTTACACATAAAGTCGTTGCACATAAAAGAAGTTTAACCTCATATTTCAATGAGGATGGAGTTTTTCCGCATTTGTTTTAACGCGTCGGCGTGTGGGATATTTTATAATGACGCGTTGGAGCATAGGGGTGCAAGGGGTGCAGGGGTGCAAGGGGTGCAGGGGGAGCGGGGGGAGCGGGGTGTAGAGTGTCTGGCTAATGACGTCGCCTCGCTGCATCTAATGATCGTTTGTCAGAGCAACACTACCTTTTGTAGCGAAATGAGCGGTGTGTTGTTTTTTTTGTGGTTAGATCTTAGGTGCGTTATTCTCAGTAGCTTTGGTTGGAATTCTATTGATTTCTTTATTATCTGGTATCTATAAGAAATTAATTCATTAAAATCTTTTTCTTTAATTGTATTTGCTTGTCGAATGGTACCAATGTCTATTACTATCTGTAAACTAATTTGAAAAATGTGACACCAGTTAAGCAAAGATTTTTTCTATGCGCTGGTTGGTTGACGGCATCGTGTTGGTTTAGTGGTCACAATCACAGTTGCCGTAGGTACTGTCCGGCAGTTAAGTTCAGTATAAGGGCAGATTGCGAGGTAGGTCAGCAATTTTTTTTGCAATACCTGATTAGCATAGCTTCGCGCATCTGAGTTCTACATGCTGTTTAGATAAAACAACGAAAAGATAATCGAAGTACTTTTGCTACGAAACACCGTAGCGTCGATCGTAGCACTTGCTACGCTACTAAAATATTATTTTTATTTGAACCGGCGATCTTTATATAAATAATGCTCATTACTTTTATGTGCGCCTTTTAATATTCTTACATCTATGTTCTTAGAATGAGAATGGGTTGGCTAAGACACCTGCATTTTCCTAAACACGTATTTTATTAGGCATATCGACCAAAACTATTATTAGTCATTGGAGAGAATAATTAAAGGGTATTGAAAAAAATCTGCTATACTTGTCTGGTTATGAATCTATAACATCGTGGGTGAACTCATTTCGAGAACTTTCGAGCCTCAAGCGAGAATCCGTGTGGGAATCTATTCAATACTTTGTGCGAACAGAGCTGGGTAACTTCATTTGACGTTAAAGCAGTAATGTATTAGTGCAGTAACTGTAGGCAGGCAGCTGAAATGCAAATAGGTCTGATTACACAAGCATCTGGTGTGCTAAGCGTCGATTTACATTGATAAGGCCGCAGGCATGACCACAGCGCATACAGTTGGTCGTTTGGTGCGGGATACGTGGCCGAGTGGGTAAGATAGGATTTGTTGTCACAAGGTTATAGGCTCGAATCCGGGATGTATCCAAATGAGTTTTTATGTATGTGTGTGCCCATTAAATAGGTATTTCATAAGCTTATAATGTTTCTGTGGGTCAAAGACTGCCGTCTCTTGACATGGGGAACACTGTCTAGTGATTAACATTAATTTTGTATAAGAACACTATATATTTGAATCACAATTATGTGGTTTCAGCAACTATATGTTCTAGGGTTCTTATGTAATAACATTATTTTATTTCCCGAGTTAAGTCGTCCCAGATTGCCTCGTGCCGTAAACACCCATTTCTCGTCAAATCACCGTTACATGCGTTTGATAGCACGTGAAAATGACAGTATAAGTTACGATACAAACAAACACGGCCGCGTTCGACACATGTCGTCTCTATATCCTACCGGGATCGGGAACTAGTAACACCTAACATATTCATAGTGCGTGGCAACCCTGGCAAGACAATAACACACCACAGCGACCACAAACAAAAACCAACCCTACAACATTAACATATAGCTCAAATTTCAGTGTGCACACTTGCCTATATTGAATATGGAAGGTGAATCTACCAATATTTTGTGATTTATCAGAACGTATTTGCGGTAGTGACGCTTGTCCCTCAGAATAGAAAATAATACAATATATAGGACACATGAATATAGACGAGATATGTATTGGGTGGCTATTGATGGCGCTACGTGGGAACAATGGCCTTTTATTGCAATATATATATTTATTGTGTCTATAACGGTTATAGCAATAGGTTATTGAAAAGTTGGATTAAAGTAACTTACAGTTTACAAGAGTGTGGTAAAATGTAAAAAACACAATTCGTCTTTTACGTATTTATTTACATACTAATAAGGACCCCAAAAACTGCCGATTTATCAGAAAGACTCATCATTTGAAATAAAGACAATCGACAAAATCACAGCGTAATGAAATAATGTAGACTTTAAAAACATGAGTGCACGTTTGAAGATCAAAATGACGAACGAACGCGGACGGTGTGAGAACACTCCTGGTAAAGACTTCTGCCTTATCCTTATATCTTAGGGTTACCGAGCATGATGGTAATGTATACCTCTATAATTATTATGTATCAGCTAATAGCTATATTAAGTTTACATAAACCCGCTAAATAAATCCAAGTACGCCAAACAATATTATCCAACGCAGCGTTACGAGTAACTTCCACAACATAGTTAGCAACATTATTTATGTGCGTCATAACTAAATCACTGAGCGGATGGCCAACAAGTTAGTTTCAAAGAAGCCTGTTGGGAGCAGTTCGGACTGGCCTCAGGGGACCTCATGACATACAGCCTCTTTTGTAACACAATCACCTCGTTCACTCCATAATTTTTGGAGATCGATGGGGACGGGAAAGTGATTCAATCAAGGATAACAGAATTTACCTTGTTTTTGTAGCTGTGAATAGTTAGCTGAGGTTTGGTTGCGGTTTCGGGTAGCTCCAGGTATTGTTGAGGTTAGTGGCTTATGATTTTTTTTGTCTTCATATTTAATTTTGAACCGACTGATCCACTTCAGCTTGCAGCTGGTTTTATGTTATGTGAGTGTGACTGCATTTCACTAAAGACGCCCAACGTGGGGCTTCATCCTCTCACTTGCCTCCATCTAATGAAAGGAGGTAAGATGAGGATATTCAATTCATTTTTTTTGGAATAGATCCCAAGACCTGGCGAGGTGTTGCACCTTCAGCCACCAATAAAAGATCATTTAACTACCCACAACTGATTATAAAACCAACACAATCATAAATACAGGTACATAACTGCAGGACTCTAATGTTTCAATTTCTGGAACCAATTTGTCCGCTATCGTATACCGTACTAAAGTCCGCATAAGTACTAAATTCCAATTGATTCGTTTTGGTATTGAACAAACGATTTTGCAAATAACGTGGTCGAGTGCTGGTGTTGATGAAATCCCAAAACTAATCAACACCTTCGACCCGGAGCTGAGCGGTGAGTGGAGGTGCTGTATTTCCACATAGGTATGTATAAGGCTTCAACATGATTTGTTTCTCTAAAATAGCAGTCCGGGGAAGGCTGTATTAGGAATACAATTGCCTTCCGTCGCTGCAAATGACGTAAGAGATAATAAGGTATGGGCACAATCAATTGACTATGCTCGCCACGACATTACGAATTTGTTTTGGAAATTCCAGTGAAATGGAGGTGTTCAAAAGATTTTCCGTGCTTAACTCTTCGAGGGTCTCAGAGCATGATGATAAAAGAACATGGAAGATACCTTGCAAAGAAACAGGGCACTTCACACTGCTGTTGATACAGAAATTTAGATCGAAGAAATCAGTGGCGAAAAGTTCAAGTTATATTTAAAAGAAAACATTTCTTCTCGTCTGGGCAATAAACCTTGTACTCATACATCGTACCTATAAACATAGCCATAGCTATATACAAGTAAGGAACGAAATCAAAGGTATAAACAACAGCAGTAAACGTTTGAGTGTTACTGAGATTATCGCATACGTGTGTGGTACGTGCGCGCTCCGGAACAGGCCGGTTCATGCAAAACGCTGTAATACTCCAGCGCTATTGACCGCTGTAATTTCACATAAATAAACCAAACATCGCTGTTGCTCATGCGAATAAAAATATTAATACAAGCCGGGGTGGGCCTCCAGTGGTAAGAGATATTGAAGCTATGCTCAGCTATTGGGTGCTAGAAAGAAATTACTTTAGTCTTAAACGACTTCTTGATGTGCTTGGTTACATTTGTACTCTTGTTATAATTTGTTTATTCTGGATTACATTATACTTGTGGTACTGTAACTCCATTAATAATATCGCCTTTAAGTTGGTACTATATTCTTATATACAAAACCAAAATGTTATCGCAATATAGCATTCTACGCTAAATCAATATTTTATTAAATTTAAGTTGAACTTATTGTGAACGTTACTAACTTACTGATAACACAATCTAAGCTTGTCACTTGATGTAGAGTCGGCAATGTGTAAGACAACAACCAAAATAAAGACAAAGCAGACTTAGAAAAATCTTCGCATCGCTTCCAATATCCTCCGGGCACAGCAGCGCGCACCTTAATCCCCGCTCCCCGCCAGCATAATGTAATGTTTACGATCCGCGCGCAGGGGCCGTGCTTGGCACCGCGTCGCATATGTGCCATCATTCCACGAATATCAAATGGGCCCTATAAAAAGATTTCTGGGAACCCAAAGGTCCCGACCACTTCACAACTGTTTTGCGTAATGTTGCTGCTGAATCTATAAGCTATGCTGATTTCTTTGGGTTGTTGGAAGTGATTCAGATTTCAGTTCATCGTGATATCAAGCTTGTGTATCGTATCGTGGCCAGCAGAAGTGTTTTATGGGCGAGCAGTGTTGGCGAGTGAGGGTTCGTGTGATTTGGCAAGCCTATTGACATCTATCGGGCGTAATTCCAAACTGATTTCTGACGGGCTTTAAATGTAGAATTTACAGATATTTACGGCTTTATTGTAATAAAAGGTTTTTTATCAGTTTGAACACTGGATATAGGGTATTATAGTTAAATCATATAGGTAATAGCCTGTGCTTAAAATAAGCTCAATGGCTGGTAAATTCGCCAAAAACACCTAGACAAGAGTTCTTTTAAATAGATGATGATATTGGCGTGGATGATACCGGGCTGGGATGATGATGAATAGCAAAAATACTCCCAATGACATTAAAATTGCACTGTCATTCTTTTAATGTGGGTGAGCACTATGCAACTGTACGTTTGACTTAACTCTCTTGTATGTACATACGAGGCATACCTACTACACACGTATTTATAATGAACAATAATCAAAGTCAAATAGCCCCTGGTCCCAATCCAGATCTATTTACAATAAACTATTTAATTTCGTGAATTAAACGAACAACAGCCAACATTAAACAAGTCCTACAAAGTTAATTCGACAGAGAAGTAGACAAATATTTACAGGTTTCCTTTGCACGTTGGCGCACAAAGTTATAATATAAACAAAAAATATCCAAACATGAGCCGAGAATATCAAAGCGAATAAACGTGAGTTGGAAACTTTGGCTCATTATATAGCCGTTGACTCTCCAACAGAAATGTAAGAATTATTCAAATCGTGGTTGTATTACCGCCCTAATATTATCGGAATAAAGAAACTCTTCTCAACTGAGTCTATAGCAAGCCACTACTAGATATAAGCCTCTTTCAAGTTGCGCTATAACACCCAGTATTTCGCCTTTTCTTTTTATTTTCATTCGGCACATTTTTTTATATCATCACTTCATCGGTAACTGTTTCTGGTGGAGTCATGCTATGTTTTTTGGATCCTCAGTGCCTATTGTAAGACTTCTTTGCTTAAACGTGCTCCACCCTAGGAATATAATCGTAGGACCGTCAGACACATGAAATATCACATACACAAGCACCCAGATTCAGGACAAACAGCTGCGGATCACCCAATTTTTCGTCCCGTGCGGGAATCGAACATGCAATCCTTGGCGCAGCAGTCCAGCCGCTTAGCCACTGCGCCAATCAGGTCTTTAAAATAATTAAATATTAGATGCTCCGAATGTTTTTGTTTAGAAGATACAAACCTTAAAAAATGTATGCCTATTGCTTGGTACCTAATTACAAATTCAGATCTCAATTGTTTTAATTTTCGTTTCAGACATTCTCACTGTCTTATGTAAGTGTTATGCTCTGTTTATTAGAATAAAATATACATTACCATAGTACTAAAATAAGGCCATATTGTGCCTTTTTAGTTTTATTAGTTAGTAGTTATACCAGATCTCTTGGAAGCGTAACCTGTAACGCTTTAACTTTTAGATGTAATTATTACTGAGTGCCACTTTGTTAACTAGCTGTTTGTCCTAGATCTTTATCGAGGTCTGTTTGACTTATTTAGTGCCCATTGGGCCTAGGTATAGTTTTGATAAATGGCTGGTAAAGGGTGGCTGTAACTTCTTCCTATTGTTTGAGTCGAAAATTAAATGAATCTGTGAGGTCGCTCCTCTTGTAGATCTAAAACATTTGAAATTTTGCGTAATACCGTTTCAATACTTTTAATTTCTTGTGTTTGCGCATCAAACATTTCATGTATTTAAAATAATTTCGAGACGAATTTAGGTTTCCTCATTGGGGATTTAAATTATGCTTTAAAGATTTTTGTCGACATGGGAACTGAACCAGATTATGGGCACAAAGAGCACCCGCGGCTACCGGACCACGAATATAATATTTTCTTTCTCCAATACCAAATTAAAGTAACTCTTACCGTCCTTCGAGACGAATTTATTAGAAGGTAACGTTTCACTTTGACCCATAATTTGGGACCTCAGTCGGTAAAAGGATTACAAAGGATCGGTTTGTCGGTAAACGTTTCAATTTGATTTGATTGTCCATTCCTGACACCGTTATCTTCGCAGAGCAGGATGGTTATCCGATCGCAATTACTTAATTACATTTCAAAGGAACATAGATTGGTCTCGAGACTGTTCTTAATATTAGATCTACTTACGTAATTGGTAGCTGTACTAAAAAGGTAGAAGATTAATGGAAGGAAATATATTTATAGCATTATTTCTATGGAAGATGTATAAAGAGCCGACGTAGAGCCATATTATACTAGAAGAAATAAGTTCTAGAATGCTTGCTACCTATTTCGAAATACTTAATGATATTTTAGAATAGGTAGCTGTGATTAGCGACACGGTAGATCAGTTGATGAGAGCTGCACCACGGATCGGTGAATGTCGTAAGTACAAACACCGCTCGTGACCATGATTTTTAAAATTCTGTCATATTTGAATCTTAGAAGAAAGAACA
This sequence comes from Abrostola triplasia, assembly GCA_946251915.1. Taxonomy (NCBI): domain Eukaryota; kingdom Metazoa; phylum Arthropoda; class Insecta; order Lepidoptera; family Noctuidae; genus Abrostola; species Abrostola triplasia. Next base: position 347,797 of record OX276438.1, read on the forward strand.
TAAACTCCATTAGTTAATTCATGACTTCACAAAGTCAATTCCTCAATGCAGTGCCCAGAAATTGGATACTAACGAGGGTACAATTATAAACCGCACCTAGATTATATATGTGATGTATAATGTATATACCTACAGAAACTAATGAAGATCGAATTAACACCACGGATGCTGGCTCTCATTATGGTAAGTAATTTCGGTAATTAACAAGACAGACCAGATCTATAATTTGATGCTAAACAGAATTGGACAGCAATAATATTAGGTGTAGAATATGGTACTGAATGTGGTCTCGGACTCATATTCCATGTCAGGGTAAAAATTATAGACAAGGTTGTCCTAACATAATATTCTTCGGAAGTAATATTCTAGTTAGGAAGATAGGGTGTTTACTGAAGCCGCACCTGATTTCTCTATCCTGCACCGTGCTGCTCCATCACACCCCCTTTACTGCGAGTGAATAAAGTTTGCACATATTACTGCACACATTCGACACTAAAATGTCACCCAGATAAATCGGCGAATCTCAAACGTATTGCATCAGATCCACCTCCACCAAAGCCCCGAATACCAGATTATTCCAGGATCATATTCTTTAATTCGTTATCAAAAGATGGCACGTCCTGATTAGCCCGAACTTTTCCCATTTCACCCACGACGAACAAATGTACGATAGCGGGTCTAATCTATAATTTCTTAATAATAGGCGGGAAGTCCGCGGTGCGGCGCCGGAGCGGAAAATTAGCTCCGCCACCCGTTATAGTTGACTGGTAACGATCAAACTGAGAGGAAATAAAAGTTCCAATGCACGCAAATTCTGGATTAGATTGGAGTGAGTTTCGTTTCAGCATTTTAAGTGTTTCGCCCTCTTAAATTGTAGTAGTGACGCTCGCTTGCCAGATTAGTTTCTTGTACCTTCCTACTTGACTTGATTGAGAAATTTTCGCCGCGAGTATTTCAGAACTTTTTGAGTTTTACGTGAAATTGTGTGTATGAATTTATGTTGATGGTGACTTTATTAGTAATGGAAAAACTATGGTGGCCGAGTTTGACTGGTTTTGAAATTGTACACGTCGCAATGATGCGCTAATCAATGAATCGGTCATACGAAGTGTATTGACTTTAGCACTAGATTCGTCCTCTTTAGATTTCATGAAGGAAATATAACAGTACTCCTTTGTATGGGCAGAGATGTACAGGGAGTATACTATAGGTATAAAAATACTAATTACGTTCTATGCGCAGTAACCACAGTCAAATGGCGGCCGTCATTCAATGCGTATGTGATCCACAAACGTGGCCAGTAATTATTTTACATTGCTAGTAAAATCTATGTATGTAGGTACCTTTATTTAGATGGTAATGTTAAATTCATCAAAGTCCTCTTCTTTGTATCGTATGGTTGATCAACAACCTGGTATCAGAGTTTCAACCGCCTGTGGGCCTCTGACATGGCTTTACACACCATTGAAAAATATCTCAAGCGTGCCGGTGTTTTCACGATGTGTTCCTTCACTGTTTTTAGCAACTGATAATTAATTTATAATAGGCACTGGTGTGTGTGGGGGTTTGGATTTGCGACCTTTGACTTGACAGCCCAAAGATCTTACTACTCGGCTATCAGTGCTGCATTAATCAGAGTCATAAACATATTTTATTTCTAATCCATATTCCGGGAATCTAACCGCACATATCAGGTTTAAACACATTAAATGCCCTCAGGCGTTAGTCTAGGAGTTCTTACTACGACCTCATAAATCTTATTCATCGAATTTCTAGTTTAACTACTGTAAGCGCTACATTTGTTTTAAAATTACTGCTAAATATTGCAATTATTACTTCATAAAAACTTACTTTGAAATAATTAAAGTATAGTTTATTAGGAACTATATCATAAAGGATATTTCCTTTTCCACCATTAATGTACATTATGGATTGCAATAAAGAATATGAATATGAAGAAATCTACTTCTCCGAATTTTGTTATGAATGTGTCCTATGCCGTATTCTACAAAGTAAAGCAATAAGGAGAAGAAACAATATTTTTAGAACTAGAAAATATTAAGCTATTCTATTAAAAGGCCAAGTGTTTCGTAGAAAAAGCTAGGCCAACTATTAGAAAATTACTAGTCTTGTAAAATCGAATGTCAAAGAGTTTACTGAAACGATGAAGTTTGGTTCTCTTTGTTATTGGACACTAGAATCTTTATCTGACTACCTTATTGGCGTGGCTAAGTAATTAAACTCTTTTGCCATGAGTTATGTATTCGATGTTTGTAGTGGATGAATGTTAATTTTTCTGTGAACCACAGATATTTGCTACATGTCCGGAATTTTGTGTAATGTATAAAGTCTTTGTATTATCGAGGGATATATTATTAGGGAATTTTATTAAAATTACATTTATTAAACAGAAATACACGTGTTTAAGATAACTTGTATACTTCGTTAGTTACAAAGTTAGTTAATTACGCGTTTCTTTTTAGTTCGTTATTATAAAAGGCGACCTAGTTATAACCGACTACGGCAATAAAGCCGGAGAAGGGTTAAAATTACATTAAATTATAATTACAGATAGTTGACAAAAAATGACTCTAGTTGTTGTTTTTACATATTTATAATGCAATTTAAAGTAGATAGGGTCCTTAATGGTAACAATATATACTCTTTTTCCTGTTAAATCTGTTCCCAAGTTTTGTTTCTTGATTTTCGATTTACCCCGTTTTACCGGATATTTACTCTCTGAAAATATTCGGTAAAACGGGGTAAATCGGCGTAAACCTGTAAATACTAAATACTGCCCCCTTACCATGAACTCTTAAAGCAGGTCAGTTTACGCTACATGCAGTGTAATATCTATACTATCCTGCTGTAAGATGGGGCTGTAGTTTGTAATCTCAGTTTTAGTGGCTTACCCAACTTTGCCTGGCCCTACATAGGCTAGACACTTCAAATATTTTATTATTCAGCACTGAACTAGTTTGTAAGCCTACGAAGGTCATCGAGTACCAGCATCCGATATGGTTAATTTACAGGAGTTAGTTTTAAAAATGTCTGACTAGCAAGCGACGCTCTTCAGACTTCACTTAAGTTTAACTTTTTAACTCGACCTTCGTAACGTCCTCGCCGTGAAAAGTAACAAACAATCTAAGACGATTGCCTTGAGAGTTATCTAAAGATTTGTGGGAGATGGTTAGAGAGGACACCGAAGCAGTGGTGACAGTTAGGGATCCACGAACCATTTTAAAATTGATTACTATCAAGCTTATTTTCTGTGAGTAGCTTGATGAGACGTCCGACCTTTTTGATTACAAAAACTCTTGATTGTGGTAGCTAGCAGGGTAGGACATCACAACTACAATTTTCAAACGTAGTATTGATTCATGTTGAACACTCGCGTCATAATTATATTCGTTTATATTTATATAATTTAACAGCCACACTGTCCTACAAATTGCGTGGTACGTTATCCAGCTTCTACGCTCAATAGTTGTAGTGTGATGTACCCCTGTTAGCTATCATAATCGACAATTTGAAGTCTAGCCTAATCATGTATTTGTGAGATCGGATAATAAAATTTCGTATTTTACCGTTTGAGTAATACCTAACAGTTCTAATACACACATTACATTATCAAAAGTCCTTTTACTCCCAAAAAAGTCGCGGAGTATCTCTATTTAACACGGTCGCGACTCCGGCACGGTTAGGAGCCGGCACATGTCGCTTCAACGGCCCATTTGAATCCATAATGGCCGCGACGCCACCAATCCGGCAGATTACAGCTCGCAACACGCGACCGATCCGACGACACCGACGACACCGACTCCAGACTCACCCGTACTCAATGTCGCGGGAATCGAGTCGAACAGCGTAGAACCTGTATGCTTAGAATACTGGGTGAATGTATTAACTGGGAATGTGAAGTCTGATGCTATCAGGGAATATGGGTTTTAAAAGAACGTTGCTCTAGTGACTGCTAGTCGTAAGGAACTTGGTTTGATTTCCGGGTCGATCAAATTGTTATTTGTGTTGTATATTAGATAATTCTCAGGAGTATGGAGTCTACCTTTGTGCCCGTTCATGGCAATAGGCTCGTCCGGACAAACATGGATGAGTTATACCTCTGCCTACCCCTTTGTAGAATATAGGTAAGGTTATAATCAGCTATAATATCACGACTACTTTATCACAGTGACGATTGAGTTTTAAATCAAAATGTCTTTACAAACATGTTGAACATACCACATACATATTGTCCATTCCTGACACATCTGTGGACATGTCCCGACTTGGGTATTGCCAATAAGGTATTCCGTTTCAGCTTGTACCGCTTGCAATTATACTCGAGCCCGTAATGCGTATTGTATTGAGCTTGCAGTTATGTTAACAGCTTGCTTTGCTCTCGTCATGTTATTAATGCAATAGCGATGAGTTGAATGAAGCCAAGAAACATCAATACAGGTTATTAAATCAAGGTTAACAAGATAAACACCACATTTGTATTCCAAGAAATGGTAGTTTAAGGTGGAGACTACAGCCATATTGTTCTAGTTATGTGCAACAAAGTCTGCTCATGCCCGGCCAAGCACAGTGGGGCGTCCTTCAGTCTCTAAGGCCTGGATGTGAGTCTTCCAGTCTTTGCCAGTTTTCGAAATGTTTTCATGAGTGCCGTGCAGTATTTAAAAATAAAATGATACCAAAAGGACCAATTCAGACTCTCATTCTAAGAACTTAGGGTCAACTCAAAAATATAACGGAAGGCTGTCAAAGTAGCAATGTATTTTTTATTTCATTTAACAGTGCTAAAAACATCGAGACTTCATGCAAACGACTTTTCTCCAGGAAAATATAAACACCTTAATGAATACTCCATTTAATTTTTCGGTACATTGTGGTGGAATGAAACCCAGATAAATAATAGTTTAAAAAAACTAAAAAACACGCTTTTTATCGAAAACCGAACTAAAAAATAGAAAATAAGTTTTAATCAATTTAAATTAAGAATAGTGTTAAAAATTTCAATAAATATAAATTAATAATAGTGTGAATAAAAACAAAAAATATTTTATTTAAAAAAAGCGTGGGGTGCTTTTTAAGATATTATCAAAGTGATAATCACTCTACTCGTATCTGTCAATAAAATATTTATAACTATTGACACCATGCACCCCACGCTTTTTTAAATAAAATATTTTTTGTTTTTATTCACACTATTATTAATTTATATTTATTGAAATTTTTAACACTATTCTTAATTTAAATTGATTAAAACTTATTTTCTATTTTTTAGTTCGGTTTTCGATAAAAAGCGTGTTTTTTAGTTTTTTTAAACTATTATTTATTTTCTATTTTTTATTAAGATGGTTATTTATTAAGATGGTTAGCTACCACGAAGCTTTACCTTAACGCGAGCCGGTCTCGGCGCCCGCGACGGTTAGCTACCACGGAACTTTACCGTAGCGACTAGCGGCTTAGCAGAGGGCGTTGGAGTCGGGACACGCGCGCGACGCTTAGCTACCACGGAACTTTACCGTAGCGACTAGCGGCTTAGCAGAGGGCGTTGGAGTCGGGACACGCGCGCGACGCTTAGCTACCACGGAACTTTACCGTAGCGACTAGCGGCTTAGCAGAGGGCGTTGGAGTCGGGACACGCGCGCGACGCTTAGCTACCACGGAACTTTACCGTAGCGACTAGCGGCTTAGCAGAGGGCGTTTGTGTTGCGGGCTGTAATTATGCTATTTTTATTAATTAATACTTTTTATTAATTATATTATTAAATAATTTTATCAAATTAGTGTATTGTCATCGGTCCTCGATAAATCTACAAAGTTTGAACGAAATCTAGCCGTTTAAAGTGGGTCAAAATCGCGCCCAAAGAAGTCGGTTACAAACATACAAACAAACATACATACATACAAGTGAAGCTAATATAAAGCGTGTAAATTTATTAAGATGGTTAGCTACTACGAAGCTTTACCTTAACGCGAGCCGGTCTCGGCGCCCGCGACGGTTAGCTACCACGGAACTTTACCGTAGCGACTAGCGGCTTAGCAGAGGGCGTTGGAGTCGGGACACGCGCGCGACGCTTAGCTACCACGGAACTTTACCGTAGCGACTAGCGGCTTAGCAGAGGGCGTTGGAGTCGGGACACGCGCGCGACGCTTAGCTACCACGGAACTTTACCGTAGCGACTAGCGGCTTAGCAGAGGGCGTTGGAGTCGGGACACGCGCGCGACGCTTAGCTACCACGGAACTTTACCGTAGCGACTAGCGGCTTAGCAGAGGGCGTTTGTGTTGCGGGCTGTAATTATGCTATTTTTATTAATTAATACTTTTTATTAATTATATTATTAAATAATTTTATCAAATTAGTGTATTGTCATCGGTCCTCGATAAATCTACAAAGTTTGAACGAAATCTAGCCGTTTAAAGTGGGTCAAAATCGCGCCCAAAGAAGTCGGTTACAAACATACAAACAAACATACATACATACAAGTGAAGCTAATATAAAGCGTGTAAAAATATCAAAGGCAGAAATCTACAAACTGAAGAGCCAGCAAACATTTTGATATACCTACTGCGTAGTTTAAAAAAAGTTAAGTTAAAAGTTTGGTGAGACACACAATAAATTGATTCAGTAAGATTGTTAACAAGATTCTCTTATATTAATAAGGAAATAATACCTAATATGTTGAAGGTATAATCTCCCTTCCTCTACCCCTACAAACTTGGTATTAATATCAACTTGAATTCAGAGCGGCTTCATTTTTGAATGCCACTGAAGTTTACCTTACTGATCCTCAAATTTGTAATACCACCGAGATCCAAACTCCGGCTTAACTAAGCCTAACTTTAACAGACTAGCTCCAAATTCATGCGCCATATGCTCTGTACTTTGACGTTGACTTTTGACTTGCTGTATTTGCTTTATGGGCTGTGTGATTGAAACGTATAATGCCACTTAATTACTAGGAAGCAAGCTATCAGATGCGTTATTAGTTTCATTTGAACTTTTTTAGTTACTTATAAGGGTGTGCTATATATATATGTAGGCCTGCACTATTAAAGTCACAGCCTAATATTTGCTTCTACAAATTGAGTCCTATGAGTATATAAACAAAGTAAATTATGTATTTAGTTTACATACTCGTCTAAAAAGAAAAGTATTTTGTTTACTTCCCGATTTAAAGTAATGTTCATTCAGTTTATGTCACCCATTGTGTTGAAGTAAGGTTCCATAATATGTACCTCAATAGCATCTGAATAAAAGGCGGTGACAGGGTGTGACCTTTTCTCTCTCCGTTTACCGGGCTGCATTGTTAATGTACCTTTTGTGATGGTCGGTCTTGAAAGGATTCCTTGACCTTCGCAAATAAAGTTGTTCAATATAGGAGAAATAGATTATTGTGTAGTTGTAGCTTATAGACCACAAGTTCATGAATGGTATTCTTATTCATAGTCATAATGTTATTATTTCGTATAAGCTTCCAGAAACCGCTTATAAAACGTAAAAGTTGTGCGATTCAAAAATGTAAGTTTTGCCATCGTTATTATCATAATTCGACCACAAATCAGAAGACGCAGCGTTGGCAGGCCTTCCATCAGGTGGACCGACGATATCGTCAGAGTTGCGGGCAACCGGTGGATGCAAGAGGGAGGCATTTCTTTAACAGTTGACGTCTTTCAGATGATGATGATGATGGTCATCATAATTTACCCATTACTTAGTAAGGGTTTCTTTTGTGAGGACCAGTCAAGGCTTCTGTTATAGAATATAGAATCCGTTTTATCCAAATTATAAGTTAATAAATTGACTTACTGCAATAAGTGATTGCTACGTTTTGTTTAATTTAGAGGTAACCAAAAAAAGAAGTAGATGAAATACGTGTTTGTATGGTTTAACTTTATTATAGGATGATCTGTACATAACCTAACAATAGGATAAAACATGTTATATATTATGTCCTAATATAGGTAGGTAATAGGAGGCGAGCCTAAAATCCAGACTCCGTACTGCCAAATTCTGATTTCTAAAAAATATTTTTAGATATTTTCTGTATTTAATTTGCATTTATAAGGGTTACGTCAAGACGTTACCACGTGGAAAGTTTTAGGTTTTCCCAGATAATATTATATAACCCAGGTAAACTTTAACAAGATATCCCTCAAATTGTTACAGTTGGAAACAGTCTAACTTTAAACAAAATATTGTCGAGTAATTTTAACTGTATTTTGTTTAAAACGTAATTTCAATATACCTAGAAACTAACAGCTTTCGTTTGGTGTCAATGGTTAAGTGTTAAATGACATTATTTGTTTAAGTCACAAAATGTGTCAATTAACACACGAGACCAAACCAATTGTAATTTAAAACTACGTGAATTACCATACAGATGATAGACAAACATTTACCATTCACAGAGGGAACAAACATTATCATAATATGGCGTTACTTTAACTGCAGTGTTTAATCCTTGACATATCTGAAGCACAATACATGGGGGAGAGTCCGTCGATGATAACGGAGCGTCCCGCGGCATTGTGTCGCCTTGTCGCGCTGTTGCGCGCGTCAACCGCATTGTTCCCGATGCAACTCCGCGTTCTTTTGTTGCTCCGTTGCTTACGTATGTTGAACACGCCAATTTAACTTTAACTCTATTTTAGTGAACACAAGATACACTTTCGAGTGGACACCGCCTTTCCGAGTGGCATACCACTGGAAAGGTATGCACTCGATAGAAAAATAAAAGCAAATGAAAATAATGATTCTTCAGCTTTTGTAACCTCGGACGAAGTTTTTTGTTTGTATTCCAATGGATCATGATAGAACATATTGTGTAGTTAGTCGGAAAATGGAGTAGGTACGGGTGTGTGTTTGGTAGTCGCTAGCGTTCTGTTGTGACAGAGTTTGTTAATTGGTGGTTGACTGGCTCGGCCCGCTGGACAGCGATTTATCGAATCAATGTTACCATAGGCTGATTTAGTTTCTACTCTTTCCCAGTCCAGTCGACTATACATTCTAGTTAGATGTCGATTGCTTGACCACTAATTTCTCTTTCCACACTACACTCCTTTGAGAGACACCCTGAAAATTAAAAAAACAGCAATATTGTATTTTTGTTTTAATATCGACATGTAAAGTATAACCAGAACAATCGATCGCCTACTCGAAGGCGGTTCACGTGGCTGATTCAATAACAACGCAATGAATAAGTGAGACAGGTTATACCTCGAACACCCTCCAATAGTCTATATGTTGTTGATTGTTCCGCCCATCGGCAGATTGATTCGCGGCCAGATTGCCGATGTTCTGAAGGGCCATACAAATATTTGATGCGATATGCGATGGCGTGACAGTTGTGGTCATTAGCGCATGGTTTTTCCATTGGCCTTGTTCTATATTTGCAGTTACATTGAAAAAATAGACAAATATATATTAGTTCTAATATTTGATCACTATTGAAAAAAGTAAACAGAGGAGCAATTTTCCTGTGTCATTTTATACTATGGATCAAAGGACCAGAAAAGGTGAATACTTGATAGTGAAGGTTTTGCTACCTTATCGAGATTTATATATAATAATTAAGTAATTTATACCAAATCTGTCCAATAAATCAACTATACTTAAGTATTGTATCCATGTTTTGTAAACCTAATAATTCCCAAAGCTTCTCTTCCAATTGTTTTCGCTATTATCCATGCAGATGGTACTATGTTCCCCGGATCAATTTGGAAAAGGTCAACCTTATCCCCGGAGAGATGTCGGGACTTTACAAGGATACAATCGGTGTCTCCACAGAGATTCCTGGTTTTGTTACTGGTTGATTTATCAATAAACTACACGGAATGTTCACAAATGTATTTGTAATCCTTTTTTCTTCGAATTGTGACTCAGCTACATAGAGTTTTTAAAGTTGTCTATGGGCGAATAACGATCAGTTAAAAAAGGTTTTATATTTCCAAGAATTCTGGTAAGATTTATATTCCTTATCGGTGGGGGGACGAATCCAGTCTTTACTGTTACTGAGATAATGAAAATGAAAACGTAAAAATACCTGTATGCCAATAGGCCCGCCATCTTACTAACAAATTGTATGTATAAGTACGTAATATGTACAATTGAGTATTATTGTAGGGTAACTTTTTTTTATAAAGAAAAGATTTAAAAAAGTATACATAATACTTCACTGGTCAGGTCATGTGTCGAGCTTTGATAAATTAGAAAACCTTTCTCTTCAGTGAAAGCATATTTGATAATGGTTAGGTACGTAGTATCTACAAGATATCTAGAAGATAAACTTTATACGCCCAACGTAGTTCACCTCACTATTCCTATGGTCAACATCCCAGTACGCAGACACGTGATGTCAATTATACGATTGCCTATTGGACGCAAGCTTCGGTAACGACTACTCTGTACTGATGTACCTAGCTGTGTCTTGTAGGTACGAATAGTAACTCACCACACGGAGGGCAAAAGGACCAGTATATAAGGACCAGGGCCGATGTATATATATTATTACTCGTGTATTTTCCGATAGGATAGCCAGATGTGACCCATTACCATGCACTACTCGTATTTGCGGAGCCTTATTTCCGTGAGTGGTAGCAGTCCCATTTATAGGTGCAAACCTAAGACTATTTGTCAGTTGTTAAATTTGAAGGGCTCGGAGCTACGTGGCTGCCGCACAGATCAGAAAAATGGCGGAGCTAAGCCGTGCTCGCAGTCTTGTGATGGGTGACCGTTCTCACATGTCGAAACCTCTCCGTGCACCGGAAAGCACGTTAAGTCGTTGGTCCTGCGCCTGATCTCTCATCGGTCGTGTCGGTCTGCCGACCCCTCGGTCTATTAGTGAGGGAATAGGGACAGCAGCCTGTGATTGCGTGCATATTTGTGCAGTATAACATCTTCTGGGTAGTTGACTAGTCTTAGATGAGACAGGTCGCCGTGACCAAAATTCGGTCAGGAGAGTTATCATTATAGTAAACGAATTGCTTTGTCCAAACTTTATAAAAGTGTAATAAAGGATAATTGCTGTCCATCTATCCTGTAAATGCGAGTATTTCTCGTACAGCTAAGTCTAAGATCTTCATGGTTTGGTCCTTCTGTCCGCGGCTATTGTATGTAATTACTGCACACAATCGATGGCCGTGCGTCGTGAGAGATGAATAATATACGCTGTATATACAAGCTGGCGACTGAATAATCTTACAAATGCTGCTGGATGTGTGCAGTGTGGTGTGGCATATTTGGTGTTGTTTCAGTCAGCTGAGAAACTCCTCAATGTCTTGAGTGTTAGTAGAGTATAAACAAGAGTCTTATCTTAATAATATTTTAACATTTAATAAATATTTTCTAACATAAAATCGCCATGCCTCGTTAGTCTAGTGATTGTACAGTGTGTGCTGAATATGAGGACCTGGGTTCGATTTCCAAGACAGTTCAAGTTTCCTGTAGTAGACTGAGGTTTACGGTTGTGCTCAGTTCAAGGCAATAGACTCGCAGCCTATTACATTAAGCGTCACAACATAACAGGTGAAATGTGGTATAGGTACCTACTATACAAACAAAATAACCCAAATCAGTTCTAAAACGCCAGAAACATTTATACACGTAAAAGATACAGTCGAATTAAGTGCCATCTTCTTTATAAAGTCGGTTAAAAAGTTGACAAAACTCATAACACAAAACGTTTTTCTCGCTAAAAACGGGGCGGTTTTCTTTGGAGTTCGGTAGGGATGCCGCAGAGGTATTTTCCTTGAGGGCGTATAAACAGACTCATATCTTACACACAAAAACACCAAGCAACATTTTGTTTTGTATGAGTTTTTATCGATAACTCCCATTTATCTGTTACCTTTTGTATGAGATTAATTTGTTATGAAATAAGCTGGATTTATATTTAGAACTAACAGACTACTTCTGCTACATAACATATCTTCACGCCTGTATACCCCGTTAAAAGGGTAGACAGAGGTCCACATATTGCACCAGTTATGTTATAGGTCCCAATGTAATAGGTGGTGAGACTATTGCCGTCGACCGGCCACAAATCCAGGCTCCTGTGCTACTAAAAATTTGCTAATGAATAAACTCAATAACTTTTTGCCCAACCCGAACCAAGGATCTCAGCATACACGCCTAGTACCCACTTCTCCAACGAGGCAGTACATTTGCTATTATAATTATGTTAGATGATATTATTTATATCAACTAATCAAGAAATGGAGGTTCCACCACAGTGTATTCAGAACAAAAGGAAAAGTAGAATTTGCTGGAAATCCAGGATACTCACTTTTAAACTATCGCGTTGAATGATCATACAAAATGAGATGATTTTTTATTTAGAAGAATTGTGGGTAGATGAAAGATCATCTACTGTGTAAATATGTGGACATAACACCGCATCTTAAGACTGCTTGCGACCACGGCCGGTGCAAACTGGTCGAAGTATTAAGATAAAATTAGAAGAATGTGTTCGTGTTAATTCCCGTATTGTAAATTAATTTTACCCGTTTAACTTTTGTGGCAGTCCTCGAAGACTGTTATCAAACACCACTTACTGAAACCAAAATGCTTTTAGCAAACCATACGGTTATACCGACCGAGAAGAGAGCTATTATGCGTCCTGCGTTCTCTTGTTTTCCTTATTTCGATCCCTGTCGTGGGGTGCACAAAAACGCCTCCCCAAGTTCGAGTGTTTACACAACTTCGACGCACTTTAGGCAGTTCGCTTCTCAACACTTAATACTGGAAGGTTGAAGTAGATCTGAGGCAATAATTATAGAAAAACTAAACACTGGTAGTTATCGCACTAATGAAAAGTGATTGGCATTCAGAAAGCTTTGATACTTTTTGTTTGAGCTATACAATGTAACATGGACAAAAAATGGCCAGTCAGCTGCCTGGACTCTTACCGGCTAGACACCATCACAGTAACCTTTTCTTACCTAAAAGTATTCACTTTTGGAGTTGGGGCAAGCGATGTACTTTTAATTCTACCAATTATCGCATACTCAGTAGTTCGCGGCCTGTGACTTGCTGGCTGATCTGGCGCCTTGCTATGCTTGCACTGTAGGTCATCTTCTACAACTAAAAATGCCCTGCAATGCAAGCTCATAGTGACGCCACTGTAGGTAGTAGTGGAGTCTAATCGTCGGAGAGACTCGTAAGGAACTCAAAATATCATTTTAGGACCAGATAATCGATCGCCCTGACTCGTATTTTTTAAAAGGACTTAATCACAATATTGCAGTACCTTATAATTTATTCAACCTAGAATTAACGACGTCTGCGCCCTTAAAGATTCTGAGAATATTTCAAGAGCTTTCAATGGTGGCCAAAGTTAACCGAATGTAGCCATAGAAATGTGATTATAAATTACGTTTGTGAGACCCCGATATTAATTTGAAAGCTTTCATAATCCTGACAGGTAAAGTGAAGTTATAATTACCGTCAAAACTACTTGGAACTTGACTCAAAGTTTTGCATAAATATGGCGTTGGTTTAAAGTTATTATATTGTACTTCAAGTCAAATATTTAACGAGGCCACCTCGGAGCTAGGGCAGAGTAAGATAATGCTTACTGTCAGACTTAATATTGCCGCGGTTTTGTCTGCAGTTGCCTCACAATTGTTTTGTACAGAATTTATTTTTTCTTTTTTAAGGTAGTCGTATCTTGTTGGTGTCACTGGTTTAATTGAGAATTTGACAAGGGTAAATGGAACATAATTTAAGTGGTAAAAAATCGAAGGAAGATAATATTATCCTAATCAGTCAGTGGTATTGCAATGTGCTCACTGGTCATTATGAAGCAATAGACTTGCCGCATTCCATAAGTTATGGTACTGCTTGGACACTGTTTTCTTTTACAAGAAATGCTTCCTACAAGTGATCAGGTTACTCAGCCATTAAATTCATACGAACAATAAATAAAATGACAGTTAACGCATCGAGTTGTTCGGTGTTCTGGTTTCCGTTAAATTACTCGTCGTTTAATTGAGTGTTACTTGAAACTTAATTGGCGACTGTTTCTCACTCACAATACACGAATCATTTATATTGATGTGCCAACAATCAACATATGTCGCTTAATTAGGCCTGTGGCTTTGAGTTCGACACCCGAGTTGGGGACGATGACATTATTCTACGAAAGGTAGACAAATACAACAAGTAATTTTGTGTGATTAAATAATAAATTATTATTAATATGGATCGAGCTCAGTGGCGTGCCATAGATGCCTGTCCAGCAGTAAACTAAGGTAGGCTGATAATGATGATGAAATATTAATGTTTTTATTAAATGTTCTGTCCTTGTAGCTATTAAAAATCGTTCAGACCCCTTACCACGAACTTTTCCGTTGTGGAAGCGAGATGCCACACTACATTGGAAAATGGCCTGCTTTAAGAGTATATGGTCTGAGGGCAGTATGAAGGAAACGAAAAAGTCTTCACCTTTATCAAACTTAACTTTACTATTCCCACTAAAACACAGCAAATCGGATCAATATAAAATTGATAGACATGCAGACTGCAGAGTTTCCTCAGCACAGCTGTCCTATTACCCTGCTGACCCGAGGCGAGCCAATATCTTGAAGCCTCGCTCCACGTTGTCATCGGGCACGGTGTCGATCGCCGGCGCGTCGGGAGATGCATCAATATTCAACCGAGGGACGCGGAATGGCATTGCAGGTGCTATATTTTACTGTGTAAATGTTGTGGAGCTGAGAAATACGCGGAAAGGAAATGATTTGTTACTTGAGGTCCTATTGTTAATACAGTGAATCACACGAGTAGGTATCTTATAACGTTTATGTTATTGACTAGGATTTAAAATTTTGGGAAAGGTTTTTTTATAGTTTCGGTAACCTGTTTATTACTTAATCATAAATTACAACTATTTACAACTTAATCCTAACACACGCGCACAAATAAAAAAAACAATATAATTAAACGAAAATAAACTATTAAAAGCATCATAGTATTCAATTATTCATCCCCATTGACTACCTGTAACCGAATAGGTTTTAGATATATGTAATACATTTTTTATCAAAAAAATGATTAGATATGTTTTGCATGGGCCTGGTCTGTGATTATGTTAAAACTAATGAGCATTTTTGGATTTTTTTACGAATTCCCAACGCAGAATAAAGTATACAAATCTTAACAGACGCCATTTTGTCAAAGGCAAGTTATTTACACCAACTACAAACAAAAACGTAAAGAAAGCAAAATCTCTTTCCACACAGGCACAACCAAAGCCAGAAAATAAACCCGCTCGCTCCGTGGCCTCCGAACTGAGTTGGTTCGCGATGTATGACGTATTTTACATTTAAATTTTATAGTTCTTCGCCCTTGTACTTGCGCACTTCTGCATACTCCAATTTGTATTGTTTATAGCGTATTACACCCCCTGTGTAGCCCGCTTTTATTGCGATCCAACTGTTTAATATAATATCATGGGGAAAGCATGGAGGGTTTATTAGCGCACTGCGCTTGGATATTGATGGGACTGAATGATGTAGCGTGTTTGGGAAGATTTTTTTTGTGCCTTATTCTTGTTGAAAATGTTAAAAATTTCTAAAAATGTCTTGAATGATTATGCAGTTTGAATATGAATGGATTTATTATGTTAGTGTAGTCTTCTTTTCCTTATCGTATGGTTGATGAAACAATCTGGTGTCAGAGTTTAAACCGCCTGAATGCCTCTGAATGACTTAACACACCGTTGAAAAATCTCTGAGGCGTGCCGATTTCCACACGATAATTTCCTTTACCGTTTTGATTAGTAACTAATTTATAATACGCACATGAATTCAAAAGACGTGCCGAGGTTTGACTTGGCGGTCCAACTGTCTTACCACTTGGTTTTCACTGCTCAAACTTAACTTTAAACTTAATATTACCACTGAGAGAGGATACAGATTGAACGTGTGAAATAATTTCTTCTACAATAACTTTGAATACTTAGATGCGCAATTTTTATTCGACTACTTACTTGGTTTTAATGTACAGAAATGAATCATGATTTCATAATTTACAACTTACTCGAAATCATGTAGACGTAATATAATCCTGGTCAAAGAAGTTAGGTTCAAGTTAAAGTCAATTCAGCAAAATGACTTAACTGCTTGACTGGCGCTAATCTATAATTAAAGTTTATTATTACAATCTCGAAACTTGATAATGGCGTCGTAATTATGTTTAATGGACTAATTATATTCTTGTTAAATCACCTCATAGGGTCTCGCTCCGGGAGCGATGGGGGCGGCGCGGACGTAGTCCCCGGCTTAAGTGGCGCAGTATAAAAAGGTTTAAGTGTTTGGAAATTATCAGACATCGGTTTTTACTTCATTTTATAGCATTAGCCTAATGACCTAATGATGTAGATTGTTCAGTATAGGTTAATTTGATTGGCTTGGGCAAAGCAAGGGTAATTGGAATGCTGGTCGAAATAAACATTGCCCCCTTATTCATAATAAATAACAATTTTAAACCAAGGATTAAATTATACCTGTCACTGTTGTTTGCATGACAAGAATAGACATATTAATAGAGTTAATACAGGGTTTAGGTAATGCCGGTATGATCCTCGTTTATGAATAAGGGCAAGTTTGCTATACATTTGGTAAGTCACCACAAGAAAACCCCAGAGAGATGGAGAGAGAATGGTAATGTTCAATTTAAAAAAGCTTTATAAATTCCCCTGAAACTGTTTAACCTACATTTTCTTATTTTTTTTCCATAACTTCATCATCAGCGACAAATACTCTACGGTTGTTAACAATATTATTATGCCTTTCTTTATTTCGGCCGCTTTTTGCCTCCGCCAATCGTAAACTATGGCAAGTCTGCTCTAATCAAGTACTAGTGTCTAGATTAGTATTAGACCAGGTACTAATATTTTATAGAGAGTACAAAATACCCACCCACCGTGATTGTGTCCTGTGTTGTCCCAACAGGCGCAGCAACGGTGATAATTAACTGAAGTGAACTGACGCGGAAGGCGCCCCGTAATTCAAATGAGGTAGTATTAATACTTGGTTTGTCATTTCAGAATTAATTAACATGTCATCGGCACTGTATTACTCGTTAATGAAAAAATCTCGCACAGCATCATTAATTGTAGTTTTATTATAGCCTGTTATTATTGTGTTGTCAAATTCGATAGTGTCACACATACATAATATAATTATGACTGTTTAAAATAACAATAACAACTTTGAATAGTTTGTAACTCTACTAACAAATGAGTATTTTGCCATTCTACGAATCTAACTAAAGAGGATGTATATAGGTAGATAATAAATCTTTACAAAATACGAATAAAATAAACAAAAATGTAAATCTGTTTTTTTTCATTCTTATTTTACGTCTATAATTGCACAACGGCATAAGACCAAAACAATTGTACCCTGAGAAATTGCATAAAGTACTTTGCATCCCGGAGAAATATAAACAATTCGGCGGGCGGGGCCGCGGGCACAGCTACTGTGATGCGTAGGGCTGGTCACGTAGCAAATTGGTTTTACTCTGGATTATGATTTAATTTATATTATCTCCCGCCGCGACCCGGAAATTTAGATACCCCTGCGTACTGCGAAACATTGGTGGGTTTTCTGTGTTCACGAACGTTTCGTGGAGTAATCTGTGATGATGATAAGCTGCTACACTAGGTCGGCTTTACTGTTGCTGGCTTGGACAGGATATGGTCGAGTTAATGTGGTAACTTATAGTATCAAAGCGGAATTATTTTGATTGTAGCAGTTTGTGTGAGTATACATTAATGTGCTTAGGAACAACTTTATAGATGGAAGAACTGCACAATAAGAAAAAAAGTAACGTATGTGTCATTATTGTTTCCTATCCTGTCTTGTCCCTGCGACAATTACTCTGAATAAAATAAGGTTATTTTATTATGTTGATTAAAACTACAACCAGACACTTTCGCGAGTAAATTTATAAGCATTTATTGCCAATGGGACAAAAAGTCTATAAAACACAAGTAATAAATAGTTTCACACCCACTGGGGCGTAGTACTTTAGTCAAACCCGATAGCTCATTTATCCCTAAATAGAAGCTATTAGCGAGCTTCTCAAAACTATCGGGGACCGAAAGTCAATAGTTCAGGGGACTATCTAGTCCCCGTGTTATGACCCCCGTGGGTGCTGTGGAGGTGCGCTGCAAACGGAGCCCAACACAACGTTATTTCACCTTTATCTTTGGTGTCACTTCAAATTACGAGTACACACGAATTCCCGCGGTTCACTAACTTGTACCAACGTAGTTTATCGTCTTATATTGTGTGGCATTTTTATTGCTGTGTGAATACATTATTTGATTTATTTTGTTAATTATTTTGATGATGAAAATTCAAGTATTACCTATATGCCCCTTTCTTCCCATACAGACAAGGGACGATCTTTGACCAACGCGCTAACCGCAAATTGGCGATCTGAAACACACAGAAGTTACCAGATAGGTTATGACACACACATTCCCTTTCATAAATGGGAAAGTCAAGCGTTAGTGGCGATGAGTCCAATATGGTCCTCTATTAATGACAATAGGCTCGCCTGCTATTACATTAGGTTTATTTCAAGTGATTTTTAGAACGTGAAGTTGCCCATGCTTTTGGTGGGGATTACGGGTGCCGTTGTTTGTAAGTTCTACCCCAGCCAAATTCTTCTGTTACCAAACAGGTGTTAAGAATAAGCAGGGGTTTGAAGTAATTACGCGTACAATGTCGACACCACTACGCCGCACGACGACCTAACAAATTTACAGAGAGCACTCAACTGTAATGGAATCTTCACGAATTAATTAAGTACGCATTATTATCGCGGATGAAATATAATTATTGTTTTATGTATTGCAATCTCATTCAACTTAATTATTTTTAGTGTAAGCCCCGGGGCGGTGTGGGGGCGGTAAGCGGGTGAGCTGGCGAAATAATTCAATATACATTCGTTGGAATAAAGATAAGCACTTTAATTCAGTTTTACCAACTTCTTAGATGTTATTCGCTGTAGTTATTAGGTACATACATACATAAAGTCACGCCTGTATCCTTGAGGGGTAGGCAGAGACTATGGATTTCCATTTGCTACGATCCTGGCATACTTCTTTCGCTTCATTCATACGCATCACATTCGTCATACACGCTCGTCCGTTAAGGATACATACTCCTTACATGCCCTTTTTTTAATCCAGACTTTGTAGCTATTAGGTTTCCAGTAGCAATCCAAGGTTTTCAATTATGTCTGTTATGTATAAGTTTACCCGTTCTATAATACTGTGTACTATTTTTGTTTGAAATAAAGGTATGAAACAAACGACTACTAGAACAAAGTCTACCCTTTTAGAGAGTGATTGATGTTTCTTAATATTTTGATAACAGTATTACTTATAAACTTTCAGACTAAGTAAAAATATAGTGTTTTACTAAGTAAACCCTTTATTAAAAGTGTCCAACCAAAATAACAAGTGAACTTTTAGTGGGTATGTGAAGTCACGGGAACTGTCATCAAATCATCATCATCATCAGCCGGAAGACGTCCACTGTTGAACAAAGGCCTTCCCCTTAGGACGCCACAATCAAAGGCAACTTGCCATTTGCACCGGTTGCCTGCAACTCTATCGATGTTGGCGCAAGAGTATTTCAAGAATTTCACTTGTTGGGTTGGGTCCTAGGTTTGATTCTCTAACTGGGTTTTTCTATTCGGTTCGTCTCGGTGGGAGGCACTACTCTGTAACTACCTAGTAGACATTAATACAATTTACGACGTTATTAATCTCAACTTACCACAATCACAACCCAAAGTTACAATAAATATAAGGTTAGTAAGCAATACATATAATGTTAGGAAATACAAAAGAAAATTCTTTTAAGAAGGTCCTACAATTTCTAGCCCTTTTCTAGTTGAAAAGTATTAAATGTTTAATTCAAAGAGCTCGGGCGCTGCCCCACCGGCTCTGCCCGCATGCTGGCGCAGGCGTAATGGCCCCCACTGTTATTTCAGAACTAGATCGTGTTTATACAGAAGAAGACCAGCTTGGTAGTGATAGAATTCTTACTGTTATATAGACTTTGATAACATTACATGGCAGATGTGTGCAGTACACCTACATTTCGCCAGTTATACTATAGTAGTTATAGGGGGCGAGCCTATTGAGAGTTTTCTAATGAGAGCACCCAATAACACTTTGCCCGACCCGGTATCGAACCCAGAACCTCATGCTCAGCATTCGTGCTTAGCGACCACTAGACCAACGAGGTAGATATAAGTTAAAAATACCGTCAACATTATTAATACGCCTTTATTATTAATGTTGTGGGTTTGTTCAATAGTGTATATAATAGATGAATGCTTGTAGCCCCCCTTGTGTCGCATTGGCATATAGATGGTTTGTTAAGATTCATTATACGTTTTCGCTCGAACGATTGCTAGCACTATGGCTGGTACAAACACTACTATTATCAGGTCCAAAAATAAGGTATTAACTTTTTTATATTCTCATTCACGGCCTCTATCATAGTAGACAAAAAGTAATATATGTTTAGTACCAAACCACTCAGCGGGTACGCTCCCATACCCGCTGCCACTGCGACCTCGCCGTAACGAGGCGACAGGCACCATTACCGCGCGCCCGCGTATTGTTTCTACGGCGTACTACGTACTACGGTACGCTATAATACGTACGTATTGTGTACTTAGCGCCCCACTGTATCCGGTGCCCAATTTAAGTCTAGTTACGTTGTGATGAATGGTTTTTATGTTTCGTTTTTACGATTTTTGCCAATTGATGAGTATTTTAGCACAATAATTGGATATTCGAACATAATGTTCTATCTTACTAGGTTCTCTAAATAATACGCTCGTTTGCCACTAGTTGCCTTAAAAATGCCTAAATAGATTCCGCACAAACTGATGTAATTCTCATCTAAATCTGGATCGGATCTGAATCTAAGTTGAACTTAAATATACCTTTTCTGTAGCCAAAGGAAACGCAATGCAGGTACTTTATGGTTATCTGTTTCAGTTTCATAAGTCAACTAGCCTAAACAAAATCACGATGGTCATCCACTTTACCAAAATTAGAGCATCCAAAATAACTATTGTTTTATGGGCAAAGGCGCGGGTCCAACTAGTAATTTATAATCGATTGCAGCAATTATTACACTAAAAACGTGTTGTTGTGATGTCATATTGAATATTTGCATCTGTCGGCGCCATGTCGGCGCACGTCAGAATGTCATTGTCAAGAGTGACAGATTGCCAACGTCACTCGACGTCAGAATGTCATTGTCAAGAGTGACAGATTGCCAACGTCACTCGACGTCAGAATGTCATTGTCAAGAGTGACAGATTGCCAACATCACTCTAGCGGAGCGTCGAGGCAATGGTAGCGGGGCGGCCATCTTAGAGGTCACTCTTTGATGAGCGGTCGCCAGCGCACCACGTTTTCGACGAATCGCTATCCATCGCCTTAAACCTAGTATATTAACGTGATTAGTGCTGAACAGAGTATTTGTGATTATCATTTACGCAATTGTAGAATTATTTTTAATATTATAGAAGTAAAATCGTTTAAGTTGCAAAGACAATACGTTTAATTTTAATTACCCTGATTGGATTGCCCACAACATACCCACATTGCAAGATGGATTCTCATGAAGGCCGTCCTGAGCTTTCACATCTTTAATTGCATATGTATATATTTTAGGTATTGTAATCAGGTGCATAACAAAAACAAAAACGCAATTTACACTGTCACTTGAACTAATAATTAAAAATAATCGCGTCCTACATTACTAAGCAGCAAACAATTTCGTGCTCTGCTCACAACCTAAGTGGAGAGTCGTAAACTACACGTCTAAATGAGCCCACAACTTGAGAGGCTGCTAGCTCGCTCTCACCCTGAGAAGCACTCAGCGACAGATAATGCCGAACGAAAATATTTACGTTAACGTCGAGCGAGAAATTAAACGTTTTGTGCATTGTATTCCATTAACGTCTAATTTGAAACTGTTAATTAATACTTGGAAAGTATCTCCCTTCCCTTACAAAATTTAATTTCATTTCGTTTAAAAAAAGACGTTGCTCCAACCCTAGGAACATCTCCTGTGTCGTGGGTGCGTTTCACAAAGATGAATATATATATATTACATACACAAACACCCAGGCTTAGGACAATCATTTGCGGATCGCACAATTTTTTTGTCCTGTGCGGGAATCGAACCCGCAACCAGAACAGCAGTCCAATCGGGTCGTCAGATTTGACAATTTTTAATGATTGATATTTTCTGATTTTGTCATTAGCATGTTAATGAATAGAGACGCTAATAGAGCTTAAAAGGCTTTTAGTTCATGAAAGGTTGGTAAAGACTAGTTGTCGCCTGTAATTTCTTTAGCTTGGTGAATAAGGAAAGGAAGCTTCCTGGAAGAAATTTCTTTATGAACATAAGCAGTACCTTTGTACTTAATGTTACTCTTGATGTTTGTTTTTGTTTATCTAACCTGTGTAAATACCTACATGGTTAACACATAAATAAAATAGCTGTTTCTAGGATTCGCTTTATATTCTCAAGATGTTCCGGCTTTCAAAATATTTTATAAGACCCTACACGAGTGTTAACTATATTTAATTATCCAGTACATCCAGCCTAGCTGACTGGTTAATGTTAAAACAATAGGAGAAGGAGACATACAACTCTGTTTTTTTACCGCTAAATTATCTGCAACTAAACATTTAAAACATGCAAGTAAACTATCAAAACCGTCTAACTCACTATAAGAATAGCATCTAAAACTTGTACCAACAAGCTTGAATTCGTTTCCCTAAGTGTCGGTGTACCACTTAAGAGCTCAAACACTAGACGGGCAAGACCTAGCGCTGAACCAATAGCCCGGCTGCTAACTACCGCGCAAACATTTGCTGAGCACACCTCGCCTTCTTTTGTTATTGTTGTATTAGCTGTTGTGGGGGAACTACCTTTGTTTTATTACAAGTGTATACCATGCTTTAGCCCTTATACTTATTAAAATAAATGTTTTATTGTTGATTAAATTTGTTAATTTCAATAGGCTGTGTGGCATTATCGCCTAAAGCTGCTTATTTCAGATAATTAGCAACAAACAAAATAATTACTCATGTGTAGATATTAAATTAGGTAATTTAATTTGCGTATGGTATTGACATTTTAATCAGGATTCTCTGAATAGAATGATGATTGGCATTTAATTAAAATTAACCAGTTATTGCATGATTTTGAGTTGTGATGACGATAATTATAATCACTCTGATATAAATTAGAGTTCGATATACTGAGATGCAATCTGAGTCAGTATCTAAAATAACAGAATCATTAATAGGGCTTACAAATTAAAGCATGTCTAAGAATTGGCGCATCAAGATCAAAGGCATTATTTAAATAATTCTGCACATTAATTCCCCATTAAAACAATAAGAACGAATACCAAATACCAAAAGAACATCACTTGTGCTTTTCGAGTACCTCTACAAATAAAGCCGTGTTCACACTGTTGCGCCGCGCGACACGCGACACGCGACCGCGCGGCCACACGTTTGTCGCCTGTCGTTTATCGGGTTATTGTCCGCGAACAAGCAATACGAAACACGAAACAATATTACCCGAGCGATTGTGAGGAAACGCCGAACATACATAACGGCAACTTTAATGGCTCACAATATTTTACAATCCGATTCTGCGGGTTATAAATGTGACGTTTACGTGAAAACAGTGGTTTGTGTCGCTCCCAATGAGCAATGGTTTATGTGACGTTTAGGTTTTGTTACCGTTCAGACAGCCTTTTATTTTTGTAAATAAACTGTGGGTTTATTGATTGATTCGAATGAAAAGTTCGTTTTATGTATACCACTTTAAAATATATTTTATTTGCATTTGCATATTTAGGTACTGTCTTATTCTCCATTATAAATAATATAAGACCCATTATGTTACGAATTTTAGTCTGTTGGTAAAATAACAATTAACTTGAAAAACATACCAATGTTATGTGTCTAAAGTATGCAAACTATTTTATGGTATAATCGCATATTTGAATACGGTTTTGTATTTATGCAAATAATGTTAGTGCGAAGCAAAACAGCATACCTGCATTCCGTGCGCCCTCTATTAAATATTATAGTGAAACACGGAATGCCTGACAAGCCTGTATACATGAAACTGTAATGGTTATCGCTCAATCGCGCGAGTGAGTTACTACGAGTATCCCAGTGTACTCATACCTTAAGTATCTGGAAACAAGAGTGTTAGTTGTGTACACACTTCAAGCATGATCACATTCTATAACTTAATTATGTTTAATGTCATGATGACGCTTGAGTTTCCAGAAGGGGTAAGAATAGGGGTGCACCGCTTCACCTACATTTCACCTATCAGTGTCGGCCTAATGAGTAAGGCTTATTTTCATTTATCAAACAAAGCTAGCCTGTGTATTACGCCAAATAAGTTAATTATGTTTTAGAAAAGTCGAAATTACGTCTAGCCAAGATAGGAACACACAAGCTTGCGTATAGCAGTCCGATTTGTTAACTACTAGGCCAACACGACCTTATACGATCGTTAAAAAAGGTATTCTACTGACCCAACGCTGGTAGAAAATTTCCAGAATGTTCTCTACACTATGCAGTATCTCACTTAATGTATGCAGCAAGTTTATTTACGTGATAAAGTGTGTTAAACATAATTGGCGCGGAGTCACGAGCCGGTGATGTTAATCACTCAATTGGCGTTTCGACCGTTAAATGTTACGTGGCCAGTTAAACGCGCGAGGCCACGGATTTAGAAGGGGGGGCTATTCTTTAATTATAAGCAAATTTTACGTGGAAATTTTACCAGTTTTTTTATGATTTAGGCTTAAAGTTTAGAATAGGAGGAGCATAATATGATTATTATTACTATTTAATTTAAATCTAGCTTAGTTAATATTTAATTTTTTGCATGGGATTCACGTATGGGACAAAAAAATATGTGATGAGAGTTTTTTCCCGAGTTTGAGATATTTCATGATTGTGAAACACGCCCTTGATATTGGAGAAGCTCGTCTGTGAGACGAGGTTTTAAAAAAATCTCAGAACTTTTTTATAAAAAAAATAGCTAGCCTCACTAAACTTTATACAAATAATTATTAAATGTCCTAAATACACTCAACCTTAAATAGCCGAATAATTATATAAGTTTCATTAAACGCCGTCAATGTGCTCAGTTTATTTTAACTGGGGTAGTTAACCGGCGTCATGATCTTAAATATTCGTTCGGCGAATAACCTTAAAGTCCGTAACGGTCGTGTACTAATGAACGTATCATGGTAATTGGCTAATCGAGCGGCTAATCATCCGGAGCAGGTTTATGGAGACAGCTCTTCGCAATATACACTAATTTAGACATTATTTGGACAGTGATGTTCTTGTCTGGCCGGTGTTGGGATGATAGGTAAATAATGCATTCCCCTTTCGTCATTTAGAGAGTCGTTAGAGTGAGAAATGTAAATGCTGATGATTGACTGATGATGAGCGTAAGAAATTTAAACTTAAAGACTCTTGATCTTGATAGACGAAAATAACTCTTTCTGCTCGTTAATAAGATAAAGGGCGTAATTCAACTTAATAATGTATTTTGGAAAACACTTCTTTTTCTATATGTTAATTAGGTAAAACTAATATGATTCCAGAATCTTTGGCAAGTTACACATATCTAACTCTTGAAAACAACATAGTAATCCCTAAAACATACTATCAATATCACCCGCGACATCGCGCGTCCACAGCCCGCCCGCCGCCGGTACAGTCAGCACCCACCTCACGTACGCACTTAAAACCGTCATACTTGTGCACACAGTTCAAGTTAATTGGGATCACTTACCGGTGTCATAACTCGGTACCAATTGTGTACTATTCTCACGTTCGTCATACGAAGTTTGACGGCAACTTGGTAGTATAGTTTGTTTGTACGGTGAGCCGTTCAGTTCGGAGTCAGATTGTGTTCCGCTATTATCTCGGAATGGCGTATGTTTAGATTAATAAATGGATTGTTGGTTTTCGAGTCGGCAGTCATTTGTTGGCGGAGGATAATTGATGTCGCGCATTAACCAGCAATTAGACTGTGGTAGTGTACGTTATATTTGAGACAAATGTAGTGAGACAATTTTGTACGTTTCTTTGAAATCTGTGCTTTAAAAATAACCACTTTTAGTCGAAGAATGGTTGAATAGGGGTACAAAATTAGTGTCGTGTTTCATAAGGTAAAGGTGACTAAACAAATTCCATTAGTATTCTTAGCTGCTATCGAATAATAATTATGACCAAAAAAATATAGTAACAGAATATTCCCCTATAATAGAAACATGTTCATATTCGGGAAGTATTTGGATATGCCATAGCTTGCTAAATTATTATCCTTTCAAGAAGATCAGTCAGTTCAGATACGGACTATAAAGCAATCTCGTATTTGGTTTATATAATTGTAAATCAAAACATTCTCGACGGAAAAGCTTCTTTAGACAAAAATAAAGCCTCATTCCCAACAATGAATCCACTCAAAAATCATAAAATTAATCCCAAACAACTTCCAATACGTTTCATTCCGCACGGCGCGTCATTGATGATAATATTAGATAAAACAATATTAATTTAAAATCGTATTTCCGATAAAAATTCCGCAATCTCGGCAGCGGAACGTTTATCAGTTTATTACGGGTTTAAGCGGTTACGTGATGAGAATACGTTGTACGTCACCGTTGTTACGCACCGTGAACTCTGACAGTCATACTGTAAATATGTATCACATAAGTTGTCAAAAGAGCAGGGGAATACATGTACTTTTGTGACGTGTGTATGCTTTTGCTCATAAAAAGAAGAATAAGTACTTATAAAGAGGATTATGTGTTATGACTCTCTCTCATCGTTTCCTTTTTTATCTCTTCTATCTGTCATCGAAGCGCCACTGATGTTTGGAGATTGATAAGGCTTTTGTCATCTTCAAATTCAAACTACGTTTAGCTCGCTAGGTATTTACTTCACCGTCCCACGTAAGATGTAGCCTTAGAATCTGGTTTGCTGCCTATGAATTGTTTTTCAAATTATTTTGGAATGTCTTTCTGCATTTAAATGTAGTGGAGCTATTTATAATGTATTTCCTTTTCACCAAACTACTTCTTTGTTTATGTTTTTATTTTCTTTTTACGCCGTTTTTGGGATCTGCTGATGTTTTTTTTAGGTTTCACAGGAGTTGTACTAAAGTCTGCACTAAAGATGATTTTTTTAATTTTCCAAAGAGACATTGTAAAAGTGCCATGCACATAATGTAAGTTATTCATCTTAATAAATAATGTAACCAATGAATTACCTTTCCAATTTCACCCTAAAATAACATTTGGAACAAACCGTTAGAAAATAAAATGTATTAACATTTCTCAACATTTTCGATTCAAATCAGATTAGTGTATTGGAACTCGTGAAAAATGTAAGTCCGCGTGCATGTGACATGTATTAGGCTCATAAAATTGTTAATGTGTGATACAAACGTATTTGTATGGGACACGGATGTGCCCCGTATTTTCGTAACGACTTCATAACGTATTCAAATGTGTTTTTTGTAACATTATTCTGTGAGAGGTATGCAGGCGGGTTGTATTTGAGTGATCCTTTCAAATTCGTAGTATATGCCACTGATGTTTGGAGATTGATTAGGCTTATATTGCTAGAGGCTTAGGCTTTGATTCTTCGGTTATACGTGCAGCTGAAACATTGCAATGAAATGTAAGAATTTCTATTAAGTTTTCTAGATATTCAATATAACATTTCAGTGGATTTCTACTAAAATCTTTCCATGGTTTTCATAGGAACCTGGGTTCTCCTTTTGGTATACAGAGTCGTAGTTTATGCCACTTTCTGGTCTAATAGCTAATTTGCCGCGTGAATATAAGCCAACCAATAATAACCACATTTACAGGAAGGTTTGTCAAAGCCGTTGTAATCATCTTGCAACTAAAAATGCTTGAAGACAAGTTGTGTTGCCAACTAACTAAATACCAAGTAAAGATAAAATCGTAGGTAATTAATAGAAAACCACGTTAGAGAAATTCCTTTAAATAAATCTTAGCTCTGATACCAGGGCAGCATAGCCTGTCAGATGTTGTTGTTCCCGCGGGCCGCCTGCGAGCGCCGCACATTATCGACGTCTTTAGTCTAATGCAGCAGTTTATGGCCTCCTGATGGCAGGAGATGAGACGCCATCATTATATTATTATGATAAACAAGCAAAACAAAGGGGTTGGTTTATCTACTGTTTGCAGTCGTATTTGGGGTGAATAACTTGTTTGTTAGATTTTGAGTTATAGACGTAGGGATTTTTTGGAGTTTCTGTATTATTTTCGTTGACTTTGAAAATAAGATATCTCTTGAATAAATTAGGCGTATATTTTTCTTATAACATGATGTCTAAATTCTGCTACTATAGGTGGATTATTTTATTTGTTGTTCAGGGATCTGATAATCGATTAAAAACATTTGCTTAAAAGAGAACAAGGCGTACGACGTAATTCATATAAAATTCCAACAAAACCAACTCGAAATGATTCGTAATTACACAAGGTAGAAGTACTCACACAAGCCAACTTACAGAAACTTCACCCACATAAGATTCGAACTGGCACTCGTCTGGAAACATAATAACTGTTGTAAAATCATTCGTTACATAAATTACCGAAAGTCCTGAACTTTCCCTCTTGTTATGTTTCAAGTATTTCTGAGCAGATATGTTTATTTAATAAGGAACTTTTGTCTACCCTCTGTAAATTTTTATTTAATTATAGATTAACATACTATTTTACAAATATATACAACTTAATTCTAATACAAAATAAAAACAATATATACAAAAATAAAAAGTTAAAAAGCATCAAAGAATTCATCCCCATCGATGTCAACCGGTAACGTGCCCAAAAGACTGGCAGCATTGCCACTGTAATGAAACAACTTTGTTTCATAAATTACTCAGGGTTTTTTGACAGTCCGCTTGCGTGTGTTCGTTAAATTGAATACCTTGACACGTGCCTGAAGGGAGGCTAATATTAGTCTCCCTTTAGGCACATGTCACTTATCCAGTTTGTGTCTTAGATTATTAGATAATTTCAAGTGTTTTCATCTCACCACATTACACTATAGTCTTCCAAGCGCATATATTGAAGATAGCATCTGCCCGCGACTTTGTCTGCGTGAAAAGGTTTGCGTGTCTTTTCATACACATAGTAGCTTATGTCCACCCTAAAGGTCCATACTAAATAAATGTATAATTCATAATATTGATAATTTTTTAAATAAGATGGATGGTTCCAAAGATTATCCTATCCATTCCATGCAAATAAAAATATACAAACAAAGAAAAAACGACACATCTTTATAATTTAAGTCCAGTATTTTCAAGGGAGACGGCAATTTCGGAAAATCTGCTAGAATGTTTTGGTAAATGACGATCATAGAATACACAAAAGTCCAAGAGGATATTGTGCCTCACCCTAGAATACCCGGCATGGTTGCATGTAATGTAATAAGATAATTTGGAAGTGTAATGAATTTGGAGCTTGTTCCGGCAGCATATGGCTGTAATGGCCGCCTAGAACTGCTTAGATCTGTTTATAGTCAATTTGCGTAGATTTGAATACGTTTATCTAAATTACATGGTAAACTCCACAGCTCTCACTCACTATCGATTTGGCGGTAATTACATTTTAGGCAATAGACGAATATGTAATTCAGTCATAATAGAAGCATAATAGATAGCATTAGATAGTACTAGTGAAGTAAAACTGATCTTAAAAACTTGCAAAAACATCTGATAGTAGCAATATTACCAATTATTATCGTATGGTTGAAAAACTGCTTGGTGTCAGAGTTTAAACCGCCTGCTGGCCTCTGGCAAGACTACACATCGTTAAAGGTATCTCAGGTATGCCAGTTTCCTCACGATGTTTTCCTTCTACGTTTTTAGCAACTGATAACTAATTTATAGAACTCACATAGTTTCGAAAAGGCATTGGTGCGTGCCGTGGTTTATACTTGCGACCTTCGACTTAGAGAAGACGTCCACTGATGGATTGGTGATATAATCTCCACGCTGGCAAGCGGCTTTTGCTTTGGGATCGCATTATTGGTGGTGAAGTTACAGAAGACGTTATGCCCATCTTCTACATTTTCCCTTAGTCGCCTCTTACGACACCTACGGAAGGAAAGTAGGTGATCAATTCTTGGCTGGATACCACTCGGCACAGTAAGTGTAATTTACCAAATTATATTAAAGTGAATAATATACATAGTATCAGCGTGTAAGTCTAAAGTACGCAGGCGCTGCAAACTGTGACGTCATGTGTCTCAACAAATTAATATCACTCTGCAACAAGTTTCCCGCTTCATTAAGAAGTGCTAATAGAGTTATATCAGCTGCTGTATACTTGCTTCGACTTATTATAAAAGCTTTCCTTTTGTAAGGCACCTTTAAAGTGTTTTCCTGTTTGACTTTATACATGTAGCTCATCGGATACTCAAATTTAAGATACATCTACAGAGGTAACTAAAAATCAAAATCAAAATAATTTATTTGCTTTAAACACGTGTGAGTTTTGGTGATAACCAAGATTTATAGTACAACATGTTTTACCTATACTGAGGTGTGCAAATATAGTTTTTATGTAAAAGTATTTAGGTTTTGTTTAGGATATTACCTAGTCTTTTTTCAAGGTTTAAAAGTATTTTATAAATAATTAACTCCGTACACACTGTCTCTCAAAGACCGCCTTGTTCTCCCGGTCCTGGGTTCGAAGCCGGTTAGGTTGATAGCAATGGCTTCGCCACCCACTACATTACAGCTTAAGAGCTAGAGTAACATAACTGGCGAAATGTTCTGCCTGCTCCTACGGCGAATATAGGCGTAATGTTATATGTTTTTTTATGTTTCCTACATAAAGTAATTAATATAACATGTTCGTATGTTTTAAGATTACAAAGGTGACCTGCCCGCTGACTATAAACTTTTAAAACAGGAGAGTTTACAATGTGGAAGCGAGACGCAGCTACGTGCAGTGTAATGCGGCGTCTCGCTTCCACAACGTAAACTGTCCTGCTTTAAGAGTTTATGGTGAGAGGGCAGTAATTGGAAATGAATTAGTTTCACCAAAGAGCGGGCCTGAGCCAGAAATAAAAGGTCTGCTAATATAAGCATTGTTTGATCTTGTTCGCCCCTATTACCAGCTACAATTAATTTGTACAAACCGAGTCTTGTCGGTTTATTATTTGTAGTAAATTAGATATTATTGAACGTGGCGAGGTGTGACAGGGTTAAACTTTATCATTGTCCTCATCTTATTATTTAGGCCGTAGCTGCAGGAAAATGGCTTCCTTGTTGTTTTTCATTTATTGTTTGGGCTGGCGCTCAATCTAAAAGAAGAAAAACATTTACTAGAACATCGCGGAGAACATAGCAGCTAAGAATCTGATTACCGTCAAATTGTTAGCTACGTCACTTGTTAAAAGGCCTTACATTTAGGTCTCACTAAATATTAGCGAAAACGGGAATAAGTTTGCAATGGGGCAATACTGTAGGCACTTACCATCCTGAAATATTCACAAGTTATATTTGTTCCCAGGGATAGACCTTCCCTGAAACACTAGCTACCTGTTACGAGGCAATCAAACTTTACGACGGCAATCGTCATGAAAACTGACTGCGATGGAACTCGCGAGCCCTAACTGCGGAAGGATTAATCTCAACAACAAGACAAAATAACTTTCGATTGCACAATAAATTGACTCATAAAACAGTGGAGTAACTTCGAACCAGATTCTCTACAGCAGATTAGTATTCGCGCCCCATCCGGCCGCTGGTAAAATAATCCAACCCGCTTATTCCGGACTTATATTTGAACTTCAATATAATATTATTGACATAAAAAATTCACTCTCTTTGATGTAACGTATTACAAATATATTTTCTTATGTTTACTGTGGAAAAATATTCAGTAATAACTTGGGAGAGCGCGCATTTCAGATTGTGACTCATGTAAAATTTATAAAGTGCTTCCGACGAATTTATTGTAACAGTTTCAGAAAAGAAATTCTATAGTGGCTCACTGTTCAGACTATTTGGACGATACTTGACTATCTATCTACGTCTAGTTTGTTTCTATAAATAGACTACCCAGACTGGACTCGGCCTCAATCGACAACTTTAGTTAGGTATTACTTTGTAGTGTAATTATTTAATCGCCGCGCTTGATACAAAAACAAAGTAAATAGTAGTAGGCATACTTAAGGATCAACTTACTGTTTTATAAAAGTGAGTGCTTTATTTTTTGTAATAGTAATATACTAACTTGTTGAGTAGAATTACGTAATCTTTTATACAATTTTGTGTACAAAATTTTATCCAATTAAACCTTTAGCCAAATTGTATTGGTTCTCCGAACGGTTAAGAAATGGCGTGTGAATTGTATATTATGTAGGTATATATTTCCCACTTACATTGCGCCCAACGTATTAGTTTCGTGTAAAAGGGGATGAAAGCCTACTAAATGCAGAATTAATTATTGAAATATAACGTAATGTATGCACTGTACATAGCTCCCACTACAAAACAATTAATTTTCATCAAAATCTATTTTACTAACGTTACAAACGTATTAATTAAAACGTTGTTTATGCTTTTAACAACATATCTACCTATATATTAAACATTTATTTTACAAGAGCCTACAAATTGACGAGTTGGCTATTTCAATTGTCATTACAATGCAGAAGATATGTATATCAGTAATAGCCGAGTGGTATGACCGTTGGACTGCCAAGTCGAAGGTCGCAAGTTTATACCCCGGCACGCACCAATGTCTTTACGAATTTACGTGCGTACTAAAAATTAGTTGTCAGTTGCTAAAAACGGTGAAGGAACACATTGTAAGGAATGCAGCACACCTGTGAGATTTCTCAACGATGTGTAAAGCCACGTCAGAGGTCCACAGGCGCATTAAACTCTCACACCAGGTTGATATCAACCGTATGAGAAGAAGAAGAATAGAAAAGAACAGGTGATAATCTTGATGATTAATTCTTATATACGAACAATTCCCGGTACATAATAGTATAGGTATTTATTATCCTATGTATTTATATAACACGAGATGACTAAAGGGGAGAGTGCTCTCTCTAAGTCATGAAGGCTTAATAAGCATAAGTAATTCCATTGATAACTTGCAACTTAATGACTGCGCAAAGAAGAATTAGTTACGCCGTATTACCCGCGTAACACAATTTGCGGGCGGACATTACGTAGTGAGGGGGAGTGGGGGGAGAGGGGTGCACATGAGTCTTATAAGGGATGTAAAATATTCATAAGCTGGTAAGTGATGCCATCGATTATTATAATGTGCGCTACGGGCACTTGGCCGCGGGGTGCTCGGCGACACAAGTGCTGACTATTATTCATTTTATTCCTACTCTGGGGTGCAAATATGTCGCCTGCCTCTGATGCCTCTACGAGTGATGGTCTGATCCAGCGTAACCTAAACACAATCTTGCTAACATTGTTATTGACTGACATAATACCATGGCATAACTCGTTCACAAGTGACACGACCGGAGAGAGATCTGGTTCAGGAACAACTGCTCAACGAGCTTTCTGAAGCACGGCGGGGCCTCGGCATGAGAAAACGGTCAACAACCAAAGGCTGACCCCGGAAACACGGCTTAATCTCTCATATTACTGTTCTGCGCGGTAGCTACGGGCCACACAATTAGTATACATACGAAGACTGCTTTGACCAAGGTCTCTTATTTGAGGCATGTCTAGTTCTATAGCAAATAATATCTTTATATAGTCTTATCGATTTCATAGTAAAGCCCCCTTAAAGCGTATAGCTCATAGCTTCTCCTCCAAAGCTCAGAGGTCTTATCGACTCAACGGATTAAGTACATTGTAATTTAACAAATGAGCGCAGGAAACTCTATAGGGAAGATCAAACAACTTATACGTTGATCCTTAAATCCTAAAAAATGTCGAACGATCGAACTCTTAAAGACTTTATGAGTAACAAAAAAGCTTTCAAACAAAAACTGAGTTCCAAAAGGAATTAAATCGGAATAAATATAAGAAAACCTCGAGTGCTGCCGTCGCCGGCACGGTCGTCTTGTTGTCATAAAAAAATGTTAGGACCCGGAAATAGCCGAGTATGGCAACTTCGGGTTGATGATGGTCGAAAATTTTCGGCAAAACAACATCAGAAACAGTAAAGCGGAAAAGCCGATGGGTAATGACCTCCGGGCCGGCCGGTCGACCGGAACGGCGTAAAATGTTACGGAATACGCCCCGGCCGACGGAAACCGCTTGAAAATTTGTAACAAAGAATATGGAGCAATGGAGACGTAAACTATGGGCCCTATACTCGTGACCCCACGGCTTAGTTATTGGATCCTAGACCTTTTATAAGTTCGTTTGGATATTGAGTCGAGTTTTATTTACAAGTTCGGCCTCCCAACAAATGTCTTTGTTCTTGACTATACAATTTCGAAATTATTTTATTCAAAGTAAAGTTATTTCAAATTGTTTTGGAAGCTCAATGGAATTTTAACTGCTTAAAAGTTATAGCTGGAGGGAAGGATTAGGTATTTCCACATTTTAATATGTGAATATTTTAATGGTGAGGTTTGTAGCATTCACTGGGGTTACACGTTATGAACATTTTCATGGATTACAGTGGGATTTTATTTTAGTCTCTTCATGCTTTTGTGGCCTATAAAAAATTATTTTTGTTTGGTAACTATAAATCTGTCTGTGTCAGTGCAACGTGTTTTGGTCGTTAGGTAAATTAAGACCTGAACTGTAAACTTATGTTTAAATGACTAGCAAATGATTAAAAACTACAATATTATTTGTAAAACAGGTTTTGCACAGAAGGTATAAATTTAGAAAAGGTACTCACAAACATAATCTTTTAAATTAGGACGCGCCATTTATGTCATTATTTCGAATGCACTCTCTAAATAATAGGAAGACACTGTTAGTCTATCATTAAAGTAAATTGCTGCTTCAAACGGGAGACGATCACTCGATGCTGGCTTTGTTTCTGTTTTATAGCACTTTTACTATAGTTATGAATATAAATTATTATGCAAATACATGACGTAAAGACAGTCAAAGTGATAAACAACAGAGAGGCTATCAAGAGACAAGTTTACGAGTGAACACACAGTATGAGTGAGTGTATTAAATAGGAATGTTGACTTCATTGTTTTAGGGGCTATACTTGGTCTTAGAAGTCGGCTATGATCTTATTTTACCCGACTACGAAAGGGTAAGCGTGGTCCTAGGAGTCGGGCGAACTTGATTCTTATATTTACCCAACTTCGGAGCAGGATAAAGGGGGTGATTAATTTATTTATTCTGTCAAGCCTTTGACAGAAGCCTCTGATTTCAGAGGGTGGATGTATACAGAGCAAGTGCCCATGGACACTTGTGTCATCATCAGCCGGAAGACGTCCACTGTTGAACTGGTGTTTCCCTTAGGGGAAAAAATAGTTATCCTCCTGAAGGTGTTTAGCACTGAGAATCTTACGAGAATAAAGCTTGTAAGTACAAATAAAACGTATTAAGATAGATACTCTTCAATCCCAATGTTGTTTTTTAGTCAGAAATTTGCTAAATAACTGCAAAGTATTGCGTTGTAAGCGCAAGAGTAAAAAAATTGCTACATATGTATACGTTATTAATTCATGTCCATAAAAATACTGTTTGAGCTACGCAAAAAAAAAATCAGCAAACTACATACATCATTTCCCATACTTGTGAGAGAGTATAAAAATTCTAATAAACGTAACCTCATCAGGCGACAGAGGGCAGCACCATCGTGAGTTACACGTATTGTGAGTTATCGTCAATCTGCACAAAAATAAACGTAGGGAATAGCAGACGCTTATAATTCCGTGCGAGTATGGGGGTCGAACCTGCCTACTGTTAACGAGCGGGCGTTACGTTCTCACAAACGAGCGTGGCGATCGAAATGCTCCATGTATATGTACTACATATATCAGGTATATTGTAGTACACTAGCCTCTTTGGCCGGTAAGTGCGACTGCTAAGCTGCTACGGTCCTGGGTTCGAAGCCCGGGTCGGGGAAAGTGTTACTCGGTTTTACCATTTGGTAATTTTCAGTAGCAGTACGGAGTCTCGATTTGTGCCTGGTAAATAAAACCAAAATAACTAGCGAAATGTGGGTGAACTATACGTGCACCTCTGCCTACCTGTTGTAGGCTCGAACTATAATAGTGAGTGAAAGAGTACCTTGTTACCATTCAGAGATATCCTTGATGGTGGATGTAAGTAAATATTCACGTTTGTCTGCATTAATATTAACAAGGAATCGTGCTCTTGATATGGTCAGTAGGACGTCGTTTTAAAATACAGTTCTCGAGGTGAAGTAAAGATATTACGAAATTCGTCACTTTCAACAAAATTGATTATGTGTTACGTCTGTATAGGTATCTACTTTATATATTTAGGCATAGAGTTCCTTTTTCTTAACTTTGACTCACGTTAAGGAATTATTTTGTACATTGTGTGCGAGTTGTGGCATTACAGTCAATGTTACATGCGCAAGCACTGACCCAAATAACTGATCACCTACATAATGTCCCAAACCCAATTGAAGCACACCAATATTTTAGCCTCACCGCTCAACCAAACATAATACCCTAACACTTGTGTTCGCGTCACTACGTCATTCATTTGCATACTCGTCTTAACTGGATAGAGACATCTATCGTCATCGGTAACAATGATGAGTGCTGCTCTCCCGCTCTCACCGCACTGTACTTTGCTAAATCGTCCGTAGACGCTGAGTGAGTCTACTGAGAGTCTACTGCTACATTTACACAGCATTAGCCATTTCGTGGAAACCAACCATAGCAACGCGTTATGCTCACAGCAACAATAATAATGTATAGCATCGTGTCTGGATTTAGAGAATGGAGACAGAGGTATCCCATTACATCCCAATCCACGAATTACAATTATATTATTGAGTGTAATAATAATTATTGTCAACGGGGAGCGTGTTGCCATTTCTCGTGCAATTATTAGTCAATGGTTTTAAATATTTATAAAGAAACCCAAAAAAATCGTTGTTCTGTTCGAAGCTCACCTTATTAAAAAGTTCCTAAATTCCTCCTGAGTGAACTCGCAAATATCTCACTTTAAAAAACGTCATCAATAAAATTAACTATCTTGACCACAGATGTTAAATACCAAGTAGTTCCTTATCTTAACAATGATACTTATTAATACTTGTGCAAGTGCATGATATTTCTGTACAGAGGTTTTTAGTTTATTTATTTTCACCAGCTTAGCAACAACGCGAAAAATACCAATGTTATTTTTATTCACACTAAAAATAACTGTCAGGCTGATTTGGGGTAAGAAATAGACTTCCTTATAAACGCTGAAGGGTCAAAAAGGTGCAGGCGCGATGAGCTACTCACTTATTTTGCTAGTTGAAACAAAAACGAGTTCCTTATTATTTTGAGAAAATTGTTTGGGTGGAGATAGGGTGCTTCCGTGAAGTACACCCATTTATATACTGCTTTAGGCTTATTTTTTGTAAGATAAAGACTCGAAATACTTCTCCAAAAATAGGTAGTAGTAGTACGATCCTCCATTCTTCAGTAGTGGATTGTATTTCTTGGTTAAGATAAGTTCACCGACAAAACAGAATAGAAGTACAAATACTGTATGTTAAACTTTAAACTTAAACTTACCTGAATGAATTCCAGTGCCTAACCCAATGGATGGTGGAAGTAAAGTAGAAGTTGCGTGCAAAGGAATTATAGCAGTTAGACACTGTCGTCTTGTAAATAATAAGATTTACTGATGAACATTGTGCGTTTGCCTTAACCATACATCCATACTTATATTATAAATGTGAAAGTAACTCTGTCTGTCCATCTGTTACACCTTCACGACTAAACCGCTGGACGGATTTTGGTGCGATTTGGCATGTAGAAAGATTAAGACCTGAGAAAGGACATTGGCTACTTAACGCGGGAGAAGCCGCGGGCAAAAGCTAATAATAAATAATTTGCAGATCCAGTAATGGAGGGCGCCCGCTACCTATAGCACATGCCGAAGCACATACATAATTTACTGGACTAACCGTTCCTACGTACCGGCTAACTGTGTAACTGTCCCATGAAAGCATAAGTAGATGATCAGCAAAAATAGTTGCGAGGCAAACCGCTCAAAGTGCAACTTAGGTATCGTCATTTATAGAGACTCTACTCGCAACATTAAAGCGATACTAATAAATTATTTGAAGCCAAGAAAAATCTTTTAAAACACCCGATTTATGATTACAAATCGAAGGAAGAGAAACACTAAAATATTCAATACAAGAGTGTGTTTGCCCCAATTGGCCCACACAGTCCGGTGGCGATCTACGGAACCATTAATTTCTTTGATATAGGTACCTTTTATCCGAAACGTCTACACAACAACTGTGCGAAATTTACTTGCGTTTGGAGGATATAAAATGTGAACAATAGATACCCAAGTCAATGTTCTTTAACTGGTTGTTAAAAGTAAGTCTGAGTTTTAATATTCTGCTATATGTTTTTTATTTCCCTTTACGGCAGTGTTTATACAATCGATCATTAAAAACTAGAATATCACATGGAAATAAATATTATAAGTCACATTATTAGGTACAAATTTACAACATACAGAAGGGTTATTAAGTAATATAGTTTATAAGGAATTTTCACCTTTGCTCCTAAAGGAAAAACGTCTTAGTTAGCATTGCCTTTACTGACATTATTTTCTTTTGTACTGCATATACTCAAGAAATGATGTACGATGAAAACTGTTACTAAGCTTTCTCCTTAAAAGCATGTTGTTTCTTTATGATATCCGTGAATTAATTTATATTATCTTCCTTAAACATTAATCATTTTAAGTGATTATAATGCCCATAAAAATCCCAAGATTAATTGTAATATTAATACATAAAAAAAGTACATTGAACTTTGGCGGGGTAAAAGTTGGAATCTTCACAGAGTGACACCGCCAAATTATGCACCGTGGGCAGTTAATCGCTAGGGTCATTCTAACTGTCAAATCCCTATACTTAAGCAGATTTTTTTAATAAATTATTAGCTTACGCTCAAAGTGAAGCTACATAAGATCATTGAACTCCGTGTACTACCCGGTCCAGGCCAAGTATACCTGATATATTATTGCTCATCGACGGTGCCGAGTACCATTACACACCATTGTGACGTCACTCATTCCATTGTTTAACCCTACGCGGCAACCCCATATTTTTCCATCGTAGCCTCGTAGGTGTTAACCCGGGGATTGTGGCCGGACTCGTAATTTTTCTCCTGATTAAATTAACTGCCCTGAGGTTTGTAAGAATTATAGCGTGTACTCTGTTATATTTTATAAAGTTAGTAAGTCAATCGCGGTTTATTTATGTTGAAGATTAGTTTCTGAGGTCTGACTGAAAGTTTTTTTTATTTTTGTCGGCACGTGCGCTGCCTTATTGCCTGTTTTAGTTATTCCTTTTGCTCAAAATTTTTTGGTACATAAAGAGTTCGCAACATACCTTTTTAGGCAAACCAATAGGTTTTCGGTATAACTAAATAGCCCATTTGCTATTCACTACATATTTGTGACTGATATGTAATCGCAGTAATTGGAGCGTAATAATTAGGATCATTTATGACGAAAATAGAATACTCGTAAGTCGTTTATTTCCACAAGCGTTTAATACATATTATAGGATCAGATACTTCGGTTATTGGCTTAAATATTATATTAAATATAAAAAACTAGACTCAGAAATAATATCAAGGAACAAAAACTTGTGTGATCTGCAGATGTTTGTCCGAGTTTTATGTTGTATTTGTCATATTTTATGTTTGCGAAACGCACCTACGAGACAGGAAAAATCCTGGTGTGGGGCGACGTTTTTTTAAAGAAAAATATTGATTCGGGTAAAAATGAAACCAGCGGTCCTTCGAGACGCATCTATTAGGTACCTAACCAACGGATTCATATAAATAACAAATAAAAACATTGTGATTTATTTACAAGTACCCAATTATCATCAACATCAGCCGGAAGATATCCACTGTTAAACAAAGGCCTCCCCCTTAGAACGCTACAATGAACGACAAAGTACCCAATACACGACATATTTTACAATTACAAAATCTTACTTTTCCATCCACGTTTTTCGTCAGCTAAAACAAAACAACACAAAATGAAACTACATAGTTCAGTGTCCTAAAATATTTCCTGTCTAACTTATTTCCATATTGACTGAAAGCACGTTCTATTCTAGACTCGTTGGAGTACATGTCAAATCGCAGTTAATTATTCAGACTGGAGTGTTACAATGTAGCTGGAAACAGTTTTAGATTTACAATATTATACTGACTACTTTTTAGGTTTATTAATAATTGTGTTTAGAGGGAAATGGTTTAGGATCCAACTTTTAATACATTGGCTGGCAAGTAGACACATTTTATGATGTATTAGATAACTTATATAATAGAAAGTTACCTAATACAGATTGCGTATATATTACATTAATTTCTTTATAAAAAAAAATATGATAAACCCTTTTTACCCTTTCTTGCGCAGCACTGGAATAGCAAATTAAATTTTTGGTACCACGAAGAAATTCAAAACCAGAGAGAGACCCTTCAATTCTTGAACTAAAGAAATGTTTTGAAAACAAATGTAGAGCGAGAACTAGACTAACAAACAAAATTTCGATTAGCATTTTTATTACAATGAAAATCTCAATAAAAATCATAGCACATGCACAAAAATACATAAAGCCAGGCTTCAATGCAGAAGCCGGGCTTTTCAGGCAGATAAACAATATTTACTACCTACTTAGATACAGACTTGTGTGAGCTAAGTCTAGACACGTATGGCAGACAAAGTCGGTGATGTGTGCATATAAATATGGATATTATGCAAGTAGCAATCTGAGGAGGTGCGCAGACGTTGTCGATGGATGGGAGTGGTTTCTGTAATTGGGTTTTACATTGAAGCTTGTATCTCTGAATGTAATACCGAACGTATGCTGTAGTACTGGTTTGTATACCTGGTTTTCATGATCAATGTTCTTATTTTGATTGCTGGTACGCAAATGTCAAAGTAGCTACTTAGTTGTACTATACCTAGAAAGGCGGCAAAATGCTTGTCGAATAGAAATCCAATAAATGATAACTATATTTTGTTTTAATCCTAATGCTTAGACATTCTTGTAAAAA
The DNA here is from genome assembly GCA_946251915.1 of Abrostola triplasia. Taxonomy (NCBI): domain Eukaryota; kingdom Metazoa; phylum Arthropoda; class Insecta; order Lepidoptera; family Noctuidae; genus Abrostola; species Abrostola triplasia. The sequence goes on from OX276438.1 coordinate 389,167, forward strand.
TCCAGAATTTTGCCTTTGCCTTGTTTGTTTGCCTAAAGAATCTTCAAACAAGACAAGGAAGCTAATGTAAAATAGTATTCATTGATTTTAATATTATCTGAGCTCCCGTCACTCATTTTACTTTCCCGATTAACTATCAAAACAGTCGTTAATCATAATCCTAATATTTAAAACCCAGAAGCTGTTTGTGGATCAATCAAACAATGATGTCAGAAGAGCAATCAACTGAAGTGCTTGTCGCACGCACCTGGGGTTGTCTTTTGATCTTCTGTGTTGACTCTGGGACCTTATCTATTTCTGATTAGTGATCAAATAGCTTCGATATAACACCAGCCTATAATTGTCCCACCGCAGAACAAAAGCTTTAGGCCACATATGTATGTATTATATATCAAATCGGAAAGGTATCGTCACCGTATCACCTTTCGCTTCGCCGTCAAACAGGCCTCAACCTTACGTAAACTCGTAACCCATTGATTTTGAATACCAAGTAGCTCCTACTATACATTGGCTGTGCGAAACAAAAATACCATTAAAATAACAGTCGTGATTATGATTTTGACAGACAGTCGATATGAAACTCTGCCACACAGTACTATCATTATGTCAATAACGCACGCATTTTGTTTTGTCTCGCATTATTCACTTGATCACCAGTCTAGTATATATCCGATCTAAGATGTAACCACAGCGGAGACTCAAGCAGCCAAGTCCTGAAAATGAAAGACCTCCATGAAACTGGCTTCAGTAACCAAGCTTAATTCCAGACCGTATGGAAATATTCCAAGACAAATATAGCTCGTAATACATCTCGTGGATCCATCTACATAAACGTTCAATCTTTTCAACTTATACGTTAGGTGGTATACAGATAGGCGGCTGTTCTCGCTCAGAGCAATAACACATGCCTGTCATTAACATAATACAAGACATTGACGCCTGCCGGGTATTGCGCGGAACGCCCCGGTATTACGCACACTGCCTTATGTACTTTTTATATTTTTTTATAACGTGGTGAACGTTTTCATGTACTATGTAAAGAAAAATGAAGTAAATATAATACAATATTGATAATAACATAGATTAAATATAAAAATAGATCAATCTGATTTACTTTTATACCTAAATATAGAAATAAACGATTCCTTAATACTCGTGACAGCCTTAAGCCCAAGTCTTCCTCAAATATCCATATGTATTTAATCATCAAAGGCAAGCGGCTTGGGTATCGCAGTGTTAGTGGTTAAGTTACAGAAGACGCTGCTGCCCATCTTCTGAATTTTTCCCTTAGTGGCCTCTTACGACACCTACGGGAGGGAAGGGGGTGCTCAATTCTAGGCCGAAAACCCCGACCACACGGCACGTTTTTACCTCAACCATATTTACTTAATACGAAAACTGTCAACTAGTTTCTAGCTGGGACCAAACATGTTCCATCTCAATTCTCCACTTATCGACTTCAGCAAGTCCTTGTCTCATACAAGCAGCATGTAGAGAGCTTATTTTTATAAACATCGCGTAAGAACGTTCAGCGTCATGTTTCAGAGTGGGTGCTCCCTTTGTACGCAGGTATTCTAAAGGAGATGCCAATGTACCTGCGATGCTCCCGCGGTGGGCGGCGTAAGAATAGGGTGCCTACAGCGTCACGCCAACCTTTTATGTTTTTAATTGGTGTTTACCTCCATTGTCGAAGTATATTGTATTATGTTACTACAGATAACAATAGACTATGGTTAATGTTCATGGTTGTTGGTATGATCACACACGCAGGAGACAAAAATAGACAAGGAAACTCACTGTATATAACCATTTAATTTTACTTCAAAGAAGGTTTGATCTTTTCTTACGACACTATAATTTAAATGAACTCCAATCAAAATCAATAAAACAAACTCTTTCTTTAATAATGACAATATAAACAACCTCTCACCCTACACGTACACCTTCTCCATTCCGTCATAGGTATAAATCACGGAAGATAAAATACTTTTGATATAAAATAACATCAAAAAATTATACACAATTTTTTAAGCCATTTTACATAAAAACCCCTTTACATAAAAACCTAGAACCTCTACCAACCGGAATGAACTCACCAATATTAAAAAGTAAAACGGCTGCAATACAAATAGTTTTGCGAAATACTCGAGAATTTATTAATGTTTTAATATTTCCCGCTCGCAATCACGCGTGAACGATTTATAACAACCTGTCCATAAATCACTCGATGAGGTGCATAAACATTATCCGCACTTTGTGTATCATATGAAGGATATTCATGACGTTGAGAGCTTTCAGGATTTTGAGAGTTGACTGAAGAACACTAATATTAGAGAGAGATATAGGTAGAGACTGGAGTCAGGGAAGGACTAGTTTGAACAGGAGATTTGGAATAAAGAAATAAAGCACAGGGCTAATGAGATAGGTTTAAGGGAAAACGTCGGCAAGGCATATCTTCCTAGATATAAAGTTCTGGAAACAGTGTTAAGAGGAACCTAATACATATTAATGCATCTGATGAGCCTCTTCTTGACAGCTCAACTTTACCTTTCTAGTTTCCTAATCCTAGTTCATTAGCTAATCTCTACACAATGGTACTACTTGTGTCAATTCATATGCCAATCAGCTCATAGCTTGAAGACGAGGAAGCTGCATGAATTAATCGAAATACCAGCAAAGTTACAGAAACGATGGCGGGATTCTGTCAAATTGTTGAGTCGTTTATAAATTAGCATAGAAACTACATCCCTTTTGTTATAATTCAATGATTATCATTACAACTTGCTGAACAGTTACTGCTACGAATTCAAATGTCTTTAACTTTTATAACAAACTGAAACGGCCAGTGAAGTTGTACAATCGGAACGAAATTCCGGAATAGATATTTCAACAATGATTAAAAGTTAGCTTGGGTCTTCACCCTTACTGCGGCGCGAGCCTTGATTTTATTAAGTAAACGTTGTGATACATTGCTTGTTTATTTTGAAACTTCTACAAAGCGAGTCAAACTAAACACGTAATGTAAAGTGAATGAATATTTAATACTTTTGTATCGCATTTTAGAATCGGATTCTGTTGACGGTGCGTCAACTTTTGACGGACGTTCGTAATATTAAAGTTGTTCGTTGAAACATAAGACTTCCTAAAGAAGCGGAGGCCATAAAGTTTGTTACTTTGGTATGGGTAGACGTTTGGTAAACATCTCACGGGGATATTAGGGGTTTCAAGTACATAAACGAAAACGTTATTAATTTTTTGGGAACACGGCAGTTGGGTTACTGGTACTCGTATACTTGTATTTTTATCTGCCATTGTCCACATTTTACTTTTGGTTGTTCTAATTTTGGTATCTATTCTAATTTTAATTATGTAAAATAATATTCTTACTGTCCCACGGTTTTCCAAACTATAACGAAACCCAATTTTCTTATTTAGTCAATACGATCGTCAATCAAATCCACCCAATAAAACCGTCTAAAGCAGGATAGTTTACAGCTAAATGTGTGACTATTAGAACATTCCGTTTAGTCCTAGTATAATATGGGTGATATTTTGCTAACCGCTTTTCCCCGATATTTCCCGGTAAATTCTGCAACGAATTTGCACTATCAATGAATACCTGCGGCCTATGCAGAGTGGCCGAACTACAGATCGACACAAATTTGAACGAATTTTGGGTTCCATTTCAAACTCATAGTGTATCGTCATATTGTTTATTACTTTCCTTCAATTTTTAATAGAAAGAAGTTGTTTATTTTAGGTGTTCAATTTTTACGCATAATAGTAATTGTTTTATTATAGCTAAATCTCGTCGCTACTATAAAAACATGTCATGCTTTTTATTACTTCTGCAACTCAGGCAGTAGGCTGGTATTTTAGATCATTATTAGTCTTTGCCCGAACCAGGATTCAAACCCAGGACCTCTTGTTCAGCTATCGCGCTTAACGACCTTTAGACAAACGAGACAGCCACTTCTATGTCGAAAAAATATGACCCCAAACCAATTCCCTTATTACATCCCTATATTTTCGTCACATTTATACGTTAAACCCTTCGGCCCGAGTGTTGGGTCGTAAAGTTATGACATGTTGAGTATCTTGGACATCCCTTAGAGCAAATTAATAGGGAAAATTATTTGCAATATTCATAAATATGTGCATAAGCTGCAATAAATAGGGGTCAACTAAGTTTCTTGAGCGTTTGTGAAAGTGACATCTTGTCCAGTTCTCGTGGCTTTCTTGCGACGGTATTCAGTAATTAATTTATGGAAAAATTAATAACAGAAGAACTCTTTCAGACTAGCACTGATGTTTTAATACCGGATTTATAAGTTGCAGATTCAAACCTGACGATTTGATTGGCGCAGTGGCTAAGCGATTGGACTGCTGCGCTAAGGGTTGCGGGTTCTATTCCCGCACGGGACAAAAAAATTGTGCGATCCGCATAATACGCACATGAATTCGAAAAGACATTGATGCGTTCCGGGGTTTGAACTTGCCTGTCCAACGGTCATACCACTCGGCTATCAGTGCTGTATATATTATGTACTATTTGTTGTACCTATGATATTATGTTTTCATATATCATAGGTACAACCACACACTACTGAGATTTGCATTCATAAAAGAAACATCTTGTGTATTATCTGTAGTTTTCCTTACGACGGTATTCATTAATTTATTCATAGATGTTCCAGCCTGTTTGCTATGCAATACTTTATTCATCAATATTTATTTTACTCTCAGCGAAACTAAATCATGAAATATGTATCTTTCGATGTTATTAGACTACCATGATTTGAATGTACTAGACATGGTATTACACTAGTTATTTATATTCTGTTCCATTGTTTTGTTGGCCTAGTGTTTGCTAACGGCGACTGTTGATAGTTGACTATAAACATATTTATTAAGAGTTTTACTTTTTTTTATAGATACGTAGATACGAAGTTCACAAAAGCTGTAGACAAATGTAGGTTTAGTTGAGATTTATGTATGCTAACATTTTCATAGTATGTAATAATCTTAATAATGTTAGGTAATAAAGCGTATCCTCTCAAAAAAGATAACTGTTAATTATTTTGGCAACAATTAACATAAACCTGGTCGGTCAACCTCGCTACCATCTTTGTCGACTGACCAATCTCTACCTCTGTATACACGTGAGCATGACCTGTTTCCATAGACATAGCTCACAGTTTGTCGGTTAATACCTACGGATAGATACGTAGGTATTTACTTAATATGAATACTAAGTAGAAACGTCAAATTTGTTGAAATGATATTTAATATTTTTAGCTCAACATGTAATTCAAACGGAATACTCTGTAATTAATGATTCGTTCGCCAATTATACAGCTTTTATTTCTATGTGTAATGCAGAAAATATACAGTATTTAAGTAATAACTGCTATTTATCTGTGGCAATAGTCTATGGTACACTCAAAGTTTCAATAATGATTCACGTTTCCCAGAACTTTACTTTTATTGCTAGTTCCGATACATAAAACAATATTGAATCGAGTTAAAACATAATTAACTTGGCTTGTACTAACAATTGAGTTACAGTTCATTTATTATCATTTTCAGAATTCAGATCGAAGAACCAACTTTTTTATTATGGATTTATCAGCTTTATTATAAAACTATCGAAATATACACAAAAGCGTTTGGGTTTTCTGTATATCACTTTTACAAAGGATATCTATGACTATATTTCGCTATTACACGTACCATTTTGCCAAACTTTAGGCCGAAAAATGCCGATATCCAATGAACGAGAGACGAAAAATAGGGCTCTTGATCTGAACACAAAAGAAAAACAGGATATATCACTAGTTTATCTTACAGCGCAATTTGTTAGATGGCCTAAAAGGGAGGGCGATATTTTATGGTTCACAAAGTTGGCCAAAGGTTAAGAGGCGGCTATCTATTATTTGCAAATCAACACTTAGCTAACGTACCTGGTACGACTCCCGAGTGTTTGGAAACAAAAGTTTTGTATGGTGTCACCTTTATCATTTGGTGTGAGCAGTTTGGAGTTACTCATAATGTTATTAGACGATTGTTGGAATAATATTTATTATTATTAATCAAAGTATGACCTATACGTGTACAACATTTTTATTTGATTTAATAATTTGATCATAGTATGATTTAATATGTAAATACCTATATATATTTAGTAAGTATAGCTAACTGTAAGGACTACAGTAAAAACGCATGGATTTTTATGATCTGCATGTTGTCAGTACAAGTAAAGTTATTATTATACATTTAAACCACATTTTCAGTTCAATCTCAACTGTATAATTAATAATAATAGCACGTGTTTGTATGGGAATAATACAAAAAATGCATCTTTCAAAAACGAGGCTAGCCAAAAATGAAATTTATTAACGTTGAAGTTAGATGAATTTAAACTCAATAAAGTAATTAAATAGTATTCATATTTATTTATTATCACATATTTAAATATGTACTTTATATTACAGGATCGACTAAAAACTTTTTGCCATCTACACGCTAAAAAGAATTAATGCAACGCATGTGACATCTACAATGCAGTAGAAACAATAGACGGTGGGCGATATAAAATATTCCGCAATACAATCTCCTAAACTGAGGGTATACAGACAAACGAACTAAATCGACGATATACCTACCTAATATCCAGGGGAAGTGAATACTTAACGGAACACGCACTTATTAGGACGTTTTTCCCTTTCCCCCCTCAGTGACGCGTGCCTCCCCAATGTGCCTTTAGGGCTGTTGCAGGCTTGATATATTGTGTTGTTGCTCTTAACCATGTTAAATAAAGAGTGATAGAGTGAACAGTAATTTGTTTTGGTGTGTGCTGTACTTTTTTATCATATTTAGTGATCTCTGGATAAACGAAGTTGAACAGATATGAATTTTTCATGCGCCTTCTGGGAACAGGTTTCTGATGTAGATTGACATTTTGTTTGTTGTTATTTAGCGTGGGTTAAGCTAATAGTAAAATACATTATCGTACATAGTCACTTTTCGAAATTACGGATAAGAGGTTAGTATATAATATTAATTCTAGACGAGGCTGGTACAGAGACATGGATACTGGCACACTCAAAGAGTAGCCTATATCCAGCAGTGTGTGAAGTCGGGCTGAAGATTGTCATGAAATAATAATTATTCAAAATATACTATAAGATGATGGGCAGATTTTTAAAGAGAAAAAATCTGTTGATCCTAAATCCTCAACTACAGCCTTTGTGGCTCACAGGACCAAAAAGTGAAGTCCTTTGGTCCAACGAATTACTATGGCTCGTGATTCTCTACAAATAAAAAATGAATACACATAAAACTCCCTTTGTGTCATAAAATAATTTCGACCAAAGCAGTCGGCAGTTTTTATCACGTATTGCATTTTATATATTTATATGTGTGTGCGTACAGATGTGCAATTCGCAGACTTTTGAGTCTCACTGCGAGTATTATCGACCAGTGACCCGGATGGGCCTGTCAAATTGTCATTACATTCCCAATGTATTTATGTTGAAGTGATTGCGACAAAGAGTGAGCTCCAAAATAATTATATATTTTGGTATCTCGATTTCGATAATAATAAGGAAAATTTTTTGACGTTGACGTTAAACGCATTTTACTACATTTTGTAATTTTCAAAATTGTCACTGTGAGTAGGTAGTACAACAGTAGATGCAATAAAATGAATGAAAAAACATGGCAAAGATAGGTACAGCAATAGTTTTAGTCAAAAAAGTAAAGACATTTATTTATAAATCTTCAAGTCTACTGAATTAAAATTAATGATGCTCAGTCTGACACTAATTCTTATCAAACAGAGCCAGATCAAGGTCTACTACACCACTAATAACAATAAAAGTAATGCCTAATCCTCTACGGCCTCCCGCTACGCTGAATAAGCCAATTTAATTTTCTGCCTAATGTTCCCATTCCAGCACACTACTCTAGATACCAGGTACTCCTAGATTTGCAGACACAGAAGTTATAATCCTTTTATTTTCACTTCAGAAACAGACGCTGTTGCTATGTCAGAGTTTTATTTCTGAGTGCGTCGTTCGGTTTAGGTTTCTTTAATTATTCAACTGTTAATATAATTGTATTTCAGTAGCTTTCTCGTAATAAGCAGCTGCGAGTTCATACATTGTTAATATTGTGAATTTGTGATGTTACTTTCTATAGTAATTTAAGACAGGTTAGTAAACTTAATAGTCAGGTTTATCATTCCAGAAAAGGCCTTATTGCTTCACGTGATAACCAAAGCCTGCTTGTTGCAAGGAGTAAAACCTCATGTGCAGTTAATTTATAATTCAACTCCTACCATTGCACTTTCGTCCCGAATAATCAACGTGTCTTCTCCCTTGTTTACATAAAACACACCTGTACTCTCACTGACACGGCAAAGTATGCAACACAAAATGGAACGACATAAACCAATACTTAAAGACCCGGTAAAAGGGAAACGTTGTTTACCAAACGGATCTTATCAGAATCGATCCATCTTGTGCGGAATTTTAATCTTGTTACCAACATTGTTGCTCATCTCAGTCGCCAGCCATCAAGTCTGCTGTACCCATAACTCAAACCTTTCATATGTTACTTCTACTACCGCCCACCAAGAGCTATCCTGATTGATGACACGTCTGAAAATAGTGAATCGTGTTTCGTACATTACTGTGTTTCTTTGTAACAATAGTCTGATGTTTAAACAAGGCAAGCAATGGTTGCTTCACAAAACAGTGTAGTTATACTTAAATTGTATTACAGTAAACGTTTCAGTTCTCTTTCTTACGCTTCGTGGCCTCTAAATCAGCGAAGTGTCATTGAAATGGCTTCAAAGTATTATTTAAATCCGCTTCAATAATGCTGCAGTTATGTGCACAGACGTAATTAAATTCAAAGCCATTGTAAAAATAAACCAGTATTGCCTTTCCGTCAGGCTGCGGTAAAAGGTTTCTGTGGTCACCTCGATTAAAATTCTTGCATTTACTAATAGGCTAGTGTTCATTAACTTTGTAATCATCAAACTAAAATGGACTTGGCACGATAATTGTCAAGAGAACTGTGTTTATTATATTGAAAAACTGTCATAATGGACAATCTCACTGCCATCAAAGTAATAATATGAGCTACCAATAATGATAATAATAACCGGGGCACAATGAAGCTTGGGGTATTCACGAAATAATTTGTCAGCCTTTGTATCCGCAACAAAAATCAAAAGGACTTCAACTTTCTCTACAACATGTGACCGACATTTATTTCACAAATTAATAATTGTTACCTATGAATTCACAATATATATGGCTAATTTCCTTGAAATCTTGTTCTGTCACCCCGATACCCGTATGGCGTCTGATTCAACACGTAATATAATGTTCTACAATTCTCTTTATTATTGGTACATACGCAGCGCAAACTGTATGCAGTGCACATAATTATAGACACAGATAAAAACCACTTTGAACCGTGAACTGCTTCTGAGAATTTCATTGAAAATTGAATATCAGTTTTAGAAAGCAGTCAATAACAACAGTTTTTAACTTAAACTCTGTTAAAACATACGTAAAAATACTGTAGAAATTGAAGAACTGTTTGTGAATCCGTTTCGCACCTGAATTTTACTGACTAACAACTTAACCAATGGAGCTATTAGCCAGCTAAAATATCCTGGTAGGCCTATAACTATAACTGATGCCAAAAAGCAGTCGTATTGTAGTAAACTATGGAGTTATGTCAATTCAAGAATACGTTGTGTAGAGCACAGTTTACCAATTAAAGATAACCGCCAAAATAATCCCAAAATTTGGAAGCCTATAGAAACACCAACCACTAATACCCCGTCAGTAGGTTGGAAGAGGCCAGAGCATGCCTGATTATTGGACTCTCATTTTTGGAGCCCAGTGTTCGAATATCTGTAACAATGGAAACAATAATGCAGGTAATTGTTAATATAGGTAGTTGTATAACCTAATTAGCCCGTACAACTGGTTAGTTTTGCTCCTCTCGCCGAGGATTTACTGCACAACTACCGATGCTTGCCCTAGTATTATAAATGCAAAAGTTTCGGATGTTTAACCACTAAAATTGTTATTGTTTGTTACTAAGTGTGCAGTAGCTTAATGGGTCACTAAATTGAATACTTATCTACTGTTAGGTTATGTGTGAGAAGTAGGTGTGAAGTATTTTCACGCTTAACAACCAGCTAGGCTTATAATCGATACCTACTAATATTTAAAAAAAGTAAAGTTTGTTTAAGAATGTAAGGAGTAATATCCGAAAATATCGACCCCATTTTCAAAATTATTTCTCCAATATTTAGAATAGACCTCGAGAGTGGTCATTGGCTACTTTACTCCCGTAGTGACCACAAAAAATATTGTAAATGTCACGGGCAGATTTTACCTGAGTGTGAAACAGATAAATTTAGATTCTTCTCCAGTAAATCCTTTGTGAACTTCTAAAATCTTGGCTTCATGCAGGTACTTAATACAATAACCAATTGATTAAATATGTTTGTACCCAGAACAATACCAATGTTCTTGTTCATACACTTGGCCAACCATGTCTAAGTGAATTTGATAAAAGCTCTTTTAGTTACCACCTCCGCCGGTGTCGAGGCCACAGCTCCCAATATAATATATAACAAGGCTGCCAAATTAAGTTGAGACCTTCTCATATTATTTATTTAGCGCTATTATTCTGGCCTGGGGATCCCTTCGTGATTTTTCAGCACACAATTGTGTTGTGCCTTTGTATAGAATTCAATTGATCCTTAAGACGGCCTCTATAAGCGAACAGGCATGTTTAGATGTGCTTAAATAAAATTTTCATTATTAATGGATGTTTGATGGTGCTTCGGGGAAAAGTAATCAGGTTCGTAGCTTGTACTCGAAGGCCTGCTAAGCTCGTTATCCTTAGAAATGTAAAAAGGTGCTGACACTATATCATCAGAATTTAGCAGTTGATAAATAACTTGCACAATTCTTGATTTGGAGGAGTTCGTTTTTTAAGTTTCTTTGTAAAAATAATAGATTCACGTTTCAAAGCCAATCTTTGACTAAGCAAATAAATCATTGGTGAACTCTTAAACGCTGAATGAACTAAGCACACACTAAACCATGATATCGATGGCATTGACCCCTACAGATTGGCTGTAATATTCAGGTACTCATCAGAAGCCGACATCTAAAGATAAAAGTACATGTAACTAATCTTGTAAATCGTGATTGGTTTTGAGGTAATGTTGGAGGGAATAAGAAGAAAGGCTTCATAATAAAACGTGTTTGTTCAGCAAAATTTTACAATATTTGAAAGTGAATAAAGTGAAGAGGTTTCATTTGGGGAAAACGAAATGTTTTCAAAGTTAACTATCGGGTGCGGGATGCCGAATTTTCTCGTGTCTCGTGTTCGGACGAAATCAATGTAAAATAAAAGCGTAAATTAATTAAACTGTGTAAAGATATTTAACGGTTCAGTAAGCTGATGATTTATATTTGTTTGCCGACTCAACGTTATTTCGACTTTAATTACATATCGGGAATTATGTATCTTGTATCGTTCCGACCAATGATATTTTAAGTAAAAAGCGGTAGATAAGTTATACGCACTCAATACTAGGGTAATTAGCTCACCTGAGCTCAGCTCTTCTTCACTCCCGATAAGTACGACATAATATCGTGCCATGCTGTCAACTTCTACGTGCCATCTAATGTAGGGTGACATTAGAAATTCTTATGTACAATTTGTAGAGAATCAAAGGTCGCAAGTTCAAATCCCGACACGCACCAATGTCTTTTTGAATTCATGTGTTATAAATTAGTTATCAGTTGCTAAAAACCGTGAAGGAAAAATCTTGAGAAAACCGGCACACCTGAGAGAGTTTTCAACGGTGTGTAAAGCCATGTCAAAGGCCTACATGCGGTTTAAACTCTGACACCAGGTTGTTCATCAAACATATTACGACCGGTGGATGCAAATGGCAAGTTGCCGTTAATTGTGGCGTTCTAAGGGGGAGGGCTTTGTTCAACAGTCTTCCGGCTGATGATGATGATGAAGGTAACTTAACAATTTTTACCTACAAAATCATTGGCTTCGACAGACAAATGTATTAACTTTTAAAGTGTGATAAAACCCAGTAGTTTCCATCTGTTTATTATATTAGTCGTTAGGCCCGCGAACGCTTTGTTGAGAACTATAAAGTTTCCATAGCGCATATTATGTTAAGAAAGTTTATAGCACCGGCGACACAATGGCAACTTACTTGCGTTTTGTTTTAGCTAAGTTGTGTCAGTTGCAATAAGTGTTTGAATTTATCGTACTAGGATTTTCTTTAGAGCGTGGTGGCCTAGTGGTTAATCGGATTTATATGCACAAGGTTGCAGGTTCAAACCCGGGCAAGTATCAATATGACCTTTTTAATGTTATAAAAACTTAATTAGTTATTCTAAGACACCACTGTCTAACGGTGACGGAAAACATCGTGAGGAAACATGGATTTCATATTATCTGAAATCGCCAACCCGCAGTGAGCTAGCGTGGTGATCAAAGCTCAATCCTTCTCTATACGAGAAGAGGCCTTTGCTCTGCAGTGGGATAGTTATAGGATGTTATTGTTATTATTAAGATTTTCTTCGCATCTAGTGCGCATCACGCTCGTTTGAGAGAACCTTAATATTTACGTGTAAAAGCTCATTATGTTCATTACTCAGTCAAATGCTTGTCAAGCTAGAGGTGGGGCTGTCGCTAGGTTTAGTACCTAACTAACCTAGACCAGACGCACCAATGATAATTAAAAGTGAAACTAGATCCTAAACAAAAAGGTTAATGATTGAAAGGTTAGATAGGTAAGCTATCTTAGTTACTTAGCTTAGACCAAAAGTTTTTACAAAGTCACACCGACTGTTGTGTATAATTCAAAAATGCTCATTCTCAATTCATTAACAACTTAGCACAATCAGATTAATTTACCTCTATAGTAAAAGAGATTATATTAGGCCAGTAGTTGCTCACACCAATGTGTCTTGTCCTCCGGTACGCGGCCGGCACTAAATTTGGTCCTTTGTCATTCCTCGCCAATATCTTGAAGCTTCCGAAGTTCCGTTTATAATGTTAATAGCACCCGTATAAATCTATTACGAGTATTAGATAAAACCTATTGTTACGTAAATCACTTTTTTATTATGTCTTATTTATAAATCATCATAGCTCCTCCATAAAAGTTACTAATATTTGTTTTAGTTTATGTTTTATGTATGTTAAAATAACCTGATTTGATAATTTAAGTAGGTAACTTATTTACATAAAGCCTAAGGCAGAAGTGTATTATATGCCCACATTTTGCCAGTATTGTTATTGGTCCCATGAAATAGGGGGCGAACCTATTGTTAATAGCTGAGCACAAACCCAGACTCCGTGTTGAGAATTACCTATTCGGAAAACCTACACCTTGCCCAACCCAGGATTCGAACCAAGGACCTCATGCTGTAGCTGAATTAGATAACACATAGGTAATATAAACTATCTATAATTTATTACCTACTCGCATTTTCTGAAACAAAGAAACAGTTAATTTCCAGCAAAAATATATTAAACTACAATCTCTAACAACGTGCGTATGATGCTAAAATCACAGTTATCAGTTAGATAAATTCCACTTTTGTCGGCGGCAGTACTCGGGCACCAACGACCAAACTAAAATCAGTAAAACGTTCACCAACTCGCGAACTTATAAAGACCTTTTGCTAGTGACAGCTAACCTCTAATATTTGTGACTTAATTTTAACGAAACTTCCATCCAAGTGTTTTATTATATTCCCAAAACTTTCAAGACTTTATTGTCTGTAACATTACTGCTATTAGATTATCATAAAACCCATATTTATACAGTTGTAGGTACTGCGAGAATATTGGGTTGGGTGTATATTAAATATCTTTGAAAACACCGTGCGTTATAAAGAAAATATTTCGTAGAATAACACGCATTGTTATTTGTACACACAAAGGCTTCGGAATACCCCGCACAGTCAATAAAATGTTCAAGAATTTTCGTACATCACTGACGGCCCTCGCGATCGCTGATCCGATGTCATCTCATTCAAAATTTAAATCGTCGAAGCCAACTAGAAATGCATAATATTTCCCAAATTTTGAATTTGGACGGAGATTATTTTTTTAGTGCGATTGTTGCCGCTGCCCTATCGGTTTTCGATCAGTGTTGCCCGCGGCGCTGAGACGCACGCACGCTGCTCTACGCGTTCCGAGTGCTCGGCTGTCAAAGCGCGATTTGTTTACTCTCGTACAACACGTGTCGTAGCGTTGTCTAACTCAATCACAAATAAATCACCATAAATTACAAAAAGCTATTTATAATTTAAAATGAAAAAGTGAAGTTTAATCAAAAAGATCAACAAGTTTGGTTTGGATTAAAAGCTTTTTATTTGAATACAAATTAATCCAGACTTCAGAAGAAATGTTAATGAAAAATAAATTTGGTTTTCTTTTGTGTTGTTAATTTATTGACGATGGGATTAACTTCATGTGTTGGTATAATGTCTGTGAGGGTTGTTCGAGTGTTATGGCTGGTACTTATAGTGCTCGCTGCCAGGATACAAGGATATGTGGAGACCGAGGAATTCATCAGCGACCTGGATAAGCCAAGTAAGTAATATTTTATGGTATAGAGGGCTGAAGGGGACGGATTTGACGTTAATAGATGTTGGTTGGTAGTATGATAGAAATCTTTCCTAGAAGAGAATAATGTTTAAGATGTTTTGTACCTTTTGAATACCTGGTACTAATTAGGCTTAAAATATTAAATAGAGTTTACCGATGCACGAAAATTTATTTGATGCTGACGAGCTCATTCACGTACGGGTTCACACTAGAGGGGAATATTTCAGCTCATTTATTTTCATTTTAAGTAATTTGTGTGTTGTTAATTAGAAATATACATCTACATTTTATGTAGGTAATCAATTTCGTGATCTATTCTAAAAATGTATTTGTTGTGACATTAGAGATAATAAAAACATGTCAATTTGATGACGGGTGTCAAAAATTGATTTAGTTGTTTGTAAATTATTTTACGGCCAATGACATGCAAAACTGCGTTTTAAAGTCGGATGCCACGATTTAATCGGAACTTTTTCTTATTTCATATCTATTTTAATTATCTTTGGTAGGTTAATAGATTTTGATAAACCAATTACAGCCCCGCTTGTGTGATTCGGGTACCGATTGGCCTCGTCCATCTATGGATTGACCGGTCAAAGATTAAGTAAAGCTCCAGAAAACGCAAAAATATTGAGATGAGTTCACGATTATATTGCAGGTTATAAGCATACAAATTGCGGTTCTCAAATAATTCATTTATCTATGATACTACATTATATTCTGTTGTCTATTTCAACAAGTGCCTCGTTATTATTAATTTGTTAACAAATTGATATTAATCCTCAACTAGCGCAACGAAGTTTTACCTATTAGTAAGATTTATTTATAAAACCTAATCAATAACTAAATTAGATTCTATGTCTACAGTAATCGATTAAGTTCAAAGCTTATTGAATGTAAACTCATACAGTAGCAGTAACTTCAAAAGTTGGCTGCGAGAACGAAACAAGGGTAAATAAGCTACAAATGAATGTAGCCAGCCAAATAATATCACAACCTGCAAATAGAGTTCTCAGCGCTACGGTTTAGAAAAATATATCTCGTGAGAGCAACCCGTATACTAACCTCTCGGTTGGCTTACAGCCATCTAATGAACGTCATGGCAACCAAAGCTCTCCACAAGAGTTTTCCTAACCCGGGAAGATAAGCCGATGAACCTTTTTCCTCATTTGTTGAAGAAAATGTTGGTAATCACGAATAGCTTATTAAATGACAAATCCCTCATCGCCATTCGTTACTCATTTTAATTCGACGCTGACGTAAAGTGTATCACAGCGTCGCAAGCACTGACGTTTCATTTAATTCCCAAACAGAACGGATTCAAACAAAAAATCTTACCCTGCTTACATCTTGCCTTTGATTTATTTATGTTCCATGTTCATTTAATGAAATCTGCTAAACGTTTTTAAGGATTCTGGTTTCATTTTCCACGTTTCACAAATGAAAACCAATTTGGGCGTAATTTGTAAATTCTGTGGAAACCCGCCGCTATAATTTAATATAGGTATGCAAAGTTAATAAAACTCGATCATAACGTACAAAATCTATATCGTTTCGTTTCGAAACAAATGTTTTATGTATTTAATTAAGCATCTCAGGCAAATTTAACGGGAGAGCCTTTTAGCAATGAGACGTTAATACCTTGTTGCTCGCTACTCAAGTATGATATATTGGTGTAAGTGGGTATTACCTGGCCTCCCTGGAGTAACGGAGGCGTAACCTCTTTGATATACGTCTTCGTGTCAAATTGCTGTTTTTCGTGTCGGCTGTTAACGTGAGTAGAGATAACGCTATCGCTGCGTCCCTTTACGTTATTAGCGAACATAATTGAATTATGTACAACGCATTTCTTCGAAGATTCTCAAGCAACTTATTAACAAGATATTCCATACTTTAGGTAAGTTTGAAGATGACAGCTGTTTGAAGTATGTTCCTTAATCGCTCTAAAGTTGCATGCATGACGCCTAAATCCTAAGATACGAATGTATAATATTTACCACTTCGTCGCCGAGATTGTGGAGCTTACCCTAAGACACAGCTGGCGTCGAGGTGGGGCGCGGACAAATGGTACGTGTACTCTCGCACTGTAAATATGTACACAAGTGCTAGCTACGATAACGACAAGTTACCTGGAGCTTTTGATCTCGCTTTTGGTCAAGATTTAAAACCTTAATTACTGTATATAATGCTATTATTCCTTTATTGTTTTTTTTTTCATTCATATTTTAAGTGTTTTCGAGTATACTGTTGGCTTGTGAGTTCAATGATAAAAAGAAATCCCAAAAGAGTGATTGCATTAACATTTCTATCACGTGACCACCCAAAACAGCAAAGTTCAAAGTGTAGAATTTACCCAGTCTGGTAAGTTAACAAACTCGAACTATTTATAAAAGTGTGCTTTGTATACAAAATGTATACATAGGCAATACGTAATAACAGGCCTGTTTTATTATACAACAAACATTGCATGTTAAAACATAACGAAATATAGTCATTGGAAAGTTACTGGCTCGGAAAATTTGTGAAAAATGGCCTGGAAGAGAACACTGAATAATTTATTGATAACATTACTTGCTCGCACAATATGAACACTGTTATACGAAGATACCTAATCTTGTTATTAGGATAAAAATACTATGTGTTTTTAGGCAAACCTCATTAAAATTACCTACGTTATTTTAGTTGTAGGACCGACGACATTGTCAGATTTGCGGGCAACCGGTGGATGCAAATGGCAAGTTGTCGTTCTAAGGGGCTTTTGTTCAACAATGGACGTCTTCCAGCTGATGATGATGATCTATCTAAATACATACAGATTTCGCCGCTCATTGTGAGTTTATCGTGAATCTAATGCAATTCCTTGGTAACTCGCGGCATCACGCTTTCCCGGCGAAGAAAGCGAATTCTTTTCTTGATCACAGATAAATAACTGGATTGCCTTTAATATCAAAACATTATTTTGTCCAGTTTTGTGTCAGTCATTTTGAAAGTAAAACAAAAAAGTTTAATGTATATGTTCAAGGTTTATGTTTTAGAGCTGCAGTTAGCCAGTTCTATGTCAAATTTGACTGCTAAATACCCTCTGGGCTTTGAGTATGGCCGGGGACTTAATGTCTACAATAGTTTAACCTAATGTCCTAATACGTGAGCGCCTTAATTGCATTTGGCTCCTAGGACCAGACTAATATTACTCTGGTCCTTACAGCCGAATGCAATTCGAATGTTATTACTCAACCATAATGTGTTTCGAACTCGTATTCTACATCAACACGTTGGTTTTATCTTGTTTCTATTATTTATAGTTTCTGAAGAACTGCTAACAGTAATTCTAAATGCATTTTGTACAGTTGTGGCCGCACGTGGTAGTAATATGTCTGAAAATCTCCGCTTGTTCTGAATGGAATGGTCGGGCAGGTATTACATGTATTGATGCATGTTGCGCCCGGATCGAGGTGTATCCGGCTCTCATAAGGGATATTGTGTTCAGATATACATTAATCGGATTTATGAGACTCGACGAGCTCGGCTTTCATTTGATTCTTCTTCATCTTATGGTATAATCGATGAACAATCTGATGTAGCAGTTTAAACCGCCGGTAGGCCTCCGACATGGTTTTGCACACTGTTAAAAATCTCTCAATTATAAAGTGCGTACTTAGTTTTGCAGGCCTGCTGTACACAATATGTATTCAAACTCATCATCATCAACAGCCTATCTCTGTCCACTGCCGGACATAGGCCACTCCTATGGCACGCCACTGAGATCGACCTTCGACCTCCCGCCTTAAACTCACTGTGAATAAAATATGAAGTAATGTTCAATAGTAGTTTCACTCTGATTACGCTATAGCGAGACAGTTACTTTACATTCATTATAATATGTAAGTACAATTTGTATCCTAAACTCATTCGTTAAGTAGAAATTCTATTGAATAGTAAGTACATTTACATATAGATCTGTCCTAAGACTAGTACGAAGCGTGCCAAGTTTCCTTTTATGACTGTACAGTGGTACTGGTTTACTGAATCGATTTTTATCCGGCGATTAGTCGACTTTTATCGAGCGCGTTATTTTGGTAACGAGAACCGATCCACATTTTGTACGCGGGTTTTAGTTATTTAAACTTTAATTACGCTAAACAACGCTAATTATTTTGATTACAGCGCTAACAATTAGATACGAAATTAACAGAGTTTAATAAGGGGCAACGACAGTGTTTTTGTTTTTATTATTAGTCCGTAGAATTTAAACTGTAGCGTGGGTGACCTTGATCACCTTTTGCCGTTGTGTCTATTGCAGACAATTATCAGTCATGTAGATAGGCATTTTTGGTGGCTAATAAATAAGGCTGTTTCCTTCATCAAGTGTTTGCTAAGCAGGCCTGCTGAACACGAGGTCCTTCGAATCCAGAGTTATGCAAAGCGTTACTGTTATATTTTATATCATCATTTGTGTGGTGGGTAAGTCCACGCTGTCGACTAAATGGTGGTGTCAAGATAAATGTCTGTGCGTTACTAAGATATTTTAATTCCATTGTTAAATCATTATGTAGTTTATTCAGATTCATCGTCAAAGCTAACAAGGCGCGGCTCGATATTTTTTTATTACTCGCAATTTTTTTCGATGATTTAATCGGGAGAAAACATTAGTCAGAATGTCACGTGACCTTACCACGTCTAGTCGGTAAACCCTAGATCTAGAGGGGTGTAGGTAGGTAATAATAAAGTGGAATAGGTCACCAAAGCCTTGTTCTAATCTATCGCATCGAATCACATCCATTATTCGTGTAAAGTTACAAGTCAAACTAAACCAATTGAAGGACGTAAGCGACCTACTACATAATGTATAGCGTTTATGTAAAACCATTATACCAGCGTACTTTCAACGAGCCTTACGGAGCAGGCCATAGAGCACACATTCAAACCAGAACCTTAAGTTGAGTCTAATTGAAGTAAATAGGCTGTGAAAATAGGTCCCACTGTCGATCCACATTGATGAATGGTCACCTTAACTATTTAAGTGATTTATTGTTAGGTCACAAACGATTCTGGCCTTTATAACGTCTGATATACGTACCACAATTGCCTGCTTAATAATACAAGGCTGACATTGTATCACGTGATTGCATCGCGAAATGGGGTTAATCTGTTTAAAGCCTGTCATGGCTGTTTGTCGCTAGTTAAATAAAACACGTGGGTATCGGCAGAGCTAATAGTGACTTGAATAAGCATTTAAAGTGGGTGGGTAGTGCCAGGATTCAGATGTATGGAGCGCGCGATGCCAAAGGAATACTAATACTTTTGTAGAGAGCACCGCCACGCCACGCCGGCCGGATTGCTTCAGACGTCGATACGTTCTCTGATTATTTTCCTGTTTTCCAATACAAGACATTGACAAAGGTATCATGAAATTGATAGCGAAAATTGAGCATCTCAGTCCGTCTCACTTCAAAATAACAAATCCTCAAAATCCGTAAAGCGCCACGGACTCCACAAGTCGGCCATGAACCACAATAAAACGAGGCTTGCAAGTCCCATAAATCAGCAATAATCGCCGTATTACGGATCTGCCTAGACCTCGGAACTCCAAAAACCTAATAAAAAGTATGAAAAGAGACATACAGCGTCGGCTTTGTGTTCAAAACAGCGGCATAAGTGATAAAAATTCTAGTCCCACCGAAAATATTTGAACTGAAAATACTGGTGCAAAGCTAATGATGGCAATATATCCAGTTTAGCCTAAAATGGACTTAAAAATACTGTCGCAAAGCTGGCTACTGAGTCATTGCTTAGAAGTGCTCGGAATCTTATCGCAGCCGACTTTAACGGCGACGTGAAGATACCTATTTCTTTAATTCTTAGTTTGGTACGGAAACAATTCTTTAGCAATGGTTCCGAAGCGTCTTTAAATCCTGTCGCAGTTCCTACGGGAATTCGGGGAGATCATTTGGCTGCACGTGCGTGAATAGCCCGGGATGGATGGGATGAGGAGGAATTTGGATGATAGGAGCTTCCGTAAAGGGAAAATATTGGAGTTAAAAGTAAACCTTTGGAATGGGCTGCGTTATTTATTCCTTTGTTAAAAGGATAGGCTTTTGTTTCGAGCTGAAATTGACTTCTACATAGTTGTTAACAGACCGGACCGACGAATTCATTTATTTTTTAATTAATTGCCGCTTATTTGACTAAAGTAAAAATGTTCTGCTCCATTGGTAGTAAGATTGCTTAATAAAACTAAGTTATTCTTTTTCGACAGATGCCTAAAAGCACCATAACTTTAACTCCTTATTTTTTCCTTTATAAAACAGAATTAAATAATTCAGTCACATACCTACCCTCTTATTTATAAACCCGTATTAAGTCTATTGATATCACTATTCTTTGATATGCTAACGGCATTCAAAGGTAGTTTAATCCTTGGTTAAAAAATTAATTGATATCTATATAAACCTACCAGAGTATTTACTTATTACTATAATTATTGTAGTGTTATGAAAATTACGTGAGCTTATATAATTATAGTGTCGAATGAGTCACGGCTCCGCTTTGACATTGATTCAAAGTTTTCAGACAACGTACCATTAAACTTGCGTCGTAATGACATAACAGACTGGCCAGTTGACGTCAGGATAAGCGATTCGGCATTGAATCTCACATTTGTTTGGCTTTAACAAAGTTCTGTTTATTAAGATAAATTCTGAATATCTAAGCTTTTGAAAGTTAGTATAGCACGAATTTTCACGAATTTTACTTAAATATTTAAATAAAATTTTCCCTTTTCTTACTAAAATTTTCTGAAGCAAAAAATTTAAAAACTAAAAATATTTGTCTGCCAACCGTACCTACATCGTTGAACATTCAAAACATTCTAAGGCCGCGAATTAGCACGTCCTTATATAACAGTGTTTACTCCAAAACATTAGTTTGAACAAAGCCGTGATATATTTCAAACGGAGTCCAGACAGATAAGCATTCCTCGTGTGGTCTACATTGCAGCGCTGGACGGATGCCAGTTAGGCCATCGAAGCTAAGGGAGTTACTGGGTCCGGTTTATAAGCTACTCTTTGCCAGCTTGGGCCACCAATAAACGAAGTTCGGGTGCTTTTTGATATGTGACGACTTTTTGTTCGATGTCCTGTCAGGTTATTCAGATTAATGTCTTATTGACGATCGCGGAAGGTAGTGCCAATGCGTATTGTTAACCTGGTTATTCACTTGGCCATTGCACTAGGCAAGTAGCGCCATCGGTATCTTGATGTAGCTGCCCTATTTGACGACCTGATTGACGTAATGAAGAGATAGATAGATAGAATATGCTTTATTCTACACCATATAAATACATCGTAAGAGATATTATTATTGTGAGGCGACGTGTAAAAAATATATATAATATATATAAATTAAAACAAAATTATGCTATAGTAGCTAAACGTTGTTGTCGTGTCTAATACTTACATGAATGTCCTAATCTTTTGCTATATTAATACAGTGTTATATTTCATTACTGATATTTTGTTTACATATCCTGTTTCACTTCATCAAAGCTTTTCTTAAACTCTCGTATTTTCCATTGAAAATAAAAAAATAGGTCAAGGACAAATAAAGCAATAAGTCTTCCCAGCTACTCGTGTTTGATACACGAGTAAACCTTTGATTATGCTAAGATAACATCACCTTATTTTTGTATCTCATGTCGTTTTATCAATGACTGTCCTGTCCTCTCTACGATACGATACTTCCTTAAGCCAATCAAAAGCCAAGATTCTATACATTATCAAAATTACATACATACATATTCATAAGAAACATGTGCATCGTACATACACAATACCAGGTAGTATTGAACAATCCTGCACAGATATGCAAGAAGCTAGTTGTAAATTCAGTAATAATGTTATTCCAGGTCATAGAGAGCAGTTAAGCTTTATAAATCAGGTGGGTTGCGGGTGGCCGATAGTATCAACGTCAACCGGCCACCCGAGTATCGGGAACTGTGCTATCTGTATCGACTTATGTCGTAAACTACCGTCGGTAGGGCAATATTTTAGATCCCAATGTGTGATACGGTGTAATGGGAAGAAAAAATAATACTCGTATACAATGGTCCAGTGTGGAGGGGCGTTTAGGCCAATATAACTAATAGAAGATATTTTTGCCACAGGTAACACTGAAATATACTGTTTAATTTTAGATTATTTTGAAAAAAAAGTTTTAGTCAAAATAATTACGTTGCTAAATAGATCTTATATAATAGAGGGCGAAATGTGTGTACTATATGTGCACCTCTACCTTCCCCTTCAGGGAATACAGGCGTGATGTTATGTTTTTGTTTTATTTTTATAAATAGATCTATTTTTAAATAAAAACATAAATGTTACCTGTATTTTATTTAGCTAAATGTGTATAGAATCTTCCACGCGAGATCGGTATTTACGTATTTGACAAAGTTCGCGAGCCCCGATTGGTAGAAGTTTCGAGAAATATGAAATTCTTGCGATTGCTACGACGTAAGCCATGCTTACTTTGAAAGCCCGAAGAACGCTGTCATGACACCATTCTAACCAAATACGTCTTTAGAAATTTTTCTTTTATCGTCATAGAAAGAAAACAATAACTTCAAGCTAGGTATATAAAAACGATTAGCTAATCTGCAAGATGGTAGCGGGGTTGTCTGCTGATCATCATCAGCCTATCTCAGTCCACTGTTGGACATAGATTGAGCGCGCCACTGAGCTGGATCTTCGACCTTTCAACCGACTCGGAATATTTTTATGACGGCTCGATCTTTTAATGCAATAATTAATTTAACACGATTTTAGAACAGCTGGTAATAGGAATAAGGGAAGAAAACCTTTTTTTACTGATCGTAACTTTTACGCTCAAACGGCTGGACCGATTTTGCAAAAATTGTATACTGAGGTAGCTGACACCCTGGAGTAACACATAGCCTACTTTTTATCCTTAAATGGGCGGGAAGCCCCGCGGGGCGAAGCTAGTATTAAATAAATAAAGTGCAGTGGGAAACACGTTAAGTTGTAATTGTTACATAACAATAAGGATAGCCTATTATTTGTTACACAATCAATCAACTCGAGCTAGCGTGATCACTCGATATCATAATCAAAGCAATAATACAGAAACAAATATTCCACGAGAACGAGAAATAAAATACTATTCGTCAGTTATATTTCTAACTTGTATTTGCTAAGATATTATATTTATTAGGAAGGGACTTGTACCTACATTGTACTGCCGTTGCCTTGATTAGACTTTCTGTGAGGTTGAGCAGCTCTTGCTACGTTCTGACTTTGGATGGGAAACTTTTTTAAACATCCAGAGATAATATTTACCCTTGGTCCTGCGCCTGACCTTTCCAGTTATGCTTTTCCTTTCCATCGGACTATGAGACAGAATTGTCATCGTAATTACATGGTACGTACGGCGCACATACGAGGGTCAAACTGAAAGTTCTTAGAAAATCAAAAACTGATTACATTAGCCAGTTATTAGTTTTATTATATCTTTTCAAAATATTGTCCATTCACGTCAATACACCGCTGCATGCGATGGAACCACTGGGAAAAGCACTTTGCCCACTCGTCTTTAGGGTTCTCTTCAATGGCATCGCGATACGCAGCCACCGCTTCTTCAGCATTCATAAACCGCTTTCCTTTAAGTTTTTCTTTAATTTTTGGAAATAAATAAAAATCACAAGGGGCGAGGTCGGGGCTATACGGCGGGTGACCCAGTAATTCAACGTTTGATGTCGCCAAATAGTCGATCGTTCGCTTAGCGGTGTGCGACGAGGCGTTGTCGTGGTGAAGGAGGATCCTACTGCGAGGTCGTTTCTCTCGAACTTTTTCCAAGACAAGTGGCAGACAATTGGTAGTGTACCATTCTGCAGAAACTGTTTTTTGATCCTCTAACACAATTGTTGCGAAATGACCTATCCTTCCAAAGAACGAGGCCACCATTTTTTTTCCCGCACTTCGATCTCTCTTCACTTTAGTTGGCAACCTCTCGAAAGGAAACACCCACTGAGCAGATTGTCTTTTGGTTTCAGGATCATAACAGTAAATCCAGCTTTTGTCACCTGTTAGTATGTCGAACACAGCATTTGAGTCACCTCCGTTAAATCTTTCAATCATCACCAATCCACACGATGGAGTTTTTGAGCCTCAGTCAAATTATGAGGTATCCACCGGGCGCAAAGCTTCCTGACTGCTAAATGTTCGTGGAGGATTTTGTGCACTTGACTCATACCGATGCCTAAGCTTGTGCAAATCTGCTGATAGGTCACTCTTTTGTCAGTCTCTATCATACGCCGCACAACACAGATGTTATCTTCAGTCGTCGCCGTAGAAGGCCGTCCCTCACGTAAATCATCAGTGAGATTAGTGCGACCACGTTTAAACTCATTAAACCAGTTGTAAACTGTCGCACGAGATGGGGCTTCATCGTGAAAGGCCAATCGTAGTCTATCATAACTTTCTTGTTGACTTAAATGACATCGAAAGTCATAAAAAATCATTGCACGAAAATTTTCTCGTGTTAAATTCATGTTGACGTGACACAGACAATTTTCAATTTGCCGCCAAATCGTAAAACAAATGACAAATTAATGAAATATATACTCAGTAATATTGGCAAAGAGTTCTATTTTCAAATTTTAGAATTATTTTTTTATTATATTGTTTATAAGTGGCCAGTTCTAAGAACTTTCAGTTTGACCCTCGTATCTGTATATACTTGCACTGCAACACAGTTAAAAGAGTCAAATTCATCATCAGCTGGAAGACATCCACTGTTAAACAAAGGCCTCCTCCTTAGAACGTCATAATGAGCGACAATTTGCCATTTGCATCCACATGAAAAAGATCATTAAAATTATAAAATTCCTGATGACCCAAACGTTTCAAAAACATCTCCCTAAAGTCTAATTTGATACACTGTATCATTTCAGATTGCATTTATAAGTAACACAGACGGCGTTAACAAAAATAATAGAATACGAGATATTTGATGACGAGCTTTGTAGATTGCGCTTACTTTTTTAACGCGAATTTTAATTAACAAGGAATAAAACAATATCTTTTTAATTACATTTTGGAATGAGACAATCATCCACCAGGGTGTAATATTATGCTCATTTTCTGTGTATAAGTACAATCTTATTAAAATGTCCTTAATCTCGTGAACCGACCCAGTTATTACTTATAATTCGATAACACGCACTTATTTAAGTTACTGTTAAAAAAAACATTCTTATATCGGACTCTATTAAAGTGGGGTCCTAGAGAATATTTAAGGTCTCGGCCGGCGTATAATCTGTGGGAGTTTCGGAAATATTGGCTCTTAGCATCGACCCTCTGACCCTCAAATATACCTAGCTAAACGATTAATAAATAATAAAAGTGGATTCACAACCGAAAGGTTGACAAATACGGCCATTAGTTTATATTTACTTCGAACAATTTAGTTTTCCGGATACAGTTTTAGCTTTTTCCAGCATCGCTCCCTCACAAAGCGTGCATAAAAAGCGGGCTAAAAAGTTAAACCTTTGTAATTCTCTGTCTATAAACTATTTGTATGCCAAAACTCAAATTTGTTGTTCACTTTGCTTTGAAATAAGGACGAATAAACAAACACACTTTCGCATTTATAATATCAGTAGTATTGGACTCGGGAGCAAAACTTCTGACGGGAGATGCTGTTATCGTGTCAAAACTACGTGTTTTGACCGATATCACCTGGGTAGTGTCTTGACAAACATTTTTCATGTCAAGGATTGCGTAAATAAATGAGAACTATGACAAAAATGTCGCCATTTTTATTATTATAAGAATGGTTGTAGCAGGGTTGTGGTTACATGCTGTACTTTTGCTACGAAGATGTCGGAAAATAGAGTTTATTAAACTCAATCATGTAATATGTATTTGTTATTTTAATCTTGAGGTATTGTGTACTTAGTAGAGGTATTATGATTTACTTAAATTCTTGGTAGCGTCTTGGGAACTGTGGACTTTGTATGTACTTTGCACTTTGAATGCAATTTCTATTGAAATATGGACGTGGTAGCAATGATCTGTCTACCTATCTATGGTGAAAAAATAACTTTATGAATATCTAAGTGAAAATATAAATATTCGAACAAAAGACTCGGGCAACGGATTTCGCAAAAAATATAAAGGTCTTACAAATTGCTTCCATACCGACCCTTGCATGCATGCACGTTTATCAGATTATCCGTGAAAATATCTCGTTCCTGGTAATTTTGAGAATTTCGGAATTTTCTGCTGCGACTGAGCAAACACGGGCCACTCGGGCACCTGCCTAATTTATCGCGGGTGACCCTCCAGGATTTTTCTGTCAACCTTTCTGCTAGTTGGCGGAACCTCGCGTTATGGAGCCGCGCGGGGATTGGCCGTAATCTTCGGGTTTTTGTTTTAGTTTCTTGCGGACTTATGGATGTATTATGTGTTTTTTCGGAACTGATCTGGGATCAAGAACTTAACTTGGACGCGAACTCCTGCTGTGAGTCACGATTATAGTCCACTGAGGCTTTAGTTGACAATCGCTTAAATTAAATTGTTGGATTGGCTACTTTGGCATACTTTGACTAAACTGTTGTAACTTCAATTTGGGCTATCAGCTGCTACCGCTATCGAGGTACTGACTGGGTTTTCACGACATCATCATCAATCACTGCCCAACTTCACCCACAGCTGGGCATATTTTTGGTCAATGCTAAATAAAGTTTGCAAAGTTAGATAAACCTTGTACATTAAAAAAAATATTAATTGTTACACAGTTATATTATTCTGACGTTCATTTTTCCTACATAAATAAGTATATTCTATAAACTTAAATATACTGTTATATTGTAATTCTGTTTTTATACTGGACTTAAACTTTGCTCATCTGTTGAAACATCTCGATAGTCAAACACCAATATTTGTTGAAGAGATGTAAATACATATTCTGGATTAAAAGCTACTGATTGGTCTATCTATATGTAGGTGTTTCTTTCTTGTGAAGACGACCCCTTTACCTTTAACGTAAAGTTACTAGGCTAATTAAGTTTTAAATTGTTATTCCATCTGTAGGTGGACAAATTAAAAATACAATTCCTTTGTCGCCAAGAAATCGAAATCTTGGTTTTGATCCGATAAATGGTAACAATCTCACCACAAATAAACCTAAGGCTGTAAATAGTAATATTAAAAGACCCGCGCTTACTTTGTACTTAACTACACAGGTACACATACAGGATAAAACATTTTCAAATTAACAACGTCACTTTTTTGAAGTCGTTTTACAATATTATTTCGGGGTCAGCCCTTTTCAGCAACACTTTCCGTTGTGGAAGCAAGACGTCGCTTCGTGCAGTGTAAAGCGGCATTTCCCTCGCACAACAAATCTCCTACTAGAGTGTATGGTACGTGGCTGTGCTTTACAGTAACAGGCTGATCTGCGTCACGAGCATAGTTCTGTGAAATGTAGATTTACATTCAAAGTCGTGCAAATATCCAGCGATATCTCTGACGAACAACATCCACCTCTCGTAATGTAGTTTCGATACGACACAAACTTACGGTCACTTGACATCCAGTAATGTGCTTAGCCTTTGAACTATTTCAATACAAATTGCTCACAACTTTTCAAGTGGAACGATTCCATGCAAAGTAAGATTCGATCGCTTAACGAATCACGGGAGCAGGTCGGACGATGCTACAAAAGAAATAGAGTCTACATTGTTAGTTTCCCTATTTTCTTTTGAAAGAAAACTACGCAGTTCTAACAAGGTGAGTTAGTTCCTTGTAGAAGCCGTATAATGTAATTGCATGCATTTGGTTTTAAGATTGTATAAGTCGCTAATAGCATCAAGTGTGGGCATTATGATTGTGTAAGCTAATAACCCGTGATGGCTGCTCCGCGTTGCACAAAGTATTATAATGGCTTAAAATTAAAATAAACAGATAACTGGTTCTTTTATTTTAAATTTTATAAGAATTCAGTCCGTAGATACTAAGTATTATATACGCTATACTTGTTATAGCTACTCTTCGAAATATATGTATAACTATATGTTT
Source organism: Abrostola triplasia (assembly GCA_946251915.1). Lineage (NCBI taxonomy): Eukaryota > Metazoa > Arthropoda > Insecta > Lepidoptera > Noctuidae > Abrostola > Abrostola triplasia. The sequence goes on from OX276438.1 coordinate 417,954, forward strand.
CAATTAATATAGACAACAAAGGTGATTTTCAAAAAAAAAAAATTGTGTTTCGCACAGCCACAGTTAGCATAAGTCATAATAGTAAGAGAAACGGTAGCCTGCTACAGAGACTTCCCAAATAGGAAAGCCCCTAGTCCACAAAGGTTATCAACCTAGAATATTCACGCTCTACAGTAGTGTAACGCACAATTAAATTAAAATTATTACTAAGAATTCCCAGCTGAGACTATTGTGACAGTAAATAATCAAGCACGGAGGACACACACTCCTGTTAATTACGACAAGGTCAGATAAAAACAAACTATATTAAACACTAAAGTGACAAATACCCTAACTTTTAATAATTCAACTGTCACGCCCGTTTATACCCAAAAGTTTGTAAATGATTATTCGCGCGAATAATATGTAAATGCGTGGTGTGCGGGAATGGAGGGTAAAAAGGTACTTCGGTAAAAAGGTACTCATATCTTTTGTAATTCCTTCAAGGGGCAAACAGAGGTGTTGGGTTGTTTCAAACGCCAAATATCGCAGTAAACGCTTTGTATTCACACAAGTTTCTAAGCATTTTATTGTCAAGACGTGTTATGACATGTAGTTTTGTGGAAACATACTGGTGTTTTTTGGGAACGGGATAGCTGGAATATTGTTTAACCTCTCTCTCGCTATTTAATATTTAGAGAATGTTTTTCTCTTTGCTCACGGTTAAGCTTTTGTTAAGGTTAGTTTTCGGGACGAGTGGCCTTCAATTATTATACCGAGAACACTCTGTACATTGGAGGGTATATTACACCGCCATCCCAGACAATATTCCATATTTTACAGTTGTTAAAAGTAGTCAAAAACCGTAAAGTCTAGTTCTATAAAGGGAAAGGTAGAGTTCTATTCTATTCTATTCAGATAAGCAGTCACCCTGAGTCAAATTCAATAACAATAGCATCTGCTAAAACTGGACTGCTATATAGTAGGGAAAAGCTAGGCAGTTGATGAAGACATGTTTCGCAGTACAGAACTAACACAATGGGTCGATAAATACAAGAAACATAATTTACTAAAACATTTCTAATAAAATAAATTTTATCTTTGTAGATATCTGGAACTAATACAATTATACTAAATTGTATCCATTCAGCTGTCTATAACATTCATTTAAGTTTACAGCAATAATATTCCACATCAGGCTATTAGATAAGCCGAATTCACATCGGTTCAAATAGCAGTGCCATTGGGACACACAGTAAAGAGTTATATTAATACCAAGAATCTCAGAAGTTCATGATTTGGTTGAGCTTATACAGGGAGGATTTCATAAAATAATTTGTAGTTTACCTATATTCTGTTAGAGTGCACGACGAACTAGCTTAATTAGCTTGAACATGGAATGCCGCTTTTAAGAAATATCATATAGTTTTAGATTTAGCTGAAAGTTTTAGCCAAAAATGTTCTGGCTATGTATAAAAAATTTTTAGTTAATATTTAACCTAGAAAAGTACTATTTATTATACAACTACTTTGTATGCGAGTCGAAAGTAAACATTAGCCGTACGCTCATGTTCAAACTGCGCTCCTGTATGTTTCCAGGTATTATGACACATTTCTCAAAAATCTGGTTCCCTTTTCTACACGGGCTTAGAGGATTATTTGGACGTGCAAACGAAGCCCGTAGTGCCGCGGATCTGCGCTCGTATCACCCTCGTGAGCCGACTAGATATGGCGATACAGGTTGTATGTAACCTGGGACTTGGAGCCACATACACATGCTAATATTACGAATACATGCTCAGTGTATCTATAAATATGTATGATCTGCAGGTCGGCTCGGAATACTGTTGTTCGTTTATTTGATTAACATCAGTCGGTACATAGAAGCGGATTTGACATAACCAAAAGATATATTTCTCTAAATTGGCCATTAACCATATCTTTTGCTGAGTTATGTAATCCTAACTTTTATAATCCAACAAGAAATGGGAGATCTAGACGTTAGATTCGACCTTTTTATTTCATCAAAGTTTATCGAAAACCTTAGGTTTTACTGAAATTAAAATGAAGCTAGGATTCTTTGTGAGCACTAGTTTTAAGAAAAAGGTAGACTTTCGGAAATGGGCTAAACTTCTTGTATTTATTTTTTCAAGGACTCCTAATGGTATTATTTCTAGTTTGTGAGGAAAATGGAAAATCTTTCCATTTATTTGCTGACTTTCATGATATAAATTGATTTTACAAAGAGTCTGTTAGTTTAAGAAAAAGGTATGTATTATGGGATCTTGACAATTATCAGTCTGAATCCAAAATTAAAATGCCACTGCAAAGTAAAATTGGCACACGGTGTGTGACTAACGCAAAATAAGGTATTTTATTTGAACCGCTCCTGACCGCGCTTATCGAGATTGGAAGACTTGTTTGAAGAGAAATATTTGAAAACGTTTTCTGAGTTGACGCAGAACATATTCCATGTTAACGCGTTAACGTAGGAAGAAACATTTCAAATGTATGTCGTGAACAGCTAACACGTCTGGCTCACACGAAGGCCGAGAAGCTTAAGCCAGATGTTACAAAAGCTGATATAAGAGCCAACAATCTGACCGCTTAAGAAAACTTTGTATTGTCTCTGGCGGCACGCGAAAAAGGCAACCGGAAAAAAGAACAAAAACATCTTCAGAAAATGAAAATTACAGTTTTGCACGCGTCATTTGTTAACATGCCCAAAATCAGGCTAAATAATTTCTCCAGATTTTAGGATAGCCTAGAAACTATTCGCAACTCCAGTAGACCTTATCAAGCTAAAATAGCTTAGTTTTGTCAACCTCGTAGATCATCTAAGTTTAGTGATAAAATATAACGACTAACCAACGAGAGAGACAGGACTAGAGCTTAACAGGGTATCGAGTTGGGAACAAACAACTGATAATTACTGAAATAAATAACTGGACTACAGTGTCACGCGAACATTAATAGTGAAATACATTTTGTGACCCATGATTCCGGTTCCGTGTCAGCCATTTTGAATTTGGAATTATACACGATCATACTTTTTGATACAAGGGTTAAACGGCACTTGGAGTTTTGTTTATAGTCTGGGTGGCCGGTGGGTACAAGTATATAGATGTGGGTAAATATCATAGAGACGTTGTGTATAAGATTGCAAAGTAATTACTGTAGATACATTGTGCAACCTTTTAATGTCTGTTATGTTTAATTCATGGTTAATGCTGTGTTTGAAGGTTTTTCTCGCCTTTCTATTAATAGGGTACATTATATCTCTTGAAAAAAAAATACCCACCTAGTTATGGCTGAAAATTAGTCGAATGTATTTAGTATGTGTGTGTTAATCTAGCCATTTGACCTACCGGGGAATCAAACCCATCCGGACTTAGGCCTTTCGCTGTATGGCATTTAAGACCAAAGACCTTCAAAAATGTGTAAAGTTTTAAAATGATAATGTAGCTTCATTCTCAATATCGCTCCATGGAGTAAATGGCTTGAATAAAAAACGCCGAAAAAATATTTACTCAAGGGGAACGAGATAGTCTTTAGGCCTTGACTTAACATATGATTACGGGGAACAACAGAAAACAAAAGCGGCATTATTTTATACGACACACAAAAAGCTGAAAAATTATTCCCCAGTGAAAATTGTCCCACCTAACCTTAAACTGAGATTTTCAGCTCCAATATTTTCCTCGCCCACAAAGCTGCTTCACCTAAAGTCAACCGACGCATTAATAATGTCTCTTACTTTTTAACTCTCCTCTATCATCGTTGGCAAGCGTGCTACCAAGGCCCAAACTCCAGGCTTTCTATTGATTAGTAAGTCTGAGTAACTTTTAATTGATACTTGGCTAGAACGGCTAGGTCGACTCTATATAAAAGAGATAATTTCTGAGATAAAAACTTATGTCTTAGTTATTATTTGATTAGGTCTATACTCGTTGGGACGATAACAGTTCGCCGACGCTGTAAACTTCATGTTTGATCGTAAAAACGTTATTTTATTAACTGGTTTTGTTGGCAACATTTTGGTTGGTTATGGCCTGCGTTGACGACTGCTTAAATTGATTTGTAGCGTCGATAGTTCACCCACAATTTGTCGACAAGACAATCAGTTATTTGATAGAGTTCTTTTATGTTTTTCCTTCAGTCATCTATTTCTTTGTTTAGTTGAACGAGCGAAAATGAATATTGCGAATACTTTGGCTCTGAATATTTGTAGGTCACATAAATTATTTTCGGGGAAATCAAACCGGGTCTCACAAATATATACTGCTCCGATTGAATTGTAAATTATTTTATCTGTTGTATTTAAACAAAAAAGATTTCCAGAAAATTCTTGTTTTTTTTTTTTTTTTTTTTTTTTTATTCACAAGAATGTAGTGATATACATAGCTGGTAATTCTTAATATAAGTACATACATTCTACCATTACAATGGTGTGTAAAATTAAAATAACATCACTGTGCCACTTATTGACTAAATTAATTCACATTATTTGAGATTCACATACTTAAATAATAATAATAGTAAAATTGAATGTCAATTTAAATTAAACAAATAAAAGTAATTCATTCAAATAAAAGATAAATAAACAATTAACAATTAGATTACATAATTTAAAACGATTTAAAATTGATGTGTCATAAATTCATCAAAGTCGTAAAAACAGTGGTCTAACAGCCATTCTGTTAATCTCCTTTTAAAAAGGTTTACCGGTAAATCTTTGAACACATCGGGTAGTTTATTGTAAATCCTTACGGCATTTACATGTGCATTCTTTTTCACTACTTCTAGTTTACACAGAGGTTGATAAAGTTTAAACTTGTGCCGTGATGCGACCTGTCTTCGAACCATATCCGAATGCAATGGGAAATGTTCTGGATGCTGTTTGACAAACATACAAACGTCTCTGATGTACATACAAGCCAACGGCAAGATTTTAAATTTTTTGAATATAGGCTTACAGCTATCCATGAACCACGCTCCACATATGGCCCTATGTTGAAGCAAACGAATGCTAGTGAGCTTCTAAATATAGGTCAATAGAAAATCTATACTTCGCTAAAGTTTTGAGCTTAAGAAATAAACAAAAAGCTTAAATGCAAATGCCGATTTTTATGATCTGGGTCACGTCCTGCGCCGCTTTGCACGACTGCAGCTCTTGGGGCCGCTCCCGGAGTCTCAACGCTCGTCAATTTTATACAAACAAAAGATATTTCACGCTTGATCCTATGTAGATGAAGCAGGCTTCATTTGACTCCGCGTTTAACTTTATCGATTGAAACATTCATTCTCGTGATCTCGTCAGTTAAACGAAATGAATACCAATGGACGCAAATTACTACCTTGACTCACGCCTATTAATGTATTGTTGGAGTGGTCTACCTACAACAATTTGCCTTTAAGTTATTCTTCTTGATAGTTGTTGTCATTTTTATTCATAAATATGTATTGTCTTTAACGACGTGTCTTTATATTCTGTCGACCTACTTCAAAGCTTGATGGTTATGTATGAACGACGTTGTCAGCATTATTAAGATATTAATTTTGCACTCTGTACTGCATATTTTGTTTCACAATTTGTTCTGGAACTCAGGTGCTACGAGTAGTTAAGAATTCACGAGTTCTTGAAGTGGAAACTTGGCTTGAACAAAGATAAGATCTCTGTAATTTATGAAGAAAGGCCATTTTTTGGAATTGGTAATTACCGTCATAGTGCGGCGGTACTGTTGACATTAACTATGCCAAATCACACACCGCTCCGTGCGCGCATTACTCTGGAAAAGCGATCCAAGTTTTTGCTTGACAGAATAATATATAAATAATAAAAAAAAATACCTCTAATACTGATTTAGGACTACATTTTTGGCAAAATATGAGTACATAATATTTAAGTGTACAGGCGCCGTATATAGGTATCTACAAACAATTATGCTTATCACTGAGATTTATGACTAAAACAACATAAAATCCCAAGTAACACACGAACGCGTGTGACCTACATTAGACAGATTAAAATTATACCCGGAAACAATATCATTGTAATAGCCCATTTACCATCTTATTACCGAATTATTATTTCCTTTGCGCATACAAAATGTTTACTACAAGCTGTGCCGGCGCCGCCCTTGTTCCTTCCGAGTTTTTCAAGAGGGAAGTTATGAACAGTTTTGTGTAAGGAATAACACAGTGGCCTGTATATACGTTTCTATTTAAGAAATTGGATTCAAATGAACTGAAAGACGAGAAAAAAAAAGTTGATTTTTAGAATAATGCTTTTTATAAAATTTATCCCTTTATGTAGGTCAACCGCATAGTGCCATAGGGGATGACATTTTAATCTAGTGTCTTTTGGTTTTTAAGTTACAAACATTATTTATGTTAACAGGATTAATTACTTTGCTTTTTAAATTTCATCCCTTCGCGGGGATGAAAAACTCTAAACTATTAACGTGTCATTGATAATTCTACATTAAGGTACTCCGTATAATATGTTCCAATAGTGGCCGCGGCCATATTAATGGCTTGTAATTGTACACCTTCACCTTTCATGGGAAATTGGGCTTCATTTGTTAACATTCAGTGTTTAATTATGATAAATAATTGATAAGAGAGGTATAGGAGCAGTTGAAATATTTAATCAGGTCTTTGGAAATTGATTTTATAATGTTCATGTAGTCTTGTGGTGTACTATTCTCTGACAGAGAGTTATTTTTATTTTTATATAACATCATACCAACGTGTGTAGTACACCCATATTTCGACAGTTATTTTTAATGTCCTAATGTAACAGAAGGAGAGCTTATTGCCTTCGACCGGGTACAAACCCAGACTCGAAGATGCTTCTTAGAATAACCTAATGGAAAAATCCAATAACATTATGCCCGACCCGGTATTTGAACTCAGGACCTCATGTTCAGCAGTCACGCTTAGCAACCAATACCCAACGAGGTTTATTAAAGGTTTCCATATTGTACACAATTCTTACAATGAACAAAATCGTGTTAACTTGTATTTTCTGATTGTATCACCAACACTTTTACACTTTACTTTTTACCCAGATAGTACTGGAGCGAGAATTCAGCTAAAATGGAAATATTATCTCGGCGGTCTTTTTTCACCCCCTTGGGGACCTAGAGTTCTGCTCACTGACTTATTACACTCTGCCACTATAACGAGTTATATTTACATATAAATTAGCCACCTATTCTTAGCCAAAAAGTAGCGTTCACAAACTGTATTTTATTCTACACATTGTTAGTGGTATATTATCTTCAAACATTGAGCTGGACTGGTCTATCTACCCTCTTGATTAACGATGCTAAAACGTGTTATAAGATAACCACTTCTCCTTATTCATAAAAATGGCTTTAAACCACAGATTAAATTATACCTGTCACTGTAGTTTGCATGTCAAAGAAAAAAGATGTTAATAGACTTGGTTTAAGTTAATACAGGTATCATAATCGTTTTTGAGTTAGATTTTTTAAGTCTATTGACATTTCTATTTTTTGACATGCAAATTACATTGACAGGTATAATCTATTTTATTTTTTTGCAGTGAATTTTTTTTTAAGATATCAAGTACCAATTCACCTTCTTTTCTCTGAATATCAGCTCATTTTTTAACAGATAATGTATCTCCTCTATATGAACAATTATGTACACTACATACTACACTACTACTACATTTAAATTATATTACAAAAAAAAATACAAAATTGTGTTCTCCATGTAGGTTTTCCATTTTTTCCTATTTCATAGATGCATTTTATAGACATGAATTTCATAAAACATGTAAACGGCCATGTTGGAAGTAACTAACTTACTACCATAGCCCGACAAGCATGTATAAAGAATGTGACGAGAGTGAATGGAGCGAGGCGGTGTGCCGAGCGGAATACGTCGTCCTGCCTACCTGGCTATTATAGAGATACTATATGGTACTGTATAAACCAAACTTATATAGTAATAACTCTAGCCAGCAAATAGATTACGAGGGTGTCAAGGTATCAGATAGTCAACAGGTCTGTAGATTAATCTTTGCACAGAAGGTATATGCTACATTTTTGGGTTTAAAACCACGCAAGCAAAGTGGCGGACACATCAAGTTTACAGTATACATTACCCGCTATGGGCATTTCTAGCAGCCGTCAACACGTGCGACGTACGACACAGCTGAGGACGCACGCGTATTTAAAATATATGCTGTAAAAAGTCAGTAAAGCTCCGGATATTGCTCGCTGAATATACCAAGAGAATCTGTAGTTTGAATATTAGTTTCAACGCGAGGAATACGCTTCAAAATCAGAATTGTTATTTCTCTTTCGTTGGAAAATATAAAAAGTAACTTCTCTTGGCTTTCATTGAATAATACGACGATTTATCAATAACAGGTCGGATTCTGAATAGTTTGCAATTAGGTTTTAGTTGTTTTTCATCCAGATAGCAACTTTGTTGACAAACTAAGAAGAAAAAATATTATTATTTTTAAAATGTTAGGCAGCAATATGACGTCATGTCCTTTGTTATCTTTAAACGTGCCCCAAGGAAGGAAAGATCCTACTGATGTTTACAAATGTAGTCTCAAAATAAGCAACTGTGTTTTAAGGATCGTTCAGAGTTGCCCTCAAAGCACTGATTTGGGCTCAATTTTAGGCCAAAAACCTTTTTTCATCCAATTCTAAAGAACTGTGTAACTGAAAGCCAAAATTTTGACGAAAAATAGAAAGAAATATGTGTGTATGAAAAACTTCTGTTTCAGTTTGGAATATTTTTGCATGAGATACGCATAATATGTATGTATGCTTCCGCTCCAATAAAAGAGAAATCCAAGAGTGGAAAGTCGTTTACTAAACAACAATGCCAATGCATTTTCTATAGCATCGGATCGATATATTGGCTGCTTTGTTAAACTTTAAAATAAACAGGTAGAGCAACATTAAAGAGGTAGGGTTGTCAAGTGGCTGTGTTTCTAATGGTTCTGAATAAAATATTTATGTTCTAAGATAAATACGCTTCTACTACAAATGAATAGAAAAAATATTTAAAGTAATTGGGTATTGTATGAATTCATGCGCATACTCTACACAAACAATGTCGTTGATATGTGCTGACATAATTATTATAACAATGAAAACTATTTATTTTCTACTAAGATATTTAAATGAACTGAATTTAAATTACTTTTATGTTCAATATTAATGTACGCAACTAAATTTACACCTATCCGATTTTATATAACTCCAGAATAATTTTTTACTCAATCTGCCAACCCTACCTAGTGTTTGAACTTTTTCTTTTGATAATTATTTCGCTTGTGTGTGATGAAAAGAGAACCACACAATATTGGATATTTGTTCAGTACTTAGATGAATAAATTGTGATGAGATGAAAATTATACTTACGGGATGAAATATTTTTTCAATTCAACTTTTTAAAGAAAATCATTTTGTATCTAGTTTCTTATTGTATAATGTTCAAGATGAGTAGCTGGTAACCTAGTAAAACTGACTATGCTAATTAATAATAAATCTCAAAATACGGCAACAAGGTGCATTTCTAATCCATCAGAACACCACCACGTAAGAGCAAGGCTAAAACATCTTAAGTTCCAAGAGGCTAGTCTCGAGAGTAGTCTAGTTAATCATTAATTCACGCGTCTCGTTAACTTTTCATCAAAACGTACCATCCTTCTAGTCTTGCGTATCTTTGTACGTGCAGTTTCTCCAACACCGCTTATTAAGAAGCTAATTTTATTAAGAAAAAATGCTAGAATGTCCCGAGAGGCTTGCTTAAGCATTAATTCAAGTTAAGGAATTAAAATTTCAGGTTCGACGAGATTACTTGTATAATATATTATAAAATATGCCCGCCACAGTAAGCCGACGAGACATATTTTAGATACCATCTCGTAGACAAAGAATATACAAGGTTCCTTCAAATATCTTCTCTTCACAATTCGTCGCAGATAAAACAAGTTAATCGTATCGCGGACATCCCAAAACTGTTTCACTTCTAACATTATGTAACCGAGCTCGGCTTCCACACTGGCTTTCCCAAAGAAGATTGAATGTATATCCACTTTGTAGATAATAAATTAGAGTTGAATAATAATTTCGTTAGAACACCCTCGTCACGGGTTTGGGACCTGGCCCGGTTTAGGCCTCGGCCGCCTGAATACAGATAGTTTACGTGCTATATGATGTGTACAAAATATTGCCGGCGCACACGATGAATGGCACTTTTTATTGCATTCTATTTCGGATAATAAAATTCGCTTTATCAAATATTATGGCGGCGTCGAGGCACGTTGCGCGGTCCAGTTGTATTCTGTGATGTTGAATTGCTAATAGGGCTGCAATAACTCTGTGTAGCTCGGCATGACTTTGACGTGAATGAAGCTTCTTTTTGCTGAAGTCTTGAACAGTTTTATTGCTCCACTTAAATGTTCTTTGATAGCAATCTTTTTCAACACCATCGCCGCCAAGCTCCTAGAGTCTATCCCGTCTCAAGTCTCTCATTCAACAGTTCTTGGAGTTTTTCACTACTCTTTTGAGATGTCATTTTACTAGACATCGTTTTTGTGGTTGTTAAGTACCTATTTATATTTTTCACTGAGATGTAAAATTTATTTGCAAGCAATTTCATACCAAAACTCAAAGCTTCGTGCACAACGAAATAAAATTCAAAGCTGGTTAAACATAAAGCGATGGTTCTCTATTCATTGTTGACCCATCTGCACGAACGAGTCATATAGCAGTAGTTATAATTTGTTCTTTGATCCAGAAAGTTCCGGACGACCACAGTTTTTAATTATCATGTAACAATGAGGTTGATTATCAAAAACAGAACAATAGCGTTAAGGACCAGAAAGTAAAAACAATTTCTCCTTCCGTGATAACATGACATTGTTCTCTTATTTGCGAATCTCTTTGTTTTCCACGATTACAGCGAATTTAGTAATATAAAAGCCAGTTAGGTGCGCGTGTCTACACTAAAAGTACTCAACGCAGCCTATTTGCTGAGCAAACAATTAGAGTTTTATTAAAATTTGATCGCCCCGCGCCGCGGTACCCTTCTTAATTAACTGCTGAGCTCTCTAATTAGGACGTTGTGCCCAAAAATAGGAAGCGACCCTCATAGCACCGCTCGCGTCTGTCGGAACTTCTGTCAAGTTCAATTGAACTGATGGAGACTCTTAGCAAAGTGTAATTAAAAAAATTGAGTCAGGGTGTAACAAAACTTATTGAAAATTTCCACCATTATGTAATGTGAATCTGGGGATCGTACTAATTACAATACTAAGCTTTCATGTTTCCTTGCTGTTCTTTATATTTGAGGAATGTAAATATTTGGTTCTCGACGTAAATATTGGTTATTCACGTCATGGTTCTTTGTTACTTCACGATTGACCTGATTTGGAGTACAAAAAAAATCTTCAACAAGAACATAATAATGAAACTCATTAAAAATACCCACGACCAACTTAAGGGTTCGCGTCTTAATTTTCAATTCACAACACTTTGGTGTTAAGTTCGACGTACAGTTCGGGTCGGAGTCAGAGCACACATGTTCGTTGTTTACGTAAGGTATGGTTCAGCTGAAAAGTTGGCGCGCTCGGTTTGAACAGCTGGAAGCGGTTGCCACCTCAGCCGTGAGGCGTCAGCAAGAATCGCGTAACTATGACTTACGGGAAACGGACCACTGGGAACAAGTTACGAAGAGGTTTTAGCTAAAGACGTATTCTAGATGTGTTAGGACTGACTTTATTGTTCTTGGGTGTAATTCAACTGTCCGTGATGCAGACAATAGTGAATCAATAGACTTGTATCACGAGAAATGCTTAGCTGTACTTTCCGCATTCATGATTTACGTAGGTGGTCTTGAGGTTCATTTTATTTCTCTTCAGAACAGAATGTGGTTTACTTAATTCTAAAACTGTCATTAACATTACCATATCAATCCCCCGTCTAGACTTTTTATTAAAAATTATGTAAATCATATACATTTCCATAATTATGCTACATGAGTTACACTGGATGGTGTTGACAGAGTCAATTCAGAGGACTAAGCTAATGTTGACAATGCGGCAGGAATAAAAATATATGGGCTAGTAACAACTGAGAGGACCGCCATCTTGGACTGTGAAATGTCAGCAAGAATCTCGTAACTCTGACTTAAGTAGCAGCGCTAGGTTTATGTTCGTCATCATTTTGATGCCTCGATTAGCGTAATGGCTGAGGCCATCTCTTTCTACGTCGAGGGTCGCGAGTTCTATTCCCCCGCGTAACGTTATACAATAAAACCTAGGGATGTTTATTATGAGGCGTCGGTGTGAAATTGTTTCTCTAAGTACTTCAAATACAGGTAACACTCCCAATTAAGTTATTCAGAAGATTTATCAGTGTCGTGTTGAACTCTTTTTAGTCTTTACCATAGCTACTGTAAGTACTAAGAACTTGAAATTCTTTACTAGATTTAGGTTCCATTTTGAGGCCGAAATGTGGTCTCTCAGTTTCGAATGTTGTCCATACCCAATGAATAATACTAGGCTAACATGAGCCTTGGACTGTTTTTGGTAAAATGTTAACTTGCAGTACACCTTGTTTCACGCAAACGATTGATCCAGGATTTTTTATAACATTGTCGTTTTTATATTGTACAAACCAAAATATACAGAGCACTGTTTTTACACCAGCTGTCACAGCCAGGGACACAACCAGTCGAATCCGATAAAATATTCTTCATTGGATTTTACTTAATCTGACGTTCGCGGAAATATTTATTTTTAGTGCGTTGGGAGCAGAATTTCCTTTGAGCAGCTGAAACTGTATATTACTTTTTACGGGCCCACTGATAGCGACTGTTCAATTTGCCTTAATTCTCTTATAATAATATATAATAGTAGCTGTGTGATAAAATTCAAGAGCACACTTAAAAGAGTCCTCATCGCGACTAGACAAGCAACTACATCGTGGTGGCCCGCAGGATTAGTTTTTTTTTTTTTTTTTTTTTTTTAAAAAAACGTCGCCCCACACTAGGAATTTCTCCTGTATCGTTTCACAAACATGAAATATTCACATACACAAACACCCAGACTCGAGACAAACATCTGTGGTTCGCACAAAGTTTTGCCCCGTGCGGGAATCGAACCCGCACCTTTAGCGCAGCAGTCCAATCGCTTAGCCACTGCGCTAATCAGGTCGTCATGGTCAGTATGGACAAAGGTTAGGGTTATAATTCAGGCAAGTAACAATGTAGTATTTACATTGCCATCTGTATTTTGTTTGCTACCCCTAAGCATCGCTTACCAATAGTTTTTATAAATAGCAATAGCCTCTCTTCCCATTACATGGGCGACATGTGTAGGTACTTCAAATACTGACGGGTATATACAATTTATGGTTACAGAAGTTGATTAGCTTTTGTTTTAGTCCTTATCAAAAATGGATTCTGAATTAATTACAAAATTAATTGAACTAATTAAATATATACAAAATTTGTCTCCTTCTGTTGAGTTTAGAGAAGTTTATACTTCGGATCAATATTATATAAGTCTTTATCTTTATGTCGGTGTAAGAATAATTCAGGAGAATCCCATTTCAATTATACTCGTGCCTTATAAAAAGTAGTCTTCAGAATCTATTGTAATTTAATCTCAAATTATATTATTGTCTGTAACTTTAGTTTGGTAAATAATATCTAAACAAGATTATGTAACGAGTTCTGTAGTCCTTAGTTTCTCAAAGTTATCTAACTTCACTCATGTTGAGTAGTATTCAGTTTAGATAGACCAACCCTTTTCCTCCCGCGGGTGTCGTAAGAGGCGACTAAGTGAAAATCCTGATGTTGATGATCTAAATTCATATGTATATACACCTCGGTACTATCTTAATCAATTATATAGTCATTCCCGCCGTCACTGGCACCACACCTCGAACGAACAGAGGCGTTTATTCCGCCGACTTTAATCGCGCCGTTCTTCTGTTTGTTGTGTCGAATATTAAGACACACTGTCTTGTGTTATTTGCAGAACAGCTCAATATAATTAAATATGTTCTCTGTACCTACTACAATTATAATAAGACAATTCAATTGTTATTAAATTTGAGCTTTTTGTCTAATCTCATTGTGTCGTAAATCAAACTTGGTCTTTAAATAGTTTGTACATTTTTAATATAGTTTGTTGTTAGCTATTCTGGAACCAATTCCCGTGTTGTATAAATAAATACTATATCAATATCATCATCATCAGCCGGCAGACGTCCACTTTTGAACAAAGATCTCCCCCTTTTGAACGCCACAAGGCCCGCTCTTTCTTTACTGCTACCAGTTACCTGAAATAGTATGGCGGCCGGAAACTGGGGGTCTTTTTCTTTGCTATTCTTCATGGGGGGTTTTCCCTTAGTCACCACGCTGGGCTGACGGGTTGGCAACCACAGTATGATGAACAATACCTACACGGGAGAAAGCTGCTGTTTATCCCCCTGGAAATATCCCATAGTCGACTTTTACGATACCAACGGGAGGAAAAGGGGTCTATTCTAGGCCGGAAACCACACGGCAACATGGCTTTCACTTCCTTCTTATTTATTAAAAGGTTTTTGAACTTGAGCTCCTATCACTCTTCCTTCCGACGTTTATTACGGAATTACCTCAAAGATTTTTAAACCTTAATTTTTAAGCGTCTTTCAAATGATTGATATTTCATAAATGATTGCTAAATATTCACTTAATAACCATTCAAGTCATATTATTGTAATTAGATAATTGGAGCAACGAGTATCTTATTAAGTATGCGATTGAAACATAATAAATATTAATCATAACAATTATTGTGAAATTATTAGGGCAGCCCTGAATAAACACGTGAGTAAGATCCATTGTATAATAAATAATATTGTGAGTGGTTAATCCCTACAAATGAATCTGTTGTTGGAACAAATCAGTGACATATAAATTGTCTAGAAAAGATTCTAAGTCATTTACTTAAAGCCAGCTGGGTGGAATGGGTCGCGTACTTAATTTTGATTGCGCGATAGGGTTGCCAGCTGACATATGTGTTTTAAAATGTACACATCTGTGCTCTGTTTCGTGTAGACACAAGTACAATTTGTTACAATAGATGTCTTAGGTCAGATGCTTTCTAATGTAGGTAGGTTTTTAATGTATCTGGACTTGGCTGATAGCCTATTAACTATGCTTGTTAAATCTTTTTTGTGCTTGATGACTTATGATAATAAGCGATGATAGTCGACATAAGCTCCTAGAATAAACTATTACAAAGTAAGTATAATTTAAACTACAATACTATCAAACACAAACAAACAAAACTAATGTAAACACACGAACGCTCCGAGCAACAATTTGCGCTAATAACACAATTATTCGAAATCCCACTTTGATCTGTAATAAGTTTCAAATTGGGCAATAATTAAGACGACCCGAATAGTTAAGTAGCCGATTGGCTTAATTGAACAATTATGTTCCCGATAGGTTCAATAGGCCGTTTTGAGTGGGTGGTTAGGGCCTCAAACTGGCGCCGTCAACTTCAACCCCGTTTATAGCAGTAATAGTAAATTTAGTAGCGCCTAACTTACATTTGATCTTAGTTTGGCGAGTTACATGACAGTCAAGTTAACGACGCACTTCAGTTTTATGCGCGGCGACTAAAATGTGGGGAATGAGATGTGTTGTGTAGTTATAATAAACAAGACATTAGTTACGACTGCCGCTATAGTGTGTACATTACATCGTTCGTTCTTTGGAGAAAGTAAAAGTTTGCTTTAGCTAACTCACATTTTGGCTAATAGTCGGTGCTCCAACTTACAACTACAACTTAGAAGTTTTCTCCAAAGGAATTGCATTTTTGGACTGTGCAGCCAGTCATTGACATTTCATAAGCATGTAATAAATCCTATGTGAGTGTTTGAAACTTGGGTTTACTAAGAATTCTCACTTTCTGGAAATACATATAACAGCAGTGATAGCCAAGTGTTATGACCGTTGGACTGCTAAGTCAAAGGTCGCAAGTTCAAAACCCAGACACGCATCAATGTTTTTTGGAATTCATGTGTGTACTATAAATTAGTGATCAGTTGCTGAAAACGGTGAAGGAAAACATCGTCAGAAACCGGCACGCCTGAGTAATTTTTCGACTGTGTAAAGCTATCGCTGAGGCCTACAGGCAGTTTAAACTTTGACACCAGGTTGTTCATTAACCATACAATAAGAAGAAGCCTGGGATTAAAATATCCACGCTAATGCAAGGCACATTGAGGCAAGTAAACAATATAACCTAAATATTATTAGGTGTGGTATAAAATGGAATACCAGTATATACTTGTCCTACGCCACTTACTAGAAGAACAAGAGTAGGGGAATACTTTATTCTTGTTCTTTAGGTGAGGTAGGAAAAGAAAGGAGTCTTTACACTCCATAGCCTGATAGCAGGTACAGCAGTAGAAATAACCAAGAGGTACCACTGAGTACCACTTTGGTAAACGGTCCAAAACAAATATGGCACAGTTCACTGATTTTTATTTTAGACTTTGGTAGGATTATGATTATGTAACAACAGAAAAGTAAGAAAACAAAGCATCAGTTTTAATAAAATTGCTAGGTGTTTCAGCAAAGATAAGTGAGGTTATGGGTATTCTGAAGGTGTCAATTCATGGCTACCAAAAATAAATATATTGATAAAATATTTCTTCCAAAATTAACGCGTTCACTTCAAAGACCGCAGCGTTATCAAAACTGTAACGGTTCGAATTTATTGATCGCTTGAGGAACATTAATGAGGAAAATTATAAATGTTGATTCTGAAATGTATTCCGTGTTCGCTCACCAAGCACCAAGCTTGCCGCAATACGCACTAATCTGTGGAAAATTATAATTCATAAGATATCATTTGATGTCTCAGTTGTACAAGCTTCACGCCCACTTCCCAGGGAGTCAGCTTGGGGGTTTTAACGTTCCCATCTAGATAGCGGACTTCAAATCTCACCAACAAATGAAGTACCTACCGATAAGCCGCGCCAAAGGGATCCTCGCTGAGAATAAATTGTTTTTGCGTAACATTTTGTAAGGATCGATGCCCGACACTGGAAGGTGCGCCGCTGATTCCACACCTCACGGGTTTCTTAAACTTCGCGATGAAATTCGCGTTGATTTAAATTTTGTTATGTTTAGCACGACCGCACCGAAGTTTCCTGAGATTTCTTCCCTGTTGACGTTTACGTAGCTACGCTTATTCCTAAGGAAAACAAAACACAACAATGAAATTCAAAGAAATAAATTCGCAACATAATGTGAGTCCCCACATCGTAATTAATGTCGAATCCTTCATCATGTTACCAATTACATACAAATAAAGTAAAACGACACCGGAGCGATACACAAAAGCATTAAAATGATCAAAGGCGGAACAATAAAGCGAATCCGGTCCAATAATTCGCACGGCATACATCGATGCTCTGGCATCAGTACATCTAATATGATGCTAAACAAATAGGTCGTACCTCCCGAAATTGGAAGAAATCGTCGGTGGCGTGTAAACATAATTATTTTAATGTCAATATCAACATTGAAATTGTCCATTCACAAGTCCGGTAATGTATTCCAGCGGCTGCGGCGCTGGGGGTCACTTCTGTAAACAACGCTTTATGTTGCGGTCCAAGACATAAGCGATAGCGACAGCTGATAAACTATTGTCTTATTATAAACAATAAACAAGCAATGATTATAAAATTCTTTGCTCTAGTCGATTGTATTAATCCAGTAGTATTGTGCTGCTGGGTAGTTTATAGCGCTATTTGTTTTACCCAGCTATAGCACTAGGAGGAGGTGACGGGGGGGGGGGGTAATTTGACGTCCAAAAAGTACTGATATAGTCTATTTTGATTAAATTATTTTTATATTTATCCATAGTAAAAGCCAAGTATGGACAATTAATTTTAATGATTATTTGTAGCTTATCGCTGTAGTACATGAACAAGGCGTGATGTTCACTAACGGCGAAAGGTATTTGAAATAGTTTTTAAGAAATTTAAATATAATAAATTAATTGAAGTAGACTTGATTCTAATTTAATTACACCTAGATTTTAGGTAAAATATTTAAATGTAGCACACATTTAAATATTTTACTTAAAATCTAGGATTCATAAAGAATTATATAATAGTACGTATCGTGGTGACATTAATTTAATGTATTAATTAATATAAAAGAACAGTACTCAGATACGTACATAGCTATTTTATAAAAGACGTAATTGAACAAGCCTAATTAGATACCTAATGAGAATTGTAGTGCTCGGTTTAATGATAATTAGTAATTTAATTAATTTGTGAGACCCTTGTTACTACAGCGCTTGACATTTTTGTTACAGTACTCGTAAATTGGATATTAAATTAATTTAGTTTCATAATCATATTTATTCGCATTTATCTAATTAAATTTCTATAACATTGTTAGTTAATTACGTTAAAAACTGTCACAAACGAGTAAACGAGACATTCTATTTAGTTCGTAATACACCTATATTCACCCTACTTACAATTAGCTTGGTAATAACTACAATTAATTATTGCAATCTTTATTTATATTATTATATATAGACTCCAAACCGCTTATTCATAAAAATATACAATTTTAAACCATGGATTAAATTATACTCGTCACCGTCGTTTGTATGACAAAGAATAGATATCTCAATAGACTTAATACGGGTTTTAGCTAATGCTGGTACGATCCTCGTTTATGAATAAGAGAGTAAAAGATTTAGTTTTGTAAACTTGTTCTAGAGTCTATCTAGAAGTAAGTCTTCGTGTGATCGCGAACACTGTGAACTTAGCTGGAATTAGAAACCCTTAATCAGTCATGATATGCAAAAAAATATTATAATTATAACCGTAACTATTTTTTTTTTATATCTTTATATTTTTATTTACAAGTTTATTTACACTTCTTAAAAATAAATATATAAAAATAAATATACAAAATAAAAAATTTAAATTAAAAATTACCGTAACTATTTAGTTATCCAACCAACAAAACTAACCAAAATATAGCAAGTAATAAAATAACTTAGTTCGTCGCTCACCCGCTGGGTTCCCCTGACTTGTACCATGCACCCCGGCGTTTGTTTAAACAACTTTGTACGGGGTTTCTTATAACTACAGTTGGTTGCAATCGGCTGACTTATTTGTTTTTCGGGCGACTCTTTAGTCGACAGTGACGCTGTGCAGCCGTAGCCAGAGGTTAACGAACCGAGAACACTTTCTATTTCATTATACGAAAGCTATTGGGAATCGATGTGGCCTACTTCGGCGGAGCGTTTCAGGTACGCGATGCAGGTTGCAGTGACCGGGAATTGTTTGATGTGCCGTGTAATCGCTTTTGTTGTTTTTCTCTTGAAGTATTACTTTTTTTGGAACTGGATTTTTTGGGTATGATTAATATATTAAATACTGCTGCCTCGTTGGTCTAGTGGTCGTTAAGACTAACTACTGAACTCGAAATCCTGTGTTCGAATCCCGGTTCGTGCAAGGTATTACTAGGTTTATCCATTAGGAAAATTTCAGTAGTAACACGGAGTCTGGATTTTTGTCTTCCCTGTTACATTAGGACCTATAGCATAACTGGTGAAATGTGAGTGTACTTATAGGTAACTCTGCCTACCCTCTCGGGGAATACAGTAAGATGTTTAGTTTTATTTACAATATAAAACCTGACACTTCTTAATTACTAGGAGATTAGTGTCTCTTATCTTTGTATTGCCGGTGAGAAAAATCCCTTTTTATGAATCTTGTATACACCGATTTTTTTGTTCTTTGTTCGTGAATCACCTATTGCCATTATTAGACACTTGCTTGGTTCATCACCACATACAAATAACTTAATTGACTACAAAAAGTAATTGTATCTCTTAGGTACTACTAACTTTATTGGCTATAAAAAGGAGTCTATTTTTTATACGTCTCTCCGCCTTATTTATAAGCTCTTGATTAAGTAGGTATTTGCCTACCCCTTCAGCGAGTACACGCGTAATAACGTGTGTAAAATGCAAAAATGAAGTACAAAATACCGTATCGCTAACAAAAATTTAATAACAATCACTTACCAATTTTTCGGCTGGCAATATTGTGTAATAACTGGGAGCTTTTCGCTGACGATCCAAATTGATCCAATTAAATATCTGGGAGAACACACGTGAACTATTATATTAGACATCACCGTTATATGGGGAGCACGCACTGAACATCTACATAATCTGTTGTAATTGCAATCAGAGATAAGTATATTAATGGGTAGGTTAGACATCAATTTATTTTATTCTAGTACCTATATTAACAAACATTTTATTATATGTAGAGTCGGCAACCAATAGACGACCTGATTAGCGCAGTGGCTAAGTGATTGAACTGCTGCGCTAAGGGTTGCGGGTTCGATTCCCGCACGGGGCAAAACTTTGTGCGAACCACAGATGTTTGTCCCGAGTCTGGGTGTTTGTGTATGTGATATTTCATGTTTGTGAAACGCACCCACGATACAGGAAAAATTCCTAGTGTGGGGCGACGTTTTTAAAAAAAAATAATAATGTCACACTAATATTATAAAGGCGAAAATTTGTGAATGTGTTTGTATAATATTTGTTACCTCTTCTCGCTCCATCGGCTGGATTTCATAAAATTTAGTATAGAGGTAGCTGACATCCTGGTTTCACACATAGGCTTTCATCTAAAAAAATGTAGCGGGTAACACCACGGGGCGCAGCTAGTTAAAAATATAGTAAAATTGAGACACTACTTCTATTTAAAGTCGGTTAAAAAGCGTTGCGTGAGGCTATAATTATATAACTATTGCTCCGAAAACATAACATAACATAACATCACGCCTGTATTCCCCGAAGGGGTAGGCAGAGGTGCACATATAGTACACCCACATTTCGCCAGTTATGTTTTAGGTCCCAATGTAATAGGGGGCGAGCCTATTGCCATCAACCGGGCACAAATCCAGACTCCGAAGTCATGCTATTATTAGTTACCAGGTACACCTACACGACTTATCAAATTCACAAACTTCTGTGAACCCTTAAGCTAAAACATGATCCTGTTACACACGTGATTCTGAGAATTACTCGTATGTTAGACGTTGGCCTAGCATACGGTGATCATCTATCTACCTAAGTTTGGGAATCAATCGTATTTAGCGGCCAACCTGCGGTTCTTAGGCTAACCGTCAGACAAGGGCAGTTCCGTTTGGTAAAGGTAGCTTCTAAGTATTTCCTATGAAAGTTTTATCAGGAGCAAACCGCATTATGTTTCAATTATGCGGACGGTACACATATTTCTCTACACCAGCTATGTCGTGGTTTATCGTCATTGGAATTTAAACGTATTCTCGAGTTTATACATTGCTGTGCGAAGTGTTTGCTTCTGGTTGGATATTTGATTACTTACCTAATTTTACAATTTATCAGGTACGAACGGTCAGCATAATTGAACTGATTGCTAAAAGAACAAAAAATCGGTTTGCAAAAATATATTTTCAGTATAATTATCATGGAGAGTTATCTTCATCATCATCATCATCATCATCATCATCAGCCGGAAGACGTCCACTGCTGAACAAAGGCCTCCCCCTTAGAACGCCATAAAGAACGACAGCTTGCCAATTCCATCCACCGGTTGCCCGCAATTCTGACGATATCGTCGGTCCATCTGGCGGGAGGCCTGCCAACGCTGCGTCTTCCGGTTCGTGGTCGCCACTCGAGAACCTTTCTTCCCCAGCGGTTATCGGTTCTTCGAGCGATATGGCCTGCCCATTGCCACTTCAACTTGCATATTCTTCGAGCTATGTCGGTAACTCTAGTTCTTTGGCGAATTTCCGTATTCCGGATCCTGTCGCGCAAAGAAACCCCGAGCATAGCTCTCTCCATAGCTCGTTGAGTGACTCTGAGCCTCTCCAAAAGGCCAACCGTTAGCGACCACGTCTCTGAGCCATACGTAATCACTGGCAACACACACTGGTCATAGACCTGCGTCTTCAGACACTGCGGAATTTTGGACGAGAAGATGTCGCGTAGTTTCCCGAACGCTGCCCATCCGAGTTGGATTCTTCGGGCGACCTCTTTGTCGAAGTTGGACCGGCCTAACTGAACAATTTGTCCTAAGTAGACGTAGTGGTCGACAACTTCGAGGGTATCGTTCCCAACGACAACCGGTACAGGTGCGACATGGACATTGGACATGATCTTTGTCTTGTCCATGTTCATTTTAAGACCCACCTGTTGGGAGACGATACTGAGGTCGCTGAGCATAGTATTGAGCTCCTCCAGCGACTCCGCCATAATAACTATATCATCGGCAAAACGAAGGTGAGTGATGTATTCGCCATTGATGTTGATGCCGAACTCGTTCCAGTCCAAGAGCTTGAAAACGTCCTCCAACGCATTTGTGAACAGTTTCGGAGAGATAACGTCTCCCTGTCTCACACCACGCTGCAGTTGGATTGGTTTCGTACTCTCGTCCTGTAGCCGAATTGACATGGTGGCGTTACTATACAAACACTTCAACACCTCGATATACCTATAGTCGATATGACATCGCTGGAGGGACTGCAATACAGCCCAGGTTTCGATAGAATCGAAGGCTTTTTCATAGTCCACAAACGCTAGACACAGTGGCCGATTATACTCCTCGGTCTTCTGTATAATCTGGCGGAGCGTATGGATGTGGTCTATGGTGCTAAAGCCTTTTCGGAAGCCGGCTTGTTCGGGAGGCTGGAAGTCATCAAGCCTGCGTTCGAGACGGTTCGTAATGACTCTCGAAAACAGCTTATACACATGGCTCAGGAGCGAGATGGGTCTATAATTCTTCAATAAGGTGTTGTCCCCTTTTTTGAAGAAGAGCACCACCACACTCCTGTGCCATGCTTCTGGCGTAGTACCCTCGAGTATGACGGAATTGAATAGCTTCTGGAGGACTAAAAGTACCGGTTTTCCACCCGCTCTCAGAAGCTCTGTTGTAATTCCGTCAGCACCCACATCGCCTTGTTGTTTTTAAGCTGTTTCAGAGCCACTCTAATCTCGTACAGGCTGATGTCTGGGATGTCCTCGGTGTAGTGTCGGGTCAGTTTAGCCCTAGAGTCCTGAGCCAAACCGACAACGGGTTTCCGTGTCGAAGTGTACAACTGTCCGTAAAACCTCTCCAGCTCTCTCAATATCTCCGGTTTTGATGAGATGATACTGCCATCGTCGATCTTCAGCTTCGTCATTTGGCTTTTCCCAATAGAGGAATTCCTCGCGAACACTTTGGAGCCTTGGTTCCGCTCTATTGCGTCCTTTATACGGTTAGTATTAAAGGAGCGCAGATCGTGTCGCGTGGAGTTTGAAATCCGCCTATTGAGATGGCCGTATTCCGACATATCAGCTGAAGATTGCAATCTCATCTCATTCCGGGCTTCCATTAGTCTAATGGTTTTATTGGAGAGCTTTTGAGGTTTTCTTCGGCGTGGGGTCTTAAAGAACTGGGACCCCACTGCTTGGACAGCTTCCACAAACCCGTTGTTTATCTCGTCCGCTGTTTCGCATTCGGCTAGGCACTGGAAACGATTACGCAGTTCGAGTTGAAAGGTTTCGGGGTTCTGGATTTGGGCAGGAGCAGGACGGAGCGTGGACTTCATCAGACGAGACCGTTCTAGCTTAACATTGATATTCAGTGTGCCTCTGACAATGCGATGATCGCTACCGGTTTTGACCTTCCCGATCACAGAGACATCACTGAATATACGCTTCTTGGTTGTCATGACGAAGTCGATCTCATTTTTGGTTGAACCATCGGGGCTTATCCACGTCCACTTCCTGGATGGTCGCTTCTGGAAGAAGGAGTTCATCAAATAGAGTTCCTCCTTCTCCATAAAGTCGACCAGCCGCTGGCCCCTCTGGTTCCGCTGCCCATATCCGAACGACCCTACTCTCAACTCATCGCCATTCTTAGTGCCCACCTTAGCGTTGAAGTCTCCCATAACAACGGTGAAGTAGGATTCGGAGGTATGTATGGCTTCAGAGATCTCTTCATACATAGCCTCTACTTCATCGTCAGGGTGTGTCGAGGTCGGCGCATATACCTGGATGACCTTCAACGAATACCGGTCGGTAATTCTGAGTATCAGGTATGCTACTCTGCTTGACACACTATCGACTTTTACCACGTTGTTAATGAGAGACTTACGGACGAGAAACCCAACACCACCCTGGGACTTTCGGTCTCCTTCCCGGAAGAAGAGCATGTTGCCGGAATCAAGGATTATCGTATCCTGCCCCTCTCGTCGGATTTCAGATAATCCTATGATGTCCCAACGTAACCTGCTCAATTCTTCCTCCAGCTCGACAATCTTCTCGTCAGTCCGGAGCGTGCGGACGTTGTGTGTTGCCAGGGCCAAGGTCCGGTGGGGGTGGTAGCGAGAAATCCACCGGGGATTCTTAGCACCCCCTGCTCCTCCGTTACCTGGCCCGCTACCATAGCCAGGGATAGAGGAGCTGCCGGGTACTGGGGGCCGTCGCGCCGTTCTGTCTGTCATTTGGGGGGGGGTTGCCATAATCCCCACGCTTGGCGAGCGGCTTGGGGATCGCAGTATTGGTGGTTAAGTTACAGAAGACGCTGCTGCCCATCTACTGGATTTTTTTCCCTTAGTCGCCTCTTACGACACCCACGGGAGGAGAGGGGGTGGTCAATTCTAAGCCGGATACCACACGGCAAAGCCGGATACCACACGGCAATTATCATGGAGAGTTATCTTAGAATATTGATATTGATAATTAATTAGTGTCAGACTTTATAAGTCTTTATATCTCAGCCGGATTTTGGCTTCGATTTTTGAAGTGCACTCTGCGAGCTTCTTCCAATCACATTCTTCACATAATCAACACTAAATCATCAAAGACTTGTAAAGCTATTACACAATCGGCCGCCAGATTTTAATTAATGCTGTTACGTAAATATGGCGGATATTTATTCAAAGTTAAGTAGATAGGTTACCTACTTGTTAATTTTCCCCAAAACTAGCCGAAAGTTTGTTTCCGTAGTTTGTCGTTCCACTAAAAAGTCAGAGTATATTATTATAGCGTGGGCGCCATATCAGTTTGTACAAGCGAGATGAGGAAGAAAAACCTAATCAAATATTTGGCCGACCTCGGAACGACCCTTAATACTTAGGGTTAGCGGTTCTTGTTATATAAGGTCCACTTTAAATATCTACCCAAATATATGAGTCGTTTTTAACAATGTGCAAAATAAAATAAAGCAAAAATTAAAGTGTCTCACAAAGTACAAAGAATGTTCAGCAAAAGGACCCAAAACTATTTGTTTTTTTTCTATCGTTAGCGTTTGCTCTTAACCCACTTGCTGCTTTAGTAAGTATCGAACAAAATGGTAAATAGTATTACTTTTACTTTCGTTCTTTAACGAAGTCCGCCTTTCCATTTTAAGTACCTATCTAAGTACTGAATATTCCCAAAAGACTTAGCAACAATTTTAGGAGAGCCTTTAACAAAGTGTATTCATTCCAAAGTCTTTGATTTAATAGTCATAACATCAGTACGAAGAATCTAGTTTATAAGGCAAGCCGGCGAGTGTAGCTATCTCTGTCCCACTCACCGCATTCCTTTGGCAAACAGTTCTAGTGCCACTGCTTGTACCGCTCTTGACTGCGAGTGGGAAACTGGGAAGATGGTCCAGAAAAGCGGTCTGCTGCTTATTAAAACGCTGCCTTAATCGTCTGTTGAGGACGCAGCGGCCTCCCGCTCGAGGACACTCGAAGCTAATAAGTGATTTAGACAACGTAATAATGTAAAAATAAAAATGAAAGCTCCAAATTTCAAAGGCTGAAATGTTCTTATATTCTGTCAGTGAAAAATTATTAGCAGTCAATCAAATTAATAAGTTTTGGTACTCGGAATCCTTGAGTGTCTCCGTGTTGGTTTTATGGTAACGAGATATACCTATTTTTAAAATAAATTGGTGTCTGTCGATGACTTTGGTAACAAAAAATACCTTTGAAGTGTGTTTATGACGGGTACAAAAGGACATATTATTTTTTGTTGCTATGAGTTTATTGAATGTGGTAATGTTCCTTAAATAGCACTCAATTTTCTCCAAGTAGATATGTATGAAACACGTGACAACAGTTGTTGGGAAATAAGTTCTTCTACCATGGGTTATTGGGTTTTTCCATTAGGTAATACTCGGTAGCGGAATTTGTGACCACTGGATTTGTGGTAATAGAACTATTCACATTGTGCAATAAATATAAGCTCATAAAATAAATAACGTAGAACACCACTACAGAGAGATGTTCCTAACTTGTATAATTTTATTCCACTTGCCATAAAATGAATATCTGATGAAATATAAAATGTGAATCGTACTCAAAATATCTTCTCTCCGTTAAAATTTAAGTACTTTACCCCAACGTAGAAGCCCAAAACGTGAGTCCCCAATACAGCGGAATAACATTTTCCCCGTCATTTCTATTCGAAACGTCAAAACGAGAAATTTGTTGACAAGGCTCACAAAAGAATCTCGTCGTCTTGTTCAGGGCCTTTGACGTCGTCAAAATGACAGGTGGGAGCAAAAGAAATGGCTTCTTCACATTTGAAATGTTTATTTTTATAACTGGATGGTAACAGTGGCTGGACTGCGGTGTTTGATGTAACAATCAATACCAATGTTTGGCCTGCTGATTGAGTGTTTTTGGGTAATTCCCTTAAGAGACTGACGACCGGAGTTATGTTAGTACTATTCATATTTGTTGTATTACATTCGTATTCATAACTTGTGTGCTGTAAGTTTTTGTGGACTCTATTCATTTTGTTTATTTATAAGCTGTTTAGTCTTCAAAGCCTTTCTAAAAATTTGCTTATCTAGTTGGTGCAAGGACTAAGTGAGTGTGATTTGGCGGGATTAACTGTGCGGGACAAAAAAAAATTTAATGTGAAAATAAGTAGGCCAAGTCTGACTGTAGGTGCGTGTGGGATGACATTCACACTACACATGAGACATTAATAGTGTGAACCAAAAACCGAATAATTGAAAGCTCCACTAAATGCACTCTGTAGCACACTGGAAGGATAACTTAACATAAGAACAATGAAGCAGCATCAAACAGCGGAAGGCGATTGGCTAAGGAATCTTAATGATCAAGTCCTATTGGTCGAAGTTCGAATCTTACTTGTTGCACTTTTAGAGTGAGCGCGCTAAGTTCTACTTAAGAAGAAAAGGAAAAACCGTGGTTAATTCTCTTAAGTCGTACCATCCTGATTTGCCGGTAACTTTTGGAAACTTTTCTTTTGCTAACTTGAAAATTAATTGTGGGATTAGTAAGGCTGCCGGTAATTTATTTGTACCAATTATAATAGGATTACCTGAATGATAAGAGTGATCTATATGTATTTTTAGAAAATAAGGAGTTGAAATACCTAATTCATTTATTTCTAAACAAAAATTGGAGGCTAATTTATAACAAGTAGACCATTCTACTAACAGAAAAACCTTCGTATATTTTGGATATTTTAACACTGAATCCTTAGAACATCAAAACAAATGCAAGCTCTTATTCTTATAATTTCAAGATGACAAGAAAAGTCATGTGCTGTCAAACAAAATGATTTAACTCTTTATGTGGGATTAAAGAAAACCCTTTTTCAAACGAATTTTGATAGGAACAGCAAGACGGGTAACATATAAGGGTTGGTATACGGTACAATCTAACGCAACGATGCGTCGCAACAAACCTATCATAACGATCGCAGGTGTATGTCAACTTCGAAAAAGATGTCCTTCATTGCAAACGATATCGCATATCGCAACAAAATCGTATCCTATAACAGAGCTTCATTTATTTTTAGCCCGTGACGCAAGAATGGGGTGTTATATTGACGTATCTATCTGTGTATCGGTCTGCCGCATCGTAGCTCCCTAAAGATCTAAATGAAACCGAAAAGTCGAGGTGATCGAGATTGTTCTTTGCTATTTTATGAAGATCTGTTCAGGCGTCTGATAATATAATCTGTATATTAATATTATCTCTGCACCACGCTAAGGTTGACTGGTAGAGAATGCCTTAGGCATTAAGTCCGCCTATGTAGACAGATCTTACATGAGGTTTAAATAAATAAAAAAAAAAAGGTTTTTTGTACTGTTACTATTTTTTTAAATTTTAATTATTGCTTCAAACAGACTGACAAGAAAATTAATCGTCGACGTGTGTTGTGTGCGACGTGAATTTTTAAGCGATTGATCGTCACGATTTCGTTTGTGATCCATCGTCCTGTATTTCTGGATCCCTTTTTATCAATTTGTCTGAGACAGAAGTTTTACAAGTTAGTGTGAACATAATTTGTTTCAAATTATATCCTCAAAGTTTAGATTTAATCTGAACAAAACCCGTACGAATTCGACTAATGAAAGTCGACGTATTATTTACGGATTTCTGAAAGAAAATTTTCAGTACTAGTCTGATAATATAATAGGAGTACCTAATGGGAATAAGATAGTCTGGAATTGTACATTTTTGTTGTTTGCAAGTTACCTGGACGAACACTTGTTTTTTTTTTATCTTTGAATATTTTAAGTGCATTGCCGTCTATGTTTATTATTTCTATGAATGGGCGTGATGAAGATGCCCATAATTGCGTACTACTTAATCTATCTTTTCTCAATACTAAGTTACCATACATTGGAGTGTATTTTTCTTCCATTATCCAATCAGCATATTCATTGGATATAATTTAAGGAGTTGTTTTCGTCAATCCCTGGTTGACTTTCCTTGTTTTGATGCAGGGTTAGTAGGAAAATAACGACAATGTGACAATCGTGAATATATTTGTTTTCAATTTTTTTCCTACATTTGTAGAATTCTGTGATTTATGAATACATAGTGTTGAGTGGTAAAAATAACGTGATTTACGGAATGCATAGTCTTCCAGTTTGTGCAAATGTGGCATTTTAAATGTCATAAACTCATAAGTAGTCTTAGATATAATTTTGCTCGATCGGATTATTTACATTATATTTTGCATTCCTATAAATTAAGATTAATGGTTTGCAATTAACACACTCGCAATTAACACCTTAGTCAGGTAGCACAGACGTTATACGATGTTTTAAGATTGTATCTTCATTTTTCTTTATATGTATAGATATCTTTCTTGTGTGTATTAATATTAAACGTTTTCTCGCAATAAGTATCTCCTACACAAGTAAATAATTCGCCAGAAACCCCACACGATTTCCGATGTGTTTCTTAAAACGTATGTGTTCTCCACGCTCAAGGGACCTCTCCATTTAGAATGGATCCCACCCGTGCAATAAATTAGAAAGTGTATTTGAATTCTTGTTTATTACAAATGACATCTAACGCTTGACTGCTCTGTTGGCTTGAAAGGGAATTAGTTTGAATTAGCGTGGCTATTGGGGTGAGATGTCAAGGGCACTTGAGAGACAATTATGTACCAGATAAACCGCTTACACTATGTTTTTAGTGTCATTAATTATTCATACCATCACGCTTCAACTTCGGGAGAGTAATGAGTAATGTACTCTCATGTTTCTAAATTATGTATGTATGTGTAATTATGAATTGTCTGTAGTTTACTTTCTCATATTAAGTTTAAAATTAACACCTCTATGAAGCCCTTTGGACTAAAGGGGCTTCTTTGGACTTAATACCATAGTCCTGTGCACTGTCAGCTTAACCACAAACATGGTGTCATGAAAAAAACTTATTACAAAAAACCCTGTGTTGTCAAATAATATTGGACAAGGGCCACAATAAATTTAAAAAAATGATCGTGTTAAATCGGTATCCCACACAAAACAATATTGTGTTACATGGGTGTTTCAAAAACACAGTGTTTTTCACCTGTCGGTATCAGGTAAGCGATCGCTTTTAACAGGAATCTATTCAACCAAATTCCATCGTTCAGCATATCCAATGGAGACGAGCCTATATTCATCAAAAACATAAGGACGTAAAACATGGGGCAATAATCACTGATCATCTTCTTCTTATCGTATGGTTGATGAACAACCTGGTGTCAGAGATTAAACCGCCTATACGCCTCTAACATGGCCTTACGCGCCGTTAAAAAAGCTTTCAGGTACGCCGGTTTCCTCACGATGTCTTCCTTTACTTTACCGTTTTAGCACTGATAACTAATTCATATTACGCACATGAATTCGAAAAGACTGGTGCGTGCCGGGGTCTAAACTTGCGAGCTTTGACTCTACTCAGCTCTTAGTGCTGTCACTGATTATAAGTTCACATATAATCAGTGACAGCACTAAGAGCTGAGTAGACAGACAATAGGCTCGCCCCTATTACATTGGGACCTAAAACATAACTGGCGAAATGTGGGTGTACTATATGTGCACCTCTGCCTACCCCTTCGGGGAATACAGGCGTGATGTTATGTATGTGATCCTAACATCACAAATGGATGCAGTACATGGAGCACGGTATACACCGTGTATAGGACTAGTTCCGCACGCCAACGGAGATTACAGTTTACCGTCCGAGCACGATATTAGGACGAGGTCACACCGGGTGGTTGTAACCTAGGTCATGTGTGTCTCGCCCACCTTTGTCGACCGCATGGGATTGATATAAATTGTCTTTGGATCTTTGAAATTATGAAAGAAATCATGTTATGTGTACTACAGATAATAGTATAGGTATTTAGCAATCCTAATGCACTAATATTGTACATAAATTGTGAACTGGTGCCTGAATCTGAATAAATATGTATCTGCGGACAAAATATCTGTCCAGTGCGAGAACCGATGTAATTATAAACGCAGACAGCGCTAAACCAAAAGCAATTTGCCAGTCGTTTCTTTTAAATAAAATACCTGAGCTTTACTGACAACTGGAAACACAATTTATTTGATCCTTCATTGAACACAAAACGCCGCAGTGCACCGCGCTCACTCGGCCACAGTCTAAGCAACTCCCAGTAGGACAACGAGCGACTGGTATCTACTACGCTGTCGTTCATCATTACGTGTAAGACAGTCGCACGGCGGGTAGTTGTAAGTTCTCATCTGACCATAGTATTAAGCTTTACGTTCCCCTGCGAGCGGGATTGTTTATTTATTAGTTGAACACGTGGCCGGGGGCGCATACGTGGTTGGGTATAAGTGACAGATTACATAGTTTTAGGTGTTGTTGGTTTATTCAGCTTAGTTTCTTGTTACGATTAATATAAACATGGTGTCTTGGATTTTTGTCTTCCAAAATTTCGGAATTCAATTACATACCCAAATGTCTTCATGATATAAAAAAAGAACTAGATTTTAACCCAGAAAAGAGTACTCTGTATATAAAATGAATCATAACACACAATATAATGAAAACGCGATATCTAAAAGAACATAACTTATAACAAGTTCCGCGCACAATTCTTTTACCTTTCATAACTTTATTAAAGTTGCTAACCAACCTGTCAGGCGGTATGTCACGGCGCGAGCACCGTGTAATCACCAGCTCAGCGACGCCTCGCATTAGTTTCTCCGGTGTTTTGACTAATTAATCGACAACAGTATCGATCTACCCTCAGATCAATAACCTAACTTCCAAGGAGTTAAAGTTAAAGCCTCACTTCTAATATTGTTTCGATGTTCCAGTGGTTTCAGTTGAGGTTTCCAAGGCGAAATAGATTTTACTTGAATTTCTAGTATCTGTAATCGTCTTTGTCAGCGTTTTGAGTTGTAAACTTTATAATCTCTGGCGGTGAGTTTTGATCGTCGTGATCTTGACGCAGATTTCGAGATGCTAATCATTGTTCATCTAAATTATTCTGTTTTCGATTAAATTTTCTGGGAATTTGAACTGTTGTTTCGTAACATTATGGTTTTAATTGCTAATACTATTCATTTTGTAAGTTAGCTGAAGTTTTAATTAAAATTTAATTTATGATTATGGATTGTGAATTTCTTCAACGGCAAAACAAATATCAACTTATTTTTTCAAACGAATGATAACTGTTGCTCCTATAGCAGAATGCACTAAATATTGGTCTCGATCTTTACACCATTAAACGATATAAGTCCTGGTATAGACACAATCTATCGCCAATAACCCCTAATTTCTTAAAGCAACCATCAATACCTTCACAAACAAACAATAGAATGAAAGCTTATTTTCATAACGCAGCGGTATCAGGGTAGTTATCCGTCGGCCTTATATCGTTACGGAGCGACGGCGAGTGCTTACGGCACTGCGCGACCAAAGTGGGATAACTCTGGATTCCTCAGGGAGGTAAGACTTGGTCTCCGCCTTTGTATCGGAGGTATCGGCGTCTTGCCGCTGTTCAGAGATACTGAGATATCTTTGTCCCCGCTGGCACAGTCTATCTAATAAAACCGCCTTGGTTTATGCTTTATAAAATATGGAAAAGATTTTGATGCAAGATTTGTTCCATATTTGTGTGTATCAAGTCTTCTGGGAATCTGAGGTAATATAAGTGAGCTTTTGAAATGGAATAATGTAAGTACATGTTACGTATTTAACTGAATAGGTATTGTTTTGTCGTTAGGGAAATGCCAGTGGCTCAATATATTGCGATTCAAATCCCAACTGTCTCGGGATATACAAATCAATACTGATTGATCACAGTCGTTCCTTGAATCTCAATAAGGATCAGGTTTATTGCGGTAAGTCCTAACATCATCTGGCTGTATTTCCCTTGTTTTAAGCGCTTGTAGAGATACAGCGTCATCTGTGAGATTTCCATCGCCCGGTTCAACCCTCGTCAAAATTCGTAGTGATGGTGTCCTGGAACATAAAGGCCATAGCGGCGAGGCCGACAAAGCTAATAGTTAGCGCAGTCACAGACTCAAACCAAAATATATGGCGAGATAGCCTTTGACATGGGTACCCTTAATTGCATCTTCTACGTATTTTCCTGCCTCGTGTGTACCCTAGGTACCCATCATGTACTTTTAATAGGAACTGAACTTGAATAGGAAAGTGCGTAGGATAAATTAGAGTGTGAAATCCGTACAATAACGAAAGGAAAGGTATATCTGCTTAAAACATATCTACTTATACCCAAAGATAAAATCTGTGCCAAGAAAGTCGCAGGTGGAAGCTAGAATGAAGTAATAATTCAACTTCTGTATAAAAAAAAAACTGCTCTATACTATGAATTTCTCCTGGTTGCGTTTGACAGATATCAATGGTCACATGCACAAACACTAACTTCCTCGTTCCGACGATCCTCAGATTCTATTGGTTAAGAAGTGTGTCAAAATGTCCTGTCCAACACAGTTGAACAAGCTAATCTGGGTTCTGCAAAAAGATTCGTAACAAAAGTTGTTGAAATCAGTAACTTCTGAAACGATAGCAAGTTTTGGCACCGCGCTCCACTTTCAGTATTTTTGTCATGGTGTATTAATTTAATATGGGCCAACCGCTGGCAAACCACTAGTGGATAACAAATACTTCGTATTACTCATTTCACACTACAGCCACAAAAGAGCTTAACGTACTCAAAAGTATCAAACACTAGCTGTGCCCCGCGATGTTACCCGCTACATTTTTTCGGGATAAAAAGTAGCCTATGTGTTGTTAATCCAGGGTGTCAGCTACCTCCATATCAAATTTCATCAAAATCGGTCCAGCCGTTTGACCGTAAACAGGTAACAAACACACTCACAAACTTATGCCTTAATAATATTAGTGCGAAATATATTACTTATACAGGGTGCAGTTTTGAAGATGAAAAATATTTCGGGAGGTAATTATGTTAGTGATCCTCGACCCGAATCAACAATAAAATCAGTAGGTATTTTTTTTCTTATTTGCCGAAATCGATATGTGTAAACCACCTTTATTTAAAAGCGGCTAGTCGCTACTCGCCCTATAACAACGCACACAAACAGTTCATTGATCGGCAGCGCCCCGCCCTCCCGCCCGCACCTCGCTAGCCGCGCCCAGACGGCCATCGATCTATCGATTTAGTGTAATTCATGTCGCCGGCGTGTGCATGCGCGTGCAATATCCGCCCGCCGTTGCGTTTTCGGTTACGTACGGTAATAGCTAGTGGTAATAAAAATGACTGTTTGGAGTGCATCACTCTACAGTGTGGCGGCTACTGAAGAAATAACTGCAACATCCATTGCATTACCGCAAGGTACAGGACCTCTACACAGCTGATAACGCCGCGCGAGTTACGTTTTGTCGCTGGTTGCTGGAACACCAATACGCCAACATCCTATGGACGGACGAGTGTTTATTTACTCAAGTTGGCGTCTAAATGTTCATAACGAACACCAGTGGACTCGCCGCGAGCATAACCCACGAGTGACTAAGCACCAGTGTTACACAATTGCGTGAAAAAGTGATCAGTGCTTTCCACACT
This sequence comes from Abrostola triplasia, assembly GCA_946251915.1. Lineage (NCBI taxonomy): Eukaryota > Metazoa > Arthropoda > Insecta > Lepidoptera > Noctuidae > Abrostola > Abrostola triplasia. Next base: position 452,371 of record OX276438.1, read on the forward strand.
TTAAAAACGAATGTGTTTGTGCTACGTAAGCTAAAAGATCATCAGCCACGTCGTGCTAGACTGAGCCTGGAGTGTTAACACTTTAAACAATACCTCCAATTAACGTAAGTAGGTAATTTATTTATTTTATTTGTACATAGACAATAATTTGTAAATACGTTGTTAGCCGAATCAATCTACGCCAAACATACCTACATCTCAGGCAAGATAAATCACTTAAACTTTACCTACAGCGCGCCGACTGCGCCGCCCGCCGCCGCCAACTACCTACAGTCGCATGCCGCCGCTTTATTATTAAGTACCTAATACCCGCGCGCGCGTCCACTATGCAGCAACGGATTACGAACGACGTCCTACAACTTACATACCTACAACAACATTTGTGCGTGTCAGTTACGGTCTCAGTCATAAAGCAAAACTAAGGTCAAGATAAATAAACATTACTTTAGGTTAGCTATGTTTCGTCTTTAACTTGCAATCAATTTAATGTGAAACTATTCACAATTGTGTAGCAGGGATACGAATATTGCTTACGTGCTATGTAAGGTTTATTTATCTCGACCTAACATTTTACTCATCAGCTGATAGGTAACTAACGAGGCAACATGAACTTTTCTTTTATAAAAATGACTAGCACGCGCGCAAAACGCGCGCATGCGCGGTACTGCTTACCTACTTACGTTGTCCGCGTTGTTGCTATAGCCCCCTGCCGAGAGAGGCCCTGCGTGTGCGTTGCGCACCGCGACCCGCGCCCGACGACCGAGCCAGAGCCCCAGAGGCCTACCGACCGTCCGATGGTACGAACACGTATATTCTTCGCGCTTCTACGTTACATGTATCCCGTGTCTTTTTTGTACCCGATTGTCGCTTAAAAGTGGTATATTGAATGTGAAGCCCGAACTTTATTTGTGACATCCACCCCAAAGCAACTATTGCGCTTACATTTCGTTATTACGTAGAATAAGTGGGCGGAGCCTCGTACAGGTCGATGCACTCTCGCAGCTGTGTGCGTGAGTGGCATGATGCGTTTGACAGTTCGCAACGCGCGATTCTGTTTCAAGATGTTTGCGTAGGGGGTTATTCTGAATAACAGCTAAACTTAAAAAATTAAAATAAAATGTACTATTGATTATTGACCAAGTATCGTATTTTTATATGATTATTTGTGACCTATATTACAACCTCCCGAAATGTTTTGCATCTTCAAAACTGCACCCTGTATGTTCATCAGATTACTCAAATAAATGTAAGGTAGTTTTGAAACGACACTGGACTTTTGTGTTTCATGATTTTCTAGAAATATATGTGATATTACCCAGTTGGGTAATATCATTATTCTATTTAGAATAACTCAAGTTCAGTTGGGTAATAATAAGTATACTAAAGATATATGTATAAATAAAGGAATTATACTACTAAGATCGAATAGGGCAAGGTTAGGCTAAATAAACCAGGGATGATCTGACTTGGTAAGAGCGTGAGTCAACGAACAGATAATCATGGGAAAACACTTGGTCCAGGGACGCACCTGGAAGTATGGCAAAGAACTGAATTTTAAATATGTACTGTTTTGTGAGACACTGTTTATTTCATAAGTTTACTATGTACCTTTCTAAGAAACAAATAAATAAATAAAATAAAAGCAGGCCCATATCCTACAGTGTATTATTTTGAACTGATAATAATGATGATGAAGATTTAATTTTCAACTAATTTCAAGGTGAGCAGGTTCTTACCAACAGTCATTCAATTTTTAAATTCTGTACAACGTATCCAGTTTCTAAATGCGAAGTGTACTACTCGTATTAGTAGCACTCTTCCTTAATTCTAGGTTTTCTTTTTATTTTGCTACTTCACAAGTCAGGGCGGATCCAGCGTCGACTTAATTCGTTTATAACCTTGTACAACCAAGTTTAAACTCGGTTACCGCGCAATTAAGCCATGTATAGCGACAATATTAAGTGCTCACCCTCTATGTGGTGTTGGCTTGTTGCCAAAACTATATCAAACAAATTCTTGAGTTAACTTGTTCATCTTCGATATTAAAGTATCTCTTTTTATTTGGCACACAATTTTTTTGCTAGATCATATTTTTATAGAGCACAGAGCACTAAATGACAAATATTAATGAGTGAGCTGTCATCTACGATTCTACTGGTGTATAAATTATAGATGTCATACTTTTTATACAGCTTTTTATACGTTAACATCCTCAAATGCCTTACGGAGAAGATAAGATGAATAATTAATTCGGAAATGAAAACAATTCTGAATAGTTTTTGCTGAAGAGAAATTAAAATAAGTAAGCCTAAAGAATGGACAATTATGTCTGTTGTTTTATGAATAAATATTTTTACTTTCTTTGTTCAGAATAAAGGATAATGGACTGCAACATAAAAATCTATTTACCATATTAATGGAGGATTATTATTACTGTCCCAGAATTCGTTATTTTACGTCGTTTCGTTTCCTCCCCTACAACCCTGAAGTTTCATTCCTCAAGTTATCTCCAGTAAATAAGGAAATCCGTCTATAAATGTTTGTTTTATCAAAGTTGATGGTCCGTTGCGATTGGATGCTGGACTCAAAAATATTATCGTTTACAATCAAACTGTTTACAGTTATAATTAAAGGGCAAAGGCTTTTGCTAATTGAGTTGATTTATCGCCTTGGTTCCGTTATCAGATTAATAATTAATGAGCTACTTAAAATATATCAAAGGTCTTATTTTGATGAGATCAAAAGGTATTTCAAAGCCAATGTTGAGAAGTAATTATTTATTTATTGGTTGAAGTAAACGGGGAAGGGAATTGTATGCTCCTTTTACCTGAAACTGATGTTGTGAACATAAATTTAATGATGCCAGCAAATGAAGCATTCTTAGTTGATAAACTCAATGCATGCTACAGAAGCGTGACATTTGAGAGTTCCTATCCGATTCCATCTCAATTTACGTCAAATTGAGTGAGTACAGATGACAGACAAACATACTGACTATACGTTGTTCAAGAGAGTAGCGTTTAATATTGACCGAAAAGAAATAAAAGCCGACTGGAATATGCTTTTTGTTGATATTACTTTGGGCTTAATTTCGGTTTACTATTAATTTTGATCCTTACTGTTTCGATATTTTTACTTTATAATTATATGTTTTTACTAGTGGTTCTTCCAACTTACTGTGAAGTTGTAGTTGGAGAATAAGTATTTTGTTTTTATTTAAACCGATATTTTCCTGTTCAAGATATTAACAAGTAAGTCAGTCAACCGTTTATTTTTATTTAACTAAACATCCTTCATCATCGCGTCATTAAGGATATTAAATAGCAATCATTGTTGACTGAAAATCAAAAGAGTTTTATTTATATTAACCATTAGGAACTTATAAGTAGTTGCTCTCTTCAGATGTCAATAATGATGAGAATGGATGAAAATTGAAATCCTTAGTGTCTATTTTACAATATTCACGAGCAGGTTCTGGGGTGTCCTTGTATATTAAATTAACTGAGAAAAATGATTATGTATTAAATCGAAACTGTCTAGTTGGTCCAGTAGTCGCTAAACGGGAATGCTGAGCATAAGTGCTTGGGTTCAAATCCCGAGTCAGGCAAAGTGCTATTGAGTTTCTCCATTCGATAATTTGGCAGTCATTAGATTTGAGTCCGGTTGATGGCAATAGTATAGGTACCAATGTAATAGAAGGTGAGCTCTTTTATTACATTGGGACCTATAACATAACTGGCAAAACGTGGGTATACTGTATGTACACCTCTACTTTCCCCTTTGGGGAATACAGGCATGATGTTATGTTTATAATTAAATCTATAAGAAAGAAGATACCAAGCATAGGCATAGGTAAGTTTCTGCTACATTGCACCAGTATCCTGACATCAGATGTGATAAGAGGCTGCTGGCATTTTAATTGACACAATTTATGTAATCAATTATGTTACGAGTAGTAGGTAAAGATCTGATTATAGCCCAAATATGTACAGTAAAGACCAGTCACAACTGTCTTGCTCGTGTGTTTTCCAATCAAATATGTAGGTAGCAAACAGAACTTTTTTATATCAGCGTACCAAACGTCCTCATATAACATATAGCCTGCAACGAAGGCTTTAAAAACATTTAATTAAAACTTGTGTTCAGTGTAACTGGATAGGGTGAATGTAGCGGTTCTCATGGCGACTGCGACAGCGACACGCGACACCGTGCGACTGTCGCGCGCGACCGAGCGTCAAGCATCGCTGCCCCGAACACAAATAGATGGTTTTTTAACTGGAAATTATTTGTTGAAGCCGTTTCATTAATTTGGCTAGGTTAAACGCCTGAGGATCAAGTTTCGGGTCTAGAAAAAAATAAGTTAGGTATTTGGCTTTCTGAAGAGAAATTTTCAGTTACGTCTAGAGCTTAAAAGTACCTAGTGCTGTTATATTTTATTTTGGAGAGCAAGTTAGGCTGTGTGTCCTGCATCTGATCTCTTGTTCTTCTCCCCTTTGGTGACCATAGGAGAAAAGAAAGTACTACTGCCCCCGTACCATAAACTCTGGAATGGAAACTAAGCTATGGAAACGAGATGCCGTATTGCACTGCACGTAGCGGCGTCTCGCTCGCCTCGTAACCTGTTCTGCTTTAAGAGTTGATGGTAAGGGGGCTGTGCTAGTTATTTACAGGGTTATAGTAACAGTGTCATATAATTGTAACCTTTATGTTATACGGTATTCTTGGGAGATCATGCATTTTGTTCTAATTCGATTTCGCAAGTAAGTTGGAGGGCAAATATACAAGGTTTTATTAAAACACATTTTGATTTGAATAGAGGATTTATTGTAGTCATAATTCTAAGAAACGTTGATAAAAATAAAGTATTTTAACCAACAAATTGAAAAAAACAAAATGATGGTATGGAATAATTGAAATAACCAAAGTATTAAACTACATATAAAGTTAGAATGTCTGAATTTCTGAAATCATAATAATAATTATTATGTTAGTGTTTTTGATATGTGAATTTAAAATCAAAGTTTTAATAATTAATATAAATGCTGGCTGGTTGTAATTAATATTTATAAGACTTAAAAACATTGCTTTGGCTAGCTTCTGTTTATTTGATAATACAATACGGCATTTATACCTCATAATATTTTTACTAACTACCGGGTGAAAAGGGGTGAGTCGAAACGTAAGGGTAACAGAACAAAACTTTGGAACTGATTTAATAGCAAAAAGAGTATAGATTGTTACCATTAAGGACCCTATAGGTACTTGCGCTACTTGGCAACTATCTGTACTTAATGTTCAATTAGGTCCAAAATTTTGGCTCTATGCACTTCAGTGTTGCCATTGGCGTAATACATTTTTAAAGGTTTGATTTAACACCTCTGCTTGCCTCTTTAAGAGTCCTCGTGATGGTACATTAATGTATAATACAACATCTGTAGGATGAGACTCGATTCCAAGTTTAACGAAGACATTGTCTTTCGATTAGGCGGTCATTAGCTTGTCGCTTTGAATTTACGTTCAATGGAACAAGAGACTGGTGTTAATTAACTTTTATGATGATTATTTAATGTCGTCTTGCTGGGTATCAGATGGCTCGCGAATTAGACGGCGGTGACTAACGGCTAGTTACGATCGATTTTCACTTGGTACAAAGCAGTAGGTATACAACGTGTAATAGAAATACTTGGTCAAATTTAAGGTTGTGATGCAGACCATCACAGTAAATGACTTTCTATGGGACCAAAATTAAAATAAAAAAAATATGGTGTCTCATACGAAATGTCAATAAGTAACTATTCAAGTGTTAGCTGAATCATTTATGCGATTACGGCTTGGGTTCAATTGAGAAAGTCGTAAGTTTGATATGCTAATCGTCTGATCTGATTTCTGATACACTTTGAATATAATCTTACTCGTATTCCTGGCATGTAGTATTTTTTTTTTTTTTTTTTTTTTTTTTTTTTAAGAAAAACGTCGCCCCACACTAGGAATTTCTCCTGTATCGTGGGTGCGTTTCACAAACATGAAATATTCACATACACAAACACCCAGACTCGGGACAAACATCTGTGGTTCGCACAAAGTTTTGCCCCGTGCGGGAATCGAACCCGCAACCCTTAGCGCAGCAGTCCAATCGCTTAGCCACTGCGCTAATCAGGTCGTCATGTACAAATAATAAAAACCTCTAACGATGTATCAAAGCCTTCCGTCTGATGATGTATTACAACATTTTAAGTAAATAAATATATTTAAATTTGACCTTTAATTGTATTATAACGTTTTGTATTTTGAGTCCAACAATTATTACTACGATTCAAACATACAGAGCTACCAAATAACAATTAATATAATAACATAGGTTAGGGGTAGGTGATAATTACAGGTCGCTTTAAAGAACCCTTGTATATATATACATTACCTACGTAGATTATGATATTGACCGGTAACGGTGCTGTCCTGTTGAAGGCTGAGGCATACCTAGCAGTTTTACACGTAGAACATTGATTACACCGCCTGCTATGACCGTTGGACTGCCAAGTGAAAGGTCACAAGTTAAAACCCCGGCACTCACCGACGTCTTTTCGAATTCATGTGCGTATTATAAATTAGTTATCAATTGCTAAAATCAGTGAAGGAAAATATCGTGAGGAAACCGGTACACTTGAGAGATTTTTCGACGGTATGTAAAGCCATGTCAGAGGCTTACAGGTGGATTTAACGTTGATACCGGGATGTTCATTAACCATACGATGAAGATCACTTGCTGGTTGAGTGCGTTGCTATGGTAACCAAGAACATGTATTCTCAGAAGGTGGTAGGAAGTGGTGTGCGTTTCTTTATACATTCGTGATGTATGCTCTACAAGCCTGTACATGAATATTTTTAATCGGTGTTGGGTATTTTTTGGACATTCTCCTTTCCATTTTATATCTAAAAACCAATAAAATCTATAATACACACAACGATTAGGGTTTTAAAACGGCTGCTTTCTGCCAGCAGAATAATATTAAAAAATATAATGGACTTATGTCTTTCATGTTGATAAAAAAAAATTAAAAAATAATGGGCTCGAGCGGAATTCATAATTTTTGGAATTTCCTTTATTAATTTTACAATATTACATAGGCAACATGCTAGAATTATATCATCATGTGTACTTTTCTTTGTTATAGTTCCAACGGCGCATGCGCAGGGCGTTCTCGGCAAGAAAGCTGCGTTGCCATGCGACATCCAGCCCCTTGCGGCCGAAGACCATGTCTCCATGGTGCTGTGGTTCAAGGAAACTGACGGGGAGCCATTATATAGGTAATTTATTATAATTATACACTTAAACCTTCCAGTAATCAATAGAATATTTACTTTATTTGTTATCTTCCTAGAATTTTTCAAGTTTGTGGCAATTTTTGTTTTAAGAAAAGCATCGCCCCACACTAGGAATTTCTCCGTATCGTAGGTTTGTTTCACAAATATGAATTATCACATACACAAACACCCAGACTCGTGACGATACAAATTATGATATAAGTAAAAAATGTTACACTACAAAATAATAAACAAAACAGCAGACACAAAAATAGATGTAAAGCTGTTCGAATACGACACTACGAGTTCCGGTGACGTCATTCAGCTACGAAAGCTTTAACTGAAAGGAGTTTAAGATAACGTATTGTTTTGACACTTGCGTTAAATAGGAAATGAATTCGTTTTACATAATAAAAATACTTACATACATACATAGTCTGCGAAAATCATAACCCTTCCCTTTGACTTCGCCACAATCGGTAAAAAAATAGGATAACATTTACAGTTTATGTAGGTTAGTCTTTGTCATTGCCACTTCGTGATTTATAATAGGTTTCTTTTTATTTAATTTCGTTTTCAATTGATAAGGAATTAGACATTTGTTATATTCGTTAGAAGCAGATATTTAACATCTTTGCAAATCGACACAAAATCATATTTTGGGTTATTGGAAAATGAAAAGGAAAAAGTATTATTCATAAAAATAGCTCCACTCTGTCATAAAAATATTGACGTCAACATGCTTATTAAAGCATTGAATTCAAAAATGAATTATACTAAGGGCTGGACCAAAACGAACGACAAAAAATTATTAATAAACGGCTTTGAATTCATACTTGTCACTTGTCATAGTCAAATAAATTTATTCATTTTAAATTGATTAAGGGAAACTTGAAAAATTCAATTAAATTCTTAAATTAAATTTAATTAAATTCTTAAATTAAATTTAATTAAGTTCATTTTAATTAACTGAATAACAAATGTATAGAAGATATTTAAAAGAAGTACACGAATTGCAGCTTGTTGTTTATTAATAATTGTTACGTGACTTAACCTTAGCCCGTCGGTAAAAAAGCCGGCACGACCTGTAAATCGAAACTACACATGACACTCTGTAGATCATAATTTGCAGCTATGCTAATGCAGTAATTTTAATATTATGTTACATTGTGGTTGAAACATGGCAATATTATCTTACATTTGTCTTTATCCCAATGCCCGAAACTTCGCAAATTTATTGCTAAAATAGTAGTTCTGACACTGTAAAATCAGTAGCGTGCAGGTCCAAGATATAACTCGATTTCGGTCCTCCATTCAATGCAAGCCATTCAGTCGCTTCTGTCACAGCCACTAGTTCAAAATTACTGGAACTTACCTGGACTAGGAACAACGTGAAAGTCTTTAGTTTGCAGCTAAGAGTAGCTACACTTACATTACCTACGACCTACAAACATCTCTGAAGCTTTCTTTGATTGAAAGCTATCACGACGCAGATTGATTGCCACAGATTATCGATTAACTTGGATGAACAGAATGTAATGATTATTTTTCTTTGAGAGTTTACCTCTTGAAATTTCATATACTTTGCTTCCAACTTTGACAGGAAATACATATTTCCGACTATAAACGTCTTTTTTGCCGATATCCGTAAGATAATTATTTTTATTGGTAGTCCTAGGACTTTTTAATCATTCTTATATAATTGGCTGATAGGCAGAAACTTCACATTAACAAACGCTAACACTCGACACACATCGTACCATGAGATTCAGACGCGAAACCCGAAATGTAAAAGCAAACAAAACTCTAGTAGCACAACAAATAATAGTTAATAAAGTAGCATCCAAAAGCAAGTAAGAGACTATTTGCCATCTTGCTATTTGCACGACGGCAAAACTTATGTACGACGATGTCGTAACAAAGGCTGGCAGCGCTCTCTTCGATTGCATGCTAAAAGCCACACAGATTGATTGCCGCAGGTCGGCAACAGACTCCGGTCTTCGGACTAAAAGACTTGACATTTATCGAATCGTTCGGAGCGGGTGAACAACGGATTTACAAGTGGATTTGTCCCGTGGCTTAAAGGATTAAAATACGTATTTGTGTTTGGAAATACAAGGACTAAACGTAAATTCCGTTTGAACCTGTAGTTTGGTTGACTTTTTTGTGTATGTGTTGGTAATAAGGTATTTGAAAGTGTAATAAAACATAACATAACAATTCAAAGAAGCGGTGGCTAGATTTATGATACCGTCGGGACAACTAGGAAAAGACATGGCCAAAAATGGTTGAAATGGGTTATGCTAAAAAATAAGGAAAGACCCAAAAGTAGGACGACATACTAGAATGAGAGTTGTACCGCCTAGCTATTGCCAGGATGTTGTGGTTCTTTTTTTAAAAAAACGTCGCCCCACACTAGGAATGTCTCCTGTATCGTGGGTGCGAATCTGAACTATAGTACGTTTAAAATCCATGAAGTGATCATTAACCAACATTGTACTAAGAATGCCTAAGTAAGCTGTTTAATTATTATTATTACATTTTTAGTAGTCAGAAACAGTAATACCACCTAATTAGATTAGAGTTGATACTGTTTATGTTGAGAACCGTTTCCAACTAACTGACCCAATTAGATCCGTTTTGATAATTATTCAGGATCCACTGAATGTTATTCAGACGAATTCGTTTAATTTCCTTTCTAGTTTATAGAAATGTTTGACTCCAATTGTATGGAATGTGAATAGAAATTCTGTTCGATCATAGTTTCCAGGCACACTTATACAGAGGCATTTACTGAGCAGTGGGTGAATTTGGGCTGTAGATGATAATGTTCCATGTTTAATATCATTTTAATGGGGGCTTGCATCCAATTTAAAAGTGGATGATGATCATAAATTAGAGTTTCTAAATAAGCAGTATTTTAAGAAAAGGACAAAGGAGCAGACTCAATGTTTTAATAATTATTGCTCTTGCAAAACGACGTAATGGGTGCTAATATTATAAGTAGCCTTAATAAAACTTAAAGTACTATTTGCTAACTTGTTGCCATAGTTGTAGTAGTACCCTTAACCACTACGAATTTAAAGAATGTGATGCGAGTGAATAAGGTGCAATAATTATGCCAAGATCGTACAATCCGTGGTCTCTGCCACACCTCTGAACTTCTGCATGAACACATGCATATTCTTAACAACTATTTCCTTCATGTCACCGTCACACATGTTAATAATTTCTTAAACGTCTAAGTTATCTGTCTAGGTACCTTACTATAAGCTTTAATTGGAGGTTGCATTTTTGTTGTGGAAGCGAGACGCCACTATACGCTGTGTAGTACCGCGTCTCGCTTCTATTATATAGCTGCAGTTTTAAAGACGCGATTGTAAACTAAACTATAGTAAGAATCGTTCAATAAACAGCACGTGTAACACTCAACAGATCTTGAGACTCAACAAAAAAGCAATAATGTAAGTTCATTTGAGTTCTGCGAATTTTACGGTACATTAAGCTTGTTAATTACATTTACGGAAAATTCATCAAATCTTCAACACAAAAACGGTCTTAATGTACCCACAAAAACATTTTGGCTGTTTTTAGATTCTTCGTCAAAGCTTCTTCCTGCGTTAATAGTATTATTTATTATTGGCTTCCCAAAATAATACATTCTGTGTGACATCTCCCGAGTCGTGGGTGTGGTTCCCAATTAATTAACTGACACAGAATCTTAACATTTACCTACAAATAATATTTTTAGCCAGTACTAATTATTCCGTTGTTGGTCCATTGTGCGATGCTCTATTATTGAGGAGCAGGTCCTAGGTTTTCTGGGTCGGGCAGTGTTATTGGGTTTTCCTTTTCCATAATGTAGTTCTCGGTAACACGAAGATTTTTTCCAGTGACTCTATATATTTTAAAATTCCTATCTGCTGAACGTTTTTTTCTTTGCAGTTATGACGTTCGGGGACGGTTAGCCTCGCAGCCGAAGCTCTGGTCCTCACCGTCAGGCTTCGGTGCGCGCGCCTACTTCCGAGCCGCGGCTACGCCCGCAGTCCTGTTTGTGGACAGCGTCGTGTCTACGGACGCTGGCGTCTACCGCTGCAGGGTCGACTTCAAGAACTCTCCGACGAGGAACTTGAGAGTTAACTTTACTGTTATAAGTGAGTATTATATTTGTTTAATTACATTTGTCATTTTAGACATGATTTCTATTTAGATGTGCTGTAATTTTTTAATATAACTGAAACGTTATATTTACAGGATAAGCACTAATAAAGATTTGTGTTTATCAAAATAATATATCAACAATTAATCTATGTAAATATCAGAGCCTAAATTGATAAACAGTTGACGATATACAAAAAGATCCTGGAGTGTATTAATTAAATATCTATTCCGTTGCTAGTAGATAAGTTTGAAGTCCCTTAACAAAATCTATGGATGCAGAATTAGGAGATATAAAACTGTCTATATAAAAAAGTATTATAATTTATTATTAATTCAGTAATATCTCGTACAGCGTCCTTTCATGGCCGACTAATTTTATCGTCTACATGAACATAATAGCATTATTGTGATCATGTAGACGATAAAATTCCAAACCAAGGTTCCTTCACGTTTCTGTTAGGAGAACTTAAGATAAAAATATTTCGGTCAATGACGAAAACAACCATCATATTAAGAAATGTTATCATTATTGTATACGATTTTAATTCCAATCTCCATCTTGTCGTATTTATAACAATCAATAAAATAAAAAAATAATGTGATTTTTTGTTGAAAGAAAAATATTTCTCAGCAAAATGTCTATCAAAATTAGATATAAAAATTGTGTACAAAAATTTGCCACGTGCTGCCTATTTAATATATATAGGTACCGATTATTCTAGGAACTGGAGCCATTTGATTTGTTGTTAAATAGAACGAGTTTTATATATTTCACGAGCGTACCTTAGCAATATGTATCGGTTCACATCGATCTTTGGTCCTCAACCGTCAAAATGTGGTCCTTTGGGACGTGCGGTCTTAAAGAAGCAGAAAACTAGCGCTAAATAAAAAATGATTGCATCAACCATTTTATTTTGTTTCGTCTTGACTACGTCTGGGAAATAAGTCTTCAACTCATTTCGGGTTCACTAAATATAAATTGTAATCCAATGCTACGTCCATCTGTCTAGACTGTAATTTGATTAGTTATTTCTTAGTTAGATTTGTTACGATAAAACACAATTAAATTAATCATAAAACAAATATACAAGAACTTTAAATGTTGGAACAGATTATTTTTGATGAAACAAGTTGGAGAATCAACAATTAATAAAGTTTTGTTTGTTCATGGTCTTGTTTTCTGTCACGAGGGAAATTATATAAATCTAGTTCTCTAAGAAAAGAGATAAGTTCAAGGCAAGTAAAGAGACCCCGCGATTGATGATACTTTAATATGTCCGACAAATCTTGGGCTGTCAACTTTGTCATCCATCTTGACCGACCAATCAACACGACCAGACCTACATACATACATAAAGTTACGCCTGTTTCCCTGAGGGGTAGGCAGAGACCACGGATTTCCATTTGCTACGATCCTGGCATACTTCTTTTGCTTCATTCACACGCATCACATTCCTCATACACGCTCTTCTGTTGACCTGACCTGTTGTCAAGATATTCGCTCATGCATCTACAAAGAAGGAATAAGAAAAATAAATGTTCACGTGTAAGAGTTTTAATTAAATATAAAGAGCTTGACTGGCGCTCCGAGAAAAATTCATGTATATAAATGAGGGCGGTTCACAAGTAATTGAATATGCGATGAGTAAGGACCGGACATCAGGCGTACAGCGCTTTTTATAAAACCATTCAAATTCAGGACTATTCAAGGCGTGTCCCGGATAAATTATGGTGTCTTTTGATGGCTTCAGCTTAGCAGCCATGGTATTGTCACCTCACTAAGCACGCTGTATTGAAATTTAGTGGAGGAAAAGGAATTTATTTCTGGACTGGATTGGACAGAGTTATAGCCATTTGTACTTATTCGATGAGCATAATATTTAATATTTTTTTCTTGGTAAGAACCGAAGCGTTAGGTAGTTCTTTGTGAAAAGTAACTAAGATATGAGTTTGTGAATAAGTCCTAAGATACGGAGTAGTCTTAAATATTATTTTCAAACAAAGTTTTTTAGCGTCAAATGAGGTCAACTCTATGCTATGCTAATATTAAAGTACTCATTTATTACGATAGCTACAGATCTGTGACGTCATTAGCATAGATTGAAAATACTCTATCTACGATTTTAGACGGAATTACAAACAGATTTAACGTATATAAAAGAAGTAAACGGAAAATACTCAGCGTCAATTAAGAGTTAATTACGTAATCAGAGCTTCGTTGCTTATTCTGTAAATAGCGGCTTGCAACGCCTTATTTGCATATGATGTTATCTTTACTCGTTAGCTTTTTATAGAAATGCTGCTCAGCTCCCGTAAACTCCATTTAAATACTCTTGTGTACGTCGAAGTGGCCCAAGCAGACACAAAGTAAAAAGTATTATTTTAGGCGAGGAACGATGTGCATTTGCCGATGCACTTTAAAAGTTTGTACTCTATAGACACTACTGACTAACATGCGAAATCAAGACTCAAAGAGCAGAACTATTATTTACTCGATTTTCGAAAATATATATAATGAAGTGTGAACTAGCAAGGCATGGCTTAGATTTTCTTGAATCATGAATAGCACTGGTATCCAAGTGGTATAACCGTTGGACTGCCATGTCACACGTCGCAAGTTCAAACAGCACGGACCAATGTCTCTTCGAATTCTTTATTTATAAATTAGTTATCAGTTGCTAAAATGGTTAAGCAAAACATCGTGAGGAAACCGGCACACCTGAGAGATTTTTTGATGGTGTGTAAATCCATGTCAGAGGCCTACAAGCGGTTTAAACTATGACTAGGTTGTTTACCAACCATTCGATAAGAAGAGATTTATCTTGAATGTGGCTTTAAAATTTTAACGTGACCTTTCCAGTATTGACCAAGCACATAAAGTGGTCCTGTCTCCACCGATGCCTGGAACTTGTAAACAGTTCAATATCATTTTACTAAATCACTGTCTATCCAGTCTGAGGTAACGTGTGTCAGTGGCATAAACACGTTTGAGTCTTGCCCCGTGTAATTACCTTTTTACGCCACGTTTGTCAAAGCAACATCTATCGCATGAATGAATGGATTTAGGCTAATAGGGTTTTGATACGAATGTGCTACCCGACAAAAGCAATTTAATTTAGCATATTTACTGGATCTTAGATACAAATTGTAAATTCATTGTAGCTCCTATTTACAGGGTTTCTAGTGTGCTTGGTAGTAGCAACAGAACTATTGCGTTCAAGATTTTCTTTTGTGAAGTAACAAGTGAACAAAATAAAACTTAAACGCGGTAGTTAAGTTACTTATCAATAAACTTCTCCTAGAGTTTTAGTAACTATGATACTTTAAAAAGAAAATAGACGTTTAGTTTCTACAATTAAAATATAAATACTATTCTATTACAAAGTTCAAACAAGCAGAACATTGGGTCAAATTCTGACTAGCAAAAATATAACTAAAGGTAAGCTCTTACTAATGACGCTGGGATTCTACTAATCGTTACGAGTTCAAACTGTACAAAGACCAAATAATGATGTTTGCGGTACAGATATTTGTATTAATCCTGGAACTGTTACACTATTAGATATCCGTACTGGTATAGGATGTTTGTTGATATTTTATTTTATCAAATTAGCGTGGCTCAGCGTGATGTACATATTTTATTACTCAAAACTGATAAAAATTATCCAATTTAATATTAACTTCTCATTGGTCATCTACTTGTGGCAGATTCTTTAGAAAATCCTTCAATATTTTCTTTGGTAATAATGAATATTTTGGAATTGGTCACAAGAAATTATAATGACTTTATTATCATTATGCCTACTTATGTTTGTGTTATCTAAATGTAAAGTATATATTATAATTATCTATTATTAAATTGTGTCCCCTTACTATGAACTCTTAAAGCAGGACAGTTTATGTTGTGGAAGCGAGACGCCGCATTAGATTGCACGTAGCGGTGTCTCGTTTCCACAACGTACAATATCCTGCTTTAAGAGTGCATGATAAGGGGCCTGGTCTTTATAAAACTACTGTTTTAAAACATAATACGTCGGAAAAACAACAACCAGCTAAAGCATAAAAAACAGATTAATCCAACTATCTCCTATATTTCACTGTTAAATATAATTTACAACGTTCGTCGTTTGTCTGTATGTCGACGTCATCACACGGCAACTAATCATGATCTATTCTAACAAACAATACTCGCTGACGAAGCGATTTCAATGCAATTGATAACACGTTAGTGATGTTGTTGGAAACTATGTTTATTGCGAATTAATTTAGTTTCGGAATTGTCATTTTCATTGCTCCATGATGCGGAAACATCAAATAATATAATATGTACATTTATGAATGGTTAAGCTGCAAAAAAGAAAGTAATACAGAGCTGGCTGAAACTCATAAAATATTACAACATACAGCAGTATACAATATTCTGCAAACACTAATAGTCCGAAAATATCGAGGATTTGAACAGGTTCACAATTTTTTTCCATATGACTTAATCAAATCCAAAAATATAAACTTTAATTTCAGTTTTTGTTGGTGAGTGATGTTATAGAAAGAAGGATTGCATCTGCAGCCACGAGGCAGCAAGAAGTAATGCGTCAGAAATCCCCCACTCTCTTTTGCCCATCTCTCGAAGCAGAGCAACCTGTATGCCGTTATCATATTTGGGAAATGGCATAGTATATTGGGTGTTGACTCTAGGCAACAGTAAAACATCCTTTCACCTACATACCTGCAATTTGTCTTCATATTTCGTTCTGTTGGCCTACTGCCAGGCATTGCCAAGCGGGCGGTATTCCTTTATTTATGATTCAAAGGTAAATTAGGTTCTGTTCGCTTGTTACTTTTGATGGAGTAAAAGGCTTGGAAGCCTTAATATTTTCTCAGATCCTAAAAATGTGTTTGAAAAAACATTGGAGACATGGAATCATATTAATTATTGTTTTGCCGTTACAATTGGGTAGACGGAATGTTGAACGAAGTGTTATTTTCACAAGATTTTATTTATTTAATTTCCAACGTTTTTATTTATGTGAGTTTGTTTAGGTCAAATCTTGCAATAAAAAGGTTTGGTGACAATACAGCTTAAAAGCTTGTGATAAAAATATATTTTTAATATTAACTTATTTATCAGTAGTTTATGCACCCGCTTCTCGCCACTTACCATAATATACAAGATCCTTTTAGTAAGTCAAGTGGCAAGCCCAGTGCTATTCATCGGACCCATAACGGAGTTTTATGCATAATCTATTTCATCCACGTATATACAAACCAAAATAAAACAAAAGAATCTTCGTAGGTTCAATGACCGTCCACTGATTCCTAGTGACCTATATTAAGTCGGTCACAGACTGGTTCTCCCTTAGAATGCTCCATTTAATTGCCTTGTGCTGACAATTGGCCGGAACGTCTGAAGTTTTCCCCAGTAATTAGGTTGCGAAGGTCAGTTGGCAGTCCATCTGTCAACCGATATGCGGCTGCAACTGGTGAGAATGGAATTTGAGTAGACTTGAGGAAAGTCAACATTAATAAATTTTCCGGTATTACTTGTAATTGTGAAAAAAGACGATATGATTTGACATTTTGATTTGAAGTTTATTATTTGGGTTGCGCCCATTTTAAGACCACTTTAAATCAAACTAAAAGTAGTCTTTTAAGATGATTGTGACTATACTAATCATACCATCATGACCATATCGATTTTTAATTACCCCTTCATTTTGAATAAAAATCTTAAAGAACAATAATTCTTAATATTTCTTACCTGTTCTAAAAAAAAATATTGCACTACAGTGTAATACTTACATGTGCTGATTGAATTAAATACATTTCAAAGATGTCGGTCACGTTTCTCCAGCTGCGATAATAGCTGCAATCGCTAACGGACCTGAAGTGGTTCCGTACCGGGGTACCGTACAGCAATTACAAATTGGAAAGATTCCAATACAGTAGGTTACAAGGAGATCGTTTACAACCGCTGCTGTGGCTAATTGCTTTTTACATTCATGACTAGAACTCATTGTAGTGAGGCTTGAGGTTAATCGACTTCAGGGTATCGACCTGTGAGGGAAAACTGCTATAGAAGTTTAGACAGAACCATTTTTTCAATGGCCTTTATAGCGACCGAGTGTTAGAAGAACATCGCCTAAGTAATACCAAAATACGTTTAGCGCACACATCTTCTTCTTTGTAACGACAAGAGCCTATTGCCACATGGAAGTCATGCTGTGGTGTAGAATTGGTCAGTCGACAAGGACGATACCGAGGTTGACTGTCCAGGGTGCGCCCTACGGACTTAAGTATCGTCACTCGTGGAGGCTTTCTACGTGCACTGGTACTGTTCCCTTGGGTTAACAAATCTTATCGCATGTCTGGTACAATGTTGTAATAATTAGAAGAAAAATAGAAGAAAGCCAAGATTTTGGGAGATTGAACTGCTTTGATAGGGGTTGTGGTTCCACTCTCAGCGTGGGACAATTATTTATATGTTTTGCATATGTTTGTCTCTATTGTAGGCGTTTGTAAATGTGATACTATAAGTCTTAAGAACTCAACCGTGATACACAAGGAGTTGGTAATGCAGTAGAGTATAAAAGTCTTCTTCTAGCTATGTGTATCGTGAGTGAAGTTGTTTACATAAACAGCACAAGATGTTAGCCACACAAATATATTTTCTGGCATTTCTTTTATTTCCATTTGCACTGCTTTTGTGTGTGGAGCTGAGAAGCAAACAGAATCAAAATTGCTGCAATGCGTTATTCAGGTTTAGTAGGTCACACCGATTTTAATTTCAAACGCTGATGATTTTTGTGACTCTGTAATGATGTTTGAAGTTTTTTTCTGTAATCAATTTTCGTGTATGAATATATTCTAAAGTACGTTAAGATTATTGCTCAGAATTTAATAAATTATAAGATATCTAATGCAATACAAAATAAAAAATAATTTTATACACAAGTGAACGTTTTTTTTATAAAAAAAACTCGTAGTACAAAAATGGTTATAGAGTATATCTTTCAATTCCATTTCAGATAAGTATATCAAGCTTTTCTTACAATATTTTCCGTCACCGTGTATTAGGATATCTAGGAAAGTATTTGTGACATTAAGAAATTCGCATTGATACTTGCCTGGGTGTGAACATGCAACCTTGTGCATTTTAATCCGGTAATTTATTTCGATCCAAAAATAATTTCCTAACTTTTCCGATTGGGATCGACATGATTTTTGTCATAGATCCAAATGACGGAGCTGTCAATTCACCATTCCAATTAGTGTCCAATTAGTGTTTTCAATAGAACGGAAACATTTTAGTTGTTAGTCGGTGTTGTTGAACGTATCGGGGCCAATACAATTGTTCGCAGTTTTGTTTTCTGTGGCATTCATTAGAAGTTTTGGAGCTATTTGTTTGACGGATGCAGCTGACATTGTCCAGTTGGTCGAGTGACGAGCTTTTTAGGAATAAAAGTAATTCCATTGTATGTACCAACCCAATGTGCAAGTTGACTTGTTGATTAGATTACGCTATGTATTGCGGGTTTGATCCTGAATAAGTGTGATTCACAGATATATTTTGGCGTGTAGTGTTTATTGGAGTATAGCTTCTTTTCTGGCATGATTGCTAAACATGTGGTCCTGGGATCGATTATCGGATGGGGAAATGTGTTATTGAGTTTTCCATAAGATTTTGTGCCCGGTTAATGGTAATAGGCTCGCCCCCCCCTTTTAAACTTTTAACTTTGGTATCATCATCATCATCAGCCTATCTCAGTCCACTGCTGAACATAGGTCTCTCCTATGGCTTGCCACTGAGCTCGATCATAACATAAGAGACTAAATATGGGTGTATGATAGGTGTACCTCTGCCTACCCAATCGGGAAATATGGGCGTGATGTTATGCTTTTTGCTTGCTCATGGCTTGAAAATTCTAAAAAAAAAGCAAAAGAACAGTTGCATTTAAAAACTCATGGGTGATTTAGGTTTTACTTAGTTATCCTTTGACGAAAAGCATTTCATGATTTGCTAAAAAGTCATAGTACTTGGTGATCTTCTCTCTTCAACCTTTTAGTTCCTTGCTTCTGAAGTTAGTCTAAAACCCACTGACCCTGATGTCAAAAACTATAACAACCAAGTATATAAAGAACTTTATCCTCCATTTCTTAGTTTTCAGTTATTTATTACGTAACCGGACGCCTAGAATTCGGCAAGTTCGCACCAAACGGGGCCGAATCAGCCGAATATTTCGTATAATATTTTTTCTCATAAAAGAGACACGTAGGGCCTTTGTGTTTCATTAAAACGTGTACGATCAAAGAACTTTTCAATTTCTATAAACGTCCCCCGAAATATCATTACAGACATTTTCAATAATTCCGAAACGAAATTAGTTCCGGGAGCGTTTCGTCCATTCGACATTCGGCCGACAAATAATGGAATATTAAAAAAAAGATTTTTTTTCACGCCCGCTTTCTTTTTTTGCATTTTTAATTTATCTTCAGTTTCTGCTTCGTACTCTTGAGAATGGATAAACTTTTGAAGTAGTATTTCGTGAACAATTGTAAATATTCATAAGGAATGGTTCCTTTATTTCTGTATAAAAGTGTGTTTTAAAAGTTTGGTACAATAAAGCGTGTATTATAACGATTGAAGTTCGAATCGTGTTCTAGTGCTTAATGTTGAAACAATGAAAGATAAACAATCTAATGATGCCTACAATATTATAATCTTAGCGAGGAAATATCTAAAATTTTACTCTAAATCAATACTGATATTTTAAAAATAGGAGCATTTTATATGAAGAGTAAATCTTATCCAATAAAGTACAATAAAAAAATACCTAACTATTATATAACCGACTGAAGAATGTAGAAAGAAGAGTACATTATTAACTTTAAGAGTACCTAGAGGTCAATAAGAGAGGTCTAAAAAAGGTTTCTAGGCAACAGCATCATTAAGAATTTATAGACCTAACACACGCAGTAAAGACTGGAACATGAAACGAATGCGACGGTCATTCCTCTAAATATCACGATACATACATGTAGGTACTAAGTATATTTAGTTAGTTTTCAAGACAGTACCAACAATTATTCATTTACATCAAGCTTACAGTTGAGACACCATAACTATATACTATATTATATACTTATACTAAAGAGATAGAAAAACAATATTAATAAACCCATGCAATAGGAGTTTACCCCTAGTACCTACTAGACTAAGTGCATAATTAAAAGTTGTTTAAAGAAATGTGAGTGTCCTAATAGTTGCACACCTCAAGTAAAAGAAATAAAATCTTTATTTCAATCAAATATTGTTTAGAGACAGAAAATATATTGGCCGTCTATACTATCTGTATCATAAACTTTCATTTTCAACTTGCAATGTTCATGAGCTCAGTGCATAACATTACATAAATTCAAATAAACTCTATCTACAGACAGAAGGAATAATATTATGACGTCATACTTCTAAAAGGTCAGGGAAGTGACATTAGTTTTGCGCGAAAAGGAAATCTCCTTTAGAAATTTTGAAAGCGTATTCAGAGAATCTTTTAGCAATATAATTTAATATTTGGACCACTGAGTTCTTATAATACATCGAGGAAATATTGAATGCTTAACCATTTTTAAAAGTATGTTGGTTCAAACAATTTATCACAGTTACAAATAAGGAAATTTTATTTACACAGCCGTGTCGTGCCTACATCTTATACGTAAGACATAAAATATTACTGTTTTATATATAAAAGCAGCTTATTGTGTAGGAATAATTTTATATCAAACTTTTCCAATATTTGGTCGTTTGAAGCGATCCATTTCGTTTTAAGGTCGAGTACGTTCAGCCTGGTCTCACTTCAAACATCGCCATGCTTATCGATTACCCCACTTCAAAAGCTTCATAACCAAAGACCAATTTCAGTAGCTTCATGAAAAAATACAAAAATTTAACTCCGCGTATAAATGACAGCTTGTCGGGTGCAAAATGTGCGCCTTGTGGTCGCAGAAGCAGGGTTTACTGGTTGTAAGTGAAGGCGACATTTGTTGCACGCGACAACATCATGCTATAAAGAACAGGAAATAAGGTACAACGAGTTTCGCTGAAGTTAACAATGTCATATTTTAAAACAGTTTTAAAAAGCTAGCTAGTTTAAATTTGCATGCTAACATTTTTGGTCCTTTTGGATTTATTATACCCAAAAGGACCATTCAGTGAAGACCTTAAAAAGGTTTGACGATTTAATACGACGACCAAATTATTAATCCACCATAAACCTACTACCGGAGTATTGCGGCCAATCGATCCCATTTTTCTCGAATACCTTTAACCTTCGCCATCCTCACTAAAATTGCCCGCCGTTTCGTGTCCAACCCAAAATATTACAACGCATTAACGTAATTCAAATACATCTGTACATAATAGCAGTTTTCACGGCACATTAGGTCCACACTATGAATAGGTTATTTCGCAAAAGGACAATTTCCCATTCGTCCGCTGCACGCGCGTGGTACGTGCTCTCTCTTCGTAACTAGTTGTGCGATTAAATTTAACTTCTGCGGACGTTTTTTGGACTCATACGTGAACAAATTTTCTTATTTTGCCGTCTTGGGCCACAGTTGAAGGGCAAACATTCGGGACACGAAATTGTTTAGTTAAGGTGATTGTTTGGTGTTAGTTTGGGGAATTACTATAATACACCAGATTTTGATGTTGTGTTTCCTTATTGTATATCGACGTCCCACTACTGAGATTATACTTTATCCCTAGTAAATAATAGTAATGAAACTCAAATAGACTGTTGTTGAAAGAGAATGACTAGGGTTGCTAGCGTACGCGTCAAAGGATACATTAGAGTTTGCTTTTAGTCAGTGGTTACGGAAGACCTGTATAGTGTATAGACATTCTTATATTTAGTGACTTTTATAAAATATACCTATTATGGGAAGGTTATATTATGTAATTAGTAATGTTTAATGGGGTTTATTTTTGTGAATTGAAATTTCTACGTACCTACATGACGCCTTTGCATGACAAACATGTTAGAACAAAAAATCATCGTCCTGATTTGCGCAGTGGGTTCGATTCCCGCACGGGATAAAAAATACCAGGATTACGTTTGAAATTAGTTTTTTTAAATAACCCTTGTCCACATCTTCCAATTGTATGTATAGACATGTTGTTTATTGTTTATGGAAATAAAGTATCTTATTCTTGAAATTTTTTATAATAATAATAAATAATAATAAATATGTTTAATTCAAGCAACATGACTCATAGTGTTAGTAACAATATACTTACAAACTATGTTAGTAATACACGTACAATGATTATAAATAAAATAGAACACAGATAGGGACATCACTGCTGCGAAGTGACAGGCCCAGCAGAAACCTCGCAGCAGTGATTCACAAATGCGCAATCATGCCTGTTCGCTATCATAGACAGGATGCTGTTGGCGCTGCCCCTCACCCTGCGGACCAAGGATGCGCACCGCTTCCGCATCATCGTGTAGAAACAATCCACATGAGCTTCAGCAAACATCCCTGATGCGCTGCAGTATCGGGGCAGCCCCATCAGCAGCCTGAATGCGTTATTATACTGCACGCGAATCGCGCTGTATGATTTTTGAGTATGATGAACCCACAGACTGCACGTGTAGAAAGACGTGCAGTAAGCACTAAATATAGTGCACTTGACTTCTTTAGAGGCGCGCCTGAACCTGCGGGCAATCATATTAGCTCTCACACACAGCGCTCTCCGCTCCCTATCAATGTCCTCATCGTCTTTGAGGCCAGTGGTTAATATGTGACCTAGATATTTAAATCGATCTACCCTCTCAAGGGGAATACCGGCGATCTTAACTGGTGGTACTTCTTCTGGGTATTTACCCCTGGCCCCAAAGACCATGACTACACTCTTCTTAATATTATACGCCAGGCCGTGTAGTCTGGCATATTGCTCGCAAGTGGCTACGAGTGTCCTAAGCCCGCAGATTGACGCGCTCAGCAGCACCATGTCGTCAGCGTAGCTAATATTATTACAACACACTCCATCAATATGACATCCGACACGCATGCTGCTAAGCGCGCCAATCAGATCATTTACGTATAGGTTGAACAGCGTAGGCGAGCATAACCCCCCTTGCCTCACCCCGCACTCCAACCCATACGGTCTAGACAGGGCACCAGCCCACCTCACTCTATTGACCTGATTTCCATACCAGTATTTCATAGTATTTATTACCTCATGTGGCAAATTTACCTCTTCCATCTTCCTCCACAAAATGTCGTAGGAAACCAAGTCAAAAGCCCTACTCATGTCAAGGAAACAAGCGTAAATTGGAGTTTGGCGATCCGTGTAGTACTTCACCGTGTGCTTCACACTCAATATAGCGCTGTCAGTAGATAGTCCAGAACTAAAACCGAATTGGTTATCATGAACACGTATACGACTGCTAAGTTGAGTATCAAGCACACCGTCAAACACCTTCGACATGACTGTGGCAAGAGATATTGGCCTGTAATTGTTCTTATCGCTCATGTCACCAGTCTTGTTTTTGACGATAGGCACCACTGTTGTTTTGATCATGTCACTCGGCATATAAGCATGACCCAGACAGAAAGTAAAAAGCATAGCCAACACTCTTGGCAAATGCGGACCAGCAAATCGGAGATGCTCAATGCTGAGACCATCATGACCAGGAGATTTTCCTCGACGCATCGTGTTTATTCTATTCAAGAGCATTTTAGCAGTAATTTTAACTCCTAGGTCTTTGCATGGCTCAACATTGAGCGTCGACCTACATGAGCCTAATGGTGACCGCACACTAAAATGGTCTACAAAAAGTTCAGCTATTTGCCTAGCATCACTCACGCCATCGACGCAAATAGGGAGGCCAGGCTTGCCCTTTAGTCTATTTGTTTGCCGCCAGAAACTACGAAAATCGTTCTTTGAATGCTGTGTAGCTAGAATATCCATTTTGATTTGAGTCTCATGATCTTGACACCACTTCAACCGAGACTTAAATATCCTTCTAGCTTCACGCATTTCATCAAAAATACGTCCCGATGTCGGCATACCATTCTCTAGCCAGCCTAGAAATTTACGCCTAGCCTCCCTATGTGCGCCGCCAACATGCATGTTCCAGCCAACATTGATTGACTTGAAGTTAAAATACTCAAAACATTGTAATATGCAGACTACTAAATAGGTTCCTAACTCGAGACCTTAAACCTGGCTTTGGTAATCCCCAGTGAAACGCACAAATGTCACAATCAGTCAAAATCCTAACAAAACGAGCGTGAACATGTGCTAGCAGGGCCCCATCACCTTATACCATTAACTACTTACCCAGGGTTGTTTGGGTCCCAAACCTAAGTGCTAGGATACGGCCCGGCTACGGCTCGGATACGGCCCGTTATTCATTTATGCGGGCGATTACAGCTGTTGTTCTGTTCTTTGGGTTTAAGGGATCCCGATTTATTTCCATCCCAATGTGTGAGACGACTGAGCGGCCTTAGGAGGGACATCCTCCAACTGTATTACGGAGGAACGCGAATAAATTAAGTATTCTGCTTGTACCTCATAATGTTGTTTTCAAAGCCTTAGGATTAGGACTCTTACGACTCACTAAATGAAAAAGTTACTAATTTAATTTATAACAAAATTATGTAATCCTCGTTGCTTATTAAATTGTCTGTTCTTTTGTTAAATAAACTATAGTTACAGAACAACTCTTTGATGAACACTATTATATAGCATTATATTATTATGTATTCTCTTTAGATTTTTGTTGGCCTTGTCGCGTTGGTCTATGAGCCGCTAAGCCTAATTGCTGAGCATGAGGTACTGGATTCGAATTGCGTGTCATGTAGTAAAGATAAAGATATTTTTATTTGTTAAAACATGAGTATACACAAAAGACATACAAGATGTTAAATATAATTATGATTGAAACATACATGTTTTAGCCGCTTTGGTGTTTAGTTACGTTTCCAAGGTTCTAGCACGCGTTACCAGCCTTATCCTATAATTAAACAAATAGCGTAAATTATTACCGAAAATTCGTTAACGTTTAATAGATAATAGTGTTGATACAATGAGGGATGTAATTATTTCGGGACAAAGAGTAGACGTTAGCGTCACGGGACAAAGAACGTACGTGTCTTAGACAAAGTCGGGGGATTAGGGAGGCTCGGCATAGACCAGTTGGTTGCGTAGGTTAAATGTGATTTGTAGTTGGAAAAATTATTGCAAAATTATTTTTGAAATGTTAGAATGATGATGATGAATTAAACGGTGCAAATAAGTTCTCTTAATAAATAAGTTTTTTAACTTTAATTCGCTTTTCATTTTAGATTGTGCCGTAGTTTCGTAGTTCCGAATACTATAGGCAAACTTAGTTGCAGAAAATGGGGCTATTTGTAAATTATATCGGAGCCATGGATAAAGCTAAGTAGGTAGTAGCTACTATAAAATAAATGAGTTTTAGTTGTAAGGATATTTCAATGTTACTGGAAATAACTTACCTAAATCCCATAGTTATTAGGTACTTAGCTCGATCCTACGCTATCTATTTCGTAGGTAAAGCGTGAAAGTAACTATGTGCCGCACTGCGTAATTATAACTCTCTCTAACGGGTCCCCAATTAATGGAAATTCGCACATGAGACGCTTAAATTAAAATGTTTAACAACTCGTTAACATCTCGTAACGCGATTCTTTTCACACGTTGGTACGCCCGCTTCACGCTCACGCACTCGTTACGCACACGTTACGCACACGATACGCCCACGACTCGCACACGACACGCACACGCGACGCAACATCATTTAAAATTACCTGTTGGCTGTAATTAAATGAAAATTTAACTTTATACACAAATTTTATGATTTCTTCGAAATTATTAATGGAGTTACTAAAGTTTGATATTCAACAGCATCATCCCTGTATTCCCTGAAGGGATAGGCAGACGTGTATAGAACATAATTATAATAGTACTAAAGTTGATATTATAATGATGTGTTTACTGGGTTTAAATCCTTAACTTTTAGAAAATTTACGAACGTGGAGGATATTTTTAATGTTATTATTTCGATCTATCTCGCTGGTTAAGTTTTGTTCAATCCTTTTGCCATCGTATGTAATCTGATTTATTTTTAATTCTACATAGTATCTAACCAAAGTGAATCTAAATTAGACTTTTGAAATAAACGTCAAAAGATTATTATTTTCATTATACAAAATACAAATATACAATATTTCATGTTACTTTTTGAGAGTATAATAATTTAGGATACAGAACAATATCCGTCTCACTTAAAGCACATTTTGGCACTACGAAAACTCATTTCAGGTCGATGCGTTAGGCAATTATTAAGTCTGTGGAACGCAAAACGTTTACTAAAACAAGTTCTCAGTGAGTGCAGCTCACAGCGTGTTTTAGTTACCGTTTTCCACAACACCACTACATAAAAACACACCCCAGCCACGTAAATAGAAAATGTATAAAACCATTCATTTACAAAGGTTCTTGTACGTGGTTAAAATTAAATACAGCGGCTAAGGGCGCTCTAGGGCTCCGCTCGGGCGTAGCTAGGCGAAGGGCCAGCGTGTAGGATTAGTTACGATTATAGGACACGGCTAGAGCAAGGATGGGACAGAGCAGTTTAAAATGAAGATACCTAATATAATATTAATGAAATTAGAATGTTTTTAAATACTCCTGAATCCGTAGATGGGTCCATAGCTACGTAGCTTTAATGCAATGCATAGTGCAGTAGGCTTGTGAAGTTCAGACGCTTCAAATACTATTGTTTGAGTCCCACTTGGAATTTCTTCTGAATAGCGTATTTCACTAATCGTACTAAGTATTTTTCTTTATTATCTGCACATATAAAATCACTCCAGAATTTCCCAAATGGTATATAAGCTGTGTTTCATAATTGCTCACCTTACAACGTCTACCACGTAGATTAGTCAATCGCGGTCACTCTTATGATGAGTGACCGTTTTCACACGTCGAGACCCGTCCGCTCTTCGTAAGGCACGTTAAGCCAGTGGTCCTGCGCCTGATCCATCACCGGTTGTCGGTCTACCGTCCCACCGAACTATGAGGATGAGGGAATAGGGAGTGCACCTGTGTTTGCGCGCATACGTGTGCACTTTAATATCTCCTGTGTAGTTGGCTAGTATAAGACCAGTTAGGTCGCCGTGACCAAATTTTGTCTGAAGAACATTATTATAGAATTATCCAAGAAAACGGTAAGCAAAAAATAAATGTTGAACTAAAATTGAACGGCAAACGAACTGCATTTCTCTCGCCTCACGACTGTGCGCGACTGTCCGAGAAACAGCAGGTGGCGAGTGTACCGCACGCTGCACCGCAAAAGCTTATTTTTTCTCACTCCTCCCAGTATACCTACATGTAAGATAGTATTGTGCTTTTACCACTTTATAAATGAAGAAAATTTTGTGAAAAAGAAAATTAAAGTTTTACTTGGGGTTAATTTGAAAAGTTTAAGATGTCTATTTCCATATCAATGTATGTATGTAAGGTACCTACTAGTTATCGGAATATTATCTCGTTCTCGCACATTCTTATTATTTCTGCGATAAGAGTGTGTCCGTCATTCAGTTTAGTAATAATGTGTTTATTTAATTCGTGCCTCATACTTAATTTAATACAACTATACTGTTCCTTGTTTATTACGTAGACTGTCTCGTTGATCTAGTAGTTGCTAATCCCGACTGCTGAAAATACGGTTTTGGGATCGAATCCGGAAAAGTGCTACTGGGTTTTTCCATTAGGTAATTCTCAGTAACATCACGGAGTCTGGATTTATGCCCGGTTGATGGCTATAGGCTCGCCCTCTATAACATTTGAACCTATAAAAAGACTTGCAAAATGTGGTAGTACTATAGGTACTCCTCTGCCTACCGCTTAGCGAAATACAGGCTTGATGCTATGTTATGAAGGTTATATTATTTACTTACAATTAACCTGCCATTGCTTCCTAAACTGTTTAACTTTTTCAATATTAGTGGAATCCCCTAAGTGTTTCAAGTTAGAACTTAAAATAATAGTGGGATTCACTAACTTAGTCCTAGTTCTCCGAAGAACAAATTTACTCAACATTTAATATTTAGTAACAGAGATGTTAGGTATATTAGGGTCGACTCTAGATATTCCTCATAATGAACAGATTTGAAATCTCATATACCATACCTATTACCTGCTACTACCTAAAGCATTACGAATCAGGTTATTATGTATACCTAATATAAATACTTTCGTCACACCACTAATGTGCTAAACCCAAGACTTCATTCTTCTTTTTATCGTATGGTTGATGAAAAACCTAGTGTCACAGTTTAAACCGCCTGTAGGCCTCTGACACTCTCTGGCCTCTGACACACTCTGGCTTTACACACCGTTGAAAAGTCACTCAGGTGTGCCGGTTTTTTACAATGTTTTCTTTCACCGTTTTTAGTAACTGATAACCAATTTATAGTACACACATTAATTTGAAAAGACATTGGTGCGTATCGGGGTTTGAACTTGCGACCTTTGACTTGGCAGTCCAACGGTTATACTACTCAGCTATCAGTGTTCGCAAAGGCCTCCATTAGGCCGATCAGATAAACCGACATTAACTAAAAGTCAAAGTTTTTGTCGTCTAACGTTTTCACACGAAGCCTAAATTGAATCAGATTAAAGTTAGACCAAAATGTTTGGCACAGTTAATGTTTGACTATACATCATAGAAGTTAGCTCACGTAATATGGGGCAAGTAACTATGGTTTTAACCCTAAACTGTTATGGGTCTATTAAGGGATAATTTAATGGAAGTTAGTAAATCAATGATGTCGCGGTTACCCGAAGGATGGGGTAACATACGAATGCGGTTTTAATTCAGGCAAGTATTATTCTGTCTCTCGGAATGTGGATGTGCAAACACACCTTTGTCTACTCTTTCGATATAATAGAACATCACGCGTTTATTCCCGGAGGGGTAGGCAAGACACACTTACATATTTTAGGAAAATCTTACCTTTTTTTTTAAACCTTAGCCTTACACTAGGAATTTCTCCTGCGTTTCAGGTGCATTTGACAAACATAAAATATCACATACAGAAACACCTAGATTCAGAACAAATGTCATCGGATCAGAAAAAGTTTTGTCCCGTGCGGAAATCGAACCCTGCAACCCTTAACGCAGCATTCCAATCGTTTAGCTTAGACGTTACAAATCCACAATGCCCGGGGCAAGCCTATTATTAACCAGCAACAAATCCAGACTCTTGGTACTGAGAATTTTTTAATTGAAATACCAGTAATATTTTGCTAAGCCCGGGACTTGACCCCAGGAGCTAGTCCCTTCGATTAACATATGCCCGATGATCTATGTAAATTCATAGTAAATCAAATAGGCAGGAAGATTGAGTACGTGTGGACCTTTTATCATCGTATGCAGGCCTTTTATGCTCACGGACACACGGGCAGACGGGCACCCCATACATTTCCATATTGAACGGTTTTTGGTCGTTTGCACCACTTATGTAAACTCAAAACTCGCACTGATATGTTATTATAATAACCATAAAAAAAGTGTTTTATGAGCTTAATATTTGTGTGTGAGATTTATGTGCAACTTGTAATACTAATAACTAACTTGTAATAAAAATTATGTAATACTTCATAACATAACATCGCGCCTGTATTCCCCGAGGGGCAAGGCAGAGGTGTCTAGTACATCAACATTTCACCAGCTATGTTATAGGTCCAAATGTAATAGGGGGCGAGGCTACCATCAATTGGTCACAAAATCCAGACCCGGTCCTGCTAATTATTAGTACCCATTGGAAGAACCTAGTAATACATTGCCCAACTCGGGATTTAACGTTACAAGATACAGGTTATACCTATACATTGGCACATGTTTTCTTTCCTCATATAGCCGAGGGTACCCCATTATGCCCACAAATACAAAGTTGAAGCGTTATTACGGCCAGGAGCGTTTGATTTACGTCCATACTGCGTGCCACAACACGACGGTAATCTGTTGAGTCTATCGATCGGCGGTCTTATCAAATCAGGAAGATCTATGAGATAAATCCACAAAGACTATGTACCATTTCTCCTGTACCTAAAAGATTTTGTTATGTTAAAGTTTTTTTGCCAGGTCTTAGATATAAGTATATAATATACCTATTGAAAACAAACAAAAAGTTTATGTTAAAAAGTCTAAAATTTATGCAAAATTAATTATTGTACCTTTTATTAATGTCTCGATAATTTTATAAATGAATAATGATAATATTATTTAACAAAATACCTGATATTCCCAAATTATTTCATTACTATCAGTAATTTTTATACATTTTCATGCCAGACTTAACCCAGATACCGAATGAGCTCGTTATGAGAAAATTAAACATTTCACGTGTAATTTATACTCATTAATATATTATACTAGCTGCACCCCGCGGTGTTACTTGCTACATTTTTTCGGGATAAAAAATTGCCTCCTCCTCCATATGAAATTTCATCAAAATCGGTCTAACCGTTTGAGCGTGAAGATGTAACAAACATACAAACACACTCACAAACTTTCGCCTTTATAATGTTAGTGTGAAGTGTGATGTGATTAGTGTGACGATAGAAATTCTTTGTAACGAGGTGGTTGACAAATGACAAAGATTTTCGGGGTTTAAACATATTGCGAGCCTTAATAAAACATAATTATTTTTCAGTGGCCCTGTGCTCCTTGACTTGGATTACAAATTACTTAGCTTTCTGCAGTTCTTCAGCATATATGATAAACTTCAACAGTGCCAAATCACACACTCCGTGCGCGCAATATTCTTTTAACGGAATCCGAAGATTTCGCTTCACGTTTCATATGTCAAAAGAAATAAAGGAGTTTATATACCTACTATAATTATCGGTAATTTACGGGAACTTGGCGTATATAGCTACTAAATATGTAAATATAGTTTATATTTTTGAGAGTGTCTGAATTTGTTTTTCAACTTTGACACTGTTTGCAGCTCCCCCAAACCGGCCAACCATAATGGACGCGAAGACCAGAAGCCACACGCGTCTGCTGGAGCCCTACAACGAGGGAGACACTCTGGAACTCGTCTGCGAATGCTTTGGAGGTGGGACTTTATGCAATTTTTACTTCAACTTTTAAAATATAACGTTATCATGCTTGTGTTCCGAAAAGGACAGGAAGAGGAGTGAAGCATACCCCCTGAAGTACGTATAATAGGTCCCAATTAAATAGGGGGCAGCCTTTTGCTCGTAACCGTGAAAACGACCTAATATCCCATTAACCTACGTAAACTTTGCCTAGAATTGAATCTAGGACCACGTGTTTAGCAGTCGCGCATTACAACTAAGCCAACGCAGTTTTCAAAAACCTGTTTTAATTAGGAGCCCCTACCGCAGCAAGCCATTAACTCAATCCCTCTTAGTCCACTGATTAATGGAGGTGTCTCAAAGGAGGTGGCTTGCAGGCCGCGGGCGCTTGGGCCAGTGGGTGGACTTCATCCACACGCTGCGTACCCCTCGTGTTTTGTGGACCTTTAAGTTTCAGTTGCCTGTATGTACATAGGTATGAGAAGATTAACTCCAGACAGAGACTTAATTTAGAAAAGTTCGAATAGTTTTCGCGACACTATCGGCGATTTCTTTATGTCACATTGAGTTCTGCTCAATGACTTTGACGACCTAATTAGAACAGTGGTTAAGCGATTGGACTGCAATGCGAAGGGTTCGATTCCCGCACGGGATAAAAAATTGTGTGATCAGCAGATGTTTGTTCGAGTCTGGGTGTTTGTGTATGTGATATTGCATGTTTCTGAAACGCACTCACGATACAGGAGATAAAAAAACTGGTAAGAAGGTAGCCAGCAAAAAAATATATAATTTTTATGAAAACTTTTTGGGATCCGAATAAAAATTCTAGACGTGAAAAAAGTAAAGCACTTAAGCAAAATGCTAATATCTAGACAAGATATTTATGCACCAACCTACTAAACCATTTGTTTCGATAAGCGCGCCACTAATTTGGAATGATCGGTGTAATTGCATCGGGGCCTCAATTATTTATACCCTTCCATTATTAATTTTATAATCTGATTAGTCAAATTCCTGGATTTTAAGGATTATTACTGAAGATGTAATAATTTAATTAAATCTACCAGATATTATAGGTATTTGGTAGTTGTCTATATAGATCTCATCTTATATCCAAATTCGAGGTATTTAAAACAACAAAATGGGAGATATAAAGGCAAAGAATGATTAAAAAACAAGTTTTAGTTAATAGGTATTTACATTTATAGCAAGTGAACTTATACCTAGTTACATAATCATCTAATTTATTTACATAAAATAAATAAATTGACAGTAAATAGATACAAACATTTTATCCCAATAACAAAAAAATATATAAAATCCGTTTGTCTATAGTCAATTTGATAGAATTATTTCTTTAATTTACCTCTGTAACATAAGCTGTTCATTATCGGCTTTCTTTTGGTGGAGTCCTGTCTCTTTAATTAAATTTTTATCAAGGGATAAGGTGTTTTACTTATTACATTTTTCTAGCGGTATCACTTGCTTCAATGGTGAATATCCTTAGCCTTGAAACAAAACATAATAACCCTGTGTTAAAAAGTTATGAATTAAGGCTTACGGTCATTAAGTCTATCATCATCAACATATTTAGTCACATGTTATCCCAATCCACTTAATATTGTTCAACATTCTTTTGTTATATCAGATGTTACTTTCTTGTAACTTTATTACTGTCATCATCATCAGCCCGTTGCAGTCCACTGCTGGACATAGGCACCTCCCAATGTACGCCACAAAGCTATTTTTATGTTTCTAGCTGATAAATTACTTTACTTACCATTAAGCTTTTCAATTTCATCAATATTAAGATATTAGTCCCGCTCGTCGTATTCCCAATATTGAGTATAATACTTCGGTAACTAAAACGAAAAAAACTGTAATTTTAATATGAAGAACAGCACAGCACAAAATATTTCCACTAGAAATAAAATGTGGGACAGACTGTAAATTTTAAACAAGTCATACTGTGAGATTCATTGCCAAAAAATGTAGTTTTTACCCTAGTAATGCGAAATGAGAATTTTTTATCCAAACTTTTACTGTGTGTATATTATTTTGCTAGTATTTTATTAAGTGAAAGAAGTGGGTAGAAGTGTCTTTTGACAAATAGTCAAGCAAACAAATTGTGATAATAATATCTCAATTTTTTAAGATAGCGTCTTCAAGCTAACTGCTGCTTGTTATCGATACGGCGCAAATTTCCAACAGTTTATAATTTCTCCTGTGTTGTGGGTGCGTTTCACAAACACGAAATGTCACATACACAAACATTTTTCACAAATTATAGCCCTGGGAATCGAACCCGCACCCTTTAGCGCAGGTCGTCAATCTTTCTATTTCTCTCTATTTATTTGGTTCAAAGTTTTTTTTGGTGACCACAATGGACCTTAAATAGCCCAACTACGAAAATCAAAGTTGTGTCGGTTATTTATTTTTCTAAGATAACATTAGGCGTGAGATTTTCCTCAATCTTCAGAAGTAGGTCAACTAATCATTTTACTGGTGGGGTGTATTTTTTATTCTTTCTAGTATTGTATCTTTGTGTATTCGATAAACAACGGTTGTCATGTGACTGTCGTGCATCCAGTATTATTTATGTAACTTTGTTCTGTATTGCTTCAAGCGTTAGATGAAACTTGCTCATTAATGTGATACGAATCATTGTGAACGGATACTCACTATATTATACTAATCTAGTTCATTGGATTTCTGATCTTGGATAATTAGATTTGACAAGAAGTGAATGCAAGCCTTCAGTGATTACTTAACATTCTGCCTAAGCACCTGAATTGCTAAACTTAAAAAAAATATGGTTATAGAATCATAAAATATTTTGTTGTATTGTGTCAGTAATAGCCCCCTTACCATGAACTCTTTAAGCAGGACAGTTTAAGTTGTGGAAGCAAGACGCGGGATTACATTGCACCTAGCAGCGTCTCGCTTCCACAACGTAAACTGACCTGTATAAAAAGATCATAGCAAGAGGGCAGAACTTCAACAAAAAAACACAAAAATGCAATAGGTAAAAAAAAATTGATAGTTTTTTAAAGTAATAGCCATGATTATTATGCTACGTAATTAAGGTTTGTGTAGCCTAAGATTTGTGATATTAATTTACAAGTACACATGAAATCAAAATAAAAAATAATCCTTTTGATCATTTGGATTCTGGAAATACGAAATTTCGCTATAAATTTTTAAATTCACTAAGTGACGATGTCTCCCGAGGTCTGACAGAGATAAGAGTGTCAAAGTAACAGGCCGACGTCCGTCTAGCTAAAACATTTTATCTTTTTATTTCAAGAGCCTTACTTTAAATCCCTTAAGGAGCTCTGATTAGAAAAGAAATGTTTTGACCTTAATTTTGTGATGAGTTACGCTTATTTATTATGACAATCGACTTAAAAATGAGACAAGACAGAGTCAAGATTTAATATGATGGAGGAATATTTCAAGATTGTGGAAGTACGAGGGGATGCTTAATGTCGTTGGTTTGGGCCTTGTGGTAGCGTAGAGCACATGTATTTGTTCGTGAAGCACCGTAATTAATAACAGAGAAACAGTGAGCTTCGTAGCACTCCAGGTAATGTTTAGAGTCAATTGTATTGCCAAGAAGTATAATAATAAACATTGAATGAGTCATGATTAATTTGAAATGGAGTTTAGGTAAATATTTTTTATGTATTTGTCTCAGTAAGATCAATCTATACTGTGAAAATCTGACTATTTTATTACCTACTTATTTAATTATATTATTATACCAAACTCTAATCAGAAGAAGAGTGTCCCAAATGCATGTCAATAAAACTTATCTAGACCAAAACTTAAAGTATCGATATAGGCTAAATGTTCCTAAGATATTTTAAATTCAGGTACATAAGTATAATTTAATAGGTATACCTTCGAATCTTCTACCACTCTCTCAAAACCTTCTTCTATCCGCAGGCGACCCTCGTCCCCGCCTCACCTGGTACCTAGAAAACACGGTGATTGACGACTCCTTCGAGCAGAGACCTGATGGGGTGACGTCCAACACGCTCACGTTCCCCAACGTTGGGCGCCAACACCTGAACGCAAGGCTGGTCTGCCAAGCCTCCAACACCAACCTAGCTGCTCCCGAAGCTAAGCTCCTGATACTGGATATCAATTGTGAGTAATATTTGGGATTTTGGAACACAGTACAGAGAGATCTAAAAATTCAACATGTGATTAGTTTGCTCTTCGGATTATTACTAATTTTTCTCTTGAAGAAAGAGATATGTTATCTGATATTAGCAATGTAATTTATTAAGATCTTTATGGTTTAACTTTAGGAAAGCATGGAGTTTGCATACTCAAAATCTGAAATAATAAACCTCATTATTTTTGTTTCTAATGAGGATAAATAAATCCACTTGCAATTTTTTTAATACATTGATATAACTAAAATCCACAAACTATATAGTTATTGCAAAAAAGTGATGAAGCTTAACCAAACTGTTGGACAATCTGCGATAAAAATAGACTGTGGTCATAAATTGCAAACTAATGTACCGTTTTGCGGCGCAAATTATATATTTCCTTCTACCCATCCATGATTCAAGGTAAGTGGCCATTTTTGGGTCTATTATAAGCAAGCACTCAATTGGAACTTCCTATTGAACAAATCCGGTAGTTGGCTTCAATTACTGGATACACAGATTGAGACGCTTCAGAATCGTGCGGATAATGTTAAGGTACTGGTGAATGTTGAAATTGATCTAGTCATCTGAGCGATTGGCAACTAAGTCCATCCCTTTTGGTTTCAATAATCTATTAAGAGACGTTAAGTGTGAAGCAACTTATGGTATGCCTTAGTAATGTTGTTACCTGGATGCTGAAGAAAGATATAGTTAACAGAATTGCAGTAAACCTTTAGTGGTTATAAAACTGCCAACGCTGCCACCTTTCAATAGGTTGTCAGAACTACCTAACAGATGTGTTCTACTGCTTTGAATAAAAAAATATTATAATTTATCAAAAATCTCTGAAAATCTTCAAAACTATGAAATTTGATGAAGACAAACAAACTATTACTATAGGGTTTAAGGGGATGGAAAATCTGCCTGCTGAGCTTATTTACAAAGGTTATGGTTACGGCTATTGTACATGTCTATAAAAGCATTTAAACCATAAGGGATCCTTTTGTTAATGTGCCTTTTAAGCTAAATGAAGGTTAGCACGGTTAGCTTTGCATATTGTTTTGTCATAATGCGCAGGAAATTTAACTGAGCGAGTTAAACGGGGTATAATGGGGAACTTATGCTACTAAGAACTATATGGTTTAGTTGGATAATATCCGATTGCTTATTATAATGTTATTGTATGTCTAAATGTTGTGTTTAACAGATAAAATTATCAGACCGCGAAAATAGTTGGTTTTCTGCCAGACAAATGGTTTTTTTACCTGTCTGCTCGACGCAAACGAGGATAATTCTAATTCATAATAATTATAAATCCTCTCCTCGTACTAGTCAAGGAAACTCTATTATCTTAGAATTATGATGGTAATGATAACGGAGAAATAATTAAAAAGCAGTATATTAAGGTAGTCTTCATAAAAAAAACAGCTGGATTTAACAGATGGTAAAATAAGGGGTATTTGAGGATGATCAATTGGTCACTTAACAAGCTTAAGTATAGGCAATCTACAGGCTGTTATGTGTACACATAGCCTCCAGGTATCCTTTTCGCATAAATCCAGTTTGTTGCAGTAAGACCACTGAGCATCCAAATCCTGAACAAGAGGACGCAGCTGTCGGCAGACAGAAACTACGAGGTCGAGTGCAGGGCTGTCGGCTCCAGACCCGAAGCTCAGGTCACCTGGTGGAAGGGTGGGAGGCAGCTGAAGAGGAGTGCTAAGAATGTGAGTAGCTTGAAGTAATAGTTTTGAGTAAATGGCTAAAATGCGAGTTACAGAGAGCCTTCGCGAGATATGATGCTTTAGTACTTCTGTTGCACCCTGGGTGGACCACCACCTTGCTGCAATCCTTGTTGAGTGACCACTTTTTTGGGATCAAAACAAATATCCGACCATATTAATTCCCATGGTCGAATCTGGGTGTTGGTTCCAGGTGTAAATGATGATGTATCAATGTTCATGACATTGATACATCATTATGGTGTGACGGAACTTCTAATGTAGAGAGCAACATTATCTTATATATTTTTATTGGCAGACATCTTAGTGAACTAACGTGTTAAAACCAGACCTCTACCTGCCCTTCAATATAGAATATAGGCGTTATACTTAATACGTTTACACCGTATTAGATAGCCAACAAATTCTTGTAATTAATACTTGTTCTCATTAAAAGTCTGCAATTTAAGTTAAAGCAAACTTTGTTTACTCGATACGGTATGCAGTCAAAGACTATGTTCGCTAAGTATCAGGTTACTTCACAGTAGTTAATTGTTTTAACAGTTACAGTATGCTAAATTTGTATAGAGTTTTTTTTTGTATTATGCATAGAGATACACAACCGACTCATTTTAACCGACTGTGCCAGGTTATATTTTTTCTGTTATTTTCACTCTCTCATTAATTTCAGCTTTCCCCATGTTAGTAGATGCTTACAAACTCTACGGTTCCTTACAAACTCTTTACTAAGAAGTTGTTGTCAAGTACATTTGTCTGTAAAGTATTCCTAGAAATAATTAGCTCAGACTTGAAACAAGTAATAGTGGGTCTTAATTATGTCCGTGTAGAAACCGCGCTAAGAACTTGTCTGCGACGAAAATTATGTGTTGCTGCCGCGGATATTTTACGTCCATCAAAATTAAATAAACTCATTAAGGATACAGCAGTTATTAAAGAAGTTTAAAACGACTTTCTTTTTGCAAAAATAATTAAAAACGCAACACGAGTTGGATGAATAGTTGTTAAGAGTCGGTGGTTGTAGATGCAAAACCCGCTCGCGTCTTGTATTTTACAGCTTACACAATTTGTGGCATGGCCACTATAGTTTAACATGTTGAACTCCTATAAGAAACATAAAAAAATCTTTAGAATTTCAAAGAAAATAGAAAAATAATATTCAAAAACAGTACCCACAACAGCAGTTAACAAAACTTACTGCCCATAGAACTTTGAAGTTTCACATGTACCACCTAACCTAGACCATCAGATATCGACCGATCCGCGGCATGTAACCCGCGGTTCTCCCGCTTAAGAACTGATTACAGACCTAAGCCCCTAAGCCCCTGTTGATTGAACTGCCTCACGACAAATATACTCAGCATTAATAACCTTCGTACTATTTGTATTCGGTCCTCATGTAAATACGTGCAGCCAATACAGACTTTGTATAGTCGTGGTTTTTAATTTAATTAAACAGCTAGTTGTTACGCCAGACTAGATTATTCACAGCGTTGATTAAGTTGAGGGTTTGATCAAGAAAGAGTAATGTGCAGTACGCTTTCGTCTGAACTGGCAGATTAAGAAACGCAACTCACTGAATGTTGGTCGCGAACTGAAGCTTGGGTTGGGAAGTTATCACTTTTGCTGACAGATGCTGCTGCATAGTTTTTATTTGGTTTTAATATTATGGAATATGACTTTTTTGATTTCTCAGATTAAAAGACGTATCTAATATCTATAGATATTAAATATTATGTTCTTTTTTTTATTACGACCACCCTTACGATGAACTCTTAAAGAAGGGTAGTTTACGATGTTGAAGCAGTACAGATTTTGCAAAAAACTATGTCCCATTTAAGTACCTACCGTTTTACATACTTAACTTACTAATATATCCAAGTTATATCTTAAAAAAAAATTATAGTATGGGCATGGAAAGCAGTTGGTCAGGTCCTCGAATACGTATGCAATCGGAGCCTAGAAACTGAGTGGCAATAGTCAAATGGGAATCGTTTGACAAAAACTGATGCCATCACAAAGAAAAAATGAACATGTAGAAAAATATATATGCAGATCTATATTTTTATACAGATATCTGTGGTTTAGTGGGGAAAGTAAAGTGCTTGTCTGAGAAAACCCAAACTGTAATTCAATTTAGCTCTAATTACAATTAAAATGGTTGGCTTAATTAACAAATATCAATAGAAATCCAAATATTTGTCCCTTGCACATCGTCATTAATGTCGACCGTTAACAATACCGCAAACCATTAAAATTGGCGACACGATTTGGAATTAATAAACCACTAATTAAGGAGATATACGCTAGGGAGTAATCCTGTTAATTAATACATTACTAATTGCGGACATGCTGAAATATTTTACGTTAATCAAATATTGGTTGAGTGCATCAGAGCTAGGCTGATTACTACTCAAATGAAAGATATATTAATAACTAATTATAATAAATCATCGAATATTCACAATTACTTCCTTCTCTCAGTAGACTGCCTCGTTGGTCTAGTGGACTGTCAGCGCGACTACTGAGCATGAGGTCCTGGGTTCAATCGGCAAACTGTTACTACGTTTTTCCATTTGATAATTCTCGGTAGCAGTACGGAGTTTGGAGTTGGGTCCAGTGGATGGCTATAGGTCCCCTGGCGAAATGTGGGTACACTCTATTATAAGGGCACTTCGGGGAATAAAGGCGTGATGTTTTACATAATAAATAATCGAATATTATTACCATCGGTGAAGAGAATCATCACGCCTGTATTCCCCCTGAAAAAATGGGCAGAACAGTGCACACCAACATGACGTCACTTTACAGTATATCCTCAATCTGGTACGAATAGGATGGTGGTCTCATAGAATAAGTAGTACTTATAACTTAATTATGTCAGTACTTAGGCTTATAAGATAAACTAAGCTGCCAAGACATTTTGCGTAAAACGTTTAGATCCATAATATCAATCAACGGATAAGGCTCCTACGTGTACCTATATTAGTAGTTCCAAGTAATTAATTCTGTTAGCTAGACATTGTAGTAACACTATACATTAATTACACACCAGCAACAATGAATTAATTATCTTTTTTGAACACTAAACCTCGCTGTAATATAATATTTTTTTGCAAACAATTATTATTTGTTCCCCCTTATTATGGTTATTAATTATAGTTCGCTGTGGCGTCATATAGAGGCCGGGGGTGAAACAATAGGGGTTGTTCCATTCTTTGTTCATTTAGTTTCCTTTGTTTTGCTGAATATCCAGTAAAAATGTTAAGGGCGCAAGTTTTTGCGCTATTATACCGCTGTTGTTATTTTTAGTTGTTATTAGATTGCGCGTTATGTGGCTTCTGGAGTTACGCTTTTGGGAAATAAGATTGAAATTGTTCTAACTTTGGTGGCGTGGATAAAGTTCTTTATATCGTGTATAACCATTATGGTTTTAATTATTTTAAAAACTGCCTCCATGTCTTGGTAGGTTGGCGAAGTGTGGGTGATGTATACGTACGCCTTTGCCTACCTTTGTGGGAAAATAACAGAGTTTTTTTTTTAATTATGGTTAAAGTATTACTCATATAACACCATGTTAAGGAAGACGATCTGAACGTAGTCGCAC
Organism: Abrostola triplasia; assembly: GCA_946251915.1. Taxonomy (NCBI): domain Eukaryota; kingdom Metazoa; phylum Arthropoda; class Insecta; order Lepidoptera; family Noctuidae; genus Abrostola; species Abrostola triplasia. The sequence goes on from OX276438.1 coordinate 493,480, forward strand.
TAAAACTGTTCTAAAATATACAGAATTTTCGTAAGTTGCGACAAAAAGTCGTAGAAAGCCGGCTGGGCCGTGTCCCGCTAAGCTATATTACTTACTGGCGCGGAAAATCTTCCTTTACTGCTTTTGGACTTCTTTTATCGTTTGTGGGCCTTAAACCTCACCTAGATAAAACTAGTCTTAGTAGGCCATACAAATCACTTTGTTCAAGAATTGGTTCTACGTCCTAGAGCGTAAAATTAGTAGCATCTTATTATCATCTGATGATAAAATTAAACCGTGAAAACAAACACATCAGTTCCTACATCACAATTAATGGCTATCGGTTTGCCTCATATTATATTGTGATCAAAACATAACTGGCAAAACCTGTGATGTGACCTGTAACCTAGAGGGTAGGCAGAGGTGCACATATTATAGTCCACTCACATTTCGCGAGTTATAAGTCGTTATGTAATAGGGAGCGAGCCTATTGCCATCAACCGGGTATAAATCCAGACTGCGTGCAGCAGCACGGAGTCTGGCAGTCTCAGTAGCAACTGAGACCTTATGGAAAAACCTAGTAATATTTGCCCAACCCGGGATTAAATTAACAATTTGCCTATTGCATGCACTCAATTGAAAACCAATCACTACTCTTCTTGGAACTATTATTTTAGTGGCAAAATTAATATAAACTATCCCGAGTTATATTTTAGTGATAGCTAATTGAGGCTGCATTACAGTTTCTAATTAATGAGGATTTTAGATCTCTTTCCATAATATATTAATTGCAAAATGGCTGTATAGAAATAACATTTCACTTATTTAGATTTTAGTGATTTAATTGCTAATTTTCCAGCATCAATCGATGATAGTAGCGCGCGTTGTGGAACTGATGAGCTAATGTAGGTCAAAAGAGTTCGCAGACAATGGTTATCAAGCTGTTAATTATTTCTTTCCACACCACTGCTAGACGTAGTTCGTGGCGCGGCGCTGCCTCTGTTTATTTATAGAGGAGCCTGGCTCTGGGGCTCAGGCCACGTTAGTTGGAAGTTATAATGTATGTGTGTGTATCACCCCAGTTTACGAACTGCATTCATAAACACAGGACTAGCTTGTAAGCTGGGCTAATAATGTGACACTTTATGAATCTTTACATAAGACAAAACTACATAATAAACATAACATTACATCATGCCTGTATTCCCCGAAGGGGTTGGCAGAGATGTATAGTGCAGTCCCACTTCGCCAGTTTATTATGAGTCCTGATGTAATAGAGGGCAAGTCTATTGCCATCAACCGGACACAAATCCAGACTTCGCACTGCTAGTGAGAATTAGCCAACGGAAAAACCTATTAACAACTTTCCCGACCCGGGATTCCATCTTAGGACCTTATCTCAGCAGTCGCTCTCAACCACTAGACCAACGAGGTAGTAATAATAATGTAAGGATATACGCATAGTCCACTGATTTGCTAGCAAAATTAGGTACACTATTATATTATTATTATGTCTATTTTTGACGAAGAATTTAATATAATATACAACGAAGAAAAATCTTCTTCAACATTTTATATACGCATTGAAAACTACGGCTATGTTAAACAGTTTTCTAAACGTGATATTAATCGCTGTATTAAAATGTAAATATTTCTTCTCTGAACGGTTTAATTTTAAAAGCAAAGTGCACCAGCCGTTGCTTTGCTGAAGTTTTTATTACGAACAACGTAGTTAGAAACGTTGTCTTACAAATAACCTTGTATAGAGTTAGTTAAAATGCTGGAGACCAAGGAAACATAATTGAAATACTTGATTTTCAAAAGACACAACACATAGCCTACAAACCGTTTGAGCGCCAGTCTTGCATGGAAGGTAAGCAATCCACGCCACGATTTCATTAGAAGACAACATCTAATCGTAACATTTATTACGATTATTGTTGGTTATTACATTACACTAATGTCATGATTTGATGGTCTCCTGGTAGAGTTATAGCGTGGAAGGCTCGGAAGCGATGTCTTCTTGACCGTGGCGTTCAAAGGATTAATTACTTAATTTCTAAATATTACCTCCATCTGAAGGCATGCTTATTTGACACAGCAATACACAAAGTAATTCTGTTTTGCAGCTGCACTTTAAAGAAAAAAACGAAAAATAACATTGTATAACACTTTTATTAGCATTAACACCGTGACATGCGACAAATATAACTGAAAGAGAATTCCTTCCACCACTATTACTATTGAATCAATCAGATGTGACCATGTTCATACGCAAACATTTAAGCCACGCCCCTTTACCATAATTTACACGAGACACACACACATGCACTAACCAAGAATATAAAGCACACACACACATGTCAATGTCTCGTTTACGTGTTGAGCATATAATGTTCTAGTATGCGAGCTTGTAATACTTGTTGAGAACAAGACAGCTGAATCGTTTAGCTCGTAATGCATTTCGCAGCTAACAGCGATGCGCTCTTTTTGCGTTTAACTAAGGAAGTAATGTAACTTGTTTTATTAAATCTTTCTACTTATTTCTTTTTATTCGTTGCTGTATAATTGTTGCCTGTAATTTTCTACTTTATTTTCTTTAAAGCATATTCGTTTGTTTTTATTCACGGATTTTTTATAGAGCTTTGATCACCTTGCTTCCAGCGGTTGGATGGTTTCAGATTAAATCCATTAGTGGTCTCTCCTACTGTTGGTCGGTTGGATTTTCATTGATATGAAAAAGTACACATAGGTAGTATGGGTACCTATTATTGTATGACGAGAAAGACAGATAAAAATATATTTGTATAAGACGTTCAAACGCGAGCATGGTGTCGTAGTGGCCTAGTGATTGACACACCGGATTTGTACGCACGAGGTTGCAGGTTGAAACCCAGGCAAGTATCAAAGTGACTTTTTCATTGTCATAAATACTTTCTTAAATATTCTATGACAACACTGACTAACGGCGACGGAAAACATCATGAGGAAACTTAGATCGCCAACCCGCAGTGAGCTATCGTGGTGACCAATGTTCAATGCTTGTATATACAAGAAGAGGCCTTTGTCCTGCAGTGGGACATTATCGGCTGTTATTATTATTCGAGCATAACCGTATGATATACGTTGTATAATAATTATTCAACATCAGAGATGATATGTTTTCTTGCGTGAAAGTAAAAACTTTCAACGCACCTGGATAATTACGTTTTCAGGAGAAATGCTTAAGCTTTTTAGCTCCCTATACATCATCGTCGCGTGACTTTACCTGTGAGCTTTAATTCGTGTTTGTTTGTTCAAAGTAAGCGGATTTTAAGTAGGTCAATACATTCGCATTTTACAGTAGAATTGTTCCTGATTATTTTGTTTCATTTGTTCTTTATGCATTTAAAATTATACCTGTCAATATTAAAGCAGGATATTTTACATTGTGGACGGGAGACACCGCATTCCGCTACGTGCAGTGTCTCTGACTTACTACTAATACTGTTATCCTTGAAAAATGCAGTTTAATTTTCCACGCGGACAAAGTTGCGGTGTATAGCTAGTATAATATAAAAGTACTGATACTCCTGCAGCTTCATTCAATTATATAAAAGCGTTACGTACATGACACGATCCAATAGCTCTCAACGGGCCTCACAACAAGCCACTCTAGCGCTCACATTTTACTTAATTCCATATTCGGGAATGAAAAATAATTCCCGCAAAAATATTTGATAGATTAAAAACACACAGATACGTTCCACGACTGATTTTGCAGCAGTAAATGTATATTTCTGGGTTTTATATTCAATGAAAATTCATTTTTGATTTTATTTCTTTTAAAATAATTTTGATGCTTATATCATTCGGTAATTTTATAAGCATCAATGATATTTTAAAAGAAATTAAATAACAAATGATTTTTTAACATATGTTTTTGTTTATTCAAATACTTGAATAGGTATAAAACCAGTCGAAGTTTTTAAATATCGGATCTGCCCCCTTACCATGAAAGCAAGACAGTTTACTATGTCGAAACAAGACGCCGCTACGTACAGTATAATTCGGCGTCACGCTTCCACATCGTTAACTCTCCTGCTTTAAGAGTTCATGGTGAGGGGGCTGTTTTTATGTACGAAGTCTACTTTAAAACCAGGTATTCTTGAAACATCTTATTTAGAAGCGATGGTAAATTCTTGTTTGCGTTGAAGATTCTTTTGTAAATATTATGATATTCTTGTGTACTTAAGTACTTATGGAACCAACAAGCCACGCTGTAGGGTAGTCGGCAATAAAAATGTTCGCATACAACTTTTATCTAAATAAAGTTAACTTTAAATATGTAGTACAAACATAAAATCACGACTGTCGTTGTTCTAGTGGTCACTAAGCGTGACTGCTGAGCATGAGGCCCTGGGTTCGAATCCTAAGTTAGGCAAAGTGTTGCCGGATTATTCTATGAGGTAATATTTTGTAGCAGCACGGAGTCTGGATTTGTGGTCAATTAATATCAATAGGCTCGTCCTCATAACTTGGCCTTTCTACAGAACTTCTCCGATCAGAACGATAACTTCTTCACTTATTATAAAAATGGTAAAACGTCCCTATCATAAACACCAAGTCTTTAGTCAGTTAAGTCCAACATCTCTATTATTTAACATTCTAACTACATTGACAATCTTAATTTAATTATTATTTAATGAATGGTTAAAAAGAATATTTTTTTTAAGTTTACCGAGGTCTTTCCCATACATTTTATCAATATTCACATATAAGCACTAGTTTTGCTAATATTATATAGAAATTAAAACAAAACCTCGAAAAACATTCTCAAGTTGCACACGTTGTCATGACAACCCTAGTAATAAGAAACATGGCGTTACCAGTAACAGTGAATAATGAAAATAGTTTCAGTGTTCATACATTTTACTCTACCGCTGTTGCGTAGTTTACATAACGTTATCCTTCAGAGCTTGTCAAATATTTTATACTGCGAGGTTTCAACACGACTCTGATAATAATAATATATTAAGAGGAACAGTAATTAGATACCTATATCGGTTTAAAGAAATTTATTTTCTTATAAAAACTGTACAGTTCATTTAAAATAAGATATGCATAACAAAATCATTAAAATATAGTATGGTATCTCTAGCGCTTATTACTATTTATTACATATTCATATATATATATTTTTTTTCTTTATATGATTTTATTAATGCAAATTGGTTTTACAAAAACTCTTTTACACGTCACTTTTTTAAAACTAGATGGCATCGGCTTTTCTTAACAATATCGAAACAAACTTAAGGAAATTAACGTCATGTCAATTTTTATATTGACCGAGAGACATTCTTGCATAGGATATTAAAATAATGACCATTTCTTTGATAATAACCCTGCTAGCTCAACTTTGTCAAAATATTTAAAGAATAGAGATTACGTCATACTTTTGGAAAATGAATGAAAATAAAACATCGCGCATATACAGTAGAAAGCCTATTGCCATCAACCAAACGGAAATTCAGACATCGCAATGCTAAAAGTGAAAAACACAATAACACTTTCCCAGACCCGGGATTCGAGCCGAGGACCAAAGGCTATCCTATCAGACTATGAGAGTGAGGGAATAGGGAGTGCACTTGTACTTGCGCATACTTGTGCACTATAATATCTCCTACGTAGTTGGCTAGTCTCAGGTGAGAAAGGACTTTGTGACGAAAATTCGGTCAGGAGAACATTATCATTACTCTTCTACTGTAATATTACCTTAAATTCAAAAGAATAAGGTGGTATAAGGCCCCAGTATTAATCAAGTCCTATCAATCAGTGCTTAAGCTGAGTAAGGGCGGGTCGTAATTTGTAAAATCCCCCAACTTTGTCCTGACAAATGTCATCTCAATCCATTATACTCGACAGAGATACCGGCAAAAAATATTGGAATAAATGTTCAGAAATTTTAATTAAGATATCTTATTAAATGTTTATACAATGCTCCATCAACGTACAGATGTACAAACATTCAGCTTGTGTTAATACATTGTCTGTTTCTCTGTAGTATGTGTGGCACTAAGGGCCTCACACGGTACGACTCGTCGATTCCGACTAATCGATAGTTAGTGTCGCCATCATCTCTTCTTCTCATGTCATTACAATTACAAGCTTTTTTTTAACTAGCAATGTTTGTATGTATGTGAGTTTGTTTAGGCCAAATCTTGCAATCTAAATTAGTACCACCTTTTGACAACCTATCGAAATGAAATTTTGCATACTTAAATAGGTTTGGTGACAATACAATATTAATACGGTACTTTTGATTTGAAAGATTGAATTAAATAAATATTTTTAATATTAACTTATTTTGAATATCGTAACGATAAATCGATTGATGGTCACGATTTTCTTCCGATTGGTCGAAGCGATCTATCGTACTCTGTTTGGATCCCTTCACTGACTAATGCCTTGACACCGTCCGTTTGTTTTGATCGATTGTCTAAATTATTTGTTTTGCTTTTAACACATTTTATTTTATTTGGTCATATGGTGTGCGTATAGGATTTGTTTAAGCTTTGATACGTGGCGCAATGTCGTGGTGGCCCAGTGATTTACGTAAATATTTTATGTTACTGTGATTATGGGCCCGCCCATATTTTATTGAATTGTAGGTACTAATTTAGGTACGTTCTAGGATATTTTTTTAAGTTTTCATAAATCTCAGATCGGTACTCCATATATATCACATGTTTGGCGAAAAGTGTTATGTATGTTTATGTAATGTTTTTATGTTTGAAAAATCTGCGTATAAACTGCAGCGCAGACGAAGGTACTTTTGATTAGCCCAACCTACACTCCATCAAAATTTTACCGTATCATTATTTTCTGTGCAGTTCTCGGACAACAACGCGACCGTCAGCACCCTGAACTTGGTGCCGATGGCCGAAGACCACGAGAAGTACCTGGTGTGTCGCGCTGAGAACTCCAGGGTACCGAACGCTATTATAGAGGACCGATGGCTTCTCAATGTGCACTGTGAGTACTTATTTATTTAATTAATGTGCTGTGTGTGGATTCAATTTGAACTGTGTGATTTTTTGTCAAAAATATTAGCCATAACTAAATGAAAGACCACACGCTTTAAGATCGTATCACATATACCAACCCGGAAAGGAATTGTCACCGTATCAACTCAAGCCGAGCAGTATTCTTTGTATGAAACCCTTAACTGAAAAGCACACTAATTGGAATCGTAACGTAGTCACCTCACTTCGGGACCAGCTAGCCATAAGCGCGGCGTCACCTAGCAGTAGCCGAGTCGACGTATCGGAGCTGATCCGCTTTGGTTACGTGCTCACGTAAGGTTGACTCCTGTTTGACGGCGAGACGAAAGGCGATACGGTAACGATCCCATACCGATTTTATATAATACTAGCTGCGCCCTGCGGTGATACCCGCTATATTTTTTCGGGTTTAAATGTAGCCTATGTGTTAATCCAGGATGTCAGCTAACTCCATATGAAAAAAAAACATTAAAATCCATTCAGTAGTTTTTACGTAAAAGTGTAACAAACATCCATCCATACTCAGAAACTTTCGCGTTTGTAATATTAGTACGCATGTGTGCTGTGCGTGCGTCACAAAATAGATGTCTTCCACGAAATCATCAAACTGTATGTTAAATGCTAGTCTAGAATGCTGCCTGATATCTATCTTGAGCCATACGAGTCAGTCTACCTACTTTCTCATGTTTTGCAACAATGACATTTTTAATATTTGTATAAATATTTTGCGGCTATCAATGAACAAAAATTGTCCTAACCAAAAACCGTAACCGTAAAATACTAAAAAAGGCAGCCATGTCCAAACAGTGCGGTTCGACATCAATATTGATATAACCTCAAATGATTATTCATAGAACTGTTCAACTGTTAAATTGTTAAAACATTCATTTTGCAGGACCCCGTCAATTATAAAACGAATACCTCTAATCAATGTCGATATGGAACCAACGAACCGCTTAGTATATAAAACAAACAAGCTAATTAACAACATAATTTGTAACATGGCTTAAATAACTCGATCTGTAAATATGATCAACGGATTATTGAAATCGAGATGAATGGCGATGTAAACATGTTGGGACGGAAACATTTCTAAATAATTTAAATTCAACCTGTCACTGGTAATGGTGTTTAATCTTCTGATATACCTACCATATACGAGAATATATATTATGTTCCTTAATTTATTTCCTATCTATAGGATCCTGATTCCGATAAAACTTTTGGGGAGTAGTATTTGCGCTACAAGTATCGCAACGAGTCGCAAAAGCTTTACCGTTTGTTCTAATAAATTGACATTATGAAACCGAGTTCTTGTACTGACCAGCCTCAACTTTTGAAGGCTCTTAAATTGGTTAGCATAAAAAAACATTTTTAATTTGACTTAGCCAGTTTGATATAATAAATTAAAACATTGTTCACCAGATTACATTTTTTATTCAAACTAAAAATTGTAACGGACTTATTCTTGGTCTAAGATTCATTTTATAAAAGTTATGTAGACTAGCCGGGTCTTCAACGAAAATGGCTGTAGATTCTAGCCGACCTGTCCAAACAGTTGGCATGCCTGAATCAGTCAGTGTAGTTTAACATTTTAGAGAATTCTGCACACAGCACCTTCATCAGCAAGATATAGTATAATAAACTCTATTACCATGAATACTCTACACATCGTTTCAAATGGTTTTTACATCGAACTAAATAATTGACTAATAATATACAATTGTTTATTTACAAAACGAAATATGTGTTTATTTGAGCGGTCGGACGCGTTTAACCTTCTTTTTTATTACCTTGACTTTAACTAAATTTTTCTTTACAAAGGTACAATTCATAGGAAATTGATTTAGCTTTTAATATTGAAACTTGGTCGAGATCCATTACAATGACTTTTGTTTGTCAACAGATGTTCCAATAGTGACACTAAAGTTGGGATCGAACCTAAACCCAAGCTACATAAAGGAGGGAGATGATGTTTACTTCGAGTGCAGTGTGAAAGCCAACCCGAAGACGAAGAAGCTCACTTGGTACAAAGGGGTGAGTTTCAAGGATCACAACTCATCACGCCTGTATTCTCCGAGCGGGTAGGCATAACTGGCATTTCGTCAGTTATGTAATAGGGGCGGGCTTATTGGTATTGACCAGGCAAGAATCCAGACTCCGTGCTGCTATTGAAAATTACCTAATGGAAAAACCCAGTAACATTTTGCCCGACCCATGATTTGAAATCGGCTCATGCACAACAGTCGCGTTTAGCGACCACTAGACCAGCGAGGCAGGCGAGTTTAAGTATCAATAATAATACTATCAACAAATTAATTTGTGTACCCCAGCAGTACATTATTTTAAATTACGATTCTATTTCATAACTCAATTGCCCATTCACTTCTTTGTTTTCATATAAGCTTGTCGATTTATGGTCTCCCTAACCTGGACGTTTGCCTGAACGTAATATCTGATCAAGTCGACATAAATATTTGTCATGATCTTCCACTTCTAATTCCATATTTTTATTAACACTTGCCGCATATAACACTTTATCACCTTTCTTTCTTTTACAAAACACTTCAAATACTAAAACTGATTAAATAAAAGACTACCAATGCTATAAATAGTTCGCCAGAAACAAACACATGATTAATTCACGTCCTCAGATGACATTTCTGCAAATCATCATGATGTCATTATTGTTTATTTCTAGCTACCGACGGATGAAGTCCATCACAAACTTCTGAGCTTTCGTTATGTTTTGTCATAAGTTATGGTTTGAAATTAATTAACTAGAATTAACAAAATATACTTGAACAAATTTTTGCGGCAAAATCGTGTAGATTTAAACTCTTGCTTGTCCTATCATCCTACCTCCATTTATCCTATTCTAGCAGTTTTTTTTATGTTTATTTTAGTTATTCACCATCGATCTTTATCTTAAACTTTCTAAGCAATTGGACTGCTGCGTTAAGGGTTGCGGGTTCGATCTTCCATGTGACAAAATTTTGTGTGATTGTGATCCGCAGATGTTTGTTGCGAGTCTGGGCGTTTATGTATGTGAAATTTCATGTTTGTGAAACGCACCTACGATAACGGGGGAAATTCCTAGTGTGCAGCGCTTAAAAAAACGGAACTGTATTTTCTCAACATAGTTTTTTAACAGGTGAAGGAAATTCTACACAATGCGAGTGCTGGAGTCATCTTGAGCGACCAGAGCTTGGTGCTGCAGAGCGTAGCCAGGTCTGCTGCCGGAGACTACAGCTGTCTCGCATACAATAATGAAGGGAGCGCCACCAGCAACCCTGTATCTCTGCAAGTTAATTGTAAGTGATACGAAGTTCATGAAAATTTTCAGTAAAAACATGTTTCAGACATACCTATCTGTGTTCTTTGTAACACAAACCGTTTTTAGTTAAACGACGTCTTTCACGTGATTCTGTAATTTTGTCAATACGCACAACATAATATTGGAATCGCGAAATTCCGTTTTTAGCTAATATTTCCTTTTCCTACTGCTACAGAATAAAGGTAATTTCAAGCGCAAAACTAATGACCCATCAGCATAGAATAGAATAATAATAATAATCATTTATTGGGACAAAAACAAGTTTACAAAATTAATTGTGCATTAACAGTTACATTAGTTAGAAAAACTGTGTCGCAACTGTTAACCTCCAAGATGGGGAATATAAAAGTGCTATGATATAAGACCTATTGCCTTAATATATAGAAAATCTGGATCCCAAATATAATATTGACCTTTAGTCTGTAGTATATTGCCAGCAAATCCACTGGGATTGAAAGTAGATTGAGAATCAACACACAGTTCGACAGAAATACAAATTTTGTCGGGCTCAAAGGAACGTCTGGTGACAAGTCGGAAAGTAAGGTCGAATATGGTAGTAGTGGTGTATTTTTGTATTCGTAAACATCTAAGTATATATTGGAGTTGGACTGAATGTTTACTAAAGGTACTTGTATAGGGATGTATTTTTACGAGAAAAAAGTTTTTTTGACTTTAGGTCGTAATCGGTTAGTCTTAAATTTGGTCTATGTGAGTCCTAAAACTAGGAAACATCTGGAATACCTAAGGAACATTGAAAAATGAATCTTGACAAAAACAGAATAGAAAAGGATGTATTATAATATACATGACTGATGAATAATGAAATAGTTCGACAAATACTAACAGTACAATTTCGTTGTACCGCATCCACTGAAAATTATTGCTTTTTGGGAAGGAAGGATTTGCACCAATATTTTAATGAAATATTTTTTCACATAGATATACCATTGTGCAAAACAATGAATGAGGGTGAAGTGTATGGTGCTCTCAAGATGGAAACGGTTGTGCTGAAGTGCGAGGTGGACTCCAGTCCGCCTCCAACGTACTTCAGCTGGTTCTTCAACAGCTCGGGAGAACAGACGGAGATATCTCCCAGGTGAGGATTTTAGCAAAGTTCAATATAAAAATAAAAACACCTCATAATTATAATAATTAAAAAATATTGAAATAAAATCAGATACGTACAAATACATGACTGTGAAACCTTGACGCTTATCTAGGTTCTATCTTTGAAAGGATTTTGTTCTCACTTTAGTTTGGCAGCCTATTTAATTCATGTTAGGAAACGTGCCAAAATGATGACGAGAATATAGTGGTAAATGCCTACTGAAGTGAGTCTACCTTTGTACGAACTCTTGTTGAGTTGTATAAATCAGTGAATATTCGAAGTGGTGAAAGGCCAAAGCTTTTTTGTGTCAGCAGAAACCTGTAATGGTAAAACAAGACGTGCAAAACTTTTCTAAATCATAAGTTTTACAGGCAAATTCATTATTTTGTTACTTAGATAAACTAATAGATTATACTAAATATACTTACTGCAATGTTCAATATTTAAAATACCTTAAAGATCTTTCTTTAAAACTTTTAAAAATTCCTTCAACAAAGGATTCAACACAAACTTGCTAAACAGTACTTTAAGATTGATCACGCCTTGGTGGTCCAAGTTTGTTGAGTTCATCCTGGTTTGTTTGTAGTTACCATAAATAAAGCCCGAAAAAAGAGAGTTGGACTAAAGTCATGAATCTCAAATTAGTGGTAATCAAGTTATAAGACCTTAGATGGGTTCAAGGTTGTTTTATTATGTTTATTTATAACTCCGCTCCTCCTTGTAACATATTTTTATGAACAAGAAGTCCTTATCATCTCCAGTCACTCTGAAACGAAAGTTGTATTTTGAAAGGTTTTATTACTACCGTACCATTTTCCTTTGGAGTTTCCTTCCTGTTAATTATTAAAAAAAAGTAACTATATGTCCCCGAATCAATATGCGAAGTTAATTCTTCCAAGATCTTCTCTATAGTTCTACTTTGTTCTTTGTCCAGTTTATATTCAGTCTACGGGAACTCCTCGGTCCTCCGCTACACACCGACCTCCGACATGGACTTCGGTACAGTGTTGTGCTCAGCTACCAACGCTGTCGGGAAGCAGGAAGCGCCCTGCATGTATAAACTTGTAGCTGCAGGTAAATTAACTTTGTAATAATTTAATAACGACTAGCTTTGAATTTGATTACTAGGTCAGTAAGTGGGTATTGGGTTTTCAGTGTTTCACAAACTCTTCTAATTCATTAATATGACATTACATAATTTTTATTTTTTAATGATTAGTAATTAGACTGGAATTTTGAACCGAACCAAGTCAGAAAATCCATAATTATTTTAGCGATATTATTGTTTAACTTTTTAGTAAAAGAAACTAAAAAATCTCATTTACTGCCATTTATGAGTCAGGATGCTTCAGAATGGCCGTTAATGACGAATTTTAAAATAAATTTCTACGAAAGTAAAAACAACAAAATATAGTTTCAATAGCTCTATAGCTAACATATTAAATGTTAGCAAGAAACAGTTATAAATCAATACATTGTGGAGGAAAGGATTATTTTCTTTCGAACGAAAGGGAAAACCTTCGATGACATAAATATATGATGTATATGTATGAATGTGTGTCGCAATAAATTCAAGTAAAATATATCACTAGTTTTTGGCAGTATTGTTTTTCATAGTCGTGGTGGTTCACAGAAATCACAAGAATAATGGTTTGAAATCTGAACCGAATATAAGGCTATGTAGCTGACTTTCAAGAATAATTAAAAAGTTCACTTAGATGAAAATCTCGTCATCATGATTCAACAAAACTAATTTAGCTAACGTGATGAATATTAGTTTCTTCGTTGTGTAATGTATTTGGCCTATAATTAAACATATTCTGGCGACGACATAGTTTGGCACTAAAAAATTCTTGCCCACAAGAATTCTCGTATCATCGTGTACTTCTACACTTTCCCTTATGCCTTGCCAATTCCTAAGTACAGTCGGTTTCAGCAGGGAACCCCACGTCTCTCCACAACTGTTCCGTGGTGAACCAGAGTGCTGACACTCTGCTAGTGGAGTGCCTGGAGGGCTTTGACGGAGGTCTGCCGCAGGTGTTCTATATGGAGGTGCTGGAACTGCCGTCTTTGATGGTAAGGCTTTTTAATAGGAATTTGTTGAGAAAATTGAAGATCATAGAAAGTGACATATTGATTTGATTATATTGTTACATGTTGATGGTTAAATGCAAAAAAAGTAAGTACCTATGGTAATAGGTAAAAGTTACAGCCCCGTCTGACAGTAATTTTATATAATATAGTTACTGTTATTGGTTGTGCACAACCGTTGTAATAATTAAATAAATAAATATTAAAAGCATGGTAATAAGCTGATTACGGCGATATCCAAAAAAATTACATCCTTTGTACCCATTTTTCGCAAATAAATGAATTTATAGAAGAAAATAAGAAAAAGAATTGTTGTACAAAAAATAATACGAGATTCTAGTGTTAATTCGTTATATAATCATGTTATTGAGTAATGTATTATTTCCTATTATTAGAGAACCTACAAATGGTGAAGTACTAGCTAACAACCATTACACCATTAGTTAAAGTTTAATTTCCTGCTCTATCGAAGCTCGTGGTAAACCGAACCCAAACAAGCTTATTACTGCACATCATAATTATTATCTAACAACAAAACTGTGTTGCTCCAATTATACTAATTAAGCAAGTGAAAATAAACAAGTGATTACTGATGTACATGCATTAGTGACAGAATTTCGATAGGTTTCAGGTGATAACGATAATTCAAACGTTAACTAAAAGACGTCAAGACTTTATAGGTGTCTTCGTCGCGTTTATTTTTATATCGTAGATTCTAGTTACTTGGGAAAAATGGTTGGCCGCGGGTCCGAAAGGCCAAAGATCGAGCCCAACGGCGTGCTAAAAGAGAGGCCTATGTCCAGCAGTTGATGGAGATAAGCTGATGAAAGTTGCCTATGTTTCCGAATGTATATTATGTACCCTGAAGTCCTATTTTAAATACTAGTGAAAAAGTTTTGGAAATTGAGTGAACAACTCGATGTCCTGTACGCAATAAACTTTGTTACTATATATCACAGGACTTTTTTTGACAGGATTTTTGTTTTCGACGCTCGAAATGACGGGCCGTACCTACTATACTTTGGTCTATATTGTTACTTAGTTTTTCCGTACTATTTGCGTCTCTCACTTTGTTAGCTGCTGCATTAAAATGGCTTTTAAGAGCAACGTCGATACATATAACTATCTCATTTCTACTCAAAAAGGTACGAGCAAACGTGTCCTCGAACCACACGCCCTCCTTCGAGGTCCACGACCTGGACAGCAGGTCCAGCTACACGCTGGTGTTGTATGCTGCCAACGCTAAGGGCAGGAGTGAGGAGGCCACTCTGTACACAGTGGCCATCAGATCGCCTGATAAGTACACAGGTTAGTACGATTCTACGATTTAAAACAGATTTAATGTTGGTATGATGTCAAGTTGTCGTTCATTGTGGTTTTCTAAGGGGAAGGCCTTTGTTCAACAGTGGATGTCTTCTGGCTGGTGATGATGATGACATCAAAGTCTTAATTTTTTCATGTAAAAAACATACGAATGAAAGATTGTAGAGGTGCATCTATTTTGTTTGTATATTTTAACCGACATAAAAAAAGGAGCAGGCTTCTTTTTTGAAGGTGACATCTAGCGTTTTTCTTCTTCTTCTTTGTCGCAGCACTCTTGCTGGAGTGGTTGTGGTTATCACGTTTCGGTTCAGACAGTAATCGCAGCATGACGTCTCGCCACCTCTCCCTGCTGCCCGATAACCGATGGCTATTTAGAAAACTGCTTGAGCTCTCTGTGTCTTACAGTTTTGACAAAAAACAGTGATAATTATCTCATCCACAAGTAAAACTATCTGACCTAAATTGATGTATTGTTTGACGAGCTGATTGGCCCAGTAGCTAAGCGGTTGGACTGCTGCGCTAGTGATTGAGGGTTATGTTATTGAGGATTGAGGATTTGTGGGTTTGACTCCCGCACATGACAATTATTCCTGTGAACCGCAGATGTTTGTCCTGACTCTGGGTGTTGTGTGCGATATTTTATGTTTGTGGAACGCACCCACGATACAGGAGATATACATAATAGCATGCGACATTTTTTTTTAAGTGCTGGTACCTGGATTTGTACCCGCATTGCAATCTTTTGCTAGCTCGTACGAAATCATGAAATTTTACAACCCAAGCTAAAGTAAAGCAACTTTTTAAGGTTTATGAAATGCAATTCTGATTTTTGTTGAAAAGAACTTAAAACTAACATTGTATCTGTAATAACTTCGAACTATATTTTATGTAAGACCAGTTTGCGAACTTAATAAAAGTGCTAATAAGACACGTGACCTGAGATTTATCTCGTGATATTAAATGGTAGTAAACTTCATTATAAGTATAAGGGGAAAATATAAATTACAACGAGAGAACCAATGATATTTCAAGGAGACAACAAATAAATAACGTATCATTACCTACAAAAACATCAAACATCATAATTAAGCTGTCAAAAAGAATCGTTTTGAATAATATATAATGCTCAAAATATTAATTATAAATCATATACAATATTGAACGATACAATTTCGTACCAAAACGCCTGGAACCGTTACGCCTGGAAAAATTGTATCTATTACATATTATATTTTAGGAAGTAATTATATAGACCATTTCCTTAGATATTGTCTAAGAATTCAACTTCTCGGTGACGAAAGGTAGTATAATCTTATCAATCCCCCACGAAAAACAATGATACCTATTACTTTATACAACATCTCTCTCCTTTAAAATGTTAAAAACGCGAACAGACAGCTAAATAAATTGAACTTGACCGGTCCCCGCTACTGTACTTCACCCCTTTTCACGACATTGACACTGAACCATTACGATCGTCGACGGCGCGGCCGACAGTTGAGCTATGGACGATTAAACATTAGGTATTTGTCAATCTTTGTACACGTACAGTCGCCGGCAAAATTTAGACAATTAGCGAATTTTAACCCATAAAATTGTATGATGGTAAACTTTAATTTGGAGTAATATTATATTTAATATACTCTAGGTAACTTGTAGTAGGTGGAATATGTATTATTCTTCAAATAATCCTTTTTTCTGCCTCTCATGCCTTTGTTTTTTATATCATCTACTATTAGATACAGCTTTTTTGGACTCAACCCAATTTAAATGTTGGGATATTTTGGAACAATTTTATGTGACTGTACCTCTGGTACCACTTAGAAGGACATTTGAGTCATTTGCAGTCTCATCAAAATATTGGAACCTATCCACAAAATTTATTTGACGTTTTGACAAAATTATTTTTCATTTAATTTTTAGGAAATTGTTTACTGGAATAATTTTAAACAAACATTAATATTTATTAGTTTTATAAGAATACTTTTAAGATATAATAACAATTTGAAGTCACTAACTAGATAAAATCTCGATTTTGGAAGCCACAGCATAGAGCTTAAGAAACAGCTCCACAAATCTGTACAACGATTACATTACATCAGAAACATATTCTAAAACAAAGAAGCTAAGTTTCAAACCGTACGAACGTATATTTAAAGCTACATACAAAACTAGAGGTTCGTACAATAAATATTGTACAATACAACGCAACTAAAATAACCAGTCGTAAATCTTTTGGTACAATATTCATTGGTGCTGCAGAGAACATTATTCACACTGGTTTGCAAGTAACAGCAATTAGATACCACGATTGCTACCCGTATTGTTTGGGTGCTAACGGCTAATTGCTTTCATACTTTTTAGGCGTATTAAGGGTTTTTGTTGATATACTTAATTAAATTATTGATATCTTTGCTTGGTATCCGGCCCAGACTTGACCACCCTCTTTCCTCCCGTGGGTGTATTATGTCCCCAAACCGCCTGCCAAACGAGGGGATTATGGCAAACCCCCTTTTTCTTTAAGGGGGAGGCCTTTGTTCAACTGTGGACGTCTTCCGGCTGGTGATGATGATAATGATTGTTATCTTTGAATATTTGTCGCAATACTTTAAAAGATAGTAACTTCTATATCCCTAGTGGTGGACAGAGCACTAGAATTCACATTTCTATATTGTCGTGAGCTTATTTTATTTTATACTAACGGACCTGGTCAATGTCACCCTGCCCGGAGAAGCAGCGCCACCAATAGACCACCATAGGGTCCAATTGTATTATAAAACTATCCAGAAACACATAGGTAAATATGCACACACAATTTCATTTAAATCAGTCCAGCTGTTTACGAGGTGCTACGAGTAGGTGACAAATACACGTAGGGAAGTATTACATAGGTAAATTAAAAGATAGGCTATAAAAGAACGTAAATCTAGTAGCTCTGTACAAAAGTGAAGTTCTATGGAGAAGAACCAGCGAGAAACTCCATAGTAGCTCTTTTATTCACTCATGTAAGTAGGTACCTCAATCTGTATTCCTTTCTCGAGAGAACTTTTCAGTCTAGTCAGAATATATTCGCCGAGGACTTCCCCTTTCAACTAATCCATTAGCACTAGCCAGTCTTTGTCAATCTTCTTTCATCTTTTGTAAATGCGCAAACCATGTTATAATATTTCGTCGCAATAGCTGACTTATTCACCTTTTGCGAGAAAAGTGCTTGCCACTCAAAATAATATGTTTTTATTAGGTACCTGAAGATATTTGTGTCGTTTCTATGTAATTAAGATTTACGAGTATGTTTGTATTACATCTACGATGGAAGAGAAATCTATGGAGGACATTAATTAAAAATAGAGACCGTGATCCTCAAGGTTTTCTTAGGGATTATTTTAAGGCTCACCAAGAAAATTACTTACACATAACATCACGTCTATCCTCAGTAGGCAAAGTTAAAAAGTACACCCACATTTCGCTAGATATATGATAGGTCCCAATGTAATAGCAAGCGAGCCTACTGCCATCAACCAGGCACAAATCGAGACTCCGTGGTGTGGAACAACCGAGTAACACTTTGCCCGACCCGGAATACAAACCCAGGACTTCAAGCACAGCTGTCGCACTTAACGACCACTAGACCATCGAGGCATTTAAGAAGCCAACAAAATAGTTTAATATTTTACCAATGTTGTGTCTATCTTTTGGCGTGTATAAAACTGTATACTTTAAGATTCTAAAGAATAGCTCTATTGGGGAATAACTTTGTTATATATAACAGCTAAGATGAATGCATACAACATTCGCGTACGAAGTAGCTAACATTACACTGCTGTTTGTTGTAAAATGTTACTTTAGTACAATGTTCATGGAAGTGTAGTTCTTAATCCAATGAAAGATAAGTATAGTGTTGTCGTTGCAAAAAAACAAAATGATTATGTTTAAAATTACGCACAACGATATAAAACTGTACAACAATCAATTCTCACTACTTACTGGTTAAAAGGAAGAAGAAATACGAGTATAATCTTAAACATTTATAACTTTATTAGTGGGCCTTTTCGTAAAGTACTTTAAAATACTATAAAATATTTATGAGTGAAACACACGGGCCCTATGTACGCAACGTACGTAACTCATTGTGGCATATATTTTAATACAAAATCAAGCGTACATATCATAATGCATTGCGTACGTGGGACTACATTATTTCTACCTTTAGAATGATAAATATTAAAGAAAAAATCATAACATCATAGCAGAAACCTCAATTATTTGTTCATAGTCACCTTAACAATATTAATCGAGCACCATAATTACTTTACCTTGGTTAGCAAGAGTGATTTAATTAGGTCGTTATGAATGCCGATCTCAGTCCCCTGCGTAATTCATTACGAACTTCTTACGTGCCCCATGGGTACCTATGGGATGATTATATTGATTAGTGGTAATTAGAAGCTGTGTTTTTTTCTACTGAAATAACATAACATAACATAACATCACGCCTGTATTCCCCGAAGGGGTAGGCAGAGGTGCACATATAGTACACCCACATTTCGCCAGTTATGTTCTACTGAAATATCTGTAGTTTACTTATATTATAACGTACTACTTACTTACATGCATACAGATGGGGTAGAGAACATAAATGCCCGTTTGCTATGATCCTCATTCATCTATTTTGCCTCCTTCACTATAAAATTTTCACACATGATCCCTAGAAAAACTTTTCTTCTTATCACTTTTTTTTCCTCCAGGAGTGAGCACAACAATTCCTCTGTCTCCAATGCTGATGTCCTTGCTGTCGGTAGCAGCCCTGCTCTGCACGGGTGTGTGTGGGGTCATCACGGCCCTGTACCGGCGACACGCGGCCCGGAGACATGACATAGACAAACACCCGCCATCCACGTAAGATACGATTATAATACCTTAATAAGGCCTGATGTACAATGCGCGATAAGATTAACATGTTTATGGCTTCCCAGCTCCGAAACGGATGAACCCACTTCTATTTTTGATTTTGAAAAATGATTTATGAAGACTGGTTTTGGCTTTAATATGAGAAAAAAAAGCTGCTGTTTGGAGATTAAAAGCCCTTTTGTAGTGCATGAGAGTGTCAGAAATTACATCAGAATTGACCTGCAACACTACTTAATACACAAGTTAGACCAAAAATAGTCTCAATACCACATTTAAACGCACAAAATCTAAGTCCTTCGTAAAAGAACATTCTATATAATTAGATCACAACTAGATTTTCGTTGTTATTTTTTGATAATGTTTAGTCATTTCTCTAATACAATTTGGTTTTCTGTATTACAATGTTTGTTTCGAATTCTTATATCTTTATAGATAATTCTATAAATTTGTAAGACGGGATTCCTTTTATTAATATTTTGGATAGAAATACGAAAGTAAGCAAACGTATATAAGTATATAATATCCTAACGATATGAGCTCTCGCCAAAAGGCCTAATTCCATTCTGACTCTTTCGTCACACTCCAACTACCACAACTCCTATAAAAATGCTACCAGAATCTATAATAATCAATCTGTCTATATTATCTATAAAAAATCTATCTTACCGTCCTGATAGAATTTTAAACTGTACTGCACCTTCACAGCAACGCGTTGTACATGGAGCAAAGCGTGGAGTCTCTTTCAAAGCAAGACAACTTGAACACATACTGTGCGTCTCCAAAGTTGGACTATTGCAGCCAGTATGAACTGAAGATGGATGGCAGTGGTGAAGACACGGATCCTGACATCATACCATGCCACTATGGTAAGGGAATACATACTAATTTAAAAAAAATCTAAAAGAAGGTATTTTGTCAGGCTAAATGTTATGAAATTAGAGGTTAAAGACTCTGCGATGGTTCGAACATTATATGAGTCCAAATTGAAGAAAATACTATTAGTTTAGGTATGGTTCTGTGTATTATGATTAATTATATTTATTGCAGATAAGAAACCAATAGGAGAGTATAGTAAGCTATCAACTCCTGGGCTGGACACCGATCCGCACAGGATATTTAGTGATAGAACTATCATTCCTGCTAGTGCTGTAAGTATGAACCTTAAAACTATTAGACATTTTCAGCATCAATAAATTTATTACAATTGGCGATGGTCGCAGATATTTAAATAAATCTTAATGTTCACCCCAGTCATCAGTAAGCATATGCGTGGTGAACCGGGGAGTGACAGCCCGCAGCGCCGACATTGCGGCTGCGCGGCCCCCACAGGTCGTGACCACAGCGAGGAAGGTGCGCGAGAGCTGCATTTAGGTCAGTGCGCAGCTAGTGACAAGACTCTAATGAAGTGATAGTAAACTGTTGATGAAGAGGTGGTCTTTGGATTAAGTAATTATGTTTTCAGGAGCAGAACCTATCTGTGTGTACATATTGTATGTGTGGCATTAATAGATCTGCTTAAGACATGTTTTCAGATAATTGAATTGACAATTAATCGTACAGCATACCTCAGACCATTAAACAAATACTTTTTTATTGGTCTGAGATTAATACAATATTAAAAGTTAATGACTTGCTCTATTGTGTATGGATGAAATTCTTGTAAATTAATATTTCTATTAATATGCTACACACGTTTTTCAAACTATTAATGTTGTATATGAAATATCTGTGTCCAAAGATCACAGATTTGCGTTACGAATTGAATGGTTGTAATTCTAAAAACTGTTGTAGAAGTAATTTAATTAGTTAAATAATTACTGTGGTAATATAAACGAAATTGTATTTATTAAGGTGGAGCGTTTAGATTCTGTTTCTTACCTATCTAATTTATTACGTAAATCTCATTAATATATTAATACTAATTAATTTCTACAGGATATGCCTCATTAGTTTCAGATTTAACTAAAGCCCATAACACTATGAGTCCTTTACGCGATACGAAAGAACGAAGAATTTGGCTTAAGCTTACGTTCCAATGTGGACTCGCGTCGAGTTTGAAAAGAGTCTATTTGGACTCGATATGAGTCTTTTTTTCAGATGTGCCAGAAATATTTATCAGGTAAAAATATCGAGCTTTCTTACAAACGGCTACTTGTCTATTATATTAATATATATGTACCTTTATTATATACCTCATATATATTTTATATTTTCTGTTGCTATTATATTTAAAAAAAACCTATTTCTATAATATGTCTTTGAATGTATTAATAATTATTCAAATATTTATATATTTATCATCCTCAACAATTATCTTTACGGGTTTTAACCTAATACTACCAGTATATCTATTACTAATAAACTTAATCTTTACTCTGTCTGAGTAATATTCGTATTTTATTACTACTGCTATAGTAGATTGAACAGGATCAATAAAATTAATTATAGGTTATTGTTTGAATACTGGTAATTATTATAGACGAAACTAATAATATTACCTAAAAGTAATTGGAGTGTGCTAGTTTCAATATCAGAATCAAATCATATGCCTGTTTATCTTTGCCTATCAAAATACGTGAATATTATTTTAGTATAAAAATAGTTATTCAAAAAACGTATTAATCAGTTATATAGTCAATTGTTAACCCTTCACTTTTAAAACATAGCAGACGCAAAAAGCAGTAATAAAAACATAACTGCAAAGTTACCCATGAACTACTTATATTTATAATATATTATTTTTTGCAAAGGACTTTTCCTAAATCTCATAAAGTATAGTGTCAAGTTCCTAACACCCCACAAAGGTTGTTTCGTTTTGGACTCTGTGAGAGCCCGTACATTATGGACTCTAGTTGAGTCCAAAACTAAACAGGCATAGCCAACCTGAGACTTTTTTTTTAATAGTTAGTATGAAACAGAATCTAAATACTTTATTATTATTATAATTACAAGTAAGTACATCCGCCCAGCCCTTTGAGCTAAAGCGAAACTATTAAGGGAACTACGATGTTGGTATAAATATATTGTTTGTTTGGCTGCTGAAGTCCTATCTTGGCGAAGAACATTGAATTTCAACTGATTAGTTTGACGGATCTCCTTCACATGTATCTAGCAATGTATTTCAAAATGTTTAATACATTGTTCGATTTGATGTGTAAATTACCTTTAGGGATAAATTGTTTGAAACAAACAATTCGAGCGTGCTTCTTAAAATAGATTTTTTTAAATATTATATTTGATTAAATAAACTGTATACTTTCATAAAAAATTAGGCTATCTCCAAAGATTATGGTAGGTATTTTCTCGATTTATGAAGGATTACTGAAAGAAAGCAATTATAAAACTAATTTAACACATCGCCAACAGGATAAGCTTCCTAAAACAAATTAAAGCCATAAATAATATTAGGCTACAATTTTCTTTAGCAGATTCTTTTCAAATAACAGACGAACTTAGCCAATCATGATTTTGAATACTCACTCTTTGGAAAAAGAAATAGTATACATTGCTTTAATCAGAATATTTGAAGATATGAAAACCTGCGTGTAAGATGGAATTTCATCTCATGCATGTAATAATGAAACTTGTTATGACTGTTTCCAATATTTTCAGATTATGTCAGGTTAATGGAATTGAACAAAATTTAGTGTATTTGTAATTATGCTGTGGATAAACACTAATAAATAATACAGACTCTTCAATAAGATTACTTCACTAAAGCCAGATGACAATTAGGTATGTTGAAATAGCTGGTACCTATAGTAACGAAATGCTTCACAGAACTCTACATAATTACTACTTATTATACCTAATTTCGATTATTAAAATTGTGTATTTTACAACATCTGTGACAAGAACCAAGAGTTGGAAGTAACCCCTTTGGCAGCGAGGGTTAAACAACGCAAAAGTACCTACATGCTGTGTTTCTGAGAAACATTTTCGACACTAGAAGAGCAAATGTGATAGATGGGATCTTTAAAACTAGTTCACAAAGTATTAATCCAACATGTAACTGATACATACATTAGTATACTTGGAATCACTGTAGTCAATATTGGGAAGCATTTTCCGATGACTACTTTAACGTTTAACAAAGACATAAAGGAGGGTTATAATTAAATACATCATAATACTGAGAATGTCATAGGTACTTATAATTATGAGCTGTTATTTATATAGAGCAATACATAAACTGGTTATTAACAACGTTAGATAGCTGGAAAATACCACGCGGTTGCCGCATGATTGATTAAGTTTAAACTTTCTATGTCAGGGCGAACTTACTTCGCTATTCCATCGAAATTTGTATATTTATTACTATGTAGTGATTATGAGTCAAGTGATAAGGAACATGCAGGGAAATGTGTCAAATCACGTCTGTATACCCTGAAGAAAAATAACATAACATCACGCCTGTATTCCCCGAAGGGGTAGGCAGAGGTGCACATATAGTATACCCACATTTCGCCAGTTATGTTTATAGGTCCCAATGTAATAGGGGGCGAGCCTATTGCCACTTGAGAATTGACTAATGGAAAAACTCAATAAACCTTTGCCTGACCTTTTAATCAAACCTTAGACCTCACGAACAGCTATTGCACTTTGTAAATACTAACCCAACGAGGCAGACACTCTAACCATTACGAGCAAATAATAAACAACTTGCAGCGAACATTGAATCAACCCTTTTCGAAATAGTTTGATCATTTTATTCGAACATCAAACGCCTTGCATGTTTGCTTTGCGCAAAGCAAATATATGGTGCACCGACCCTCAAAGGTGTGTGTGCATACCTACATAACTACGACCAACGTGACAATAGGGTAGAAAACTTGTCGCCAGTAGCGTTGTTTACCAACTCTATGTTCTGTAACTGTGTTTCAATTGTTATATCTCGATATATGGTACTAAAGCGGTATTTTGTCTCATTTAAAAACTGCTTAATTGCATTAAGTTCGATTAGTTTTACTTTCAATCACAAATAGAAAATACATGGTATTGTAGTTCTTCTTCTTATCGTATGGTTGATGAACAACATGGCGTAAGAGTTTAAACCGCCTGTAGGCCTCTGGCATGGCTTTACACACCGTTGAAAAATCTCTCTGGTGTGCCGGTTTCCATAAGTTGTTTTCCTTCGTCGTTTTGGTAACTACTAACTTATTTATACGGACATGAATTCAAAAAGACATTGCGAGCCGGGATTTGAGCTTGCGACGTTTGAATTGGCAGTCAAATGGTCATACCACTAGGCTATCGGTGCTTTTACTCGGTATTGTAGTTTATTTGCTATCAAACCAAAACTGGACGTAACATTTGGATTATGAGTCAACATTTCTATCGATTGATACAAGGCTAGGGTTATAGCTTTGACAATTTCAGGTAGGTTCAACAGTTCTTACCAATACTCTACCACAGGCTGCAAGTACGATTAAACCTCCGAAATAGAACGATGGCGTACCTACTATGGCCATATATTAGCTATCCATTTTAGATTCGAAACCGTCAATTTTGAAACTACGTACCTAATTGCAGATTAGGCGATGTAGCGAAATCCGTTCTGCGAATGTTCCGCTTTGCTCGTGGAAATTTAATGAAGTGAAAACGTATCAATGCCAACACCACGGCTTGAATTGAGCTCAAAGCACCGATTAAATGTTATTGCTGCTGTCAGAGCGCTGCGCTGCACTTGTTAATGTACGCAAATGTGTTGCTCCATTTAGTCCAGAATATTACGCTCTAAACATGTTTAATTTCTATATTACTTATTGGGCACCCCCGGATACACACGTGAACCGGAATGTATAATAATATTGAATTCACTCACGTAAGTTTTAATTTCTTGCTCTTCAGAAATAATAATACCGGCCTTTAACCGACCTGTTCCGCTGCCGGACAAAGCCATTTATTTTATTTTATTTATGAGGTACAAAAATAGTTAAGACATCTTCTCATAGATAGGGATGGAGCTTAAATCCCCACGTCTGATTACTGCGGATTTGCGATATCAGATAGTTAAATACAGACTTTCTTTTAATCTTTAATGTTACTTTTAGAGGTGGCTTAATATCTAAAAAAATATTTATATAATTTAACAAGGCATTGATACTTACCTGGGTGAAACATGCAACCTTGTAAATACAAGCCCGGCCCGTCGACTGGGCCACGTCTCAGTCTTTAGTAGTAACGCTAGATCGTGTAATTCATTTCGCAAGTCGGCGCAGAATGGACCACATTTCATACAGACAGCAAAACGCCGGTGTCCAATAGTCGACCTAATAATCTACAGTTGTGAGGCTCCTCAATGTTATCGAGTTATTGTACACACACATCCCCACTTTGCCCCGATATTAAATAGATGTTGAACTATTATCAACTTCTGATTGAAGATTTCTCACTTATCGCTAATTAGACATCCTATTTGTTGATACCTAAAATATTATATGCATTAAAAACAATTAATATCTATACATATTATAATATCTTTGTTTTGTAAAAGTGACCAAAATTCAAGCTCATGTCATCTTTCAAAATAATAGCAACCTATTGAAACTACACGAAGATGACGAGAACGAGTTATAATGACCCAGACTAAGTGTGAATAGACCACTCCTGATAGATTTGTCATCAATATGATATTTTTCCATGCAGCATGAGTGTTGCAGTAGGTAGTCAATCATGTGAAAGGCTGACGGATAATGACGATATGAGTAGAAATTGAGTGAATATTGAAAATACAGATCTTAGGGCATTTGAAACGGAGCAAAAAACAGAAGTCAATATACAGCAAAATATGGAAAGTCGTGGCCGGATTTATATGCAAGGTTACAGATTCAAAGTCGGGCTAGTATCAATGTAACTTTTTTTCGATTTCATAAATACTTTCTTAGATCCTAAAACACCACTAACTAACGGTGCCAGCGTTGAAACCAATGCTCAATCCTTCATTATAAGAGAAGGGACTATTACCCTGCAGTGGGAGAGGCTGTTTTATTTAATATATAAAATGTGGATGCTACTTTACATTGAATTATTCAGTAAAGAGTACTTCATAATGAGTTCACTTATAATACTGTAAATAATCCTCTTCTACGGAATACATATTGTAAGGAGCTTTATTCATCATTTCGCGTGAAATTTTCTCAGCAGGTATTACACAGCATTATTGAATATACGCGTTAATTAAGAAATTCACAGTAAATTAAGTACTTACATAAAACTTTTTTGTGTTTAATTGTACATGATACCTTTTATCCATATTAATGCTAAATAAAATATAGTATTATTATTATTCTTGGAGGTACTTATTGTTTTGATTTTTTTTTCATGACATAAATTCTGTCAAATGTCTCACTGTACAGTAGGTATTATTAAGTCAATGTAATGTATGTAAATTAATAAGTAAATAATGTTAATGAATAAGGTGTAATAAATTGAACTAGTACGTACCGTTCTCAACAGCTAGGAACGTTATGTTAGCATATTTTGTTATGTTAATTAGTCTCAAATTGATATTGACGTGATGTGAGCAAGTCGTTAGATAGGAATTAACGTTTGTATGGAATTCGGAGTTGAATAACTTGATAAATGGTCGTAGAAGGGAAACACCTAAGGATAAATATTATCAAGATTTTCTGTTTCAATTGGTTCCTTTGAAGACCAAAGCACTCATTACTATTTAAGTGTCGTTGATCAGTGATTTATGTATGAGTAGACTGGAGGTGAAGCTACGCGGTATATTTTCTGTCGTATAGTCGCAAAATCACAATCACGACTTACATAACACTGCATCGGCCAGTAGTGACCAAACCAAACGCTGTAGTCATCTACATTTGCAAGTAGCTTGAAATTTAACCGGTGTTCGGACTTCGAAAATTCACCAAATCGCCGATCGACGATGCTCAGAGTTTTGTGTGATTTTGGTCTGTGCTACACTTTAGTTTAACAAGAAACAATTGCTAATTTCAAGATAAATATGAAGCATTTTTTGTAAATAATTATGCATTAGCAATAAAATACAGATATTTCAACTATTAAATGAAGTAAACCTTGTTATTTCGTTGCCTAATGTCGTCCTGGACGGAGAATATTCTTCCTAATTAATGTTCCGTGTTAACAACAATTTGGAGATCGTCGATTATTATTCAATGCTATTGCTAAAATTGTGCTACGATGTCGCTACTAGCGCCTAAATTGAAATTGCTTGTGTCGAGGCGGAGGCATTTAAATTGCTCGCGTCGAGGCAGACTCGAAAAGAGCAGTAAGTTACAAAGTGACTTTGTTTTAGGCTAAAATAATAGTTGTTACACGATATTATAAATATACAAAATTTAATAATACTAATAGAATAAGTGTTTGTTGCACGCAATTAAAAAAATTGTAATTTATTTTATGCCTTTATTTAAGTAAAATTGTAAGTACATTCGAAAGATTTTTTTAATTGTATGCAACATTTTCATTTATTAAGTGCAAGACAAAACGAAATTGATAAATTTTAAATCCTGTTTGTTGTTATAATAAAGAAAAAAAATACGTTTTATTATTAGGCGAACCTGACTGACATTACCTATAGTGATATACTGTAAACGATGATTGTGAATGTTTTAATAAAAACAATTGCGAAAATGGTTTGTTTGGTTTTATTTTGACCAATCAAGGTGCTGGGATGGCTGCCAAGATATGACGTCATGAATCTGTTTTAGGTAAGGTAAGTAATTTGTGTTAGCTTTTAGGTGATTTGGTAAGTAATCGTCTTAAAAAAAGTTTTTATTGACTATTAATCTTCTCATCGTATAGTTGAAGAACAACCTGGTGTCAGAGTTTAAACCGCCTATAGGCCTCTGCCATGGCTTTTCACACCATTGAAAAATCTCAGGAATACCGGTTCCTCACGATGTTATTCTATACCGTTTAAAGCAAGTGAACTAATTTATAATACGCACATGAATTCGTTGAGACATTGGTGCGTGCTAGGATTTGAACATGCGACCTTTGACGTGGGAGTCCACTGGTTATACCACTCGGCTATCGGTGTACAACAACTATTAATGTCAACTGATATTTAACTTATTTTATATAAATCTCATCCACCTTTAAAGTAATATATCAATACGAAGGCAACCTTTTGATTAATACATTCAGACATGTTTTATTCACTGTCTATATAATATTAAAATTACTTCAAACAGAACAGAATTGATTTATTAAAGCAGGAAAATTATACGAATAAAAAAAATATAAAGTTTCATCGGAGTTCCATCAAAGTTGTTACATTTACAAATAATTTATTCTATGTTTTATTAAGAGAGCTACGCAGAAGTTTTTAATTATTCGTAATTCAGATTTTTTTTCTTCAATCCTTTTGACAGAACCCAGTTGAGTTATAAGACTATAACAATATCCATGGTCATGTCTGTTAGAGGACCATGAACCTTATGATAATGGACCATAACCATGTACATATTTCAAAGGTTTCGATAGATTTTTTAGAAATACTTTCACATTTCCTTAATGCATCTCTTTGAGAACTGTAATCTGGGATCTATAGAAAAAAGAACATTAACGAGACTAGAGTTAAAAGGTGTTGGGTTCGATTCCTGGTTTAGGCAGTGTTAAAAGATTGGTGAGTCCCTAGCACTACGGACTACACTACTATAAAATATGCCAATATTCGAAACAATGATTACTTCTTTATCTCTGCCCAGACCCACCATTTTGGGGAATTTAGGCGTAATAATAATAAAGAAATAAAATGACGACCTGATTGGTGCAGTGGCTAAGCGATGGGACTGCTGCGCTAAGGGTTACGGGTTCGATTCCCGCTCGGAGCAAAATTTGTGCCTTTGCTCTAGTCCTGCGCCCGATCTCTCCGGTCTGGTCGGTCTACCGTCTCATCGGACTATGAGAGTGATGGAATAGTGAGTGCACCTGTGTTTGCACGAGTACTTGTACATTACTAATCTCCTGGGTAATTGGTTAGTCTCAAATGAGGTAGGCTGCTATGACCGAAATTCGGTTAGGACAACATTATTATTAGATTATCATCCTTTTATACTCAAAAGGAGTGGGTTAGGTGAGTTTGTATAAACATGAATAGATGTGAAAAATATTGAACTGAAATCCTTTTACACCAGTTGTTTGTTTCCTGTTATTCTTAAATTCCCTTTGTGTGGGCTGTCCACCCACGATATCACGTTAATTGATTAACCTCCAATTAAAGCCCGATAATTAATACGGATGCAATAAATTATGATACTAAAAACAGGAAAGAATATTTAATAACCAGATTATGTACTATCACACTATACATATCAACAGCATTAAAATAGGTATATATAAGTAACTGTGGAGAAAGGGATGTGGAGTTCCTCGAACGAAAAGGGAAGACCTTCCAACCAGGCGGTGGTGTACCTGGTGGGCCGCGGCGACTCCTTGGAGTAACGTCATCCCTCCTTGGACGTGTAGATGTCGCTACATAACTATTAGAAATATATAAGATACCCACATACTGCACAACTCATAGTAACTTACTTTGGTCTTTTAAGAAATAAAATTGTTAAAGATACCTGAAATAGGCCTGTATTTTCATACCGAGCCCTTCTTCTTTTTATCGTATGGTTGACGAACAACGGAGCCCTAAGTGCCTTTGATGGCATGATAAGTCATCGCGTCGCCCCCGGATGTCATTCAGGTCTTTGGAAACAAAAAAATCTGGGGATACCTAGGATACTAGGAGTAGGTATCCAGCTGCATTGAAAACAACTGGAACCCGTCTCATCCAAAATTAGGAAAATATTTTAACGTTACTGTCTTGGAGTTTCTCTTGTATCGTGGGTGCGTTCCACGAACATGAAATATCACATACACAAACACCCAGATTCAGGACAAATATTTGCAGATCAGACAATTTTTGTGCCCGTGCGGAAATCGAACCCGCAACCTGTAGCGTGTTAGTCCAATTGCCTAGCCACTGCGCCAATCAGGTCAATCGATAATAATCATCATAACTTTATTTCATAACATTTTCCATATATGAGACTGTTAATGATTTTTGATGTTTGTTTGTTAATCAATCTCGCTCTGACTGCTAAGCGGATTAGGATTCAATTTGGCACACTGGCGTGACCTGAATTTGGACATCACCCATTTGTTATATGAGTATGTGAGGTAGGTCCTGAAGGATGATGAGTAAAACCGCAGGCAATAGCTAGTATCCGAATAATAACGATGACATGACCAAAGATTTGGAAGCGAAATAATTGTGAAACATAATTTCCGTCATTTAATTGCAGCTAAGTGAAAAGATATGAAAACAAAAGGTCCACCATTAAGGTCTCATTTAAAAATGCAAAAATGGGTTTAATGCTCTACGTTAGCATAATGTGGGTCAGACCTCTGAACTGTAAAATTGTTTTGGGTAGTTTACAGTGTTGGGAATAATCAAAGCGTAAAATGACTATAACATGTTATATCATTGATATATCAGTAGACTGTGGCAATTGTACTATTAACCTGAAAGTTGAATCTACGAACTTGCTCGATGGATTGGCGACCAAGAATCATACATACTTTTTCTCATCTATCATTTAAAGAAATTCCGTCACACGATGCAGCAAATGCTAAGAGGTAAATATAATTACGGATAAACTATAAAACAGCCAAGATCAAACATCTATGAGACATCTAAATAATGAAAGGTAGGTATTCATTGTGATGAGAAAATAAAGAAATTTATTATTATTATATTATTATCGTATGGTTGAGCAACCATGTTTTATACCTACCTCCAATAAAATTAATTCAAAATAAATGAAGTAAAAAGCTGAACGGCAATTTCTCCAATTATTGATAAGATATTAATCCGTTTAATTTCAGATGACTTGATTACTGCAGTGGCTAAGCGATTGGACTGCTGCGCTAAGGGTTGCGGGTTCGATTCCCGCTCAAGACAATAATTCGTGCGACCTGCAGATGTTTGTTTAGGTGTTTGTGCAGGTGATATGTCATGTTTGTAAAACACAACCATGATACAAGAAGAATTCCAAAGTAGACTTATTTTTTTATTAAATAACCGCCAAAGGTGTATCCATACAAATCTTTCCTTCTTTCCCTGAAGCATCGAGGGTTAATTTTCAGCGTCTGTCACCCGAGGCATCTCGCTCACCAATGAGGGGTCGGCAGTAACGAGTCGTTTCCTCAGTCGTCAATTCATCCACTTTCCTTAGGTCAAGGTAGACGTGTATGGATTTTAATGATGCTACATTGGATTGTATGAAACTAATGGTGCTGTGACAATTTTGTTGAAACGATTTATTCTCTTCACCATATTATATTCCACACCGATTGTATTGTAAGCTCAAGCTTAGCTTATAATTTTGTAATTAGTAATATTGATGTAGGATTTTAAACATTATACCCAAAATCACCATAGTAATCCCCAAACAGTTTATGTATACATCTGTAGTATAGATCTATTGGGAATCTAATTATGATTTAGACAGACTCGCATTGAATAAAAAACGTAGTATTCAGTTACAGGCGACATTGAGCAGACCACAATCACCAAAACCGAAAAATATATAAACCTATTACAGGATTTATGTATTTTTTGGTTCGGTTCAGTATCACCCGCCCAAAACACATCTCAAAAAACTCCAACCAAAATTCCCGTGGCCACGCTGGACTGACATATAATTACCCAGCCTTAATAAGGTTTCCTTTCTGAAGCGGAATCATGCCCCCGGGCGGGCTCCAATTAGCTTTCCCGGTAAAGATGCTCATTTTGCTTGTTTTAACAAGTAATATAGTTTACTAGGGCCTAGGGCGCAGTCGACGCATCGTGCGATGATCGCTCCGCGGAAATCAATTTATAAAATATTATTTCACAGCTTCTTGTTCCCGGAACCTCCTGTGGTCGAAGCAGCATTGGCAATATCAGTTTTGCACGCGTTGTTTAATTAATAATTATAAACGCCCTTCTTTGGACAAGCAAGCAGAGATTTTTTGTATTTATACTCAAGTTACCTATAATTTGGACGAGAAGGGAGATGTAAGAGGAGTGAGATGTGAGGAGGAAATCACTGTGGGCTCAATAAATAGTGAGCACCTCTGCATCGAAAGACAATATCCCATTAGTAAACAGTGATTCCATATATATACATATAAATATTTCTACCAACTTCAGCGTCAGATCCGGAAATATTTTACTGAATACCATAGAAATATAAACAATGGTTTAAATGGCCTTTTACTAAAACTACCACTATCACTTGGCCCAAAAATGTAACTTTAACCCATGTCAGACATCGGATGCGACCACTTAATTTGTAAAGTCACGCCTATTTTCCACATTGGTAGGCAGAGATCATCTTAGGCGCATCGCATTATACGCACGAAGATTTTGATCCAATTCAAATTCTTTTAAAATAAACAATCACTACCCACACAAAAACTTGACTGAATATTTTACTGAATGAAGTACAGTTGCAATATATCATTAGTCCATTATTTTATACCTATGTAAAGTAGGTATTTGATTCCAGATAAGGCCAAATATTCGAAATTTCAGTGGCGCGGCACGTCGGATGCCGCGTCGAGACAAATATTGATATGCCCTACAAATGTTATGAGTACCAATGTTTGTGCTACTGATTCATGTACGTAACCTTTACTTCCAAAATTCATAGGAGTATCGCGTATTTTGACTGATAACAAAGTTTGGCATTTCAAAATCAAGCTTGGCAAGGCTTTATCGAGACAAAATATAAATTTCTATGTAAAATGATAATGATTTAAGTTGGAACTATTTGAAATCTAGTAGCTATTTCCCTGCATTGAATAAGGTTTATTTGATGGTCTTTGACTAAATTAAGGCGACCATTTTAATTTTCTTTCGAATAAATTC
The DNA here is from genome assembly GCA_946251915.1 of Abrostola triplasia. NCBI lineage: Eukaryota > Metazoa > Arthropoda > Insecta > Lepidoptera > Noctuidae > Abrostola > Abrostola triplasia. The sequence goes on from OX276438.1 coordinate 527,169, forward strand.
TTTTCTCGTTTACAATCGCAGGAAAATCAAAACACATAATTCAGAATTCAATCAAAATTAAAGAAAAGTTAAATACCTAATATACGTGGGTATAGGGAAAAAGAAATTTCAAAAGCCATCCATCGTACTTAAAATTTTCAATAACAAAAGTATTGACTCGTTACGGCCAATTATTCAGCGCTGTGGGTACTTGTACCAACCGTGCATAACAATGGGCACCTTGACAAATAGCTTGTTAGAAGCAATGCCATGGAAGTATGAAATACATGGGGAAAATGTCAAAGCCATTGCTAATTACAGACTGAAGATTTTTTATGCTTACCGCACAAATACAGAACATTAACTAGAATTAATCTCTTGGCTTATCATTTGTTCTAAATTATCGCCAATAGGACATTAGTCTTTAAATATAATGCTTTTTTGGTTATTTTAACCATACGGTACTAGCCTTGTAAATGATGACATCATTTTGAAGTTTTATATGTGTCCATTTGTAGGTTTGAATTAAAAACACTATAATTATGATAAAATAAACTTTAGGGCTTTTGGCGCCGTTAGTTTAGTTATTGACCCTGCTCAAGAGGTTTCCTCAAAAGAGTGCATTTTCCAATCTGCTTCACTTCTTTTCAATTCAGAACCATCTAATCCGGCCCTTCCTGCTCCATGGTGTCAAAACTCGACATGACAAATGGATGAAGCCCGTGGCGTCACAGTAAAATAATATATTACTGGGAATGAAGAAAAATGCTTGAGAATAAGCCTTTAATGCTCTCAGCTGCTCCTGAGAGCGATGGGGTTTCTTGTAAAAACATTAGGAAGAGCGTTTTTGTTCTTCGCGCCGTAATGGTTGTCTTTTGTCATTATCTTCCATATTTTTTGTGATGGCACCAGTTTGTAGTGCTAATTCCGTCCGTTTAATATTAATTAAATTCGTCTGGTTAAATTACTGTGCGGTTGCAAATAATTAGGGGAAATAATTGCTATGGTAGCGAAGTTATCTATTGAAGAGTTAAAAACTTGTGGGTGTACTTGTAGAATAACTTCTCATGTTATACGTTTGTACCGGATATCGTCAGTGATGTAATAAAAATAAAAAAGTTTCCATTTATGTATGATCATGATAAACTTTAATAAACTGCCTACATTAATATTATTTTCTACGTAAGGACTTATTGAATGATTCCAAATCGGCGAACTCAGGGCTTGCTCTGCTAAGTGCAATCTGGCCTAGAATTGACCACATCCTCCTGTGGGTGTCATAAGAGACGACTAGGGGAAAATCCAGAAGACGGCAGCAGCGTCTTCTGTAACATATACTGCCATCCCCAAGCCACTTGCCAAGCGTGATGATTATAGCACCCCCTCCCTTATCTAAGGAGGAGGCTTGTCTTTAACCGTGGTCGTCTTCCGGCTAATAATGATTCTCAGAAGCTGACGAAAGGTAGAAAAATCTCAATCACCTAAATAGAAGATTACGATGTAATAGTAGGTGTCCCAAAAGCCATTTCGCAGAAATGATAAAATACAGCTATGTATATACGGTAGGTATAAATATGTATTTTCTAGGGTAGTACTCTCAGTACACGTTTTTGAAAAATACTGATTTATTTGATATAGGTGACACAATTCAATCAAGAAAATATTGATCGATTATGAAGAAAATAAAGTCTTAAAACCAAGCTAGTTGTTCTTAATTCCCAAAAGCGTCGCCATTAATCACAACAATCATTATAAACCCAACATTTATCCAAACACATTTAAATTCTCTTTTATTCATCCAACGCGAGTTGATATGAAACTCTGTGGACCCCATTAATTTTATCATTGACCTGCGCAAATAGTCCCTTGTCGACAATTTGTTCAGTAAATGATTTGATTATATAATGTAAATTATACGTATGTACACAGATTGTGAAGCGATATTCTGCTTTTAGTTTATTATTAGACCATTAAATATTTATTGTAATTGCCGGTTTTTGGTGTTATTAGGGTAATGTATCAATGTCGTGTAGCTTATTTGAAATAATGTTTGCGGCTGTTCAGTTCTTAATAAAATCACATTTTAGGGTGACGATACCAAGTTATTATATTACTTACCTTCGCTGATGCACTTCCAACCTTTCAAGCACAATTCCGCATTATTACCTTCTCAAGTCAGCATCGTTTGAGCTGGCTGTCAAGGTGATTGATGCACTACGAGAAGTCTGAGTTCAAATTATATAATAATTATATTTGGAAGACCCCTTAATTATTATTTAGCTGTATTTTATTCTTGCTTTAACTAGTTTAGCATTTAAAAAATATCGAAGCAGTGTGTCAAAAACTGAAAATAACAGTTTCAATAAAAATCCAAGTTGTATATATTTCTGCATGAAAAAGAAAAATGGCAGTCAGATTTCACACATTTATTTTCTAAAACGCTTTTTACAGTTCGCTAGAGTGCCGAGTGCAATGCGACTACCAATGAAGCTAACGCACGCAATTACACGACAGCGGATAGTTTCTATAAAAAAAGGTATTTTTAAACCAATATTTGTATTCCTAGAATGTTTCAACATAAAGTGTATTCAATTTTCTACCACTTTTAGTTTATTTTGTTTATAAAAGGTGTGCATTTTTTAAATAAAGGCAGGTCATTGATGCGGAGAAAATCTTCAGTTAGAACTTTTTTGTTCAAATTCTTATTTATCCTTTAACGCACATTATATTATCGAGCGGTAGAATTTCGTGCTTGATTCACACAGTACTTTTATTTATATGCCAGATATAGCTAAAACAAAAAACATTAAAATAATAAATGCAGTTGACTGAACTAGTCATAGGTTAGGTCATTACCGGCAAAAAATATTTTTTTCGACAAAATTAGATAAAATTCAACAATGCGTTTACTTTTTGGTAAATGTATAATGCAGTTACGTTTGAAAAACTTAATGGTTTTAACTGAAGACATTGAAGTTTATTCTCTAAGATTTCATTAAAACAAAGTAGTATTGTTAGTACTTACTTGCACAATGATCAGCATATAGTTGATGCTCAAGTCCAAAACAATCAATGGTGTACTGAGGCCGATCGATAGGATGGAGCCGCTGATGTACCGTGGCTTCTGCCTCATCACCATGGAGTGCCAACGCTGTAGAGTTTTGTATTGGACTGGGTTGTTTTCTGGAAATCATAAAATCTTCGCTTTACTTAAGTTCCACTTAATTTTAAAGAATTTGCTAAAAATCTAAGAAAACATATTTTTAAAACCATGATTAGGCGATTTGGCCTCAGGTTAGGGCTCTATGCTGTAGGGTCATCGTCTCAACTTACACGCTACTGCACAGCAGTGCCATTCAATTAAGGTCATCAGTTAACGTATTTGAACGACCATCTTACTGTACTCAAACTCCCCGTTTTAAAAATCCAAAGAAGAAAATGGACGCAATAAAAGGGTTCCTTAAGATTATTTTGCAAATCAGCAATGTAAGTCAATTAGTATAATTAAATCCTTACCTTTACTGATACTCTGGTCTTGGGTGAGTCTACCAGCTAAGTGGAGAGACAGCTCACTGCAAACGCTGCTGGTTCGGGCGACAGCTTTGCACATCATCCATAAAGAGAACATGGATCTTGATTCACGCCATATCAGATAAAATAACAGGTGCGTCTGAACAAAGGTATATTAAAATCATATTTTTTTAAGAGACTTGACAAAAATATGGATATTAAAAAATTTAATTGAATACGTATAATTATATCCTACTAATCCTACTATCCTACTAATCCTATCCTACTAATCCTACTATCCTACTAATATTATAAATGTGAAAGTTTGTGAGTATGGATGTATGGATGTATGGATGTGTGGATGTTTGTTACTCTTTCACGCATAAACGGCTGGACCGATTTGGTTGAAATTTGGTATGTAGATAGGTTATACCCTGGATTAACATATAGGCTACTTTTTATCCCGAAAAAATGTCGCGGGTAACACCGCGGGGCGCAGCTAGTATTATAAATGTGAAAGTTTGTGAGTATGGATGTGTGGATGTTTGTTACTCTTTCACGCATAAACGGCTGGACCGATTTGGTTGAAATTTGGTATGTAGATAGGTTATACCCTGGATTAACATATAGACTACTTTTTATCCCGAAAAAATGTCGCGGGTAACACTGCGGGGCGCAGCTAGTCATATATAATCCATAAAACATGATGATGGTTATATTATTAAACATCAGTATCATTTTACACTATGTTGTACATTCAAACTGTAAACAATTTCCATTAAATCCGTTTACCTAAGCCAATTATCTCAATTTACATTAATATTAGTTATATGAGATAAGATTAACCCCACATTCGAGCAAAACGTGTTTTCAAATAGTGACAAGTTGCCAGCTCATTGCCTATGCATAACACTACGCCATAATATTTCCTGGCTACACAAATGCTTGTATACATCATATCCATCTTAATTTCCAGGTCAACATTGCAGTATTAAAATAATCATGAACCATAACAACTTGGGTAAATATACTAGGGATTTTCAATTTCAACTTGGCATCGGTCTTGCGTAATGGCTACATATAGCCATTATCATCTGATTTATGGTACTAATACGAATATACTTAAGAATTTTTCAAGAAGACTATTTTGTCTGACGTATATGGCTTTTGTAATCTTCATTATTTGTAAAGAGATTACAATCAGAATGAATTGAATTGAGTTATACTCACTTTATCCGAGTCAGCAAGGGTCAATATAAATTCGTAAGCTACTGTCGTGATCAGGGTTACTACAAGCAGCAATAAAAGCTGAAAAAAAAAAATGGAAAACATATATTTAGAAATCTTGTAACATTAAAAAAAAATCGCTCACACCTTCTTACTTACTCTTGGAGTGTATTGTTCATTCAAATGTGCTATAGCAATTAGTACATGTCTATAAACCCTAGAACCAGTATTGGGTGTAGCGCTTTTCAACTTCTCAAGCCTCATATTTATTGGTTCTACTAACATGGAGAAAAATATCATCTCCGCGTCGTGAGCCGCAAACGCCACACACAGGAATATGGAAATGTAATTAGTTGCTCCTAGTATCTTCAGCCCAAAGAAATCCAACATCAGTGATGGCAGAAATGATATCAAAACCTTTGTGGTATCAGCCAGAATTTTTGATCCAATTACTTCGTCTACTCCACATTTCTCATCAAGCCTCTCTATGATGGTGAATATCGCTTTTCGATATCTTGACACAGAGGCTATTCCAAAAAATTCAATGGCTATTATGATTTCAAACAATCGTATTCCAACACTAGAACTAGTTGTTATGAAATCCAAGATGAGGATACTCGTGATTATAATGACAACAGTAAAAGAGATACAGTTACAAATCAATTTGGTTCTCTGGTCTTCGATGAGGTACGGTCTACTGATAGATAAGAAATTTTCCATAATTACGAAGTTTTTGAAATAATACATGGTTTTTAGCGCCATTATGCTGATAATTGAAGTCTGGAAATTTAAAAGCATTAGCGTTTGGTATAACCATCTACACTTGAAATATATTTTGATTCTTAGTATTTTTGCATTTAAATAATACTAAAGATTCTTGCCTGTGAATATTACAACGCTAACTTTTTAACTACCCACCCATCTATTTTGTGTTCTTAACTTTTCAACTCTTTACAACTTTTACTGGCGTCTAAAGTAGTTATCTTTATCTATAACTTCTTTTGAAATTCTAGTTAGGTTTAACTTTTTACCTAACGAACATGGTAACTAAATCACTAGCACTTTGTACTTTAAAATTACAAACTTGCTGTTTCTAGGTTTCCATTAAACTTCGTGTTTTTATTATTAATGTAGTACTTATAAATTGGCAACCTAAATGGATGAATTTAAGCAGAATAGAGTAAAGGCAAGTATAGATAAATAGAAATAGAAAATTAGTCGGTTGGAAAGCAACAACTTCAAGGTTAGGAGTCGAACTCAAAAACACTCACTTAAATACACGCATTAAATTGCAAATACCTCAAGCTTAAAGATTTGTTTTTTTAAATAAGCTACTTACATGCATACAACCAGTCAAAACTATCCACTTCCAAATGTTATTTCTCAGACGAACGGGTAATAATCCATCAACTATTCATGACAAGTTGCGTTTAAAGTAATTCCTTAAAAAATCTAAAATTATGAATATTGTACAAGCAACACCATTCTACTGCATTTGCACTTACTGTAGGTATTTTTAACTCAATTATTGTTATAGTTCAATTATCATTAGTTTTTTACCCTCTGCTGGGGTTGATATTACTTATTGGTACCTCTGTCAAATGCCACTCTTTTCTGTTTAGTCCTTTTTCCACATTATAATAAATAATACAGTCTGGAATCTCCTTTTCTTCTCTAGCGTCCACCCCATATAGCAGTTAAACCAAGACTAGCCCGAGGCACGCACAAACAATAATGAAATCATTCCATACACCCTGCTCATTCCCCAGAGTAAGATCCTTATCGCTCAGATTGAAGTTAATTTCATTCATTTTTGTAATTGCATGAGCTTATGCGAGTTAAGCGACTAACGTGATTTCCAAGCACGAACATGTACTGAAGAGAACTTCAACTTCGTTATTATATTTAACGTCTGACGGTGAGCTTAGGTAAATGAGGTAAAGCATTAGGAAAGACTTAGTAGCCAAGTTAAAAAAGTGAGACAACAGAGTAATATTCTATTAGTAGCAAATAACTTGTATTTGTAAATTGCTTGGTAGTAATTTATTATTTTCAAAAAAATCCATTTGCTGATCAACACCTCGCGATGAGGACCGTTTTCTTATCTTAAAAATCTATAACAAAATCAATTATAAATCATAATAATAATGCAGTCCCATTATAAACCACTATTATCAAGTATCAACCGTCTGAATGGAACGTTTATTGCTCTGTATTCTCTGAAAGGGCTGGAGGTTCAGGTGTACTTGCGCACATAATTTCCGGTACTCCCATTTCTGTGGCATTTACCGGAACAATTGCAAATCAAACTGCTACTGAGAATTTCCTAACTGAAAAACTATATCTAAACTGAATATTGAACCTTATCCCCACTTCAGTCTTGTCTCGGTTATAATGCCTACACTGGCATTCTATACCTACAGGCTTATAATGACAGGTCTTTTCTTAGAGATTATTCAGAATCGAAAATATTCACATAAATTTGAGAAAAAAAATACTAGATTTTTATTCCAGTCCGCTTTAGTAAAAAACGTATGGATAGTTAGAAGTTCAACAACCTAGTGAGCACACGCTTATAAATAAGTTTTTATAACTTAATTCGGTTACGCACGCAGACAAACCTGGATTCGCAAGCATTACGTAAGGCGAGATACGAGTATCATAGTGCGAGCTGTTGATCTGACAGTAGACAGCTAATGCTTTAATAATCGTATACCTAGATTTTAAATACCAAGTAGACATGGTTGTGTCGTTACTGACAACCATGTGGACTGGATAATACCTACACCACGGCGTCACTGGTTTCCATGTGACAAGTTCATGTACTTGCATGGCAGCTCAACTCACCTCATCCGTTTACACAAATGCGAGCTGCTGGCGCCAAATGTGTAAGTTGACGACTGGATCCTGTGCTCCGCACGGGAAGGCCAGTGACGACTGAGATAAAAAAAAAAGTTGCAGTTACTCGGATGCCAACTGCTTTCTGAGTTACTGAATGGTCCCCAACCTAGGTAAGAGATCAGCAAGCGTTGCTTAACTTCAATTAACTGATTTGCGAGGTATATTTTTGATATTATTATATTTGCGAGAATATAAATCCGCCGCAAGCCCCAGTAGTATCCACTGTATAATGTTCCAGTATAGACCATCAGTCCTCCAGATAAGATGACAATCTATGATTGCCACGAACAGAAGCGTCAATGTAATGGGAATGAAGTTTACTGATCACGTGATCCTCCGATAGCTATTAAACCCAAACATTCCATTAAAGTTTCCATTTCTGGGTGATTGTAGATCGGTATCTTGTCTGAAGGATAAAAGTCCCAACCAGCTTGTTGGTAAACAAAAGAGAATTATACTTTCTCATGCTTCCTAAAGTTAGAAAAAAACTTATTTAAAGCAGAGGGGCCAGACACGTGTATCACAGAAAAAAAAACAATAGAAAACAAAAACGAAACTGCAATGATTAAAAACACGGTTAATTTAAGAACACGGTTTTCAAATAAGTGCGCAGAATTAAATTTAGAACGGGAAAAATAATAATTTTTGACGATGTTTAAATATTCAAAGAAAATAGCCGGAAGATGCATACCCTGACGAGCATAATTATTGTATGAAGAAAGCGGCGAAATTGAGTCAGCGAGAAGGTTATGCCAGGATTTTAGCATGGAAATTCATGGTCCCTACTTACCCTAAGAAATAGGCGTGATTATTGTAAAAATATATAGCTTGAACCTATATATTTTCCTATAATATATCTTAAGATGAGCTCTCTACAAACGAGTAAGACTCACCACAGCACAAAATATTGTTCAACTTCAAGTCACATAGTTCGAAATTAAAAAAGTGGTCTTATTATTTTTCTTAAAATTGTATTTGATCGTTACCACTTACCGTCAAGTGCCTTTATTTAGATTAAAAGTCCAAGCTGTCGTGTTTTTGCTGTAGTTCATATTAGACTTCACCCGCCCGGTTAGGTCAGAGTTTCTTGATAGTTCCGTGCGTCTTACATAGATGGCGCTGTTCTAATATCTCGACTGACTTAATGTTATGTTGCATAGTGAACTTTTTCTTTTCGTACATAATTAAATTTTGGTTCTTACTTTAGTTATGTGTTATTTAAAATAAGTACACGGTATATTGAATTTTGGTAGGGAATTAGTCACTGTAGAAATAACTGTAATCAAGGTTCTCATGTCCGTTCTTTGGTCCAGAGTCACAAATGCGAAGAAGTGTGGGTCTTAAATCAAAGATTAATAGAAGTGTAAATTTTTTTTCTCAAATTAGTACAGTCGCACAGCTTCATTAAGCTACGCTAAGGGTTTGATTCTTGCTTGAAACGATACAATATTTTATGGTCCGCGTTAGATGATAATTAATTTTAAGCTTGGGCATTCAGTAGGTATTAACGATTATGGTAATAAAAGTAACCATGACTTAAAACCAAATTCAAGATTACAAACATAATATATAACACACGGGTGTATTCCCCAAAAGGGTAGGCAGAAGTGCTCATAATTATAATATGTATTGTAATACATTAATTTTTCGCGAGTTATGTTTAGGTCCCAAGCTAATAACGGGGTGGGCCTATTGTCATCAACCGGACACGAATCAAGAATGCCTGCTGCTACTGACAATCCCACGAACGCCTTGACCTACCCGGCATTCGAACCCAGAACCTCATGCTCAGCAATCGCGCTTGGCCACCAACGAGGTAGTCAAAAATTCAAGATTACACGTTATATAAAAAACGTAACAAATCACCCCGTTATACAATTTTGAAACCAATATATTAATTCGAAGAAGATAAAATCGATCACGACTTCCACGACTGTACAGCCTACTAATATATCTGTCAAAGTTTCTAAACTACAATTAATAATGAAAAGTCACAAAATCGGCCATTTCTCTTCACTAGACCGATGTACTCTACAAAACTGAGATAAATTTAATTTAAGATTTACTTGGTGGAAAGTCATTATTTTCCGACATTCATTTCCTTTAAATAGTCCCGTTTAGTCGTCACGATACGACAACGACACGATCACGATGCGGATTTGAATTTTAAATGGTCTAAATTGAATTTAAGTGTTTGACTGTAATTAGCACGTGCACTGACAGGGAGTGACAGGAATGCTAATACAGCCATTGTATAAACTAAATTAGATTAGTTCGTTCAGATCATAATCAGACTGTTATCGACATAATTAAGCCATTTAGCTACATGAATAAACAGCTGGCTGGAAATTAAAAATGGCTCTGCAGCTTTTGGGTTTAGTAGGTATCTCCTAAATTTCGTCTACATAGAAAATAAATAAAAAAGAGAAGAAAAAAGGCCAGCAGAAGTGTAGTCCACATTTAACTTATTGTTATTTTAATCCCATATAGTACATGACGAGCTATTGCCATTGACCTGGCATAAATGCACTCCGTGGTATTTCTGCCAAAAATTCAAAACACGCTATTACTGGCTAAGGAACTGGACCCAGGACCTCAGTCAGCATTCACGCTTGCAACTACTGCACCAGCGGGACAACTTACCTACCATGTGGCAGTACCATGGTCAGGTTATAAATTAATGGAATATAATGATTTATTTGTAAGTTAATAGAAACAGGCAATGCAATAGGCTCGCCGCCTATTTCATTGGATAGGACCTAAAAACATGACTGGCGAAATGTGGTTGTAGTATATTTGCACCTCTGCCTACCCCTTCAGGGGAATACAGGCGTGATGTTATTATATTTAATAGAAAATAAGTAACCTTTCCTTTGGTCATTATCACGTGACCAGTAAAACACTCGCATTTTACATTACTTGTGATTAAATTTGAGTCACTATCCGTCCAGCGAGCGGTGCCATGCAATTTTCACCTGAAAAGCCTTAATTTTCCATAAGGAATTGCTAAAGGGGCGGACTCGTGAAATTCAGAGCAATTACCAACTTAATTCGATGTGGCGTTTTTTGACGCCCGCGCCATCCAGTTTTCGGAAGATCGAGTGAGGAAGTTAAAATTGTGTTCGGATATTTTAAAATTTTGAAATGTGGTTAGCCCGTAAGTTAGTTCGGATATTTTGCGTGGACCGGTGTTGATGAGATTGGGGAAGACGAGATTAGAACACGATATTATGTATTTACAGCAACAGGGCCAAGGAAGAAGTACCCTTAACCGACGAGCGTGTATGAGGAATGTGATGCGTGTGTATGAGGCGAAAGAAGTATGCCAGGATCGTGGTAAATGGAAATCCGTGGTCTCTGCCCACCACTCCGAGGAACAGGTGTGACTATAATATATATGTATGAAAAGTATTTAGAGTTTCATGAAACAAATTACTAGTAAAACCCAGGCCAAATGAACACATATATCTATACAAAACTATATTATAATTATTGCCAAGCTGGCAAAGCGTTAGAACTGGAGAACCCCTTTTGAATGTATAAAACGTGCTAATGGTTTCGGAGAAGGACCTAAAGGGTCCTTAGGAATACTTTAATGACAAAACTTGTAAATGTAAGAATGATGATATTTCGTTTAAGATTTTATAACATAATTAAATTGGCTAATAGGTTTTTGCCTAAATATTGATTGTTGGATTACACCTCCACTCCACGTATTACAAGTCTAACCTTCGTAAAATTTATAGAAAATACTCTTAACTTATACTTGCCAATGATCGTTACTCAAGAAGTAACTATTTAACACATTACTTGTAGATGTTGAAACATACCCTAAGTATCATGGCGTTATTGCTACCCGTATTGTACCTAAGAAAATAAGAATTTAGCATCTATCTTACAACCTGTCGATAGCACACGTTACGTTGCGTGTGTACACTATACCTATACCTTATACATACATACTTTAGACATTTAAACAAAGTTTATATAACACACACACAAACTGCTGTTTTCACATAAAATAATGTGACGCAAAAAATATCGAAACCTGCTAAACCTACATGTTTCACATACCTTTAATGTAACCTTTTCATGAAAAACTGCACAAACAAGGTGACGGTGGAGGGTAGACGGATAAACAGCTCGCCCTTTATGATGCAAATCCCAGCACTTCAACTGAAAATTCACGGCAATGCCTGAAACGCTGAAAAAGACGCTCTTGGTTGGACGCACCCGGAATATTTAGTAGTGGTGTATACGCCTTTTTGTCTACATTATGTGTTTTAGATCGCGGGAGTCACGTCCTTAGAGATAGGTATTCTAGATACAATGTCGTGTATTCCTTTTTGTGTTGCTGTTGCTCTAGTGTCGCGGGAATTAGATACCAATGCCCTGATACATGCAAATTGTAAGAGGTTGGCCCGACTATTGGTGAGCCTATGTTCTCCATTGGACTATTTTTTTAACATTAAGATTTATTTTCAAATCCCCAGTTTCTGTTACGCCATTAGTAACTGCCATGGCAGAAATTATTACACTATCAGTCAAGTTCGGCAGCTGTGCTAGCAACCAACTGAATAGTTGCATCAAAGATGAATGAATTATCGATTAACTGAAGTCGTCTTAAAGTTCTAATATTAACTTCGATTTACATCCAATTAGTATTGCCTGCCAAAATCTGTAAAAGAAATAAATGCATTATGTCCTAAAAGAAACGTTATTTTTTTAGTCAGCAACATTAAGCACTGTATTAACATCTAGCAGCAAAAACTAGAATGTTTTTAATTAAATGTGGCCAACACAAACTATAGTGTAGGTACAACGGCAGCCAGCAGACGTAGTATTGTGTATTTTTTGCCATCCTGATTAGCATAGGAATACCTAACAAACCGTTTCGCGCTCAGTAAAGCCCTATTTTCGCGGATGAATGAAAAAACCTGAATATCATAAGGATTGAATGTGGAATAAAAACTAAAATGGCGTTGAAATGGAATTTATATATTACGTTTAGACAGAATATAAACGTTTCAAACAAGTGTGGGGTGTTTTTATATTTAAATGCTGCAACTTTTTTTACTTTTATGCAGATACTAGCTGCGCTCCGTGGTGTTACCCGTTACATTTTTTCCGGATAAAAAGTAGCCATGTGTTGTGAATCCAGGGTGTCAGCTACCTCCATTTGAAATTTCATCAAAATTGGTGTAGTCGTTTGAGCGTAAAGAGGTAACTAACATACAAAACACAGTCACAGACTTTCGCCTTCATAATATTAGTGTGATTCTTATGGGAGTTGATTGTTAGGGCAGTTGCTTTAGTACATTTTTATTAAATGGAACTGAGATCTCCTCTTTTGTTTAATTTCCTACTATTATAATAAATAAATAAATTTATTGAGAAAACTAATCACTACAGTTTTGTGTGAGAATGGTGCCTGAAATTAATTATAAAACAAAAGCGTCATGCTATAAATATACAGAAAATTAAGATAAGAAACCTAAACGACCTCTTTAATATCATGTTTGTTTTTTTTTTTCAATCGACGGGTATTAAATTAATAATTAAACCTAAATAATGATCAATATATTTTTATTGAAATTATCTTAAGAAGATTAAAGTTATTTGTGAACATTGAAATAAAGGTATCTCCTCTCCGAAATTAATACTGAAAATCTTATAAAGTATTCTGCGTAAGAAAATTACTTGGCGCCAATTATTTTGTTTTTGTGTAACGTGAACGTAATATTTACAAACGACTTAGAACTTTACCACTTTCCCAACTTATATCTATATTTTTTAATCAGTGGGTGTGTACACTTATTTTTTTTTTATTTATCGCCAGCCTAGCTTATCAGATAATTAGTGTTTTGCAAAGGGAGGGAGGCAGTACCAGACCAACAACACAATAACTGGGTGATAAGACCTTTCTTTGATTGTGAGCCGTTCGGGCTATTGACTGCTCATAACGTTTGTCTAAGAATATGAAGCTAGGGAACTCAAAAATAAATAATTTACTACTAAAGAAAACTACAAAGAAAATTATTTCTTACATTGATTGTACTAGATGCGCCTCGCGGTGTTATCTACTATATTTTTTGGGACAAATAACCTATGTGTTAATACAGGGTGTCAGCTACCTCCGCCGTTTAAGCGTGAAGCAGTAACAAACACACTCACAAACTTCCACCTTTATAATATTAGTGTGAAAAGTTATAAATAGGCACTAAGTTTCATGTAAGGTACTGGTTACAAAGAGTTGTCTCGGAACCTAGAACTATTTACACGTACCTGCGGATACAGTCTAGATGACCCAAATATTGCAGTTTACCCATTTATCAACGTCACTATTTAAAAGCAGAGCAACTTCTTAGCCAATTTAAGATAACACGACAGACTGTTACACAGTGGTCCAATGCTCTTTACTTACGACCCGATTGGTGCAGTGCTTCAATTATTGGGCTGCTCCGCTAAGAGTTGGGGATTTGAACTACACGGGACCTATATTTGCAGATCTGTAAAACGCACAAACGAAACGGTAGAACATTTTAAAGTACAATCATATTTTTAGTAGTAAGAGAATTGGCTTTTCCAGCACTTGCAAATATTATGACCGCTAAAACATAAAGGTAACTGTCTTTTTCATAACTACATATTTTAAATAAACCTCGTCTCGCTTGTAAGATTGTGGTGAAAATAAACATTATTAACGACAGGAACTTTATTTCCTTTATAATTAAATGTATGGCCTGAAGCCATTTTAAAAGCTGGAAGAATATTCAACTCATTAAGCTTTCTTGCACAAACTCATCTGCGGTGCGCTGAGATTATTTATTATTACAATAATGACGGGTGAACTTACTTACACTGAAATATTATAATTTGTATTTTCAGTAAAATAATGTAAACGCTAACTTTTTCATAATTACTATTTAAAAAAAACGTCGCCCTCTCTAGGATTTTCTCCTGTGTCGTGGGTGGGTTGCACAAACCTGACATATCACATACACCAACACCCACACACGGGACAAACATCTGCGGATCACACAAATCTTTGTTCCGTGCGGGAATCAAACCCGCTACCCTCAGCGTAGCAGTCCATTGCTTAGCCACTGCGCCAATCAGGCGAAATTGGAAAAACGTCAATCTATGGACTTTTAATACCTATCTAGACCTACCCTTATGTCGAAATTAGGCATGAAAACTATTTATTTGTATGAATCCTTATCTTCGTATTAAAAAATCTTCGTAAAAATTGTGAAAGAAAACATCGTGAGGAAACCGGACCACCTGAAAGATATTTCAACGGTGTGTCAGAGGCCTACAGGCGGTTTTAAAAACTCTGACACCAAGTTGTTAATCAACCATACGTCATGAAGAAGAAGAATAACAATATAAACGTAAAGTAACATAGAACGCAGCTACAGTCGACAGTCGTGCCTCTTTAGTCAGAGCAACAAAAACAATTAGTTCCGATTATTACCGCTGTGGCGCTGCACACAATTCAGTTACATGGTTACGAAAGAATACAATGTGTATTAGATTCCAGCTATTTGACATAGATGGCGTTACTGTGCGACTAAGGAAAATGCGAATTTTCTTTTCGTTGTTATTTTTGTTAATATGTTTAATTATGATATTATTTTATGGTGTGATATATTCATTCATTTCCGACCTGATTGGCGCAGTGACTAAGCTATTGGACTGCTGTGCTAGGGGTTGCGGGCTTAATCATTTCCACACCAGACAAACATTTGTGAGATTTGTAGATGTTTGTCCCGAGTCTAGGTCTTTGTGCAGGAATCATTTCATTGATAATTTATGTTGTTGATAATATAATATCCGGGTCTTGTTATATTATCAGGGTCTGATCTTGTCCATGTGTCGTTATATCCGGTTCTTGATATTCTTGTAGTGTCATATGCCGTCTTGTCAAAATCAGATCTGATATATTTACAGAGTTCGAAAAAAAAATGCCTGTTAAAAAAGGCTGCTGTGACTGTCAATTATTAAACCATAACTGTGTACGTCAAACACTCAAGTTTTGCAAATCGCATCTCCTCACCTCTAAAGCCCCACCTCTCAAGGCAAAATTTTAAAAACACAAGCATATTAGAGTAGGTACTCCTTAGATTACGCGCGTCTTTAGTATAATTGTCGCGAAAATTAAGGCCCTTTCATGCAGGCCGCGCCCCGGGCGAGTCATTACGAGTTCTAGCGCACACCGGCGCCTCGTAAATTGAGCATTTTACGCTTTTATTTGATACTCTTGACGTGGCCGGTAATGATATCACGGCACATATTTTTTTGGATTTAATTGTTGTTTGAAGGTTTTCAAGGAATTTAGCACCAGTGTTAGCGCGCACACTTGTGCACTATAATATCTCCGGCGCAGTTGGCTAGTCTGCTTGGAGATAGCCCCGCCACCGGAATTCGATCTGAAGAACATTATTATTACTTTATAAAAAAACTTTTGTATTTATAGACAATTGTGTTTTTAGACAATTTCTGTTTTCAAAAGACGTTACCACAGTGAACACAGAACATGAATATTAAATGCACAAATAATTTTCCTTAAGTGTAAGTATCTTAAGAAATAACAGTGTCTGTTCCAGCTGTAATATTACAAGCATGGTCAGTGGTTTTATTACAGTTTGCTGCGTTTTAAATCCTACCATATTTACGGTATCTCCAATGCGATTGCAATTATCTGAAAAGTCGTAAAACATTGGTTTCATACGGACAATTTGTTCTCCTAAGTTTACTAAAAGACTGCGGTCCCTTGATTTTATTGTATTTTTATTTAAATGTCTTTGCTTACCACTATGAGAATAACAGGCGTTAAAGTATGTATGTGTGAAATTAATTCTTTTATTTACCAAACATCTGTTGTTAGCAGCTGGCCGCTACAGACATAATTTCCATCCGAAAGCTAATTTCATCTCATCCCTACAGCCAAACACAATTAGTATCATAAAAGTAAATCTCTTATATTCTAACCAAATCTAATTTAGGCACCAACCTAAATCCACATCAAATACAGTCTTCTATTTCAGGATCAAAGCTTTAAAAGTATATTAGTGCTCAATAAACTCAAAACACGGGAGAAAACAAACATGGCTGCCACTATTTCTATTAAACAAACATAGGAATATAAATTACATACACTAATATAAGATCAAGGTCTGCGAGTACATGCATACATTATTTCCCTGAGGAATTCATCGACCAGAATTCTAAGAGCTACCTCTCTCCCCTTGCACTCAAACTTGCTCCACTTTTTAAAACACACTCGTCCAGTTGGGGTAACTTTTGTTATAGTGAGGGGTCAAGGAAAAATGGATTTTTCTTCGACACTCGAATTGTATGGACTCAGAGTGGATAAAAAGGAAATTTGATAGTTTTTTGTTGTTTGGGTTAGTGTACTACCACTTGTTGAACTTCATTAATTATTTGAGTAATTAAGGATGGACACGTTTTGCTACAAAACCATATGAATCGAAAATCGAATTGATTTCGTTGAATCGACATTGCGGAGTGAATAGTTTGTTTTTCTCAAAAGTCAACTTTAGATTCGAACTATAAAATTAAATATTTGGAGTATTTATGTAAAATTATACTAGAACTAAGTAGTGACACTCTGAATTGATCTTTTTAACCACTTATAATAATAAATTGTAAAACACCAAGAACAAAATTAAATACACCAAGATTTATTTCTTATACTCGACTGACAAGTTGTTGGTTCAAATCCTAGTTTAAGCAAAGCGGTGCTCAGTTTCTTTGCTAAGAGCTTCTCAGCTTCAGTGTGGAGTTAAAAATGTGTCTAGTAATCTCGTTCCTGAAAATGTTTAACAAGCCTCAGGCCTCCCCCTCAGCCCACATACCAGGAACTCTTAAAGCAGGACATTTTCCATTGTGGAAGCGAGACACCGCTAGGTGCAGTGTAGTGTGACGTCTCGCTTTCACAACGGAAAATATCTTGGTCTAAGGGTTCATAGTAAGGGTCCGGACCAATGCCTTTAGGTGAAACAGATAAGATCTACATACACATATCAAACAAACTACAAAACTCCAATATTACATTACCCGGTAATCAAAAAAGAAAGAAAACACAAACCTCAATTTAAAAACATCCAGCTATTGATCTCGACATCCGACATGAAAAAAGTATTAATATCCGTAGTTACAGCCGGGCAGGTGTATTACACCCGGCTAAATTGACTTATATCCGTGTCGAGCCGCACCGAGATTACGATACGTTGCCTTTGGAATGTTTGGAGGAGGTATCTCGGCAGTCAATAGGCTTGCTGGTAATTTTGCTCAACTTTTGGTAAAAATACAGACTAATACGCAGAAAATTTCATGATGCGTCACCCAGAGGAAAATATTTGTTACTTAACAAGAAAAATCTTTATCTTTCTGTTTTTATCGTACTTAGAAATTTATATAATTTAGTGACTTTTGATCTTTGATAATGTTGGGATCTCATGAGGTAAAGTAACTCGGATGACTGCAGACAGTGTGACTAAGGGTTGAACACCAACGAAACCAGACATAATACCATATCCATCCCTTCACATCTCCTTTATCGCGCCTCCCCACCACTGGGCGGCGATTACCGCGCCATTTTTGAGTCATTCCCGCCTCTCTGTATGCAAATTTAGATGGTTGCCCGTCGTCGGATTGCGAGAGGGTTAAAAATGGTTATGTTAGTCAACCCCCCAGGTAATTAAGTTGAGATTGTGCGTTTATGGTTGGATAAGAATGGATGGAATTTTTGGTAGATTGATGTCTTTGTCTCGAAGCCAAAGGAATGTAATTTGTATAAAATGTGGTTTGACGACCTCCTTTGTTTCAAATCGTTTTATTTTTTTGCTTTATTTTGGAGCATATGACGTTTTCTTTTGTTTTTAAACTTGCTAAATCATCTAACATGTCTTCTGACTGTAGCTGATTTTAAAAACCGAATGTTCAAAATGATTTTATTCATCGGGATTCGATAGGAAGTGATCATAACTTTAAAGATTTGTCAGCAAGGTAATTCTAAGAACAATAATAACCCGTTCCGCTTAATGTTCCTCACAATGCGAGCAAGGTGTTAAGTCTAAACTTTCCTACAAATGTGTGTCGGCTCAGTCAAGTATAAATTATGTTAATTACATGGAGACTAGAAGCAGACATTTTGCAAACTCGCACAAAAGTTGGTCAGAGAGTTCTTATTAAAGGACTAATGATTTATTTTCAGTAAACACGCCATATAAAAGGTTTTGTAACTAGACAGAGGCAATTTCTGCCTGGCTGAGATAAAGTGACGAACTAAATTAAATGAAACAGTTCTATGCCACTTTTACCATAAAACCTGCCTCGTAGGTCCAAAATACTTCTGACAATTTTAAACTTCTAAATATAGAGAGACTGTACATAGGTACATAAAGTCTAAGATGGCGTCGTTATAGCACTAGGGCCATTGAAGTCAGAGTAAGTAAGTCAATTTGCATATATGGTGCCTTTTTCAGTAGTGCTGTTTGTCAAAGAGAAAAAATATTTATGTACACATGTGGTTTATAAACGCTTTTGTTAAAATGCAGTAGTTTAGTTGTCAATGTTCTTTACATTTAGTTAAAAATGTTGCTGTCAGTGGCTGTGAATCTCATTCTTACATCTGGAATTTTGAGGTCCGTGTGGGAGTGTTTCTAATGTTAAAACCCAAAAAAAAATTGTTAATGCAAGGTTGTATATGAAATTACATTCAGATCATTAATATACAAGAAAATCTATACAATCAAATACATTTCGAATGTTCGACGAAGTCCACTTTGTGAACAAGACGCATTCAGACAGAACCCATTATTAACTGAAAATAAATGTAACCAACCTCCATAATGTTCTGAAAGAAATATTCTCCACAACTAACAAACAATAAAAGAACAAGAATGCCGCTCGGTTGCATTAAATACCCTTGTTTTCTCCAACAAAGGGAAAATTAAATTTCTACTTTTTATAGTGGCACGTTAAAAATAACTAGAGACCGCACCGTCTGGAGCATACGTGCGACTAATCGCATTGCGTCACTTTCAGCTTTATTAAAACAGTAGCACAGCTATATTTCGCCAGTTATGGGTCCCAGTGTAATAGGGGGCGATCCTATTGTCATCAACTGGGCACAAATCCAGACTCCTTTCTGCTACTGAGAATTTCCTTACCTACTACCTACCTACCTAGAAAAACCCAATAACCTTGTCAAAGCCTTACTCCATACGCCATCTTCCCGTAACAAATTTCAGATGGATATTTGACTACGAAAAGTCTACGACTAAAATAATGGCTAATTATATTATTTCATGCTTATGGGTAATTGGGCGTAGTAAACAAATAGAGTCATTTTATTTTTTTTCCTAAAAGGGCAGTCGTGCAGGGATATGACCTAAAGAAGAGTCTGCTGTATTTGCAGCATAAGCTATTTACTTTAGAACTGTGACGTAAGACGTACTGGACACTATTGACGTAACAAAATGTTTGGAGGCTCGTCTGTCTCCACCCTTATTCAGCGTGCGCTGTGCACAACTGGAAACTGTAGGAGTTAGTCGATGGCAATTCCTTTGTTTCATATCAAAGCTTTCTTTGACTTTAGTAATGTTATATTAGGTCATTCTCTGTTAGTTTAGAGGTTGTCTAACACTTAAAAGCATATTTATCTTGATTAGTTAAGAAGGTAAGATCTATTGACGGACAGACGTATTGAGTACATTACTCAGGCACCAGCGTATATACGAAATCAGTTTCCTTGTTATGTCTCTTATCCACATATCCCATTTCACTCTGGCTTCTCTACACATCAGTATAAAAAAGAAGGATCTATGAAGCTTTGATAAGAAAGGTTGTTTAAGATATCTGCATAAATGCCCAAACTCAGGACAAATGTCTACGGATCATACAAATATTTGTCAAAATTGTCCACTATAACCAAAAAGTCGTCGTACTCATAGTTCCAATACGTACTTGCCATACTGAAATATGATTGGACAGTTACGTAAACTGTTTCTCTAAGCAGTTAAGAGCAGCAACTGTACAGAAAACAAGGATGATAATGAATATCTCTAAATCATAGAGAACAAAAACAAAGTCATATTTTTACCGCAACACAATAGCTCTAGTTTCCATGCCCGTTTAATTACGAAGCCAGACGTAATTTCCGGCGCCGGCAGAGTCACACTCTGACCCTTTGAGCGTCGGTGCATATACGAATACACTAATTTGGTAGTCTCTGTCAGCAAGGTGCCGACTACTTGGTGCCGGGTGTTTAGAATACTAGTAGTTGTAATTTACTTCATGCATTGTACTATGTAAGTCTGATTTTCAGTTATATTTGAGTCGTTGAAACCATGTTGCTAGGATTTATATTATGCAAGTGTTTAGACAAGCACCAATACAATCTTTTAAGTTATTGGTTATGCTCTAAGTATACTGCCTCACACTGCCTTCTTTGGGGAATACAAAAGTTATGTGAAACGAGAAAACACATTGCCTTTTTTATCTCGAAGCCAAGAGTAATAAAGCATATATAAATAGAATTATATCAAGTTAATAGTCTCAAAATTTGTGACACTCCTATTACGCTTGAATTCCAATAGAAGTTTACTACATTTAAATTTCGTATTCCTTGTCGTAACTATCATGATTAATGTTTCCCTTACATGAACAATATCTCTCCAACTTACATTGAAACATAAAATAAACTTGGCTAAGTTGAAACACTCACGGTGACGACTCAGTTAGGGGGCACCTCGGAGACGCAAACGCTCACTTTAACACATGGAGCGATCTTACCAGATATCATATGTTTAGAGCTAACATACGGCTTGCTAGTTTTGTCAACAAATAACATTTTGACTGTGACTTTCTAAGTTCCTTGTTTTGACTACAAAGTCTACAACTAGAAGCAATGGGACCAACCCCTCTTCCATTTCTGATAATATTTAACGAAATAACAAGAATGTATTCCGAGGTGGTTTAGATTAAGCGTATCATCAAATACTAGTTACACAAATTCAAACGCTGAAACTTGATACACCTAACATAAAAAGGTCATGGAAGACGCTAACTTATGTTAAGATACACACAACATGCTTGTCAAACTACCTGACTGTATGTATATCCCACGTTATCGGTCGCACACCGCTCGAGTGAACACCGTCGATGACGTCATAATCCCGCGTATCACGCCATACTTTACGCCGCGTGCTTGACGTGACGTGATTTTATTAACGACTGTCTTGAGCTCGATGCGTCATGACGAAGTTCGTGAGTCTATCCGTCTGTATGTTCAAAGTTGAATTGAAACTGTGCATAAGAGTTATATCTTCATTTTCGTTGAAGCGAGGAGAATGTAAAGTAGATTGTTACCTATCTTCATTTTAAAATACCTATTGAAACATAAAATAATGTTAGGAGTCGTTGAGTATTTCCGGCATTCACAATTCTATTCTTCTATAAAGATAAAATAAAGAGATAAAGACAAAGATAAATTTATTTGTATAAACATGTGTAACAGTGGATGGAAAAAGATATATATTTGGCCCAACATATTTTGCCACAATTGGCGTACAAAGTAAATTGACCCTAGTACATTCAGAACATAAAATAGTAATCGAATCATATCAATAATATTAAACTCTTGAAACATAAGCATTTTTAACAGTTAACTATCTATTCTTATATCTATTCTTTCTTCACAATTCTATTTTTTTTCATAAATCATTTTTACTGCTACAAGACCTTAAATTACCACATTCAGTGGTAATTAAAAGTTTTGATTTAAATAAACTTGCATAGTTGTAAGTTAGGTTACAGAAAAGACCTGCTCATATTTTACAAAATTTGAAAAGTCAGCAATTACCCATCTTTCTCTGGCCACATTTCTCAACTTCTCAAAGGTAATGCCACACGTCCCAACTAGTTAATGATACCGACATTTCTTGATATAAAAGTAATGCCAACATTTGTTACAGTGATTTAGTTCCCCTCCCTCCGTTCACATCACTTTGGACAATGAGATATCTCATTACGGGATTAACTCTATAAATGAGGACATGTCGCCTTTAGATACCATCATCGATATTAGACATCGCCTTCAGTCTTTCTATGACGGACGATTTAAGCAAAGTAACAAACATGAATCCAAAAAAAATAGATTTTTAAGCAAAACTTCAGAACAGTTCAGATTGATCAGATCAGAGAGAAATAGAAAGAATATAAAAGTTAATTCTATTAAAACAAATGATTAAACATCATTGTTTTTTAACACCCCAGCCTAACGCCATAGGAAACAAGAAGAAAATTATTATTACGAGTAACGAAATACAAGTCTAAAATACCATGAAGCAGCAACACGATTTAGTCTGAATTTGCTGACACGCAATTAAGAAGCGAGTAATCAATCAATGCTCGTTCCTTCTCTATAATATAATATATCATTAGGCACTTTTGGGAACACGTGCACAAAATAAAATATAAAATATTATGTTTTTTTTTTCATAATTTTAGTAGTTATAACAATACTAAAAAAGTCCTTTTTGTTTTTATCAAATACACTCACAGTATCTCTGGAGCATTTTTTTTCATCTATGTTCTTAACCTGATAGGTATAATATCTCCCAAATTACATAATTTTGTACAAGATGACTAAGCAATTTGATCTAATATATTGCTTGGCGAAATTAGCTGTATCTCTAGACACCGATCGGTTATGAATCCATTCATCCATCAAAACTCCGAAACTACTTACAAGCTTCTTGCAATTCCCTGGAGATTGGATCCTATGATCGTAAGGAGGAGACAGAGTGATATTCTCATGTAGTAAACATGTATGTTACTACACTTGAGGTATATTTTGTTATACTGCAGCTACTCTTATTTATCTCATCAATAGAAGACAAAATATAATGTTTCTTCCTGTTTTTTTAGCAATCTTTTTTTATTTGTTGGATGCACTGTATCCTTTCGGCATTTAATTATTTTTCTTAGTATCTTATCCTTCATACCATTTTGTATTTCCAAGTATCATCTCATTTTATAAACAGCCAAGTTTGTTTCTATTATAGTATTCGCTTAAAACAAATAATTGATGTGTGTTGTTATTTATTATTATTTATTAAAACTACCCACCTCTGAAATTAAAATACCGTTACCATAGCATGGCCTATAATAGTGATGTCACTATACATAATATCGACAATTTATAATCGTAGAGTCGGAGCGGGATCGCTCAAGTCTAGTGAAGTGGTGTTGGGGCAATTTGTATGCAAATATCGATAGCACTCACAGTGCCGCGATTGGGTCGTGGTGTGAATAGAGAGCGACTTGACAACATGACTACACGAGCGATAGCTACACTATATTAAGCTGTAGGATATCACAAAAATTGGCGAAGTGATAGATGAAATCCATTAGACAATGGCTCGTAAGACAGTGAGAGGATATTTTGCTCGATTACATTTAGGTTTATGTAAAAGACAGTTGAGCAAAAATAAAGATTTGACAAACATCATTGTCATGTTAGCACCTGGATGTATTCTTTCTTTTTGTTTGTTCGAGCCTAGGCAATAGCAAAATACAATTGTTAAACAATAATTTTAGAAGTTTTATGCACAGCTGCTAACAGACTCAGCGAAGAGACCTGAAGAAGATTTAAACACATATCATAAAACGCTATCGTCAGTACTTTGTACCAAACTAATATGTATATTACGAGATAAACTTTGTTCAGTGGTCATATATATCATGTCTGAGTTATTACCAGTTTACTGATTAAATTTTTCCCCAAATATATTGCTAAGAAAATTATTTATTCGCCGCGTTGAACTTCTGACAAATGCTTATGTGGTATTTGTCATGTTGAGTTATGGAGATCGCGTTACGTGGGTGAGCAGATAATGCTATAGTGATGACATTATGCGCTTGTTTAGATGTATTGATGTCACATTATTTTCTTTCATTCTCCTTTTCGTCTTGTGATCTGCGAATGGATTTTCAGGTTTTACAGAGATGTGGTACATGCACACCTATTTTATTATCAGCGGGGTTACTATGAGCTTGCATTGCAGGTAATTTTCTGCTGTGGAAGCGAGACCCTGCACTGAAAGTAGCGGTGTTTCAATTCCACAGCGGCTAATTACCACTAAAATCATAAAAACTAAGAGTAAAAATTAATAAAGTGTAAACAAAAATGTATTACCATGGTCAAATAACGCTTCAAATCTCCAACTTCCAACACCATTCAGTCTGAAGTGAATAATCTTCTTAAAAGCAGGCGAGAATATTAAAATCATGTCGCCGGGCGCGTGGCGTGTCACCAGCAGATTCAGCATTTACATATTCCATCGGAAATATTGAACTTGTTAATACGAAGGGTATCTGTTTACAAGATTCCTTGTGGAGTTCAGTAGATAAGTCTGCCTGTTCGAAGATTACTGTTTGGATAACTTCTTCTGTGTTCATATTCATTGTAGTAAGTTACTTTACCGAGACTTCTTTAGACTTTCTAGTGTTTAACAAGAACATTAAGACAACGTTTGCTTTTTCGTTTCTTCTTATAATAATGTTATGTCAGGTCTAAGTTCAAAAGTTTTGAGCTTAACTTTCTTCAATGATAGTATGGTGTATTTTACGAAAGTTTTGCTTTGATTGCGAGCTTCGGAGTTCCTTGTCAGCAATACAAAAACACCTGCTTGATTGTTTTGAAAATTAAATTAGGTGTGATTATAGTGACGTGCTTTTTTGTACGCTTAAAATTATTTATATAGGTCAAAAATTCAAAAGACAAAAGTCATGTTACCTTCTATTTATGTTGTCTTAGTTAAGTAACGGTTATTCGCTCAAGGAGGTTGAGTGTTAGTCAAATAATTGGCACTCCACCTGAGTGTGACACTGAGACGTTGCTCAACATTCACACAGATTAGGTCTGCTTTGCTGCAGCATCAGTTCAAGACATTCAATTACTTATCCCTAGGGCCTAGACTCACCGATGTTGGGTCTAGATTTATAGATATATACTTCTTGGGTTCAAACAATGTGACGGTTTTTAAGATCTTGAGAGTTTAATTTTTCAAAAAGACATATCAAGTATGTGAATCACAGTACAGAGTGGTTTGAAAAAGGAAAGGGGAGGCTATTGTCAAACAGTGGGAAACGAAATAGGCTATTAAAAAAACCACAGGCATACAAGATATCCTTAGTGCGAGCTAAAGATTTGATAAAAAACGAAAATTACTATCAAAGTTTATGCAAGCCCCTAGTGGGGCCTCAATATGAATTATACCCGCATTCACTTAAGAGTGATCCGTGCTCGGGGGGACGTCCTGCGCCCATATATCAAGGGTTGCCTCCCCAAGCACCGTTATAAATTTTTCGGTCAAGAAATTGGTCGGTCTCAGTGATATATACCGGTTTAGACACAGTAAATACTTACTCAAGTTACACGAAGCTACTATGAGAAATTTATGGTTAGTAATATGCGGGTTGATGAAATCTACCCGACGGACGGCCGGACGCGATTTTTTATGTTATTTTTATATACGCATAGGTTTTTTAGGGTAGCTTGAGGTATGTCATTTTAGGGTTGGGATGAAATATAAAAGTATGCTCGTGGTTTAGTTATGAGAACTTTATTGGTATCGTAAACTTGCTTAATTAAAGTTCTTAACATTGATATTATATTTATTGTGTAAACAAATTCTGACATAAAATCAAACAAAAATCTTAATTTTTCAGTCACTGCCACACCGTACAAGCCTAATGAGCAAAAAACAATACAAGTTACATAATTATATGCAGTATGAGTAGATACAGTACAAATAATTCTTTCTTGAATCATGTTTTCATTGTATAATTAATAAACACGAAACAAATGTTGTATTAATAAATATTATAATATATATACTGTGTGTTGCCTGTCCAGGATCCATCCTTTCAGTGCATTCGAATCATAGGTCAAAACAATACAAAACAAACCAGCATCTTCCATTACCAGCCCATCCACATACCGCGGCAATAAATAGCTGATCGACGAATTCACTCACGTCCCTCGCTTATCTGTAGTGTCGATTGATGTCAGAAGACCGTAGTTCTCACAAATACATCGTGTGTCCCTGTTATTTGTCAACGTTGCTACACATGGACCCTGCGATTTTTCTTAAGACACATTATTTGGTAGTGACACTCTTTTCGCGGTAGCTTTGATTTGTGTGGAGTGGGGTTTTGTCATCATAGTGTTGTTCCTTACTGTGTTATGAGCGCAGTTTTTAGTATTTATTATCTTGTAACTGTTTCAATAGGTACTATATTTATGCAACGGTTTCGAGACGTTAAGGTAATCACTATCCGAGAGAGGAGGGATTGAATTCTACTCTTTCGTGGCTGAAAAGCCAGTAGAAAGAGGCGACTCACAATAGCAGTAGCTCACGACATGGGCCTAATGATAAGTGACAAGATTTTGATGTACAAGAAGAGTTGAAGATAATGGAAAACATCTACTGCTTCGGTAAATATTTCAAAATCAAAGCGCGGTGCTTAAAATAAACATATCAACCAAGCTATACAACTGTGTATAAAACCACGAGCGTGGTACCTACTTGTCCGTATCAACACTTGCCGACGTTTGTCTCAAAAAGGTTTTCGCTCGGAAAAGAACCTGTTACCCGTACGACACTCGGCACGACATTCGCAAACACTCCTGACTATGAGGGCTCACTTGTAAGTCGGCACAAAGGCCGTCTCTCACACCATGGTGTAACTCAGATCGTTAATGGTTTTATACAAGAAAAGTAATTTGTGAAAGGTTTTGTTACGATATCCAGCAGTTTTACTGAATCTAACATGACTTTATAAACTTGCTTTGGTTCTTACAAACAACGTCTAACTTAACCCACACCTCAAGAAACTTGAGTATAATGTTCTCACTTAAGAAACTTGTCGTATGTTTTTGTATTTATTTTTAGAGGTAAGAGAAAGCCGGCCATCATGATTATTACTTATACTAATCAGCTACGTGAAAGGACATCAGCTGTTACGCATTCTTATGTCAAATATTCGTTAGACTGCCATATGCTGTAACAAATTCACCTTTTGTAAATAGGTAGTACCATAGTAACCTCAAAAATTTAATCACTACTTGTTACGCTACAGTATAAAAAGCAGTTTCCATTAAAGGCACAGTCTTCACACCGGTTTTATTTCACACGTAACCAAAAGAAAATAAAATGTGCTGGGCCAAAATGGAACCCCACCATTTGACCAGATTTGTTATAAGTGTACACCTATTACATACCTATGCAGGCTCAGGCTATGGGGTCATTACTTAAAGTTACAATAACTCAGCCTGTTAATAAGAATTTTCGAATAGCATACCACAGAAACGCCTGCCTGAAGAATCCTGGATGTCCAAATCTTTCCTGTATGGATATTACCCCTGAGACCACATAATCACTTTAGCGAGATCTAACAAAATATATTCATTAACCTTAACCGACGAGCATGTACGAGGAATGTGATGCGGGTGAATGAGACGAAAGAAGTGAGCCTGGATCGTAGCATATTGAAATCCATGGTCTCTGTCTACCCCTCTGGGAAACAGGCATGGCATTTTTTGGCAATAATCCAGTTTCATACCTTTATATATTTTATACATAGAACCCCCACTGAATAACGTACTGTTTATTCCATTATACTTGTGTATGTTTTACAACCCCCGACTATCAGAGCCAACGTAAACGTTCCGACAATGACCCTAACTCATCCCAGTCTGGAGGTCTACATTGTACAAATGTCCTAGGACCTACGTGACCGACCTTTACTGTAAAATATATTAAGGGCAGGCAGTAAACTGTTTCGGCGAGGTTGCTAGGTAGGTAAGGGATTTCCTCTCATTTGTCAATTCGATTTAATCTGTTTTAGAAGTTACTTGAATGTAGCTGGTATTATTTACTGATTTTTTTCAATCGTAATCGTTAAATATTTAAATATTGGCCTGCCGTCATCGTGAAAAATAATCCCTGGAGAATACAAACCTCGTTTGGGTTTGTGTAGTTTAACTTAAAAGTAGATTACAGGACTCACGATATGGTATGGTCAAAAAGACCATGGTGAGTTTTGAACCCACGTATTTACATCACATCACACTCAAATTATAAAGGCAAAAATTTGTGTGTGTTTGTATGTTTGTTACCTCTTCACGCTCAAACAACTAGACCGATTTTGATGAAATTTCATATTGAGGTAACTGACACCCTGGATTAACACATAGGCTACTTTTTATCTCGAAAAAATGTAGCGGGTAACGCCGCGGGGCGCCGCTAGTATAAAAATAAACACTCAATAATAAACCCTTCATTATAATTATTATATTCACCTACTCCATAATCACAAATTCATTCAGTAGTTTTTACGTGAAAAATAAAAAAAAATCCATCCATACTTACAAACTTTCGCGTTTACAATATTAGTAGGGATGTAATTGTGTGAATTTTGTTGTGAACGTTTCAAGATACTGTATTTATGTAACCAAACCAGACCACCCTTAAATTACATCGCAAAGATAATTCGAAATCTAAATATAACCACAAACAATCACGAAACTCTATAATAACCTATTTTGTTATTAAATAAAATAAACGAAAAAGCTTATCTGTTTATGTAACTGGCCGACAAAACAGAAGACGTTGGTTCGGGTGTTGACGTAATCATGTTTGTTCTTCAGTTGCCGAAGGGAACGTGAGTGCCCGCGGCGTTTGGTGTTCAGCGATGTAGAAAATACCTACAGAATAGTCACGGTTGTCTTAGAGCTGTGGAGACGTTGTCCTCACTGAGGCTTTTGAATATAACGAACATTGTACCTTCGTCATATTTATGTTCAAGGCGTTGAGTTTTGAAATAAAACATTGTAAGTTAAAAACCTGTGATAAAACCCGCAAACAAGCGCGATATTATAGTACATTAAAGTTTGGTGAAACTTATATTGTTACTTTCATTTATGTTAGTTATATTAATTATTTCACTATCATACTGCCTAAACTATTTTTTATCCACAGTAATTGTATGGGTAGAAAATTACAACTTATAGTCGTTTCTACATTTTCTAGTGTTTGCTTCATTTGGTCACAGAATAAGTAAATTCAGAACCCAAACTTATCGAATTAAAAGCTTGCAGAGTCAGGCATCTTAAACTTATTTGAAGCTACTTTTAATTTAATATGAGTATGCCTGCTACACATACACATACAGCTCTTAATCGTTGTTTGTGAACTCCGACTAGGTATCTATGATTTGACAAAATACAATTTCACATCTTAAAAATTTAATTTTAAACAAAACTTTCTAAACATTAGCCCTTATTCATGAGCTGGTTACGCGGCAGAGTCCCGAGACAAACACAATAGTACCTGCAGTTCGCTCTGTTCGAGTTCGAAACTAGTCACGCATTCTCGAATACACACGTAAGTATAATCGGAATATGTAATACATAATATTACGAATATGTAATACATAGAAAAAAATATATAATTTTGGAACTTATAACTATTGTTGTACTAATCCGATCCAATTAAAACCATTAAAGTCCTTTACGCTGTAAGAACTATTCTAGCCTATCTTCAAGAACAATTGGGAGTGGGTCTTCTGATATAAGTATCTAATCTATGTCTCAGTCGGGCCGCGCTTTGTATTCAGCGCCATTACTTTAATCCGCCGGGCCGCGGTCCGCGCGCAATAAGCATTACAATTTTAGCTTTATCTCGCTTAGGTGACGAATATATTGTTTTTATTTATATGTATTGTTTGGGTGTTAAGGACTACGTAGGTATGTAAGTACCACGCAGATCAACCCCGCCAGACAAGTGGCAAAATACATGACGAATAGATTGATAAATGTATGGGGATGACATAAAGCTTTGACTGTTATCAATGACATATTATGTCAAACCCCTATATTTTTAGATTTGATTTCTATTAGTCAAGCGCTCTGCCTT
Source organism: Abrostola triplasia (assembly GCA_946251915.1). NCBI lineage: Eukaryota > Metazoa > Arthropoda > Insecta > Lepidoptera > Noctuidae > Abrostola > Abrostola triplasia. The sequence continues at coordinate 557,801 of OX276438.1, forward strand.
TGTCTAGGGCATGCGTTCTGCAGTGCCAAGCAGTGTTCAGAAGAAAGACAATTATTTATTTATAACTTGCACAAACCACACACAGTTCATGTATAGGTACTAATAATGAAAATAGGTAAAAACACATTGATAATTTGTTTACGGTTATTCCTTTGAAGGATGACTGTTCTTGGTCTCCGGTATTGTAGGTTTTCTGCCATATCAGAATTCAATTGTCAGGATTTAGAATGACATTTAATTTTACATACGAATACACTGTTTTAGTATCTCTCTCTTCTATGGCGTTACCATCAAGCTACAGCTTCGTAACAAAACAAACATGACGGCCATATTAATTCCACGTAACTCGTTATGAATACACCGGTAATAACCACCTATAAATCCTCCTTACTTAACATTCAACCCAAACATAAACAAATTATGAAACCAGTAAAAACTCTTTTTTTACATACAGGAGAATGCAAATGACGTATTAAAAGTTATTTCAACATCTGCCTGTAGATACCCACCGCGGGAACTGTGTATTATTTTAAATGCGGTCTGAACGACCCAGGGGAGTAATTTGCATCCAACCCGGGCATTTAACCCTCTCGCCTGTGAACGTGGATTTTTTTACCCCTTATTTTGTTTGCATACAATTTCCTGGAAGCAAACTATAATAGCTCTAAGTGGACGTCTTCGGTAATTTTATAATAATGTTTCGGATGCAGGAAAATTCTTGCGAGAAATATAAAATGAGCTGCAAAGATTGTTTGAGAAAATAGGTGTGAAACTCGAAGATGCGAAGTGTAAAGAAAAATGCTTTTAAGATCAAATTAACTGACGGTAACTAGTTCACTGCAATTTAAAAAAAAGTTAAGTTATTTCTCTTAACAAATTGTTAGGTCGAATTGAATATCATAAAAAAAGCCTTTGCACGTTACTTTGGAAGCTAAAATCGTCACCCATTTCCACGTACTCTGACTCTTAACTCTGACTTAAAAGATATAAAAGAGACATACAATACGATATGGGTACAAAGAATCAAAGTCAAAATGTCCCAAGATTCGCGAAATACACGGTAGAAAGGCGCACGCGCGAAAAGACATGAAATACATACGTGTCCAATATTTGAGAGCTATAATTGATCAGTTCAGTTATTGAAAGCTGCTCCAATTTCCACGGTGACTGCTCTCAGTAAGACCGCCGTGTGGTATGTAGTTGGCAGATGTCACGTGTTCAAAAAGGATGCTTAGTTTTTACAGTAGGTACGTAAACTCCATGAGTGGCGATACTTAAGTTCGTCCGGCGCCCCTTGGACGTTTGACCGACCAGAGTGCGCCATCCTTTTGGACTGACCATTGACCAGTCTCTACACCATGGCATGACTTATTTCCATGTGGCAGTAGCTCATGTTGATACGAAAAAGACTGTTCGTAATAATGGTTGTAGAGAAGGAAAAGTATAAAATATTCCAGTGTTTGGTATAATTTAATTATTTTATTTTTAGTAATTATACGCTTGATAAGTAATCAAAAATTGCTGCAAATATAAATTAACTATTTAATTTTTTTGTTACTGAGTGTTTCTCGTTTTCTTTATTCATGAATGATGATGACGAATTCACATAGGTACTGATTTAGACCCATTGGTCAAAATTGTGGTAAAATTACTTTAATAATTAAGCCTTAACTACTACTAGTTAAGGCTTAATTATTAAAGTAATTTTTACTAAGTCCAACATAATATGTGAAGAGTGTATTCGTTATTTTAAGTCTCACATCTAAACTCCAGAATTATGGTTAAATTTTCTGGCAGCAAGTCTTTGAAACCCGTATGTATTCCCGAAATGATAATATTCCCGAAGTCCTTACACAACAATCACAACATAACACTAATGAGGTGGTTTACGTTCAAAGTAAATTAAAAGAAATAAATTGTATAGCCAGCTACTTACAATGGTTCGTCCCGAGCGCGGCTATCGAAAGTTTAATTAAAGCGAAACGAATAAGGTGTAATATTTCTCACTCGCTATATCGCAAGCTACCATTAACATCCAGATTTCACACAAACTTTCATATTATTTTTTATTAGAATCCTAGGCAAGAGACAATTTTGAAGGAAATTGTGAGGTTTATTTAGTTATTTTATTTACTTGTGCGTCATAATTTGCCTGTATTACTTGAAGAGTTATGTTTTAGTTCCTAATGTAATAGGGGCGAGCCTATTGTCATCTCCCGGGTACAAATCATGATTCTGTGTCGCTAAGAATAACCTAGTGGAAAAACCCAATAACACTGCCCAATCCGGGATTCGAACCCAAAATAAAATGCTTGCCTTTTTTAAATAACATGAGAAGTAAATAGTTTAGTTATAAAAAAAAAATTGTTCTCCAAAAAATATTCTCCGGGGACAACAACAGCAGTAATTGACAGTAAAATAATTAAATACTATTAGGTAATAAATAAGTGCGTAATTGTGAAAATAACTTTATTTTTATGGTGTCTTCATTACTCTATGAACAAATCGCTATACTTTGTATGGATGAAACTTGAACCTTAGCAAAGGACAAAGACTATAAAATTCCAGAACAGACGCAGTAAACATCTACGGAAGTCGTTGAAGCTAGTAGCAAATAAAAACTACCTTTAGTACCTACGCACTTGGTACAACATCCGTCTGGAGTAGGAAGGGGTCGTCCGTCCCTGGTGCCTTGTGACTTAATGAGCTTTCGGCCCGTGTTGACTCGCCAACAATTAAGCGCGTCAAAGGAGAAGGCATCGGTCTAGCCTGCTCGGATAGTTCCAGCTAGTTTCACTGTTTTGTTCTTGGAGTTAAAATTGTGATTATACTTTAGTTGGGAAGAGCTATTGAAAATTTAATTGTTTTGGTTAGGCTGTATAGAGTTTTTTATTTATTCTTTATCAGATGTGGTTAGTGCGATTTGTAGTTATTTTTTCAAATATTCAATGTAGCAGAATAATATAATAACTGCAAAAGTTTGTAAGTATGGATGGATGTTTGTTACTCTTTCACGTAAAAACTACTGAATGGATTTTAATGAAATTTCATATGGAGGTAGCTGACACTCTGGATTAACACAAAGGCTGCTTTTTATCCTAAAAAATGTAGCGGGTAACACTGCGAGGTGCAGCTAGTCAGAAATAAATATTACTTTGCCTGGTTAAGACATTGAACTTAACACCTGCATGACATATTATTTGCTCAGAACACAGTCGAGAAAGTGAAAGCTCATTATTTCATCAAGTTAAAAGTACAAGTAAATCCTTGTTCAGATGGCTTTACAAACATAAATATTACGCAAGCATTTAATTAGCCAATAACACAGAGTATAACAGTCCCCCATGTACAGTGACTAACAGAAGTGTTTCAAATAAATTTGCGTTAAAGTAAAATGAAAGATGGCACTCATATTTCTGCGTCATTGGCCCTCAACCGAATATAAATCTGAATAACCGTGGAACAGGATTTGTTCTTAATTTGAAATTCAAATTCTGTAGCGGAAAAATGTAGCCTACCCGTGAAAACAGAGAAAAATGTACTCGTTCAAATATAATTAACATAAAAAAGTTAAAAATAAACACGTATCTGAGCGGGATGGAGATGTATCTCTTTTCTTTTTACGGTGTACATCAGCATAATTCTACAGTTTAAATTGTTGATAGTCATTTAGGAGGGTTTGTTTCTTTTATTTGTTTAACAAAATATTATTAAAATCTCAATATATATTTTAGGTATATAGACGTATGTAGACGAATAAATGTGTCAGTAGTAGTTGATATAATTTTTTCAAGTTCAATTTTCGTATAGCACTCATATTTTTGTTATGCACAAGTGGTTTATGCAATGAGAAGATAAAATGTGTGTAACATAACACACACCTGCAGTCCTGGAAAAGTTTGTAGAGGTGTACAACTGTACACTTGCACAGCTCATACCACATTTTACCAGTTAATTTTTAATGTCAAACAAGAGGAGGCAGGCCCATTGCCAACTGCTGTATATACACTCCTGATAACATTATGTAGAATACATCTACCATAATCTTTGAATGATCGGCCTCTTTTCATGAACTTCAATGTGGAAGCGAGACGCCACCCTACACTGCTTATAGTGGGGTCTCGCTTTCACAACGGAAAATATCCTTCTTTAAGAGTTCTTGGTAGGCTGTAAATTTAACTGTAAACGAATAATATTACATGTAAGATAGACAACACGCAAAGAAAACAAAACTGCTCTTAAGAAAGGTAGCTATACCTCTATATATAGGTAGGTACTTACAGACGGACATAACAATTTTCTGACTTCTTAAACAGTTGTTTTATGTAATGATGGTTACGTGACTTTCTTCTTGTTTTTTTTTTTCCAAAAGTAATTTCAAGGACGTTTTAAAAAGTTCTTAATTTTTATGATTGCGTGTCAGTTTGCATTTTCTTTTATAATTTACGAAGTTTTTAATAAGAGAAGTCCTTTTCATAGAAATTTCTTTTGAAATCATTTAGAGTATAAATATAATATAGGTACATACCTAAAGTCAGGCCTGTTTCCCAGAGGGGTAGGATCCTGGCACGCTTCTTTAGCCTCATTCAGACGCATCACATTCCTCATATACGCTCGTCGGGTAAGGGTACTCCTTACTTGACCCTTTCGCAGAACTTCTCCTTAATCAATCAATTGTTTTCTTTGTATTAGAGTGAGCTAACTGGAACATGGTAGATGATCATACTGTGACTCTAAAAAAACACCTATTTACCATAGTTTTGAGGGATAGTCCTCTATGCAGAGGCTGCTTGAAGAAGGAAACGAACCCGCAACCCTTAGCGCAGCAAACCAACAACTTAGCCACTGCGCCAATCAGGTCTGTCTAATATAGCGAGCAAGATTCAAATTCCCGGTCTTAGACAGCCAAGCTACGTTAAGCCCTAGCAACGGATCAACCAGATTATTAACACCATTTTAAGTTTCACGAGCATAACCCATTACATTTTTACCGATACCTAGTCCCGTATCGTTGGCAGTTTGCAGCGCTGTACCGACACGACTCCGGGACGACTGCGACACGGGTTTATGTTTATGCAAATGGCTGCCGACAAACGATTTAGCCGGTTTATGGCGCGTCACTGGCCGACGCCCGTGGTGGTTCATCTGCGATACTTACTAGTGCGGTGAAGAGGCAGGGGGAGAGACTAATCTTTGTTATAATATTTTAAAATAATAGGTGATTTTTTTACACAGATGAGTTGTATATGTATAATTATTAATTATAGGAAAGTTTTAAATGTTTCAATTATGATAAAAATAATATGTGAGGAATTTATTATAAAAACTGTACCTACTTGTTATATCCTTTTAATTAAGTAAAATAACTTAGTTTTCGACAAGTTTTCGACTAAATAATAACCTTTCTTAGTCATTATCTATACAAGTATACGTCAATAAATTAAGGACTAATCCTTGAATATTCCATTTTTTATTACAACAATCATCGTTTAACGTCAGAAAGAATAAAAAAAGGGATACAGGCAGTTTAAAAAACAGAATGACATACTTATAAGTGTTCGCGTAAAACCATTTACTAAAAAGAAAAAAAAAACAGAAAAATCGCTCGTTCAGGAACAAAAAACAAAAAAAAAGTTAAAAAATATGTCGTGTGCCACTTCCCTTGAAGCCAGCTCCAGCGAACATCTGTGCACAAACCATTCTTCCGTTTCGTACAAAATGTACTTAGTTTATCTTTATACATCGTGCACCGAGTGTACACCATCAAATTACCATTTTTCTGCGCGAATGTACTCTAGCGAATGAAAACTTTAATGATGTATGAATATGATAAGACTAGTTGTGCTTATTTGTATATGAACTTGCTATTTTAAGGTTTTTGTAGCATTCAGGCATTTTGGGATATTGTGCAATATCATTTCACAGTTTTTGTTAAAAAATAAGTAAGGTCAGGGGGACCTGGGATCTTTGACTATTTCTTTCGGTAATATTGCCGAATTTGAAGTTTTATTTGCCTTTTAACAATAGCTAATGTCTAGAATAAATAACATTAAAGATGTAAACCGAAAATCTGTGATAAAAATGTAACGATATATAAATTCAACTTTTACTTTATGAAAAAAAAGGTTCTATTTTAATCAACTTACTTTAAGTCCACAATTTAACAGTGAATACTTGCTCTATGATTACACTCAACCGAACGACCAAATTATACTAAGCGCTTAAGAGTGTCATATAAATTTTACGCTTCACCCAAACCCACGTTAGTAGCAAGAAAAGTCATAAACTGATCCCAACAAAAAGCAAATTATTTATAAAAACAACTACATATCACTGTAGCTAACCACCCATATTACCTAAACGACACTTTAAGAGGGTCTCAAAAACAAAGGCTCATAAAATTCCATCTAGACTTTAACAAAAAACGTAAGTAAAACACACACAAAATATTATAAGGGGTATAAGCACCCTCGACTATCGGGATGATAACATTGAGATTCAAATAAACGCGACGATATTTTGCGGGTACGTCGTAAAGAACACGCGTCTGGTCGCCGACTCAGCGAATGGTGAGCCCTTGGTTAGACGTCACGACACGGGTGCGACACGATTACGATAGATTGTGCTGCTGGGTAGTTTGTTGCGCCGTTTCTTCTACTCAGCTATAGCACTAGGAAGCGGTGACGGGCGGGCGTTTTGGGGCTGTCTTGATGTAATTTAACATTCAAAAAATTCTATATTATTTTTATCGTTTATCTTAATTTGATTAACATACACAAAGGACATAAAAGCAATATACGTTTTCAGATGAGAACTTCTATATTTTCCTAATATCATAATGTGCTTTTAAATATCGTCTGCCTGAATATTCATAGATTAATGTAGCTAAACATAATTTGTATGTTTATCTTGCAACCTTTAACTATAATAATAAGTCCCAATGTATTAGGAGGCGAGTCTATTGCCTTCATCCGGGCACAAATCCAGACTCCATGATGCTACTGAAAATTACCTAATGGAAAAACCCAGTACCACTTTCCCTGACCCGGGATTCGAACCTCGTGCTCAGCAGTCGCGCTTAGCATCCACTAGACCACTGAGGCAGTCAAAATTACAAAATATCGGAACAAAACGGCTTAGAATCCTAAAATTTAGACCTCAAACGTTTTATTATATGGTATTATTGTGCTATTGATCTATGTTTTCACGTAAAAATATTTTCAAACAAAGTCTTAAAAGTCGTAGCAACGACATTTCAAACGTCGTACAGTATAAAGGCAAACATCCCGAGATTTACAGCTACTCCACAAAGTAACTTCATTCTTTTATTGACGTTAAACGGAGTGAGAGTGACAGATATACGTGATCACAAGTAGCTGAGATGGAAGTGTCGTATTGTAATGTGAATTATCGAGGTTTTATGTGCTGTGAACACCGAGGTGTCCATAAAGATATAATGCTTCGATTGAGTTAGGATCACGGCCATAGTGGAGATAATGTTTCACTAGGCACATTATTTTAGATGGTGGTGGGACTAGAACTTTTTCCAATATTGTGGGATCATGAGATGTTTCATGGAATTTCACGTGTCTGTGATAATTCATGTTTGTAAAACTCAAGCACGATACGGGCGAAATTACTAGTGTGGGGCGTGGTTTAAAAAAATATATAAATAAAAATAGCAAAAAAAACAAAAAACCTGGACTCGCGATATTCTATAGGTTAGGAAGAATAATTATATTATTTATGAACTTCCGTCCTGGCTGCCTCAGATGGAGGAAAATCTGAAATGCTATTGCATATGACAAATTCATTCAAATTGATCTCCTTACAATACACCAATTTGTGCACCTCTGCCTACCCCTTCGGAGAATACAGGCGTGATGTTATGTTATGTTATGTTTGATCTCCTTACAATACACCAATTTGTGCTCTCTTGACTTTGATTCGGACACACTCCACCGAGACGTCATGAGGTTTTCCAAAACCTTTTCTCATTCAACCCATCGTTGATCGTCACTATAAGTTAATCACCTCTTATGACTAATTCTCTCATCGACGGGAAGACATTGGATTCTTTAACTGACATCTCAACCGCACCGAACGCTTCAAATCCTTCTCGGAGCTTAACCAATGCGCTCATCATGTCGTCATTCACAATGTGGACATAATTTGACACTTCTGTTCGCTGCGCCTTTCTGTCGGCATGCCAATAAAGCCGAGACACCCATGGCACGCGATGAGCAGTACGTGACACTGGAGTAAGCAGGGCAGTGGGATGGCGTAAGCGTGGTATGTTCTGATGTCGTTATTGTGGAAGTTTCGTTTCTGGATAATGACGTATTAAGGTACATTGTCTGAAAAAAAAATTGGTGTGTTGGGTACGTGTTTTAGTAGATAAGCATTCACTGTGTATCCTAGTAAAAAACAGTCGCGCAGTTAGATACAAATAAACTCAATGCACCTATTACTATAAATACTATAAACAGTGTTTGCAAGATCTTTTAACTTGAAATTACAAAAAAGGCAATGTTTTATTCAAAATCATTTGATCCTAAACATAAAAGTGTACAAAGACGGATTATTCGGACTTCTTTACCAGCGAACTTTAGAGTCATGCAAAGATCAAGATGCAATCAATGTAAAATCACCTCATCTGTTCAATCGAACGTACTAGAAATAATATTTACAATATAAAAGTGTATAATTCAATTGCTCCCAGCACTAAAGTTAATCATTATTTATCAATAATACCCCTGATCCGAATAACGAATACTGTACATTCCAAATTAAAATTACTTTTCCGATTTTTTTAACAAATGGAAATTTAAAATACGGTGGGCGTCGTATTTCAGGCTGATTTAAAATCGTTGTGCGGAATTCTGATTACTTTTGGGGGTCCGCACTTAATTTGAAAGAATGGATCCAGTTTAGAATTTATTAAAATGAAATCGAAATAATATACATAACCTGTAGTTTGCCACGTTGGTCTAGTAGTTGTTAAGACCTACTGCTAAGCATGAGGTTGTGGACTCTTATTTCAAATCGGACCAAGTGTTATTGAGTTATTATGTAACACGCATCACGGAGTCTGGATTTGTGCCCGGTTGATGCCAATAGGCTCGCCCCCTATTATAATGCCTACCCTTTCGGGGAATACAGGCGTGATGTTTTGTTATGTTTTACATTACCTACCTAATACATAAATGTTTTCATCTGTGTTTTTATTCAATTGGTGCTCAACGGGATTTAATTTGAACTCATACTATTTTTCCTTGTAATAAAATTAACTCGACGACGCGACGTCTATAAAACCACAACCGTATGTACATTGTACACCTTATTTGTTTAACTATCAGGAACTGCATTTTTGTCCTTGTTTCTATTTGAGTTCCTAAATTGGAACTCTTGATTACGGTACGGAACCCACCTCGCTGACCCCTCTCACGTTCCCTTTTTTATTCGTTACAACCCCCGGTCAGTGGCGTGGCATTAAATCCCAAATTACAGTCCTGATGCCAGGTTTCAGCACTTTAATAAACATTTATGTTTTTTATGCCGTCCAACTTAATTTGCCCAGTGTACATATGAGAATGGACCAGCGCCCCACCCTTGGCTTTATTTATTACTCGTATTTCATTCAATAGTTTATTAAAGAGGTTTTATTACTTTGTTAATTATTTTTATTTTGGATTCTGATTTTTGATGAATACAACAGTATTCTGAATAAAAAAGTTTTGTTTTATGTCTCAATATAATATTCCCATTAACCGGGCAAAAATCCAGACTCTGAGCTGCTACTGCAAATAACCTAATGGAAAAACCCAGTAACATTTTGCCTGACCTGGCATTCAACCCAGGACCTTATGCTCAACAGTCGCGCTTAGCGACTACTAGACCAACGAGGCAGTCCAGAGGCAAAGACTTTGGTTAATTTTATTATTTATAGACTTGAGCCTTTTGAAGATTATTTTGGTATTCCGTCTACAAAGTTCTTTAGAGAATCACTTTAGGCTACAAAATTCTATACCTATTTTTACATAACTTGAAAAATAACCGTATAATTTAATTATGGTTTATGTGAGGAAAAATGTTATACATCCTAAGACACCACAAGCGAAGTAATTAATTCCACACTAGAATACAGAACGAAGGAAATGCGAAATGGCAACGTTGCATCCCCTCATTGAAAGACTGAGTAATTAGGTCAATAATAGTATGCGACGTTGCCGCTCTTCTTAAACATTGTGTGACATTGAATTATGTAGAAAGGTTGTAATTAAAAACTGTGTTCTTTTTTCAAGTACGGATTGTCTCTTTTTTATTGTTTTGTGGACAGTTTGTTCAATTATTTTCTTGAATAGCATAAAATGCATCTTGTTACATTTATCTAAGTACATAGTATTAAAGTAATTATGCAGTAGTGATTTGTTTTATATAATTGGAAACTTGACATCTAAAAATGATAAAAATTAAGCCACGTCAGTCGCAGAGGGTTAAATATTTTGAACAGCTAATATTAGCACGCTTTAGGTACGAAACTGTAGGGGAATCGGCAACAAATAAAGTCACTGTTTTCACAGATGCAATGGTTATAAATGTGAAGTTCTTATTCCTATAACAGTCTCCACCTACGTATTTAAATAGCTACCACGCACTGATTAAGTTATCTCACAACTAATTTGTCACTCGAGTACATTATAATCTCATCAGAACTCGATAGGAATCCATTTGGCCGGGCAAACAAGTGGAACTGTGTTGATCGCCAGTTTCGATGCGTTTCCTCATTGGCCAGCCGAAATAAATTTGAATAATAGCCTGGATTGGGGCGGGAAAAATCTGAATTTCAAATGCACTCCGGACAAGTGTTGGTACATTTGCGAAAAAAAAACGCATAAATATCACGTGTCCTCCTGGGCAAGGGAAATGTGTTTTGGTATGAAATTGATACTGATTAAATTTGGAACATAAAATGGCGTCCGATGTCGTCCGCTTTTTTCGTTTGTTTGCCGTCGCGTTTTGATTGTTCATTTGTTTTTGTTTTATTACGTTTTTATTGGATATTTTTTATTGATTGGATCTCGAAGGTGGTGTTTGAGATAAAAACAGTTTCGAATTGATGGGAGTTTGTTTTCTTTTGTCACTTCTAGTTCAGTTTTAAAATAGGAAATGTTCTTCTTGCTATGGAAAATGTACTACCCAGTTAGGCTAGTAGCAAAGTGGACTGTCCAGGGTGAACCATAATATCTATTTTTCATTATCACACTTTCACTGCACCCACAATACAAGGTGGCATCACATGACTTTATTGTAGTCTTCTTCTTCTTCTTAAAGTATGGTTGACTAATAACCTGGTGTCAGAGTTTAAACCCCCTGTAGTCCTCTGACACGGCTTTACACAACGTTAGAAAATCATTCAGGTGTGCCGGTTTCCTCACGAAGTTTTACTTCACAATTTTTAGCAACGGATAACTAAATATAGGACGTACATGAATTCGAAAAAACCTTAGTGCGTGCTGGGGTTTGAACTTGTGACATTTGACTTGGGAATCCAACGGTCATACCAATCAATTATTACTGATATTTGGGTGCAAGCAATCACAGTATACGTAAGATAGCTTTGTAGAGTGGAAATTTTGTTTCTTTTTTAATTGGAAACATTAAAAGAACGCCGATGCTAAATGCTTTTAAGAACATCGATAACAACACCTTTAAATAGCCCCTTTTTAATTAACCCTCCAACTGCGAATCATTTCGTTCGGATGTTCGCTTCCCTTCTTTATTTACCCGATTGTGTTTAACGACATTTTGAAAGGGTTAGGCATCAACTGTTGGTAATTGAGTCATCTCAAATTGATTTACTGTTTGTTCATGAAGATTGGAAAGGTTAGAACATTTTTTATTTCTATTTACCTATGTTAGGGTAATGACCCTAACATAATTAAATGTAATTTTGGTTCCGTAAGCGTAAGATAAAATGGATTTTATGTATACTTTACTTGACTATCGAATTGCTTGTCACAGATTTATAATTAGTCATCAATTTTTATTTAAATTGTTAAAAGCAATGGATGGATGGATAAATAACATAAGTATCCGAAGTATACGTAAAATGGCTGGCAGCGGTTGCATGCGGAAGGCCGAAGATCGAGCCCAGTGGCGTGCTATATAAGAGGTCTATGTCCCGCAGTGGACGGAGATAGGCTGATGATGATCCGAATTGTATGTGCTGAACTCCTGTGCCAACTCCTTTGAGTACACAGGCGTAGTTTTATACTATGTTGTATTATTGATATAATATTTATTATGATCTTCAAGCCTTAGTGTAATAATTTGTTGTGAAAATGTCCCTAGGATTGTTTTAGAAAAATAAAATCACTAATATTACTTTTATTTTTGATACCCCTAAAAATGTATTCCTAGTTCTCCTATAAACTTCGTCCTATTAACAGCAGGCGTCAGAACTAGTCAGCAACATAGTATCCGATCGTCACAGCCGAACCAAGAGCGGTACAATGTCACAACTTACAGTTTTAATGAGCAACTAAAATGTTTGCTGTTAAAACACTTCCGCGTATACTGTGTTGCAGGTAGACTGGGAGATACGGATTGTTCTGGTATTTCTAGGTCGTCGTTGATTAGGACTATACGAACGGAGGGCCGGAACCGATAATTTATTTTTTCCCTTTAACGTTATTGTTTGTACCTAAAATATATTATTTTACAATATATTTATACAATAAGCACTTCAATGAAGATGATTTTAGCTTTGAAACACAAAGTCTGCACTACTTTTTAATGAGATTTTCATAGGTACACAAATCTACCTACTTACCTACTATTTCAACGAAACATGTTGAACAAAGGCCTCTCTTTAGGAGCGCTACAAGTTATTTGTTGCGACAACTTGTCGTTTGCATCCGCCGTTGCCCGCAATTCTGAAGATATCTTCGGTCCACCTGGTGGGCTTGCTAAAGCTGCGTATTCAACGAATACATACATCGAAGTATTATAGGTACATAACATTCCAAATAAACATTGTATCTTTAAACATATAACTAATAAAACCGTACCTAATGTTAGAAAACTTCCCGATAAGTCACAAACATTGTCTAACTATGGTATTATCTCAAATGTCGAAACTCTATAAAGAGGGGTCAAAAATACGAGTATAACGCAAAATCTCCGATTTATCACGTTGCCAGTGACCTACGAGTTCATAGAAGCGTGTGCATTAAGCACAGACGTCCAGCTATTTGGAGCCGCCCCCCTCCCCCGCTCCCCCTGCACCTATTTACTGCAGTGTACTTACAATACTAGATTTGTTGCAAACTTTGACGGGGATGGACTGTAGGTCGGTATTTTGGGGTATACAAATGCAGCAGCGAAATTTTTGAGCAAAGGTTTTGTGTTTAGGAATGTGACTTTGTGTAAACATATAGGTGACATATAGTAACATTTAATAATAAAAACTTTTATTAGCAGATTATCTTCTAGTTATTCGCTTTACTTACTGAGTAAGTGCTTCAAGATGTGGTAAAGGGTGGTTATGTAGTATTCAGTCGTAAGAGTAGACTTTTATTTTTATCTAAATACAATAATTGACGCTTTTCTTAAACAATATTTAAAAGTAACTGCTTCATTATTTTACTGGTTGCTAAGCGCGACTGCTGGGTATAAAGACCCGGAATCGAATCCCGGATCGGGCAAATTGTCACTAGGTTTTTCAGTAGAAGCACGGAGTCTAGATTTAGGCCCGGTTGGTGGCAGTAAGTTCACCCCCAATTGCATTGGGATATGTAACATAACTTGAAATGTTGTACAGTCGGCTTTGCCTACCCGTTCTGGGAAAACAGGTGTGATTTTGTATGTTTACATTAAAAAATTAATAAAAATGTTGTATCCTTTATAACTTTAACAGTATAACGAACCTATCTACATACATATCTATAAAACGAATACACATTTTTAATCCAATTTTTTGACTCGCACCGTCCGCCCGATTCCCGGTAGTGTCCGAATTTTATTACAAAACGGTATATGTAATCGAATTAAAGTCACCCGTACGGACTGGCTGGTGTTACTTCAAATCAATTGTCAGTCAATGGTGATCAAAATCAGTTGGATCGATCGAACAGCGATGTATGAATGAAAGGCCAATTATTTAATAAAGTGGCATCAGATTTTTTATTTATTTATTACTAACTGCGCCCCGCGGTGTTACCCGCTGCATTTTTTCGGGATAAAAGAAGCCTATGTGATTATCCAGGGTGTCAGCTATATATCATTAAAATCGGTTCAGCCGTTTGATCGTGAAAGAGTTACAAACACACTCACAAACTTTCGCCTTTATAATATTAGTGTGATATATATTGTGATTTATTCTGTGCACACATCTAGACCCGTGCTGCTACTAAGAATTACCTAATGGAACAACACAGTGACACTGCCCGACCCGGGATTCGAACCCCCTCGCGCTCAGCTGTCGCGGTTGGCAAACCGCTAGACGAACGTGGCAGTCAAAATTATTTACGTCCTACACAAAACAATATACCATTTAGAGGACATCACTAAAATAAACTATATTCGAGCACTAAAATATCTAACTGGTTGACGTCAGACGTTACCGCGTTGTCAGCGAGTTGTCAACGTCGCGCTACTGTGAGCGGTCAGCGGTGACAGCTCGCGTTGACGCGACGCGTCAGGTGACGCGAGTAAAAGGATTACCAAGCCGGCCGGCTAAAACATTACCTTTGTTGAAACTATGCGGTTTTATCAAAGCAATGACGTGTGAAGTGGTTTGTCCTAATTTATAGTTTAGCTGCGACATTAGGCTTTGGTACTGTTATTTTTGGTAAAATGCTACGAATATAATTATTTCGATGGAGTAGAATAAAATCTTTGTAAGCTAATCTCGCTTGTAATTCCCAAAAAGTTAGGCAGAGGTAGTCAAATATTTATCAGTAGTCTAATCAGGAATCGAATTCGCAACCTCTAGCGCAGCAGTCCAATCGTTTAGCCACTGCCCCAATCAGGTCTACTTATAAACGATAAAAAAACGTCTGTAACTTAACCACCTCTTAACTCTATTGCCATCTCTATTATTTGACATGCAAATAACAGTGACAGGTATATATTTAATCAATGGTTAATTTTGATTGTTATAAGTAACGGATATTATTCGATATAGCTTACACGAGTCTATGAACTGTTGTACTCCGATAAACAGAAACACTCGCTCTATTTATATTACGAACAACTTATACCCAACAACTAGGAAACTGCTATCAATACGATACATAGATCTATATAATATACATATACAATACATGTATATACAGTAAATTCTTAGTATACAAATTTCCACCCGCCAAACTTTACCTAATTAACATTTCTTAGTGAAACAGTGGTTGTTTCGTAGCGCGTAGAGGCTTCGTAGCCGCGTAGCCTCGTAGCTCGTAGCAACATGTCATGTTGTTCTTATGTTGATGAATTTTAACGCTAGCATTAAAAGGAAGTTAGTTTGAGGTTGCTTTATGCAACCAGGAAATAATTTTAATTACATGCGTTCGTCGAAATGTCAGAGTGTTAGCATTAATTATATTTCACGAAAACCATTATTGCAATACATATCATGAATTAATTAAAATATTCGCGGTTTTGTGCATTGTTTTAAGAACAATGGCTATAATTTTAGCTGAGTCGTTGGCCTAGAGGCTAAACGCGATTATTGAGCATGAGGTCCTGAGTTCCAATCCCAGGTCAAGCAAAGTGTTAATGGGTTTTTCTAGTAGGTGATTCTCCGTAGCAGCACGGAGTCTGGATTTGTGTCCGGTTGATGGCAATAGACTTTGTCCCTTACACTGGGACCTACAACGTAACTGGTGTTGGGTGTACTATACGTGCACCACTTTGGAAAGTACAGACGTGATGTCATGACCAAAATGACGATGAGTAATTTGCGATTTAGGAAGGTATTCAACTACATATATAAATTCTCCACTACATCATCTTCTAAATGGTGTCCAACTATGCACATAGTTTAATACACGATACAGTTCACATATGAATTGTGCCATACATCATAATACGCGACGTCGCGGTCGCGTTACGACGCTATATTGCTGCCGTCTCCCATACGGCGGGGCGTGAAGAATGCGGACTTGCTAAGTACACACAAGTTAAATTTATGAACATGAAATGTTGTGCTCGCGTTTCAGATAATTGTTTCGGGAACTGTAGTATGTGTTATGTAATAATTTATATTATTATGATTTAAGTACTTCTACAGCTACACCGATAACCGCTGGGGAAGAAAGGTTCTCGAGTGGCGAACCGGAAGACGCTGCGTTGGCAGGCCTCCCACCAGGTAGACCGACGATATCGTCAGAATTGCGGGCAACCGGTGGATGGAACCGGCAAGCTGTCGTTCATTGTGGCGTTCTAAGGGGGAGGCCTTTGTTCAGCAGTGGACGTCTTCTGGCTGATGATGATGATGATATAAGTAATAATAATATAATCTTTAATTCGGACTATTAAAATTCACACAGGAATAATCTCCTGACTGAATGGTGGTCACGGCGGCCTGTCCCAGCTGAAACTAGCCAACTACACAAGAGATATTGTGCACTCCCTATTCCCTCACTCTCATAGTCCGATGGGACGGTATACTGACCAGAGAGAGATCAGGTGCAGAACCAACGAGTTAACGTACCTTCCGAAGCACGGTGGGAACGATCACCCAACACAAGACTGACCGCGGCGAGCACGGCTTAACCTAGCAGACTAGAGGTCGGATGACTGACCTGCGTGGTAGCCACGTAGCAACCGCCTCAACTAATTCATACAATAAACAAACAAATGAAACATAAAATCTGTATATAAGGTAATTTAAACTATTGTTTATTATTTTAAACTTAATTTTGGCTTGAACGTACCAGAATCACACTATAAAGGCGAAAGTTTTTGCGTGTGTTTGTATGTTTGTTACCTCTTCAGGGTCAAACGGCTGGAATGATTTTGATAAAATTTCATATGAAGTTAGCTGACACCCTAGATTAACATTGGCTTTTTAACCCGATCAAATGTAGCGGGTAACACCGTCAGGCCCAGCTAGTTACTTAATATATATAATATTTCAAATAAGTAAGCAGCCTTTTGCAAAAATATGTGTCATTCGATTTCAGGTACAACAAAGTTATAAAAGCCAATTCTGAAATGATATAAAATTCGATGTTTTTCTTAAGATCTGTTACTTATAAGTTTCGCAGCTGTGGAGACGTAAATTACCAATTTAAAGTTAGGCAATATAATAATATGAAAAAGGCAAATATGTACGTGTTTTTTATGTAAGTGTTGAAACTTTGTGGGTGACTTTCATAGACCTTCAGTATTGGGTTTCGTGTCAGACACAATCATTAATAGTTCCAAAAATATAATTATTGCAATATCATAAAAATCGCATTAACTCTACATATAAATATAGCAACGTATTACCTACAGTTTTAGAAAATTGGCAAGCATCTGCCTACCCTGTTCAGGAATACAGCCGTAATATTTTTACTAGTATCTTATAATAGCGTGTCAATATATTACTTGTTACACCTTTGAGAAATAATAACAAACATGATGGTTTAGTTTCGAAATTAACTTTGTCAACCCACTACTTTCACAAATAAAATAAAATAGACAAAAAACATCGTATGTAAATACACTGAATTTCATTTTTCCAAGACTTTAAAGCACCATATTTCCACGCCTCATTCACCATTATTAACAAAAAAAGTACATAAACTAAACGCTAAGAAAGTACAATCGCGGAAAAAAATCCGACGACATTTTTTTATTAAACCTCCCTAGCTACACGTTAGTCGTGTCGTTTCAAATCCGTATTTCCATGCAAATGAACCCAGTGGGGCGACGGTAACGAGCGGACTGTACAATGTTATTAAATTCTCATTTTGTTGCTTCGACGACTGAACCGGCTTAGTCGGTGACTGTACAGGTACGTTTTGTTACATTCTTGTTGGATTTCATTGGTGTAGTCTACAAGTAATTAGGTTGTTATCTGTGGTCTTGTATTGAAAACCTGTTCTATTACAATAAAAAAAGTACATGTTACTATACAAAATTCACGCAATACAGATGGTGGCTTCTGCAATTAAAATAAAACAGACAACCTGATTTTGACGACCTGATTAGCGGAGTGGCTAAGCGATTGGACTGCTGCGCTAAGGGTTGCGGGTTCGATTCCCGCACGGGGCAAAACTTTGTGCGAACCACAGACGTTTGTCCCGAGTCTGGGTGTTTGTGTTTGTGATATTTCATGTTTGTGAAATGCACCCACGATACAGGAGAAATTCCTAGTGTGGGGCGTTTTATTAAAAAAAAAAAATTACAAATTACTGAATTTTTCCAGAAAACCTTTTACTATGACAAATCTTCCTTCGTCCAAGCAATATGTTAAAAAAAAAGAGTTGTTCTTGTATTTGTTTTATACTAGACAAGTACTATGCCCTGCAGCTGTGGATATTAAACATGCGGAAGACAGACTTTCAAAGACCGGCTTTTACAGGCCAGATCTAACACAGCAGGTCGTTGAGAACGTTAATGTGAAAGGTAATAGGACATGATTTAGGGACAACACGCTGCTACAGTTTACTGTATAATTTGTTTTATTGCCAGTCACCAACACGAATTGTTTTATAATTCTAACACCAACATAAAATAACATAGTGTAGGTACAAGTTTAAAATTGGTTTCTAACTAACGGACATGTTGTTGATTCGCGGCTAACAAATTGAAATTAAATTTGTGGTTGGTTGGACCGCGCTCATTATACCGACGCAGTTGCGTGTCACCGAAATTGTTTAGATATATATGTATAATATTCTCATTTATCTCACTACACTGCAATATATAAGGTACTATAATATATTAGGTTCTTCCCGTGGGATAGTGGCCAGAAAAGCACCTCCCCATTTCGTACCGTACGTTCGTACCTTGGGTGTTTTAAGAGCCCTGATTAAGGAAAATCCAGATGGATAGCAGCACCTTCTGTTCTTTCATCATCAATACTGTGATCCCCAAGCCGCCTGCCAAGCGTAGGGATTATGGCACCAAACCCAAAATATGATAAAATTGTTATAACCACCATTGAGATAAACTCGATGCCATTTAATAAATAGGCGTAACGGAGCACCCTGCAGATGTGAGACATCAAAGAATATAGTATACGCGCGTGCACATACAAAGGAGTCGAGAGCGGCGTAGTGGAGACATCATGTCATGACGTCATGATGACGGCATGGTATTCGAGGCCACGCCAAGCCACGACAAAAGATGTTTGAAAAAACAACCGTACCTAAGATGTAATAGAAAATCAAAAGAAACATCTCCAATGGGCAATACTAATAAAGGAGTCAGACCATAGCAAATACAAACCCCATCAGGTGATGGGACCATTATGTTCGTAGCAATACAATTTGATGGCAAAGTAATACAAACACGCACAAACAAATGTTGTTTTCTTACGAAAAGTGCCTTTTTCTAGTTAGTTGGTCCAAGCTATAGGCTAGGCGGGTTAATTTATCTGTATATTTTAAGTCATTTCCAATTACATAAATACAACATGCCTGTATTGTCTGAAAGGGTAAGCAGAGATGAACATTATACATACCTACATAATAATATATAAATTTTGCCAGTTATGATAATGGTCCCAATGTAACAGGGGCGAGCCTATTAACATTAACCGGGCACAAATCCAGGCTCCGTGCGGTCCAAGTTGCTTTTAAGAATTACCTTATGAAAAACTCTGCAACTCTTTGCCCGACCCGGTATTCGGACTATCCAATACATGAATAATTATTTTTTCAATTTGAACCAGCAGTTCCTGAGATTAGTTCAACCAAACAAACCAACTCTTCAGTTTTATTATATGAATATATATAGTTGAGATAGGCTAATGATGATGTTAATAGTATAGATGTTATATAATATTTACATTGAAGCCACAAATCAGATGCTTGCTATTTATTCATAATGATATTCCATTTATTTTCGGTACTTATTATTTCAAGTACAAAGGAATGTCATTAATAAAGACATTTCAATAATATGTTATTTCGGTAAACGTACATAAACCTATGCATTGCATTGTGACATCACAAGCCTTTCATATCGGAAAATGAAACCAATATAAACAATGGAAGAGTAAAACAAGCAAACAGAATATTGAGTATTTTTATATATAGGTACTCATACAACGTTCAGTAGCATATTGGTTTATTATTAATTTATCGTTATAAACCTGTAACCTTGCAAGTATTAATGTGACGTTTTAAATGTCATAAATACTTTCTTCGATATTCTAAGACACTAATGGAGACGGAAAACATCGTGAGGACACATGGATTTAGTTATCTAAAATCGCCGACCCGCATTTAGCTAGCGTGGTAAACTGATGATCAATGCTCTCTCTCAATGATGATCAATTCTACTTAATAAAACAAGAGGACTTTGCCTTGCAGTGAGACAGATATTGTATTTTAATTATTGGTAGGCCTTCCACCAGGTGAACCGACGATATCGTCAGAATTGCGGGCTGCCGGTGGATATAATTATAATAATAATTTTATTTGCATTAAGTTTTACATTATAACATTTTAAATACATGGTAGTACATAGAATTGGTAAGTTGTCGTTCATTTTGGCGTTCTAAGGGGGAGGCCTTTGTTCAACAGTGGACGTCTTTCGGCTGATGATGATGATGAAAGCCATGTCAGTGGCCTACAGGCGGCTATAAGCTCTGACACCAGGTAGCTCATCAACCATACAATAAGAAGAAGACCTCGAGCTTGTTACCAATCGCTCTCGCTGCTATCTTGGACCCTCTAACCCCATAACCTAAACGCTCCTGTGAATTTAAACGACGTGTTAAAAAAGCGAATTCTTTTATAGGGAATAAAATAACATTAAGTAGGCAACTTTATAACCAGTCGAGTCCCTTATTATCCTCGCTCTAAAGGCGCAGGCATATTAGTTTGGTTAATTTTTCACAGCAAAATAAGTGGGGTCATGGTCCTAAAGTTCGCAAGCCGGAATCTACTGCAGAAGATGTAGTTTAATCTAGGTCATCATATTCTTTGTAATGTTTGTCCCTTTTTAAGATTAAATGGAATTTAATTTTAGGTAGCACAGTATTTATTATATACCTTTAAGTATGTAAGTTCTAAAATTATGCACAATCTTACGTCATAAGATCTGACGAGACAACATAGTTTCAAATTGTTATAAAATCATCATCAGCCGGACGACGTCCACTGTTAAACAAGGACCTCCCACTTAAAGGGGGGTGGGAGTGCCATAATCCCTACGCTTGGCAAGTTATAAATATTATATTATTGTTATAAAATAGTCATGGCATATTCGTTTGGCTTATTTTGATTACCATGAAGGTCATACAAACCATGAGTGGGAACTGAACCAGCCGTCAGTGAATTGGCGAGCCTGTAACCACTGCGCATATCGGTATCGACTCTAAGAGACGATATGGCTACACCTTTGTTCTAATAGTATCGACTTTTAAATTGCTTTGTTATTTTGCGAGCGACCCTCAAGCTAACGCCGGACGATTTTATTAAGGTTTGTTTACTTAAATTACTAACATAACGTAGTAACGTAAGTTTTTGACTTTAATTATATTGTAAGCTAAGCGAATTTTTAATCAAAATAATGCGATCGATGAAAATAGTACCTATTCTTGTTTTCAATCAAAACTTAACACCACGCCTGTATTCTTCAAAGGGGAAGGCAGAGATGTATCTATAGTACACCCACATTTCGCTAGTTATGTTATAGGTCCCAAGTTAATAAGGGCGTGCCTATTGCCATCAAACGGACACAAATCCATACTCCATTTTGCTACTGAAAATTACCGAATGGATAACCTTAGTTACACTACCCGACCCGGGATTTGAACCCAGGACCCCATACTCAGCAGTTGCGCTTAGCGAACACTAGACCAAGGAGGTAGTCAGCTTTTTCCCAGTTTAAAACTAAAACATTCTAGTTTCAATTATTGATGAATTTGTTTGTTTGAAACTAAAAAGTATTAATTTCAAACAAACATATCCTGATTTAATTCTTCTTCGTGGACATTACTCTAAAAGTTCCATGTTCAGTGATCGGAGCGTTGAGCCACGCCGCGGGGAGATTGTAACTAACATGGAATTGTAACTGCATCGGAGTCGAACGTGCGCAACACAGGTATTACACTAATTTCAGCTTGCTTACATATCGAATAACATATAGCGGGGATCGGAGAGCTCGTGTTGTTTATCTGTTGTGTTTCTTAAGAATTTTGTACATGAGTGAAGTTAAAGCATATTTGTTTGATTGATGTAAAGCTGAGGAATTACGCATAAACATACATAACTTCACGCCTATATTCCCCGAAGGAGTAAGCAGAGGGGACTGTAGAGTACAAACACAATTCATAAATTATGTGATGGGTCCCAATGTGTTTAATTTGATGTCACGTTGTGTTAAATTCATTATTGGCATTAGCCAGAAGACGTCCACTGTTGAACAAAGTCCTCCAGCTGAGAACGCCGCAATGACCGACAACTTGCCATTTGCATCTACCAGTTTATTATAAAATAAATATTTCTATTAAATACCTATACATATTTAATAAATAAATGCTAACTAATCCAGAGTATAAGAAAGCACTCAATATAGCTTCTTATTAGTTTTTTCTTGTTGTAATTGAAGGTGTTTCAACTAGCCCATTAAGACTTAATTCTTAGTGTAACGACGTAGAAGAACAAGCGCCGAGTCGAGGATATCTTTACTGATGAATATACGGGAATACATTTTGAACATGCCCGTCACGATTATTTATACTGTGTGACAATATTGTGATGACAACAGCCTGTACTTTAAAGGGGAATGACCTGTATAATATTGAAGAAAAACACAGGTGTGCCGGTTTCTTCACGATATGTTTCTTCACCGTTTTTAACAATTTATAGTTCGCGCATAAATTCGAAAAGACGTTGGTGCGTGCCGGGGTTTGACCGAGCGACCTTCGACTTAGCAGTCCAACTACTCGGCTATCAGTGCTAAATATTAAGTTTCAGTTCAAATTCAGTTCTATGTCGCATTTGTACCTACCTACTTTTTAATGTATCATTAATTAGTGTTATTGTTTAAATAACGTAGCTAAGTCATTAAAATAATCATTTTGGTCAGTACCAAAGATACCTACAAAACCCGCAACCTTAGGACCCCGACCCGTAAACGAAGGGCCACAAAACAATACGTATCCATAAACATGTAATTTTAATAAGCCGTAATAACTCAATAAGCGACCCTTTTCCTCCGACATTACAAACGGGTCATTAACCTTGATGGCTCCGTATCTGATTACCTGCAAACAAGGATCTTGAGTTACAAGTGTTACAGCCTTATTGACGGTGATTTATGATGCATGTCTTACACTTGAGCAGGCGATAATAGGCCTTCAATGCGCAGGTAAAACCTGAAGCTGGTCTTATGGTATTTGAAATTACATTAGATGTTGTTACGATGACAACTTCGTTGATCCAGTATTTGCTAAGCGCTACTGTTGAGTATAACCTCCTGGGTACGAATCTTGAGTCGAGCATTTAGTGGGATTTTTCATTAGGTAATTATCAGTAGCATTTTAAACTATTTACATTACATGCAATTTGACAGGATTGAGCAGTGTTATTGGGTTTTTCTAAGTAATTGTCAGTAGCAGCACGGAGTCAGGATTTGTTCCAGTTTGATGGCAATAGGCTCGCCCCTATTATATTGGGATATAACATAACTGGCAAAGAAAACCTTAACGTAACTTTCTTAAAGGGGTTCACGTACCAAACGTTAGCACGTATGTTTCCATTCCTATGTATATAGTCGTTGGACTAAATCGTAGCGGGGCAATTCTTTTAATTGCTCCACGTCTCGCGGGGCAGGGCGCGCGCGGGGGGCGCGGGGCTGGAAATTGGACCCATTTAAAGTTTTTCGATTTACCCAGACTCGTCTAGTCTAGAGATATGTTGGGGTTAGCCGTCCCGTGGGCTCTGGGTCCAGCTTGCAATCGTCGCTTATCGCATGCTGTGGGGACTGCGTTCAATTTGTTAATTATTATTGGTCCGTCAAATGATTTGATTTAAAATTCGTCTTGTTTGTTTGGAAACAAAGATGTTACGGCGGATTGTTTAAGGACAGTTGCCATAATTTGGATTTTCGGATAGGACAAAATATTTAAGTTGTAAGTTAATGATTGTACTCACTAACTTTTGATTTGCCATATCGTGAAATACCTTCTTCATAAACTTGTATATAATACGCACAATGTATTAATTGACAGCCATTAAATATAGTTATTTTAAGTTGCAAAGCTTTTAATCAAAAAGTGAAACTAAAAGCTCTAATGAAACAATCATGTTAACAAGGTTTTCTAGGAACGAAATCGCAAGCTCTCAAATAACAGAACTAGTTTCAAATGTAAATCTAATTTAACGCCAGTTCACCAGAAAATACAATTATTTGTAGCTTTGTGTTTCAGCGAGAACCCTTTGACAGGATATTACAATATAACCGTCGATTTTGTTCACAAATTGTTAACTCAAACACCTAGTAAATAGTTAATAGTATTGATTCAAAATAGTTTTTATTTGAAACTTTTGTTATTTTCTCTAATTTCTAAGTCCGTTAGCAGCCGTTACAGCTTTTGTAATACATACATTGTTTATAAACATATGTTTACTAATTTACATTAACATGGGACAGAATGTAATAATAACAACTAGGACTCAACATGCCATGATACTCCAAATTGCAGCAAATTTTCCAACCATCATCATCATCAGCTGGAAGATGTCGAACAAAGGCCTCCCCCTTAGAAGGGGCCCCGAAGGGTCGCCATAATCCCCACGCTTGGCAAGCGGCTTGGGAATCGCAGTATTGGCGGTCAAGTTACAGAAGACGCTGCTGCTCATCTTCTGGATTTTCCCTTAGTCGCCACTTACGACTCCCACGTGAGGAAAGGGGGTGGTCAATTCTAACCACACGGCGAGTCATACCTACCTTTTATTATGTTCAACGTTAAAACAAAATTGCAAGAAACCTAACTCAATATTGACATCCTAGAACTAACGTACCGTAGAACACCAGCTACTATGACAGCATAAATCACATCCATTCAAATCATACAAAGCATTCCCCATTAAAATGTTCAACTGGCTAAAATATGCAGCCAATGAGCCTCCATCATTTGAGCCTGCAAATTGTGATACACGTACAATGACAGGTAACGAGGTGACATTGTCCTCACAAGATTGATTGTCCTCTACGTTTGATGAATGAATTCGAGAAATATTCTCCATGATGTATTACATGCCGCCTTAATCTGATTACGTGTGAATTTAAATTGGGTTGGCGCGTCCAATTTTTGGCGGATTTTTACCCGACTGCGCCAGATGGAGGGTTATATTTTTATATTTACATACCTATATAAAGCCACTCTTGTTTCCCAGAGGGATAAGCAGAACCACAAATTTCCATTTGATACAATCCTGGCATACTTCGTTTGCCTCATGCACTCGCATCATATTCCTCATAAACGAATTTTAATGGTCTTATTTTTGGTAATAATGGATTTGGCTGAAGAGGTAATTTAATAAGTAGAAGGTGACAACAGAAACTACTGACAAAGACTGAAATAAAAGAAGATGAATACTAAAACAAACGGATGGATCACAAATAATGGTTAGTGATCACCGCCGCTAATGAACACTCGCTACAAGAGAGAAGTCGTAGATGTGTCAATTTACGCCTTCCTTAGAATACAAAGCACCCTCTATATTGCCGCCATGTTTTGGGAGCAGTATTGCGCTTTCTGTTTTAGTTACGTACCCCAGTCTGAGCTGTGATAGCACGATGTTTATAGGTATTTAACGTTCTATTGCACATTTTTAGGCAAAGTCAAATATATTATGTTTTCTCAAAATACAGTTAAATTGTAAAAGCATTTGTTAAAGGATTTCTAGCAAGATTTGCTTGCAATAATGTCATAAACAGCTACCAATAAAGCACAGAATAACATTAAAATACGTCTTGTTTCTCTTCCGCAATTCGTTCAACCCTAAACCTTTACTCCGAATTAAAACAGTACAGCCTCCAATTACCCTAACCGTCCTAACCCTCCAGTTCCCGAGTCACGTATCCAAATCCATTCCATCATTCGTGCACAATAAAGAACGGGCACTCAACCAACAAAGAAGCCGTAATTTACCGTCCTCCGTCATTTCCTTTAACGGAACCGATTGGACTCTGCAGGAGCAACTTCATGGATGTTAGTCTCATCCAATTTTGCAGAACTGTTGTTCTGAAGTCTCCGAGTCCAATGAGATTGTATTCCAAAGGTTCCATTACCGATCTGACGTGGAAGTGGTGGTGGCAAGTTGGTAATAGCATTACAAAGTTTGCTAAAGAGCGTGTAACGTGTGACCGAGGAATAACGTCTAGGGCACACGGACCCGGCGCTAATTCGATTGCCGTCGACGCTGTTGGCTGAAAAATAAGCTTGGTTTTCACTTTGTGGTGTTTGGTGTTCATTGGGCTGTTTTCAAGGATTGATTGTATTGCTGACTTAGGATTCTTTTGAAGAGTAAGTTACAACAAAGATTTTTAGTTTTAGAGAAAAAACGCTTAAATGTACAAAATAATCTATGACCTTTTCACATTGCTTTTCACCTTCATGAATACCTTATCAAGAATCTCTGAAGCATGTATTTAACATAACACACATGTAAAGTCAACAGCAACATAAAGAGTTTTCGCATAATTCTCCATATTGTACAAGATAATAGAACATTCACCACCCGCGCTGTATGTAGAGTTAAACGTTACCAGACGCGGCAGCTATTAGCAAAACGTAAAGACATTTCACACGAGCTGATTGCAGACTGAACTTAACACACTCAAGAACGCGAACGAGTGTCATTAACTCGAACATCAGTTCGCAATTTCGCTGCTAATTTACATTTTCGCCTCTAGATGCTTAATAAGCCCTCGCGAGTTGGTAAAGCACCCTGTAATCTTTGCTCGAGCGGTTATATCCGGATGAAGGCGGCGCGAACCGGTTATAACCGGGCCAAAGCGGCTGCAACTGGATTATGTGACGGTGTTCTTGATAGATTTGCATTTGTTTAATTTCTTAGTGTTATAATCTGGTGTTTATGAGTTTATATTATACATTTCTGTGTAGATTAACTTGGTTGTTAAATTAAGATGATCGTAGCAATGTAGAGCTGAAATTCACATTGTTAAGGTTTAATTATTATATTTTTATAAAAAGTGACATAACTGCATATCAATAACTCATTCGTTCATAATTGATAAGCACTGATAATGGTATGGCCGTTGGACTGCCAAGTGAAAGTCGCAAGTACAAACTCCGACACGCAACAATGTCTTTTCAAATTCATGTATTATAAACTAGTTATCAGTTGTTAAAAACGGTGAAGGAAAACGTGGGGAAACCGGCACGCCTGAGATTTTTCAACGGTGTGTAAAGCCATGTCAGAGACAGGCGGTTTAAACTCTGACACTAGGTTGTACATCAACCATAATATAAGAAGAAGATTAATTCGTTTATAAAAATCACTTATTCATAACCATATAGTACTTTGAATACAATAACTCCTTCATACCTCTTTCAAGACGATATTATAAAATGTAACATGAAGAGAGAATATACAAACGTTCAGTATCGCGGAAGCAACAGCTTGCGCGCAACATGGCCAACTGTTTCATTAAGATTCCATTTAGAAACCTTCAGCAGCAGAATGGAAATATTCAGCATACAATAACAAGAAAATACACATAATTATTCATTCATTCAAAACCACAAAGCAGATAGGCAAGTGATATTCAAGTAAAATCGAATCAATTCCAAAATAAATCAATTTATATTGTCTCTAAGCCAAATAAGACCAGACGACTATAACGAACTTTAAACTTAAAAAACTTTCCAAAGACCGAACATCCGATAGTACTCCCGTACAAAGTCACATCACCCCTCAAAAGTTGGAGTGTACACAGTAATTAAACCGGCAGCGGCAGCGCTATCCAATTGGGGGCGTCGCGAGCTAACCTTGTTTGTGCGTTCTTTGAAGAGGTTGCGGCACGGACCACTAGATGGCGCTACTTGTAACTAAGTTTGCGCGAGTACGTTTCGGAGCTTGGTTGGTCTTTTGCAAATGTAACTGCAGGTATATTTAGTTTTGCATGGTAAGATCTTCGTGATTAATTAAGTTTTTGTGCTTTATAAACTTTGTTCATAATTCTATTGTCGGATAAAACAGAGGAGTACATGGAATTACGATCAGTTTTTGAGAAATACTTATAGTTATTTGTAGCTGCTTCATCATCAGCAGCCGCTTGCAGTCCACTACTGGATGCATAAAGCAGCAGAACTGGCGCTGTGGTATACAAAAAAATATTTTTGGATGAAATATAGGATTATACTTCGTATAACCGCAAGAAAAGTTGTTAAAAATGTAATTTAGATATTAGGGTCCTATTCTAAGAGCAGTTTATGACAAAATAATGAAGACAGATATTTCAACGTTAAAAAAATTGTGATGCCTCCAACACATTTACAGCAGTGTTAAAATTCTTCAAACATTTACATTTATTAGCACAAAAATTAACAGCGCTGAAGCTACGAAACCCTTTCGCCATTTTAAAAATTAACTCCTCACTTAATTCGGTTCGTTCTGCGACGGTTATTGAATTAGCCAACTATCCAGCTAAGTGGGTTAAACTGGGCTGGAGTTGGGACTCACTGGGCACCGAAAATGTTTCCGTTAAGACGTTGTCCAATTGGATTTCTGGAAATTTCTTGAGTTTTCAACAGTAAGGTTGGCTTCTTTATTATGTGTTAGCGTATGTTTTTTTTAGTAAAATTTTGAGCGAAGAAAAATTGATCAGGAAATAGTACGTGGAGTAAATAAATGACTATACAAACTGCTCTCAAATTTCTAGAGTATCTATTTCTAAAGTAAATACTGCATGGTTATGATTATTTTGCCGTACCCATGCTGCCCAAATTTCACATATCACAACCCTCTTTACTCTTCTAAGACGCACGAATCCAACATGGACAAACTATTAAGTATGAGTATACTTTAGACTCAATGGTTTATCGCATTAGTTCTCTCTACTAATGATTAGATTCTGTTGAATGAACCAGTAACTAAACTGAGTTTAAGATACGATGAAGATCAGACTAATACAGTTTTTGAGTGTGTTTGTATGTTTATTACTCTTCACGCTCAAACGGCTAGACCGATTTTGATGAAATTTCATATGGAGGTGGCTGACACCCTGTATTACCACATAGGCTTTTTATCCCAAAAAATGTAGCAGGTGACACCGCGGGGCGCAGCTACTAATACAATAAAGGTAACACAAAAAAAGAATATTTAATATTCTCAAAATCAAAATTTTGAAGAATATTCTAATGCAAGCATTAGCATATCAAACGAAAATTTAAGAGACGCTAAGAATACCAACGACA
Organism: Abrostola triplasia; assembly: GCA_946251915.1. Lineage (NCBI taxonomy): Eukaryota > Metazoa > Arthropoda > Insecta > Lepidoptera > Noctuidae > Abrostola > Abrostola triplasia. Next base: position 587,418 of record OX276438.1, read on the forward strand.
ATAATATAATTACTGCCTTCCAAAACTCATTAAAGACCCCCCGAAACAGGAAGGGGGGGGGGACCTGCACACCAGAACATTCAAAAGTACCAAACATTACTATTCATAGTGAGTCTGAGAGGCGTTAAGCCGTTGCTGCAAGTAAATACTGGATAGTTCCAACTGCGAACAATCACAGAATACAGTTAGCAGACGAATTTTAAATGAACACCGTACAAGAAACGACGTCTAGTTTCATAAATTCTTAATTAATTTACTCAATGCAATAAATATAATTTTGGAATCAGTTTTGGGAAGTCGGTTGAGACGGAATTATGGGAAGTTAAAGTGTTTGGAAATTTGAGAAAGAGATAGCGGCTTAGCACTTAACAATATCACAATAAGTGAAAGTTAGTCTATAATTTTGTAGATAGTTTCCGTCACGTAAAACGTGTTTTTCATTCCAGTGTAATCCCAAGTGTTACGCAATAAGTAAAGTACCTATAATGATTCTGCAATAAAACAATTACACAATAGTCCAGGGCCATAGTAAGCGACTATATCTGAATGCAAACTCAGTGGCTGATAGGCGCTCAGCGTTCTTTTTACGTGACGGGAACTATAAGCCAGGTTTTTCGTGTAATAAAAATGATATTTTTGTGATATCACATATACTTAGCACACATCTGATAATAATAAAAACTCAGTAACACTTTGCTAAATCCGGGATTTAAACCCAAGACCTCATATTCAGCAGTTGCGTTTAGAGATCACTAGACCAACGAGAATAAAGATACTATTGGACAATCAATGGGTAAATTCGTGTCAAAAGCGTGTCAATTATTGCATGGTAGCTAGGTATATTTACGTGTTATTTCTAACACAAGCAAGTATAGAGAACAAAGGCTAGCAATTAAAATAACACTCAAACGCTTCACAGAAACAATAAAATTACCTGCTACAATAATCTACCTAACACGTCGAAAAGCAATACATTAAAACATAATTTAGAGCGCTCTTAATTTCGTTGTAAAACTCACTCGTAAAAAGGTAATTAGAAAAGAATGTGTGTTCATAACCCATCGGGCGCGATACACCGCTGCCACAGTGTAGAGGAGTTATTCCTATTTCACTTCATTAACTGGCAGTACGCGAGAATAATGTGACGTATATTTACGATATGTGGCACGTTTGTGTATTGTGTGAAATGAGTTTTGGAATTGCTGTTTTTCATCGTTAAAAACTTTGTGGGTTTGCTGTTAAGATCGTGCTTTTGTCGACGGTTGGTTTTGAGTTTTATATTTGCATCAGGTCGTTTTGCCAATGAACAATCAATGTGTAATTAAAAATCTACGTCAAAAATCGCTCGGCAGCAACGTTGATTGAGTAGTCAATAAGCAACTGAGAAAAAAAATAATTAATTAAAAATATGAAACGATGCTGTCGTCTTTACCAATCTCACTTCAAAATAAATGTCTACAAAGTCAAAATATCAAACAAATAAACTCAACGAATAAAAAAATAAATTCCATCATAAAAGATGAGTAGGTACCTAAGGTCCTACCCGTATATTTTAAAACAACTTCTTTTGATAGCTTGACAGCGCTGTCAAATTTGACAGCGCCGGTTGACACTCCACGATTGTGCCAGTTTTGATTGCGAAATAGTAATTTCTTATGAAAATTGTTCAGCTGAGACGATTGCTACTGAAAACTTTTGTTCTTTTCGTTTTATGACAAAAGACAACAATTATGAGTCGTTGTTCGTCACCGTGAAATTAAAAAGTAACTATAATACAAAGGCTTAAGCTTATTGTTTGAATTCAGTCTCAGTGTAGGTCTTATCGTATGGTTCATGAACAACCTGGTGTCATAGTTTAAACCTCTAGGCCTCTGACATGGCTCTACATACCGTTGAAAAATCTCTCAGGTGTGCTGGTTTACTCACGATGTTTTCCTTCACCGTTTTTAGGAACTGATAACTAATTTATTGTACGCACATGAATTCGAAAAGACATTGGCGCTTGCCTGGATTAAAACTTGCTGCCTTTGACTTGGCAGTCCAACGGACATACCTCTCGGCTATCAGTGCTATATTAGTCTAGCGTTATTGGAGTTAAATTAGGGAATGTTTATTATTTATAGCATACGTCGACCTAATCTACGTAGTTACTGAGTTTAAGTCCCGTGCTTAAGGACACGAGTTATGTTCCCTGACGGGACAAAATTGCATGAACCGTGAGCATTTATTCTGATATTTAATGTTTGTAAAACGTTCTCAAATCATAGTAAAATGAATAAAGATTGTATGTTTAATATGACAATTTTTACCAGAACCGTGAAGCGAGTGATACGTAAATACTTATTTAACTTGGCAATAATCTTCCTCGTTAAACAACGTTACACAATTTTCTCATTAAGGAAGGAAAAATACCTTAATTATAATTGATGTAGAATTAATTAAAAATTAACAGCAAAAAACTTAATATTTTGTACCTTTTTGGAAATTTAATTAATTGTGTAACAGTATATCCGAGACTAATAACGTTTCAAATTTTTCTTTATCTTTTTAAGTAAAACCTGGTTATTTTTGTCTTTTTTTCTTCCTTCATCCATTAATGACGACCTGATCGGCGCCGTGGCTAAGCGATTGAACTGCTGCGCCAGGGATTGTGGGTTCGATTTATGCAGGGACAAAATTTGTGTAATCCGTACAAGTTTGTCCCGAGTCTGGGTGTATGTCTATTGTTAGTGTGGTTTTATTTCATGTAATAGCTATTCAACTTGGACATAAAATACCTGTAGGTACTTATAAAAGAGTATCGACAAAGTAGAAAAATAACATCATACTGGCGTCCATGTATTACACTGCATCAATAATATTGAACACGACATTGAATAATAAAAAACCACGATGACAATCCCCTTTGTAAACTGCACAGTGCACAAAAACTAAACCATTTATAAGTCAAAAACTTCAATATGACCACTCAAAAATATTTCAGTGCCTAACGCAATTAGAGACATAAAGCGAAACGCTTTCAAAACGTACATGTCACTGAGAGCCTGTTATTGGCGGACCAACATTATGTTTGCAATCACAAAAACAGGAATTGTTACCCTATTTTGTATACAGTAGAGCTGAAAATAGATTTTGGGGAGTGCAAAATAAATTTTTGTTTCGCAAAGCTGCCCAGAGACAAATGACAGTGATATTGGCAGTTAAACCGACTAGCGTCGGTCGGCGTTTTTTGTCCAGAGTTTTTAAGTTCGGCCTACTGTGCGGTATAAAGACTGCAGCGTTAGATTTTTTGATATGCTTCTTGGCATTTTTTCCGGTTTACCTTTCTTGTCAGGTCTAAGTACATACTATTATCAACAGGTCCTAAAACTAGAACCTTTATAACATACACAACATAAAATCACGCCAGTATTCTCCGAAGGGGTAGGCAGAGGTATATAGTACACCCATATTTCGCCAGTTATGTAATAGGGGGTAACAATTGCCATTAACGGGCCATCAATCCTATCTCTGCTCTTTATGAATAACCTCATGGAAACTCAATAACACTTTACCAGACCCGGGATTCAAACCCAAGACATCGTGTTCGGCAGTCATGCTCAGCGACCACTAGTCTAACGAGGCAGTCATCAGAACCCTTATACCTTTGTATATTGAGTCCCGCATGTTTCCACTTGGGGTAGGCAATTGTTTTTTTTATGATTAAATTACATCTCATGTGGTATGTGAACTTGTAAAATGTCTCTGATGCAAGTAACATAGGTACATAAATCGAGACTTACGCTTTCAAATGAGATTGCAACAGCAACTACCGATCCCTTCATGGAGTCTAGCAGTAAAATCATACATAATAAGAAAACTAGCCTGGAATGAAATTTAAACGTTCTACGTGTCAAAGCTCCCAATAACCCTTATCCGTATCCCACCAAAGAATAATTATAAACCGCGATTCACACGAACAAACCGCTTACCATAACTAAACACGATCTCCAAAACAACACCCTATAAATTAACCCCAGTCTATAAAACGAACAACTTTATCACGCACACCGAGCAATGATTTACCGCGTTTCAGACCGTGTACCCACTCGTATAATTCATTTTAATGAGCATTTACCAGACAACAACAGGTTCAGTGTCGTGTTCGCTCTGTGATGCATGATTATATTGTTATTGATGATACGCGTCGGTAATTGAAAGACTGTAATTGGTGCTCAGCTCTCGTCTGGGCTGAGAGGTTCGATGGAAAAATGAGCCTGTATTTGGTTGGCGGCGATGTTCTGATAAAGCAGGTGCAGTCGGTTCAATCCTTGTGACAGTATAAGACATTAATGTTGATCTAGAATATTCTAGTGTTTAGGGATCTAATCTGTAAATTTAAAGAAAATCTGTAAAATATAACTGGCCTATCCGAATGGTTTTCCACCTCCCCACCACCTTTCCTCCCGTGGGTGTTGTAAGAGGCGACTACGGGAAAATCTAGAAGATGGGCAGCAGCGTCTTCTTTAACTTCACCACCAATACTGTCATCCCCAAGCCACTTGCGCGTAGCAACCTCCCTCCCCCACTTCAAGGCGAAGACCTTTGTTCAACACTGAACGTGTTCTGACTGATAATGACAACTGGCCTGCGTCGTTATTTTTTAATAAAAAAACTATTTTGTTCGTATTATATATACTGCCATACTCTGACTCATCTCATTGTAGGTGCATTTTACAGACGTGAAAAATCACTACGCCAAAACGCTTATCCAATTTTGAAAGATGGTTGACTTTATCCAGTGCATAGTAAACACCTATAACTCCAAGCGCAACAATCCAATTTTACCTCTGCACCAGTTGGATCATCTAGCGTTATAATCAAAAAATTCCTTTCCCATAACAAAAGGCATTAAAACAACAATAACTTTTGCCGCCCTAATATCTTTTACTACAAACACAGGTGTAATAACACCTTAAACACCACTCAAGCTCAGGCGCTGCAATCTGCGTTCATGAGTTATAACAGTAGGAGCCAGTGGTCACGTGCCGCTCTCCTGGTTTATGGGAGACTTACGCTCGCCACAGCGCTATACCAGTGGATTTTATACACTAAAGTGCTTGTAAGAATGGACGGCTTTAAATAGCTGTTGTCTTTTATTTGTTAGTTTACGCGTTGTGAGAATCCCGGCTTCGGAGGGTTTGTTATGATTTAGGACGAATTTTAAACTTAATATAGTTCAGCTCTAGAACTGTTTGTCCACGCTGAGTTATATTATGTGGACGGATTATATTAAATCTAGAGCTGTGGGATCAAAAATACTAATTTAATTTATTTCCGGGGAAGCGGGTTGTAGGAGGTAACGAAATATAACCTAAAAAATAACCTAAAATTCTTTTATTTCTAATAGTTAAACTTATTTTGTAATTCATGGTCTTCTTCTTCTTCTTCTTATCGTATGTTTGATAAACAACTTGGTGTCAAAGTTTAAACCACCTGTCAGTCGCAGTCCAACAGTCATACCACTCGGCATCCATGGTTGTAACTTAAGCACACTTCACATAATTATGGTATTGAATTTCCCTGTAAAATAAACCTAATTGCCTTTTTCACCCAAGTTAAGGTCAACCCCGACAGATCCGGCTCTGTTCCCAGTCGCTGAAATAACTAAACTGTAATAACTGTTTAAACTGCACTTGACGCAGTCTGCGCCGCAAGATAAACACAGAATACTCTATATTTTAACTAATGCTAACTACGAGGTGCGCGAAAAACCGTTCGTTATAGAGATAGTTTCGTTTTTGCATAATCTCCTAACTTTGCCCCTATATCGCTTATGGGTCAGTGGTCCTCAAATTCAGTTTAGCGAAACTGTTTGAATATATTCATAGTTTAGGGTTTGTTATTTTATGCGATTATTTATCGTACTTGTTTTGTTATTTTTGGGTATTTGCATGTATAATTGGCTATCTGCCCCAATTGCTGTAGTTGCAAATGTGGCTCCAGATTATTTGTAAATGTTATTTAATCACTGGTGTCAAGGAGTATTACTATAGATTCACTTACTCCTAGTAATCTAGAAGTAATGGGCCAATGAGATCAAGACGGGCAAAAACTTTATTTAAGGATTACTCAAAACAATTTTTCTTGAAAAGGTTCAACCATAACAGATTATAAGAAAAATGCAATTCGCTGTTCAAACAATAGAGAAACTACCTAAATCACAATGGTTTGATGTTCTAGCATTGTTATTGCCCGCTTAAAGTCCACATGTGATGCTTGGAAGGAAGTAAGATGCTGACAAAGCCCAAGCCTTTGCCACACAGGCCGATGGGTCATGATGACGATGCCATTAACGCAATCACGACCAAAAAGAAACAAAAAGCAAGACGTGTCTACCTGGATTTATATAAGCCTGTAACTGTCACCCTGCAGGGCAAAGGCGTCTTCTCTTATAAAGATTGAGAAGGATTGAGCATTGATCACCACGCTAGCTCACCACGAGAGAGCGATTACCTACCTAGATTAGTATTCAATTAACAAGAAACCAATCACGTCATTGATTTTTCCGCAACCACAGTAATACCCACTTAATGAAAACTCATTTACAACGGGCGTTCGGTATTCCTGTGTTTATCAGTAAACACGGCATTACGGCGGTGAATCAGGAGCGGTTTGGCTCGACGACAAATCGGGGTATAAATCAAGAGGGGATGCCCCCTCTACCCCCCTCCTCCCCTCCGCAGCCCCCGCAGCGCGCATTACACCGCTTTTAATGATTCATGTTTTGTTTAAACTTAATTAGAGCATTGCATGGTATCTTGCAACGAGGTTTGTAATGTTTTGTTGTATGGGATGAATCTGGCTGACGTTAGTTAGTGGTGTCACCAGCTTTGTAAGTATGCAGCTGTGCTCACGAGGTTATTAGTATGAGTTTCAGCGTAGTTCTTGGTTTTAATTGCTTGAAACATATTTGTACATGCATCTGATAATCTGTACATATAAAAGCTAGTACATAATAAGGAGTCTACATAGTACACATAAATATGTAAATTTAAGTCTTTGTATTGCAGGTTTTTTTTTAGATTTTGTGTAGATACGGAAAAAATGTGTTTTTTACAACACGAAATACTTAATTTTTCGTTTTATCACAAGAATGTAAGAAAAAACACACATTAGACACAGATATTAAATAGCGGTAAAGTTAGATTAATCATAAAAACTTGAAGAACTACAATAATACGAAAATCCCATCACCTAGATTCGAGCCCGCTACCCCAAAACCCGCAATCTTCACCAAACCCTGGTCTTGCTTCGGTATTCCCTCCGTAATTAGAAAGCCACTAATTGGACCCGTTAGGTTACCTTTAACGTTGACAAATCTGTGAACTCAACAGTTAAATGGGTTCCAACATTTTGATATTATGCAGTCACTTTACCGCCACAGTATTCAGTATGCTGGTATTACATACTGGTTGGTTCTAATCTGATTGGAAAGCTGTTATGCTGCTTGATGATGCAGAAACTCAACATACCTACATATTATTTATTTTAAAAAGCTATGAAGTTTACTCTTTAGTACTTCTCGTATTAACTCTCTCCATCGCTGCAACATCGACGCCCGGTATGTGGACGTGCTCAAGGAGCTATATAGCTCAGCAACTATGCAGGTAAAACTGCATGATCTTACGGACCCTATTCCAATCAAGAGGGGGGTGAGACAGGGAGACACTATTTCACCTAAGCTTTTTACAGCTGTCCTAGAGGACATAATCAAAACGCTTGAATGGCAAAAATATGGTATTAACATCAATGGTGTTCCCCTGTCACATCTGAGGTTTGCAGACGACCTGGTGCTCTTTGCAGAGAAGATAGAGGACCTCCAATCCATGTTGGAGGATCTAAATCATGCTTCTTTAAGAGTAGGCTTAAAGATGAATATGGCGAAGACTAAGGTTATGTCCAACATTTCTGGTACTTCGACTCCAAATGTCACTATTGGAGGCGGAAGACTAGAAGTTGTGGACAACTACATATACCTTGGCCATATTCTATCTTTTGGCAAACAACATCAAAATAGGGAAATCTCCAGACGCGTACAACTGGCATGGGCAGCATTCGGAAAACTAGAGGATGTACTGAAGTCACGTCAGATCCCACAGTGTCTAAAAACCCGTCTCTTTAACCAGTGTGTCCTCCCAACTATGACATACGGAGCCGAGACATGGACGCTAACCAAAGAGGCTGTGCATAGAATTAGAGTAGCGCAGAGAGCCATGGAGCGAGCCATGCTCGGCATCAAGATCCAAGACCGTATACCTAATGTCGTGATCCGACAGCGAACTAAAGTTCACGATGTTGGAAAGCGCATTACGGAGCTAAAATGGAGTTGGGCAGGACACTTAGCTAGACGAGGTGACGACAGGTGGAGTAAGGCATTGACAGAATGGTGGCCAAGAACGAGCAAGCGAAGCGTAGGTCGTCCGGCAGCGAGATGGGTCGACGACATAATAAAGATCGCGGGGCGCACCTGGACAAGATTGGCACAGGACCGCGGCGGATGGCACTGTTTAAGGGAGGCTTATACCCAGCAGTGGGATACTGAAGGCTGTGGATGATGATGATGATGACTTCTCGTATTGGTACTGACACTGATAGTCGAGTGTTATGACCGTTGGACTGTCAAAAGTTGCAAATTCAAACATTGGCAGGTACCAATATCTTTTCGAATGCATGTGTGTATTATAAATTAGTTATTAGTTGCTAAAAACAATGAATGAAAACATCGTGAAGAAACCGGCACACATGAAAGAATTTTCAATGGTGTGTAAAGCAATGTCAGGTGGCTCCGAAACCGCGAGAAAGCTAATACAAAGGTTTCAGCTCGAACTTTGAAACAAAAGCGTTATCGAGCATTTAACATCACATTGACATTTAATATTACATGTGACAATCTAACACACCATTACACGAAGCACCTCATTCCAAAACCCAGTGAAAACCAATAAATCAACAACTTTTTTCATATTCACAACTTTCGTAAGGCCCAAAAGATGTCGTCGGCACATCCTATCCCATCCCATCCCATTAATTTCGTTCCCTTCACCGCCAGTTTTTCAACTCATACAATTTTAATTCAAGACCATCTACCCCCAACATATAACTTCAGCATTTTTCCTACTAATATTTCCCTCGTGAACTATGCATGTGGCTTGTGAAAAATGAAGGTTCTGGAAAGCACTTTACACTTCACGATACGTATTATTGATCATAGTTACTACTATTCTCTGCGTCGTTTGTAATTTCACCACCAATACTGCAAACCTCAAGTCGCTTGCCAAGCGTGGGGATTATGACACCTCCCCCCTCTCTTAGGGAAGATGTCTTTCTTCAACAGTTGACTTCTTTCGGCTGATGATGACTAATATAAGCGTTTTTCTCGCAACTTTGTTTATCAAACATAAATGCAACTGAAAATTTCGAACTTAATTTTCTAGTTTCGTTGATAATTATGCGATTCAGTAAATTGTACATACTTTGAAGTGCGTTTTTAGCTGTTATATACAGATGTTGCTCTTATACGTTCACAAAACCAAATTATGTGATAGCAGCGAGTCTGAACTGATATATAAAATACCTAAAAGATCACGCAAGCATAAATATACCAGCATTCAATTCAACGCGCCAAGCGACCGTTACAAATTGTCAGGAATCATCAATCTTTTCTAAATCGCCACGTAAATAAAACGGCGGACTAAATCGTGTCGGGTCCGTGTCGTGGGGTATAAACCGCCGAGTATTTATGATGCAGTGTGAGTAGTGCACATGGCGGTGCGGTCGCGTGATTAATAGTCGAATTACCAGCGCCGACACCTAGTGTGTTCTTCGCTTTATGTCGGGCGGTACTGGTGACGCTGTTCGTATAGCTCACACCATATTGTGAGTGTTTAACTTAGATCATTGGTTATTAGATTGCCTGGTTAGAAAAGTTGTTGAGTATACCTATCATAATTTAATTTTTAAATTTAATGTAAACGCCTTAAGTAGTCTTGGCATATAAAAAAACCTGCCTCGTTGGTCGATTAGTGTGATGGCTGAGCTCGAGGTCCTGGGTTCGAATCCCAGGTCGGGAAAAGTGTTTTAAGGTTTTACAATTAGATGATTTTCAGTAGAAGCATGGAGTCTGGATTTGTGCCCGGTTGATGGAAATAGGCTTGCCCTCTATTGAAATAAGACCTATAACATAACTCGCGAAATGTGGGTGCACTACACAAACCCACTTGTGTTTATAGAAAAAGCTGTAATGTGGTAAGGATTTAGTGCCAAAAAAAACTTATCAACTAGGTACCCCGGGACTAAAACCACAAGAGAAAAACGTTGCCGAATAGTTTAGAGCATTCTTCTTACGAGAGCCGAGGCATCCCGAAAATCACCTGCAATTTCCTCTATATGGCTTATAGTAGTTACTCTTAATTAATCACGTGGCTTATCCCATGGGCGGCTTTGTCTTCCATCCCCGAAATCGTAGACAGCACCAGAAAGCTACCTTGAAGATAAATGTGCAACCTATTCCCTGTTCGAGAATAAGGGGAAATACGTAACTGTGTTGATTCTCTTTTGTTTATTTTTAAAAACATCGCCCAACTGTAGCAATTTCTCCTGGCGTGCTATTCTGAAGACTTCAATTACGAACTCACTTCTAAATACGCGGTGAGATTATATAGATATGAATCACGCGGAGTGGGAGTGAGAATGAAAATGAGAATGTTGACTTTTTTCTATACAATTTGTTGAATCAAATGACAAGAATTACAGCCGAGATGAGAAGCGAAGTGACTAGCGAGATGATGTTTGTGTTTGGTTTTCTGCTAGTTCAATAACCGATGAAAAAACGCGATTTTTTAAATTATTTGCTCGAATTTTGGACGGGATTTAAAAATCAAATTGTTCGACCCCTAATGTACATACATTTTTGCTAAAAAGTAAATAAAACGTAATGAAAAACGGAAACCTTTATGAAATGTCATGCATACCTTTTTAAATAATTATTTTTTCATCATTACCATCACTTAGATCAAATCATTTTGCATTATTAGATCCTAAATCCATCTCAAACTTAGGTCTTGACTCTTGACCTAACACCACTAATACATAAAGGTCACTGTGGTTTGGACAAATGACAAATCACCATATAAATCAGCCGGCGTGGCACCTGCAGTTTGCCCCAGTTCGAGCATACGCCACAGTTTGCCCCACATATGGGCAAACATTGCGTTTTTAATGAGACTTGCATTTGTCTATGCGATAAGTGTCTTTAATTTATTGTTAGAGTTTATCTTTGAATGTTTTTTTACAAAAGTGTGCGTGTTATTTAAATTGTGTTAGATTTATGTACTGTTGTGAATGCGGCTTCGTTGGCAAGAAGTCAGCCCGTCTAAATAAATATAACTTTAATAAAGCAATATTATTATTTACATTATGTCACTTTGTTAGTGTCTTTATCAAAAATGTTGTTAAATATTCAATGTATTAAATATTATTATTCTGATAAAGTTCACCATTTAAGTTTTACTTCAAATTGAATATGAAAAATATGAGTGACACGAACGGGTTTTAAACCCGCCGAACCGTGGTGCAGCTCTTGCTAGCTCCCGTGACATTCATGATTAAATTTAAAAATGTAACTATCCACATTCCAAAAACTATAACAAACCCAAAAGTGTGTATTCCCGTCAATTTCTTTAAGAACATAATTATGTATTATCAGCCTAATTAACATGTAAACGTAACGTCTAAGTTAAACACCACATCCCCATTAATGTCGGTACCACACAAATCTTTACAGCTATTTACTTAAACGTTCCAAATTGAAAGTCAACAATTAAGCGAGTTACACACGCGCGACAACAAAAGGGTTTCAGTTGCGAATATAATTTATTAACTTTGTGCGCACGATTCCAAACTAGTGAATGTTTTATATGTTTTATGAAATCGCGACGATGCAGTAACGTTATCGAACTGCGAACGACGTATTGGAAATGGTAAATGACAGTTTCGTGTCCGATTTTTAAACGTCGACTTTTTGCGATTGTGTGCACTGGGGCGTACTGCGGCGTCGCTTGGCATTTTTGTTGTTTATTAATTGGTGAGTGCATAGCCTAAGTTCTTTTTTTTCGGGATAGCTATGTTATTGCCGATGACACCGAGTGGGGTCTTATTCGGGGTCACCGGGCTCAAGTCTGATTTCATTTGACATTCGAATTTTTGGATCATTGACTATAAATATGAGTGTAAAACATGTATCTTACTTTTAAAATGACAGAGTTCTATGTTCATCCCCTTAGGGATGGAACATCAGATTTTTTTTTAACTTTTTCGATCTCTTTGTCTTCGATGTAGTGGAACATTGAACGACCAAACAAAATAGGTAAACTTTTTATTATTTCTTCTATTACACATCAAAGAAAAGGTTTTATATTAGGTGTAATACATTCCAAGTAATTGGGTTCCAAGTTGTTGACCTAATTAATACTAACGGGATTGCACTAATAGTTATGGTCAGAAATGACTACTGATTTTTAACTTATCAACGACACAAACCGAGCTGCCAAAGCCTAATTGACTAATGATTTATATCATATTTATTTAAACAAATATTAAACTTTTTCTGACAAACACGCACCGCGATAGTGAAGCGCTTCACAACGAACGAATGATTTATCGTTCGTTCAAATGAATGATGAATGTGTGAGTGAATGTAAAAACTTCGCAACCTATGAATGATTGCGTTCCGAATGAAAATGACGAGACCATGTAATTTGTGAAACCTATTCATTAATGTAATAAATGTGGATTAAATTATAAAATTAAAACATTAAGCGGAATGTTTTTGGTAAACATTTTCATCACTATTATTTTCCAAGGCTCAATGTTTTGGTTTAATTTATATTGAATTTTTAATTGCTATTTTTGTGAATGATAGTGGTATAGATTAACAAACCTGCGTAGTAGCTGAGTCATTGGGTTGCTACGCCAATACTATACCTTCGATACCTGCACGATGCAAATATTTTTGTTTCATTATCGTAAATGCGATTATTTATTCCAAGTGTTAGTGTTCGCACTTCCACATTTAAATCAGTACAGAAATTCAAGGTAAAGTCTACGGAAACCATTCTAATGTTTTTTTTAACTATCCTAATTTTTTCTGATAAAACAATTACGAAATAAAATAAATCGATAAACTACAATAAAAAATGTGAGCCGTCATGGGACGCCTGGCAGATGTGAAACACGATTAAATAAAACGCAGGTTATGTATACCGTAGTAAACAACAACGTCGAACTGAGTGAGAAGCCATACCGTACAGTCTACTACATTATAAAATATATATATATTATACGCGCTTAATATAAAGTCCAGTGTTTCATTCCTCTCCAAGACGACCTTCGATCATGGTCCTTCGAGCCGTCGCGAAGCCACGGCAAGCGTCGCCACGCCAACAATTCGGTTTACAAGTGAGCCTATAGATGTTTCACATCAAAATCTAGATTCGCGTAAGAGAAAAAAAATCCAGTTTTATATTCAGTTTTCCATAGCTTTGTCTACAAATACTAGACTTGCGCATGTCTGTCTCCACACTGCAGTGTTGAGCTGACAGCGTCAATCACATCTCTAGCGTTTTGTTCATAGTAAACTGTAGTAGCAGAAGGTCCAGTCCACACGACTCACGATATATGCACAGGTGCCGAAAGTGTCGTTAAGAATAAATAAGGCTGAGACATACATACATGACATCACGCCCACGTTCCCTGAGAGGGTAGGCAAAGTCTACCAACAGTATACCTACATTTCGCCAGTTATGTTATAGGTCCCAATTCTTAATCCTATCCAATGTTGCCGTCAACCGGGCTCAAAGCCAAACGACGTGCTGTTACTGAGAATTAAAATAAAATTACATAAAATACACACAAAATAAAGGCAAACCCGAAAAAACAGCGAGTTTTAAAAGCAGTGGGACTTCTGTGTCTACTGGTCTCTTCCAGTGTGTTGTCGCCAATCATACGTATACTCACTCCGCTTTGTGGTATACTTTCTATTTTGTTTGGGTTAACTTAACCCGTCGATATATATATTGATTGAAATATAATTTAGATTGTAACACATGACTGTATTTATTTATTTAAACGCGACAAGGAATGAAAAATGTTAAATGTTTGAAACATGTCGTGCATCGCGGCATGAGTTTTACTAATATTTTATCAGAAATAACAATAGTAGTTCTAAATTCTCGTAAAAGGAATCTATTATCGCATGAAACCCATTTAATTCTTTTTAATTTTAAACTATTAATATACTTACTTTTTTAAGTTCTCTCGAAAGGATAGGTTAGGTTTGGCTTTAACACAATACACTTAAATAATAGATTTAATTATGACGTCACAAGCCTAATAACTGCATTCAACACACCGTTTATTTATTCAACTCTAAATCGGATATTTCAGCGTAATCCCTAACAAAGTGTCGACATGTCCAAACAAGTGACGTCACGTGACGTCACCGGGCAGGTGCGCTGCTGACCGCGTCCTGCCACAGATTGATGATACTAATCCTGCGGCGACGTTGTGACGTAGGTTCCTGCCGCTGATTGGTGCATCCGGATTTAGGCTTGGTTATGGAACAGGTTTCATTTGCTTACTTTTGTTTATGATTATTAGTTTATGGAGTAAAAGCTTTTTTATTTTAGTTTAACCAATGCTAAAAAATATAAGATGTGAGTGAAAAAGCGGTGCTGTAGTTAACTCTATTAATTTACGGAAGATACCAAGAGCAAAATTATACATAATATCAAGCCCGTATTCTCCAAAGGGGTAGGCAGTGGTGCACATAGTAGTATACCAAAATTTCGCCAGTAATGTTTTAGGTCCCAATGTAATAGGGGCGAGCCTACTGCTTGCTATTAAGCGGGCAAAAATGCAGACTAAGTGCTGCTACTGAGAATTATAGAATATAAAAACTCAGAAAAACAATCCCAGGACCTCATGCTTAGCAGTCTAGACCAACGAGGCAGTATATGACAAAATTGAACTAAAATCTAAATCGTGTCCGCTTAAAGTTATTGAAGAACTTAACATAACATGTTAAAACTTGTGACGTGTTGAGTGCTCTCCGGACGTGTCGTGTCGACTGACAATTTGTTTGGTCGCCTGTCACGATGGACACGTGCGTTTATTTAAATACAAAAATGTAGGATCCAATCACATTAGTTGTACATACAACATCTGTAATATACTCCGGTGTGTGGTACAGTTTTCATCGCAGTCAGTCGTTAATGTCAACTGCTCATAAACTGCGTTTAAATCTCACTTACAATATTCGTCTTCGTTCCCATTATTATCAGTACTTAATTATAAGATGGAAAAATGTCATGCCGGAGGAAAAATGGTAGAAGAGTCGAATTTTCAGGGTGACTTGGAGTGTAGCGGTAAAGGGGGGTGAATAGAAACAAACCTTTTAAACTGATTTTACAGTAAAAAGAATAAAGATTTGTTATTACTAAGAACTCTATACTTTAAATTAAATTATATCTATCTAGAGCTATTCTTGACAATTGTAATAATTCGATATTAAAATAAATTCTAAAGTTTTGTTCTATTAACCGTTAAGTTTCGATTCACCACTTAGTTATATTTTACTTGCAAGAAACACACATTTAATAATTGTATGTAGATAAAGGTGCTATTAAAATTTGAAACGTATATTTCAACCCTGTACCGCTGTCCCACTGTGCACCGCTTACAATAATTTCCAGAAACCATCAGTTTAATTTCAAACTAATTCTACATTCTAAACAAGTTATGGCATGTCCGAGCTGGTGACGTGTCAACGGGTAGAGTGGTAGTTCCACGAATGACACGCAAGCGAGGTTTAGTTGACTAACTGATGAATTGTTGTTATTAAATGCTACTGTAAATTATTCATTGATTTCAGAAGTGCAATTTGTCAACCTAATTAATATTACCTACTGTTTCAATAAGCAGTGATAGCCGAGTGGTGTGACCATTGGACTGCTAAGTCAAAGGTCGCGTCACGCATCAACATCTTTTTGGATTCATGTGCGTCCTATAAATTAGTTATGAATACATCATAAAGGAAATCTGAAAGATTGTTCAATGGTGTGTAAAACTATGTCAGGGCCTACAGGCGGTTTAAATTCTGATACCAGGTTGATCATCAACCATACAATGAGAAAAAGACTGATTAAATACACAATTAGACACAATACCAGAAGGAGAAGACATAGGTCACTCTCCTTTATAAGGGGGGATATACTTTTCATGCCGGTTTATTGCCTCTAAAAAGTCAGTTCTGTGGTCATGGAAAGGAAAATTTATTTTCACTTCCCAATGTGTGAACTAAACCTTTAGAAAAACTACTATAATATTAACAGCTGTGTGTATAACTGTCCCACTGCAGGACAAAGGACCTCTTCTCGTATATAGATTGATCATCACGCTAGCTCACTGCGGGTTGGCGATTTCAGAAAATTCAGTCTCGGTTTCCTTACGATGTTTTCCGCCAGTGTTAGTCAGTGGTGTCTTAGAATATCTAAGATAGTATTTAAGACGTTAAACAACTTACATTGATACTTGCCGGGTTTGAATCTGCAACCTTGTGCAGACAAATCCGGTATGTTAACCACTAGGCCAACTCGACTGAATCTATCTCTATATATCTTATTTGACAATACCTATAAATCGAGTTTCTTATCTACAAAATACAAGTCAACGCCTTCTTAAAAACCAAGTCTCAGCGAACCAAAGGATTTTACTTTTTAAATTCACTTGGTGATTCAGGGCAAGCGAAGCGACCGGCCCGCACTGGTCGAGATTCATTTGTCAAACGCGGGTGCAGCCAACCGCTATTGAATATTTTATCGAGTGTATAAATGGTGTGTGTTCGGAAATAAATAGGAGCGGAGCTTTAAAGTTAGGATATAGGGGATAGAAGCGGTTTGTAGAGGAAATACAAGGGAGAAGAATGAAAATGTATTTTAAGAGTATAGGTATTGGTGGAGATTTTTTGCTATCTCTACTTCTTAAATGAAGAAAGTAAAAAGGGATTTAGGTATTGCATGGACGGTTTTAATAGATAAATAGATATATATTAAAACTATAGAACTTTTATTGTCCGATATAATGTGCGACTTTTTCTTTTTAGCAACAACCTTAGGAAGCGTTGAAAACTTTCGGATGATTTAACTTTGGTGTTCATAAAGTAGTATTGTTTTGTCTCTGACGGGGTAGACAGAGGTATTAGCATTTATCATCAGCAATGTAAGGTCTATAGAATTATATCTATTCACGCTTCTTTCGCTCATTAATTCGCATCACATTCCTCATACGCGCTCGTCACTTGACCCTATCGTAGAACATATCCGACCTAGTCCAAGTATCCGGTCTATTACCTTTTAGAACTTTCTTGGCGACGAAATAAAATGTGATCTTCTCCATCCCTCCTAGGATAACGTTATTACATTAAACAAACACGAGGAGGAACACAGCTTTTTGCTAATTGAAATTAGATATTACAATTAGCGGCGACGTTATAATTACTCCTGTTAATTTACAATGGTATGATGTTCTTTACTGTACCATGCAGGCTTATTTTAATAAGTAAGGCGAAGAGTTTCAGTCTTTTGTGGGGACTGTCACGCTTATGAGTAAATATTTACCTAAGATAATAGACACAGTTCGCTAAATATTATTTTGATAGCATAGTTTTGGACTTAATTCGCTATAACAGCACGGAGTCTAGATTTGTGCCCGGTTGATGGCAATAGGCTCGCCCCGTATTACATTGGGATCCTTAACATGACTGACAAAATATGGGTGTACGACATACTACTACCTACCCCTTCAGGGAATACAGGCGTGATGTTATATGTTAATTTTTATATGTAAATTTAAATTTTGTTATATGTAAATTTATGTTATAATTCGCTTTATTTAATTTAAGTAAATCAATAACAACCAATTGTCTGTGCTTTAATTCCTCTGCACCCTAAAGACGTAGTTCTCGTCACGTTAGAAGAACGCTAACCGTTACTTAGCTTGACTACTTTGCTATCAGTCGCTGATAAAGTTAATAAAATCGCACTACATGAGCAACGGTCGGTCCACCTGGCTGCAAGAGGCTCTACTTCTCTACATACGTCATAACACGAGTGACGCATGCAAAGGTCCGCACTCCGCAGCATCCTAACCCTGGCGATACGCGTGAAAGCGCATCGGAACGTTGCAGCCGTAATGTAGTGCACCGTTAAGAGGGCAACGTGTAAAGTATGCGAACTAAATGTGAGCTATAAATTCTGGCGGCTGCACCCAGCCCCGCATTGGCAACGGTTTATGTGGTGGATATACGGGTGGAGAGGATGGTGAGCTTGCTTGATGCTATTTATTGAGGCAACAACTATTTTAACAGTGTTTCTTAATGTACTGAAGCTAAAGGCCAATCTCAAAAAAAGTAAATACGAAACTTCCATTTTACGAAGTTATAGTCAAAAGTGTGCAGTGTGTGCAAGGACATATTCCCCCGGACAATATAAAAATCTATTATTTACTAACGAAGAAAAAATTCTTAGAGGTTAACCTAAGGACGCAATGAGCTTCTAAGATCATCATCATCAGCCGGAAGACGTCCACTGTTTAACCAAAGGCTTTCCCCTTAGAATGCCATAATGAACGAATACTTGCCATTTGCATCCACCAGTTGCCCTCTGACCTCTGCCTATTTAGTAGAGGCTTACCAACAGTCACCAATACCTGTATAATGTGTTGGTGAATTCAACAAAAACAATATCTTATCCATATCTAGAACTGTATAGCTCACATTGTAACAACCCCCATAGTTGCTCAAACATGCTCATCCAACGCTAGAACTGTAAGTCCAAGATATAATACTACAAAATGCGGATAGCACAGTGGTAATTAATGTTAAACGCTGCCTGTTTTAGGCGCAGGCGGAAAAATAGGCTGATGCGTCTGAAGCCTTTGTGTCCGCGAGGAAACCTAACTAGTAATTTGGGGAAGCCTTAATTAGCATAAGCAGAGTTCCTGAGCGTCTGTCTGTTTCAGGTTTATTTTTAAACTAATAGGACGGTGTGGATTCTGCTTTTCCCTATAATTAGACGAAGTTAGTGGACTAAACTTTACGGTATTTGGTTTTCGCAATCGAGAATCGGGGGTGCATTTCACAAACATGAGACTTTTCATATACAAACACCCAGACTCTTAAAAAAAAAACAGAAATGTAAAAAATGGTCAAGCCTTATCACCAAATACGATCCAGTCCACATAGAAGAATCAAAATCTATGAAGCTCCTAAGTCTTTCTAGGTCATAAATCCGTTGAGTTATCCAAAGTATCATAGAAACATCTAGAAGCCGACTTAAACGTGAAATATAAGGCCGCGACCGAGCCAACCCCCTCCAATTGAAAAGAGATTTGCAAAGCAAATGAGCAAAACAAAATCCCTAGGAATCAGCTGAGCAATCGACGCAATTTGTTTTATCTTCAAGAAACAAACAAATAAATTCCAATTGAGCGATTAAGGTATACCTTTCGATCAGGCATCCCAATCTAGATGAATGGAAGGATTACATGTAGGGCTGGTTCGGTATTGCCTGTTATGAAATTCTGGGTTCCCAGAATTATGGAGATTAAGGACGTTATGTTGGGATTTTTGGAAGCTCGATTGTATAAAATAATTTTAGGTCCCGTTTCATCCAATTTTTTAAGCTTGTTGAGTATAGTACCTACCGTGAAATTAATCTTCAATGATTATTATTTTTATTCACAATATAAATTTATTTTAAAAACCATTTTTTGAATTCATTGAATCTGCTACACAGTCTGCTACAACTACTTCATTATTATAACGAATAACAAACACTCTAGTACTGAAAGCCGAATTGAATATTCCACAGCAAAAATACACACAAAAATTTTGCTACCCCTGTCCTAGCTCGCAAAAACCTGGGTCCAGCAAAAACTAAAAGTCTATATAAATAAAATCGCAGCTTCCCGCGTCAATTCGGCAGCCCTGCCGGCCGGACGGTTTCATTCAGCGCGTGCGGGTCGGCGCGACTCCCACGGCATACGAACTAGGCCGGCAGATAACCGATCTTTTATCGCGAATTGATGTATGTGGCCCTTAATACTCGACTGGTTACAACCGCACTATTGTGGTCGACGAAAAATTGGCTTTAAGCTCTGGAGAGTTTATATTTAGTTATTGGACAGGATTTTTAGTTTGATAAGTTAAAACAACTAAACTTAACTTTTCATAAGAGAAGCGGCCTTTGTCCTGCAGTGATACAAGTATAGGTTGTTATTATTATAATAAAAAAAATTACTGAATTACCTATATCTTAATTTTAATTAAACACTATTAAAGCCTAAAACATTTTTTATTCGATTCAAACAATATTTGTATAAAATAATATTTAAGTGACCTTATTATATAAACCCTGTGACCCAACAGTTACACACGTACATTTCTACCCTATTAAGTATGTACCGCCTTAATAACATGTTTTAGCTCTCATTCGTCAAATAATACAAAAAAGCCCATTGTTACGCACGCGACAACAGGCCCACGCCGTAGCCGCCCCAAATTGATTAATATTGATTAAATTACCTGTACACAAGTTCTTTTAAAGCAATTTCAGCCAAGATGAAAGTTAATGAAATTATTTGTACCTCTATTTATAAGAATAGTTTTAATCACTGAATGTGTATTTTCTGTAGGCCTTGTGGTGTATGAAACGGATTCGTTTAGTTATTAAACTTTCACTAAATCAAAGGTCTTGACTGCCTCGTTGGTATACCTAGTGGTCGCTAAGCGACTGCTAAGTTTGAAGTCCTGGGTACGAATAAGGGAGTTACTTGGATTTTTCATTAGGTAATTGTCAGTAGCAGCACAGAGTCTGGATTTAGGCCCGGTGGATGGAATAAACTCGCCCCTTATTACATTGGGACCTGTAACATAACTGGCAACATAAGTGTGTATTCTCGAGTCTACCCACACTGTGACTACACCTTCAGTTTTCATAGATGTTTTGTTTAATTAGTCCTACGATAATCTTACAGACTGAACACCAATTTATTTACCTTAACAATCTAAAAAGCATAGTAGGTAGATAAAAAATCACTGCGTGGTTCTTAACACTGCAAGTGCGACGGTCGTTGTAATATATAAAAGCCGACAGGTAAAGGTCCGATCACGGACACTAGCGTCTGCTCTACACACGTTTGACCACGTGGTCGGGAGACACAGAAGATTTACTTTGAACAGACCTAATATAAATTCAACATTTTATTCCCATATTTTAACTGAAGATGACGCAATATCTCTCAATATCGCTTTATAATATTAAATGTATTGAAAACTCTAGACAAAGTTGCTTAGAATGGCTGGTGTCTTAGTTCCAATTAACGTTGTTGTGGTTCAACGAAAAGTAGGATGAAATATGGTTTAGCAAAAAATCTTGTTACTCGACTTTATCTGGTTTTATAATGAACAGGTTACTCTATATTTTTCTATCTGGAAGCTATTCACTAAAAACTTATGCAGTCATGCGATTTAACAGTCAAAGATTAAAAAGGAATTCACAATTTTAAATAACATAAAGAATGTTCTAAGCATAGTTTTGAACAAAATTTTAATTGACATCATCACGACAATCTTTACCACGTTTAAACACGTCACATAATCAGCAACATCAGTAGTCCAAGGCCTCCATTAAATCTAACCCTTAGTGATTTACGTGGGCGTTCATAACGCCCCTCGTATCACGCGTTGTGAAAAGTGAGCGTTCTGAAATGTTTATTTGTTGTGAACACGTTCTCGGTGCGTCACGTGTTGGGGACTGTGACACGTCACGGAGGTACGTGCCCCCGACGCGACGTGATAACACGTCAACTTTTATTGTGATGAGAATGGCAGTTAGATAGGTGTTTTATATTTTAGTTTCGATGTTCTGTCGACTGTCGTATGATGCGTGTGTTTGGTTGTTATTTGATTAGATTTTGGCTGAGTTGCGGTGGAAGATAATTTTTTGGTTTAAATGTTGGCATCCAATCTATGCTTACCGTGTCAAAGGCCTGCAAGTGTGTGAATTGCAAAACCGTTGGCAAAAACCTATCACCGTTTATTGATGACTAATCTTGAGTTGTGTGTGTGATGTCTTAGCTTGACCCGGTAACTAAAACAAAAGTTGTTTTCTGTACCTCTAGGCCAGCACGTCACAAAATACACTATATAATTTCCTAACATTTAATAAAAAAACCCACCAAAACAACTTAAAAGCGTTCCAAGAGTACTTAAAACGGTCTTGAACGAGTACAGTATCATTTTCCACAAAACAAACACGAAGAAATTTATTTCTCCATTTTTATTCCCTTTACTAACAAAAGGAAACCGCTTTAGTATTTCAAAAGCGCTACCACATATTTTCATAGTTAGAACAAACTAGTTTGTTGATTAATCTGATGGTTGGATGCGGGAGGTGTTTTATGGCCACATTACCTCCCCTGACTTATGGCCTTACACCAGCTGATTTCACACAGAATCTACTTGCAGCTGAGTTTTATGTGGACCAAACGGATTTTAGAGAGAAAATAATGGAAGGAACATCGGTCTTCAGGACCGATATCTGGAATTTTAGGGTTATTTTTAAAATATCAATTGACTGCCTATTTGTCTAGTAATCGCTAAGTGCGACTGCTGAGCTAAAGATCCTGGGTTCGAATCCCGGGTTGGGCTAACTGTTATTGGGTTTTTCCATTACGTAAATTCTCAGTAGCAGCACGAAATCTGGATTTAGACCCGGTTGATGGCCATAGGCTCGCCTCCTATTACATTGGGACCCACAACATAACTGGCGAAACGAGGGTATACCTCTGCCTACCCCTTTAGGTAATACAGGCGTGATACTATGAATGTTATTTAAAATATCATAACTTATAAAATCAATTTTGATATGGTAGTTAATAGTTAAAACTATGCGCAGTTAAATTATAATCTTTCCACGCTTGGCTAAACTTGCAGAATACAATTAATTTTATCTGACCAAACAGTTCAGGCAACGACATAAAAAAAGAACATTATACATCAAAGCTATTTAATATACGGAACTGTAATTAACATAGGGAATTCTCGTCCCTTGTCAAATAAACAGAGCTCCGAGCCGATCCTCTTAATTGACATTATTCACTGAGCAGCTGAAATAATTAAACGAAAGAAAATACAATTAAATTGAGGAACCTTGAATATTCATGGATCTGATCTGACCTGGTGTCAGAGTTTTGACCACCTGTAGGCCTCTGACATGTCTTTACACAACGTTGAAAAATCTCTAAGGTGTGCCGGTTTCCCCATGATGTTTTCCTGCACCATTTTTAGCAACTGATACCTAAATAGTAATGCGCACATGAATTTGAAAAGACATTGGTGTGTGCCGGGTGCACTTGTGATCTTTGACTTGGCAGTCCAACGGTCATACTACTCGGCTATATCAGGTTAATGACTTATCATCATCAGCCGGATCGTCCACTATTAAACAAAGGCCTCCCCCTCCTCTCCGATTGACAGGTGGTTTGGGGATCAAAAAATTTATGGTAGAGGAATAGAAGACGCTGCTGTCCATCTTCTGGATTTTACCTAAGTCGGCTCTTACGACACCCAACGACGAAATGGGGAGGAGCAATTCTGGCCCGTCTTCCCACGGGAATGACTATCACATGAATATGTAATGTCAGTATTCATCTTAAGCCCTTATGCGCACGTTTGTCAGTTGATAGTGTAATCCCAGAGCACTTCAATCCCTTACCTAGTTCTCCAGTTTTCGACTAGATATCACTAAAGTGTGGGTCGTTTGCGGTGCAATAAAATGGAACTCATTAATTAAATTAAATACGAAATATGATATTTATCTGCATTGCAGATGATGTTGCCCTTTTGACGCGTGTTTTAAGGGTTCACACTTAATGCTGTGGATAAGCGATAAGCGGTTAATAGATGTCGTGTTGGTAAAACCAGTGGTAACCCTGAATGTTTTGTGTTACTTCAATTGTTTTATAGTCGGTCCAGACGACATGAAACATTGTATTGATTACGAACCTGTTTAGACATTGTTCATGGCATTGAAAATGCACTGACTGTATGATAACATGTCAAAAATTATTACCTGATGTTATTGCAAACTGAATCTCTTAATAAATAACACTATATAATTATAACAATTTATATTTTCAAAAAATACACTTCACAGTTATTTAAGCAGACAAGACTCGGAATTTCCTGTAATACGCAAAAGAAGAAGCTATAAACCATTTAGCCGCTGGCCGCTTCTGCTATCAACCAAAAGTAATACAGACATAACCCGCTTGTCGCTCCTCCTGTTAACACACCCTCAGCTTTACCGTACTCGTTCACTGCACGGTAGCATCGTTCCGGCTGAATTACCAACTAGCTGGCTCCACTAATTGCCCACAAAACTTTTAAAATATTAACGTTTTGTGGAATTATCGTTGAGCGATTATTTTTAGCAAAGCTTTGCCGCGAAAAGCTTTGTAATTTGTGGCTTTGGTTATTCATTCGGGTTTTGTGCGTCAAAAGGATACATATGGAGGTTGATGATGTTGTACATTAATTATTTAGGTGTGCTGCCAACTTGCAGTTAGTTAGTTTGAGGATCAATGCTTAACCCTTCTCTATAAGTTTGAGGCCTTTCAATTTGACTTGTTAAATAGTATGTTTTTGGTGGACTTGAATTATGTCCTCCTAGCCGATTTTCGTACACGCGCCTGTACATCAGACTAGTAATCTATGCACAATATTATAGTGTAGAAGTGTAGAAAGATACATAGAGGCACATTCTATTTCCTGATGCTCAAAATCGATGAGTCAGTAAACCGACACAATCAGAATAAAATACCGAAAGTCCTATCGCTGCTTCGCCTTAAGGTCGACTGGCAGAAAATGCCTGAGACATGAAGTAAACCTTTATACATAATATATTTAAATAAATATAAGTTATAACAGCTAGAATTGCGCAAAAGTTACTGAGTCTATAGTTCTTAGAAAAAAAAAGTTATTTAGAAATTCCAAGATTTTTCTTTACTTGCGAATAAGAAAATATTGACAAAAAAGTTTTTCCAACCGATACAGAAGTTTCAAAATTCTTCAGAACACCAAAAATAACCACAATTTGTTGTTTATTGCACGCGAAGCTTTTTAATAAAGATCGAAAAACAGCGCCGTTTCGCTGAATTTTGCTTGGAGAATGAGCGCCGGAGGAATACTAATCCCCGCGTCTCGAAGCGATGCATACGCTGCGCAACCAGTTACAGTAGATCAGATACGGGATTCGAACCCAGGACCTCGTGCTCAGCAGTCGCGCTTAGCAGCCACTAGACCAACGAGGAAGACTAAAAATTTAGTAAAAAAATTTTTTTTCTTTCGCCGTTACTTTGTTTAGTCAGTCAAGATATTTTTGTATCGACTTCAAAAAAAGGCGGTTCTCAATTGGATTCTATGATTTTTCTGTAACACAAGAAATATATTTTGGAAGACAGCACTTCAATCTATTGAGATAAATTTAACCGACTTTAAAAAAGGAAGAAAAAAAGTTCTCAATTCGTGGTAAGTAGCCACTAAAATATTACTTAAATTGGAAAGATCTTGCTAGATTTTGGAAAAAAGTGGCAAGTTATCTTCGAGTTTTGTCTCTTACAGATTCAGAATCAACCTTCTGCCCTTATATTGTGTGTTGCCGCGACGAACCGTCGCAGCATGATAATACTGGATGCCTATTTATGGTACAATGGGCTCTTAGTGTAATGCTAAGCTTATTTTGAGGAGGTAAGCAGTTTAAGTGCCGATATGAGGTGGTGCGGGAGTGGTGGTGGTTGTTCATTACAAGGTGTCGTGTGTTTATAGCAGCTATCAATTAACCTTAAAATAAACATGGTCTTAATTATGAATAAGTGGTGCTCAATTGACGAATTCAGTGTGTTATGTTTTTTGTTTTAAGATTTTTATAAGAAATTTTACATAATAAGTAATTAAAACGTGAAATATGAAAAGTAAATACAACAGTATTGATATTTCTATTGTTTGTGAAACCACAATCCAGGAGCAATTCCAAGTGTGGTGCAGCGTTTTTCTACCTAAAAAAACGATTTCTTCACTATTTATAAAGGTAATAATAAAACCCACTTACGTTCACAACACACATTATCCGCACGTCTGTCACTATATTCAAAATACATTTCCTTCGTAAAACTAAAGTTTTCCAACGGTTTTATTCTCGAATATAAATTCAAATTGAGTGGGAAATGCTGGCCCCTAACTGGCAACTCTTAGGCACCGAAACCGCTCGAACACTGTACAATACACTATACTTTATTGGAATAAGAAAATTGTATTTTCTGCATTTTACACTTTCGACTGGGATGGGCTGGGATAATGCGGTAAAAAGTGGGGATTTAGAGTATTGGTTTTGATGTTTTCGTAAATAAATAACTTTTGTTTCGGGGATTTTTCGGTCAAAGATAATATTTGGACTTTTTCAGATCGCGTGATTGTGTTACTCTTGTTTTGAACGTAACATTTTTCGTTCTTAAGATACCAACCTTGATATCCGCTAACTCATTAATGTTAGTTAGAAAGATACTGGATAATTATATGCATTCTTAACAAACATCCCTGAACCTAACCAACATGCAGTACGCAAAGCTTACATTTATAAGCAAACTTCTTAATTTTAAACTACTAGCTGACAAACAAAAGCCTTTATAATTAAATATAAAAAAAACAAATACAAAGTTCCATGCAAGAATTGCATCCCACCCATGTTAAAAATCCCTGGCCATCATTACCCACAACATTCTAAGTTTGAATACAACAAATAAAAACGAAAAAAACAAAAACATCCCACAAAAACGTGCCAGTATTAAAAAGTGTGTGAAAAGCAAACAAATTACAGCTCCAGGTATTATTGCGCCATACAAAAACATACTTAAAACTCGTAAACTTGTGTATCGTATAAATTGCGTACGAGGGAAAAAAATAGCATTCATAAGTTCATTTTTCATATAACATTGTTATAACTCTCAAGTGCTGTGCCGTGTTCCTGCTAGGGATGCGACACCGGTATCCGCGTCGCGGATATTTGAAGTGAATTTTATTAGCGCTGCAAAATATTGGATGTTATTATTTTATAAACGTAAATTCATGCAGGGAGGGATTAGGATTACGATTTCCGTTCGCTGTGGAAAGACGGATTAAGAGTAATCCCGTCACCGGCTAAAAAAGCTGTAAGAGTTGACGAACTCAATTTAGACCCCATACATGATAGTAGGACTTATGGTAAGAAAAATATGGAGAAGCTTATGTCCAGCAGTGGAATGAGATATGCTGATGATGACGATGAAACAAAATAACGGTTTAAAGTGTAAAAAAAGACCCTTTGCCTACCTTTACGGGATTACAGATAATTATGATTATAAAGTATTTAAACATGTTTATTGACTTATTGACTTTTAGACGAACTGAGTTAGTTTTCAGCTTAAATAAATTTTGATATATAGCCATGTTTTCTTTAATTTAATTTAGTAATTACCATTAAGGTAAACTGAATAAAAATACACATTTGATCACTTAAATAAATTATGTTGATCTATAACTAAAAAAATAAGTTCGGCTCGCGACTCTGCCGCGTAACTAGCTCATAAATAAGGGCTCCGTTTGAGTTTGAAACTAGTTTGAAATTCCTGAATACACACGTGAGTAAAAATAGAATCATAGTAATATAGATAACACTCACGGTAGTTATAACATTTAAATAAAATTAATGATTAGCAATTTGATTAAAAGAATCATATATTCGAATTATCCCAAAATTATCCGCGGCCCATCTCTAGCTAGTGTCGGGGCGTCGTGTGCCACTTGATGCCGGGGTCAACAGTTTAAAACAATAACGCCAGAGGGTGCCTCTGGGAACCATAAATACAATATAGCGCCAACGAATTCCGTATTATTTAATATGATAATACGTTTGGTCCTTTTGACTTTTAATCTTTTAAATGGTTTTTTAATTCTTACTTCATCATGGTTTAAAAAAACAGCTTGGCAAATGTTAAGACTAGCCAACTACGCAGGAGATAATATTATGCACTCGACGCGTCAATGGGAGGATAGACCGACACAACTGGAGAGAGACCAGGCGCAGTACCAACGGCTTAGCATGCCTTCTGAAGTACGGGTACTATACAGGCGTGCTTGCCGTTATACTATTGCCATATCCCACATTGACTTGGTTGGTTGGTTGGTGGTTTTGCTGGGCATTTTCCGCACTTAGCCTCTTTTAGTGGGCCATTGTGCGTGATATAAATTTCTTCTTTTTACTCCAACCACCCCAGATCATCCCAGAAGGCGAGCAGCCTTTTCAGGTCGCTACAAGCCTCCGGTAGTGATGCTGGACCTTGGAGGATTCGGGCCCGTTGATCGGCCACACTGCTGCACTCTAGGAGCACGTGATGTGGCGTTTCTTCTGCCTCCATGCAGCCTCTGCATAGGGGGCTGTTCGCCACACCTATTGTGAACAGGTGTTTGTTTAGGGGGCAGTGTCCTGTAATTGTACCCAGTACTTTACGGATTCTGTCCCTGTTTAATTTGGTGAGGTTGCGGGCAAACTTTTTCGAAGCCGCCGGAATCGCATTCTTTGTCTGCCTGCAACCTACACAGTTTTTCCATTCTTCTTGGTGGTTTTGCTCGGTTTTGCAACGTAGCCATGTTCTCACTTGTGCCAGGGGGATTGGCAGCATTGGTTCCGGTCCATATACTGCTGTCCTTGACCCTCTTTTGGCTAGCTCATCGGCTGCGTCATTTCCTAGTGAGTTACTGTGTCCTTTGATCCATTGCAGGATGACGTTGTTTGATTCTGCTATAGACTGGAGTGTGTTATGACATTCCAGTATTAGGACAGAGGTTATCGTGTTGTTTTGTAGAGCTTGAAGGACGGATGCGCCGCCACATTGACTTATAAATTACTGGAATTGTAATCAAGTGATTGGACTTTAGCGCTTTTAAGAAGTAGTGGAAATCTAAAAATACATAATATTTTCCTTCAACTGGAGTTGTCATGTAATTTTATTAGTTAGTAATTTAGGCTTTATAAAATTCGATAATTATATATTAACGAGGGACACGGAATTAAAGATTTTTAACAGCCCATACAAATAATTTAACTGCTAACATTTTAAGAAAAAAATATTTTTAAATATGTCGGCTCAACCAAAGTGTTGGCCAAAAACATTCGAAGAAAGAATCCAAATAGAAAACATGAAGTTATATTTAAAATTACTTTAAAACTAAAACACAAACGCGACTCGACGCCGCCACTCGGCAGTTCCAGTGATTACGCTCTCGAGCGCCCCCTACCGTTTATTGTTCGCGACCGTTGACACGCTGCGCGCAGCTCGCTAAAACTCCATTGTATAATTATGTAACGTTGCTCAAGTGAGACTTTTATTTTTCACAGTTTTTTTTAATTGTCGCTCGACGTTTTGTTTCGGATATTTAGGTTGCGGCTTTTCTGGTTATGAAAAATGGTTGTGTGTGTTTTTGCGGATCTTTTGAGAAGTGTTGCCGTGTTTTGTGTCGCGTTTTTAGTTTCGTGTTTTTTTTGTACAAAGAAGTAGAAAATTAAGTTTCATTTATTTTATTCAGTGGACCGTATATTATGCTGTTTCATACATTTTATATATATTTTATTTTCAGGCAACGAAAATAGGAATTAATGATGAACAAAAGGTTTGATTAATGGAAATAAGACGTAAATTGAATAATCTTCGTATTATTTTTGGAACGATTCATTTCGTACAAAATCTTAGCCATGGTGCCGCTAAAGCAACACCTCCATGACGGGCCTTACCGCCGCTATGAAGGCGTACCCTGCGCTGGGCCTCGCAAGGCATCTTTTGCTCCAAATGGAGAATGACCTGCAATGAAAGCTCATAGTAACCTCGCTGCTCTAAAACATAATTATATTTTTTAATAGGATTAAAAAACGTGACGTTCTAACGTGCCTTGTCAACCGTCAAACTTTATTACTTCTGTTAGATTATTTGGTGTTAGCACTCATGGCTGGCTACGAGTGATCTTTGCTCTCTTTTTAGCACCCAGTTTTTGTATGACGTTATGTCGTTCTAACATCCCGCATTGCTTTTAGATCACATTGCTAAATAATGAAACTGTACAACGGGAATTGTGATTTTGTTTGTCGAAATCATAATCTTTACTCTCACAATTCGAAAGTCTGTCTGTTGGTTTGAGCCATCATAATGATCGTGGATCTGAAGGCTACTTTTAATAAAAGAACATCACGCTTGTATTTCGCGATAGGCTATACATATAGATACAGGCATTTAATCAAAAATGTATCATTCACTATCACTCCCCTCCTGTATATAGGCTTCCCTCAGTGAAATGTAAAGAATTGAGACATTGACCAGTTATTTTAAGGATTCCATGTTGAGGGCGAGCCCATTGCTAGTATCACACAATCACAATTTAGTCTGCTACTGAAAATTTTATGGATTTTGGATGGATTTCCTAATGGACGCATGTAAAGTTCGTCTGCTTAGACCAACAAAGACGACTTTTCACCCCGTTACTGCAAACTAAGAGCTTTTTATTTTATGCAAACGATGAGCATGTATTGCTTGCTGCTGTTAGAGAGACTATAAGAGCTCTATTTAGAATAAGGTTTTATTACTATTTTCTCTTATATTCCTTTTGAATTAGACATAATATTATAATATAGAATAGGAATGTAATAGAAAAAAAAATACATGGAATGTGAAAGTAGAGTGCCGCTACGTGTGATAGAAGATTCTAAGTACAGCGCACCCTGGGCGGTCCACCTCACTACCATCTTTTTTGACTGGCCAAGCTCAACACTACGGCATGAGCGTAACCTGTTCCCTTAGACATAGCTCATGCCAATACGAATAAGTCATTTACAAGCACTGTAGTTGTAACTTGTACCCTACAGTGTTTTTAGTTTAACTGACGATAAGAGCAACTTAGTTAATACTAGGTACCAGGGTAACCCTAGGCCGCACACACAACATAAAATTAAATAAAAAAGCGCTATAAAATCAAAGTGGCCGGCCTCTCATCACAGTACATTGCCGAGTCGCGACGCGTACGTCCTTTGAAAACTTTAATTAACGCATAAAATGTCACGTGGAAATAAACTGCACAGCCCTAGCGCGTGAGGGCATTAAGCGCAATTTCACTCAAATTTAGGGTTGACTCGTGTTTGAATTTTATTCGGTGTTGTATTTTTTAGAAGTTATTGCGGTTAAATTAGCTGGTAATGGAGGGTAGTTGACGCTTTGGGACTAAGCCTGAGTTCTCAGAAGTTATGTGATAGCATCGTTAATGAAGTCTTTTGCTTTTCGCAGAATATTTTAGTCCTTACTTTAGTCGGTCCAAGACGATAATTAAAAAACTGCAGTGTTCGTCAGTGTTTCGATTAATTTCTACATCTACCAAATGTTTTGTCAAGTGAAGGTTTATTATGTGGTGTCATTGCGCAGACCCAGACGATGGCATGATGAGCTGCTTGCCTACAGGAGAAACTGGTGCACTATAGCACACGACCGAATACAGTAGAAGAATGAAAGGGTCGCTTTTGCTCTGCAGTGGGACATAACAGGCTGATAAAAAAAATGAAATTAAATATTCTAGTAAAGAAATCGTTTTGATAAAGTACTCTCAAATTTACAGTTTTCAACCTTTTGTCAACCCTAGTGATTACGTTCTATGTCGTTAGGGCGTTAAGTCATAACTCTCCCTCACACTAACGCTTAGACACTGAACATATATCTGCAGGTCACACAAATATCAACACTGAAAACAAGCCCTATAAACGTGTCAGCCAAATTTGGATGTATAGGATTCTAGATTAGTGTAAATATTCTTATTTACGCAGGCAAAACTGTGGCGCAACATTGCTATCGATATCTATATTGATTGACTGCAGTTTAGTCAAAGTATCGTGATCAAGTTGCATAGGTGCCGGTATCCACACTTAAATAAAATAAAAGAATTTTGGAAGTCTGTTTCACATGCCGAAGTTCAAATGACTGAGAACAATGTATCGTGGTAATGAGAAGTCGAAGAAGCTTCAGTACTAATAGTCGAGTGGTAAGACCGTTTGACTGTGAAGTAAAAGGCCGCATGTTCAAACCCGGGAAGCACCAATGTATTTTCGAATTTATGTGCGTAATATAAATTAGTTATCAGTTGCTAATAACAATGGAGGAAAACATCGTGAAGAAACCGGTACACCTGAAGATTTTTCAATAGTATGTTAAACCATGTCAGAGGTCTTCAGCTGATTTAAACTTTGACACCAGGTTTTTTAACCATACGAAAAGACGAAGGAGAAAATACTATAATATTTCCAGATCATTCTAATTAGTTACATGTAATCATCAGTGACCTTAATTATAACGAACTAACAGTTTGTGCTATGTTGTACCTAGAACTGTATTAAGACGAGAGGTGCGCGCGTGTCCCCTGTTTGCAGTGTCTTCTTGTCGCACAAATGCTGGGGTTCGCGTGCCTCTTCGTCGCTTGGCTAATAATTATAACGTACATTTCTCTGATGTAGATATATTTTCTCTGTCTGCTAGCAAATTTCGGAATACTTTAAACAATAAAATCAAAGACTTGTAATAAAATCAAAGACTTGTAATAAAATCAAAAATAAAATAAAATCAAAGACTTGTATCTCTAGTTATTAAGAAACTTGAATTGTGTCTCACTTGTGGACGTACCAAAACATTATATTTTACATATAAACTGTGGATAACGTAGTGAGTTACACACTTATAATATGTATATGTTTGCCTACTGTCACGTGTATTTTAGTGTGTAATTGTTTGTTTTCCCGAACTAATAAATAAATAAATAAATAAATAGATATCTCAGCTTCGTAATCTGCTCGGTTAATAAAGAGACATTGTAAAGCGTGTCTTGGTCGCAAACTAATTATATATTCTCTACAAAATTAATTATTAAGTCCAGTTTGTTTACGTAATCCATTACTTTTGTCACTAAACACACCTGAGGTCTGTAGTTTGGCTACCTTGAGTGCTTTTAAGCTAACAATTTGGGTGCTAAGTCAACTAACATTTAACATAAATATTTCATGCGCTCATTACAATTACCATAACATAATTATGAGACTCCCAGAAATCTTTTATAATCTCAGAAGTACTATTTTTAATAATAATAATAACAGCTTTTATCTGTCCCAGGCAACATGGTGATTAACCATCAGTCCCTCTATAAGTATACGAGACACTGGCTTGGCCCCGCAGTTGGACATTATAGGCTGTTATTCTTTTATCATGTATAGGTAACGGTTATATAACAATTATTTAGCGGCACAATTATTGTCCAAACCATGCCCAAAATAAAAACAAAGTTATTCAAGTCCAAATTCAACTGCAAATCATACTATACCCATTCCAGAAATCGAATCCACGATCCCTAACATACCAATTAAATCAGTTATTCCATTTCCTCGTCTCTCTTAATCCCCCCACACAACACACCACAACAAGCCATTGACAAAAGGCAGCCATTTTAAAATAAAAGACATTTTCTCACAGCATTATATCAGTGAGTATAAACAGCTGGGCGTTTCATGCCCTGACCACTTGTACTACTTTATGGGCGACGTTAAATGTCTCTGCTCTAGCAACTTCGGGATTTGCTTGCAGTTCTTACGAAATGTTGGTTTAAATAGTAAAGGCTGCAACTGGTTTATGGATGGTACAATGTATGTGATGCTTGTTTAATTCATAAATAAATGAAGTGAGTTGCGTTTGTTTACCTTTTATTGTAGTGGGTTGTATAGACGAAGTATTTGCTCTTGTTATGTCATGCGACGTCTCACTTCTACAACGTAAACTGTCCTGCTTTAAGAGCTCATGGTAAGGTATGCTCTTGTCATGTCATATTCTGCTATACTTATTTACAACCCAGTATCCTAAGACATGCGCTACAGCATACATGTTGTAGAATTAAATTTTATATTATACAATCATTTTTTACACTTAAGAGTACAGTGGACTGTACGCATTATTATTTTTAAAAGCGTATCTAAATAAAAATAAATCAATTCAGTATTTAAATCTTTTTCTACTGAAAAGATAAAGCTTTCAATACTATTTACATTTCTTTTACGAAAAACCATAACTTTTGTAACGATATAAAAAAATACTTCAAAGACAGAACCAATATTTCTTTGATGCTCTTAAGTGTTATAGCAAAGGATTATCTTTTGACTGGACACACAAAACTTCTTTTGTGTTTTCCCAAAGTGGGTCTCACTTAAAATTCAGAAAAAACATTCAGACAATAGTCTTAAAAGCCCAAAGTTCGAGAGCCCTAAACACTTGAATTCGTTTCACACACGGGACCCGAACAATATAGTAATGTAGCCGAAACTTCTAAACGAATGCTTTGTGAAAAACTTTAAATATTTCATACAAAGGTAGTACCTCCCCGGGGACAAATAAGAGGTACCTTGTTAGCCCCGGGCGGCAGATATCTCGATTACTTTTCAAATAACCGTAAATTTTTCGTCAGAATTGAACCTCTTGAACACTTCGATGCCCCAAGTTTGGGAGATTGCACAAATCTATTCTTATCTCAAGACCTTGGGGTAAAAACGTGACAATTGATTTTAAATAAAAACTTTTACAAGAGACGGTTGAATTATTTTTCCTATTATTGGCACTAAGTTGTATTCAAAAGTTCGTCCATATTTTTATTATAATTCCCTAATTCAAACTACTCGTTGAAAATAGATCATATTATCACTAAATAAATATTTATTTTTGCAGGAGATTGTTCATTAGCCCGAGAGAAGGAAAATATATACTCCCTTGCTCCAAGAAAAGTACATCATGCTGCAACGAACACCTCACTCTATTTCCAGTTTTTGCGTCAAGTGAATAGCGATTCAGGACTTCGTGGAATCTGCTATATGAAACCAAAGCTGCAACACATTCGTACATTCGAACCTGCAACATAACTGGCGAAATGTTACGTTGTGTGGAAGTCCTTGCTCTGATCAACCACCTCTCCATCTTTGACGCTTGCATCTATCACAGACGATTTAAACAATGACTTGGGGGTAGGTACTTTTTTGGTGGCTAGTTAACGCAATTCTTGTCCGTCAGGGTCGTCCACATATTATGTAGGTCGTTTGGTTCGTGTTTGAGTAACAGTATACAACAACAATCAGTCAGTTAACTGAGCAATAGCCAGTATATAATATGACTACTTGATGGCATAACTTTTGTGATTGTTGCGCGGTATCGTATTTAGCCACAACACCGTAACTTGAGCAGTAACCCATCAGCTACTCAAACGGATCACTCGGAGCGTTGAAACAGAAAAGTGTCGTTTATTTTTATATACAGCAGCAATATAAAATATTCGCGGGAAGAGCCGGGTCGCGAGATTACTTTGTAAACAAGTTTATCCTGATTTATGAAAGAAGTTTGATATAAATAATTTTTTAGAGGCAAAAGTTACGGGGAAACCAGGTGTCTCTTAATATATTTTTTATGAAAGCCTCCCTCGAGCCTGGTAATGCAATTATGCAAATCTGTAACGATTCGGAGTTTAGTCCTGCGATGTCACGCGATCTGCCACTGCCGAAGCCTTAATCTGTTGACTAAGTTTTTGATTGGTAGTTGTAGAGTTTTTTAAATTATTCTCAATTTACGATACTCCTTTTTATAAACTTACATAGCACCGATAAGAATTAACTTGACGACCTGATTGGTGCAGTGGCTAAGCAATAGGACGGCTGCGCTAAGGGTTGCGGGTTCGATTCTCGCATGGTACAAAATTTTGTTCGATTCGTAGACGTTCGTCCCGAGTCTGGGTATTATTTTGTGTATGTGCTAATTTATGATTGTGAAATGCACCCACGATACAGAAGAAACTCTAGTGTGGGGCGACGTTTTTTTTTTAAATTATCTGCCAATTGTAGATGTCGTAAATATTTATTAGATGGTTTCCAATCTGTCGTTTTTAGCAAAATTAAATACTAACGTATCACCAGGTAAATAAATTAAAAGTGAATCATGCCAATTGCAATGAATAGAAAAATGGTAGGAGAAGTCTTCATCTGACATATTCATTCAAGCATATCGAGCAACAAAACTGTAGCCTTTATTCGGAATATATAAAAACTTCCCAAAATAAGGCCAAATAAACTCTGACCATAAATCAATACAATCCTATTTTCAGTCTACGCTCGTAGAGCTATCGTAGCAGCTCGTAGCGACACTCGTAGAGGCGCTACGCGGTCCATGACCTCGGCTAGAGCCTTTTATCGCGAGTCTTTGAGTGTGTGAGAGCGCTTAAATTTGTTTGCATACATTTAATATGATAGTGGGAATAGAATAAAATGCTGATGTTACGTTTTATGGAGATATTTTGATGTTGAATACTATTTTGGTGATATTATATTAGTATAATGAACTGCCTCGTTGCTCTAATGGTTGTTTAGTCCGACTGCTAACCATGAGATCCTGGGTTCGAATCCCAGGTCGGGTAAAGTGTTACTGGGTCTTTCCATTAGGTAATTCTCAGTAGTAGCATGGAGTCTGGTTTGTGCCCGGTTGATGACAATAGGCTCGCCCTCTGTTACATTGGGACCTAGAAAACATAGCTGGCGAAATGTGGGTGTACTATATATGCACCTCTTCCTACCTCTTCGGGGAATACAGGCGTGATGTTATTTTCAGTGGCTTTTTCGTAGTATTGTACTTTATATTTCATATTATGTTAATAAGTAAACGTAAATATATTTTACGAACGGTTTCGGGTTTCTGAATGTATGTCTTGTTTTTTCCTTGAGATTCGAAAAACATGAAAGCTTAGATTAGTTTTAGCCGTATCAGTATTAACACACATCATCATCATCAAGTAACTAACCGCTGCAAGGCAACAGACAAGGCCTTCCAAAGTTCTACTGGTCTGCTTGAAGTTAAGCCACGTTTGATAAGGTCAGATCTTAAATGGCTCCCCTTAATGAACAGTGACGAATTTGTAGATTGACTCAGCACCGGAGGATCTTAGAGGTAATCCTTCTGAGACCTCTTAGGACCTCGCAAAGCTTGTTAAGCTGGTTTGCTTTGGTCGTCAAATACTAACATTGTATAGTATAAACGTTGAACACTACTATTAGGTATACATTTTTCTATAAAGACAATTTTGTATAGGGATGTTGACTACTTTAAAAATTACGATGAAAACGATTAAAATTTGAAATAGCGTTTAAATGGAATCTAACATAAAACATACATAGCATCACGCCTGTATTCCCCGAAGGCGTAGGCAGAGATGCACATATAGTACATCCACAATTCGCCAATTATGTTTTAAGTCCCAGTGTAATAGGGGGCGAACCTATTGCCATCAACCGGGCACAATCTAGAATCCGTGCTGCTACTGAGAAATCCCTAATGGTAAAACGAAGGATTTACTGCGTTTTTTAGTTTTGTGGAGCATTATTTATCCTTCTCTCGCAAAACTCTTAATGTTAGGAGCAATGTGTTTAGTACGCAACTACAGAACATAGACGTCATCGTGACAGGCCATCTCAGTTCCAGTAGCCAGAAAATGACGATTTTGGGACCAACTAGTCGACAAAACTGGCAGTCAGCTCATCTGTAATAGTAACACTATTTTCAGATAAAACAGGCTCTACAACCAAGTGAAATAGGTTCTAAAGAACAAATCTAAGTAATATTCTACTTAAATAACTTGATATTGACCAAGTTATTACCCCCACTCTCACTCCTACAGAACTTTATTTCACATTTGATGATTTACGTTCTAATAGCCACTGAAATATAGCTCCGTAAGATGGGCATTAAGTTGGTTCGAGTTTAATAAGAATAACTTCAAGCGGTCCCCGGACGCTCGCTTCAGAATGCGTTAAGTTGTATGCTAAGTTTACCGACTGCAGATGAAAAGAGTATTTTGTGTTTTTAATAGGCGGAGACTAAACTGATATTTTTGATGAAAAGCGCTAAATGTTCTTGTTGAAACATAACACCTTTGTTGACGCCTTTAAAAATTACGGGCGCAATAATAGGATTTAAGTATGTAAGAACGAACATTTTACCTCCCAAGCATATTAATTTTGTTATATAAAATTAGTAGGACTAGCATTTCCCTGCCACTTTGACAGCGTAAAAAATGTCAAACATCTTTTTCAGGACAACAAATAGCCTAAGTGGTAATCTAGGTTATAAACTATCGGTGTGCCAAATAATATCCAAATCCGGTTAGCAGTTTTTGCGTTAATGACTAACAAACTTTCACCTCCTAATTTTTGGCACAAGCGTACCCTTAAAACTATCTAAATTAATGGTATTCCGATACGAAAATAACTAGTTCCCTAAGATCTAGAGCTTCAGTCTAGCTCTATACAAACATCCCCCTTGCAGTACTTGTCTTGTAGGTTCTATACGTGGGAAGAAAACTGTTATGAGTCAAAGTGTTGTATGAATATGCAAATAGTTTTATCGAGTTCACTCGCAGCCCCGACCTTTTAGGTTTAACTTTTTTTAGATAGGAAGCCGTGTAGGTGTATCTTTTGTTCATTTTCATTCTTACAGTGTAGGTGTATTGTACAGTCAGCTACATAAGTAGCTAAACATTTAATGTTACCGAGTTTTGGTCACTTATCTTATCAGAGACTATAACACCGCAGGATATATTATAGTGCACAAGTATGCGCGCAAACCCAGATGCACACACTTTTTTCACACTCTCATAGAACGATGGGACGGTAGATCGACACGACTGGAGAGTGATCAGGCGCGACCAAAGGTTTAATGTGCCTTCCGAAGCGCGGAGGGGTCTCGACATGTAAAAACGGTCACCCATCACAAGACTGACCGCGGCCTGCGCTGCTTGATCTCGAATATTGACTTATGTGCGTGGTAGCTACGTATCTTTGAGCACCTCAAGTAATATTTTTAACATACGTACCATTGATTAAATGACAACTTCTTATATGTATGTATATACATATATAGTAAAAAATCTTAAACATTCTCAGACCATTAATACGTTTCTCTAATTTGAAATAATAACTTGAATTGATGATTGTTGCATTCAATTATTTAACATAAGGTATCTCATGTCATACTACTTATGATACTGGCTGTACATTTACATATACCTAGGTACTATCATTCTCAAAATAAATTTGGTATGCTTGATTCAGTATCGTTCAATAGCGACGTCCTCCTAATTTAAATTCCTGGAAATTTGGCCTTATGCTATTTTAAGGTGTAAGTAGATTGCAATTTTAAATACTAAATCGGTAAATAGTAGAGATTTGACTGCTTAACGGACGGTTGTGGTCTTAATACGAGGGCACCAGTCAAAAAGTGTCCCACAGAAATTAGTTCAGGGAAAAGGATATACAAAAAAAATATTTTTTGACTAACACCTTTGAAAAGAACACCACAGTCATCCTTAATGAACTCACCAACAGTCATCACATAAACAATTCATTTTGACTTTAATACAATTGTGTCCATTTTGCCCGGATGATCCAGTTTAAACCGGCTTCAGCTGGCTCCTTGCTATTCAGGGCGTGTACCGATGCAGACATACAAAATGAAACTGTCTCAGCGCTGTCTAATCTTGGCTGCAGTACTATTGCCACTCGAAGATACGATGAAAATGTTCATGCTGAATGGCATCCTCTAATTGTGCTTGGAAGAAATGGATAAACAATGTGTCTTGTTTGTAGAGGAGTGTTGTTTGAATGTTTTAAGTCAGAAGGTTTATACGAACTCATTCTTCTTTAATTTCATCGTTGACAATAGCAGTGATAGCCGAGTGGTAAGACCGTTGGACAGCCACCAATGTCGTCTTGAATTCATTTGTGTATTATAAATTAGTTATCAGTTGCTAAAATTGGTGAAGGAAAACATCGTGAGGATACCGGCACACCTGACAGATTTTTCAACGGTGTGTAGTTAAGACACAGAAAACACTAATTAAGCGGCCGCGTAATGATTTTTTCGGACACTATGTATACTAGTAACCTACATAATATTAGATTAATCACTTATATATTAACTACATTTAGTTTACAGTGTAAAGTTCTAAACACCAACGGCTAGCTTCGAGTGATGGATGATTCTACAAAATTCTTAGATCTCATATTTCAAGCTATAGTCATTTTATGTTCTTTTTTATTTTACCTTTACATTATTTATTTATTTATATTGAGGGCATCCAACAAAGGCTGTATACTTAAATGCTTAACAACTAATACGTACAGGTTTTGGTCCAGAGATTATTAGAGGTATGTGTTTGGCTATTTTGTCTGTATGTTTGTATTATTATTTGATCATCTTTTGATCTTCGATTTTGCAAAAATAAAAGACATGAATACCGTCTACAAACTAATGTGCCCTGATTAATCCCCTAAATATAAATTGTAGCTCGTAAGTTTTGCTAGAACTTGAGACCGGCTGTACCGATTTGGCTAATTTTAAAAGCTTTAAAATTTCATAAAAATCAGTCTAGCCGTTTGAGCGTGATGAGGTAACAAACATACAAACACAGAGTCACAAATTTTTGCCTTTATAATATTAGTGAGATTATATAAGTCATATTATGTAATATGTGTCGAACTGTTGACATTTATCTGACTCTACCTAATTCATCGCCTAAACCTGCTTTACGGCAACCAACATGAATGTAATTCTAAATCCAACGAACGTATAAAACAAACTTGAAATAATTTTATGACCGGCAATGAAATAACTTTTCTACAACATTTCCAACTTTAAGTTGGAGAGTATCGGGTTGTGAATAGTGGCCATAATTACTTGGAGCACTCCACCTTAATGGCTGACAGGTTTTAAAACTCAATCCATCATAATACTGTTACGTTGAGAGGGTATTAGTAATGCCGAGAAATAATGTTTTACTGACGTGTATATGTCACTTAAAATAGTCAGTGGACACTTCCAATTTTGTTAAATAGACTTTTGAGTTTTGTGGTGTTCTTAGGGGAAGGTATTTACAAAATACAAGCTGCGCCTTGCGGTGTTACCCGCTACATTTTTTCTTATGAAATTTCATCAAAATCGGTCTAGCCGTTTAAGCGTGACAGAGTAACAAACACCCATCCATATTTACAAACTTTCGCGTTTATAATATTACGGATTAAAAGTCTTTAATATCCTCAGATCCGGTGGATGGAATTGGCAAGCTGTCGTTCATTATGGCGTTCTAAAGGGGAGGCCTTTGTTCAACAGTGGACGTCTTCCGGCTGATGATGATGATCCTCAGATCAACATTTGG
The DNA here is from genome assembly GCA_946251915.1 of Abrostola triplasia. Lineage (NCBI taxonomy): Eukaryota > Metazoa > Arthropoda > Insecta > Lepidoptera > Noctuidae > Abrostola > Abrostola triplasia. Next base: position 628,912 of record OX276438.1, read on the forward strand.
ACGTTTCTATCATTTGAAACAATAATGGAATTGATATTTGTTTCTTTCAATTATTTGACATAAGTTTTCTTAACATGTTAAGCTGCTTATGATGCTGACTGTACTTGATTTCACTCCTTAATCCTAAAATAAACTAGATAAAACGTATAATTTGATCCCAAGCTGTATTTATACTGCAAACTAATAGTATTAAATTGGTCTTGTGACTGCTGACCATGAGGTCCTAGATTCAAATCCCAGGTTCGAATTGAAAGTTATTGTTACTGGGTTTTTCCATAAGGTAATGATTAGTAACAGGATAGAGCCTGGATCTGAAAACGATAGGTGATCTCCTTTATCTCCAGTAAACTTACTTTTCTCCGCTCATCATAAATTCATTGCGCACCAATCGCCAAATAGAGCAAAAACCAGTTTCGTTTTCATTCCAATATTTAAAGAATTCTGCTTTCACACACAAAATGTTGAAGGTTGTTCTAAAAATAAATAACGTCCGGGTGTTTACACGCTAATCTTAGATAAGAAATATGAGCGCCTAAATTCGTCCGTACATTTACTAAGTCGGAAGGTTGTCGTTATACATTAAGAACACCATTTTTAGGGTTCTGTGGTAAGTACATAGGAATATTCCATTAATTATGTACTACAACTGTTCCCCCGTACTTATTGTAGTGTGTAGTGAATTCAATAAACTCCAGGGATGTACATAGGCTTTTTCTATCCCGGAGTGTCTTTTTATTCTTTACAAGTTTTAAGTTTTTTATATAATTGTTTGTCGCGAGTCTGGGTGTTTGTGTATGTGATATTTCATGTTTGTGAAACGCATCCACGATACAGGAGAAATTCTTAATGTGGGGCGACATTTTATTTTAAATAATATATATAATATTCAATTCAAATATGCAATACCTATCATCTTTAGTACACAAAATTTGCAAACCATTGCATTACATTGGGACCTAAAAACATAACTGGCGAAATGTGGGTGTACTATATGTGCACCTCTGCCGAGCCCTTCGGGGAATACAGGCGTGATGTTATGTTATGTTTATATCCTACAGAACCATCGTCGTTAAGCCGAGTTCACACCGACCCTTATTTCCCCCAGATTCTTTCATGACGAAGTTTGTTGGAGTCGGGTCTAATTAGGTGAAGAACTAAGATTGATTAGTCAGCCAATTGAATCTAGCGTTTTAAGGAAGCGTTGAAAAACGTATTTCTAACTTTTTATCCTAGATATTTAAGACGCTTTTCGCAGTAATTGGTGTGAAATATATTTTTATGTTGCTACGTAAATTAAGCTACGTACCTATTTAAGTATAAAATTGTGTGGACATTCTGTCTGTGTGCTGTTCTAAACGCAATATAATTTAGGAATTACTGGTATTGTGATTGAGTGCTTGGCTTTATGTTTTAAATATTATCAAAGCTTAAATTTCCTTTTGTTATTACGTACCTACAATATTGTAGTATGCATACAAGAATTAGTTTCTGATTAAAGTTCTTCTACTTTATTAGAAACTGTCTCGTTGGTGTATCGGTTGCTAAGCGCTACTGCTGAGCATAAGGTTTAATTCCCGGGTCGGGCAGTGTTACTGGGCTTTTCAATCAGGTTATTCTCAGTAGCAGCACGGAGTCTGGATTTGTGCCCGGTTGTTGGTAATAGGCTGGTGTAATGTAGGTGTATTTTACAGTCTGCCTACTCATTCGGGGAATACAGGCGTTATTATGTTTTTAAAGTTCTTCTTTCTTTGCAACAGATTTATTTTCTTGACACTTTGAAAAATAAACTTAGCAAAAAATGTCATCAAAACACAACCTTATATTTTAAGTCCTACCAAATCCACTAAACTAGTCAGCCGCAAACACCTATTAAACAAACTACAGACAACGCCAGTGTATTCAAAGTTACGTCCCGGTTACGTTCCAGTTACGTCCCAGTTCCGTACAAGTTTGATTTTATTATGGACAACACCTGAATGGGTGCTTGGAACTCGCTTAAATTTGACTTACTTGGGAAAGTTTAGGTATTTAATTAAGGGGGCCAAGTTTCGGTAGACCATGATTGGGCCTGCCTGGTGTTATGTCTGAGTATGCAGATGTCGGGTTTAGATGGGTGTGCACGGGTGCAATCTATCTTCAAAGAGTTTGAGTAAGTGAGAGATAGTAGTAGAAGATAGTGAGTAGTCGTTGTGCCAAATTGCTATTATTATGAGTCTACATTGTCTCACTGCAGGGCAAAGGCCAGCCTACTCTCTTATCATAAGTCTGTCTAGGTCTATCAATGTCTATTCCTTCCTATCCCTGTAAAATACGATTTTAAAATAATATGCTTTAAAATCAATACAAATTAAGTCAATTGAGTTTGCGTGTTAATAGAGTTTCCTTAGCCATACAAAATCTCAATTGATTGGTGGTGTCAACTACACAATTGCGTACCTATAGCAGTACTAATTCTTTGCGTAAAAATCAAAAATGTCCCCTAAGTAAGCCATGACTCCTACTCAACGTTTAACAGAAAACAAAATCTCGCATTCCTCTTGTTACTCGAAAGAAAACGCCATAACAGTGGTGTAACAAGCCACACCCAACAGCTATCTGAAGCAGCAATTCCCACTAAACTCTTCACATAACCTTACGACGCAGCCTACTGAATATTTCATTAAGAAACGTCGCGTTTTTTGTCATGCGCAGAATTTGCATGTTATGAGTTAGGTGCGTCGTGACGAGTTTTGGCGTATTCTATTTATTAAGGATGACTGTAAGACGCTTGGACGATATTTCGCGATAAATATAAGATATCCGCATGTTATTTTCATGGTACACTACTGTGTTGGAATACTGATAGGGTAATGCGCGGAATTTTTGAGATATAACTGTTGGTTGGTTTGATGTTGTAAGCAATTTTTTGTTCTATTTTATAATGTTTGGCTTTTAAGTTATTCATTCAAATGCTAACGGGTTTCGTTATTCGTACACTATTTGTACAAAAAAGCTTTTAACCGTTATAAATAAAATTTAAAAATATACAGAGCAAATAGCGTGCAAATTAAATAAATATTTTACGAACTATTTACAATTGTAGATTGGCCTTACCTAAGTAACTAGCTTTCCATTTTTTTACATTTATAATTCTCAGTTAACTGTTTACAAATATTAGCAATATGATTAAAAAGATATAAATTATTCATCAATTATACTGTTTAGTTTTAATAATATAAGAAAACAAATAAAATGAAGCGAATATTGATTATGGAAACTTCTTGACTAAAAGCTCCAAACGCCTTATTTCATGTCACTGCAATCAATCGCAGGATCATGAGTTGGGAAAGAACGATTTAGTAGGCACTGGTAAATACGTCTAAGTTGCAGCTAAGTTAATGTTTTAGATAAAGGTATTAATATTAAAATATACAATAATTCAAGTGTTGTCCATGTATATTATTATGATTATTAAATATATTTCGACATATAAACACGTATTAATTTACGAAAAAAGACATGTTCAATCCCGACACCAGTAAAAAGAAAAAGACTACAAACGACTATTAATCTCAAACACTGCTAAGATATTTCTATAAGAAAGGTAAGTGTTCCAGTATCTAGGATTTATTGCGTCCACCGCTTACGATACAAGTGAGCTAGCTGTGGGGCAGGATTTTGTAGAAATAGTATATAAAACCATGTCCGTAGATAAAATCTTTGTTAACATGGTAAGATGTAGTCAGATATCTTTATTCCGTTAATATAAAAATGGATAATAAGAACGACTGTCTCGTTGGTCTAGTGGTCAGTAAGAGCGACTGCTGAGCATGAAGTTATTGGTTCGAGTCTCTGGTCGGGTGAAAAGTTACTGGGTTTTTCCATTACTTAATTCTTAGTATGGAGTTTGGATTTTTGTTAACGGTTGACGTCAATATTATGCTTGCCACCTAATGTTTTAACATTGACCTACATCATAACTGGCGAAATGTGGGTGTACTACACACCTATGCCTACCCCGTAGGGAAATACAGGCGTGGTTATACACTAGTAACGTCAATCCCTTAAATTTTCTTAAATTATTTAGGTAGCAAATGGAAATCTGTGGTCTCTGCCTACTCGTCTAGGCAATAAGCGTGACTATATGTATATATTATTTAGGTACATTAACACCTTCAATAATTCTGTATTATCGTTAAAGAAAATACTATCCTTAGATAGATAGATAGATAGAATATGCTTTATTGCACACCAGAAAATCAATAATATACAAATAGTACACAAATCTATCGGTTCCGGTGATTGAAATCCCATTAGCGTTCAGTGATGAAAATGAAGCGAGCCTGGAGCGGAATCAGATGGCAAATAAAATGCGAATCGCCCTTTTGTCTGCCCCGGGCGGACAAGCAAGATTCAATTTGTCAGGAATATAGTGCTGGTACAAGTTGCAGAAGATTGGGGGCGTACGTTATTCATCGCACCAGTATCTCTCAAAGATACAGAAAATAAAAAAACAGACGAACATAACTCCTCCTTTTTGAAGTCGGTTAAAAAGGATGGTATTTCTTTCTTTTCTTTTTTTGTTTGCTGGACGTTTTTACGCCTAAATAAGTTAAATACTCTATTTTTTTTTATTTAACTGCAGTGATAGTCGGTATGACCGTTGGACTGCCGAGCCAAAGATTTTACACGCTGTAGACTAGAGTAGACTAATGACTTAATTTATAATTAACCAGGTGCTACTGATAGGCTTGCCCCCATTACATTGGGACCTATAACATAAAATATCGGTGTGGGTATTATGTATGTATGTCCTATGTATTCTATACATTGTAGATACAGTGATCCCAATTACCCGCCACCTCTTATCCCTTAAAATGCCAAATTGGTGACACGGAGAGGACAGGCCCCGGGGGTCTAGGGTTTTTGTCGTCCGACACCTGCCCAAAAGATCCAGTTTCTTGTTTGTGAATTCTTATTGGAGACAACTGATAAGTTTACTTTTAGTTTACACGATTTTGAGGCAACGACCCCGTGAAAATGGAAGATAAAAAATTAAGTATTGCGAATAATCTTGAGAGTACTATTAAATTATTTATTCTTATTAATGTTGTGTGAATAATTTACAGTCAGGTAAATATATGAAATGTAAATATTTCTGGGGATCTGATTGGTTTTTGGAACACTGGAACTTTAGGATTTCATTTTCAGTGCCAAAGTAGGCGAGTTCCTCACTGCACATAATTATAATTATGTGTGATTTATACAGTAATGAAAGACGAATATGTTTATACATAGCTTTTATCTTAATTGATATGATGGACACGAGCAGGTTTCGAACCCGCGACCTTGGCCGATGCGTAGCGCAGCTCTATCAACTACGACACAAAAGCTAAGTTTCTTTTTTTTAAACCAGATCTTCCTACTATCCTGAATATGGTTGTACGTACTAGTTATGTTTAACACTTAGCATCGCCTTTGTTATTATAGTGTCCTATCCGACTAATCGTTACGTCTAAAAGCCTTCCTTAACAGATTTGTGCCTCATACGACTCTGAGGGGAAATCTATGGGCCCTCTGAGTCCCGGTCATAAGACTCCCGACGACGTTGTTCGATATCTGTAACTTGCTGACTCCTGTACCCAACTGTACCTGAGTCGGGGATTTACGGTGCATTGATTTAAGTGATATTAGTGAGAGAAAAACTAAGGAGAATGGAGATAACCAGGGTGTACTTACTATAATAGAGTTCCTTTCCTGTATTTAGATTAGGGAAAGTGATCCACAACACACTCTATCCTCAGCAATTTCTAAACACGCGTGTACAGAAAGTTGTGTGAGAACAGTTTTTTTAATACGTCGCCCACGCTGGGAATTTCTCCCGTATCGTGAGTGCGTTTCACAAACATGAAATATCACATACCAAAACACCCAGACTCGAGGCAAACTGTGTGTGTATACCAGGAATCGACCCCGAAAGCCTTAGCACAGCAGTCCAATCGCAATCCGTCAGTCAAAGAGAACACGTGACGTTAAACAGTCACATTAGTGTATTTTCTCTTTTTAAGGTTAATATACTGACAACTTCTGTGGTTGCTAAACGTGAATGATGAGCATGAGGTTCCCGGGTTAGGCAAAGTGTTATTGAGTTTTTCTATTAGGTAATTCTCGTAGCTCGCACATAGCAGCACGGACTCTTATCCGGTTGATGTCAATAGGCTCGCCTCCTATTACATTTGTACCTATAACATAAATGACGAAATGTGTGTATACTTTACAGTCACATCTGCCTACCCTTTTGGGGAATACGGGCGCAATGTTATGCTTTTTGTGGTGTATATTATATTAAGCGGCTAACGATTAAAAAATATCAATAAACTTAGAGAACGAATATCAATAAAAATACAAAACCTTCATTACTGACAATACAACCATAAAATAGCGGAGTTATTCAGTTATTGCGCTATTATATAGCTAGCTATATAATAACATGTGCTATAAAACTTATAGCTATGTGTTAATGTAATTGGTTTGAGAACCGTTTTAGCATAATTAATAAATAAATAAATAAATAAATAAATAAATAGCTTATACATTATATAGCTCGTACATAACTATACCAATCATGGTTTACGACCACAAGCTGCAAGTAAATTGAAGCTCTAAATATTAAGCTTTATAGCTGTTTGGATTTTGTATGACATTAGATCAGCGAACTTAAAGCTAATTAGTCACATTGTCTTCTGAGGTAACTATACGATATTAATGGCCACTTGTGGTAATTATCCTGATATTTTAATTATGTGAATTTTAACTTTAGGCCATTAAAAGCATTTATTCAAGACAGTAGTCATTACTGTGTGCGATATGTGTGAAACCATGTGTGAAAACGGGAGAACGGGCCTTGTGGCGTTACCTGGGGGAGGTCTACCTCCAGCAGTGGACTGCAATAGGCTTATGTGGTGATGATTATATTGTGGTAAATTGAGACATTTAAGGCTTTCCAAAAAATGCCTCTTAAAATTCTTCTAAGAAGCTATGCAATCTGTTAATGTGTCGTATATTCCAAACCATAGGTAATCTATTTAGAAAATGCCTTGTCACGTCGCGACTTAGAACTTACGTGTATAATCTTCTTCTTATCGTATGGTTGATGAACAACCTGGTGTTTAAACTGCTTAGAGGTCTCTGACATCGCTTTATACACCGTTAAATAATTTGCGTGTCATAGGCTTAATATCAGTTTGAACTCTAACACCAGTTCGTTCATCAACCGTACGATAAGAAGAAGATGGGGCCTCCATAAATTCTCTATGATATAAGACCAAAATTGGTGGTCCTATTGACTTTATTAGCCTATACTAGTTCCATCGCCCTAAACGGCAAGTTTTACTTATTCAAAGCGTTTATTTGTTATTGTAATATCTGTCCTGTGAAAACAGACACAAAATACACAATCATGGTCCAAATAGTTAATTTACTGTAAACTTAAACAGTCCCAACAGATCCTTTAAAAACGTAGATAAACTTGGAAGTAAGTAGTAAAACCAAGTTAATGTATTAAGTGGCTCCGAGCTATCCTTGAAGCTGTTACGTTGCCGACCCGTTTCTGTCAACCGGGTAAGTAAGTGAGCTGCGGTGTCAACTGCGGAGTACCTGCACTGTTTGTGGATAAGGTTCAAAAATGGCTGAGAGGTTTTTAAAGGGTTTGGTGATTTGTTTGTGCTTGTGTGGTTGGAAGTGTCGATAGTTATACAACTGAAGTTAATTTGTGCGTTTTTCATCGTGATTTTTATTAAACAAAATACAATAAATTGTGGGCAGTGTGTCGGTCTTGGGCATGATGAATTGGGTTAGGATTAGAACCATACATGTATTAAATCTAGAACAAATTATGTAGGTATAAAAAAAATCAGCGAATTATTTAAGGTGAGGCTCTGTTATTCCCCGTGTATTTGTTAATTATTATAAAAAATATATTATGACTCAAATATGATCCATCCAAATCCGAGCCTCATAGCAGCTACTTAACAAAAACCAAAACAACATCTATCCTTCAAGTATCACAGCGATAATCAATAAAGCATTCCGGCCAGTCGGAAACCACATTCATTATTCAGCGCTACAGCGATTGTATCAGCTGTGTAAAATTACACTTCCTTCCCTTGTTACGTGGAGCGATCGCTTGAAGCGCTGCAGCGCTTGAGGTGTAAGGGCCCGTAACTCGTTCCTTCACGGGCTGTTGAGCAAACAGCGCGCTTTGTAAAACTTCGCTGAGTGTTGAAATGTGAAATCTTCGGTTTTTTTCGCTAGGGATATTGTTTGGTTGATCGGGACGTTTTCAGGTTAAATTGTATTTGAGTAAACTTTTCTTCCCTGTATATGAATTGATTTTGGAATGCCTCTTGAAAAGTAATAGGCATTCCGTATTTTTCTGAGTGTTTCGTAAAAGGTTGCTGAAGAACGGCAGGAGGGGAAAACTTCCCATGAGTATGAGTTTTGGTATCATGCAAAATTCTTGCCATCATCAAATCCTTATTGATTCTCTTAAAGAACTTTTCAGAGTAAATAACAGATTGAATGTCGGAATCATTGCCACCGTTGTCCATCTAAACTTCATTGTAGAAGAGGAATGCAGCTGATTTAAAATAAATAGATTTACAAAGATGAACCTTCTGCTTTCTAAGGAATTGGCTCAAAATTGAAGATAGATAAAGATACTTAGAAGTGTATTTTCCTTCTAAAGGGATACTAAAAGATAATATAGTAGGAATTTTGCAAAATAGGCAAAATAAAGTGAGATAATACAAAAACAATCTACAATTAAACTTATCAAACAAGATTCCATTAATCTCCAACCTGACAAAATAAAAGAAAGGAACTAGTGCGACCACAACCATCTCATCAGTAATAAATAACTGGTGACGTATTTTTTATTTATTTAAGTGCAAGCTATCTTGGTTCCAAAAGAATTATGGCCGCGACGTGACGACTTAATCTGTCCAAACTGGAACTGCAGAGAAATGTGTAAATAATTTTTATTAGCTACTGTTTTCGGTGCAGGTTTGTGGAGCATTTTTCCAAAATTCATTGTGATGAATTTAATATGATTTTGTTTAGAGCTGTTAATTGTTGTGGAAGAAGAAACAGTTTAATTTGAAGCTATATTTATATTTTAGACATTATGCTTTCAGGTTTTCGTACCGTGCGGTATGGAAACCATAATTATATGAGTACCTACTACAAAAAGCGGAGTCTGGATCTCTGCCCGGTTGATGGCAATAGGCTCGCCCCCTATTACATTGGGACCTTAAACATAACTGGCGAAATGTGGTTGTACTATATGTGCACCTCTGCCTACCCCTTCGGGGAATACAGGCGTGATGTTATGTATGTATGTACTACAAAAAGGAGAAGTAAGAACGGAACTTACCCGAAATATTATTTACTGTACCTAATAAAATATTGTCACACATTGTATACGATAAAGCTAAGAAATAAAGCCCTATTAAGCTGTATCACAATATATATTATATAAGACATACACCATTTGGCGTAACATGTATTTAAAATACTGGTCTACTATAAGTAACTGCTCTTTCTCAGGATAATAAGAGTGTCGACAAACATATCCCACTAACAGATAGAAACCCACAAAAATAATAGGAAAACAAAAGAAAAACAATTTGCATCACTGCCCAAAGGTACAGGGGCTCAAAAAGCAACTCGCATCCAATTCGTTTCAAGAGCAGGTCTTCGTCCCAAACACTCGTGCAATTTGCAACGAAAACAGGCTTTTATAAGACCGAACTGCAGTAAGAGCGCAAAAGACTTATTCGGCTCCGCACGCATCCTATTCAAGGAGCTAAGTAAGGAAAAATCGGGTCTCCTTTTTTCTTCCAAGCTTTTCAAGCTACTGTGAAAGGGGTTGTCAATATTTTGAGCGGTATGAATGGGTCTCTGTAGTGGATGTCAATGGAGGCTTAAGTGTGGGCGCGCTTTTCCATTTGGCTTGATTTGAGTGGTGGTTGTGGGTGAAATTATGTTCCGAAATATAAGTGTGGGATTTGATTTTATCCCAACCCACTTTCCAGAAACGCCTAGTAGTCGACTTTTACCTATTTATGATTTTGGTAAGAGATAATCTGCGGAACTGAGATTAAATAGGCAACTCTTTGCAAACATAAAAGTCACTTACATATTTTTTTGATGCATTGGATCTATAAAATTCAATGAAGATTGCTGTCCAAACATCCTCTAATTAATGCGTTCTTACAATATTATGTAGGAAAGATGAGGTGAAAAGAATTTGATTATAATTTCTACAATAGGTAATAGCGAAACAATCAAACAAAAGCGATAATTTTCACGAATAAAGTAGAAAAAAATGGTAGCATGAAAGAATAAAGCCAATCTGTGTCGTAACCACTGGTAAACCCTCATATCGTGCCTACCCCCTTTTGAGATAGCTCAAAGCCAATTAGATGCGGCGACAAGCCGAGGATAGCGCCGCTGAATGGCTGCGTCGCGGCGCCTTTACAAAACTTTGTTAGGTCGATGTGTTTAGATGTATCTGATGGCGCGGCAAGAGATATGGATTGCCCTTAGGGTTGCTGGAGACGCTCAAGTGTCATCTTACAAACAGTAAGTAGGTACATGCTGTTTTAATCTTACACGGTGCGAATGTGATTGAACCTATAAGGCTATTCTTTAAAAATTGATAGATATTTCAAATCTATTGTTTAATCCAACGAACACAGACTACAGACTTACATTTTATATATCAACATAATTTGAAATAAATGAAGAGTAAAGAACTCTGCTAAAGTGGAAAAGAATATTAATAATGCAAGAATACGCCTGTACTATTTAAATATGCAGGGCGGTTAGCAAAGAGTTTAAATGTCACCACAATAAAATAGGTATACTGATTGAGCGGGTTTGCGGAGTACCTCAAGTATTTTCGGCGGTGTGTATACTCAATAGGTTCTTGGGTGGTTTTAAAACGCAATTGGACCCGGTAGGTGATGTTGCTTTTATGGGAGGACGACGTCGCCGAGTAGAATAGAACTAGCGGACCCTGTAGATGTCCTGATATTTCTATTCTATTTTATTCATCACCTGACGCAGCACTGGCATTAATCACGGGGTCCGCAACAATATATTTTTCCCAGCTACGGAAACTTGCCGGAGTCAATTAAATATTTAATTAAGTGCTGCCCAAGTGAACGTCTGCGTATCCTTTGAGATTTTACCGCAAACGGTTTTATTACTCGTATTTTTATATTTCAATACTTTGCGAGTATTTTATGTTGAAAGTTTGTGTGGAATAAATATTTAGGTGTATGTTTACACATTTTATTTGAGGTTAACATGACATCACGCCTGTATTCCCCGAAGGGGTAGGCAAGCATTATTTATTTATAGCTACATACATCTAGGTGTTTTACATGTAATATATGTATGTACTGTAGATGAATATTATACACTAGCTGTTGCCCGCGACTTCGTCCGCGTGAATTTCGTATAAAAACACCAGTAGACTATAATCAGATTTTGTAAGTAAGTGGAAAACACTACAAATTACTTACCGAATGGAATATACATAGTATTTTAATGATAAAGGTATATTTCAAATTAAGATGGGGCTAGTTTACTTGTTATACCGATTTTATGGGTATGATCGGTAAATATTGAGTGACTAACAGGAAAGTTATTGACACGATTTGTTTGCTTATAAGGAATTTCAATTTTGAATGTATCTTTGTTTTACTGTATCTATGTACTACATTGACGGCATGCATTTCTCTGAACTACGGTTGTAGTTTTGTCTTCAGCAGACAACATTTACAGAGAGCGTGGACTGGTAACTCAGAAGCCACCGTCATACAGTAATCCGTGTAAAAATCTGCTGGTTTCTAGGCCTTAATTAAGTCTACCCCTGCGTGTGCTAATAGTGATAGTTTGTATGCCAAAATGCGCCAAACGCTTGTATTGAAATTTATTGTAGCAGAAATTTAAACGAACTGCTCATGTCCGTCACCCATAGGTTGGGCCTGTGGGCGACGAACTTGGGCAGTTCGATGCTCAAACAGAAAAGGCGGTTTTAAGAGACATAAGGCACGTAGGCCGTACCTACGTGGTGAGCGGGACCAATCGCGAAGAGGCGAGTCAGAATTTGTTTAAAGAGATGGTGTAGCATACGCGGATCGCGAATCCCTCAACCTAAGGTTGTTAGGCGGATACCCTGAGGTTTTAGTTAGTATAAGAGACCGGCATAACCCTCCGTCCGCTCATGGTGGAGGAAGCCCATGAGGATTTCCCCAGCAACAAAAATACTTTGATAATTGTGTGGAACTTAGAATTTGACTGCCTTATTGGTCTAGTGTTCGTAAAATGCGACTGCTGAGCGGGAGTTCCGTGTGTTTGTTTACCAGATCGGAAAGAGTGATTGGTTTTTCCACTAATTCTCGGTGGCAGTACCGACTGTAAATTTGTGCCCGGTTAGTTAAAAAAATAATTTTCTCGCCCCCTGTAACATTGAGACCAGTTATTTTACTGGCGAAATGTATACCTTTGCCTACCTAGGGGAATAAAGGCGTGATAGTGTGGTATGAGTATGGCCAGCGCTACAATTTGTTATAATTTCTACGTCTATGATGATTATCTACAAAAGGATAACTTTGAGGTGGATCACAGACCTTTAACTTGACGATGGATGCTGTAGGCATCCATCGTCCACTTTCTGCTATAGAGTTAAAACATATAAACCAATAAAATTAAAAATATTATGTTCTTTGAATAAGCAAATTTCTTGCTGAACGCGGGAATCACACTATCAAATCATATCTTTACCAACTTATCCAAGAACGTGAAATAATGAGAAGAATTTTATATACCCCGTCTAAATATTACTATTTATTGATATTTATGTATATCCAGTGTATAAAGTGAAATATATAAAGAACGTTTTTACAGAGCATTTAAGTCAGAAAATATTTCTCTAAAATCACCGACGAACAGGAATGTGCCGATCCATCACATGATTGTTGTTCCTGCTGAGTTCTGTCTAAAACTTTCACTATGTGGTATTGTACATTTTTACTATAATTATGACTACATTTCAGCAAATGTCTCTTAAAACTATTGCGTAACTCTCCAAGAACAGACGTTTTATTGCTTCGAATTGATGTGTATCTAGAGTATGGCGAGCACTTATATTTTATCATTTAAGGGAGAGAGAGGTAGTAATTCCGGAAGACAATTTTGCCACCGTTATTTGTTTCCTAACCTCTGCAAGAATGCCAGTGGTAATAAATGTTTTCCCTGTTCCACCAGGAGCATCCAAGAAAAACATTTTACCCTGGCCGAGCCGAACCCTTTCAAGGACAATATTGTAAATCTGCACTTGCTCTGAGATAAATTTAGTGACGTAGTCATTCACGATAGTGGTCATTGCGTCTTGGTCATAATTTGTTTCGGCGACATACTCCCTGTTACCACGTTCTTGATTATTTAATGGTTGCGGAGCCGGTAAACCGTATTCCAACAGTGGATTGCCCCCGATGGCAATGACTACGTCTTGAAGAGAACTGAGACAGTGGTTCAAAATGCGTTCATCAGTTTCTCCGATGTCTCCTTCAATAATAATATTTTTTTTTATTTATTTCTCTCAAAAAGTACATTACAGTTCGTATAAATTATAAAAGATATAAGAGACATAGCTAAAACATAATAATCAGTAGTATGCCTTAAAGCCCATGAAATATCCTCAGAGAGATGACGCCAATATTTTTCCCGCAACAAAACCGGGTTTGCAATACCGCAGAATACCAACATGACGGCAAACAAATGTCGTAGGCGACTTGGGCTATCACTAACGCTAGCCTCCAGGAGAGTGTTGTCCCAGTGTTGGTCACCGTCAAGAAGATTTCGTGCTACGCAGGCTGCACGAAATGTCGGATTCTCCATACCATCAACTGTCCATGACATTGGCCCCTATACGATGTGAAGCAATAGGCGCAAATAATAGCACTCGGCATTATTAGGATGCACAGTGTAAACCCTTCCCAATGCAGTGTCCATAAAGATTCCCGGAAACCCTTCGACAATACGTATATTACATATATAATAAATACACCTATACGTATATAATAAATACACCTCTTTGCTTGTCGTATGTATAGTACGACGGCACCTCATCATACGTAAGTGACTTTGCAAAAATATCAACTTCACAGAGACGTGCCAAGAGTCGTCTGTTGGAATCGTAGATAATACCTGACGTCACCCTTAAGACGTAAATACTAAAAGGGAACTTGAAATTTGATGGATGCGAGCAGTGACACGGTGGCTCAGTTGGCAGAGCGGCACCACGGTATGTGGCGACTGTCGCGGGTTCGAGTCCCGCTCGTGTCCATCATTTTTCAAGTTTCCCTAAATCAATTTAAAATTTAAGCCTAGCATGGCAACATGCATAAAAAATACCAAAAGTCATATAAATTTGGGTTGGTATTATCGGTTTAGTGGTTTGTAGCTGTAAAAGTACAACACTGAGTTGGTAATCGTAGATTCCAACAGATAATACCTAACGTCACCCTCAAGACGGAAATATTAAAAGGGAACTTGAAATTTGATGGATGCGAGCAGTGACACGGTGGCTCAGTTGGCAGAGCGGCGCCACGGTACGGGACTGTCGCAGGTTCGAGTCCCGCTGGTGTCCATCATTTTTCAAGTTTCCCTTAATCAATTTAAAAATGCCAAGAGTGTTGTTTAGCGGGGATTTTCCAATCGCTCTAATACATTGGCGGGGTCGAAAAAAAAATGCGCTGGCCATTCTCAAAATGGACGTCCAAATTCATGACCTTTGGATGCCGATCTTGTATAGAGAACGCTAGCATTGGCAAAACTGCTTCTGAAGTACTAATGTCACGACCAGACTTGGTCACTTCATCCCGATCAGTGCTTTTCAAAGCGAACGTTGCCTGGTCTCTACCCTTATTTATGTATTTGTAAATGTATTTAATTGACTCGACGCTGGAACACGATTCAACATTGATGTGTGTTTGAAACGTCCTAGAAAGCACAGGTGAGTATGGATCAACCCATCTGTTGTCAACGTGTGTAGTTTCAGTGGCGAATTGTTTCGGGAATCTTTTTGTGTATCAACCTTCTTTTATGCAAGGGGAATTTGAGTTGAAGTTGTTGGCTTCAGAATTAGTCGGACATCACTTATTTGAAATGGTGAATTTACAAATTTATTAATGTAGAAAAAAATTTATTTAAAACTATAATTTACTGGAAATTGTTCGTAATAATATTATGTTAAAATATATGTTATAATTGTCTTTTTATTGATATTTAAGTCAAAAAACATGCAAAAAGAAATTAAAGCTAACGCAAAAAGAAAAACCTTTGGCAAGAATCGATCTCACTATGCATAACTCGTAGGGCGATCGTTAAACCGCCACGCTACGATGACACATAGCAATATGTTTAAAATAGACGTTTCTATACATGTCATGATTCACTGCTCAGTTCCTTGTGGATATAGCGTGATGATTTCTACTTCAGAAGTTCATCTGTAAGTAATCTGCATAATGCAACTATTGGTTTCGTCTTTTTATCATTCTACGGCAAAAAGTAGACAAAACAAAGACATAATGCAATATTGCTCAGCCCCCTTTGCAAATACCGTGATGATATTATGCATACCGACGCGCCGGCCCCTAAAGAATATATTTGCAAACTTTCAGCGGATTCTATTCAGTAGTTTTTACGTTAATCTAACACATACATACAGACAAACAGACAAACAGACAAACAGACAAAAATTCTAAAAATTAATTTTTTGGCTTCAGAATCGTTCAGACATCCCATTGCACTTATTTTTTTTCAAATATCTTCAATGTACAGTTTTGACTTCGTTACGATTTTATTATATGTATAGATAATATGTAACATCACACCTGTATTCCCGAACCACCATTAACCAGCCAAAAATCCAGACTCCGTGCTGCAATTGAGAATTTTCAAGTCTTCCATTGTGCCGATTACCCGTTAATACCCAAACAGAAAATAAGCCTGTAAACCTTACCAAAACAAGACAGTACAGCCTTTAAAAGAACAAGATAACGTCTCAAGACATGCCATGCGCACCACAGCCACATCAGGGACCAAAACCAAGAAGAATTTATCGAGAAAGTAAATTTAAATCTCTCAAATTCCTCAACTGTACCTCCGAAGCCAGTGGTCCATATAAAACTTGGCCACTAACTCACTCCACCCGAGAGCGAGTTCCACTGTTATCAGTTGTCATACACTTGGACTGAGTTTAACTCACTTTTTATAATTCTTCACTTTGTTTGAGTCTCTGAAGATAAACGACGTGCTTTTATGTGAATTTCGTAAGATGTATTTTGCGGAGGTTTTACCATCCCTACATTTTCTTTTTGAGGCTTTTTTATATTAAGGTTGGACGGCAGTTTTGAATTTTGGAGGAGGAGCCTAACGACAACTACTTTCTTAGTTCTTTGTTACTTACAAAGTTAAATAATATAGTTAGGTTTAGAAAAAAAAACAAGCAATTGTATGTTTTTTAATATCGCCCCAGTAGTATTTTGTATCGTAAGTGCGTTTCACGAACATGAAATATTATATCCACAAATATAAACAAGGACAAACATTCTGTGAAAGGCACAATTTTTTGTCCCGTGCGGGAATCGAACTGACAACCCTTAGCGCAGCAGTCCAATCACTAAGCCACTGCAGGATGTTATGCGGTATGTTTTACAGAATTTGCACTCCAAGGTTCCAATTTAAGCAATTTACTAAAGTTATGGAGATCTAAATTAATGACACAAAATCCAACTCCCCTGCCATTCAAAAGCAAAATCCTGAAAACATTAAAATAGCCCTTCCACCCGGAAATCCAAACGAACGCCGGAGTACCCTGGGCACATAATAACACCAACAAAACATAAATCGTCAAACCAGCCCTCTGAAATTACACCGACAGACGAAAGCACATAATGGCTTTGCGAACTCGAAAATATTTAACGAACCATTTATTCTGTATACCCTCAAAACATAAAATGGTCGTTTAATGTGGTTAAGCTTATCGGATCGCGGCGCTATGAATATTAAAATATGTTATTTTGTGATCATCTGGGAAGGCAATCCTTTATATTGAGTGATTGACATTTAAATAATCTTTATAAAGTAAACTTCCTCTTTGGTCTAGTGATCGCTAAGCGGTAGCTGAACGCAAGGTCCTGGGTTCACATCCTGGGTTGGGCAAAGTGTTACTGGGTTTTCTGATTAGGTAATCCTCAGGCACGGAGTCTGGATTTGTGCCAGTTTGATGGCAATAGGCGCGCCTCCTATTACATTGGGACTTATAACGTAACTGGCGATATGTTGATGAAATATTTGTTAAATAAAAGTTGTTATTTTAATATATGGGTACAATTCATACAGGAGCCATTGTGGCACTAACATCAGTAGGTACTCATTTAGTTTCAAAAGTGGGCGAATGTTAATTTACAGGGCAATGTAATTAAGGTCTGTGTACATAGGTTTGTAATATCCGTTGTATTCATTCTGAAGAGCAAACTCTCAGCGGCCCATCGGAGATAAGGGTCAGAACCTTGTTCTGTGTTGTTTGAAACAAGTTCAGAGATAAAACTGTTATATGAACGTGTTATGTTCCATTTTTCATCGTTCTGGCTTTTTTCAATGTAAAACTTGGTAGTTTAGTAGGTAGGCTAGCTAGTTCATTATTTTTTTCTTCTTTTTATGATATGTCTAAGTACAATTATATTACATAAAGTCATGTCGGGTAGGCAGAGACCACTGATTTCCATTTGCTATGATCCTGGCATACTGCTTTCGTCTCATTCACACGCATTACATACCTCATACACGCTCGTTGGTCAAGGGACTCCTTACTAGACGCTTTTGCAGAACATCTCCGATTAGGTTTAATTATATTTGCCGAATCCAATTATTGACGACCTTATTAGCGCAGTAGCTAGGTGATAAGACCAGCGCTAAGGGTCGGTTCGATTCCGATTCGCATTTGTTTATTTCTTGTCTGAGTGTTTACGTATGTGATATTTCATGTCTATGAAACGCAATCATAACACAGGAAACATTTCTAGTGGGGGATTATATTTTTAAATAGCCCCATGGTTGTCCATCGAAGATTCAAGTCCAACCAAGCCGATATCACAAGGCCGTATTTCTTTGATAAGCTCATACGGTAAGTCAAGAAATTCAACGTTTCTTGGTTTGTTTCTCACCCATCGCAGGCATCGTATAAAGGCTCCCTGCTATGATGTAATCAGTCAGAGCCGTGCGTGTTACGATACAGTTAGCTTTGAATAATTCTTACTGCACGCGTCGGGCTGCGTATCCACTGGGTTAAGCGTTAGCTGTGAGTTTCTGATATCTGCGGTGCTAAATGGTCTGGTTTCTGTCTTTTGTCACACTCTATATTAAATAAAACGTATTTTGATTGTAGTTAATGTGAAGCTACAAGATGTCATTGTATTCCACCGGGGTTTGTAAGAATATTAACGATGCCATTGTAGGTAGTGGTCAAAGAAATGACATGTTACTAGCTATGCCCGCGGCTTCGCCCGCGTTAAATAGCCTATGTCCTTTCTCGGATCTTAAACTTTCTACATGCCAAATTTCATCAAAATCCGTCCAGCGGTTTAGTCGTGAAGGCGTAACAGATAGACCGACAGAGTTATATACACATTTATGTAATTAGTATGAATATGGATAAAATTGTCTTAGTTAAAATAAAATGTTCCTTGTAACATATTTTATTTTAAGCATTTTAAATTTAAGAAGAAGTTGAGTTTTTTTATTAGGTTCCTACACGTCAAAAAACCACAATTATAACAGTTAAAAAACAATTCAAAAATATTCGTAGCTTCATTAACAAAAATGGTCAGCACAAACCGGCATCGCGCCAGCTCTCCAATTCATCATGACCAATCAATAAATTAATACCGGCAACATCTTACCTGAAATTACAACTCATCAATTCATCGAAAATTATACCCACAACAAAAAAAATGGCTGCCGCCTTCATTTGCGACATTAAAGCGCAAATTATGCGCCCCAGGCGATAACGACGTATCGGGCCGATCCGCAAATCGGTTCCAATAACGCCGATCGAATCAACAGGTCTGACAAGATGGTAATGGCGGTGCGACCAATGAGTGCGCTCGTATTTTATGTTAAACTACCCTCATTTTACATTTAGTGGCTGAGATGATAATCTGGTTCTAATTAGGAAGGTGGTCTTGGATTAAGTATCTGAGGGACCTGATTTAAAAAATAAATAAAATTATAGATTGTCTCATTTGTAACATAGTCAAATGAAAGAAACTAATTGCTTTTCAAATATTTTGTTTAAGATTTACCCTAAGCAAAATTTAATGATTAAAATTTGAATATTTTTAACTTCGAAATCTCTTGACGTCTAAGATATTCAAAGGATACAACAAACTATATACAATGGTATTTGTCACTATAAGGTAGATTTATGATTTAGTTGATCTACACGTTTATTTATAAGAAGGTAGAGTTTAACGTAAAACTCACCCACTTTGGTATCTCATAAACTCAAATCGAATGTTACCCATGTTTTGCCTCATAATATTCTAAGTTCATATAAATTTTCATCAGCCTTAGCGAAACTGACCAGCTAAATTACTGGCACGTCAGTTTAAGTGCATGTAAGTTGGCCGAGTGAAGTTTATTAAGGACCTAACACATTAAAGTGTCGAGCCGCGAAATAGCCCTAATACCAGTGGTTAGCGCTACACGTGACGTTTCGGCGCCAATTATCCGCTCCTAACCAGTGTAAACTGCTTCAAACTAAACGATATCAGTGATTATGTGTTCGTCTATTACTGCAATAACTATCGGCCTGTCTACCTGTCTGTTTTGCATTTGAATTAGTATCAAATCATTCACAAAGCAATTGAATATAAAATGTATATTATAAACCATAATTACTTTACCAGTTCACACTTTAAGTCATAATTCTTTGATATCTACTGCGTAATCAGATTACTTTGCGAGAATACTGAGACGCATTTTTATTGATCGCATGACGTTTATTGAGTACTTCACATATGAATGTGTGGAGGTGCGAACCAGAGCCGGTGGTTAGTGTTAAATGCGTCTCGTCGCCAATTAGCGGTCCTTCATCCAGCTCGTACCGGTTCGCACTGGTTCTAGCCGGACCGGCCGCTTGTAATGTCCTTATTGGGAACGTGTGTAAATTTTCGATTCACTTTGTAAACGTCGGGAATTTAGCGATACGGGAAATAGTCGTGTTTGATGTGCAATTAGGTCTGATTGGAAGTTTTTAAAGGAATGTGTAAATAGCTTGGTGAATTGGCAATTGGCAATTTATGGGTAGCGAGGACTTTATTTTTCGAACGGTTAAAGCGGTAGTGGAGCTGCTAATTGCGGTATTTACGGAGAATTTACGTACATTCCTTTAGTTTACCTATCAGATTATTAAATACCGAAACTGTATTTAAGATTTTTGTCAGCTTTATTTATCTACATAGTTAGGCACCTACTTAGCTCTTGACATCATCATCATACATAAACCTATTACGTACCTTCAAACCATTCTTCTCATTTGTATAACTCTTGAATTTCTTTAGCAAAAAAATTTCATATCTCATATTTTATGCAAAAATGATTTGAGAAATCTCGCGAAAAATGTACCTTAAACATAATTGAGTAAAAAAGTTAATCAACGACCCGAAATAAAAAATGGTGTGTTTCTGTAGAACATTTCTCATTTGAAACAGCGAATAGTAATTTTCTTGGACGCAGTCGGCTATTTCAATTTAAAACTAGATTCATTTGCATTTCACTTGTTATCTTTTTATTTTGTTGTTTAATTTACTGGACAATGTTTCTTTTGTTTTATCGTGTTATTGCGTGGGTTAGATAGTATTTCTTGAAGATTCTGGACGTTAACTGTTATTGTGTTTAGTTAATGGAAGAATATAATTTTTTTTTTCAATGTCATGCTTAGGACTAGTTCCACAATTTCATCTTAGTCCGTTCAGCTTGTAATTTTTTAAAATAAATATAAGTGCACCCCAAAATTTAAAACGTATGATAACCCAACTGATGGTCAATTAAATGTGTAGCCAAAAACTATAACCATAAAAGGTTGCCTAGTAGAAAATGCCTAATAAATGATAAATGATTTTATTTCTGCAAATAGGTTTTAAAAAAACACTTTTACACGTCTTCTTTTTTAAAACTAGATGGCATCGGCATTTCCTAACTGACTACCTCTGAGAAGAAATATCGAAACAAACTCAGGGCATGTGAGAATGGCATTAAGTCCGCCTTGTACATATATATATGTCAGGGTTTGAAACGGATTATTTCCACGTGGTCTTCGATGACTTCTGACATAATGATTTTTAAATCAGTCAGTGCGCACAACCGATCAATGACAATGACATTTGTACGGTGTTGCCATGCGAAATATGTGCCTAAATAGTTACCGAAATTAGTGACGTCTTACATACTTGGTCTAACATAAATATATGTACAGCGGTAATTGTATCCAACGCGCAACGTTATAAAACCACCTATAGACAAACTGTCTCATTCTTCACCTAAACATTTAACTAAAAGTCGTTAGTATAAATTCTTCACTTAAACGTTGAACTACCGTATTTCGTTCGCCGGCAATAAGGAAGGAAGTGTAATTTCTTCACGATCGCTATCGCCGACGCAACAGCCCCGTCCAGGATGCTTTTAATGAATGGCCATTCAAAATAAATTTTTAACACGCTCCACGTTTCGTTGTAGGTGTTTTTTAGAATGTAAAATTTTCACTTGCACCGTTATGAGGGAGTGTGGGATATTTATGGAGGAATATTGTTTATGGTGATTAGAACATTTGGGAAAAAATTCAGGCGAAAATTATGTTAAATGATAGTATTGTTCAACGCCCAATTGTAATTGACTAATGATTTTTTTATATGATAATATTATGGTCATAATGTAATATCTCATGGTTATCAACATTGCCTAACGTAAATAATTTGTCATTCCAAGATCGGTCAAAGTATCATTATACTATTAAATAAAAATATGATAGAATAAAAAATATTGAAACCGAACTCAAGGATTGCAATGTGCTCAACTGCTCACCTTGCCTAAATACCTAATACTGTCTACCGTAAATTAATTATTATTAATATTGCTTGATTCTAATCTAGTCCTTTCGATCACGCTTACACTATGCTTTATTGAAATTGCTTAAGAACTATTTGAACCTCAAAATATACCCAGCGTCGACCGTCACATAAATAATTCCCTACTGGCGACATTCACTAACTTCCTTAGCATCGTTTATACAACCACGTTAAGCACCACTAAATAATGATCGAAGTATCGCTTTCGCTAACAGAAAACTAAGTTAGCATCGTGTACCACCGTGTCGGACCCAGGAGCGACCCTATAAAACTTAGTCCTGTACTTAATCAAATAAATACATTGTTTTGGGTGCGAATACTAAAGCGACTAGACTCGGATGTATGGTGAAATAGAAGTGGCTTAACGGTTTAGGGATCGAATTAAGAGGGACCAGTTATGGGCACTATGTTTAACCGGCAAATGGCCTTATTTATGTTTATGTTTCTAGGTCTTGCCGTTTATGATGATAGTTATTGTTGCGTGTATGCTATCACACCTGTGTTCCTTGAAAGAAGAATGTTTTAGTTTTATGTCATGCCCCAACTGACAACCAGTGCTGTTATTCTCGTGCTGCAGCATTACGCTGAGTTAGAGACCTATTTTTTGCCTAGTGCTGTAACTGTTTTTTGTTTATTTTATTTTATATTCAAGACCAAAAAAATCATTGTCTTATTTCTTTAAAGAGTAGAAAGAGGTATGCTGTATTTAAACTATATCGATATTACAGAATACCATCGGGTTCTCTAAATGAAGACGTCTAGCATTACATCTACTCCAATTGCTTGCAGACCGTCAATTGAAATGGCGAGCCAACTATCACTTGAGTTTGCATACTTCGCATTTATTTTGATGGTTCCAGTCATTTAAAAAAATATCTATTGTTAGGTGTGGAAAAAAGAATGGGAGGCATTCGCACTGCAGTGCGAAACCATAGGATAATAAATAACAATAATTATGAATATTGTAAATAATTTGCCTCATCCATGCGCCCTATCTATATCTCCTTTGTCCAGTCCTTTGTTAATAACAACATAAACTAATTTCAGACCTAGAGCTCTATTCTGCGTATTAATTAGCTTTGAGTGGCCAACGTGATTTGTATGGCGACCAGCTCATTAGACGATACCACTTCAATAGTAATATTATTTAATGACAGTTGTAAGCTTAGATCTGTTATTTTGTTAACAACGTTGTGTGAGTACAATGTGGTCCTTCCAGAAGGTTTTGGATTCGATGCTATACAAAACACGTCTTCAAAACATCCTCTCACCTTATCACGTGTTGGACGGTCCACTGAACCAGAAGCAAAGTGGAACCTTCGAGAAAAAGTTTCAGGTGCCAATTGTAAACGGGACAATTCATAAGTTGTTGGGTTAGTTCCCAAGTAGTTCCGGCGCAGACGGTGCGACAACTTCCTCGCGTCCACTGATACGGACCCTTAACTTAGGGGTGGAGTCGCGCGATGAATATGGGATCAGCCAATGGGGTGTAGTACGTTGGACGTGAATTGGTGGCTAGTATTTTGTGTACAAGATTTATACTATCTAGATGGAGCGAAGTAACTAAATATAGTGATTGGTGAAGATCAGATTTTGTGATGCATGTCTCGCTATGGGCCTAAAGATTAATTTTAAATGCTTTACTCTTTGTTGCTCTAATTCCTTGGATTTGATTCAAATGGATTTAGAAATCCCAAAAATGTTTTTGTTTACTCAAGAATCTATTCATATAAATCGGTATTTTACTCGAATATATGATCATATTTACGCCATCACAGCTCTACCCGACTATTCCCAGTCCCTGTTAGGTCAGCCAGCAACAATACATTACGCGTGGCACACAAGTCCCCAATTTATCACCTCTTGTGACTTCATACCGGCTTTTATCTTAAGTTTTGTTTGATCTATTGGTCATAGGTGTGTGGTTCTCGCAGAGGTGACCCATTTTCCCCGTGTAGCTGTCTTAAATGGCGACTAAAGGATTAATGTTGGGAGAATGGGATGAAGTGTTTTCCTGTCCGCTTGTAATCGGATTTGTTTCTTTTTCCATTGGTAATCTGTTAAGTAAATAAATGATTGAATTAAACAATATATTTGATTATCGAGTGAGAAATTAAGTTAACAGATAAGTTAGTGTTTCATTGAAAAATTTATATGGATGATATTTTAGTGTTTGTTATGAATTGTGTCACATGAGAATGGATATTCATTCCACAGTTAGTCTACCTAACCTATACCTGAAAGACAGAAAAGACTATACTTAGCTTAGCGTGTAGCTGTAGGTATTACTTTTTTCATGCCAATCTCCGTTGTAGTTTATCTGGATAAGTCTAGATAAAATTATGCCTTCTCTAAAATTGTAAATCTAGAAAAAGTTCAAGATTTGCACACCATATATATATGCATACTTAGAATACATATCTATCCCTAGACCACTCTCTGGGGTAACATAAAAATTGGACCACTATAGCAAGGGTTGAATAAATTTCTGTACATCATCTCACGACATCTTTCATAAGATATTTTTTACGATCGAACGGCTCAGGGAGCCATATGTTCTTACTTCCGCCGGAACCGGCTTACCGGAAACCGGAACTGCCCCCACCCAGCCTAATGGATCGAAAGGACGACGATAAATATCTTGACAGATATTGAAAATTTTCTTTAAATCCTTTATATTTTATGTTCAAGTTATTTATAGATTTTAGAGGGTATAATATTTTCTAAAAGATTAGGTGTGAGATTAATTAATGTTTTTGGTCTAAAACAAGATGGCTGAACCATAGTCCGAAGTTAGAATACATCTTCATACATTTCTGATTGTACAAGTTCCTTGAATTAGCCTTCCTATGATTTCATATGATACATACCTATCTACAGCTATTGTCTGTAGTCTAATAGAATGTTTGTTTATACGAGAATCAAAACCGCAAACGCAAAACTTAAACTAGACGAAGGCTTTGCCACTATGCCAATTCCGTTCATAAAGTATGTGCTCACAATACGGTTTTCCACAACCATATAATTAAAAGAGCTAGAATATTCCTGCTTTATTAAGGTAAATTTTTACGTCTGAACATATAAGAGTAAATTATGTTAGTAACAATAATACAGGTGAAATAACAAAACAAGGCCACTGCAACGTACTAATTTTTCATCATACACAATGCAAGAACAAGACAAAACACTCCCTCCTTTTATTTCTCCGAAAGAAACTGCCTCCAGAACTCCGCGAAACAGCGAGAAAAATTAATCAGCATCAATCATGATGTTCACCTCCGTACCGAAGGACCATTTATTCTGTGCCCATAAACAAAAAATAATACCATAACAATAAGTCATCTGAAGGTTTCACTTATAGGGGCGTGTGCTTCGTGACGTCACATAATGGACAGTCGCGAATTTATAGAGAGAGATAGATTTATCGTCAGTCGTGCATCGGCAGCCACGTGGGTGGTCTGAGGTGGGCGCGTACCGAAGGTTCTCGAATGTAGTGCTCCAAGATTAAACGGTTTTGTAAATAATTATAGAGGAACGTTAAGTAACTAGAATGAATGCTTTCATTTTAATGTCATTTGTAGTATGTCTACCATTTAATACATTATGTTTTAATAAAAATACAAAAACAAGTTTTTTTTTATCTTAAGAACTCACTACAGTTTTCATTTAACATTTTTACTATGGCAGATATTTTAAAGGTAACTTATAACAATACTTCGCCTGACTCATACAGCTTAAATATGAAGCATACAAATTATATAATTTATGTAAAATAACGGCGTATATTTATCAAGATTACATGCTGAAATTATGTCAAAAGGGAAGCAGAAATTACCACTCGTGTAGCTTGCGGACCTCAATTAGGTTTTAACTTATGTGTCCGGTAAACATTAAGTATACTGGTAACACGCATGGCAGATACTTATGAAGAAAAAAAATAACTTCAAACAGTTGGATTTGTTATTAGAATTGTCGACATTAAGGCTACATTTAAAATTAATTAAAGGGTTCACAGTTGATAATCCAGGTTTATTAGGTAAGGTGAGAGTTTCTCTAATTAATTTTGCTTCGAATAACCTGATTGGTCCAGTGGCTAGGCAATTGCACTGCTGCGCTATGTGTTGCTGGTTTAATTTCCAAGGGAAAAAAATTGTGTGATACGTAGGGGTTTATCCCGACTCCAGGTGTTTGTGCGTGTGATAATTCATGTTTGTGAAATGCACCAATGATACAAGAGAAATCCCTGGTGTAGGTCGATGGTTTTATAAAAAAAAATCTGAGAAATAAGTTAGCATGATGAAGGTGTTGGAAAACGCAATATTTTTCTAGATGTCTTCGAGAAAAGTCACTTTAATGAAATTTCAGTAACTTACCTCATTTCTAGCCAGTACCTATTAAGGTGGTACATAGTTTTACTTGGTTAAACCTACTAATGCCAAATGATACGGCAATATAAATTTGACTTTGATATTTTTAACAACTATTCAGAATAAATTTCCAAATCCAATTCAATATACAGTTGAACGTAGAAAATACATTATTAGAAACACGATACTGTAACGTAATCGAACCGAAACCAAAACAATAGTACGGGAGAATCTAGGTTGAATCTGAACAAAATGCGGGCAGGGGAATTAATTCAAGCACCGGTATCGTATGCCTTTGTATTTCTCTTTTTGCTAACGACAGATAAATTCCTTGCGACTTATCTGAAATTAGGTCGAGTGAATATAATACCGTTTGTACAGAATTCAATGCCATGATTGTAGATTATTTCAATTTAATATCGAAGGTTACTGCTTTGTTGGGTGGCTCTGTTAAGTGGTCTGGGAATTCGTGTTCGTAAATATTACGTAAGTAACGTTTGTTGCTGGTGGAGCCTGAAATCATTTTTGGATTCCAATTCCAGCTGGAATTTGGTTTCATTGTATCAGCTAATAAATGTTTACTGCTGGTTCGATTTGATTATCATTTGAATTGTAGGATGTCCAAATTCTTAGTGCTAGGTTGGATTAATGGACCAAATTAATATTAATTGTGTCTTCAGAAGATTGTAAATTGTTATTATTACGTGTAGCATTTACTAATAAACATCATCACCTAACATGATGGTTGTCTTAGATAAAATCTGCCTTATTTTTTCCGTAGATGATAGAACTAGTACCTACACACATTATATATAATCTACTATATAACTATATCATGCACTTTTTTATCTTCTTCCAAATTCACCTACTAACGATGATCAACAAACGATGACATAAACACAAAATACATTCTTCATTCGTGCGGTAAGTATTGGCTTAATATTGATATAGAACAAATCTGCTGAAGCATTCATTGCACATTAGTTGCAACACTTTTCTCAAAATAAACGGTTCAAAATCTTGTTCGTTAATTTTACTAAACGTTTAATGCAGGTCAGCACATTACCCACTGATGTTAAAAAGCCACATTACAAAGCCATATTAAACCATTGCAATCTGAAAACTTGCTATAACCCTGTGTTTTCCAAAAGCCGTTACAAAGGTCCCATAATTTCTGTTTCACAAGATACTCATCCAAGCGATCATGATTATCGCATTATGATAATTAAAACATCGTTAACGGGAGAAATTAGATCACATTTTGTACATCTGCATTAAATTAATAAAATATAATGAATCCACAAAAGCCCTACACATTAGCAGGAATTATCGTAAGCGATATCTGAATTGCTTAATTTAAAATGAGGTGAATTTGCCAGACCCTTACTTAGTGTAAGATTGGAGAGAGTAGCGATTTGGTGGTAACCGACTTGAAGAAAGAGGAGGTTATGTGTTTGGGGCACATCGTTTATAAAATTGATTTTAGGTATGTCTAATTTTTAAGTATGTAGTGAAGGTAAAAATAAATCTTTGTTCACCTTCTTTCTTAACGTTTTATTACAAATTCTAATAAATTATTTATTTTTGAACACTAAAATAAAGTCAAACAAAAAGCTGGTGAAACTCGATGATTCAAGGTTAGGTCTTATCGCTCAGAAACCTTGATTAAGGGACACATTTTATCATATAGGCATAATTTACATCATTTTTCACCATTGCCAACAGGTATTTATTTGCAAAAAAATTGGATTGGGATCCAACTTGGCATCATTAGACTTGTACCACACCATCAAGGCTCGACCTTTATCGGATACTAAAAATAATATCATCAGCCAATTTGCTAATTATCCCTTCTGGGCACAGACCACGGTAAGTCCAATTAGTGGATTAAAATTATTGTAAAATAGCATTTTGATACCCCATCGGGCCGCGGGGCCATCTGGTGACTGCGCTCCTACATTTGTTGATTAACTTTGTTAAAATTAATCTTGTCCACTTTCACTTTTGCTGTATAATTAGACTTTAGTGTACACGACTTAATTACCTTCGTACAAGGGAGTTTCAGTTTAATTGAGCTTTCTAAAATGTACTCTTAATTTTGAATGCCTAAGCATGCAAATGCCATTTTGTTTTTTAGGTAAAGATCATACTCTTCTCTAAAGGCCATTAAAAATGACATAAAGAAGCTTCCCCAATAAGTCAACGTTAAAAGTTACCCGGAATACCTAACTATTAGAGAATTACTGCCATTTAACTATTATTAAGTCGAACTAACTACGGCACGGTACACAATGTCTCCATTATAAATTTCCTGATATTTCCCTCAGTAACGGCATCGATTTCCGCACTACTTCAGGCTTTGACAACCATTATGTTTTGTTAGAGTTGTGAACTGCAGGTTTATCTCAACGAAACAGAAACGAGCAAAGTTGACAATCTTCAGACTCCTATTTCTGAAGATGAGATTAATAAAACTCCATAAGAACAGTTGCAAAAGAGCGTTACCATAATCGTCACCCTTGTCTATGGGATTGGTAATTACAAGAGCCTTTATTAAGGCTCAAGGAGAGTGCTACTTTAAACAAATTTTATGGGAAATGGGAGGGTGGTCCATTCCCCGCCAGAAACCACACTTCGATAGCCTGATGACGATTCCGAAAACTTTTCAGGATAAATTCGTTCCAATCCCCGATTTCACTTCTCGGTATCGTTACGTCGGCTCTGAACGAACCAGATAGGCAATTAGCTTATCTACACAGTGTCTACAGTGCGCGCCGCTCAACCACCGGCCTAATTAGAGTAGGGACTGGATTGAGAATTTATTGAGCCGAACCTTACTTGTTTTGTGTTTAGGACCTGAAATTCCGCTTCAAAATGTCTTTATTTTTGGTTGGGATATTTAATTTTCTGTTTTGGGTTTTATTTATGGTGGTTTTGTAGAACTCAATTATGAGTTTGTTTATATTTTTATTACAATTATTAGGTGTGGAATAATATTATCCGTCGCAAACATATTATATTCTGAATCATGTGAGCACCAACGTAAGTATACCTATATCTGTAAATGTTGTTTTGTTAGTAACTTAAATACATTTTACTAATACCCAATATATCAAGAACTAATTAAAACAAATAGCCAAACGCAGTATTTACAACCAACATAGAAGAAACAGGCCGACTTTCCCAAAAAAAGAAACAAAATAAGAAATACAAGGTAATACCTCCGATTATCTGAAACCTAGCCTAGTCCCCAGGTGATCGTTGAACGAACAAGTGAACGAATGAGGGGACGAATGAATGGGCGGGCTCGGCTAATGGGCCACGTCAAGACTGCTTTGCGCAATTAAACAAAAAGCGACCATTACTGGCTGAGTTCTTATTAATCTTGGACCCTTTCACGAAGTTCCACCGTCTGAGGTAATGGCAAAAATAAATAAAGCAACCCAGATCGCATAAGAATAATGTGACGGAGATATAACGCAAGAAACCTCCCGTTGAAGGTCAAGGTGTAAAGGAATAGCCAAAGCATAATAGGTTTATTTATGAGTGTATGTGGAATCCTCTTATGGGTTTGCGGAAAAGCCTCACATCTTATCCTCGTAATAGCTTCGATAAAAAATATTAGGACGTTACTCAAAGATGACTGTATTCTTGCTGTTATGGTGTACCGTGTAGGCACTTATTTACTTAAATATTATAAAATCTTGAATGGTAATCTAAAATACCTATATGCATTTTTTTTTAAATAGTAAAGTAGTATGGGGATTTTAGAAAAGCTTATCTTAAGCACTGATAGTATTAGAAATATTACCAACATTTTCAAATACTAAACCTGACTTCATCTCTTGTACAATTTTACCGACTTTCCAAGTATTGGACGAGAGACCGTAACCGGTAAAGTTGCACTAGAATTTCCTCCAAGTTGTGACTTACGGATTAACTAAATGAGATCTGGTACTGCGAAACCTGCCTTTACAGTCTTGTAAAGTGAAAATCTAAAACAACGCTGTATTTCTGTACCACTTCCTACTTCTTATCCGCTAAGAGTTCAACAAAGGTTTATGTTGAATGCCATTCTTGCGAGTAGATGGTAAAATTTTATGCAATGTTACGCTATTTTTCTTAGTATTCTGTTCGTTATAATATCATCTAAATATGACTAATTAGAAAAGAGGTAAGACGCAGTTAATTAAATTATTCAGACAACGTTAAATTCTAGACGAGAAATGAAAAATTACCAATAACACATAACACTTCGATCAACCGCCCGAACGACCGACTATCGACTAAGTTCTCGCCATTAAATGCATTTAAGAGAATTATCTAAAAAACAAATAACACACCTTTAGAATTTTATTGCATATTCTAAATACTCAAAAGTTATTCTTCTTGTTATCTACTCATACCTTCAACAAACCTTCGCCGACATCACTCGACAAATTATAGAAAATAATTCCGTACCTAAGGACCAACCGAGCAAGCTCTGCAACTGTGCTATCAAAAATATCTACACACCCTCAGACTCATAAGAGTACAATTTTGACGCACCAATAAACGCAATGATGGATGATCATGAACCCAATCAATACCTAGATTCCATCACTCCTTTCAGTGCTAATTTGACGTTTCTGTGACAATGACGAATGGTGTAGGTCGTGTAGGACTTTTTGGATTTTCCTCGATTTTCTTTTCGTTTTAAGGTGAAATCGTTTATCTGTTCACACGTTTGAGTAAGTCATTTATTATATCTAGGTTTAAAATACAATGATTGACTATAGAGCTTTGATTCCTGATTTGATTGCGTATTAGAAACTGTCTATTCAAAGGCCACGCTTTTCAAAGGAAAATAGGTACATTGTTACTGAAATCTAATCTGTAAGAGGTGGGTTGTCTGTGTGATTTATTTGAAATTAATCTATAAATGCGTGTAATAACATGTGGGTTGTCCGGAATGATGCAAGGTTGCTTGTTCTATCAAATATTGGAGAACCGGGTGTTGTGGCGCTAATTGGGAGAGGCCAATGTCCAGCAATGGACCGCGATAGACTGCGAGACAGAGATGCAATTTTGCATAAATGCATAAATAATAATTCAAAATCCTAAAAAACTTGACGAAAACTTGGAATAGGAAGTCTATCTTCATCAAGTTTTCTTTTAAAACGAACTTAGTTACATTCTGTTGCATAATTTACCGTAGAAGAGGTAAGTTATGCGTCATACTGAATTTAAAACTTAAATTGGTGTCCCGGAACGAGACAGTTATAACGAATAGCGTGTTTTGAAACATTATAAGAGGTAAACTGTGAGTGCAACTGTCGCATAGCTAACATAACAAAAAGGATTGTATTATGAGGATCAGTTGTGTAGTATGGAGGTTGCAAAATATTTTTTTATCATTTTACTTTAATAGTTCGGCTCGCGTCTCCAGCGCATCACCTGCTTTTGAATAGGGGCTCCGTTTGAGTCAGAAATAAGTCGGGTATTACCCAATATTTACGTGCAGTCTGCTAGGATTTATTAGGCCATTACTTTTTTCCACTATCCTGTCTTTACAAAATTGCATCCACCGGCTTCCAGAAAATAATAAGGATACATAAGCGATTAATCATGCTGCTTTTCTTATTTAATTATAACCATATCTTACAATTAGGATGTATCTAAATTAATAGCCTTATAATTTCTATTCACTAGTAAATTTTAATTCGTTAGAATTTTTTAGTTGTCTTTGTTCAATTATTTGTAGAAATAGAACAAATACGCTGTAGCCTTATTTTGTACGATTTGCATGATCATGACCATAGAGAAGGAAGCAATAGAAGTTTTTGTAGACACGACCCGGAAAATATAACCTTTTAGCATCGTAAAAAAAAAAAGCAAATGACAACTATTAAGACAAAGATTAAGTTAAACCTAAATAAACCGGATTTCAGCATAATTATCTAGTATACTCAATTGACACCTGCAGACCTCATATAACTCATGTCGTCATGAAACACATAATAATTATTCACAATACCTGATTGCTAACACAATCGCTAATCTAATCACAGTTTATGACAGTCCAAACATAGCTGTTAGAAAATCACTATTAATTACGTCACAGGTTGCTATAGGAATAGCGACCTAACCTAACGTACTAAACTATTTCATGAAAATATTATTTTGGCATTTGAACAAAATATTATTTAAATTTTATATTATGCAAGAGATAATTTTTTGTCATAAGTCGTTTTGTTTTCAAAAGTATACAGTGCAATGTTTAGAATTAGTCGTAAAATTACTCACTAGCAGAGCTGTTAGAGCTATACGAACTCCAAAACTAAGTTTGGATTCAGGACTTTATCTATGACACTAAATTTGGCAGCCGTTTCAACCCAATGATATAACGTGACACCTGCATTATTAATAAATTGCACATTTCACGGAAAATCAAAAATCCAAAACGAAATTCGTGTTCATTTTCTACCTATTTTAATT
The DNA here is from genome assembly GCA_946251915.1 of Abrostola triplasia. Taxonomy (NCBI): domain Eukaryota; kingdom Metazoa; phylum Arthropoda; class Insecta; order Lepidoptera; family Noctuidae; genus Abrostola; species Abrostola triplasia. Next base: position 661,997 of record OX276438.1, read on the forward strand.
AATATACGGAGTGTTAATTGGTCCATTTCTGGCAGCCTCGTTCCAGCATTTATTATGCTCCCATCACGTTAATGTTTCCGTCACAAACCGATCGATATATGATTAGCAATATCCTGTTATTTAGAGGTCTGCAGCCTTCGTCGATTGTTAGGATGTAATTAAATGCCGAACACTGTTTACATAATGACAGTTTCGGCTGAATTTGGTTTGGATTTACTGGTGGAATTTACGATATTGCCAGAATTTACTGTACGATGGGAGCATTAAGCCTCATGATCCTCCTAAATTTCAATGTTGTATGGTTTTCAACAGGAATTTAGGCCTTGAAGTATGTATTATAAGTCAATCTAGATTTTAATCTAGTTTTATTTTTTGGATAAAATAAAAATTTTGTCACATCAACAACAAGTAATTATAATGATTAAGAAAATTCAAATAATACAAGGCTACCAGCTCACTGCAGATGGGCAATTTAAAAATGAAAAATTTAATGATAAATGAATAATTTTAGCAAATGATAAATAAGGAAACCAGACAAAAATCGAATAAATAATTGATGAATATTTCTGTTACCTGATTTATACCGGACTCCTAAAAAAAATTGGCCGCCTATTTTACTAAAATGCTCGCAGAATAAACCCAGTATATTTGTCACATCGGTACTTCGATAGCGATATCTACTAGTATTGTTCCATTATGTGACGTCATTATACGTTTAATATGTGCTGTCATTGGAACCCAATGTAATAACTTAAGCCCTTGAGTTGCACACTCCATTCTGATGGAGCTGGATAAAGCTATAGTGTGTCATCGATCGACAATTATGTTTTGTTCTGTTATTAGGTGAGAAATATTAGCAACAATATTTATATGTTTTAATATTTATACATTAAAATGCCATGGGACATTGACGGGGAGAAATGGGTTCCAGTCTTTTTGAAGAATTAAAATCACCAGAAATACTAATACATACAATGCTTGTACCTTCTCCATATTTAAGAACTATAGAAGACGGGTCAGTCTGTACTATAGGCCAGTTATAGGCTGATCTACTGAATCATTTAAATCAAAAGCAGCTCGGTGCTTAACACATTCCTATCAACAGGTATTTTGCCCAATTTAAGTATTTTATGTCTTTCCCAAACACCATATTATTATGATAAAAACTTGAACACTCACAATTAGGCAAACATCAAAATAGTCAAACATCATCTAACCCAATAGGGGACGTCTACAAGAACTATTTAATAGACTCAGACTTAACCGTCGAGTTTTTCCGAATGGGATACTACATCCGGTTTCCGGGCGTCGCTCGTACAGGAAGTTTGTCCGGACTAGGGCGGGCGGGGAGTGGAGATTTCCGGTGACGTCACTGTCCTTGGCTCTGCGGCAAAGCCTTCGATTTTTATTATATTTGGTGTTAAGTTTCTTGGTAATGGGTTTTGTTAAAGTTCTAATGTGTGTAAGTATACTTATTATTTTTTATATCAGTTAATATCAAACATCACTTCATGGTATAAGTATACTTATTTTTTATTTAATGCCTACCCTGTATAATGGTGTTCAATGCAGAATAATGTATTGTATACCTAGTATAGAGCAGTAATTTCAAATATTAACTATGTTGAAAAACGGTCTACCAAACTTTTACAGTTAGGACTCGGACATCCTCAATTATGCCCAGAATTAATTTCGACACAGAACCAAACTCTTAGTTGAACTCTGCTTAACCCATAAAGTAGGTACTGGCCATACAAGCAGCTATTTATTTCTCGCGTTACAACCCTTAACGATAAACGCCAAGCGCATGGCCACTGCGACAATCAGATTGACTTTAATTAATAATGGTGTGTTTTCTTTAAGTAAATAAGGGTTTAAATTAGTTGTTGGCAAACCATGAATTGTTTTATTTATAAGTCTGCTGGAACAGTTACATTAATTTCTTGTATTACTCATCTAGTTTACCTAATCTAAGAAAAAACCTAAAATAATCAAGACAATTACCATACTTTTTTGGAAGCTGTTTACAGACCAAGTTAAATGAAAAAAATCTTCCGTTTCGTGTTTAGTTAGTTTTATATTTTATTAGTCTACTGCTAATAACAAAGAATAAACAAAGTCTTAAGCGAAACTAAAGCCAATTATAAGTTAAGGATGGACATTAATAAATTCAAAACTGCAGCCATTTATGTTTACAAATCACATAAATATTTGTCCCGTGTTGGGATCGAACTCTCAACTCTACATGTAGCAGTAGAGTCAGCCACTGTGCTGAATAGAATCTGCAAATTATAAAAAAATATAGTGTTCCGTATCTTAGAAGCGGATCGTACTTAACAATAGAACCTTTTAACATTATCAATGCAATGAGTATGTAACTTTCCTTGTCTAGTTAATGTCATGGATACCTTTTTGGGCATTGTACCTTAGTATGAAAATTACAGACAAAAAACTATTTCGGTAATGTTAAAAATAGACGAAACATCTTCATAAAATATTTATAGGTATAATAAGAAAGAATGAGAGTTATGTGAATCCCGGCTAGGTTGTAATGTGTCGTGTGTGTGGAAGCTAACCGTCACACACATTTTGTCCAACAATAGTGTTTTTTATTCATATCATTATCTCATCTCGAAAACAGCAAATCTATACAATTATGTTGTATTTTATAAAAATGAATTGCTGTTCGTTAATCTCGCTAAAACTAAAGAATGGCTGGACACTTTTTGGCTAATTTCAGTCTCGACGTCATGTCCGTGGAAGTCCAGGGAAGGTTTAAACGGTGAGAAGGTGGTACGTAGTTCGCCAGGTCAGTTAGTTTTAAATAAATTGTTAATCTGACAACTTAGCCACGAATAGTGAAATATCAATTGGTGTCTTTTAATGTCACCATAGACTGTCTATATCATATTTAGTAAATAATGTTGTAAGCAACATACAATGTTACAAGGTAATTTTCTTTATTGCGCAAGAAAAACAGAATACAGAAAACCATAAACCAAAAAAGTTGTAATATGATGTCATCAAGGTAATTCAAGGTATTCTAACCGATATTTGGCGATATCCAATAGCATGATCAATTCTCAAACCCAATGGTCATTAAAAACAAAACTACTAGAGTAAGTCGCGTCCCAACTTAGGAAAATCCTCGTCGGACGCTCTCAGAAGTTCGCTGTAGTAATTGGAAACGTATTGGTCGGGAGCAGGCATGTCCCGCATTTTGTTCGTCTGGGAATCAATATATCTCGTATTCAGCCCACCTACATGAGTTTGGCCCCGTGTCAGTTGGCTAGTAATTGTGTGTTGTCTTCCTGAAACTTTGTTATTAGTACAATGGGTTTGGTTGTTATCAACGATGTTTGACTAATGTAACCTATTCTTCATGATTCTCTGGGTTGTAATAATATCAAAAATTAACCATCGTTTTATGTGATTAGTATTACATCAACATTAAATCAACAATTTTAGTGTTGTCTTTCAATTTACAGTTTTACTTAAGTACATACATTAATTATCGTGTTAAAATAAATGTTTTTTACTATTTGTGTCAGACCAAAGTACAATCAATATAATTTATACATAGATTTTAGTATAATCGTTTTGAATACAGAGCCTTTATTTATAAATTGGTAAGCCGTTCTATTCCAATAAATAAATAAAATCTAATCGGTTATAGAAAATCTTATAACTATAACACACCTCAAACATTTTATGTGAGCAATTTTTAACCTGCACTAAACCGCAAACCAAAAACGGAAATTCCAAAGTTCAATATTCGCAACTTTTTGCAGCTTGCAAAAGCGCACATGAGAAGTAACCGACAAAAACTTATCCCAACTCGTACGTGGCTTTCATTGAACTCGTTACCTATAATACCTATACGTTTCTAGGACAGGCTGGCGTAGTTTAGGTCAAGTTATATTACAGTCTAGATTTGATGAAGAACATTTTCAGCTTAAGTGAAGTTATTCGGATTTAAGTTTTTTTGATAGTTGAATAAGTTTGTTATTATTTTGTTAATACTTGCGATGTAGGTTTTGGTTGAACCCAGTGGTGATTGAGCAGTTATAGCAAAAATTGCACATTTCATATTGATCTTTGAGTCTATCTGTTTGAGAAGATGACTTAACTATAAAAAAGCGCAGTCTGTAAGGCGGAGTTAAAATAAAAAGGATTATTTTCCATTTAATTGTATGCGCTATTCTCAAAGTAACGATAAATTATTTCTTTGAATAAAATTGGTCTTAGTTGTTAATTAAAGTAAAAGTTGGATAAACTTGAACAAACCTTAGCTTCTACGGAATTCTTTTGAAAACGAAACTCTTCCAACCGTATAACTCCCTATGGAAACACAAAGGAGTATTTAACCAAAAAACTCGATGCTTTATTTAAGTCAGGTCCACATTACACGGGGCCAATCATAAGGGTGGCACTGTGGAACGAACTCGGCGGTTCTAATTAATCCTAGTGTGTCCCTCGCGACCGGCAAATTGGTTCCGTACCACAGCCCAAGTTTTTCCATTTGAAATTGTAAGAAGGTGGCCACGCTAATTTTCTTTTGATTGCCCCTTCCTTCTTGCAGGATGTTTTCTGAAGTTTTGATTAGTGAATCCTTTTAAGAGGATTGTTGGTGAACCGCGATAAGAATCTTAATAGTGGTCGATTGTTTTTACTCGTGCATACGTGTATCTGTTGCAGTGTGCTTATTGTTCTATATTCATGCTAGATAGCTTCATTTTAAGTGAAAACAATTTAAAAGGGCTGTTTGTTCATTATAATATAAAACATAATTTCACACCTGCATTCCCCAAGCGCCAGGTAGAGTTGTGTATTACAGCCACATTTCACCAGTTATAGGTCCCAACGTAATAGGGGGCAAGCCTATACCCATCGACTGACTTCGTGTTACTGATTTTGCCTGACCCGGGATTCGAACCCATTACCTTATGCTCAGCAGTCGTGCTTAGCGATCCCTAGACACAGAAGGCAAGGCTTGTTTTAAAATCGGCAACCGTTGAAATCATCTTTAAGTATCGTATTTTAATCTTGAACTCTTAGACTATCTACCTTAGCCTATCACCTTAGGTGTGAGTCGTTCTCGCATCTCGCATCATTATAGGCTCACGTAATTCTGCGCAATTTAGCGCTTCAATAGCGCATGCGTCGGCTATAAATATTACAGTAAACATAAGTTGTTCGTAAACATGTTGATCAACATCAGTACAGGAATACTTGTCGTGGTTTTATTAACACTTTATCTCTCGACTTCTTTATATATAATGTTGTGTTATGAAAACTTTGAAGAAAAAAGATCTAGCCTTATTATCAAATAGGTAGTGGCAATTTTAACTTAGATTTGTCACTTTTCGTGAATTAACGTTATAATACCAAAATGATCAGTATCTTAATCGCAACAGCTTTTCAATATACGACTATCAATTTGCGTTATAATCATTCAACCAGAAGACGTCCACTTTTAAACTAAGGTCTCCCACTTAGAACGCTACAATGCACGACAACTTGCCATTATCATTTACCGGTTGCCCGCAATTCTGACGATGACATTGGTTCACAAGGAAGGAGGCTTGCTAACACTGCGTCTTCCGTTTCGTGGTCGCCACTCGAGAACTTTTTTTAAAAAAGAAATTATAAATATTTTAAGTAATCGGAACCCTAATAATTAAGTTCATAATTGTTTAATTGTTTTTTGTTTTTAAATTGTATTCGTTCTTTCTAACAATTAGTATTTCTTTATAGTAATATGTGGATAACGTTGTGAGTAGTGTATTTGTCACCTCTATTATTAAGTATTTTTTCTAAAATTTTCTATATTGTTACACTGCTGTTTGTTATTCCTAAATAAATAAATAAATAAACCTTTCTTCAGCACCAATCAGTATAAAATATATATATTGATAACTCTAAATGTGTTCAATAAACAATCTGGTAGGTTTAGATAATAATTATGTAGGGTCAATGGACGTCAGCGAGGCAGACCCAAACGGGGATAGCGAGATGAACTGGACTCCTTTATGGAGGACTGGTCAGTAACAGCCCTTGACAGGGACAAATAAAAAGAGAGTAGGGAGGCCGTTGCCCTGCAGTAGACATTACAGGATCCTAAAAAAAGGTCAATTCTTCAGTCTACAAAGCTCACACAATTAGGTGCATCATCAATGCACATTACACTATAAGGGCGACTTCTTTCTGTAATATAGTAGCCATATTAGTATGCAAATAAAACCTTATTATCTATCAATCAGTGTTTAATATGCAAGTAAATGTTCTCGCAAGCAATATCCATAAACTTAAATACCTATATTAAAGCCATTATTATTTCAAGAAGATTGCTCTACAGTCGCGTTCAAAACTGTACCAATAAAAAGAACACCAATGATCATAAAAGCGTAATAAGTTTTTCAATCTTGTGCCTGAACGAAAATAAATAATATATGACTTAGAGTATTCTTAATCTTAATATTTGAGTCTTATAAACACTTAACCGTTATTAAAACGACTTTAGTAGAAAAAAATGTTTAGATTCTTTTCTTTCTGAGTTTAGTATTGTGGGTACTAATTCCAAACAATTTTTTTTTATAAACATTGTTTGGTGCCTCTTAATCATTTTTTATGTGCTAAACTTTTTTACTGCCTAGGTTTTTATCTTCTTCAACACCTGTAACTCATTAACTAAAAACAAAGAATTAAAAGAGAACAAACCCGCTTCATGCTACTTATACATTTTTGTTCACCATTGTATTCTTAGATAAGTGATCTCGGTAATGATTGGCCGCCGGCACAACATCGATAGGCTTACATTAACATATTATCGACAAGTTTTAGCAAAATCTAAAGTGTGAAGTTACAATAAGGATAAAAGTATAATGGGGTTGGTTTTAGACGATTATAAAGTACTTGGAACATTATTTTATAAGCACCGCTTCGATGGTAACTTTAAATGGGTGTGACATTGTTAAAGAAATTGGATAACAGCGTATTTTTAACCAGGCTGAATGCTTTTATGCGATGGATGTTCAAACTGTGGTTAGAAAACGAGTTTGCATTTGTACCACCAACAAAGGGATAAAAACAAAATAATGTACAGTCAATTACAAAAAAATGGTTATACACCGGGAAAAGGACCAATAATACGACTCATAAATAACATAACATAACATAACATCACGCCTGTATTCCCCGAAGGGGTAGGCAGAGGTGCACATTTAGTACACCCACATTTCGCCAGTTATGTTTTTAGGTCCCAATGTAATAGGGGGCGAGCCTATTGCCATCAACCGGGCACAAATCCAGACTCCGTGCTGCTACTGAGAATTACCTAATGGAAAAACCCAGTAACACTTTGCCCGACCCGGGATTCGAACCCAGGACCTCGCGCTCAGCAGTCGCGCTTAGCAACCACTAGACCAACGAGGCAGTAATACGACTCGAAGGACCAGAAATTAAATCAAGCCAATATATAAAGTAATATAGCATTAAACCTCACACCGTCCTTAATAATCTGACCCAATAATCTTTACTACTTGAAAATACCTCCACCGTAAAGTGTGGGGTTTACATCACAGCGCGTACAAAATAACAGTTATTATGCAAATTGACCGGTCGATTGAGACACAATGGCCGGCGCCACGTAGGTACGGTATGATGTTGTTGCGATTAAATATTGCTAATGCTGATATTGCTCCTGACTTCACTTGGAAAATATTGTTCGAGAAACAAAAGCTATGAAATGTTGTATTTAGTTGAAGCTTTTCTCGACTTTCTTGGAACTATTTCTATTATAAATACAAAAGCTCGGCAAATAGGAAAAACGTTGATTAGAAGACATCACTTATTTAGAGAGAAGGCTCCTAGTATTTTCAATGGAATAGTTCAAATTTCTAGAAGACCTCAAATGTGAAATGTTATGTTTGCTTTAATAATTTACTGCCATCATCACCCAATGCACTTTGCCTAGTAAGTTTATGTAATGACTATCACAACAAACTGGTAATTCAATCCAAATCAGTATTCAACCTAAATTATTACATGAAGGATTATCATCAGCAAGGGTGCAAGTAGAGTTCCTCCACGTCTGATAGTACCCAAGTACATTTGATGCATCCTGGCTAAACTATCTTTGTTGACTGGCCAGTCTCTACGCTATGAGTATGGCCTATTTCTTTCGACCGCTCATACCAATACGAAGAAGATTATTACATCTAATAACGTATTTTAAAACTTCTATTAAATAAAGGACTGCCTCGTTGGTCTAGTGGTTGCTAAGGGCGACTGCTGAGCACGAGGTCCTGGGTTCGAATCCCAGGTCGGGCAAAGTGTTACTGGGTTTTTCCATTAGGTAATTCTCAGTAGCAGCACGGAGTCTGGATTTGTGCCCGGTTGATGGCAATAGGCTCGCCCCCTATTACGTTGGGACCTAAAACATAACTGGCGAAATGTGGATGTACTATATGTGCACCTCTGCCTACCCCTTCGGGGAATACAGGCGTGATGTTATGTTATGTTATGTTTTTATTAAATAAAGGCGAACATTTATTACATATTATATACATTACGTAACAAACAAACCTTTATAAGAGCACCATATTAGCGCCGATATTTATTTACTAAAAGTTGGTAAGCTCGTGGAAAACTGACCTTTAAAGCTGGCCGGGTAATAGATGGGTTCAGTAATGTAGTTACCAACACTACTTTAATACCTTAACTAAACATTATAAATGAATTGGTATTTTAACTCATTTCGTGCACAACGTTATACTATAGGTTTTTTGCCGTTTCAAGACCTTTATTTAGATAATTGTATTACTGTAAAAGGTTATAGCACTAAACAGTTTTCTATATTCGCTATTAAAATGGACGAAACTAGCAAGAACATAATACTCAACCTCAGAAAAAAAAATTGTTCCTAGTTGGTCACAACTGTTGAAAACGAAGGAATAGTTTGTGCTAACTAAAAACTATAATGTATCTTTTGCTAACTGACTGTTATATTTCGTAATTCGTTATACGTACGCAAATGTCACTCATATGAAACAGTATGGTTGAAAATGTGATAGAATGAAACAAAAAAATTAACAACCATTACATTTTCATGGGTGGTTAACTTTATAGTTCAACAGTGGACGTCTTCCGGATGATGATGATCATCATCATCCGGAAGATGTCCACTGTTGAACAAAGACCTCCCTTAGAACGCCACAACTTAATAGCTTGTTACCTTTAAGTCTCTTCTAAAGTAATAAAAGACAACCCTAAAACTATGTACGTAAGTTTCGTAACCAATAGGTGTTAAATGTGAGCTAACACGAGTTACGTCATTAAACGGGACAGTTTATGACGTGTGACTGGTGTGACTCGATATTCTCCGTAGACGATCGTTATCACCTTTTACTCACGCCCGTACAAACAGACTTTATATAGGGGTATTGCCCCAGACGACAATATCATTCTGTTGCCAAAACATAAAACATATTTCACACTACGTACGAGCTAGCCAGACTTTGTCGGCTTGGTATTTGGAAAATATTTGCGTTTTCTAGATGCATCTGGATGTTGATTGGATTGTTTTTGTAAAGTATTTTAAGAGTTGTTCAAGTCGATAAATTAATACATCATTAACCGGAAGATATCCACTGTTGAATAAAGGCCACCCCCTTAAGTAAGGGGGAAGGGGGGTAAAACAAAGAAAAAAAGTTGGTAATACATTAACTGTAAACATGTTTTGATACACAAATTTTAAAAATATATATATGTAAGCTTAAATTAATTAAAAGGTTTTTGTGTAATAAATAAATGTTATGATCATTTTCGTATGTAACCCAAGCAGTCTAAGATATGTTTTACACACCCCTTTATTCCAAACTAATACGAACATTACAAGCCCCATTCGGTGCTACATTTTCTCCTTGTTGCCTGCCTACATCCAAAGGAGCGTGGCGCAATAATTCTACTTTCATATATTCTGTATCATAGCTGGCAGCAGCACAGAGATGAAATCCATAGCTCTGCTCAACTGTAACTCATTTCCAATCGGTAGTAAAAAGCGAGCCACGCTTGGAACATACAGAAATTGGATAGGGAACTTTAATGAACTTAGAAAATGCATTCTATTCAAAGTATTGTAAAACGTTTTCTTCAGTTTGTAACATAACATCACGCCTGTATTCCCCGAAGGGGTAGGCAGAGGTGTACATATAGTACACCCACATTTCGCTAATTATGTTTTTCGGTCCCAATGTAATAGGGGGCGAGCCTATTGCCATCAACCGTTGCGGGTACCGAGAATTACCTAATGGAAAAACCCAGTAACACTTTGCCCGACCCGGGATTCGAACCTAGGACCTCGTGCTCAGCAGTCGCGCTTAGCTACCACTAGGCCAACGAGGCAGTCCTTCAGTTTGTGTCTGTTTAGAATTCTAATATCTAACCAATCAGAATAAAACACATTTTCTCCGTAGCCAGCAGCATCTTGTATGGAAAACTCATAGCTAGCTTGTCCTTTCCTCAATACAGTAAGTACTCTTTACCCTTACATTTACCTTTACTTTGCACTTTACCTTACCGCTACAAACATACTGATATCCTTAACTTTGATACATTAAACTACATCATATTTTGAAGTTGAAGGACGACACTAATATACTAAACTATGCCTGCTACGTCACACAACACACAAACATATGTTTAAATATTTGTCTGTTTACGTTCGCACGATGCACCTAAGACAGAACTTTCCATTCCTAATTTCTTCAATCCAAGTAGCAACGCTCACTGGGGGTGCATAAAATAATACTCTAGCAATGAAAAGAAAACTGTTCGGATAAATCGAAGGAAAGCAATGAATTTTTATGTACCCATTCGTAATACAAGAGATTTATAGTGGGTGTGCTCGCTCCGCCGCGTATCACTGTGTATTTGTTTTTTCAAAAATGTATTTTGTTTGTTCACACCCTGTATAGTGCAAAATAGGTCGATTCTAATAGCGACTTTTTTATAAACTATCAATGTTATAATGACAATTTATTCAGTGCCAGAGGTGTAAAAATACTGCATACAATTTTTTATGGGTTGTATTAATTTTAAACCCTTCACCCTTCTGAGAACATAGGCGTTATATTAGAGCGCGTGTAATTATTTTAATACTTGTATAATATAACGGTTTACTATTAGTAAACAATTACTTCATAATTATTTGTCTTTGCCATTGTTTCAGCAACTTACTATTCTTTGGTCATAATTCTGTCAAGCCTGTAAAATGTCAACACAATGCAAGATACACCTTTTGAATGATACCTCACACGATACAATATTATGTAATCGAAAAGCGGTAGGAGCGAGGTCAATACCCCTCCCCTTCTTCCTTGTTAGCGGTCAGCCATCGACTATTACTAAAGAAATTATAATTTTATAGATACTTGGCATTTTGGGCAAGGATCTTCAGTTACTATCTAAATATATTATTAAAATAGCAGTAAACCTACCTGACAATCAAATGTCTTACTTTGCCAGTTCACCATCCAACCTCAGGGCTGTTTAACCCTCCACAATGAAATAGAATACATTATTCAATTCTTTGTACCCCAATTTACCAAAAAAACTGTTCTTAGGAACCCTAAAACGCGCTCGAAGAAGCAAAAAATGTAGTCCCTTTTGTATTGTTAAGAGCAAAACGTTTAATCTAATCTCATCTAAACTAAGAGGCCGGAGAAGGGCTAGTATTAGTATGGAAACATACGGGCCTATATTTTGGACGTGACTGATACGCAAATTAAGAAAAAAGACTGACTATTTTATGTTTGCGATCTACTGCTACACCATAACAGGTAGGCGAATTTTAGACGAAGTAGGTTGCTACCTTCTTCGTCTAGAAATACTAAAGCTTGTTGTCCCTTGATAGTCCATGCGACTGCGATATTTTAACAACTGTAAAATCATGTAGTGTGAATTTTACTGAATAAATCAATACCTTATAACACTCTCAAAATAATTAGTAAACTGCTGTTTTACTAAAATCTTAATTATTATATATTTTGAGGATCATATGTCGTCCCAATTAATGCTGTATCACACTTGCCATGTAAACCCTTCTCCAGAAAAGCGATTCGGGTTAGATCCCCGTATAAAACAAAAAAAACATATGTCGCCAGTGTGATAATCATAAAAATGTCATTATAAAAAAACAAACCACTCTTAACGGGGGGTGCAAGTTGACTGCCTCCACGACCCATATGTGATAGTACCTAAGTACGTCCAACGCACTTTGTTCAATCTTCGTTGACTGGCCAGTCTCTACACTAACACGAGCATGACGTACTTAGACACAACTCATGCCGAATACGAAGTGGACTTACCGGGCCAGTCCCACCTATCCCCTCCGTATATACCCACAGCAGATCCCCAGGTGAGTGTTAAGCGAATGAGGTTCCCGGCTTAAGTGTAACGGACAGACGGACAAATGGTTCGCGTCTGTGGGCCGACCCTTAATTTCCTTCAGCCCATCTTTTCTCTGTACTTTCTTGTATTCTATTAATGTTTTAGCGTTCGTAAAAGTTGTTGACCTTGTGTTTTGTTAAACTTATACTGTTCAGATGTCTTTGTGATCAGTAAATGCTACTATATAACAGGACTTATGGAATTGGAAATGAAAGTTTGTAAAGGAGAAGTTGTTACGTATTTTAGTTTGTAAATGTTAATAACGTTTTGAACTTTGAAGTTGTGGTGTTACTAGTATAAACATAACATAATATCACGTCTGTATTCCTCAAAGGGGTTGACAGAGATATACCTATAGTACACCCGCATATCGCTACTTAATTTATAAGACCCAATGTAGCGGACTGGCCTATTGTCTTCAATCAATAAATCAACCGGGCACAACTCCAGACTGTGCTGCTACTAAGAATAACCTAATAAAAAAACCCAATAACACTTTGTCCGACCCGGGATTAGAATACTTCTTGCTCTGCAGTCGCGCTTAGCAACCACTAGGCCAGCGAGGCAGTCTTATTATTATATTTAAATATAGTTGTTAGTGTACCTAAGAGCTACACTCTCATCAACATCAGCCGGGACACGTCCACTGTTGAACTCCCTCTTGGAATGGCGGGGGGGGAGATTGCCATAATCTCCACTATGAATAACGTAAATTCGCCAAATAAACCACCACGAACTGTTATGCAGGACATTTTTCATTAGAGAAGCAAGACGCTGCACTGCAAGTAACGGCGTCTCGCTTTTTTTTGCTTCCACAACGAAAACTGTCCAGCTGTAAAAGTTCATGGTAAGGGGGCTGCACCTTGTAACCCACTCAATTTTATACTACAGCAAAACATTAGTTGAGTCCATGCGCTCTCGGAGTGGGTCCATTTATCTTCCAAGCCGGTAGGCCTACGGGCTTAATTTCTATACATTGTAAGAGGGATGGCCCTAATGTTAGAGCCTTATCGTTTCTTTTGTGTGTTTCGCTTTGCAGTAACTGGATGGCGCACGCAACCAGTGAGCGATAAAGTGGGGTTCTAATAATGCGGTTAGTCGGAGTGTTGCGGAATGCTTTTGGTTAAGGGTCGGTTTTGCGATCTTGGGACTCAATTTAAGAATTGTGCTGTTTAATAGTATAAACGTAGTGAGAGCAGACTTATATGGCCAAGTTAAAGGTCCCAAGCTCCAAATCCGACGAACAAAAAAATGTTTTTATGATCTGTACACTCCAGTAAAATTTCACACATTAGTGGCTTTAACACATCACATAAAAATAAAAGCATTTTAAATACTTCAAGTAAAAGTACCTATCAATGACCAACCATAACGATCAGTTTTGTTTTCTTTAAATGCTTTATTCCTTTACGTGTCAAGACGCCTTTAAAGGCGTGTGGCCATTGTTTTACTATTGTGTCTGCAGAAAAATGACAAGCGAAAGGCTATATCATATAATCCTAAAAAAAACACATTATTATTACAGTTATGTTTTTAGGTCCCAATGTAACAGGGGGCGAGCCTATAGCCATCAACCGGGCACAAATCCAGACTCCGTGCTGCTACTGAGAATTACCTAATGGAAAAACCTAATAACACTTTGCCCGACCCGGGATTCGAACCCAGGACCTCGTGCTCAGCAGTCGCGCTTAGCGACCGCTAGACCAACGAGGCAGTCAATTACCCCTATTACATTGGGACCTAAAAACATAACTGGCGAAATGTGGGTGTACTATATGTGCACCTCTGCCTACCCCTTCGGGGAATACAGGCGTGATGTTATGTTATGTTATGTTTTATTACACCTACAGTACTGAAACGGGTACGCAGTGGTCTCGTTTAAATGCTAGCAAACTCGTTACTATCACTAATTAATTTGAAATAATTACGAGAATTAGTTAAATCCCCACTTAGCCAGATAATGTAAGTTCACCTACAAGCCCTACTTAGGAACAACAGGATTTGCCTTGGAACCCGCAAACCGAACGCGATGATTGGCGGCTCACATTACCATGTAAATACAGTGAATCTATTACCCTAATGCTATCAACTCCAATTTGCATTAATTAATAGCCGAACCTAGTGGATACTTTTGTAGCTTAACGTGTGTATATTATCTGAATTATGAAAACAGGTAGAGCAAGGTATTTTATCATCAGCTGGAAGATGTCCACTGCTAAACAAAGACCTTCTCGTTAAGAAGGGGGGGGGGGAGGCTTTGCCATAGTCCCCATGTTTGGCAAGTAGCTTGGGGATCGCAGTATTGGTAGTAAAGTTACTACTTGGAACTACGACAGAGCCATTAACGGCTACCCCTATGTATTGAAAACCATACACACAGACAACATAAAGCGCTTATTGCGTAATTAGTAAGCAATAATTACCAAATTGCACCCTAACAAGTAGCGTCTTAAAAACGCATCCCCGAAACCTCCCCCAAGTATAACCGGGGGTGACGCGGTTTCGCGCGGGCTAAGTAAACTTCCGCCGGTGCCTACATCCGGCGGATGTGAATTCTCCCATTTGCCGGTAACTGAGAGAACATCCGCAATTATTTTGTGTATCGTTTTATACCATTCTTCTTGTAAACTGTACGGAGTTATTTCTATGGGTTTTTGTAAGATCATTAGAGATATATAAAAGGTTTAATTGGGCTACTCTCGACTCCTTCTTCTTCTTCGGTGGGGTTACTATGACATTACATTTTTTTTTTCTTAAAAAAAAACATCAGCCCACACTAGGAATTTCCCCTTTTTGTAGGTGCGTTTCACAAACATAAAATATCACATACACAAACACTCAAACTCGGGGCATAATCTGCGGAGCGCACAAATTTTTGTCCCGTGTATAGAACGGTCATCATCATCAGAATCGAACTTGCAACCCTTAGCGTAGCAGTCAAATAATAGCTTAGCCACTGCGGAAATTGAGTCGTCAAACATTGCATGTCATCCTTCCCTGTGGAAGTAAGACCCGAACTATTCTGTACAGTACAGTGTACATAGCCGATACAGTAATAGCCGTAATAGCCGAGTGGTATGACCGTTGGACTGCCAAGGTGAAGGTTGCAAGTCCAAACATAAACTCATGGCAAAGGAGAAAAGCTCTGCCTACCCCACAAGCATTACGTCATAATCTCTTCCTTTGGATAAGGAGAATTATTTTTATATTTTTTCAGCTAATTAAATTGGGTGTACAATCTTTATTCATTTTCCATTTCACGCTAGTTTCACAGCTGCAATATTATCGGATGTTCTTCTCCGATACCCAATTATTGGAAATAATAACTACACGTTCACGCGAGTATAACGACATCAAAATTATATTTTGGTGTAAAATTGTTTTATATGGTACTAAGTTGATTGCAGATTGTACAAAAAGAAGGGTAAATTAGCTACATATAATAATTATTTTATTTTAAAAATACTCGTACTAGCTCGACTGCTGAGCATCAGGTCCTGGGTTCAAACCCCAGACAAATTTGTACTGGGTTTTTCCATTCGGTAATTCTCAGTTGCTGCACAGATTTTGGATTAGTACCCGGTTGATCGCAATAGACTCGCCCCCATTGGGGCCTACACAAAACTGGCGAATGTGGGTGTACGACACACCTATAATAATACTGGTCAAGATGACATTTTTTTCTTCCTTTGAATGTCATTATTACATAAAAATATCTAATGGTATCCTAAAGGAACTAGCTATCAACAATGTTTAACCCTTCACGTTGATTTAAAACGTTTCAACCCTGTACCAAATAATGTTTGTGCTATCGCACATGGTAACCCATGAACGCGTCGGTCGAACGCAATCGAACTTAATTCGGCCGGTCATCGGGTCCAATAACTGTCGCTCGATTTCCACGCGATTTGGTCGCTTAGACCCTGTAGCCGCACGACGGGTTAAAACAAATAGCTGGCTTTTATTTTAGGAAATTGTTTTAACCCTTTTGCACTGCGTAATTCTGAAGTTCTTTCTACTTTTTTTATTGTCTAAAATAGAATGACTAAAACTTTTTATTATTTTAAATGGCTTAGGTTGATAAGGTTCTATCCATTCCAATTGATTACCGAAGATCTTTAAAAAGTTCATGTACCGCATTAAAAATTAATCAATGATTTTATTTGCACAAGAGTGTGTGTAAAAATTAGGAAAGAAAAGTTCTCGAGTAGCGCCCACGAACCGGAAGATGCAGCATTGGTTGGCCTTCCACCAGATGGACCGACGATATCGTCAGAGTTAAGTTTATTGTGGCGGTCTTTGTTCAACACTTCGTCTTTCGGCTGATGATAATATTGCGTGTAGAAAAACTAAAAAAAAATTGAATGAAAAGACATAAACAGAAGTGAGTGACTTTTCCCGCATTAAACTAAGTATTCAAATACACTAGTTAAATACAAAGAAACTAAACAAACTTAAATTCCTAACTGTACAAAGCATAGCTTAGTTTTCTTGCAACCTATATTTAATTTGGTCCTATCTGTACCCGCTAAGTTTCCACGTGATTTGGTCTGCCCGACCCCGGATAACCGCACGCCGGGTTAAAACGAATAGCCCTAACTTTAGTTTGCTCCATTTTATTTTGGAATTCAGTGTTTTAGAGTTCCTTTTTACTGGGTTTCTGGATCAATTAATCACGGGAATACGCACCATAAAATTTAACGATCTAATTTTAATTGAACTGTATTTAGCAGGGTATGAATTTGCATTTGGTCCTTCGAGACGGGTTCACATTTTATATAGGTATTATATCATTTATTTTACTGGTGTGGTTTTTGCCCATGCGTGTTCAATAATTACGTAGTATTTATAATTGGATTGTTTGAGTTGAGAAATAAACCTTAACTGAATTTGTCTCGAAGGAATGAGTTTTATGTAACGTTTTTTCTTGCTGCTTTACAATTATTCACTGCTGGGTGTAGCCCCCTCTCCCCTTTAGTCACTCTGTTTCCTAATTACACCAATTCGCTACTGTGTGATATTATTTAATCTGTTTTGATATCTTGTTTTAAATTGATGATGATAGTTCCACTAATGATCATGATAGGGGGCACGCTAAGGCCAACGCTTTGACATATCCAACACACTGAGAGCATGTTTGGTGATCAAGTGATATAAACCGTCTCTAAAGGCCGTCTTGCCCTGAAGTGAAACGGTTAGTCCGGTGTTTAAGTTATGTAGGTATCTCTCATCTAAAACTAGTCTTGAACGCGGCGGAAACTGCTGCAAAACTAGCTATCTAATTCACAAAACACTATAAAAAACCTATAAAATGTAAAACTAATAGCGAAGTGTATCGTTAAACATTAGCCAACTACCCCCAGTTTAACTGGCTTCGTAGTTTATTAAGGGAGTTAAAAAGAGTTTTTTTCTTGTCTCAAGTATAAAAGACGCCAGTTTTTACATCTAGGAAGTAATTATCTCTCTAAAGTTGTAAGGAATCAGGAGGAGAAAAGTCGGGCTGCGTAATTCTGGATACGGGTGTTTGTATACCATAACATTGTGTGCATGTTATCTTTAAATTTTGGTTGAGCAAAGACCTCAGATTCACCTAAAACTTACAGGTGTATTATATGATATTAGGTTATAATTATAAAATACTATTTTAGGCCACTTTCCTCCCCTTTTTCTTAACTTTTTGTCGCCTTTTTCTTCTAGTGTGTTGTGTAAAAAAAAGACATACGAACTTTTCCACTCCCATCAGGTTGGCAGGCGATCAACAAGAAGTTAATTCTGCCTAAAAATTAACCATTTCAGAGGATAACTGAAAAATAACATTAGAAACTGGGGATGTCATCGTCATCCCCTATTATAAAGAACTAATACTGTCTAGAGAAAAGTGGGTGAAGTCCCCATTAGGTACCTAACCCTTTCGAAAAATAAAGTCAACATGACCTATCTACCTTCTTACAGCACTCATAAACCCTACCCCATCTCAGTTTCCAAACTGCAGTTTTTGCAAACCCGCCCCCTTTCGGCCGGAAGGAGGGAGATCATTTGACCAACTTTTTTCATTATCGCTTGAAACTCGAATACTTTTATAGTAGTCCTATTTCGTTTTAGTTGTGATTTTCTTTTTCTTTTATTTTTCTCCTTGTTAACTATAGCTGTTAGCTTTTACCAGGCTATTTGGTTCTTTATGTTGGTACAAATGAGCTCACTTTATGGGTTATGTTGAGTTTCCTGAATACTGATTCGAATGGGTTGGTATGGTTTTAGTGTTTGATGGGTTTGTATAAAACTTGAACGATTTAATGGGCTATTCTTATATATAAAACATGGTCTTCGTTATTTTCGCGATTTTTGTTTTAGGTATTTTATGTTCCAGGGTAATGCTTTGACTGGTATTTTAAACATTAGTTTTCAAAGCCATAACAGCTTTTAGGGATCCCAAATCTAGGATATTAATGCACAAAACAGTAATTATTAAACAGTCAATCAGCAATGTAGACTTTATACCGTCATGGACACGTATGCATGGTCATACATGAAATAAAATATGTAGGTCCGTGTCGACTTGAGAACCTTCTCCTTGTTTTCGTCAGTTAAAAACAGCACTATTAATTATGTCTCATGTATAAGTCTTCAATTAACAATTACTTAAGGTATATTTTGATTATATTATTACCATTATTTTAATCTTGGATCGGCCCTTTATTCCAGCACTCACCTTGTGTGGTGCTAATCTAAGGTTACATCAGATTTATATCTGGTCTAGACTATGTAGTTGTTATTAATTCATGTCGTTTGAATAAGTCATTTAGACTCACTTAGTTTAAGTGGTTACTTCATAAAACAATTAATACCTAAATGTATCCCATTATGTACTGTATTTATTACTATCATAGACAGTCGTTACGGGAAATCAGAAGCCAGAATCAGTCGCTTTAGTACCTAAGTTCCTAAGTTGTTGAGATCAGAACAGTTGCGTCATGTAAAATACTATATATTATCTAGCCGCACCTGGTAGAACTGGAAGTCGACTTCATCACAGTAGGTAGGAAGATATATATAGGTATGATACTTACGATTTAATGTAATAGTATAGTATATAGTTATAATAGAATATACACTTTACTATAATATACAATATATCGGCGCGACCAACTAGAATAATTAAGTTCAATCATTTGATTGTCCTTAAATTAGTTTATAAACCATCAGTTGATTACTTTGAGTTTATTACGATGTAAAATTAATGTTATCATTGTAATTTCAATACTTAACCTAAAAACTTGTAAACACGCGCACGTGTGCCGAGCCCTATAAATACGGCCGCACGGTAGGCGATCGAGTCAGTCGCACTCGAACCGCCGTACAGTACGGACCTCTGGGATGTCGTTACGCTGCCCATTGAATAAACGAAGTTTATAAAGTGTGAGTAGTTTTCTTTGAAAATGAGTGGTCATCAAGAAGACAACAACTGTGACGTCAGCATTGCTGACGTCACACTTTTTAAAAACAATAAGGAGGTGCCTTCTCCGTCATCAGAAGTGAGATTGCAAGATGCTCTTACCCAACCCGCTTCTTCATCAGCTCTACCACCTGATCAATTGGAACAAACCAACATCCAGCAGGAAGAACCTGTGTTGGTTACCAATGCACCATTGGAAGCCGTACTGCAATCAAGACCACAAGCGTATCGTCACCATGGAATGCAGTTGGGTGGGATACCACCACAATTCCTGATGCAAATGATGGAGACGATGCAGAAAATGTCGGAGCGCTTATGTGCTCCA
Organism: Abrostola triplasia; assembly: GCA_946251915.1. NCBI lineage: Eukaryota > Metazoa > Arthropoda > Insecta > Lepidoptera > Noctuidae > Abrostola > Abrostola triplasia. The sequence goes on from OX276438.1 coordinate 682,225, forward strand.
CCTACCGAAGCAAAAATAAGGATCAAGGACGTCTATTTACCATCATTCGATCCGGACACTCACATCGGTGTACGAGAATGGTGTTAGCATATAGATCAAGCGATTGAAGCGTACAAGCTTGATGATTTCGATGTACGCATGAAAGTCTGCAACCTGATGATTGGATGGTGACTACTACAACGTGGGAGGAGTTGCGGAAAAATCTCATCACCACATTTGAACCCGAAAATAGGTACTCCCGGGACGTCATCATGTTTAGAGAACATGTTTACGACGCAACTAAAGATATTGCTGAGTTCTTATCACGTGCCTGGATCCTATGGCGAAGGGTCACCAAAGACAAACTGGGCGACGAACACGCTGTGGAAGCTGTGATTGGATGCGTAAATGACGAGCGCTTGCGTATCGAACTGATGAATGCCAGGGCAACTACTGTCCCTGAGCTCATCTCAATTGCAACATCCATACGGAAGAAGCGGAGTCATCCAAGCTCCAGTTCCACAACATTTAATAAACGTTTACGTTTTTCGGACAATACGCCGTCAACAACAAGCTGCCGTATATGTAAGAAGACAAACCACTCCACTAATGACTGCAGATTCAAACCTTCGGAGTCTAAACCTGAAGCTAGCAATAAGGATTCGAAAACAACAGCCGCAAACACTACAAACGAAAAACGAAACGAAACAACTGCTTGTACCTATTGCAAGAGACCAGGCCACACTTACGAAACTTGCTTCAAACGCGAACGTTCGTTGACTTCAAACGTTAACTGCGTAGCAAGCGCTAAGCTGGCTCCTATCACCATCAAAATAGGTGAAAGGTCTTTGCAAGCCGTCTTTGACAGTGGGGCAGAGTGTTCAATCGTCAGAGAATCGGTTGCTACAGCCTTACCTGGTCAAAGGAGACCAGTAGTTAACTATTTGAAAGGAATTGGTCAATTCCCCGCACTATCGTTAACCAAACTTACGACTGTGACCTAACCAATGAAGATGAAATTATGCAACTACGACGACTTCTGAACAAATACGAATACCTGTTTATCCGTGGATACCCTAAGACTCGGGTGAACACCGGCGAGCTAGAAATCAGATTGAAAAACTCTGATAAATTCGTGGAAAGAAGACCATATCGCCTCAGCCCAGTGGAACGAGAGAAGGTTCGCACCATAACCACGGAGGTTGAAAGTTGCTACCACTCCTATGAGTTGGAGACACTGGCAGTGGTACGCGCTATAAAACACTTTTGCCAGTATCTATATGGACGAAAATTTACCGTGATAACTGACTGCAATGCGTTAAAAGCGTCAAAACATAAAAAAGGATCTCCTGCCAAGGATTCATCGCTGTAGAAACCCAGCTGAGTTTGCAGTCAATGTTATGACAAGAGACTTGAACTCGCTCAAAATTGAACAGCGACGGGACAATGAACTGCGACCAATAATGGACAGCCTCAGTGACAATAACCCAGTAGAAGACTATGTATTGGAGGACAATGTCTTAAAGAAGAACGTCAATGATCCTGTCTTCGGTCAGCAACTCAGTACAGTCGTCCCCAAGTCGTTTCAATGGAGCATTATAAACTCTTTTCATACTGCGCTGAAACACCCCGGCTGGGAAAAGACTCTACAGAAGACCAGAGAAACTTATTGGTTTAACAAAATCAGTTCTACTGTTCGGAGATTTGTGGATAACTGCGTTATATGCCGAACATCCAAAGGAAGATCCGGGGCCGTTCTAGCCCAATTACACCCTATACAAAAACCGACGGCTGCCTTCCAAGTTATTCACATGGACATAACAGGGAAGCTGGGCACTCCAGATGATCAGCAGTACGTCATAGTCACCATTGACGCTTTCTCGAAGTCCAACAAAAAATGATTCGTTCAAGCGAACAAGACAGACAACGCTTCAACCTACATAAGGCCAAAATCCATCATTTTCAACGCGCACCACAACCTGACAATCCGGTGACCGTATCGGCGGAAATTGAACAATCTCCACCATTTGAGATGGCCAGAGAACCTTTACCAAGTACATCACGCGCTGAACCAGGTCAACAACAAGCACAGATCAAAACGAGGAAGATCAACCAGCTGACTAAAACCATTTTAGAGCCCCTGTGCATGGCACAGCATCGACCTTCCCCTACTTTCCTTAGAGCCTCTGTGTACCACGGCGTACAAGACCGCCCAGAGCACAGCATCACACCTTCCACTACGAGTCTTCGAGAATTATAAAATCTTCGAGAATTATAAAGTCTTCGAGAATCTTCGAGAATCATATCCTGAAATACGTTTAGAGCCCCTGTGCATAGCACAGCATCGACCTTCCCCTACTTTCCTTAGAGCCTCTGTGTACCACGGCGTACAAGACCGCCCAGAGCACAGCATCACACCTTCCACTACGAGTCTTCGAGAATTATAAAATCTTCGAGAATCTTCGAGAACCTCCGAGAACTCTACGAGAACCTCCGATGACGTCCTGAAATACGTTAAGAGCCCCTGTGCATAGCACAGCATCGACCTTCCCCTACTTTCCTTAGAGCCTCTGTGTACCACGGCGTACAAGACCGCCCAGAGCACAGCATCACACCTTCCACTACGAGTCTTCGAGAATTATAAAATCTTCGAGAATCTTCGAGAATCATAAAAGTCTTCGAGAACCTCCGAGAACTCTACGTGAACCTCCGAGAACTCTACGAGAACCTCCGAGAAGTCTACGAGAACCTCCGAGAAGTCTACGAGAACCTCCGAGAAGTCTACGAGATCCTCCGAGAAGTCTACGAGATCCTCCGAGAAGTCTACGAGATCCTCCGAGAAGTCTACGAGATCCTCCGAGAAGTCTACGAGATCCTCCGAGAAGTCTACGAGATCCTCCGAGAAGTCTACGAGATCCTCCGAGAAGTCTACGAGATCCTCCGAGAAGTCTACGAGATCCTCCGAGAAGTCTACGAGATCCTCCGAGAAGTCTACGAGATCCTCCGAGAAGTCTACGAGATCCTCCGAGAAGTCTACGAGATCCTCCGAGAAGTCTACGAGATCCTCCGAGAAGTCTACGAGATCCTCCGAGAACTCTACGAGATCCTCCGAGAACTCTGCGAGAGCCCTTCAATAAAATCTCCGAGAAACTTCAGTGTCTACGAGAACCCTTAACAATCTACGAGAAGCAACGAGGCTGGTGCAGAGCGCGCACCGCCTGTCAGTATGGCCGTATCGGCGCGACCAACTAGAATAATTAAGTTCAATCATTTGATTGTCCTTAAATTAGTTTATAAACCATCAGTTGATTACTTTGAGTTTATTACGATGTAAAATTAATGTTATCATTGTAATTTCAATACTTAACCTAAAAACTTGTAAACACGCGCACGTGTGCCGAGCCCTATAAATACGGCCGCACGGTAGGCGATCGAGTCAGTCGCACTCGAACCGCCGTACAGTACGGACCTCTGGGATGTCGTTACGCTGCCCATTGAATAAACGAAGTTTATAAAGTGTGAGTAGTTTTCTTTGAAAATGAGTGGTCATCAAGAAGACAACAACTGTGACGTCAGCATTGCTGACGTCACACTTTTTAAAAACAATAAGGAGGTGCCTTCTCCGTCAAATATAATATACAATAAAAAACCTCGCATAACACTAGGAACTTCTCCTGTATCGTGGGTTCGATTCCCAAACATAAATATCACATACGCAGACATTCAGACTCCAGACAAAAATCTGCGGATCATACAAATTATCGGACCCGCAACCTCAAGCGCAAGCCAATCGCTTTATCACTGCGCCAATCAGGTCTTCAAGCATTACATCTAACTACACTGCAGTTACAACTTCATTAAAAACAAAACTCAAGACAAACAATATTTTAATTATCACAAACGGAGCTCCAGAAAGCACTCGACTTCTGAATCTTTATCATCTATACTAGGTAAAGCAATATTGCCTCGCTTTGTAGCCCGACTGCTCTTTCCGGCGCACGGAGCCTCGGCGGAAGTTTACTTAAAAGAGGTGGAGAGAGAATATCGGTATTGGGAGTATTCTGAGGAACCGCCAGTTATTTATTACGGCCAAACCTTTCAGGATATGGAGCGTTATTTGTAATAGCTGTTCTGTTGTTATAAATATCTGTTTCGATCTTATCTTTTTTGTGTGTATTTCTTGGCTTGTTCCCCAGAGAACTGGGGAAGGGAATAAAATAATGTTTGTTGTTGGGCCAGTTTTTTTTAATTGTCATTGGTGTTCTAATAAGTGTAAAAGTACAAAAGATATTCAAAATTTAATTTTGATCCTTATACACAGTAACACCATGTATGTATATTCAATAAAACACATTTAAATATACTGCAAGACACCTTACCTTCTAAGAGACCTTTACCTTCAAGTTATTGATGAAATAATAATTCAACTTCTTTACTTTTTTTCACTTCAGTATCCGCCAACGCGCCAAAAACCGATGAAGGTTGTGGGTTCGGTTTTGCCCATAATTTGTCAAATTATGTACCTTTATCAATTTAGAATGAAATAAGTGAACTAACAGAATAAGTCTTGTCCTAGCAGGTCTAGAGCATCACGGATGTGGTGTCACGCGGCACACTGCTCGACTGTGACGTCACGGCACGCGAGCACGTCGAAACTTGTTACGAGCCGGAACACGTAAGTAAAGCTCTCCTGCTCAGAGGATACTGGTTGTTGGTACTTACGGACTTCTCTGGTGCTTCGTGTGATCTTGGTGTAGAGGGAGGAATTTTTTTACACATCGAGTGAGTGAGTAACGTAGAATTCATAAAGGAAAATAACTAACACTTATGAGATATATAACTAGGAACTAGGTACTTACCTGAACCTCTGCAGTCCCTAATAGTATAGTAGACCCACATTGCACCACAAATGTTAAAGTTCCTATGTAATAGAGGGCGATTCTAACGCCATTCACTGGCCACTAATCCTGTATTCGTGCTGCTACTGATATTGCCTTACACAAAAACAACAAGTTTCCAGCCCGGGAATTGAATCCAGGACCACAGCAATCACGCTTGCTACCATAGGACAAACCAAGCTCTTTTAAACTCCCTCCACAATCTTAATTCCATCAAAATCAACACGGACAACAAATAAACATATCCGTGCGAATCCATGTTGTGTCTCCATGCACCAACCGCAGCTCGGCAAAACTTCCAGAAACTTATCCGTATAAGCAGCAGGTATGCAAGTTATTAGCTCCGCACCAAGTTTTAATGAGCAACGCTGGGCGCGCGACTAGTGTTGACTTTACTTGTTAAGATTCATGAATGTTGAGAAAGGACGCATTCTGCTAAATTGTCTGCCGATAGTTGTGTGCTAATTGGTGACGGTATTTAGTTCTACACAAGTCTTACTGCAATTAAGACGTGTTCTGGAATTGTTTTGGTGCTTGATAGATTTAGCAATGTAGCAAGAGTGTGTTGTCAAATCTAAATGAGGGCTGCCTCGTTGGTCTAGTGGTAGCTAAGCGCGACTGCTGAGCACGAGGTCCTAGGTTCGAATTTTGGTACGGGCAAAGTGTTACTGGGTTTTTCCATTAGGTAATTCTCAGAAGCAGCACGGAATTTCGATTTGTGATTGATTTGGATTTGCAATAGACTCGCCCCCTATTACATTGGAACCTAAAAACATAGCAAGCGAAATGTGGGTGTACTTTTTGTACACCTCTGCCCACCCTTTCGGAGAATACAGGCCATATTTCATGTTATGGTTGAGGGCAGCGTGAAAACTGACTAAAAAGGTTTGTGCATGATTGCCCATAATTGGGTAAAGACGGAATGTTGATGATGATGCTCTTCTTCTTAAATTTAAGGGCTTTGTTCTTGTCAGTGAAGCAAACGACATTGTTCTCTATTTTCCTCAACTCCTAGCTTCTCCTTTACTTGCTGAATATAACTACGCCTTGGTCCTGCCCTTCCTCTTCTACCATCTATTTCTCCTTCTAGAATAGTCTGAAGGAAGTTGTCAGCTGTCCAACTGATATACTATGATGATGATAAAAATGACGAATAGCTTAATTTGAAATAACCCTCCTTTTGTCGTAGTTGGGTAAAAAATACACCGTATTTAAAACATGTGACTTCAAATCTCTTATACCAAGTACTTAGATATTTATAATTCAAGGTTCCAATAACTGAGCAAAGATGATGTTGGCTAAACGTGGGTGTATACTGTACATTCTGATACAGGACAACTCTTGCATCTCTGCCTACACCGTCGAAGAAAACAAGCGTGATTGTATCCACAAATAAATAAGAATATGTCTCCCACAGATGCCTCTACCATTCGAACATAAAAGTGCAAACAAACCGGGAATCTATTGTAGTATTTTTCTTTTATTTTCAGTGTACAGCCCGCCCCTAATTGCGGCCAATCAAATTGAATCGGACGGCACATCGGCCAGCACGCAACCCAGTAACCATTCGTTAAAACGTGTCAGTTACTTATGTAGTAGATTATTTATAAAATATTGGCTTTAAGGTACATTTTGGTAGTAAAATGTACCCATGGTAATTTTGTTTGAATGTTGATGTGTTTAATTTATAATGATATTAAGCTACTGGTATGAGGTTTGATAATAGACTATGGAAAGCTCGAAGTGTGATTTTACAGCGGAGTCCATTGATCTAGGTTAAGCTGCGTTTGCTACGGACGGTCTATGGATGGACCATCCAATATCTGTGCTTGTTTTTTGTTTTGAATTTATATTATGTCTGGCAAAGTAAATGGTTTATATATCGAAAAGATAGGATAAAGAAATTAACGCACGTAACACGTAGGTATTGCTGTAGCCTACAAAAGACATGATTTAATTTGAAAATAAATATTAATATCCATTCTCTTTTGCGTAGTTCTTTCAACGCAGTATTAATAAAAATAGACTTGACAGCATAACAAGCCTTATCAAACAACAATTAAATTCTAACGATAATGTTTACGTATACACGAAACTTATAACTCAACCCAAAAAAAGCCGTACTTATCGTTTGGGGGTTGAATCAAACCCTCAAACGGGGGTTAAATTCACGCGTAACTCAACCCCCAAACGATAAGTGTCATGGTACTGCCCTCCAATTAAAGGCAAGTTGTCTTGGCAGCGTAAAAATTAGCTCGCGTGTGCGCGACCACAGAATTGAATTAACATCGGTAATTACCGCGGAACACGCTGAGCGCGATTGTACGAGTTACGCGTTGTGCGCGATTGTACGTTGAATTATATCGGACTGGTTTGACGGTGAATGGATTATTTTTTTATTAGTTAATTAATTTTTAACCAATAACTGCTCGATATTAGGGAAAAAGGCTCCACTCATACAGGGTAGAATAAGCATTAATCACCACGCATGCTCACTTTGGTAAGTGATTCGTCGACACTATTTGTGATTCAGGTTTCCTCACAATAGGTCTTCTAAAAGTTATGGTTCTATATGAGAAATCGACGCTCTTAAACTGTCTTTACTAAGTACTAGTCCTTGCTTTTAAGCCTTTGTAATTACTATCAACACACTGTATGAATCCTTGATATCAGAAATAGACAGTTTATTTTTATTATTCAATAACTCAATATAGCGACTTGTAGAAAAGACTGCCGCAATAGGCAGCAGCTATTATTATTTTAGTGCTCTACTGGCACAGGTCCCGAGTCAAGGCATACGTGTATGTGGCCTTCCTAACCAGTTAGAGAATAAACGGGTGATTGTATGTATGTAACTATGTATGTAAAATATCCAACTAAAAATCCTTTTAACTAAACTAACACAAACAAGTTCTTTGTGCTCCTCACAATACAGGAAAGACGAACTAAAAAACTATGTTTGGAATCAAAATCCGAGCTATATTCACGAGATAGCGATTGATGCGAACGCCAGACACGAGCGAGACTCGCTTTTGATAGGTTCCTAGCTTTGTAGCAGATGCCAGCACTCAGACTGAACGTACTTCTAAAAGCTCCACGTTCTATACAAATGTTTCTATTTCCTAAACGTAGCCTGTACACAATCTAGAATGCTGTACTGATGTTGTATAAGATGCAGTGAGTTCTGTTGGCGCTGTTGGCAAAAGTGTAGCGAGAAAAGAAGTATCTAAGAATACTTAAGGATCATACCTACCTTCTCGAGAAGCAGGCATATTTTGCCGTACATAGGTCTTTTGATGATGCAAAGATTACAAGTCTCAGACAATCAATTGTTGTGGTAGACCTTCGATCGAACTTCGAACCTTTGGTTAAGCAACCACGCCAATACGGTTTCTGAAAAACACTCGAAAAAAATGTATATCGTCATTTTCCGTGAAAAACAAAAGAATTCCAAAGCTACAGTTACAAATTCAGGGCTGGCTCTCACGAGTTGATAACATAAAACATTTAATATTATATATACGCCACCTATAGTAGGATTTTTGTATTATCCATTAGTCTGATTATAATTATGACATCCAGAACAGAGTCACTTAATTGAATTTTAAATATATTTTGGGAGAATAAACATCCATTAAGATCGTATTGGTGATTGCCGATAGTTACATGGTTATCGGGCTTTGGGGACACTGCATTAGCGGCCGAACGTTATCTGATGTTGCTATCCATGTTTACTAACAGACATTTGATATTCTCATATTATATTGTGATGGAAATTGCTGTTATTGTGCCTGGAAAATTGGTATTAGACCAAAGCTTAACATGATATAATAATGTATCATAAAAGTTACTGAAAAAAGGATATTTTTAATATCCAAATATACTTATGTTACAATTTCTCTTCTCTCCTATAAATTGCCAAGAAATAACTATTTCCATTCGACTACCATTGGACAAGATTCTGGTGTAATACCGGTTTTATTTGTTTGATTGTCTATAGTCATTACATTCTTAGCATGCTCATTAGTTATTAAATACATACTTGTCTTTTGGTGTAATTCTGGATGACAAGGATTCCCTAGATAATAAATAACCTACCTGGAAACATACACAATGGAATTACTGTAATCTCGTTTCCCAAAAAGACGAGTTTTCAAACTATCCAATGGGATGCAAATGCTTTATCAAAAAGGTAAAGCTTTCAAATAAAATAAATACAAAACAGAAACAGCATCCATCAACAATGCACTATCGCGCCACCGTTTGCATTTTTTCAACCAAAATTGTGAAATCCATGTAAAACTACTGCAAAACAAAGCCCAACTTTAACGCCTCGGTCAAAACTCTTTTCGATATCTATTGGTGGATTCATCCGTTTATCTTCCCCCTGCGGTAATACCGGACACGCCTTGTAAACCAATTTCAAGCGGATTATCGCGCATCGCATAACCGGGATAAGTTCGTGGTGTTGGGTGAATGACCGCTGCGACCACTGGAGTTGGGTTGTTTTGCGATGATAAATGTCGATGGATGATACGTATGGGTTGTTTGTGTCCCTCGAGAATTGCAATTGGTTGTGACAAGATGTTAAGGGGTCAGTTGAACTTCTAATTGGTCTACAATTCCATATCTAGTTCCGAGAAAGTGTAATTGGGTTTGCTGCTCGGTATGGCAACGTTGCAGATCTGAGTGTTGGAGTTGCGCAAAACGAATTTCTATAGGTAAGTCAACTTATCTCTCTCACCTGTTATTTTGATTGAAATGTACATATTTACAAAAATAAGGATGTGCGATGAGTATATCTCAGGGAAACACTCCATAGAATTTTGGCGACATGATAGTTATTTAAACCCAAATTCCGATATGATGAATACGTGGGTAACAAAATCAAATCTGACATGTGGCACGGGAAGATAACACGTTGCGTATAATTGGACACCCAATAACCTGAGCTCGGAGCTAAAAACAAAATATTTCTATTATTTAGAACACGCGATGTTAGTGCGGGCTTTGTTAGTTCACGTGCGGCTGTTTTTTTAGTTACCAAAACGGTTAGAATAGCTTGATCAATGGGATTGTAAAATAATCTGTATGTATGGAACTGATAATAAAAGGGATAGTGCTGACATAAAGGACTTTTAGGGATGTTGTGCATTGTATATTTTTTTGAAATTCTAAGCTTATACAATAACAGTCACATTTTGGTGACTAGTTTTAGTCTCATACATTTTAGTCTGTCTTATGTGAAACTTTAAGTAGTAAGTGGTGCTTTGAAAAGTTCAAAGTTCAACTCAAAACAATTTGCATAATAATATTTTAAATGAGATCGAGATACTTCTAAATTTAGACAACGACGGAAAAAACACGTTTGATGACATTCCCTTTTTAAGTGGATAAGGTGGTATCATATGTCTGCCTATGTTTCGTCCTTATGGAAGTAAGCAGACACTTGCCCATGATGTTGCATAAACAATGAACATACAGACATCAGGTACACAACCTTCACGGAAATAAATCATTCCAAAAATGAGGTCCTTATTTACAGTGACTACAAAAACAATTGCCAAAAACCCACCCTAAAATCATCCCAGCATCAAAACAGCTGATTCTGATAGAGAATAAGTTTAAGTGCCAATAACAATATTTGGATCGCGTGCGCGGCGGTGCGGCGAATTAATACTAACAATTACTTGGGCAACACGCACGAAAAAAACCGGTCAAATTGCTACTGTGCGTGATGGAATTAGATGGGGCTTCGGTGACAGGAGGAGCGGCAGCGGGAAACCATTTGAAGTCCCTATTGGAACTGTGGTAATATTGGATTTTTCATTGACGTATGGAAGTTTAATGAATTCACTGATATAATGTGTATTTAGGTATGGATGTGTACGCAATGAGTGCAATTTAGAGCAAGGTTTATAATTTGGAAATTCAATTTGCCCAGAATAGCGGTTATTGAACACATTTTGTCTTAACTATTAATGCAATTCTTCTTCATCAGTCAATAATATACTTACATACAAAAATTGTAGAGATCATGTTTACCAAGATATAATCAGGCGGATTAAAATAACACTAGGTTGTTCATCAACGATACGATAAGAAGAAAATCAGACGTATTATATCTTCATACCTGCAGTGTTCAGTTTTTAATTAGTCGATATGGGTATGAATTTTAATCAGATTGGACTGACCTGCAGGACTCGGATTGAAACTTCTCCACGACGTGGATAAAAGGAGTGATGGATGATGGTTATCATTGAAGCTAGTGAAATATTAAGGGGTCACATTAAACACAGGAAATAGGGCCACAACTGTAAAAACCATTCAAGGGTTTCATTGACCTTTCACATTTTTGTAATCGCTGATTCTTATTACTCACCCATCTACCTAAGTTGACCTATTAATATCGATTGAATCAAACCTTAAAAAACCTTCGATTGTATTATTAAAAGTAGAACTAATTATCGACAATAATGAGCTTTTTAACTAGCTGTCTGATTTCGAAAAATTCTTTATGGGTTGTCCTATAAATATTTTACGGAGCAATAGGTATTTTATCAAGCATAGGCTACGTGTAAAAGAGAAAATTGTTACTTTCGATCGTAGTTAAAACTATTAACCTACCTAAATAGATTTTGATCCACTACGGACTAACTGTCTGCCTGCCTCATTGGTCCAGTGGTTGCTATGCGTGACTGCTGTGCACGAGGTCCTGGGTTCGAATCCCGGGTCGGGCAAAGTGTTACTGGAATTATCCATTAGGTCATTTTCAGCAGCAGCACGGAGTCTGGATTTGTGCCCGGTTGATGGCAATAGGCTTGCCCCCTATTACATTGGGACCTAAAAAAACATAACAGGCGAAATTTATGTGTATCATAATATGTGCATCTCTGCCTACCCCTTCAGGGAATACAGGCGTGACATTATGTTATGTTTTACGGCCGGACATTGGTGTTACGTTGATATTGTCACTGCATAAAAGCTTATAGCAGTCAGCAGTTACTTTCCATGAGAGTTTTACTGGCTGATTTATAATTACCGTAGTATGGAGATAGTATATGAAGTTAAAGACACTTTCATATTGTAAATGATTACAATACTTCATTCTATCAATATGATTTTCTGTATCCCTGAAAAACACAATGTCTATTGTCCAGCAATCCATCATCTATCCAAATCAAAACAATCACAAGCAAAATCCCATGCATTTCCATGGGATACGGATGCTCATATTATGTCAAACCCCGTGCTCCAGCTAACATTTAACACCATCAAATCGCAAAAATTCCCCTAAAATCCCTGCGGACTTTTCATTGACAGAACATCTCTTATTAATGTCATGACCATCCGCTGGTAGAAAGTTATATTTAAGCTCCACAGAAGTATATACTAGGTACATTCAATTAGATCTCTATACTCCTTTCCCAACCCTCGTCAGTGAAAAATCCTCTACACACGTGTTAATAAATTTCTGTCACAATTTTGTTTAAGGAAGTTGTGTAATATGGATAAATGTTGGTCAGATTTCATCTGCAGGCCTTATCTTGTAAACATAGGTAGACATATTTTATTTGTGATACCGGTATATTTTTCTACCGCATCCTACCGGTAAACTAAAGTATTGAATAACCAGACATTCAAACCCATTGGAATGCATCTATTTTTCTGGATAATTTCGCGGTATTTATAACCCTTTATCCAGACTGCCTCGTTGGTCTAGTGGTTGCTAAGCGCGACTGCCGAGCACGAGGTCCGGGGTTCGATTCCCGGGCCGGGCAAAGTGTTACTGGGTTTTCCCATTAGGTAATTCTCAGTGGCAGCACGGAGTCTAGATTTGTGCCCGGTTGATGGCAATAGGCTCGCCCCCTATTACATTGGGACCTAAAAACATAACTGGCGAAATTTGGGTGTACAGTATGTGCACCTCTGCCTACCCCTTTGGGGGAATACAGGCGTGATGTTATGTCATGTTATGTTTATCCAGAATTTAGCAACATCAGTCTATATTTCTTTTAATGTCGTGATGATCAGAACTTCTCTTGTAATATATCTACTCAAACAACTTGACAGCACTACATTTGGTGTAAACTTCCTGACATCAATACGACAGCGATATTAGTCTCCTGAAGTTTCGAGAACACCACGTTTAACGACGAACACCCAAACATCAGACTTACGTAAATTATAATTTTGCATGAAAACAGCGATCAAAACGTCAAAATAAATACCAACAAAGTTGGATGTAATCAATCATCAGGCGGAAGTCACGGTGTCAATAAGTTTGTTTGTCTGTCCCTCGTGAAAATCGTGACATAGATAAATTAGTGAGCTAACTTCCTTCCAACTCAGCTGATTAATGGTAATGGAAAAAAATTGGAATCAGGATGTCTTTAGTTATTGTTATCAAAGCAGAGATTTCATTTTATGACTATTTACGAAATCCATTAAAGAGGTAAGTTATTGATACATTATATTGAATTTCAATATTTATCCCAAAATAGAGGTTACCTTAAAATTTTGTAGTTGAAAAATCAATTAAGAATCAACGAGATGTTTGGCGCAGCGGCTAAGTGGACTGGAACACTAAGGGTTGCGGGTTCGATTCCCGCACGGAACATTTGTGTGATCCGCAGATATTTGTCCGAGTCTGGGTGTTTATATATGTGATATTTCATGTTTATGAAACGCACCCACGATACAGGAAGAAATCTTTTTTTCGAATAAATAATAAATATATGCTCCTAAAAAAATGTTCGTATATAAAATTCAATTGTTATTCTTAACTTCATAGCCTCCATAATTACGCCTTCGTTCACCATAACGCTAACAAGATGTCATGTGACCTCAGGTAGCAACTGGCAGTCAAATGGCCGAGTTGACTAACCAAGTCTAAGACGTCGGTTGTTTTGTGAACTGCTAGTTAACTCTTAGTCGGTTTGTTTGCTCCCAAAGTTTAACAGAGTCTAGACTCAGTGTGTGCCAAGTCTTAGGAAGTGGCGGTTAGTTCAGTAAGTAACTGCGGATGCAAGTTTTCAAGTCCCGCGTCTTATTGTTGACCTTTTGTTAAGCCTTTTGTCTTTTATTTCGTTCATTGAATCAAATAAGCTCTGGTTGGGTGAGCGGGAAGTAAGTTGGAGTAACTGGGTTGTCGGGCTCTTGTCGACATTCTTTGTGATAAAACTATTTTACGCCAGTTTTATGTTCTTGCTTTCCATTGAGGTTAACGTCATTGAACTTCAGAGTCTTCAGATAAGGTTTGATATTTGTATGTTTTAATGTAACCATCAAAGTAGATAAGAGTAGCTCTTTTAATAATATTAGATGACTGCCTCTTTGGTCAAGTAGGTTGCTAAGCGCGACTGCTGAGCACGTGATCCTGGGTTCGAATTCCGGATCAGGGAAAGTGTTATTGGGTTTTTCCATTAGGTAATTCTCAGTAGCAGCACGGAGTCCGGATTTGTGCCCGGTTGATGGCAATAGGCTCGCCCCCTATTACATTGGGACCTAAAACATAACTGGCGAAATGGGGGTGTACTATATGTGCTCCTCTGCCTACCCCTTCTGGGAATACAAGCGTGATGTTATGTTATGTTAGATGGTTTTTTCACTTAATCACATCAAGCATTCTCCAAACTTCGCTTAATTTCTCTCAAAATTCCTGATGCGGATATTATTGAGCATATTGATGTCACAGTGACCGCCAAACAATGGCAGTTACGCAATGATCTCATACATCGCGTACCACCCACTGGCATGGTCGGAACACTTGGCACATAAATATTCATTGGACGGCGACTGTTGTGACAGAAACGTCACAACATTCGCGGCGTTTTTAATTCAATTCGAACGGCATTGTTTTGATTGGTACGGTTGGGAAAAGCATTGTTTTCTATTGCTTAAATAGAAAAAAACAATTATTATCTACGGATTCTATTTAAAGTAATAATAAGATACGAATAGAATATATTTGAGGCCGCGTGGTATCCGGCCTAGAATTGACCACCCCCTTCCCTCCCGTGGGTGTGGTAAGAAGCGGCTAAAGGAAAATCCTGAAGATGGGCAGCAGCGTCTTCTGTAACTTCACCACCAATACTGCGAATCCCCAAGCCGCTTGCCAAGCATGGGGATTAGGGCACCCCCCCCCTCTATTTAGGGGGAGGCCTTTGTTCAACAGTGGACGTCTTCTGGCTGATGATGAGATATTTGAGTTCACTGGCGTACATGGTTAGCTAGTCACTGCACACTTCATTTTAATTTCATATAAAATACTTTTACTTGACATCTGCATTTTTATTTCTACAGTAATCGGGACTCACAACACCAAATTCACGTACTGACTAAAATCAGGTTAACGACCAGACTTTGCTTGAACTTAATACCTACAGTAATTCTAACTAAATGCTCCAGTCCCTCTCAATCGTCTGAAACCGAAAGCCAGAGTGTTGGATGATCAAATTCTTCGTCTTCATATAAATATATAGGTGCCTTTATATTATGAGCGTTCTTATTATTTCTTGTTTTTTTGCTGACGTCCCACAGGGGTATCTTGTTCGCACTTAATAAAACTTCGTGGAACAATTGAATGTGATCGAATTGAAACCAGACCATGTCTTGTCAAATAATACTACGACTTGAAATTCTGTGTAACAATTATGTAAAACAGATACTACTTGTAACTATTTCCCAAAGCAAAGCCTTCGGCCCAAATTCTATAACTTAAATAAAATATTTATTTATTCTTTTGATAGAATATTTATAGATTTCAAATCAAATAATACTTTAGAAACATTGCCCTGTTTCTTAGAACAATCAACGTCTTTCAATTTAGTATTTGGTTTAATTAAATAAAAACTAAGGTTTGAAAGAGAATCTGATTGAAATTAGGAATAACATAGTGGGTCTATTTGACAGAATAATACTTATTGAATACTATAAAAATAAGATCGTTAAATTCTTGAAAGCCTCCAATCACTTTATATTGGAGACAAAGTAAATTAAAATCACTCTAAACATCACGAGACTAAACCAACATTTAAAAACCCGTCAAGGAGCTAGTTAGACTCGGGCACAGAGGGTTCTGTACAGCCTTTTAATTATGTTTTATGATAATAATATTGCTCTCAAAAATAGATAAACCAGATTGATGCAAAAACTAAAGAAAAGTGAAGTAAAAGAAACAAATATAGAAACTGTTACCCCAATACATTGAAGTAAGTAGCAGTTAGTTCACCAACTTCAGATGAGTTGTTCTTATTTGTTATGTGATGTAACTACAAAACAGTTTTCACAATTATTACTTTGCTTATGCTGTAAGCCCATGCTTCTTGGCAAATTTTATTACTCTAAGTGAACGGCAAGTACCCAATGGGTTTGAGAGTGAAAATTGTAAAAATAATCTACATAATTATTGCTAAAAAAATACAATATTTTTTTTCACGGCTTCAAGGGACACCAGACCCGTGTATTGAATATTAAATTCAATTTGTACCTATACGCGTTCTTGAGAAAAATAGGTAGACAGACAGTTAGACGGCCACCAAAGTGATCCTATAAGTTCTGTTTTTCCTTTTAAGGTATGGAACCCTAAAAAGAAACCAATTCCAGTAAATTAAGGTCTATTTCTTGATATTCACTTCGTCAATCTAATTCGTTACCTTCAAGGACACTCATTGACCCGGTAATAATGTAAATGGAATCAAATAGAACAAACAAATAGGTTTGGCATTTAACAAATCGGTGCTTCCAATCAATTCCTTAGAAATTAGAACCTACGGCGAATAGAAAATGGATTGCTGTTACCTTTAGGTTAGATGTGTGCTCAATTATGCATATGCATTATTTTATTTGGTTAAAGGGCTGGGTTTTTTCCTGTAGCTGAAAAACTTTCGACTTCTCATTACTTTCTTGTTTCCTTCACATTTCACATTGACTTTAGCTGATAAAATAATCAAACATACTGTTGTTTTGTATCATTCGTCAAAGACAAACAACTAAAACTCAAGTTTATAAATCTTTTTACATGCCCAGCTAGAGCATAAGATGACGTAATAGTTATATGGTGAGGTCAACAGTTTGTCACAGTTCATCTTAAGTAAGTAAAAGAAAACTACTATTCCCTATGCCTGCGTAAATGATTTAGGTTTATTCTTCTTACCGTATGGTTGATGAACATTTGAACAACCTGGTCTCAGAGTTTAAATCGCCCGTAGGCCTTTACACACATATAAGTTTAAAGTTCCTCTTTCATCAGAAATTTCTCTTTTATCTTGATTCTAACCGTGTACGATGTCTTTAAGAATTGTACTGACGGCGATCGCTACAAGTACCCAGCTGCGCCAATTGGGTCTTCGTATTTTATTTATTTAGATTCTCACTTGGAAACTGGCAGTTTCTAGAAACAACCACTTCTTGCCGGCGACAGGTGGATTGAACTTTGGCAACTCGTAAAGTGGACTTAGGAAAACATCGGGACGCTTTACAGCGCTTTCTGATACCGCTTGGGAATCTCAGGTGCTTTTATATGGTCATATTTTCATTCAGACGTACAAAAAAGTAGGTAAGTGTCTTTTGAGGATGCGTTATTTTAGAAAGGTGTCAATATTTTGGTCTCTATTAGTATTTTTAGAATAACTGTTTTGTTTGTTGTGTAAGTTGACATTTGTTAGATTAATATTAACATACATGACATTTTAAGCGAATAGTGATTGTACAATATTCAAAAACAACAATGTTTCTTAGACAATAGTTTACGTTAGTTTAATATTACTGCCAGTAATTGCCTCTTCAACAAAGTAACCACAACAGCATCTATATAACCTTTATAAAGAAGTACACCCACAATTTCGCCAACAATTTATTATATACGTACGTTTACCTCACTGAACCGGATCTAACTACTGTTTCCCAGTTCAAAGTTCCCGAAGGCTGTACCAATAAAATATAAGACATACGTCCAATAAGCTATTACGATAAAACAGTACAATGAAAATAACAAGGAATCGATAACAAAAGTCCCGCTCGCGGTATTTGAGTAATCGAAACGTTACTGAACCGGTTCGAGGCGGTTCGAAGCGGACCCGTATTCTGGATCCTATCAATATTATGTTCGATTTTAGTTTGAATCGAGTAAAAACTCGATGCTCAAATCGATTTTATCAAATTTTGTATTACAACAAGTGTCAACATAGATCATGCCGTTTTACTTGTTTTGTAATGGATTTCTTGATCGAATTTTATTTTAATTGACAACAATAACAGAAAGTGAGAGAGAGGTTGTGGTACTTTTTAGTAGCCGGGACACTAAGGTACTGTGTGACTTATTAACTTCGTAGACATATTGTAGCATGTAGCTAGTAGTAACTAAGTTTGTCTAAGGCAGGGTAAAGGATAATGACGTAGACTATAACACCTACTCATTCCTTTTCTGTATGAGAAGAAGCATTATCGTATAAGGAGTTTCTGTAAATATTTATATACCCTGCATTACATCTTATCTTTACATTTTTTGTATTACCTACCCGCTCCAGTTTTTCGGGATAAAAAGTAGGCAAAAAAGTACCAAATGTTACCAAAATCGGCCCAACCGTTTGAGCTTAAGGAGGTATCAAACATACAAAACACTCAAAATTAACAGAAAATAGTGTGGTTTAAATAAATAAATCAAATTACCAAATAAAACTCAAAATTTAAAGCGCACCGATCCAGAATAAGGCCTCCTAAATGTTTAGACATTACTCTTTCTCACAATTCTATAGGTCACATAATGATAAATAGATAAAGTATTACTATAAATGGTCGAGCTTTTGACGTAATTTATTCGACTTATTCTTTACGAATCGCGCTTTCGGCTTTGTTTGCGTCTTGAATTAATATTTCGAATATCGCGACGACTTGGACCCGTAAAACGCTCAATAGACTTCGATTTGATCAATGGTATTTGTATTAATATAATATGTATTGTATTATCTTGGGACCTTTTTATTGATTATCATAAATTTTATGTTATCAGAGGCCTCGATATTTTTATTCTTGAAATAAGTCTGAACACATATACGTAAAATTAATATAGCAATCTTGATTCGACATAAAATATAATATTTTGATCAAATTTTTGACGTTTATGACTATCCTTCGTTATTCCTAACTGTTCAGTATAATATTTAATTGGCCTAGAAGCTTATATAAGTCTTCTTACTATGCATGCTTAGCTCCTTAGTTGTAATCTATGCATTCGTGAAGTTTCAATTTAGTTCATAGTACATACTCCAGAACAAAGGACTAATTATTGTATTCATTTTCCCTAAGCAAAAAGATCCTTAGAACTAAGTGTACGAGATAATTATCATACCTGCATACTAAGTAACATATACCATAATTTCCCTCCATAAACCCTGAAGCATTATCCTCAAAAGAAACAAAGGCCCACTATATCATCGCAAACCAGCTCGTTAAGCATATTTCGGCGAACCGTCCTAACGCGACAATCAACGAATCGATAAGTATGTCAACAGGGAAACAGGCTAATGCTGTGCAAACAGCGCGATGCGGGTCCGCCATTGTTGCGTTTAAAACGGGAAGCTTGAGATGAAAAGGCTGTATCGGGATATGTATCTTTGAGCGTACTTGGGAATTTCGAGTAAGTCATCGTAGATTGTTTGATGTATCCACTCCAGTGGAGTCTGCTCTGGACGTTGTATTTACCTGTGTGTATTTCGGCCAATTGTACGCTTTTATCCGTATAATATTAAGTGAAATGAAAATCATTTGTTTGAACTGAAATAATAATAAAATAAAATTTATAAGGGGCATTTTTAACATCACATGACACCAGCTGTATTCCTCGAAGGTTTAGAGCAAAATGAGGGTCGAGAACTCGTAGTACACCCTCATTTTTCCATTTTTGTTATAGGTCTCAATACATTAGGGGCAAGACTATTGTCGTCTATCAAGCTCAAGTCAAAACTTTGTTCTGCTACTGAGAATTACGTAATGGAACCCAATAACACCTGCGCTACCCGAGATTTGAATCCGGGACCTCATGCTCAGCAGTCAAACTGAGCGACTACTAGACCAAAGATTCTATCAATTACCTAACATATCTGTGAAACACATAAAAGTAAAAAATTATAGACCGCGATCTTTGTCAATCCATTGCACAGCTCTGCCAACTGACCTATTAAATTCATATTCGAAATGTTTTTATTGTATGTAAACCAATTACAGGCGCTTATAAAACGTTAAGAGATGGTTGTAGCACAGTTCCAAAATGCCATTCCTATGTAGAAGAACCGGCGAGATACTCCAAATACTTAATTAACGCGATACTTAATTATCTTACTATGCTTAATGCTTATCCCTTATACCAACAGGAACAAAACCATTTAATCCCTGTATTCATCCGATCTAATTATTACTTTATTTATATAAACTATTGCGAGAAGCGACTATCGTGACCTCAGCTCAAGTTATCCGGCGCACTCCAGCGCCCCATTTATCACGAAACTAAAACATTGACGGCAAACGGTCCGTCTAATTTATGTGTGACATACGCATTCCTCACTTTATAACATGTTTTATTTTGTTTTTTACGTCGGTAATAAGACTAATCTTATTTTGGAAGAAAGTCCAAAAATTATGTATCCACGTGGGAGTTTTATTTGTGAGGTTTTTGTGAGTGATTAAGAAACTAAGTGTTGTTTAATGGTGTTGAAATTAATTATAAAAACAATCTTATTTTATTGAATGCGTTTTCTGGGTGTTCTATGATACTCTGCCCCTCCAGACACGTTTAGCGACAAAATGCTCGAAAGCGCGTTCATATGACGCGATTTAAACTTGTGCTTCGCATTTAGTTTTTTCTCAGAGCAGGCATGGCGCAAGCGACGAAAACCGGGAGGGTGGCCGCTACATAATTGCGATGCGTGTACTTCAATAGCTATTCGAGCGATGCTGCGCGTGCACTGTACACCGATAAAGAATGTTCGCTAAGAGGGGACGAACTATAAAATACCAAAGTTTCTGAAGAGGGAGCTACTCTTAGTCGTAGCGCATGCGCTTTTGTGCTGAAATAATTCGAGCATGTGCAGACGTAGTGTGTTGAATTATGTTTCAATTATGTAATTTATGACACATGTCAATCCCTTATATTTTCATTCGATTTCATTTCTATTTGTCAAGTGTTTTTTTATTTGTCTACCTATAGAGAGTTAGGGACCTTATGGCGAAAAGCTTATTATAAATTTTATGAGGATTTATAAGTTTTATAACCCATTCATAACTTACCAGTTACATAATTATATCTATTGTTTTGTACTGCACCCTTACCGTGAACTCTTAAAGCAAGACAGTTTACGTGGTGGAAGCGAGACGGTGCTTTATGCTGCACGTAGCAGGGTCTCGCTTCCAGAGCTTATTGTCCTGCTATTAATGTTCATGGTAAGGGCGTAAAACAGTTAAAGGGTTAATTGTCCTATTCGCCATCGTTAATGTGGTATAAATGTGAAGTATTAATAGAAAACGTAGTGAACATGAAAATGTTAATGTACATAATGCTTTACCTCAGAATTGTACGGACATTCGCAGACCTCTCCTAATTAATCCCGGTTTATGATCAACTGACTTCTAACATTACACCGGGAGAACAGAGGGTTTTGTCGTTATTACTTACCTAAATTACTGCCCTTTGTGTTGTTTGTTCAGGAGGAAAGTACTTTAAATTGACTCGGTCTGGTTCCCAAATTATTACCTATAAGTGTCTGTAAATAGCCTTTAAATGTATAAAATAATCCAGTGTTTAGATGAAATTGTAGGTTTACATTCTGCGTTAAGCAAAACTCTAATCAATGCATGTGTAGCAAAACCAACGGCAAAGTTGAAGAAATACATACACACATACATAAAGTGACGGCTGTTTCCCTCTGGGGTAGGCAGACGGATCTCCATTTGGTGAAGAAATAAAAGCACACAATATAAAAAAAAATAACTTTAATTGTACTGCAATTAACTATAACTTACAATAGTACTATCCATGAGTATCCGTACCATGCTTACACTTATCACAAAGGCTTTCCCTAATCAATAAACTTTGAATCTCGTTCCTAACCAACAGTTTTCTTATCGGACTCAACTTTCTTAGAAACGGCACTAAGCTCTTAACGAAATGCATATCATCGTCGATCTCATTTTGGTCTACTAATGTCAACGTGCCTGGTCTTTTAGCTTCAGGCTCTATTGTCTCGTTCAATTCAGATGCTTTCCTTTTTCGTATAGTCTGATTCTGTGAATCTGTGTTTTCTGATAAGTCGTCTTGAATGATTTCAACTTTAGGTGGTATGGAACTGTAACTGATCTCTTCTAGACTTGGAGAAGTGACCGACTTGTAGTCATCAGTTTCATTATTGTAATTGTTAACGGCGTTCGCGAACACATCATCTTCGTCGAACTCTATGATTTCTTGTTTAATGTCCTCATCGTGTATTTCAATTTCCTCTGGTGGCGAAAAACTTTTTTCACTGTTTTTCTTGATTATGTCGAAACTGCGTTTTAGGAACATCATGTTTGAAAAGTAGATCCATTTGCCTCTGTAGTATTGGATGTATGGTTTTGTAGGATTGTCAAAGGGAACCTTGATCTTCTTGCTTTCTCTAATGAATTGGTCTCGTAAATTCCGCCATTTTTGTTTAACGAAGTCTTCTGTAACAAAGAATATGAATTATTAAACTATACGACAACCTATGTGGCTTAGATAATGAGCGTTCGGTGTCCTGCACTCAGGGTATGAGTATTACACGCACATAAGCATGTGAGACATTTAATTCAATTTCTTTTAATATTTTTTCTCCGTTTCTCGTTTGTTTTTGTGCCTCTTGTGTATGTATTGAATAAAACCTTTTTATTTTTTTCTAGATATAGTAAAGTGCTCTTATGAGGTTCGAAATTGTAATCAACAAATACATAATATAGTTTAGAAAGATAGATAAGTTACTATTTAGTATTTCTATAAAAAATGTAGTATCCGGTGCCTACTTGTGTAAGTAGAATTACTTTTATATCGGAAAGAAAATAGTGTAAGAGCATATTTAGTATTATTTATAAGTTCTACCTCAACACATATTTAACTAAATATCAATTAATTACTAGGAATTTGTATCTTAAGTTTAATAATATAAGAGGTAGAATTGACTAACAATAAAATTGGCGTCTAGCGAAAGTTCAATGAATGAATATTATCACGTGAATCTTTGTCTAGTTACTAGTACATACTTGGCCATCATCACGCATGTATTTCCCGAACTAGACAGTCAGAGTTGTATTAATATACCCTCATTTTTCCAGTTATGGAGGTTCTAATAGGGGGTGAACCTATTTGCCAAATATAAAGAAAGGATAAACTCTATGTTACACTGAGAATCACTCAACTCTGCGCGACTCGGGAGTCAAACTCATGACGCGCAGCGCGTCGTCGCCCCGCATGCTACCATTACACCAAAGAGGTAGTCCAACGATATTGTAATTTGTAATTAATTCTAACGCGATAATTAGCGAGCTTATCTTCGTTTTTATTAATCTTAGTTTACCCACGTGATCACTTCGGGTACGCTCGGCTATTTTCGGCTTTAAAGCATAATTCACGAAGTTTGAATCGGCAATGTTTTCAACTATTTTGATAGGGATATCAAAATAGTTGAAAATATATACTCACAAACTTTCACATTTATAATATTATATATATATATATATATATAATAGTAGGATGCATACCACTCGTGATTTTATTCGCGTTCGCCTGTGTCTATTAACAGACACATGTAATAATTGTGTTTTTGTCGTGTGAGTGATATATTACTCTATGGGAAGTAAAGAATGTCAAACCGTAACTGTATCCTATTTCATTGAGTCAACATATTAAATTGAGAATGTAACCTACAGAACAAGTAACAAGGCTGTTGTTTTTAATTTTTTTTTATGTAACCTTGTCGGTGTCCCACTGCTGGGCAAAGACCTCCCCACTATTCCTCCACAAAACCCTGTCAAATGCCATTTCAGGCCACGTCTTTTCCCCAAAGATGTCCAAATTATCTCGCCATCGCCTTCTCGGTCGACCTGGTCGTCGGCGTCCGGCGACCAGGCCGACGATGTTTTTAATTATTAACATTAAATTAATGACCTAACTTGTATGTTTATAAGTGTATGTTAAAACTAAACTGATAGAAAAAAGGTAACTGAATATACCATTAGTATTTTGGTTGAAAACGCCATTTCGTTACACTGGTTTGATTAAAAATTATTGATTTTGTATTACGAAATTCATTGCCATTTTTTTTTCTTTATTTATAACAATCCAGGAGGACTATAGAGTACTGTATAGCGGTTAATAATAACACAGACTAGTGAACCAAGGCACGAAATAACACCTACAGGTACCTACATACTTATATCCTGAGTATAATATTATAATATGCGCAAGCACATGTCAATCTTGACTGCCTCGTTGGTCTAATGGTCGCTAAGCGCGACTGCTGAGCACGAGGTCCTGGGTTCGAATCCCGGGTCGGGCAAAGTGTACTGGGTTTTTCCATTAGGTAATTCTCAGTGGCAGCACGGAGTCTGGATTTGTGCCCGGTTGATGGCAATAGGCTCGCCCCCTATTACATTGGGACCTATAAACATAACTGGCGAAATGTGGGTGTACTATATGTGCACCTCTGCCTACTCCTTCGGGGAATAAGGGCGTGATGTTATGATATGATGATGATGATGACATGTCAATCTTGTCAAGCACTCTATTTGCGGCAAACCTGTGATGTTGGCACTTCACTCGGCCAAATATTCGTGGCATCTTAGTAACGCAAAATGCACCGTAAATTGAATGCAATAAGGTTATGATTTGGACTCGTAAATATCGCAAATATTTGTACAAATACGCCAAGTGTAGTGCTACTATGACGCAAACCGACTGACTACCTGCGCGGAGTGCGCAGCTGCGCGTAGCGATTTACCTTATTCCCTACAGTTAACGTAGTGGAAGCGAGACGCACGCACACAGCACGTAGCGGCGTCTCGCTTCTACGACATAAACAGTCATGCTATAAGAGTTCATGGTAAGGGAGGAAGCGGCAGTTATAACATTAAACACAATACATTTATAAAATATTTTTAATACACTATAAGGAATACATAATCATAACAAAAATAGCCTGTAATCTCTGTAGACCCCTTCAGGGAATACCGGCGTGATGTACACGTATAGTACACCCACATTTTAGCAGTTTTGTTATAAATCCCAAAGTAATAGGAGGTGAACGAAAGTACCATCAACCGGACACAAATCCTGGACTCCGTGCTGCTACTGAGAATTACCTAAGTCAAAACCCAGTATAACTTTGCCCGTCCCGGGATTCGAACCCAGGACCTTATGCTCAGAAGTCGCACTTAACGATCACTAGATCGACGAGGTAGTCAACATAATATTACTTGATAATACATATAATAAGTAGGTAGTAGGCAGGTATATACTTACTATCTTTCGCCAACAGCACTGATATTTTCTCCCATTCAGCGTCCATGGCGGTTCTATTACTATAGTCATTGTCGAACCTATTCCACAACAGAGGCCTCTTCTCCACTTCACTGATCAACCTCTCTATAAGATTCATATTTACATCGTCATAAACACCCAATAATATAATAAGATAGTGTTCAAGAAATATTACGTCAAGAAACAGGCCTCACACAAATCTTTATACAATCAAAATGCTATAACGAGGTCATAGAAAGACCTAGAAACTATATTTTTAATCGTATTACAGAAGACACTTTAAACTTTCATTTGTATACATTATAACAACATGTTTCCCACAAATACGAACAAAAAACACTGTGCAATGCTAATATTAATAAAAACTTTGAATTTATATTCACAAAAACGTGTGTTAACAACGAAATACGTGATGCGATCGACACGACAGACAGCACACTAAAAATAGCCGTGCGTTGTTGCCAGCTGGCGCTGCCCAGCCATTGCGAGCGACGCGGCCGCACGACCCCGCGTAGAGCTGGCAACGCGTCATGCCTTGATCGGAATTCTGTGTGTGTGTGTGTGCCGGCGCAGCGCTGGTTAACGCTAACCTACGTCATATTTGTATTATCTTAATATTGCAGATTATAATTCTTTTACTTGCAGTTGTTTTTATTAATTATTTTTATATTGATAGGTGATTAATATATTAAGAATTTTTTCCTACTTTTTCTTGCCTAGGTACCTACCTACTTAAGATTTTACTTAAATAATGTAATTATATAATTTTTTTAATGTGCATAATTTGTTACCACATTAGATATTTTTTGTATCTTGCAACCAATTTCATTCTACAGTGTGTACAGAAGGTAGGTATTTTTATAAAAATTAGTATCAAGTACCAACGCGCATACAATATAAAGTTACATAATACATAATTACTGCTCAGACATGTAAGTGCTGACAATATTAGCATGATCGACATAATCTGTAAACATTTGTAATGTGTATGATACTCATGCGCGTCATATTTCGCGGCATTGTATGTATGTATGAGTGTCGTCACGGCCGCGCGTGCGAGCTGGCAACATGTCGCGATCCGCGATCGTGTTTGACATTCCTGTCGGTTAATACGATTCACGCGGTCACGCAACAAGTAATGTAGTGACGAGAGACACTATAAATATTACTCGATTTTACTTGGACTTCCTCTATGGTGTAGTGGGTGCTAACCGTGACTGCTGAACACGAGGTCCCGGGTTCGAGTCCCAGGTCAGGCTAAATGGGATTTTCAAACCAACGAGGCAGTCATTAAAATACATAATCGAATACCTCTAAGTTTATTTCGTACACTTTTCTAATAAATAAATTATTATCTGAAGTTAAACGCCATAATAATGTCAGCAACAATACACTCCCATAGATTTGCTTTTTAATAACATTCGAATAAAAATACACTAAATGGCTTCGATATTTTTCACTAAAGTTTCGCAATCAGCCTGTGGGCTGCACTAGGGTTGGCCCTGTTTATTTCGACATCAATAATTGTGAAAATATGTGAGATATAAGGCGAAATTATTTTCATTTTATGTACGGCAAATAAAATGCAAAATGCAATGCAAAAATGTAACAGATTAAGACGGACATTGGTCAGAGAATAATTGCGAAATGATTGGCTAACGGGACTAATATTTGTGAAACACGATATAAGCTAGATTTATATGTGTTGGGCGACGTAAAAAAAAAATAATAAAAAACTTCCGATCAAATGGTCGCAAATGTCCCATATTCATTTAAATTAGGTTTACCTTAGGTATACTTTAAAACATAATTATGTTTGCCTCAATTCTGAATATACTATCCATAACTATTAAAATAATAATAATATTATCCTCATAAACAAAACGTTACAACTAGTAACTATATCTAAAACCGTTGTATTTTTTGCCGATGACATTTACATCAATATCATAAGCGACACCCCTACAGCCGAGGGCTCCGTAATTACAAATGTTTCAGCCTGAACTATGAGCGCTTTCAGTTTCACGAGTTGCCTGAAAACTGACGTTTATACCTGTAAATAATGAAACATTGTTGATTGAAGTTCATACAGCTGTTTATATTTGTATCGGATAAATTCCCAATATATTGTACAGGTCGTTTTGTTTGAATATTACATTTTTTTTTGTTCTCTCTTTTTAGTTGCAATGAAATCGCGTATTGTATGTGTTATACATGTAATTTCATTATCATAACTTGAATTCATCACCGGAATATTTTGACGCGAAATAAAGGTGTTTAAAAAATATATATTTATCATGTCAGTTTGTGGCATAATGTAATGATAAATATTTGGTTTTTGTCCCTATGGACAAAAAGTATTGATTCTTAGTACTAAATAATGTTTGTCACGAAGGATCAAGTTTAGGTATCATCGTCAGCTGGAATACGTCCACTGTTGAACAAACGCCTAATCCTTAGAATGTCACAATGAATGGCAATTTCCTATTTGCATTCACCGGTATCACCTCCGAAAACTTTATTTGCGAATCTATAAAAAATCAAGACACAACTGCCAAAATATAAGTAAGAAAAGCTTAAAAATACTTGGGTTGAGAAAATAGAACAAAGTGCCAAGATAGTTTCAAAATTAACTTAAAAAGTTTCCAGTTCTTAATACCTTTATAAAGATCAAGATTTTTTTTAAAGAAAGGCACTCAAATATAATCCTATCTTTATAAAAAAAAATGAGACATCTTTAATACAGGCCTTTGTTCTTCCAACTATTAATATCTTAATTAAAATTGTAATTAGTTAAAACAGTGGTAAGACAGCGGAGTGTTAGTTTTAATTTCGAATCGAATATTCTTCTGTATGTATGTAATCATTGAGTCTCTTTGCTATGCTACAGGATACGCTGGAGGCGAAAGCGATACACATAATTGAACCAAGCCAAATAATGAAGGAAATGATTATCAGGTAGAGAGCATATTATGTTTCATTTTTGCGAAAACGCGGCACTGTTTAAGAGTAATTAATAGTCAGATAGACTAAATCTGTATTCGCAAAAATCGCTTATTCATTGGCAAAAAAATCATGATCGATAGAGTAATTCTTCATTAAGAACGAAGTATAAATAATAAGGCACCATACCACAACCCACTACCGCTATCATCTCATCACCCAGTTCAGCCTTCCAGGCATTCCAATTTGGTCTCCGTAAGCCACAGCCGCCGTCGCCCAACACTGTGGCTGCAACCTTAAACAAAAGCATCGCAACAGCTCACTGAGAGCTCTCCAGTCTAGAGACTTTTTTAAACATTTCCCGTTGCATTATTGAGAGTGCCGACTGCTCAATCGATTCTACCTGGATTAAAGAAACTGCGGACTGAGAGCAGTTTAATTCTTCTACTGTTTTAAAAGCTTTGCGATTCCGTTGTGGGGATATCTTTGTTTGTTTTTAGCGGAATTTTAGTGCTCTTTGGTAGTTTTAAGCGAATTTTGGGGATAAAATTAAATATTGGTGATTTTATTTTGAAGGTTATTTGACTTGGATGTTCAAATAGGAAAGGAAGTTAAGTATATTTTGTCCACGCATGCGTTTATTGTATCTACTTATAGCCAAAGTTTTTATAATCATGAGAAGTAAACTTTATGGTATAGAGCTTGAAGTCTTTTAAGTCTCGTATACGGTATAAAAACTAGTACAATTAATTAGCACATGTTTTGAAGTTTCAAGATGGTAAATCGAATCTCATCCGTGCCGCCTGTCACTCGATGTTTGATGTAAGATAACTGTCTGATATAGGACTAAGACATAGGCTGAAGCGAGTGTACATCAAGCATTTTTTAAATATTGTCATTAGGAAGTTAATATTACTTCTATATTTTTATTTTAATCAAATGTTAAATTAATTTGACGACCTGATTAGCGCAGCAGCTAAGCGATTGGACTGCTGCGCTAAGGGTTGCGGGTTCGATTCCCGCACGGGGCAAAACTTTGTGAGAACCACAGATGTTTGTCCCGAGTCTGGGTGTTTGTGTTTGTGATATTTCATGTTTGTGAAACGCACCCACGATACAGGACAAATTCCTAGTGTGGGGCGTCGTTTAAAAAAAAAATAGTTGCCTGGGCGAAAAATCTTAGTAGTTTTAATAACAACATATCGATTTTCAACACACCGTTTTCAATGAAACGTGGCCTTAATTTCGAAATATTCCTCGTCATCGTTGTTGACTAAAAGACTGGCAGCATTGCCACGTTGTTTGAGTTGTTTACATTGACATTACTATTTATTTTCTCATAATATATTGGCTGAGCGTACAAAGCTAAACATCACATAGCCCATACAGAAAAACCTAGACTATCTATACAAGTATTCGAGAGCACAACAATATTTGTCTGTTTGATCCTGACAAACACTCGCTTGTGTTTCTACCTTGGCACGGATCACAACTCTTTTGACGACTTATTAAGCGATTAGAATAGGCCTTAATAACAGGTGTCAATTAAACAAGGGTATTAGTTAGTTAATTGTTGTTGTTTATTGTTCATAAATATTTGTAGATTATTATAATAGAAAGGTGGTTTGACTAGCTTTTTTGGCGTTGATTCGCATACGTGAGGTTTTTATGTAGCCGC
This sequence comes from Abrostola triplasia, assembly GCA_946251915.1. Classification (NCBI taxonomy): domain Eukaryota; kingdom Metazoa; phylum Arthropoda; class Insecta; order Lepidoptera; family Noctuidae; genus Abrostola; species Abrostola triplasia. The sequence continues at coordinate 712,262 of OX276438.1, forward strand.
TTATAATTGCGAATGATTTAGATGGTAACATGGCCGCTAATAATGTTATGGGCATAAGACGGATCATTTAATATTGTAAACATCTGATACTTCACTAAACGTAGGCGCCTGTAGTAGATTATATTACAAAAGTTTGTCGTATGCAAAAATCAAACATAGCTTTATCAGAAGCTAAGTTCATTACTGTCTAAATAGGAATAACAAAATTAGTCATACTAATAAAGCGGCGATGCATAATGAACAGATGTTTACGTTCATCAAGACGATATAGAAGTTCGTTGATCGATACCAAACTTGCCAGATGCCCAAGTTACTATAACCGCAGCTGTGAAATCCAAAGTTACAAGTTCTAAACCGCGTGAGTGACGGCTTCTCATTCCTGGAGTTTATCAGCATTGTAGGCACAGCAAGTTAATTTATCATGAGTTGTTGTTGACAACACATTGTGTGCAGACATGTAAGTCATCCTATCTTGTATAGTATTATTGTTTTCTACTTAAAGACTAGAATGATTTTATTTTCAACTCAAGAAATCTGGGAATTTGAGTGAGAGAAGTAAGAAAGATAAAGAAATAGATGGAGTGGTTCAAAATGCAAAATTCTAATAGTTTTTATCACATAAGCCAATAAGAGACGCCTTTAAAGTATCAATCGACTATACCGGCGTGGCTCTAAGAAGTCGTTTTTCTAGTGGGGAGAATCTACAGAGCAGGACCCGCCGTGAAGTGAGACCTGTCGTGTGATGCGATGCAGCGTACACAGATCCTGCGTCCCTCATCCTAAGGAAACCAGGACGAGACTGTGGTTTTAGCTGGAAATATACTAACTTATAAAACAGACAAATTAGAACTTGATACATTGGTTAAATTTTACTGGTAGCTGTTGTTTCCATGTCAAAAAATTTAGTTGTCAACAGATTTACCAGGTGTTTAGAATCAGAATCACTGTATTTGCTGAGAAAAACAGTTGAGAGAGGTTTTTATCTTAGTTTAAGAAGAGGACTTTCTTGCCATGTATCAGACCCCGAAGAAAGAAGGCAGTATGTACATCACACAGTGACGTCACCGAAATCTCCTAGATATCACAAACAACACAAGGTTGTAAGGCATTCAGCTTGGAGCCCCGATCCCCGACTGACACGCTGTTAATTAAACTTCAGCTGCGTTTGTTCTGCCCTAGCAGCAATTATAATCGCTAGTTGTGATGTTATTGTGTAGTTTTTACAAAGAAGCGATAGGCAATTGTTATTTGTTAGTCTCCCTTTCTATTAGCATTGAATCGAAACTTGTAGAGTATTGCTGTGTGTAAAATATGTACATATACAGAATAGCGGTTCTTCTTTTCTTAGGTATTTTCTAGAAGAGGTACATACATAACATTATGCCTGTCTTCCCCAAAGGGGTAGGCAGAGGTGTACACTACACTCACGTAACCCAGCATTCCAATAGCTTGCCTATCACGATTTTTCTTTTTTAATAAACGTCGCCCCACACTAGGAATTTCTCCTGTATCGTGGGTGCGTTTCACAAACATGAAATATCACGTACACAAACACCCAGACTCGGGACAAACATCAGTGGTTCGCACAAAGTTTTGCCCCGTGCGGGTCGAACCCTGCGCTAAACTGGTCTTCAAAATGCCATATACCTACCTGAAATAGTCATCAAAAGTCCACTCTATTCCTTTAAAGCTCTATGAATGCAGGTGATTCTTTTATTTGCCATATTTGTATAAAAATATTTATTTTATCGAGCGCACAATATAAACAATATGCAGCAATAAAATCCGGATCTTACATAATAAAATGAACCTTATCGTAAGAGAGATAAGTATTAAAATTAACTGCACATACAGAAGTTAATAACTTTCGCACTGTTTATATAAAGTTAATTACAGTTTATATAACATTTTAATATAGGCCAGATGGTAGGCAGGTCAAAGTAAATACTATAATTGTAATTTCATGAAAGGGATCACTGCCTTTGTCTTTTACACAATGATTTTATGGTACACCCTATAGTTTTTCAAGCTGTAAAAGATGAAATGGATGAAGGTTGTTTATTTACTTTTGGCTTTGTTTGGTGAAGGTGTTATGTATTAGATGATATTTTTTATTATTAATATTAGAGGGTAAGCGCAACACCTATGTGGATCGCGGTTACCGACCGGGCAGTCATATTATACGCTTGAACTGACAGCACGTCTTTTATTTATCACCTTGCAGATACCTTTTTTAGTATTGTATACAACTGTGTATTACAGCTATTTAGGTGGACTTTTTACTTATTTTACACTAAAATAAACTAAGCTTCATAAATCCTTTAGGTTTACGAGGTTAAAGTATGAAATAGAAAAATATTACCTATTTTTTTCTGTTTCACAAAAAAGCAATTAACCAGCTAAATGAAAAAGTGACCTACTTATTTTTGCCATCAAACAAAAGTGAACTAGTTCAACTTAATTCATGCCAATCTCATCAACTATCAAATTTAGTTCAAACGAAACGACTCTCACGAGGGATCCTATAAAATAGGTCCCCAAGCCTTAGATCAGCTAAACGCGTAAAACCGAGTACCTTAAGACTTTATTACTTTCAGTTACCGACAGCTGTAGCATCCTAATCATAAACAAAGGGATGCCCCCTAATTTTGATGGGACCCAGTAAATTTTCTATGAAATTGATAGGATACCGGGACTCTGCTTACGTAAATGAGTTCTATAACCCGGAATGGGTCGATCAAAATGTTAATTTATCAGTGAGGATCTTTATAGTTGCTATGGAAACGAATTTCGTTAACAAAGGACTGGAAGTTTAGACTTTATTTAGGTTACGTGCCGACGTTCGAGTTCTTGATCTAAGATTTAACTTTGGTGATAATGCTTTATTGGAAGATGAGGAATCTATTGAGTAAGCTATTAGATTACCAAATTGAAATGAACTGAATCCTAGGTATCAGAAACTTTGTGATTTTGTTAATCAAATACGCAAAGAAAAATGTAAGTAAGGATGGATCTTGTTTTTTATTTCGATGGTAAATGATAAAATAGCGGTTGGCGCAGTGGCTAAGCGATTAGACTGCTGTGATGGAAATTACGGGTTTGATACCCGCACGTGACAATATATTGTTTGATCCGCAGATGATTGTCCCGAGACTGGTTTATATTTCAAGTTTGAGAAACGCACCCACGACACAAAAAAATATGGTAGTGTGGGGCGACGTTCAAAAAAATCCTGAAAAACTATTTAACAAACAGATTATTTCTCTTGTATATCGTTAGTATAAAATAAGAAAAAAAAGAAATGCTATTGCTACCAACAAACCCAAGTCTTAAGGGACCAAAACGTCTGTACACATTTTAAGGAGATACCAGGAACTCATAAACGGAAAGCGCTCACTTGTAAAGCCGAAGTGTGCTCTTTGTTTTAGTTCAGCTGCCTTGTTTGAACCGGTTTGAACTGGTTCGAACTGCTCGGAACTGGATAGAAGCGGTTCTCAAAGAACGATTGTTGATTGTTTGTTTAGGAGTGCTCGAGTAGGAACTGTTTCGAGATGATTCAGGTTTTTATCCCTAGAGGAAATTAATGAAGTGCCTAAATATGTATATAACAGGATATTTGTATAATTTTAAACCATCTTATGATAAAAACTGACGTAGCTGCAGTAGGGTTAATAAGTAGTGCTTACAAGCCAGTTTGTTTTTTAACTTTGGCCCAAACAAGAAATAGTACATACACAGACACCCCGTTGGGACAAAAATCTGCGTATCACAACAAATTGTTGTCCCGTGCGAATATTTTAGTCGCAACCCCTAGCACAGCACTCCAAAAGCTTAGCCACAGCACTAATCAGGTAGAATCAGTCCTCTTATCTTAAAGCATTGCATGCTCCGTTGTGGAAGCATGACGTCGCTATTTGCAATGTAGTGTGGCGCCTAGCTACCACAACGGAAAACGTCCTGCTTTAAGAGTTCGTGGTATGGAGGCAAGTCGTTCTTGGACGGAAAAATGTTATTTAAACATTAAGTAACCTATGTCACGGGAAGATTATGCCAGCCTATTGATTCTAGTCATTAGAACCTTTAACATGGCGAAATAGGGGTGTACCTTATGTAAACTTCTGCCTATCGCTTCGGAGAATACAGGCGTGATTGTATGTGTATGTATATTTCATGATGTGTATAATATACTCGTCCCTCATTATATAACGGCTTACAACCATTGCATTTAAAGTGCGGATGATCGATAAATTCTTCTCCACCTACCACATCTATACAAATAGCCTTTCTATCTTGTCAATATCGTTTAACAAAATCAAACCGTATCTCAAACAAAATCGTAACGTTCTAAAGCCTTAAAACAATATATTTACGACGTCTATTTGTATTCGTAATAAATCGGGACCCAATTTATAACGCCACAATAAAAAATGTCTATACCTACATCACTCCCGAGTTAAAATGAAAATAATTAATAGTACCGAGTTTTAGTTTATTGAGCGATTTATCTGTACTATAAATTACTTTGACACTTATATTTTGTGGCCACGAGGACTGCTTGTATTGAGCGCGCATCGCTCCAGATGACGGCTCTAGGCTCAATCAAACAGTATAATATTTCTGTTTCTCTTTTTAATTTACTTAAGTATCGTCACTCGTGGACGCTCTGTACTTACAACCCTTAGCGCTACCCTAACGTTAAGTATAAGTAGAAGGGAGGGGAAAATACCTTTGCTGTGCAGTAAAGTGTGTCCCCTTGTGGACAAATAATTAATAATTATCTAACCGTTAGCTATGCTAAAACTCTTATAACAGTGTTGATTCCGCCCGCAGTTTTTATGGCCCCAAAAAATGCTTCAACCAACATTAATTTACAGATTAGTTCAATCACATGCGCACACGCATTCCCACACATGATAAACACATATTGATCGGGCCTCTTATGTAACCCTTAATTTGCCTTTGATTTGAGTATTAATTTAGCTTCACGCTTGTTAAGTAATGAAGATAATTGGAGATCTGGGCTAATGGGAGTACCGGGCCTAATGGGTGTACCGGGCCTAATGGGGTGATGATTGGGCCTATTAATATCTCGTTTTTGTAAAGCATTTATTATAAGCGTCACGCTATTATCTAGGAAGGTGTAGTCTTAGATTGTTATGTTTTTAATTCATTTTGATGTGTCTGTTTACAAATAAATGATTGATATTGCATTAAACAAAAATTAATTATATAAATCTTCGTGAAAATGTGGCCGTCTAAGTCTAAAACTAGTCAACCATTTTGGAATAAACACGTAACTGAAGAGTAGTAGGTATCTATTTGGAATTGGCGCAGTGGCCAAGCTATTGGACTGCTGCGCCAAAGACTGCGGGTTCGATTCTCGCACGGGACAAAAATGTGTGGTCCATAGATGTTTCATTCGTGAATGTCATGTTTGTGAATCACACCCACAATACAAGAGAAATTGTCGGGCAAAATAAAAAAAACGCTATATTGGCTATACGCGTTTATTTAACATTAATCACTTCAAAAAGTTTAGAACATTTTAAGTTATTTTGTACAAGAACGAATTGTACCGTGAAATGGCATGCTTCATTTCACGTCAAGTATTAGAAATATAAAAAAAAGCTTTTAAAATCGCTAAGGTAATAAGTGAACAGTAATTTAATAGACTAATAAAGTGAGCAATTAATTAATACTTAATTGAAGCTTATTAATAGTGAACGGCGATAAGCGACCCTTTAATTAAGTTACCCTGTATTTTACACCTCCTTTTCTGATAAGTATTTTTTGTCATTTAAGTAGTATGTTAATTTTTATATTTATAACGATAATATATAATAATATAAAAGATAAAAAATAAGAGCATAAAAATAACCAATTCTTATTTTTAGAAATAAATATTTATTTAAAAAAAGAACAGTAAAAATAAAAACATTGTTTTTTCTGATCATATTTAAAAGGGTAATAGGTAGGTAATAATCATTACAAAAGTTTTTTTTTTAAATAACGCAGCCACAAGTTTTTTTTTTAATACTTATTACCAGATAGAATAAATGAATAAACGCCTAGCACCAGGTCGTCAAACTCACGACACAGGAAGTCACACAAGCGTATAATAAAGGTTACCATTTCTAATTTAAATAAAAGCTTGTTTAATTTAAAACGCCGTTGATGACAACATATTTTTTAACATTAAAAGCGGCCCACACTTAATGAACAGAATTAGACAAATTTACCCGACATCTGTTTTGACATTTAAATAAAAAAATGTTTCATTGCACCATGTAACGCCATAAAGTGTTTCCTATAGAAATGTCATAAATCGACCAGTTATTGTTGACGGTAGGGGGCGCTATAAAATGTATCTGTAATACTTGAAGTTTGATAGGGCTGTCGATGTTTTCTTTTTGATAAAAAAAAAGTTTTTATTTATCCTAATCACTAAGAGTAAGGGCCTCTGCTCAAAAAGTTTCTGGGGATAATCCAAACAAGATTGCAAGGGTTGGCCTAAATTGTTAACTAAAATTTGTGCATGTTTTTTTTATACATTTTAATCGGTCGGATAACAGGTAGTTGTACAAATAGGAAAGGTAAATGAGGGAATGAGCAATAAACATTGAACACTGGCACTTACTCCATGTTGATATTTAGCCAGTAAAATCGAGCTAACATTTTCACATGAAGTGTAAAATATTAAAAATCCACACCCAATTTACCCATTTGAAGTTAACAGTAAACCTTGTAATAACTATATCATAGAACAAATTAGTAGAGCAGTTCATTAGTAGCGAGCAAACTGACTGGCAATAAGAGTTAATGGGACGCCTCCTGTAGTCATTAACTGAATTACTTGGCAACAACGAACGCCATCATTGTCGTGTGAACGTACTAACAACTATATAACTTAAAAACTACGTGCATGTAAATGGTAAGTAAAATCAAAGCGATTTTTTCTAAGAATAGGGGTTTTTTATAGCTACTGAAATAAGTATTAACATAGGTATGAATACTTTGTTACTTAAAATGTATAATTAAATATTCGTAAAAAAAAAACATTTTATAATAAACACAAAAGAAACACTTTTTATTAAATAATATCATTCTCGATTTTGACAACCCTATATTGGACCGAATTCGGCAAGAAAAGTACATTCGAAATTTCAATTTACGATATTGAATGCCAGTGCACTTTCATTCTTCTGTATTTAAATGGAATTTCAAATGGATCCATAAAAATATTCTCGCGGTAATTCCATTTAAGAATTTGAACTATAAATTGAAATGTAACCATTTCCGGTCTATTTTGAATATTATGGTTGATACTTATTTGTATTAGATTTTATATTAGGACAATTTTTAACGTTACTTTGTGGTTTTTAACATTAAATCTACGTTTGCGTAATTTAACAAAAATAGTCTTATAAAAAGGGTAGCCAATGTGAGCTCTGGCCTAGAATGACGTCTATCAATAGCATTTCTGCAGCAAATCTGCGATCATCCGTATTACTTTTTTATGACTGAGGTATATTCATATGGTATACGCACGTCGACCTGCTACGTACGTACCTTTGTTCAAGTTACATTTTCATGCAACAAAGATCATAATATCAGAGATTGTAGACTGACAGAAATAGACGGTAGGAATAGGCCGACGAGTTATATTTTATTAGCAAGTTCTACACCTTTATTTTGACATTAATCTTATATACTATAGGTAGGTACTAGGTGAACTTTCAAATTAACCTATTTGCTTCACATTCGCGTCTCACTTTCCGAGCAACTGAGACGGATTGTATTGCTTCTATTCACAGGAAATGTACCACCAATATTGTACGCACAACAAAAAGGAATTAAAAACACCATACATCATGTACGAATCTGTACTAACATAAATCAATTACATCACAGCCTACATAGGAACGCACCCCGCTACATACCATTTTAATCTTCACAAACAACAGAGCAACCAGCAAAAACAAAACCCAGTTCATTTGTTTTGCGAATGAAAAAAATACGATTATTTTGCGTTTGTTTTTACTGTAACCTAAACTAGGTGTGTAAGTAAGAATTAAAATAAATTCTTGGCAGGCTTGTGACGTAGACTGACGACATCGTCAGAGTTGCGGGCAACCGGTGGATGCAAATGGCAAGTTGTTGTTCCTCGTGGCGTTTTAAGGAGGAGGCCTTTGTTTAACAGTGGACGTCTGATCGCTGATGATGGTGATGTGTATAGTACGTCCACTTTACGCCAATATTTGGGGTCCCATTATGTAGGGTCCCATGTGATTCGGGCGAGTCTATTGCCATTTGCCGGCTGACTTATCTACTCCGTGCTGAGCAATATAGAATTATTATCTAATGAGAATTTATACTATCGAGACAGTATTAAGGAGAGCTAGCCTCTTACCATGAACTCTTAAAACAGGACAGTATACGTTATGGATGCGAGACGCCATATTCCCTGCACGTAGCGGCGTCTCGCTTCCACATCGTAAACTGTCCTGCTTTAAGAGTTCAAGTCAAGGGGGCAGAGTAGGGCCTATTAGATAAAGCATTTTGACCCTAGAACTTCTATCTGGAAAGTCGGTGAAGACGAAGGTAAATAAAACAAAACATTTGATAAATGCTTGACATTGTATTTATATGGAAACATTTACAAGAAACAATGTTTTTAACAATATTTAAAGTCCCATACTTAGTATGAGTTCGGCAATTGACAATAACCTATATTTTTGTTATCAGTAATTAATAATGTACAATACTTAGCACCGTTAGTACTAAATTAGACTAGATTTTATAATTTCGTTTCTTAATTATTAATATTTACAATGTACATACTTACAGAGTTGGGTGTGGACGTAATTCTAACTTAGTTTCATTATAAACATATGCGCAGCTAAATTCACAATGGCTTACATTTTATACATACATCACGCCTGTATACCCCAAAGAGGTAGGCAGAGGTGTACGTATAACACACCTAAATTTCACTAGATATGTTGTAAGTCCGAATTTAGGTGAGCCCATTGCCATCAACCGGGCACAAATCCAGACTCCGTGCTGTGCCAGACCCCAACTGAACCCAGGACCTCAGGCTCAGCTGTAGCGCACAGCAACCACTAGGCCAACGAGGTAGTCCATCAAATAATAGTAGAACTCAAGTCAGCTTTAATGACTGGTCTCTTATTTAATTACTGGGGACCAATGATATATCAAAATGTATAGATACGTCATATGCTAACAAAACAAACGAGAAAAGTGTTCCGAAGTGCACACATATATACATACACGTGCGCTCATGTCGAACGTCCGGCTAGCCTATCACTGCTAGGTAAAATGTCCCAATTAGAACATTTTAGAATCTTCATAACAAATCTACATCTTTTGATATTAATATCATTGCTGGGGATCTTATTCTATGTATCTAAATAAATACAACAGTCAGTATTTAATTGAATCCGTACTGATGCTGGCTAATTATTTTTTTCATCAGAATAAGGTATTATTCATGGAAACAACTCAAAGGATCATAAATTCAATCAACTTTATCTTACGTTATAAATACTTTAAAGAAGTTACAATTTTGCTGCGTATATATTTATGTAGCTAACTGTACAAGGAACACTGCGCATTATGTACAGAAGTAGTTATGGAAGAATCGTTTAGAAGACGCAATGGATGTGGTTTGGTGGGAAATTATAGTTTTAGTTGCAATACTGTTTTGTTGATACTACTACTAAATGTAAAGGCTTAAGATTAAATAATTGTGTACATATAAATGTTACAGTTATTTCAAGTGTAATTTACATTAACGAACTTAAACACGATTGAAATGAATATCATTTATTAGGCAGGCACTAATCCAGACACCGTGCTACTGAGAATTACCTAATTAAAAACTCAGTAATACTTTGTCCGAGCCTGGATTCGAACCCAGGACCCGATGCTAGCCCAACGAGGAATTCTTTAATTTAATTTTGTTTAAGCTGATATCCAGTTCTCATTACTGAATGGTTTCTCTTGAATTATAACATTAAATAAATTTCCTCGTATCCTGGAAGCTACCATTAATCAGGTTTACGCAAAATTAAACTTTTAACGATAGTGCTTAAAGCTCATTATGCTTCGGTGACATAGCTTATGCTGGGAGCTACTGGGATTACACTAGTCGACAAAGCTAGAAGCAATCAAAACATTATAATTCATATTTCATACAATCTTTCCATCAATAATAGTGCATGTTATCAAAATGAATTCTCATTATTTTTATTAATTAAGGGTTACGAATAAAGATTTAAGTTATTTATGACATAACTAAAATCTTTATGGGTTCCAAATTACCTTTTTATGACAACAGACCTTAACATACTTGTAAGTCTAGAGTAGCAACAAAACAGCAGCAACCAAGAAATTTTTGTTACCTACTTAAGTAATATTTATTCTATTCAAAATTAAATCAATATTTTTTCTATGCACACCAATTTTCAATGTTTTTTTTAATCACACCCGGTTTTGAATATTTTTTTTTCTATTCACACCATAAATTGAATATTCAATAAATAATATTTCTATTCACACCATGAAGTGAATATTCAATGAATATTATTTCTATTCACACCGTGATATTCAATGAATATTTCCGTCTATTAACATCACACACTATACAAGAGCGGCGCACAAACTCTCATTGAAGTTAATTCTAACAATTTTGTTAACAAACCCTATTCGTTAGCACAATTATTACATTTGATTATCTTGAGCAGCTGAAATTACACTTTGAGATGAGTTTCCACTGAAAGCTATGTTTGTACTATATTTTATCGCTTTTCAAATTACATTTTGTTAACTCACGCAGAATTAACCTACGCTCAAATATACGCTTTAATAAAGTTTATTTACAAAAGATTATTTGTTTAAAACAGTGAGAATTATTATTTTAAGCCGCGTTTGATACGCGTACGTAAAAACATTATTTAAATAAAATAAACAAAATTACCAACATGGTACCAAATTATTTTGTGCATTAATTTAGTAAAATTGAAACGACATAATCCCTGCGTCAATATTTAGTCTGAATGAAGCTTCAAACGAAATAATTATCGCAGCAGCTTAGCTTTCAGTGGAAGCTCACCTTTACACACAAAGTCAATTATACGCAGTACATATTTAGTAACAAAAATAATTAATTTTAACAGCATATCTGTTAGTTTTGATTAGAGTGTTATTTTATGTTAGAAAGACGAAATAACTTTAACAAAATATAATTAACATCACGACTGTATTTGTAGGTAGAGGTGTACAGAAGTACTATTTCGCGAGTAACGTTATAGGCAGGGGGCGTGCCTATTGCCATCAACCGGGCACAAATCCAGTCCACTGCAACTGATAATTACCTAATGGAAAATCCCAGTAACACTTTGCCCGACCCGGGATTCGGACCCAGGACCTCATGGTCAGCAGTTGCGCGCAGCGACCACTAGGCAAACGAAGCAGCCCTGTTCAATGAAGTAATAGATCAAGCCTAATAATGTTTAGACAAAGCAATTAGGTTTTGCGTTCTCTTCTATATTATATTGTTTCGACAGACAAATCAAATTGTTTAGAATTATGTTTTTAATTAAGGTTCGGTAGGTGTGAGCACAATACTATACTGATGAAGTCTATACTTAAGTGTTTAATTTTATTCGCCCATCTACGATCTTTCTGATTTCTTTTACATTTTTTTTTAAATTTGGTAGGTACTATATTTAATCGTTTCCATCAATTAATTTAACAACTCTGTTATAATTAGGTTTGAATTACTTATTTTATTAAAATATGTAAAAGTAAATAAATCGAGAAATGTTTTATGTACAGTGTGGTTTGTAGCATTGGTTACACATACTCTAATGGGAAAAAATATAACGTTATTTTCATGATCCGTAAAATAAAATAAAAAAAAGAATTTTGTACTATTAATTTGGTTTGTTATATAAACGCCTACTCCTTTATTTATAAACAAATGTCAATGTAATTTAAACCATGGACTAAATAAAATATATCCGTCACTCTCGTTTACACGTCAAAGACTATTTATCTCAATAGACTTAAAACGGGGTTAAAGCCGGTATGATCCCCGTTTATGAATAAGAGGGCTATAGTGTTGACTAATATTAATTCAATCCATTGTTAAGTTCTAAATGACACCTAGAAAAAATCCTCATTTAAGAAACCTAAAATAGTTTACTTTTCCATCAAATTAGATCAAAAATAAACATCAATTTCTTTTATCACAACCCATTGCCCATATTAAGGAACCATAAAAGTTCTTAACATTCAAACATCAAGTCAACATGTTAAGACATGTTAACTTGTCAAGTGCGAGCTTTGAGCACATCGCTCTACCTACGTTATTAGGTTGTGAGCAGTTTACAACGATTTTAGAGTTAAATAACTATCGGAGCGTTAACTGTGGTTAAATGTTGTCGTTCAACTTAACGACACCTCGCGTGTGGCCGGTGGCGTGGGTCAGGGAACCAGCGGATTTGGGAGCGAATGCTACGCTACAGTTATACATACTTATTATAAGGATATTTATACTTATAGAGCATTGAAGTAACCACATAACATCTTGCCTCGATTCATATAAGAAGAAGTAGAGATGTATTAGTACACCCATACTTTCTTAGTAATGTCACAGGTCTCTCTGTGTATTTAAGTCTATTGTCATGAACCAGACACTAACTCAGACTCCATTAGGCTATGCTGTTCCCCACCCCCCTTCCTCCTTTCAAACCACTCTATCCTTCGCAGTTTCTGACCACATGCGTCCTACTAAAAATCACGTAATGGAAATTCAAAATCACTTTAACCAATGTGGAAATCTAACGCAATTAAAATGTCTTACTTCAGTAGTTTAAAAAAAAAGAAATTTGAATAGTGGTACTTTGTTTTGCAGACCAGTGTTTTAATTATTCTGTAACCCGCTGTTTTCATGGCCCACGCTGCCTCACTTTTCAATTGATCGACAAAACCAACCACTTTCTTTCCGAGTACCAATCGCAGTCGAGTCCAAATATTTGGTAACATAGTGGACAAATATTGGTATATTTGTCCACTATGTTACCAAATATTTGTTAGAATATGTTACAGTTTGTCCAAAACCGTCATTTGGGTTACTTTTTGTATGACTTAGGTAATGGTGACAATTTTTTGGAATCGGTTGAGGTGTTAAAAGCCTTTACACTGCGTTGTCAAAATAGTTAACTGCGATTCAAATAGGTTTAACCATGTATGTATTCATTTATTTACTTTTTAACCATAATCTTCAGCAGCGGGGATACGCCCACTGTTGAATAAAGCCTCCCCCTTAGAACGCCACAATAAACGGCAACTTGCCATTTACGTCTACCGGTTGCCCGCAAATCGACGATGTCGTCGGTCCGCCGAGTGGCATGCCCGCCAACCCTGCGTCTTCCAGTGCGTGGTTTAATTAGGGTTCGGTAAAAACTGTTAATAAGACATAGACAACGCGATTCGCATATTTTTTGAACTTATTGAAAAACAAATTGGTATTAAATAAAATTATAAGTATTGTGAACTCACACCATTAACTTACTATAATAACTTTCGTGAGTGTTATCCATATTATCTACTATATATACCGGTTGTACTCACGTTGATATTCGGGAATGCCCGACTAGTTTCGGACTCTAACGGAGCCCTTATTCATGAGCAGGTGACGCGACGGGGTCGCGAGCCGAACAACCGGTATATATAGTAGATAATACACACCATTAACAAATAAATAATTTCAAATTAAAACATTTAAACAGTCATGTTAAGGATTATTATAGTTATATTTAAATAATGTCCTAAGCTTCAGTGTAGTACAAAAGGTGTGTGGTAGAAAACGTCCTAAAACTATCCCAAAAACAAGAGAACGGGACGTACAATTTACAATCGTATTAACTATCTAATATTTACAACCGACCAACATACCAAGCGTATCACATACAAACATACATTAATTCGTAAAACTTTTACAAAAATCTCGTTTTCATTAGACTATAAAGGAACACAGTCAATACTTAGTTTAAGGCTATTTACACGGGATGGGAACGCGACGACCGACGACTTATATACAGCTCTCTTGGACACGATGCGACGTCGTGACGACCTCGGGCCGCAGTCGGTGCGCGGTCAGTGATGACGTCACACCCGTTACGGAGCTCGGACTGCACGCGTTCACGCCCTTGTTGACGCGCCCTAAACTATGATAAGACTGGAACAAGAAGATCGTGTTAGAATATCTAAGAACAACGCGGTTAATTATGAGCTCCAGAGTCGCGACTCTGCCGCGTAACCAGCTCATGAATAAGGGCTCCGTTCGAGTACGAAACTAGTCGGGCATTCCTGAATACACCCGTGAGTATACAGTAAATAATATGAATAACACTTACGAAAGTTATTATAGTAAAACCTCTTCTGGTTTTAAATTTCGAAAACAAGCAATGAATTAAGTATTTAAAAAGAAGGGAAAGCAAAGATAAGAATAACTTACACTAGTTAATGGTATCCTATAATCCTTTTTCCTATAATCTGTGTAGTAGGCGCCGCCGTCCGGCTCGGAGCGGACGTCTTCGCCGCTCAGCTTGGTGATCTTCCCCGAAGACGGCGGTCGCTGGAGGCTCATGTACCCGTTTGAGACCGGCCTCCGTTCTATAGGAAAAAAATATTTATTAGAAATATATTATTCTCAGTCTATTGCTCTAAGCAAATTGGTCGTTGGCAGGCGCTGGTAGAATCGTAAAAAAATATATGAGCCTTCCTAAAATGTGACCGTACTCCTCTTGAATCACCGCATCTCACCAAATTTTGCCTATTTGCATATCAAATATGCATAGTTACAATTTAAATTGATTGTATGAAATATACTACGAGTATAACAGGTAACAAATAAAAGTTATTTACTATTGGAATCGTAACCAAAGAAGAAGTAAAAGTACCCGTGGAGTTTATCCAAAGAAAATCTTTGCACAATTTTTCAAAATAAAAAAAAAACTCGTTATACTCCTTTTGTATAATAATTGACTGCAAAAATCACTTAATTTGCAAATAAATCTTTGATGAGCAATAAAAAATTATCAACAAAAAGTACACCATATAATTGTTTTGTATGTACCTCGTTAAATTCTGATTAACATGGAACTTCAATTTCAGCAGTAATTAAATAGCAAATGGAATATAAATACTACAATATCAGGGACAACGGAGATAGACTAGCTGCAAACAGAGTGGCTCATGCAAGCATGTGCGATGTGAATGAGCGTATCAATAATTGATTTGCCCAGTGACGTGTCCACTGTCTTCATCGTAACGTGTCTCTTTGACCATACCCTAATGTCCTGTTACACTCTATTAGTCTTTATTGTAATATTTAGTTTCTATAGGATAAGCCGCGGTTACATATCGGATTCTCATGCAGTTCAAAGCGTTATCAAAACTGGGCCATCTAGTAGTATCTTATTAACTTTTAAACAGGCTGTACTTTCTAGTGGTATTTGGAAAGCAGAAGAAAGAAAAGAAGACAGCTAGGTAGCCACACTTTTTGAATTTCCATCTCATTGTCAAACTAAACTATCTCCTTGACTGTCGCATATATTTAAGTTCGTATCAACACATTCACGCAGACGCAAACCTCAACAAAAGTCTAAGCAAACGTTGCGATTCTGTTAACTCCTGGGCCAACACACACCGACACGTGCTTTTGCGTAAGTGTAAGTACGATTTTGTTTATAGGTTTTTACTACATACTTTTACTATATAACCTTAGTCTTACCATACAAACTGGGTATGATATCAGGGTCTGCATCATCAGCATCTCTGGGGTCTGTAGTGTGGAGCAGCGCCCCTCGCGCAGCCCGCTCCCCCCTCTCCCCCCGGTCCCGAGGCTCGGTGCTGCTGGCTCGGGACTCGGTCTCTTGCTTCACGGGGGTTGGGCAGTGAGGTGCGCGTTCCACGTACATCGCTTCACTGTTTGAGAAAAAGAGTTAAATACTTAAATGTATAACAATCATGTCTGTATCTCTTCGATGGGGTAGGTCATGATAGGTGACGAGCCTATTGCAATGACCACATACACGTTATTTCGCGTCGGATTTTTTTATTACCTTCCCGTAAGATGGCACAGTTGAGAACAGTTTAATAAAGTAAAACAAGATGTGCGTGGGTTTTGAAATTATTTCTGTGTTGAATATTTGCCCTCGGCATAAAATAACTCGGCAATCTCAAGATCGGCGAGATTTCACAACCACAAAACGAAGCCCAAAATATTCGAGAATTGCTTGCTTTGTAAATACCAGAAGATATAAATCCTATAAGCATCACAACACACGGTTATACCAGTTTCCCATTGAATCGGCATCACGTCCATCCCACCATTGTTCGCGCAGATCAATAGAACGTTGCGGTTAATTAACGGTAATTAGACACGGCCAATAATTAGATGGGTGGCCATTTACGCATTCAAGACCAGTTCTGTCCGGGAAGGTGTTAGTAGGCAATGTGTGGGTTTTGTACAGGATGGAAATGAAGAGCTAACGAGGTAAACTGACTTGGTGATGGTGGAGTATGTAGTCGATGAAAATAAATAGTGAATAATTAACTAATGATCGAATGAATAATGATTGAATGAACGAATAATTGTGAGTAATTGAATTAAAAGTAAGAGTAGACTAGTAAACGAATGAATGACGAATGAATAGTGAACGAATTAATGATGACGTCATCATCATCAGCCGGAAGACGTCCACTGTTGAACAAAGGCCTCCCGCTTACAACGCCACAATGAACAACAGCTTGCAAATGATGAAGTATTGATAAAATATTACTACAAATATGACAAATGACGAAACCAATTTATTGGTTAAAGAATTGCTAAATTATTATGGTGTTTACATACAATTTACAGGACACTAACCTCTTAAATAAGAACAATAAATGTTTTACAAGGGACGTGATTAATTTGATCGTCTTAAAAACACATAGGTACTTTACTTGACATTTACAGTGGTTTGAACTCTCATGAACCAACATACATGGCATGTCGCGTGTTATATGTACATTTAAAACTCGTAATAAAACGCCATTTCTCGGGGTGTAGAAGAATTTTTAGAGACTCTGTTTGAATCTTCATGGGTAATAGAGTTAAGTTTGAGATAAAGCCAGTCCAGACCTTAGGTACAATTAGAGCATGAACGACAGTACCCTACCCTATTGTAAGTCAAGCGCACCAGAAGATATAAACCTTGCTGATCTTACTGTAAGACAAAATCTATAGTGACTAAAAGTGGCCAGGTTAACACTATAAAATAAAAAACGAAACTAGTAATCATTGACTGGTGAATAATTAAACAGTTGTGTTATATGAAGAAGACAAAATAAAGGTAGAGGATAGAGTACCTGGTACTCAACCGAGAGAATAAAAAGAAAAGATAATTAAAGAGTCGCACATACAAATCAGAAAAACTTACCTCAGAGGTGCATGCTTAGCAGGCAGATGACGATGTCTGGCAGCATGACGTCGGTACAGTACTGCTAGCACGCCACACACGGCCGTCGCCAGAAGTGCAGACATAGCAGCTATCGATGCTAGCACCGGAGACATGCCCAGCGCTGTTCCTTCACCTGGTGATAAAAAACTTATTAGGTTTAGGTGCTTATTACAACTGATAAGACAAATGAAATTTTGAGATTTTTTAACTTTAGCTTAAGTCTTTGTATATAAGAAATGCATTCCATTAATGTAATTCTAGCTAGCAATATTTTATATTCAAACATCAATGTTAAAACAGTTTAAAATACTCTTTCGTCGGACTAAAGACTCAGAGTTTTTAATACGTGCACCAAGTCAATATTTATCTAGATTATATAATAATATTTAGTCTGTACATGTTTTACGTAAAGAGAATCCTCGATATAAAAACGACAAACTTATTGGCTAATGTTGCGGGTTCGATTCCCGCTCGGGTCAAAAATTTGTGAGTGTCGAGTCTGGGTGTATATGTTTGTGTAATTTCATGTTTGCGAAATACACACACGACACAGGTCTCCTAGTGTAAGGCGATGTTTTATTTTTCAAACAAAAATGTATTTATTTGTGGAACATACATAGGTGTAAATTACAAAGATGTTACAATAGTAGTAGATATTTAAGTCATAAAAGGAAAGTAAGAAATCATAACAAGGCTCTAAATAGTTTAAAAGGTGACAAATACTGTTTAAACAAACACGCTATATCAAAATTTAATAGAAACGTGAGTGCTGTGCGGCGATATGCAAATCCCTCGAGGGCAAACGCTAGAGTAACTATAAATTACCGGGAACAAATAGTTTTTAAATACAGGTTTATTAAAGTAATCGTTCATTTTTACACGTCAAGTGTGTTTAATTGCTGAGTCGTGACGACTTTGCCTGTAATTATGGCATCTATTTCACCGTAAGATAATAATTAAGAGGTATTATTGTGTTTCAAATGATCAAACAAAGTGCGTGTGTTTAACGAAAGTGCACAAGGCAGATAAAACAAGAAATATAACAGAACATTATTTATGATATAAATTATCACATTTCGCACTAATGGTATAAGGGAGAAAGTTTATTTGTTTGTATGTTAGTTACTTCTTTACGCTCAAACGGCTGGACCAATTTTGAGAACATTTGGCATGGAGGTAGTTAACACCCAGGATTAACACAATGGCTACTTTTTATGCCGAAAAAATGTAGCGGATAACTCAGCGAGAATACACCAAAGGACTAAGATAAGAGTATAAGATGTCCTCTAATTACTTGTTTATAGATCCAATCACAACTGCATCAAACAAAAAACAACAGATACTCTCATAAGACGATAAAACAACAACCAACAATTCTTAACAGCAAAGTAATTCGAAGCATAAGAGAACTAAAAGAAATCCATCCATTTCTTCAAGTTATTGCAACTTCAAACTTCGAATGAAACGCTAATTTTACGACTGGTTGTAAAAAAAACATGGCGGCCAGTAATGGTAGTAGTTCAATTCAAATTAAGTGCTTTATTGACTGCACTATGAATGCAACCTGTAGTTATTTGCGGTCGTGTTTACCCGGGTATAGGCCAAACTGATTGTTATTATGTGGTCAGGGTATGTTGTAAGTTAGGTTTAAGCTTGTAGGCTAGGGATTTGCCATTGATTGGGTTGCGGGTTCTGTTAATTATGTTTTAACTAGCGCAGAAGTTATTGGCAACCTCGTTTCCAAAAAAGTTCTCGTTAGATTTATTTAATTAAAAAAAAGAAATTTGACGTGGAACTGGGCTAGCCACATCTGCCGCATGTCAGATGATATGTGGGCAAGAATTTTTTGTTCAACTATTTCCCTAATTTCGAAGTACATGTTTCTAGGTACTTTCGGCCAAAAGTATGGTCTACCAACAACAAGGTAGATTTTCCCCAAAATAACAATCAGATATCTCGGTTTATCGTCAGTTTGCGCATCTTTTATACTCCGTCACTAAAGTCAACGTCAGTGACAATTAGATTTCGCAGAAACTTTTGTCCAAACTAGTAGACCATTTTCTTAGTCGACTGTAAAGCTAGTTAGCTGGATACTGATAACATAGATTAGGTACAATATGGCTACTAAACTAAAATCAAATGGTTTATTAAAAGTCTAGTCTGGTATCAAAACCTTGTATTTGCCTCCATAAATCATAAAACAATTAACGCTTAGTATAAACATAAAACATTTCTTCCCTACAATTCTCGGAACAAATACTAAGCAATTTTTTATAAACTCATTTTACATGGAGCAGTGGTTTGTGGTTAGCGTGACCAGCTTAGTTATTAGGCCATATTTAACTTCGCGAATCTTGGAATAGAAGTATAAAGTCATACTGGGGCCTTTATTACTGTGCTTACCACTCAATTTGAGGATTCAAAGGCCATTAGTCGTGTTTTTGAAACGTTTATTAGGCTTTGGCATTGGAGAGGTTTTGTTAAATATTTAGTGGTTGGTTTTACACTTTACAATTTTGTAAAATAGACTCTTTGTTTATAAAATTATGTCAGCAATAATATAAATGATGAATCATTTGTTTTTTCAAGTAGGTTTTACATTTCAGATTTAGAAAATAATATACTCAATAGATGACACCGTAAATGTCAGTTTGAATAATGTAATTTATTTACGGTAAAAAAAAAATATTTAGATCAAAAGGTTAAACTCTCTTTTTACAACTGCCATGAACTCTAAGCTGGGTGTTAAATACTCATTTTACGTAATACTCCGAAGTACTCATTACTGTTTGCGAGTGATAAAGGCGAGCGAAGTAACCCGTCAAAGAAAGACATTTTAATGGTCTAAGAGTTCAAATTGGATCGCACATAAGTAAACAATATCGGACTGCGGAGTGCGTCACTACAAAGTGGAAGACAGAAAGTAAAGTCTATAAAGTCCGCGATAATTTCGCAGTTACCTCATTAAATAAATGTTTCTTTGCAATGCGATTTGGAATCATTATCGATTTTGGCTTTAAATCTTATTTTTATTGATATTATTAAAATTCGTCACGGGACTTGGCCTGGTTCATCGACCAGGTTACACCGGCTATGTCGAAGCACTCTGACGTAATTTTATTACAACCAAAGCGATAGTTCAAACGTTAGTATGTAGTACCTACCTATATTGACATTTTTTTGTTTACTAAAATATAAAGAAAGACACAGTCAAAGATGTCCAGAAAACAATTAAAAAAATCTCACAGAATAATTTAAGTGTTATTATAGAGAAGAGACAAAAATAACCTTTTAAGAAAGAAGAAGAAAGTGTTATGTTCTCTAGTGATAACCTGTGTGTGTGTGAGGCCTTCTGTATCACCTGCCTCTTACCAAGTCGCAATGTGGGCGTTATTTCCGAGCGTGAGAACTGCTTATTTGGAAGAAGCACTTAATGGCGATAGCAAGTGATTCTAAACGTAGAAACAGCTAGACGAGTGGGTATTGTGTTCCGGGGTGGAATATAAAAAGGGTTTGCGCTGCGGGATAGAGTATCAATGAGCTGTCACTGAGTGCTTGTTATGTCGATGTGGCATCTGAAATTACGTAGGTTTCCTCCGAATAATACTCGCTCTATTTTGTTCTAAAGATTTTCCTCCTAGTTTCTTTTGGAATGGAGGTTTGTCTTGCATTGCGATTTTCTATCACCGTTTGAACAATATCGAGCTTCATAAGACTTAAGTTTATGTTATTGTATACAGGAACTCCCGACCACATAATATATACATTTTATTACAAATATGTTTCGTTACTAAACATTATTCTTATAAATTATGAGTCCCACATTCGTCACCACTTACATTTAACTTATCAAAAAAAAATTTTACTACTTTTTACCAGGTCTAATAGCTTAGGGCGCAGAACGTTAGTCCTTAAATGACAACCTTATACTTAGAAGTCATCATCATCATCATCAGCCAGATGACGTCCACTGTTTCACAAATCCCCCTTAGAACGAGGAGCCCTCCCCTTATTTAGGAGTACTAACTCAATTTTTTTTTACACACTTACCAGTAAACTTAGCCTGTCCCCTCAGCGTGACAGTTTCTATCGTGGACACGTCGCTCCGCCCTTTCGCGTTGACAGCATACAGGTCGATCCTATAGGAGACACCTGGTGGTAGACCTCGGATCTCGAAGTACGGAGGAGTTCGGTTCGTGGAGACGTTGTATCGGACCTGTGAAGGGTACTTTGTTACTAGGATTTCTAAGAATAATTACCTATGATTTTAACTACACATGTCATCTTCAAGACCTTAAAGGTGAATGTTAGATGGCTAACTTTCATAACGAAATTACAACTTGATAAGTGCATTGGTTGTGATTGGACTGCTTCTTGGGTTTCGGGTTCGATTCCTATACAAGATTTGTGTGGTCCGCGGTTAGTTCCAAGTTTGGTTGTTTGTGTATGCGGTTATCAAATATCGAAATAGTCGAACAGCGCAAAGTATCTAATCCCAGTTTAGTAAACTGTTAGTCCCAGTCCCCAGAGTAAACTAATTAGAATAAGCCTTCTATGTAAACTTCCTAAAATATGTCCGCGAATAAGAATTTATTGAGATGCATGATAATTCAAAGAGACTTACAATGAGAGAGGGTAGTTCCAGCAGCTCCATGAGGAAAGTCTGGGGCAGGCCACCATCGAAGTTCTCGACGCACTCCACGTTCAGTGAGTCCATGCTCTGGTTGGCTACAGAGCAGTTTTGCAGGTGGAAGGGACGACCTGCATAAACACAAAAACATTTTGAGTTGAAGATGAAATAATTGTTCAGATAATTATAATCATTGTCAATATTCTAATGTGTCCACTATCTAGTCTATATAATTTTATCTATGTTATACTAATTCCAAAACTTTTTTAATAGTTTTTAATTTTCATGGTTCAATGAAATTATTTCGTCATATATCATCATCATCATCAGCTGGAAGACGTCCACTGTTGAATAAAGGCCTCCCCCTTATATGAAGGTCTAGTTAGCCCTTTTTTAGAAAGGGCTGTTTAACAAAAAATGCGCTCAGAAAAGAAAGTTTTGCAAGAAGTATAAGAACCTGCCAAAATTATGAACACAAGTTAAGGTATTTATTAATTAAGTGACATATTTCGACTCATATCTTCGATGATATCTAAACAAGTCAGTCTTGTATTTCACTGACCAGCGGCCACCAGTTGGAAGAGACACGGCACTTTCTGCTGACCAACAGCATTCTCTCCGTAGCAGGCCAGCGTGCCGTACTCCATGTCTGTTGTAGGAGTGTAGTTCAGGGTCGAGGTGTGCCCGTGACTGCTGTACAACCTGGACAAAGAGGAGAGAGGAATGTAGTCCTTCTTTAATGTGGAACTCTTTGAGAATTTAGGAAGGCACTTGGAATCTGGGCAAGGCACAGAGATACTAACAGAAGCCTATATAATAAATGTTTATACGCCTATCATCATCAGCCAGAAGACATCCACTGTTGAGTAAAAGCCTCCCCCTTATATAAAGGGGAGGTTGCCATAATCCTCACGCTTACGCTTAGCTAGGCTAGCTAGCTTCTGCCCTGGTGATTTTATACAGTTATACATATTTTAATCGTCTAAAATAGTAGCAATCATGAAGTCAAAATATTATTTGTGTATAATTTTGCTTTCCAGTTTCAAAATTCAGTGGAGCCTATTAAATGCCCAGTTTGTAACAGTTCGGTGTATTTGTTATCTGATTTTATGTGTGCTCCGCAATAACAACTAGTTAAACATTATTATTAAACTTAAAATTAGTACCTACTACCGAATATCTAATTTCCTGTGTTTATGTAACAGTTCTGGATACAGTGTTGGGTTTGTATGTATACATATACTATATGAAATGTTTGTAAATACAGAAATTATGAAAAGTAATTTTTGTTTGTACATAGTTTCTCTGACTCTTATTTTTAGAGCCAGGCACTTCTTGGTGAAGTAATTCCTATACCATTCTATATAATGCTAAAATTTTTAATTTTTGGTACGTTTTCACGGTAACTGGTACGTAACTTATTGTATAAAATCATACTTCCCGCTACGTTTTCATACCAATTATACAAGGTTTCGAACACAAAAGCAAACGAAACATTTTTTTATAAAGTGTTCAACGTTATATCTACTATTTAAAAAAAATAATCAAAATAAAAAATTCTTGACCTTTACATCCAGATTAATAAAAATTCTAACATTTTCTTGTGTTTGGGGTGCTAGTAGAGCCTCCACGAGTGGCGATACTACCTTGTTGGCTGACCAATTTCTACGCCACAGCATGACCTATTTCATATGTCTATTGGCTCATGTCGAAACGAAGAAGAAAACCTTAACTTTTAATAAAATACTCAGAAAGTCTGCTCTTAGTGCTCTTCGATTTACATAACATAACATCACGCCTGTATTCGCCGAAGGAATAGGCAGAGGTGCACATAATTAGAGTCCACCCACATTTCGCCAGTTATGATATAGGTCCCAATGGAATAGGTGGCGAGCCTATTGCCATCAACCGGGAACAAATCCAGACTCCGTGCTGCTACTGAGAATTACCTAATGGAAAAACTTAGTAACACTTTGCCCGACCCGGGATTCGAACCCAGGACCTGGTGCTCAGCAGTCGATTTAAAGTCAAAATATTGAAGTGATAATTAGAACTTACTTTGGCGGCAGTTCTGTCTGTTCTCCAGAGTTGTTGAATGTCCAGTGGAAGGATACCAGCGCAGGGTTGGCGTCCACGGAGCAGTGGAGGGACACCGTCTCTTGTTTTAAAGCGCCGAAAAGTTCGCCATCCCTTCGCTCTGCACATACTGGGGCGTCTAGGAAAAGGGAAAATCATATTTATAAGGATGTTAATATTGTGATATACATAGGTGCCTAAAGTAAAAAAGTGTTTGCGCTTGTAAATTGTTTAACGTTATGTTAGGTGAAATATTTTTACATAAAATGTTGCTAAGTATAATACCTCTTAATTATAATAATTCAGTGTTGAACAATTAATTAAATTATACCCGTCACTGTCGTTTGCATGTCAAAAAATAGAGGTATCAGTAGACTTAGAAATAGTTATCCGGTGAACGAACGAGCAATCGCCACCTGACCAAATCCAGATAATATTGTAGTTTGATCATTAATTGAGCTTGAAGCAGGCGCGTAGTCTTTTGAAACCGGAGAGGTGTAACTGAATATACCTATTGAAGATATTAGGCATTTAAAACCGCAAATATTTAAAAAGATTTAGTTAGGGATTATACGGAGCTATCAGTCTACCCCATGGAATAATACAAGCGTGATGTCATACATACACCATAAAAAGGCGGCTCATGTAATTTAATAATCCGTAAACAACTACAAAAAAAGTAAGTTACTCAGTTTTTAATTTGGCGAAATTGCACCTTAAGCCCATAAACCACCATATTCCACAATTATTCCAGCCATAAATCTCTATAAACAATAAAGAAACTTCAACGAAGTATTACCTACAGCATAACGTATAACGAGACTGCAAGAACTTGGCGATCGTTATAAAACTGCAGCTCTGAAAACTTGGATACTACTTTTAATGATAAAGTCCGACCTGTGACGTAATCGCTGGAGTTCAACTTGGGTTATTATTGAGTTTCAGGTTCGGGAACGTTTCTAGAAACATTAATATTAGTTCGTGGTCCTTATACCCAAATATTCCACAAAATAGATGAAATTGTTCTTTAATATTGACGACCTGATTAGCGCAGTGGCTAAGCAATTGGACTGCTGCGCTAAGGGTTGCGGGTTCGATTCCTGCACGGGGCAAATCTTTGTGCAAACCACAGATGTTTGTCCCGAGTCTGGGTGTTAGTGTATGTGATATCTTATGTTTGTGAAACGCACCCACGACACAGGAGAAATTCCTAGCGTGGAACGATGTTTTATAAAAAAATATATATATTCGCCATTTTTGCGAAAATGGAACTACACGGGACTTATTCTGTTTATTTATTTTTAATATCAGTTGTTTTATAAAATATAATGTTTATCTAGAAGATGATTTTGACAGTATTTTACGTTTTTGATACAATCCCTACTAACATTATAACCGCGAAAGTTAAGTATGGATGGATGTCTGTTAGGTACTCTTTAACGTAAAAACGACTTAATGGATTGTAATGAAATTTCATATAGAGGTAACTGGCACCATAGATTAGCACATGGGCTACTTTTTATCCAGAAAAAATGCAGCGGGTAACACCGCGAGGCGCGGTTAGTACGTAATATATACCTAAGCCCTCATATTCCTAAAGGAGGATCACATTGCCATTTGCTAAACCTCACGTTTAGTCTGTTGACATCCCTATTTTTTGATAGGCGAACGACAATGACAGATATAATTTAATCTTTGGTTTACAATTGTAATTTTCTAAAAATAAAAATTCCATTGTAAATAGTTTTAGAAGTCGGCCTGTCAGTGATATTGCAGACGTGTTTACTTAGGATGAGAACAGCAAACCAAATAACACTTTTTGTTTGATTTGGGACTCAAAGCACTGGACCCTAGGCCCTCAACAGTCAAGACAGCTGCCACACAATCAATAGCAGTTTCGCAGAGTATTTGTGGAAACAATAAATGTATGGTATATCTTATACTTGTAAGACTGGAACCTTTGATGCACCACGGTACCATTTCTGGACCATCCTAAGGTTGACTAGGAGAGAATACCTATGGCATTAAGTCGCCTCTGTACATTTTGTTAATTTGTGAATAAATAAATCTCAATTACCCAATGAAACACGTGTACAAAGCTGAACAATACACAGAGCCACAATTTCCTCCAAATTAGAATATTTAATAACATTCTTTGCGGCTTATTTTCGTTTCCAAACAAGTTTCCCCCATCCAGAGGCCATTAAACAGGCTCCTGTTTATATAGAAGGACAATTTCGGGGTCCAACGTGCAACCCCTCATCCATTTTGCAAGTAAATTGCATTTTCTCAGGTTTTTATATCACTTCCGCGGTTGACGGAAACAGGGACGGTTTTACGGAGCCCCGAGGGAATTTTAAGCCCCTTTGTTTTGTAATGGACAACAAATTTTAATATAATTTTGTAGCGTTTAAATGATAATATTTTCAGGCTTTTTAGTTGCTCGAAAATTGCACTTAATTGCTGGCTTTTGGGTGGGACGTAGTTACCCTTTAGTCATGCTTGCTTAACAATGAATTGAATAAATGTAACAAGTAATTCTGCAAACATTTTAAGTCGACTGCTGACTATAAAATAAGCTATACGCAGTTTGTTAAGAATTGTAGTGAATCTAGCTAACTTTTGACTATTAGTATTTGCCAAAACATAACATAACATCACGCCTGTATTCCCCGAAGGGGTAGGCAGAGGTGCACATATAGTACACCCACATTTCGCCAGTTATGTTTTAGGTCCCAATGTAATAGGGGGCGAGTCTATTGCCATCAACCGGGCACAAATCCAGACTCCGTGCTGCCACTGAGAATTACCTAATGGAAAAACCCAGTAACACTTTGCCCGACCCGGGATTCAAACCCAGGACCTCGTGCTCAGCAGTCGCGTAACAAATTTATGTATCGTAACAAAACACAAAAGAATTTCTTTACGCAATTTGTAAAGAAACCCGATTCTATTCCGTAAGCAATTCTGTTTCATCAATAATCAAACAAAATACAAATGTGTACAATGAATACTTTCTCATCAAAGCAAGTCGGAAGTCTTACAAGTTGTACATAATCTAAACGAACCATGTCGCAATTAAACAGCATTGTCCGATAACCGTTCAGAATTGTTTTGCAACCTTGATTGTTCAGCAACATTGTACTTCAAATCGAAACTTCGCACATTGTTTGAACAAGCCAACAAAACACTTATTACTTCGTTACCAATTCTGTAGCCATTATTCCTCCAAACGTCCTCGTAATATCTTTCCCAAAAGCATTATACAACGCAGAACCCGATCCAGGTCCCCAAGCAATCTAACCGACTCTAAAATTTTGTTAACCGCAAACGAATATGGAATGTATTCAGGAATTAGGGTTGAATACGTGGAGTTGAATTTGATTGTTTAGTTACGGAAATGTTCAATAATATTTGAATAATTGTGTAAAGGGATTTTGTTGCTTATGATTTAGGTTCTGATAAGTGCTTTGGTGATTTGAAATACTTCATAAGGTTTAGTTAAGTGACTGTTTTGTACGCTTTCGTGGGTTTTTTGTGTTTAGAGAATGTCTATATATATCATGTGTACTGGAACGCCATACTAAGTACGAGATGCATGATTATAGTTCGAGCAAATAAGTCATGTTAGCTTAATTGGACTTGAAAACACTCCTGATGGTAACGAAATCTTTTATTCTTTAAAAAATATTGTTGACACAGCTTATGTTACAAACACTTTGATAAATTTAACAAAAAGGTCTTTCATAATATATTATCTTGCCCAGAAACTCATTATTCACTATTAAATTTTAAGGACAGATAATAAAAGCAATTGGACAACCCTATACCAAATCTCTAGTGACACTTGCTTCCTGCAAAATGCTAGTTGCTGAGATAGAACTCGGGGCATGTTTGTATTACGTTATAGCATAAAGTATTTGATGTTTGCCTACTTATTAAAGATTATTATTATTGTTGGCTTTTATTTTAAATTAATTATTTTAGGCTAACGAGGGCCCTGTTTAGGTATATATGTGGTGTTTCTAAACAGAAGACAGTTCCATCATGACTTGTGTTTTTCATTCAAGTGAAACTGGCGCATTTTATACATAAGTCAAGAAGGGTTGATCAAACAAAAAATGCTTATTAGTAATACTTACATCGAACCAGTAAGGTGACAGGGTTGCTAGTACCCTTCCCCTCGCTGTTAGCCGCCATGCAGGTGTAGTCTCCAGCAGCAGCCCTGGTCACACTTTGCAGGACCAAGCTTTGAGCACTCAGGATGACGCCTGCTCCTTCGTTATGGTAGATCTCTGAATTCTGGACATTGAAAAAAAAGAAGGAATTTGTAATTTATGCTTTGTTACACGAACGGGCTGTTGGATATATTTTTTTTGTCATCTTCATAAATATAGATGGAGATGTGGCAGAAATAGAGCATAACTGGATCTATCACTAACTTCCCTTAGTTACCTTTTAATCATTTTCCTAATTAATATAAGATTATTCCTGAATGTATGTTCATTTAAAAACGCCAAAATCCATAGCTTAGTTTACAAAAATATCGCCATCCACGCCTCAAGGTTAACGCTTCGTCACTGCGCTAAACAGAACCTTAATGCTGCATTAATGTTATTTTCCTAACAACAAAACCTTTTGTTGTATCACATTACCTTTCAATACCGGATGGAAGGGAAGCATCCAAGAATCCATTAACAGTGTAAGCTTACGTTGGCCCACTCTTAGCAAGTTTTTCTAGGAATCCACGTAATATATCAACGTTTTATAAATACTAAATAAACCATTTGCAGATCTTTTGGCTAAGTGAATGAATTAGATAGTCGTAGCAAAGACCGTGGGTTTAATTCCCATATGAAACAAATATATATGGGAACAGCTGCAGATATTTCTTCCAATTTGAAGGTTTCTATGTGATATATCATGTTTTGGAAACGCATCCACTATACGGGAAAAAAACCTAGTTTCGGACAGTATTGAATGAAAAACTAGAATTCAGAACGTACGTTTACAGTTACTCAAATAATCGATTCACTACCAACGAAATAACAAAGGGAATTACAAACAAACAAGCATGTTGTTCCTTTCAATGTATTCACATATAAAATGTATTGTAACAACAGTTAATGAGGGGTGAGCTGACTTTCTCAGAAGCCTCGCTTGCTAGGGAATTGCAGAGTGGCATTTAGCAGAAATGTTCTGTTTTATGCACTAATAACGAACTCGATTTTGATTACTGTCTATGTAGCTTTTGATATAAACTTAATTAAAGACATAACATCAAAATCCTATATCATAAGCCCAATTTACTGCTGGGCTTCTGTTTTTGTTACAGTGTCTTCACCTTTGTGACAGCTTCATATAGATTTCACCAGAGGGTATAAAGTATTTATATAAGTTATTTCATAAATTGTCACCACTTACATCATGAAACCAGACAAGTCGATGAGTCTTCGGATTAGCTTTGACGGTACACTCGAAGTACACGTCATCACCTTCCTTGATCTCATCAGGGTTGAGGTTGGAGCCCATCTTCAGGTCTACTATAGGGACATCTGTGAACAAAAGAGTATTATAAGACACTATAATTATGACTGAAGATTTACAACAAACCCTAATATCATTAGTTTTATACTCAAAGTGCTCTTATTTACTGTAAAAACAATGGGAGAAAATAAATAAATGTTACTTCGCGTTTATAGTAGCAAAACCTGACAGTAAATCATGCGTTTTTAAATTTGATGTAAGAAGCGTAATAATTCATTTCGAAATCTGTTTCGCAATTATTGTCAGTCAAGATTCCTAAATGTGCATGATTATGCAGAAATCGATACGTGAAGCCGTATTTTTCGAAAAGATTTAGCGCGCAGTACACAGCATCCTAAATTCAGCCAATGTTAGTAAGATGAACAATGACGTTTAAAAAAATGTTTTAGAAATTGATAGAACACACATCCATTCCAATAAACTGTAGTTTCAAAACCGCCTTAAAACTTACAAACCTGAAATATACTCACGGCAATATTATTCAAAGAGAATTGAACCGAAAGAAAAACACTGTTGGAACAAAGAAAGTTCTCGAACTTGGAAGTTATCCAATCACAAGTTGATATCAGAATTAGTGAGATGACTCGACTCAAATGATATTATAAAGTTGTTAATATAGTGGCGAGGACACGTGTTCGAAGACCGCCGTCTCGGATGTTTAGTTTTAAATTAGTTTTTTCATTAAACGCAAAGTTGTTAGACTGACTTGTGGATATTCGTAGAGTTTTCTAGAAAATAAACTTTGAATTTTATGCTTGTTGATGTAGTTACTCTAAACGCTGTGAATTTGTAAAATAAGAATCAGTAGAAAATGGACTTAACGACTATTCACTTATAGTCAATTATTCGAAAATAGTGTTTAGGTTGATTAATGGTAGTAAGGTACATTGGACTTGAAACAGCGGTAAAATAAGGGTATATAAACTGGCTTAGTTCTATTTACGTATGTACCTATGTATATGTAAAATATAATTGAACTGTCGCGTACATATTCTTAATTAATAACAAATTGAAACAAATAGAGTTGCCGTTTTTGCTTGTTAATCATTCGTGAAAAGCATCCCTACAACATTTCTAGCTCTTATTAAAATTAATTATTAGGAAAATTGTTCGGAAACAGTGTACCAATTAGAAAAGGCGATCGTATTACCGCTGTGACTATGTTTGATGTTATTTTTTTAAATAAATGTAGAAATATTGATGAGATACACAACGAGAATGAAAAGCTGTCGTACAACTTTTTTTTCCTAAACAATTTCTGGGCCATCGAACTAATAGTATCCTATAACTATATATCGTACTTAGAAAATACGATACTAATGAGAATAAAGGAATTCTTTATTACCAGTAAAGAACTGAATTTTCTCTAAAAGGCGAAACCAACCTTATCTGGGCCATGAACTAGTGCTTCCAGTGCATTTAAGAGTTAAACTAGTGGACTTATTGCACCTCCTTTATTATTATTTGAAAGAATACCAGCAAAAAAAGTAAAACCAAGTGAACAAGCTCACACGTCTTTTCAGTTATCAAATCAATTTGCATTAAGTAAAGGAAGAAATACGGCCGCCATATCTCTGAATCCGTCATCGTTTCTTTAATCAAAACCCTTTCAATTCTGATTAATGCGTGCAGCGAACACTGCTTCACCATTTGTTCTTGTTAACCCTGTATGTATTTCCATTTCAATGTTTGTATAACGGTAGGTTGTTTTCAACTACACATCACTCAGAGTTGTTATACCATATTATGTATTAGAACTACTAAGTTCTAATACTGTAGATAATAACGATTACCAAGAATACACAACATTTAAAATATTCTGTTTGCAAAAAAATATATCTTGTTGCCGACTATTTTATTTCTTGTTTCTTTTTTCGGAGCTATTGGAAGTAAAGTGTTTGGAAAATTTCTGAGAAATAAACTTGGTTTTGCACTAGTTCTTTTGATGTTGTTGTTCAATATTATTATATTACCTTAAAGTATTATTATACTCGTATCAAAGTCTGTTGTATTCACCTGCCATTTTAAGGACTATAATGAATGTATTTTTAGATACCTTTATTTGAATTTCACGTCACGATTGACAAAAGTCGCAGTTTTTGTATACGTAATACAATGGAAGAGCTAAGCCACAAGCGTCTTCAAATGCACAATTGCTAAACACAAACTTCTTTTAAGCTAACACCAATCCCAAATATTTACTGCCACAATTACATGGTATGGTATCTATTTGAACATTTAAAAGTATTGTAGTTACAAACAAATGCCCTACAAAACCGTTTGAACATGATCGCATACAATGGAATTTTTTCTTTTCAATCTCAGAAAAACGAACGAATTCTCTCATAAATCCATCCATCTCTTCAATCAAAATCCTTTAAATTGTCATCAGTACTCACAGTGCACGTTGAGCCTCCATTTGTCCTCGATAGCGGAGTCCTGTATATGTTTGTTTTCAGCGCGGCACGTCAAATATTTGCCGTCGTCCTCGACGCTCGGCACTAAGCTGAGCACGCTCAACGTCTCGTTGTTCTCGGAAAACTGCGAAAAGATGCGCTTTACGTTAAATTGCATTTGATATTGTATGCTTTCGAAGTGATTTTGTGTGGCGCTGAAATTGTCTCGGTTATAAAGTGTTGAGATGAGATTTTTTGACGTGAATACTGAATCATCCATTTTGTAACCTGAGACAAAGCTAATTTAGAGTTTCGTGTAAATGTTCTTAAACTTCTCAAAATTATAAAATTTTCTGTTTTTGAGTTGTTCTTCATACTTAATTACAATGATTTTTTACAGTAGGTATATTCCTTTATCACAACACGTAATAGTTTATTAATTAATTGACTTAAAAGTAAGCCAAACCCTTGCTGTTAAAACGAGCAAACTTTATTACATTGTCAAACTGCAATGAACGATTTGAATTCTATACTCTGAAGTGTCAACTTTAAACCCGCTTTACTCACATTCTTCGCCATCCTCTTCAGTTGTCTGTTGTTTTTCCACCACGTGACATACGCCTCCGGTCGTGAGCCTGTCGTCTTGCATTCTACTTCGTACCTCTTGTCGGCCGATACCTGCTTCTCTTTTGTCAGTATGTTCACTGTTATTGGTTTCACTGTGAGACAAAACCAAGATTTGTTAGTCACAATTTGGATTATTTTTTATCATGAAACTATTGGAGTTATTTTAAACTAGCAAATGAAGTAATGATAACATAAATAAATATTCCCCATAGATAAAAGTAGAGGTTTATTGCTCACCCACTATAAATAGGAGCTAATACTGGCTGCAACTTAGAATTATTATCCTATGGAAAACCCCTATAAAAACCTTGCTCGATCCGGTAATTGAATTCAAGAGCTCACGCTCAGTCGTGCCTGCGACCACTAGGTACACTAAATTTCAATCTGTCATTAAATTTCAATCAATTGATATACTTACAATTAATATCTAATATTAGAACTTTAGTCTCTGGTTGCGCTAGATTAGTGTTAGAGGCTTGGCAGACCAGCCTCGCGTTCAGGTGCTGGCGCCCAACGTTGGGGAACGTGAGCGTGTTCACCGTCACGCCGTCAGGTCTCTGCTCGAAGGAGTCGTCTATCACCACGTTCTCCAAGTACCACGTCACGCGCGGCCTTGGTCTCCCTGGAGGGAAAAAGAAAAATATTACATAATACATTCATATTTATAGCAAAACAGAAACTCCTTCAGTATGATTTCATTTATTCATATTTTGCTGATTGTCTCTGTCATGTAAGTATTCATCAAGCTCTTACTTAAGAAGATCCTTATATATAGCAGAGTTCTTAAAATCGCAATATATATTATGGATTTTTAAATCATCTCCAAAAAATTGAAAATATTTTCATTGTTTTGCGGGTAATTTTAACACACTAGAAGTGAAAAAGACATGGATTCTAGTCAAAAGGAGTAAAAAAAGATAGGATTAATTAGAGCAAGCCTGGATTGTATGAACTATTGTGTAAAAAATACGTGGGGTCTACAAATCCCTCCAGCGTGGGTGCATTTTAACACACGTGAATAGCAGGCTCTTTTATCAGTACCCAAAAAAATTGTAAGACATAATAAAAATCCCAGCCCACGCGATAATCGATATTGTGTTGAAACTAGACACATTTTGTCGATAATTATCTGAAGTTTGTGGTCGCCATCATTATTCTTATTGACAAATTGTCGCTCGAATGATAATGGGGTTAAATTGCTTCATTTTTCTTTTTGACACGACTTTCATCGAGGAGTGAAATATTTTAAAGTCGTAAAATCATGACGGCTTTTCTTTGTCAAAAATATTTTAGAAGTGATTGAGCTGTAGAGTAGGATTATTTTTATACAGAGAATTGGGAATTTCTCAAAGGGAATAATTTGTAAATAATTATAATGTTAGAAAATGAAAAGTATTTTTTTACCTAACATACCTACTAGATGTTATTTACGACTGATTATTTTTGACCAAATATTTGTGTGAAACTATAACCCGTTATCAATCCCTTCAGAGAATACATACATAAATACACACTAATACAAATACATATTCATATTTAATCATAGATCACGTCCAGTAGAGCGTTCATATAGAAAATGTCATGTCGATTTCCAAATGATTAACGGATCTCCATTTAATTCGTTTAATCATTTGGAACCGGATTGTGATCCCTGAAATTTTAATGTTTAGGTATCAATTGATCTATATGATAGTGTTGAAACTGAAACTGTATTTAAGTTAAATATCACGCCAGTGTTCTCACATGGTAAATCAAGAGTGGTGCTGTTAGCATACCAACTAATTGCCAGAACTATGACTCACATTCTAGCAACCTATTGAGGACGAATCTCTTCCCATATAACGAGCACAATGACTGGTCAATAATAACAAAGAAAATACCTTAATATTATAAAATAAAATAGTCACATTGGCACTTGAAGACATTCCATCGGAATTTCATTATAGTCCAAAAGTGTAAAGGCATCTTTAGGGTCACTAGTTCAATAAGAGCACTGGTCAATATTTGTTAAGCCAACATATTCTGTAGGCGGAACAAACACAATTGTGTGCAAGTGTGGGTGATTATTATTTGTGTTTGCAACTGCACCCACGTGATGTAAGAAATCATGTCACAGCTGCATTCACCAATGCCGTTACCGGTCAACACCTCTTACAGTTCATAGACAACAGTATTGTTTACATTGCCAGAGGGTTCGAATATCATTTAACAAGCTAGATTATATATCCCGAATTTCCAGGAATTCTGGATACGAATCCTGTATCTATATAATAATTATATATTAAGGTCATTGACTATTCACTGCGAAAAGACACAACAGATAACGCATGAAAGTTGCTTGGGGTCCTAATTAAGTAGGTACAAATCCATTGGTTATTGTTAGGTTGGGAATAGTTTCTGTAATAATTCGCAAAATGTAGTTCAGTATAATTGTAAAAGAAGGTAAATTCGACTTATCGAAAAAAAATATTATTGAGCAACATTTTGGTTGTTATAGGATGGATGCATGGATCCTCGCGTTTTAAAATAATCATAAATGGTCGGTTCAAAAATGTTATACAATGTCCGAACCAAATGTATGTATGGATTATTATAACCTGGAAATAGATTTACCGTTATCTACACCATAACGATCATTCCCCATCTATTTCCCATCATTAACGCCCACGAGTTCTGTTTGTTTATCATTTATGGTGCTATTGTTGTATTCGGGCCCAAATCGTATGGGATCGGAATGTTTTATTGTTTAACACTCGAAGGCAACAATTAAAGCCTTTAATTGGTCGGGTGGCTTTATAGACATGTTATCGATTTGTTTTATTTTGTCAATGATTTGGGTCATTATTGTTTTGGAGGCAATTTTTGGATGAAGTTTATTTATGGCGCTTGATAGGTGTGCATTTAATTTTCGAATTCTCGCTTCATTTGTTTTTGTGGCTAGTCATTTTGGATTCTTTCTTATTTTAAAGTAAAACTACATAAATGTTTAATTATTTACAAAAAAATTGGGAGGACTATCAAGAGTATTTAAGTCGGTAGGTTTATAATGGTTTAAGTTAACGAATGTTTATGAACGATAATGCACTCTAAAACTAAGACTGTTAACCTTAAAATACTTTGTCTGCTACCTCTTATCTACCTATCTTCAAGTGTGTTGTTATTATCATTTATCCTGTCTAGAAGCCTAAAGCCAAGTATATCGAATATTCGTTTACTTTTATCATCGCATTATATTTTGCTATTTTATTCAAAAAGAACTTGGTGTGCACATAAACAAGATAACAATATTTATTATTCTTGTAATACAGATAAAGTCATAAGAACCTGTGTCACTCGAAACCTTCAAATATATAATGTTTGCTATATTTTATCTATATAATACGCTATTTTTCCCGCGAAATTTACATTAAGTCGTATGACAAACATTGTGAGCGCAAAACTGACAGATGGTCCATAATTATACTATTTCTACTTATCTCATTTTAAAAATGATGAACTATTCTGATTATTTGTAAGAGCGTTCTGTGTATCCATTGAAAATTGTGTTGTGATGCTGTTATGCTTCTGAATTCTCCAAATTTCTATAGATATCATTGAATTAAGTAAAACCGTGAAGTTGTTTTTTGTTTGCAATATTTGAGTTTACCAGCCAAAA
This sequence comes from Abrostola triplasia, assembly GCA_946251915.1. Taxonomy (NCBI): domain Eukaryota; kingdom Metazoa; phylum Arthropoda; class Insecta; order Lepidoptera; family Noctuidae; genus Abrostola; species Abrostola triplasia. The sequence continues at coordinate 748,730 of OX276438.1, forward strand.
TATTCTGCAATGTATTTTGCCTATCTTAAAATGTTAAATCTGATACAAAATGATAAACACAATCAGTTCGCCGTCTTGTTTAATTTTGATTCACGATTCAGCAGGTAAGGTTTATTCTGCTTGACAGTAAGCTGTGTTAGCTTAAGCCAGACATCTTCATGTTAGACTTAGATTAAACAGCCTCTTGGAGACATTTACAATCTAAATAAACGTGTGTGACTTAGATAAATTACTGCTGAGTAGATGGGATAAGTTAAATACATGTGGCATCTGTCTTTATGTTATCCTTGAGAAGGTCTCTCAGGTATTTTCCTTCGTCATTGACGATTAATTGTCAATTGGCTGAAAAGGGTTTGAATAGGACACATTTTATGGCTCAGAGCAATTCTTGTTCTGTGTGGGTGTTTATGTGGGCAATGTTTGAATAATATGTATGTAAGGCGTTTATACGAAGATCTAGAGTAGGGAGTTAAAATGGCGTTAAGCTGACGATCCTGGTAATCATTTAGTTGGTCTCTGGGTGCAGTAAGATAGGCTAATTATTAGGTTATCCACACAAACTGCAGGAAAGCAGGCGCATAATAATATTCCTCAACTATAGGCTAATAAAAAATGTTTCATATATTTTATTACATGCATACATAAACTGACGCCTATTTCAAAAAGAGGTTGGCAGAGACCACGGATTTCCATTTGCTACGATCCTGACATACATCTTCTATTTTTTTATTATATAAACCAGAGTTTAATAACCTATGTTATTAGTTTGGTTGATGCTGACTATCATAATGTATATTCTTTAAAACTTACCTCCTTCTACTTCGCAGATGAGGAGAACGTTGGACCCCTCGTTGTAAGGCTCCACTAGTTTCGTCCTGTCTCTTCTTTTTGCGTCGAAAATTGTTGGACGATTCGGTGGGACTGTTAAGAAATACACTCACGTTTAGTTATTAGTAAGTATTATAGATTGTATGGTTACAGATATTCCTAATAATCAAAGCAGAAAAAGGACAATAACACTCTGCCTGACAAGGGATTAGAACCCAGTACCTCATGCTCAACAACCGCGCTTAGCGACGATTCTTCAAGCGATGACTTCTTATAAGCCAATAAGGAGAGATACAAATCATAAAAATAATGCTTACTTATAACAGTAAAATTGACTTTCAGGTTCCTCGTTGGCGAGTTCTTGAAGTCTACCCTGCACCTATACACGCCAGCGTCACTGGCTATCACGTTGTCCACCATGAGGACGGCTGGGGTGGCGCTGCCGCGGAAGAAGGCGCGGTTCCCGAAGACCGTGGGCGAAGACCACAGCTTCGGCTGGTTGCTCGAGCGGCCTCTGATATCGTAGCTGAAGGAAAAATGGTATGCATGAACTTGGTAAATGAAGATCTGAAAAGAAGTGCCAGATAGGTTAAAGCTGTTTCATCATCACTAGTCTTTGCCAGCGAACTTTTTTTTGCAAACAAATGGCAGTCTACTGCTGAAGACCTAACTAATGGAAATAACGAGTTAAAGTGTAGGTAACAAATTTGGGAAAAAGGTGAAAAAAAGCTTTTGAAAGGTAAACAAAATATTGTGAGGCAATCAAAAACGCAAAATTCGGTAATTAGGTCGCTGATGACGCCTTAATGGTAATTAGAGTACTGATAACATACTTAATGTTACTCGTATTGTACCTTTATCCAAACTTTTGTTGCCTGTCGTTGAATTCAACACAAAAATAGATTCAAGTTATGGTAAATTAAACGACGCCGCGTTAGGTTTATAGAATGTAAATTTTTCGACTGTAACATTATATATTTTTTTAGCTATGTAATTCACTGACTGTTTTTCATCCAACAATTTTCATAATAAAGAGCTCACACAACTATTGGTTTATGAATACAATAGTTTGACTTAGTTTTTTTTTGCTTTAGCTTGTATGATCATATTTGTTATATTGTGGAGCTAGTACGATCCATAAATTGTCAGTAATAGGCTATGATAATCTGAGCACTACCATGAACTCTTAATACATGACATTTTCCGTTGCAGAAGCTAGACGTTACAATACTGCACGTAGCTGCCTCTCATTTCCGCTAAGAAAAAAATCCTACCTTAAGAGTTCATTGACTTATATGATTCCTTTACCTATACAACGGCTGATCCCCGTCCGACTCCTTGAACCACAGCACCATCACCACGTCGTCATCAGAGTGTAGAGGCTGGATGTCGCACGGGAGCGACGCCTTCTTCCCCAGCACTCCTTGTACGTCTGATGTTGGCACTGTGAAGAAAGTATACTAGTTAGACATTGTTTTTACCTAAAGGAGGTAAACGAATTTGGGAAAAAGATGAAAAGAGAAATCTTTTCAATAGTGATATTTATTTTACCAGTACGTAATTTTAGCCGGCGTTTTAAAAGACGTAATAAAATCCGATACTTCACTAGTTCTAATTCTTTAAACCTGATTACTCTAATTACAGCTAAGTATTCTGAGTAATCCTTGTAGGTACCTTGTAGGTACCCTGTACGTAAAATATGTTACGCCACACATAAAGTTAGAGGTAATGACGCGCGACGTCTCAATCGCTGATTAAGCTGTTTGGCCATTGTCAATATAGCCTACGTTTCATACGAAAAGGCAATTAGCAGTTTCAGTTTGAAAGGGAGCAATCATGAATACGACCTACACTTTCACACGACCGATATCATCCAATAAACCACATCCTACCTAATACGAATATAATTATAACCCCTCAAAAAAATCCTTCCACTCATTTCCCGTCACGCAATTCTCGTTCTAAACGTACAAATTATAATGTCTATAATTGCTCACGCGTTCCCTCCACTCACACAAATTGCGGTGGCTCGACCAGCACGCCACACTCCTTGTTATTCGGTCACGGAGTAGTTTTGGAGAAAAACTTCCAACATGAACATTGCTTCTTAACATGCTAACTTATACCAACTGTTGTGTAATGTGTATTGGATATGATTTGATGATCCATCATATTGTCAGCTACATAACTATTTTGTAAGAAAACTACGAACCTACCCTCTATTTTTGGATTTCAGATTTTTGATACTCCATCGACTAGTTTGAGAATAGTCTTGTCGAAAAAATCAGAACAATTCTGGTAATTCAACTCCTTGATTCTCAGTGGTTACCTTACTTTCTAGGGGCGTCAAAACAAAACGTCGATAGTAATATTTTGGTGTTTGTTGGTATGTAACCAGGTTATTAGGTCAGGTACGTAATGGTTAGATCAATTTTGGTTCCGATGCTAGTGAGGTAACTTCTGCTAAATCTGAATTTGCGTTTGAAATTTCAACCAAAGCTCCTAAGGGTCTTTCTCCTAGGTTTACAGATAATTAATGGTAGATGCGGATATATACGGATAATTAAGCCTTAGAACTGAGCTGAGCTGCGGTTGGTTTTAAGAACTTAGCTCTGAACTAACGATCTCAAAACTTAGGTCTAAATTTTAATTACTTAGAAGAGTTAAATATAGTCTATATTTATTAGTTGATCAGTACAAGATACCCAAAAATATGATGTTTATTTGCTAAGATTAGTAAGAACTGCGTACAGGTACTACAACAAAATAAACTACGATGAATTATTATATTTTATTTAAAAAAACCTCTGGGGAATATCTGGGGATCACACAATTTTTTGAACCGTGCGGGAACCGAACCCGCATCCCCTAGCACAACAGAGCAATCGTTTAGCCACTGCGCCAATCAGTTAGTTAATTATAAAACTAGTTGAATTCACGAGTAGAATGAAGATTTTTTTTGTTTATAAAAACAAATTATGCGTCCAAGAGCCATAATCTCACAAAAAGGGTATCCTTCATACATCCTAAAATACCTGTAACTAAATAATATATAACAGCATACATTAATATCCTTTTGAAAATATGGACTTATTTGGAAAGTCGGTATCATCTGTAACTCTCCACAATAGGATAAAAACCTACTCGTTTATAAATATACTAACAAAGAATGTTATCAGGCATGTATAAATCGAGAAACCTATTTCACACTTAGCCCACGCAAAAACCCACACATAATAAATACTCCATTTCATACTTCTTGTTAATAAGAATCTAAAAAAAGCTGACCTTAAGATCATTGTTGCTTTAAATAACAAAACTGGAGCTTATTCTACCTTTAATATAGTAAATAAATAAAATTAAACTATAAACTAACAAAGCAATTTAAAGGTCAAACTCATAAAATACATCCAATAGTCGTAAAACGCCTATAAAATCACTTAAAAGGTCTCAATTTCGCTGGATACTATCACTAACACTATGATGCTTCAAAATGGGTCCCTACAGAGTAGCTTGTAAGCGAAAATTAGTGATAAAATCTCAGTACGGTGATTTTATGGTTTAATTAATTTTGATCGCGCGCTGTGTACTTGATACATTGTAGAAGTATTATGTTTTTAATGAATATGCGGAGTAACAATCAGCTGGTCAAACATTTTGATTGTTATTATAAAGGCTTCTAAAACTATCAAATGTTACATCATTTATAAAACAACAATGGCTATTTCACTTTGATTTTCACTCAGTATTCATATCTATGAAATACTTGCTGTAGATTGCACATCTTATATCTCTTCTACGACTTTGTAGTGATGTTACTATAATGCACTTTACCAGGCAATCAAAGGTAGTATATTTACTTAGGTACTAGATATTATACTGTGTCTTCATCTGTGTATATGTATTATTAATGCCTTAATTTTGAAGAACCTTTAAATCATCTCATTCCACTTAAAACTCTTCAAGTGCTTCGCAACCATTCGTTCCTTTATCATATTTAGTATTACATTCATATTTATTTCCTAATGTATTATAAGAATCAAGTTGTGATTCTCCATGTCGTCAGTAGACTGAAAACTTTCGTGCAAGCAGTGAGGTGTGCTGACCTAGTTTATGTATTCAGCGCCCCAGCGCCGAAACACTACCTGCTCAAATTCGAGTTTTATATAATTTAATAAAGTTAGGCGTTCCTGAACTCAATTACTTCCAGCAGTAAGCTCTTAAAGTACACGTGGATTTAGTCTTTTCTTTAAAGCGTTTTCCAGTTGATTGATTAAATCAAAAATATGTATTTTCAGATTTGTTTTTATTTCAACCCTAATCGTGAACGATTTAATATTTTATTTTTGTATGTATAGGTAGATAACTTTTTACATCATTGATTGCATGGGATTGAACTGTGATTTTTTGTATGAGGAGTAGCCATGAAAGATTTGGGTGTAAATTTTTATGTCAATGTGAATTTTTAATTTCTGGACCATTATAAAACTATTTGAATTACCGCTACACCCTTTTTCGGTCAAAGAGTGACCTTTCATTTTCTAACCAGCTACTACCAAAAGATTTAGCGACCAGTCATCATAAATTAAACCAGTATTAAGTAGCTAAGACAATAACTCTTCTCAGATTACGTTGAATTAACTACTCTTGTCATTTACATAACATAACGTATTAATCTTGTTAAATTAATTTAGGCAGTAAAGTAATTTACAATTGCCAACTCAGCGATCTAGTCACGAGCGAGGTCGGTGGGCGTCAAAGGTTTGAGTCCAAGGTCGGGTAACGTCATCGCTATAGTCAGTTATAATTAGCAGGTAAATTAGCAGATTTTCATTAAATTCTTCTCTGAACATAATATTAATAAAGACTACAGTAGGCCTTTCTCATGTACTAGGTGCTCAACATTGCACTAGGCGTGTTAAGAGTGCTTAGCCCTCTTTGGGTATATTCATGCATAATGATTAAGATAACGCGACAGAACCGATTTCCTTTCATCGCCAACCCGATATAAAAATAACACCGAGTACAAAAACACAGACTGAAAAAACTTGAGATTCGATAAGATAGAATAATTTAAATGTAATAGAAGCCGGATATTGGTAACATAAATGTAACCAAAATCTTCGTTTTCTCGCAACCGAAGCACGTTCGACGCTCCATCGTTACCCATATTTACATTCCCGTTTACTTTTATATTAAAACTTATTTTTATTAAAGCTTATTTCTATTCACAGTAGGTTTGGCTTTTATAAAAGTATTTTTCAGTGACACTTCTTTGTGATGAGGTCGGCTGGATATTCTGTTTGGATTTGGACAAAGGGAGGGTTGGGAGGCATGGTGAATTAAACTAAGATTATCCAGTGAACACAAGAGAGAATTTGTAAATTGAGGCATCACAAGCGAAATATTTACACACGCAGTTAAAGAAGGCTTTGTTAAGATTTGGGGTTTTGGAAAATAAAATTGTTTTAACTTAGTCTACTGCCTAAGTTCAACCAATTTTATCTATTATTTTATATTTTATCTACATTTTCATGTTGACTCACTAGATAATATTCTTTATTGCTCAGAATTCCGATTTTGTTTAAAACTAAACACAGTGCAAGTGGCGGTCTTATTGCTTAAAACAATTTGTGTCATACAACATTAATTTAATATAACACGTCATACATTCAGGATCAAGTTTGGTTAAGTAGTTGCAAATGTGTCCACTGTACTACGAAGTTGGGCAGTGCCCAAGAACGAGCTCTTCTGCTTAATACTTCTAGAAGTAATGGCGCGATGAAATATGCTGCAACTTCCAATGCAAAAATTGGGAAGCTAATAAAATGGGAACCTGCTGCAATTTTCCAACATAACAATAATTATAACACTCTAAATAAAGCGCAAAACGGTCGAGTGACCGAAAGTAAAACTAAGGAAATGAGCAGTGTAGAAAATTGCCGACTTACATTTTGTTCTACTGGTAATACGTTGGGCGAACCGAAGATTATTTATTGCACGAACGCCTTATCGGCCTCCTTTATTTTATAATTTGATGTTTATTATAAGAGAGTAAATTTCACGTGATGTTTTGGGACTGACTTGTTATTAGGGTCTTATGTGACGTAACTGCTGATTGGATAATTGAGGAAAATTGTGCGTCATTTTTAGCTGTATAGTCATAGTATATGCAGTCATTAACGTTGAATTGCTTAGCCTTTTAGAAGACCAAATCATTTTCCCGTGTACATCAGATTGATATTGTAGATAAGTTCTAGTCTTTTTGCACTAACGGCCAAAGTCTGCGGTTGTACACGTACAGACTGCGGCAATAAGATACTTCAATTTAAAGCTTTGATCTTTTACTGTAGCAATAGTCGCTTCTATATACTCTATCTTTTTCTATCTTCGTAGTATTTGTATTTCAATAGTTTGTTTAGAGAGTTTTTCGTTTATTGCTCGTGGTCGATGGCGAAGTTCTACTGGGCGATCCATGGGCATTGCTTTTAGCCTAGTGTCCTATCAATCATCTACGGCAGCCTTCGGACCACGGGCAATATACTGCTTTTTTAAGCTACATGTACCGATAATAGAACTATCATATCCCATCCATGCTATCCAATCCCTTTAAACCTCCCAATAAATTTACGAAGAAGTAATAAGAGAACCGAAATGCACTCAAATTTTTATTTCGACATTGCAAAACAAATAACAACAGTAATAACCTTTTAGATGTCGTACCCAAACAAATTGAGTTTATCGAACAGTGTGGAGGGGAATTTTAAAAATAATTATAAATTACCTACCCCGGGTAGCCAAAGGGTGGTTCGACTACCAATATCCGATTACGCGTTATAAATTTTCCAAATTGAATTTTGAAAAGCTTTTCAAGGTATTTTTTCGTATTATGTAAACGAAGCACGATTTGTATTAGAACTTATGGAATCGATAATGTGTAGTTAAGAAGTTTTTCTTATTAACGTTATTGAAATGGTGTTGTTTACTGGACTATGTTTTTTTCGGTAAATATAAAGTTAATCCTTGTTCCGAGGGGGCGTTGGAAAGGCCGATTAAAGAATTTACCTTTAGCTCTGGATAAACAACTGTATTTTTATCAAAGCTTGCTGATATACACGTGTGTTTCTTTAGTACCAAACTGTTTCAACTTGACAAACTCCTAATCAATAATTAAATTATATTCATTAGATTAGATTATCGTAGACTGCCTCGTTGGTCTAATGGTCGCTAAGCGCGACTGCTGAGTATGAGGTGCTGGGTTCTAATATGGAATAAGGTAAAGTGTTATTGGGCTTTTCCATTAGGTAAATGCTCAGTAGAGCACGGAAATAGGATTTGTGCCCGGTTCATGGCAATAGGCTCGCCCCCTATTACATTAGAAATTTGGGACTTATAGGATAACTAGCAATATGTACTATAATATACGTGTACCTCTGCCTACACCTTTGGGGAAAACGAGCATGATGTTATCTTATGACGAAAAGGTATTAGAAAGTTCTGTCTGTAGCTTAACCTTATTAAGCCCGATCATTTGTTTGGAACCATAACAAGTAATTTCAGAGCCAGACTCTGATGCATAGTTTTTAGTTTTAATTTTTTCTTTTGTATAATATAATTATTTATTTTTAAAGTAGGTAATAGTGTGTAAATAAGTAAAGCCAGACTAAGTTATAAAAATGTCGTCCACGGAAATTCGTACGTTGATAAATAAACACTTATTTATACTCAATAATCTTACGTGGGTGGCTCGATGTCTACTTACCCACAAGTCGCCTACTCGTGTACATTTTTCTTGTCTATTGACAGCTGTATTGTGTTAAGATTTATGAATGAATTGTGGTTTGAGGTGACCTTAGACCCACACTTGGCTCAAATATCGACGCTTGTTCCACTACAAAAATCGGTTACTTATAAGAATGTTACGGTGACTATGGTACTGTTATATATTGGTCACGGTGGTCACAAATTGTTTGGTGTGATTATTGTTATTGTATTTTTCACAACTGTAACCAACCCGCCTGCCCATCGTGGTGACTATGGGCAAAACCTCTCATAAAGAGTAGCCAATAAAAACGGCCCCCAGTTCCCGGCCGTCCTACTATTTCATGTAACTAACTGGTAATGACTGGGTTTAAACATAGCCTAGATGCCTGACAATAAAATATTTTTATTTTATTTTCTTTATTTATTCATATGATCTTACATTTTACATTTTTAAATAATATAAAAAAAAATACAAAATTTAAAAATATAAAATATAGTCGCCAACCGGCATCGGGAACAGGTCCTAGCTGCCGGTGGTTAGGACTCCAAAGAGAGGAACCTCCTGACTATACGCGCCGTGCCTGTGTTATTTTATTTATTATTAAACAGGAGAGTGGGCCTAGTAACGTACCTTGGGGGACACCTACGTCTAGCAGAGGACTACGATAGGCTGATGTGGAGAATTGTACTATTATTTTAAAAATAAATCCATCAACTATCTTTTTCTCTCTTTTAGCTACATCTCATAATAATATTAGTAGGACCAGATAGTCTTCGTCTGTTTCTTCTAGTTTCGATGGAAACACGACAGTACCTTATAAATTGGAGCTCTAAAAGTTTTAAAATTGTCTCCATGAATTATATTCTTACGTTTAGGGAGCTAAAAAGATTAAACCTACAATTTTAAAGATAAGTTTTTGGTAAGGTTTAGTAAGGCATCTTAATCTTGCTCTTTAGTATTACCATAACGCAATATAGACAAATCCATTAAAATTCTTAAAGTGAATTGCAAAGTTGTGAGAGTCAGTACTAACTTTAAAGTCAGTTTTATTTTAATGGTAATTACATTTCAAATACCGCAGATAATTTCCAAGTCAAAAAAAAACAAAATCGAGTTTGAGTTTATCAAGTTCAGCGGTTAGAATGTGAGCTGAAAAACTTTTCAGACATTTTAATTTTATTGCTTCAAGATCTTGAATATTGTATTTCGTGAATATTCTTGAGTGCCTAATGGTTGTAATAGAATTTATTTTAGTACTCGCAATAAAAGACAAAGTACTCAGTGATAAAGAGAAGGCATTTGTTAGTTCAAGTTTTTGTTGCTCAGTTTTTGTTCTCATGTCAAAACTTAGGATACTTTTGGAGGCAGTTAATTAAAGTTGTTATTTTTTGCTCCAACAAAATTTTAAGAGATGAAATATACAAACCTGTGTACAATATTATTCATCACGTTATTACATACAGACATTTCACCAAACTATTTAAAACTTTTGACTGCTACATATGAAACTATAACAGTAATCATAATTATAATTCGTTCACAAAAAAATCTACTCTAACGTTTGCTTTGACAGTCGCGTTCTGCGACCAGCCCCCTTACCATGAACTCTTAATGCAGGACACACTGTACGAAGGGTTGTTTTGCTTCCCCATCGTAAACTGTCCTGCTTGAAGAGTTCATGGTAAGGAGAAGGCACCTACCTAGGTAGCAAGTTCATAGTCGGTATACAATCATAATATACTTTTGCATATAACACGAGATCACTGCAATGAGTATGTATTTTTCGCTCCTCCCTATATTTGCCAATTCTGGAGTCAATCGCTTCTTATTTACATTATCTGTTACATAAGGGTTAATTGAGAAACAACCAACAATAGTATTGAATGCGACTCAAACAACTTAGATATTATACACTGCCTCAATCATTTTTTTGTCATACAATAAATATTTTAATACAATTACTAAACAACTTTTTACTTCAACGCCTATTTGTTTCTAAGTCTCCACGTATTAACCGAGCTCTCATGATGACGAGTATTATACCGAACCGGAACTGAATTCTGATGTTATCATAATGCGAACATCAGAATATCGCCGAGCAATAATATAGATACGTTATGATATCATACGGTTCGTTGGACGGAATATCCGTTTGGACTAGTCATCATTTGAAGTAGGTGATTACACAGACTTGCGACTTTAAAGCAATAATGATGTCTTAAGTTAAGTATTTGTTTATTATAATATCAGAATACAGATAAAATTACGATCCGAAAACGCGCACACATGTGAAGCATTACCAATTACTCTAAAATGGAGTAATTGCGTAATTGGACGATTTAACATTTATTTAGACTTTTATCGCCGTCCTGCGTAATGCCAATGTGCAAAACTGCAATCGAAATTATATAAAAAGTTGTACACGTGGACACAGTAATGGAAAGGAAAAATGGCTGAATGCGGGGCCTGTGGTTATTGTTAGCGTGGTCTACCATGGGTTGTGGCGTTTTAATACATTCTTAACTTACTATCGATACCGTTTGTTGTTTCTATGGCAACGAGCATAAAGCCCCTTAGAGTTAACGCAGTGAACTAAGATCTGTAGTATACAGAAAACGCGACTTTTTGTACTGTTTTCGCAGTAGTATTATCAAAAATATTGTCAGTGTCAGCCTTATCAGTCACCGCGTTGATTATAAATTTCACGTTTTTCATTTATTAAAATTTCATTTATTTTTGTAACTTGTCGTATTTGCATAAAATGAGCATTTAGAAATGTAACGCAATGTAAACATTGATGATAATGTATACATAATGATGCTTATTTATCTAGATTAGTGAGCAAGAGTAGGTACCTACTAAATAAGTGTTGCGACGCAAATTCCGTAGATTTATACAAAGAACAAACATATTCAGCTTATGTCAATTATTCATCCGAAAACGTTATTAAAACTATTAGTTTTACTAATGAAGTCATAATTATTATTAGTTAAGCTGAAGATTAAATTAATTTATGCTAATAATATCAACATTGCTAACAACAAATATGACAAATTGTAATATTATAGTCTGCGTAAACTAATACATTAGGATCATGTTATGTATCGCTGCTTAATTAATTTGGGTTCCATTCGTAGGTTTATGAGGAAATCTTTGTAATAATTATAGAGATATCGTTATATTTACGTTTAATATTAGACGCCATAATTATATTTAATCATGAATATCTTCGCCTGGAAGGAAGTCGTGATGGCCTAGTGGTTGACATACCGGATTTGTGCACCAGAGGAATACACGCACATGCACAAGATAGATAGATAGAGTATGCTTTATTGTACACCATAAAAACGATCCAAACTTGATTTATAAATAACATCTTTAGTGGAGTAGGCACAAGGTTGCATGTAAGTATCAATGTGACTTTTTCAATGTCATAAATACTTCCTTACATATTCCAAGACACCACTGACTAACGGTGTCGGAATACATCGTGAGGAAACCTGGATTTAATTATCTAAAATTTCCTGCAGTGAGCTAGCGTGGCGATCAATGCTTAATTATTTTCCATAGGAGAAGAGGCCTTTGCTCTGTAGTGGGGCATTTATATACCTATATATTTAGGTATAGGCTGTAATAATAATATTATATGAATTTGTATATACATACTTAGGAGTGTGGTTTGTTGAAAATAACTATACCTCGTATCCGCATAAATTATTATGATCACAACTGTAAAACGAATGATACAACACCATTATTACAATCATAATGATGACGAAAAGTTAAATTTACATCCAAATTTGTCCGCTAAACATAATACACTGTAACTCACCGCGGTAATTGACACTCAATTAATTTTAATTAACTTAATCAGGCCTGTTCTGTTTACTTATTCCGCTTGAATGCATCAACGTGGTACTTAAGTAAATGTTCAAACATTTCTAAGCTTAATCACATTATTTAATCATTAATTAATCCTATTCCGCGTCTTCCGCATTCTAAACAATTACATCAAATGACTGACGTGCGATTATGCGACTTAACCGCTTTAAAGTAAGTCGTTCATGTGTAAAATTCCTAAATCATCTAATATTCTCTTGGCATTTCCTGTCGTTAGTGATTCAAACAATGATTAGTGGGAACCCGTTTGCGGCAGTTATGTGAAGATTCCTCTTAATTTAATGTTATAATAATATCATTCATCATTTATATTTAATCTTCATTCGTCGAGCGAAATATATTTATGCGAATATTTTAATCTATAGTTCCTGTTTATGGACTCAAGATTTAGGGTGTGCACATCTGCATAATATATTGTCACGTGGACACCTGTTTCTTAGCTACGTAGCAACCGCGCAGATTAGTCACTTTTTGTGATTGGTCATGCCATACCATCAAACTTCACGTGTGGGATAAGAGAAGTTCGTTTTTGCGTTCAACATCTCCTACTCAGTCGCAGTCGGTTGATCATAACTGCCTTATTATAATCTCGTAACATGATCTAGTTTAGTTTTAGTACCACAGCTTCACGGTATTAAGATCCTATACTTCATATTAGACAAATAAAGCATTACAATTGTATTCTACAATCAACAATTGAATGAAACATAAAAAGTATAATATTATCATCAATGTAAATAATGTTATAAAACTGTGATTATAACACCATTATCAACAACCAAAGCTAAGTTATTATTCAATAAATTTGATATTACATCAATAACCCGACGAAAATTATAGGTATAAAAATCATAATCGTCAGTTTATATTGAAAACTAAAGATGTATGTTTGCAAACTGATAATAACCGGTTGTTGAAGCTATTAGATAAGCTATAATTTAACTACACCTAACTATAATATAACTGCCATTCAACGTGGCAATGCTGCCAGTCTTTTGGGCACGTTACCGGTTGACATCGATGGGGATGAATTTTTTGATGCTTTTTAACTTTTTATTTTTGTATATATTGTTTTCATTCTGTATTAGATTTAAGTTGTATATAGTTGTAAAATAGTTATAATTCACGAAATAAAATGTCGGGATATTATCCTAACTATTGATTATGTATTTAATAATATTATGAGTAAATTATATGGCAAAGACTCCGGAAACTTAGTTGATAATAGTAATGATATTGTTTGATAGCATAACGAAATATCACAAGTGTATTGTCTAAAAGAGTAGGCAGAAGTGTATACTTGTATAGCACACCCACATTTCCCCAGTTACGTTAAAATAGGTGGTGAGCCTATATTTCTATCAACCGGGCACACATCCTGTGTCCGTGATGTTACTGAGAATTACCTAATGGAAAAACACAATGATACTTTGCTCAACACAAAATTCAATCCCAGGGCTGCTGCTCAGCAGACACGCATAGTGACCACTAGACCAACGAGGCAATCGTACAGTTCGATATTGTATTAAAATCATTAACCTTTGTATGGTTACTTTAATGAAGAATAATGACGTTTTTTACAGAACAAAATAACCAAGTGACAGCAATCTAATTTGTATAATATGAAGAAATTATCAATAGTCATTGATAGTTTAGTCATAACTGCAAAAAGACTTTTAAAATTTAATTTCATTTTGCTGAATAATTCACCTTTGCCCTCGTATTGAGGTGAGCATGGATCACCATTGACGGATACGTCAAAACTGACATTATCTTGGATATTTGATCATTTTAATTTATTATTTTTGTGTAATGTATAGTCAACCGAGAATGTTAAAGGTGTGAAATAATTGTTTAATAACACGTGTGTGTTAAAACGTAAATCCACCAAATATTTTATATTATTCAAAGTTACCTACACTTTAGGAAGCTAAATTGTACGCCTTTTATTTGCGTGCACTGCAGTGTAGACTACTGCCTTCGAGCGTGTTAATTATAAAGGTGTTGGACGTTGGTACCGACAATATCGTCAGAATTGCGGGCAACCGGTGGATGCAATCGGCAAGCTGTTGTTCATTGTGGCGTTCTAAAGGGGAGGACTTTGTTCAACAGTGGACGTCTTTCGGCTGATGATGATGAGGCAGGCGCAGAGGCGTGAAAACTGGCTCACAAAAAAAGAGGCCTATAACTAGCAGTTAGTGAAGTTAGGGTGCAGATGATAATGATGATGAATGTTAGTACAACACCGGTGTATATACAAAAAGCGGTAAAAAGTTTCCCTAACAACATATAACAAAATGTAAAAAAATAACGTAAAAGAAAGCCACCCACTTTATAACAACTAATAAGAGCCTTATCATTTTTCATAAGTTATAAAGAGCATTGCAAAATTCTAGGTCATAAAGTACACTAGAACAATCTCAACCAAACGAAATATTTTAAGACGGTGAACTTTCAGTCCAACGTTCCCCGGAGATTTCCAACAATAACTGGCTGAACTCGGCCGTGCAGTTATAATAAAAGGCTTTGCATGGCAATCCTGGGAGTACGAAGCTACTCTTATTACATTACGTCACTCGCCGAGTACTGCAGTTCTGTTTAAGGGTATTGAAATATTCGGGGAATAGAAGCAAATATACGTAATGGATTCACTGATATGCTTTGAAATGTCCAATTTAATTTGTGTTCCGAACTAGCTCAATTTGAATGAAGACTAAATAATTCGAGTAAATAAATTATTGGATAACCTTTCTCAATATTCACAAATTGTGTTTCGTTAAATGACAAAATGTAATGGTAATTGGTATGGTCATTTTAATTAATTTTTGATTATTCGAAATAATGGTGCAGTAGATCGCATCTTAAAATACCATACAAGAAAGAATACTCACTGACGTAGTTTATAATTAAAACTGTTTGTTTGCCCTTTTCTTCTTTCTAAATATCATGCATATCAGTTTATCTTATAGTATCTGTCAACAATGTAAGAACTTTTCCATAACAGAAGCAGTTTCCCGTAAATCCTAATCTTTCAATAGAACAACTTCGGTGATATGCGTTTGAAACATACAAGTTTTGAGGGGCCAAAGAAACAAGAAGCGCAGTTATCGACAGTTTGGAGTTTAAACTTCGCTAGCTGTTTCATCTTTCTGTCGAAGTTAAGTGTGGCTTGTTAAGTGGTTCATTAAATTATTTTTAGCGAGGTAGGTATTTCTCTGTAATTGCCTGAAGCTAATATAGGATTAGATCTTTTGTTTTAGTGTTTTCAGCCATATTTAGGACTGCTTCGGTGGCCTAGTGGCCGCTAAACGCGACTGCTGAGCATGAGGTCCCAGGTCGGGCAAAATGTTATTGGGTTTTTGGGTAATTCACAGTACCAGCATGGAGTCTAGATTTGTACCCGGTTGATGGCATTAGGCTCGCCCCCTATTACGTTAGGACTTATAACATACTGGTGCACTTTCAGCAGAACATTATTTTACTACACCAAAGAGCACAGACTCGACAGATGCCGTACATACCTACCTACATAGTATTTTTGGTACAACACCGAAACAACAAAGTATACACGTACAATCCCAATATAGCGCCCACTTCGTAAGCCCTAACACCCCAACGTTTAGCGAAACTTTGAGTATCCGGACTTCGCAAGTCTAGAACACCCTTAAGCCGGGTGTTTTGAGCTCACACGGCTCTTATTAAGGCTTTTTGGCACACCTGGTAGTAGGTAACCTGGTGGTAATGTTCTAGTGTTAGGTTCTGCGTCTGATTTTTGCACTGTTTACCTTTTCTTTGTGTTTGTAGGGTTTTTCTTTATTATGGTATGTTTATTCATTGAATGAGAATTATTTATGTTTGAAGGTATTATTTAGGATCTCTTCTGCTTTTGGATTATGGTCTTTATATTTATGATTATTACGATAGTTTGCGATACATTTCAATCAACAATCCAATGATAAGAGTCAAAAGAAAAAAAAATCGTTATATCGTGGCTAATGTTTGATCGTTAGCTTGTTTTTCAACACCAATAGTACTTATATATACTCATCACAATCACAGTTATACTGTAGAAACTAAATGCATCACTTCGAAATTCTCATTAACTTTGTGAATGATTTCGTATGTTTATGTTATTAGTACTGTTATGAAAACTTTAATGATATTTCCGTCTAATTACTTTCGCGTGGGCAAGAAACTAATTACCTGTCTTTTGTATATACTCAAAGATCTAATGATCTTACAATTTAGGCATATGTGGGTCTTTAAAATAGCATTGTTACGATTACAAACGAATAGGCCAAGGCCTAGTCCAATTTGTAAGGGTCAAAGGCCATTTTGTCTCTCATTATTATTAACATTCACTACGGTAGTCAAAGTAAATCATCACAACTGTAAAATTAAAACTGTATGACTGAGTTTTAATGGAGAACTTTTAACACTTTTTGAAACGGAGACTTTTTTTTTACATACTCCATTAGAGTTATACATCAGACAAGGTTAAACTTGGAACTATGTGCAAAAGCCCAATATAAAACGCAAGACAGCACCATAGATCTTTGCGGTTTGCTGTAAGAAACTCAATAATGAGTTCAGCTCGCCTCTGTACATGAAATTACATATTTTTATCATGTAATCATATTATGTATTGTAGACAATAAAAAATTTGATTAGGTTACCAATCCAAGTCCAGCGTGACCCATCCCATTACAACATACAGCGAACACCTCGCGTCACAATTAATGCTCTCGACGAAACATTAACATCCCACTATGAACCTACACGATCGTATTAACATTGCCGACTGTGTTAATTCTCTCATTGAATCAATTTGATGATAAATAGTTTGTGTTTCGGATATAATTGGTATTGTGTAATGATAGTAAATTTCACATATTAATGCTTTTTGGGCGGTTATCCCCGAAACCAACTTAACGTCTACCCATATCTGCATCGTATACCTACTACTCCTATTAAATAGTTACTTTACCATGAACTCTTTAAGCAGGACAATTTCCATTGTGGATGCGAGATGCCACACTACACTTTAAGTAACGGAGATTTGTTTTTACGACGGAAAATGTCCTGCTTTAGGAGTTCATGGTACGGGGGCATTTCATGTTGACATGACAAAAAAGGGCCAAGGGGGTTTTGACAGTCTAGTTGGTGCGGTAGCTAAGTGTTAAACTAACCCCGCTTAGGGTTACTGATGTGTTACTTTTCTGCTTGTGACATTTGATGTTTGTAAAACGCACTTATCACAGGAGAACATTCTAGAAAAATAACTGAATATTAACTCATATCGTTTCTTCACCTAATCATACCGTCTCTCAGCTTGTCACTTCTTTTAACATTGTATTGTCTCTAATCTAAAACAACTTAACAAACCGACAACAAAACATAATAGCCAACACAATACAACGAAGGCATTGTAAAAAGGTAATTGTTGTACACTTGTGCGCATGTTTTGTGTGGACATCAATCAAGACTCCTACACAGTAGGGTAATGTGTCATTGAGCTGG
Organism: Abrostola triplasia; assembly: GCA_946251915.1. NCBI lineage: Eukaryota > Metazoa > Arthropoda > Insecta > Lepidoptera > Noctuidae > Abrostola > Abrostola triplasia. Next base: position 766,743 of record OX276438.1, read on the forward strand.
ACTTACAACACTTGTGAACGTTTGGTGCAATGTACAAAAGTCAGCGTTTAGAACAATAGTTTCTTTTGCTTTTTCAAAGTAGTAAAAAATATTAGATGAATCGAATTAAAAAGAGATACTCTTGTGTAGTATACATCTTCATAAATTCGTATTATAAAGTTGAAATTTATTGACAATTTGGACACTACCTACCCAAGCTCGTCTTCTCTTCTCTTTTGTGGAAAATTAGCGTGATTGAATATTATAGTTATAAAGTAATTTAAAACTGTTACAATGGATTTTTTCCCATTCATCTCCGTTGAGTTGAGTTTTAGAACGAGTGTGTAACTGTGTACCTATACAAAATACAAAAAAACATAACATCACGCCTGTATTCCCCGAAGGGGTAGGCAGAGGTGCACATATAGTACACCCACATTTCGCCAGTTATGTTTTGGGTCCCAATGTAATAGGGGGCGAGCCTATTGCCATCAACCGGGCTCAAATCCAGACTCCGTGCTGCTATTGAGAATTACCTAATGGAAAAACTCAATAACACTTTGCCCGACCCGGGATTCGAACCCAGGACCTCGTGCTCAGCAGTCGCGCTTAGCGACCACTAGACCAACGAGGCAGCCTGTAGCGAGTGTGTATACTTTAAAGTAATATTAAAAGGTCAAGCGGTAACAACAGTTTAGTCACAGCGCTGGCTATAACTTGGACCAAACATCACTATAAAAGATTTTGTAACCACCCAATATAATACTGTTATTAAGTCCCAGTGACTGTATGCAAAAACTAACATTAAATTGAATCATTTGGACTCAAGGCTGCATGTGTCATTTGTGTGATTGATACTCGCATACATAGAGTAATGAAGATCACCTCTTATGTAATAGGACAAGCTTTTTGTCCATCGGAATAGAAAACAATATTTTTTATTGCAATTCGTATTAAAGACTGAGTAAGCACGATGGGTGGTCGTTGTTACAACTATTGGGTTTTACGTAACTGACTTTTTATGTGCAGTTTATGATCATAGTTATTATTAACTTATAAAGCATGTAAAGTCCTTACTTATTTCCAAGAAAATGCAAGGCAAAATTACAATGTCCACAAAATATTCAAAATAATTATGGCCACTTGAACGGCGCATTGGCTTAGCGATTTTTCTGCTGTGCTAAAGGTTGCAGGTTTATTAATTGCCGCACGTGACAAACAATTGTGTGATCTGTACATATTATTTCCGAATCTGTGGTAGTATTTCATATTTGTAAACCACACTCACGATACAGACGAAATTCCTAGTGGGGCTAAGTAAAAAAAAAATATCACCTGAACACGTTTTTAAATATTGCATGCATGAGTCTTATTAAAAAGATAATACTGCACCTAAAACTTATACCAGTACCGAAATGCAATTATCTTTCTAAAATTCAATTAAAATTAAGAACCCTTCCAAGTTATCTACCTAATAATACTTACTTAATAGTAGCTTACATAATAACAAATTCCGAAGTCACGAGTCTTATAATTGCAAGCTCGTTGAGACTCCAATTATATGCTTGTTGCACATTGTATGAAACATTGCTTTTGCAAACTAAAGAGATAGCTGAAGCTAAATGTTGAGGAAACTGGCAATTTATAGATGCTTCCCTGTCTCATAATATCTTAGATGATATGCCTTCAAATTATGAATGCTCGTTGATATTATATATATATATCAATCAATCAATAGATACTTTTTTATTGGAAATATGCACGGTTTTCACCGACCAGTCTTTAATTTGATTTAGAACCCCGTGTTACCTAAATACCAAAAGAGTCAATCGGCTTTTATCTTGAAAGTTGACTGGGTTCTTTTTATTCAAAGTCAAAGTCGTCTAATTATCTACTTTGAACGCTTTGACTATACTTATTAAATAAAAGAATATGCGTATTTAATTTGATGCTTCTAATCACTGTTCACACATTTAATCACAACATATTAGGACTATAAGTGATCGTTTATCTATGTTGGATATCACGGTATTGGACTTAAGACCTGAACCCTAATATACCTATAATATATACATATAGAATATACATACAAGTGCCATTCCAGTGCCTAAAAAGTTCCTTTCATTAACTACAGTCAAAGGTACAAACGAAAAACCTTCACTTCGTCGTGAACTGTGTGGTTTTAGCTACAAAAGGGTCGCTCAATGTCTTTCTGTGGTTGTCCGTGGGATTGGATCGAAACGAGTCCAGCATTTACTAACATTACGTCTACTGATGTTTTGTAATATTCGGTTCAAACCACACAAATTACAAATGAGAACAACGGCTTGAAATGTAAATATTTTTTTTTATTATGATACGGTCTAATTTGAGTTCAGATTAATTCATCAAAATATTATAATTTTGACTAACTTAAAGGTTAAATAGCAGTCGGGGGGTGGCGGCAGTACGACGGCCACGGGACGTGAGCAGATGTAGTGTCTGTCTACCGCCCTAACGGACTATTAGAGTTTGGGAATAGGGAGTGTCCCTACCTGTGTTTGCTCGCAAACTCGTGCAATTTTATCTCTTGTGTAGTTATCTAGTCTCAGCTGGCACAGGCCACCGTGACCGACATTTGGACAAGAGATCATTATTATTGTTATCATATCCCCCTTAATTTTAACTACTCATTATAAATTGATTAAAGTTAACGAGTTTGCCATTCATTAACCCCTAAAAGATAAACAAACTCAGACATGCAATGATGAAATTTATCGATAAAAATCTTTAACTACAGTGAAGGCGATAGTAATTCGGTGTTACTCTAATAATAATTACCCCGTTCATTGTGCAGAATAATTAAAGGGTAATTCCTAATAGGTAAGCTTATCGATGATAATAATTTAATTAATGTTGTAACTGAATCACAAAATATGAAGGACGTAATTAAATTATTTCATGGTAGCTGATTTAGCTTTTACCCATCGTTTTGGTCTATTGAACAATCAATTGCTATTAGTGATGTTTAATTAGGTATAATATAATTTACATCAATTTTAAATTCATTTACCACTACCTACATGATTGTATACAATGGTTTACAAAATGGCTCTTCAAAAAGAACGGAAAGCATAATAGAAGCAAGCTGGAGAAAAATTTAAAATCCTAGTAGGTACTGTCTTATTAAAGAAAAAGATAAAGGATTCAACTGACATAAAGAAATGAACGTCGAATAAAAAAAGAAAAAATAAATAGGATTATCTAAGTAATAATTGTGTTAAAGATAGTGCTAAAGCTACAAGCGAATTGTAAGTGTAAAACTATAGTAACAGTACCATAATATATGACCTACCATCCAATATTAGCATTTAATATTATTTATCAGCCTTTGATGATCACCCACAAAGGTTAATTAAACCAAGTCGATATCGTCTCGGCATAACAGAAATTAATTGAACTGGAGAATTAATATAAAGCGATACTTCTTCCCCTGTGACAGGCTTTAGTCTGAAGGGGTGGCGCGAGGAAGAAGGTGAAGCGTTTTTAGAAAAGTTTTTTGGCTTTAATTTTGTTAAATTTCCTTTTAGATGACGTAACCTCTTCAAATTTTCTATCACATTGTGCGAGAGAAGTGTATGCATCAGCCTCCTTACCACGAACTCTTTTAGCAGGGCAGTTTATGCAGTGGAAGCGAGATGCCACCACGTGCAATGTAAAGCGGCGTCCTGCTTTCAATACGTAAACTGCCCTGCTCAAGGAGATCATGGTAAGGGGGCAGATCTGTATTCTCTTAAAAGGTAAACAAAGAGAGCACCAATCTCGTTTCCAGACTAAATTGGATCCCCTTGTCTTGATTCAAGGAAGTCGAGAGTCAGTTTCGTTTAAATTACAATCTGTGACAAGTGGTAAACATTTAAAACATTTTTTTAACGAGAATACTTAATTAGTAGCCTTTAAAAGCTCGCTAAGGCGCACCACATTTAAACTTGCGGCACCTCTTAAGATATTGGACGCCAAAACCTTCTGTCAGCGATACGATGGAGCCAAGAATAATGTGAATGATGAACGAGTAGGCCCGATCGATGAAGTCGTTGGGCTCGATGGTTGAAATATTGGTGGAGGTGGTACTTTTAACACCAATTTATCGTGTTATTAATGGCTATGGAATCGGATTTATGCTTGTAAATATTTTGTCCTTAAACATGTTGAAATATTGGGGTGAAGTGTGTTTATATTGTTATCAATGTAATTGGTAAAAAAAATAAAACCATTACCACTACCGTAGAACACAATGTACTAAAACAGAAAATGTTATATACAATTAGCAGAGGTCTGGTATAAAATTAGAAGGTACGCACTAAAAAATATTATTGTTAAACGTTAGTATCTTCATCAACAATAGCTCCACTACACTCAAATACCACTTACACCACTCACTGTACATGAATACCGGTAATTGTGATTATACAATGTCCGACAACTATCCTCCTACCTCAACCAATGATCACATAAGTGCCAATAACTGTCACACCAAGTAACAAGAACCACAATCAAATTTATTTTTAAAGTCCATTCATTGTGACCAAAAATGACCACCCACGGGGTAATCCGAGCATTAAGTTTTAAAAGTTGTTGGATGGTAGAAATGTCACGTGATATAGCTGTGTTGATCGGTTGTGTCGTTAGTTCGACGGTTGTAAACTATCGCGATGTAAAACATTTAGGAAATATTTGTTTTACTGCGTCAGTAACAGTTTTATAGGGCACATTGAGATTGGAATGGTATCGATAGTTTGAGTTGTAAAAAAACATTATTTGAAGTACTTTGACAGTAAATATATTCTTAGTTTGTAAACTTGAAACCAAATTCGATGATAATTTTAAAAACAACTTTGTCGTAGAAGAAAATGCTGTAACACATATGTGATATTTACATTACCATATTGGAAGATTTCTGTAATGTACAAAATAGGTCCTAATTTATCCATTAACACTACATAATACTTAGTATTTCATTTAGTTATAATAGCCTTAGAAGCTTAAACACTCCAAGCGTAAAGCCTGCTTTGATAATAATGATCCTAAGAATATGAGTGTTACAGTAATTAGGACTAATGAAGTAATTGTTCGACAAAACAATGCGTAAGATAAAGATAAACGTATGGATCCTAAAAATAACATCAAAGGCCGAAAAAAGAAAAATCATGTTATGGTCGACGACAAATAACGTGTGGGAAATAAGAGATTTGGTCGTGGTTTCAGAGAGCCACTATTTTGGGTCCTGATGCTATCATGACAGTTGGGTAGGGAACTTAGTGATAGGAGATGACCTTTATTGTAAAGTACATAAAGCTCAGTTTACTGGTACAAATTTTGTTGGTAAGTAAATATTAGTGGAAGAAATAAATGTAATCAACAGTTATAACAATATTTAAAGTTTATAACATTCTTCATTATTCAGAATGGTTTTTACAACTGATGTTTGTGATAAATAAATGAAAGTTACAAAACAAACCAAACAACTAATAATGAAAACCACGAGAGATAACAAATATGCAATACAAAGTAAAATAAAAACAATTCAGCATCAAGCTTCGTAAAGTCAGAAAAAACAAAACCCATTTGGCAGCGTTCTAACACTGTTTATTGTCTAGCAGCTTCCTCATACAAACTAACTAGATGAAACATTTCTCCCCGCTACCTTTTACGTACAATGTCCTCACCTGGGCACACAGAACAAAATTGAACGCATAACTTCTCTTTAGCCGGGACACAGGTGGGCGAATGTCCGTACCTCTCGAAATTCGGAGGGCGCATATATTTACCTCCGCTGTCCTCAAACGCGATGCTGAAATACTGTCCTTGCTTATTGGAAACCAGCGCTTGTCATGTTACATGGGAAATTTGAATTCTTTCTAAATGATTTTAGAAAATTACCAGAGAGATGAAGCGGTAGAATTTTAAAATGAAATTTTAGTAAAATTTAATAATAATGTATTAAAATTTCAGAGCAAAATAAGCAAAGTAGGAAGCTGAATTTAATACCTATGTTAGTATTTTAATTTTGTATGTTACCTTTAGTCTCCGAAAAAGGTAGCAGAGGCATGCTTTTGAACATTCACATTTTTCAAGTTACAACATTTTACAATATAAATTTACAATTCCTGTATTTTTATTGATATTTTAAGAATAATATTATATTTACTTATATAAAAGAACAAAAGTGATTTCTCTATCCAATTGAATAAATCCAAAGACGTAACAGTGAAAAATCTACTTCAGCAACTACTAAAAGATAAACTATTCATCAAATCAGTTTTCTTCAATTCCAACTTGTTACATTTAAACAATCCCGTATATTTTCCCGTCCAATTCCTTCAATACTGCTGTAAAAACTTAATCAGACCACATCTCAGCTGAAACAAACATTCATCTATTTTCTGGCAAAATTCTTGTGAACTCTTTATGGCTTCGCGAACGAAAATTCCGTCTCCAAACCTTCTCGGTGCAGACAAAAACCTGCATTCAATAACTGAATGTGTCTGCTAGGACCTGGCATGAGATTTGAAACCGTATCTTATTTGGGGATCAAAGAGCGAGTAGGGTGCCATTCAAAAAACGTACGACGTACGCAAACATGCTTCTACCATTGGATCTCGAAGATGAAGTCAATTTAACAGAAAGCTTTATGAAGTTTATTAAAAGTCGGCACAAAGTTTTATGTGTCTGTAAATGTTTTAAGCGACCGAAATTTAAGTATTAAACGTAGATTTTTTCCCAATTGAAACATTATTTAGGACATTGCTTAGTCTTGATTATTCCCGCGTAAATGCTTTCCATTACTAAAACACTTGACACGGAATAAGGTTCTGGTGTTTAAATTTTTAATCTTTCTTTTAGTCCAAGGTTAACAGATGTTGACAGTGATGGACTGAGTGCTGAACACTGTGAAGCTAAATAATAAATTAAATATGTATATGCCTTGAAGTTTCTACAGGAAATAGGCCGCCTTTTCGCTCCATAAGTGTAGAAAGTGAGTAATGGATTGTATCAAGGTCCCAATTTTTTGAGACTTGATGAATTATAAAATATGTATTGTTGGTAATATAAAAGAACTTGTGAGTAGTGTTTAGGTACTAAATATTTAATAATGTGTGAGAGGTAAAAATAATCACGATTTAGACAAAAAATCTAGTATTAACAGGCTACTTAATTTCCCATCAAAAATTGCTCAATCGTGTAAATATTTTTTGGAAAGTCAAAAGTTCCATAGTAGCGTTGGTTGAGTCAATCTTCCTAAAGCCAGTTGAGCCACGGGTGAGTAAACACATCTCAATGTATCCACAAGTACCCACAGTTGTCTAACTCTTCTAACATAAATCGTTTCGAGATTAGAGATGAAAGAACAAGGATCAGCATACTTGTAGCCTGTGGGAGGAGCTTGGAGCTTTGTTTAGAAGATTCTAAAGTTAATGATTTATATCTATTGTAATATTTTTAATTTTGATGAATAAAGAAACCTCATATCTCACAGCCTATCGCGGTCTACTGCTGGATATAGGTATCTTCCAAGTTGCACCACAACACCCAGACACAAAAATACCTATTAAAAACCTAATTATATTCTTTGTATCATTTGTAATTTTCCGGCATTTAATGTTTTTATATGCACATGACCTACATTGTTTCTCCTGCATTTATTGCAAAGAGTCAAGACAAATGATTGGCCACTTTATTTATACCAACGTTTATGATACAAAACATTTTTTTTTTAAATCTTACAGCAGATTAAGGTAAGTAATATGGAGGATGACGTATTTTTAAATTACTACTCAAATATCGATTGATATACCTAAAATGTCCAGGCATAAGTCTTTAAACCTAGAATTTCCTAGCGCAAGTCCAATCGCTTTAGTCACGCTCCTTCACTAATGCTGTAACGAGCATGCGCTCGCCAAATTGCGTCCCTGTAGTCCTGATTAGAGACTAGTTTCCAAAGAATTCTCGGAGAATTTCTTGAGCGATACACTGCTTCTATAGTTAGGAAACTTGCTAGAAAAGGATCAACGTTCTAAATTGTATTTTCTATTCGATTTCTTGTTTTATGTAAATGACCATAGATTTTGTATCCAAGTAGCTCTTACTATAGTCTAAGTTTCCAACTATCTCCTCACAAAATACTATCGACATCAATTAAGGGGTTCAATCTGAGTTCTCTTACATCATCAACGTAAACTATAGTAAGTAGCTCATGCAAGCAGGTTAGCCAGTCAGCGGATTGGTATTTGGGCAGACGGCTCAAGGTTCTTTTGATCAAATGCACATCGCTACTTCGGTATTGTGGTTACAGTTATACTTTGTCGTAAATATATATCGGAAGGTTTGCTCTGAAACAATGACAGATACCAGTGCAGAAAACTAAATTTTCACCATAACTACGATAAAATTGGCTTTGGTCGCAGGACCTTTAGTAAACTTTAACTGTGCCAAATCGTGTATTCCTTCGTCCGTGTAATTTTCGTCAAAAGGGACATAAAGTTTTATTGACGTAAATATTTATAGATAACATAGTTATCTCTGACAGTTTTTTGTCAGTGTGTACCGATAGATGATAAATGAAAAATCCTCCCGAAAATATTTTTACTAAGCCGTTACCTGGTTACGTATGCAAAATAAAATTTATGTTGTATAAAAAAACCTTTTTGTGAATAAAAAATATAATTGAGCTTTTTTGGTTGTGTTTACAGAATTGGTAGCCGGGTGCAATGGGTTTAGCATTTTTTATGCCTAGGTAGAATTTTTTATACATTTATTTTTCGTATGAACAAACAGGACTAGTTTATACCTGTTATAAAATCAGTAAATACTATTTGATACTTATATATTATTATTTTTTGATTAATTATTGTATCCTCAAAATATAGAAGTGAGTCTCGCTGTCTCGCTACTGCACAGCGTGGCTAAACCACCAGGTCCTAGGCGTTAATTCTTCTCAGTTAAAATTATTTTTTATAACAGTCTAATTAATGTATACGGTTATAAGCGGGATTATATTATGGGCTATAATCAATTTTAATTTGGTCATTATTGTAGCAGTTTTTTTCCTTAAAGTCGAGTTTTGGAATGAAAAAAAATATTTATATGTGCGAATTTTTAGGGTATTTAATAGTACTTGTTCTTCTGCTTACCTTTTGGTAAATAGAAAGTGATAATAAAAAGCACATAAATTGACTTAAACCACTGGCTGTATTACCAAACGATCCCTTTTCCAAAACCATAAAAATACGTATGAAAAATAAAGAAATAAAATAATGCTCCATTCAAAGACAATATTTTATCAAACCTGCGCCCAAGAACAACGTATTGAATCGAAATACTTGGCTGAAGATCGCAATAACTTTCAGATATTCTCCAAACTCTTCAATTGTGTGTTTCGGAAAATTCCGTTTTCTCTCGTGAATTTTATGGGCTATTTGCACCATAAATTGATGGCGAAGTGTTGCTGTGCTAGGAGGTTTGCGATTCGGATTTGTATGCATGGTTGCGGGAAATAATTCTATCAGTTTGTGGTATTATCTTTATATCTAACCGCCGAACTTGGAGACATTTAATCTTTACCTAAACAATCAGTAAGCACAGGTTTTCTTTGTGACATCTTTACTCAGTATCAGTTTAAGTAATCATTAACGTCTCGGTGTTAATTTTTTTACAGATTCTAAATTAAAACGCTGTCGGCTCGATATATTACATAGTCGTAAATTATTGCTTAAACTAATAATATAAATTTTAAGAAGTAAATTTTTAGCGTTCGTTTAAGTAATCATTAACGTTTCCACAGTAACTAAGGCCATGCCCCTAGTATTTATGAGACACATTTTCATATGACCTAAGACTGCATACTAAGAAATATTTAGAAGTCGGAAAAAAAATCATTCTATGATGTACCCAAAAAAATTGCGAAAAATTAATGAAATATTTTTTTCCGTCCACTTACAATTGAAATACAATTACCAATGGCCGAATGCCTAACGAACCAAAAATTCCTTCTAGTTGCACTTACAAGAACCATAATATACATCTATAATAACATATGCACTTGCCTTTAGTCTATATGTAAATGCCTAGGGCCACGATCCAACATAATTCGTTAAACAACGTTAACTTTAGAATCAAAAGCGAGTAGTGAGCAATTTGCAACAGCTATGATACTTAAATTCTCAGCTAGTGCTACGTTAGAGGCATTATCAGAACATTCTGGAAACTTCACCTCTGCCGTGTTGGATGCCTCTGTTTAGTTTCGTAAGAGCCTTTTCACACAGTGTAACATTGTGTTGGTTTTATTCTTATCCTTTACATAGTTCAGATGAATATAATAAAAACAATGAAATCGGTAAAAACGTTTGTGTCGAAAATGTATAGATAATTAAAAATAACGAAAGAAATTAATAAACATTCTATAGGCTTATAATATTATAGTGTATGAATTTTTATTCTAATATCTTAGTTAAACTTTACTTTTACAAGTTAATTTGTTATTGGATTATTTTTCTAATTTCGAACCAAATGTTCAACATTTCTAACCTATATTAACTTTATGTTGATGCAGTCTCGTGTAATGACGCCTTTACAGTTAGTGCTTGTAGCCCGTTTATCTGCGCTATATATTCCGACTAACTGTTCAGTTAAGCGAGCCAGTTTAAGTTAGTACAGGTTATAATTGAGGGAAGTAATAGTTGAGTTCTAACACTCCGTTAAACCATACTGTGAAATGGATACTATTGTCTTTTAACTGGAATATTTACGAAGCTTACCTATTTCGTAAATTGTGTCGCTGAATGTGCGTTTGAGATGAAAATTTTACTTGTGGATCGATATTTATAATTCATAGAAAGATTGAAATAGAATTCCTCTTCATTAAATGACTAAGTAGTAAGTAATATTAACGTTTCTTTGCCCGACTATAATAACCATAATAGATGCCAGACAAATCGTTCCATGTCTCTTATACATACACAAAATATAGGTAAGAAATTTACTAAACGTTACAATTTTTTTATCTGTGCAAAAATTAAAAAAAATGATTTTTTATTAAATTAAAATCATTAGTACAATTTTGCTTACTAAAATAAAATAAGCAAAAAAATATTTATTAAAATGACTACGATTCCATAATCGGCTTTGATTTTCAATTGTTAATATATGCAGTACTAATCGGCTTACCGATTAATGATAAGTTTGACGTCTATCGGCATCGAACTAACTTACCGACGGGTCTAATACGATTAATTTTAAACGAAGTCGCCTACACGTGAGCGGCTTGTGACAAATCGGTACTTAGTATGATAATTGGCTATTTCAATCGACACTTGATCTTTGATAACCTGATTGGCTAAGTTAATGGCTGACTTTGTCCCTTAAGTTATACTTGGTAAAAGTTTAATCATTGATTAAATTATAACTGTCACTGTCGTTGACATGTCAATGAAGAGTTCCCTCTATACTATAAACCAAGTAAGTATACTTCGTCCATGCTCTGTAAGAATCATAGATTTAAAATACCAATGAATGGTTTCCATTCCCTCACACTCAATGGAAAGGAGGAAATAAGAAGGGGCCGAAAACCATTATGATTGGGGATAGATCAGGACCGGGACAAACAGCTGTTTGAGGTACAGAATATAAGTCTCGATTTACAAATAACGGTCACTCTTATAAAAACTGACCACAGTGGGCGCTGCTTAACCTCACAGTATATCAGTGATAGCCGAGTGGTATGACCGTAGGACTGTCAAGTCAAAGGTCTCAAGTTCAAACACCGGCACGCACCAATGTCTTTTCGAATTTATATGCGTACCTATTACAAATTAGTTATCAGTTGCTCAAAACGGTAAAGGAAAACATCCTTAGGAAACCGGCATTCTAGGAGATTTTTCAATGGTATGTAAAGCCTTGTCAAAGGCCTGCAGGCGGTTTAAACTCTGACACCAAGTTGTTCATTAACTACATAATAAGAAGACAATGTATCGACTGATCTGGATCCAAAACATTATATATCTAAGAGACGCTTCATAGGATTATACCTATAATATCATATTGTATATAATATATAACAATTCGCTTCATCAAAATTAATTATACAATTATTTAAGTTAAGTTACATTTACTTAGAATCACTTACGCAAGTCTTAGTAAAGTAAGCACTAAAAGACTAGTATGACTTAGATACTAGGTTGTTTTAGGACCCATCACTTGGGCTCGTAAAGAGAAACGTAGCATAACAAGGCAACTATGTTGGGGAGCTTGTAAAAGGTTTAGATGAAATAACTGAGACGTTGTGAATCTACATTGTAAAGACACGTGTTGAATTTATGTACACTGGAAATATCTGACGAATAATACTATGTATTAAAGTATTAAAAGGATGTTTTCTTCAGAGTCCTTAAATATTTTACTTTCGCATTCTTCTTCTTATCGTATGATTGATGAACAACCTGGTGTCAGAGTTTAAGCCGCCTGTAGGCCTCTGACATGGCTTTACACATCGTTGAAAAATCTCTCAGGTGTGCCGGTTTCCTCACGTTTTTTCACAGTTTTTGGCAACTGATAATTAATTTTTAGTACGCACATGAATTCGAAATGATATTGGTGCGTGCCGGGATTTGAATTTACACGCTTTGACTTGGCAGTCCAACGGTCAAACCACTAGGCTTTTAGTGCTTGATATAACTTTAGCATTATTAGTGTATGATATTGATAAAATAGCAAGAGTAAAAGGGATGACTATATTACTTTTACACGGGACGAAAGAAATTGGTCAATTCTAGGCCGGATATCACAAGGCATAACTAACACTTGCATTTGCCTTAATAACAATCCTGCACACGATTTCGTCATCCACACACAAACACACCAAACATCCATTTATCCATAACGACATCCATGTTATCAGTAGCTACTACCACAGTTACTGTTGTCCGGCTGTTTGTCCCACAATATTATTATTGTACTATTATTCACGCTGAGATAAACTATCTTCAATGATTCTAACACCCACGTGCTCTTGGACATTTTATCTATATTTTCTTAACTTTGTGTTGAACTAGTTTTAGCCTGCGACTTCGTCTGATTTTAAATGTTTTTGTAATTTTTTTCAGGATTAAAGTAGCCTATTTCCACCTAGGTCCATTCTAAATATTGGTACAAGAATTTTGGGAAATAGGATTGATAATTTTGAAAATACTCCCACATATAATTTTACCAAGATAAAACATTTTATAATACGCAAAAAAATACCAATGCCAAGAGAAATCCTGGCTTTGATTTGCAAAAAGTGCTTTTGACTTATTAATAAAAAACAATTCATTTGTTACCTATTTCATTCATTGTTCACTGCTACACAGATATTTTTTGAGGTTAATATCAAATGCTTACACAGAATACGATTTAGAAAAAATCGATAGTACCAAATCGGCTCACAAAAATTCATAAAAACTAAAAAGTAAAGTTTTCCACTACAAAGCCCGGTAGCCATCACAATAGATAGTTCGAACACAAAAATAATTGGCCATTTGTCATACACACAGATGAAATATAGTAAAACATAAAACAATAAGTACAAAAGTTTTACTTTTATCACGTCTGTAAGCGACTGTACTTGAATTGGAATGCATTAGTTTGCCACCTGTGGTTGGTTGTTTGGTACAGTTATCGCCAACAGCGCTTAATTTATTTTATATAAGTATTATTCGTGGTTTTTATGAAATAAATATTATGCATGACGTTAGTGATGCATAATATTTTGGGTCAAAATTGTCTGCCTTTTTATTGCTTATATTTTCGTAAAAATATTTTTCTAATTTTGTTTGGCTTTGTGGGATTAAAGACAAAACTAAATCTACCGGTTTCCTTGTAAACCCATCCATCTTCAACAATTCATCAACTGTCTCACCCAGTTTCTAAAACAAAACATAAAAGAAAGCTTTGTTTAACAAATAAAATAAAAACAGATACCCGGTAGGACAAACCAGGAAATTGTTTCTATTAAAGTTATTGTATAAAACTGTTGTTACTCGTTATACTGCCGTTTATATGTTCCTTGTTTATATCCAAAAATAGTTTGTTTATCATCCTACGTTATGTAAGGAACGTGTGTTAAACATACGCTTTCAATATGGGAGTGATATATTTAGAAAGTTTTGCGAAGCTTTGGAGAGATAAATGAATAAAACAAACGAATCATATATATTTCTCATTGTATGGTTGAAGAAGAACCTGGTGTCAGAGTTTAAACCGCCTGTAGGCCTCTGAGATGGCTTAACACACCGTTAAAAATCTCTAATGTGCACCGGTTTCAAGATGTTTTTCTTCACCGTTTTAAGCAATTGATAACAAATTTATAGTAAGCACATGAATTTGGAAAGACATTGTTGCTAAGGTTTGAACTTGCAACCTTTGATTTAGCCGTCCAACGGTCCTAGGCCATCGCTGCTACAAAACAGTTGATTGTAACGGTTATCCAACTGTTTTGCTGGTGTCAACTTTCAGTCTAATTTTACGTGCAACAATGTACTTATTAATTCTAACTTAAAGATGGTTGAACGCATTTATATTCACACGAAACCTTCTATTAATAACTGTTGCATACATTACTAATTGTTGAACCAAAAATAGTAAACAGGTTTCGAGCTTAACTATTTCATATTAATCTTCAGTCTACCTGTTTGTTCGTGGCCATTAATCACATTAGTTTATATTAATTTTGTGACGCCACACACAAGAAATATTTCCATAACAGTTGAGCCAGTTAAGGTATGATTCAGAAGGTAACTGTAGTTGTAATGTAGATTTTATTATACTATGAGAAGGCACTCAGTAGCCTAGCACTGTAGGCCCTGTTGAACACAAACTTTGGTCAGCAAATAAAAAAGAAACAAATTATTTCATGTGACTTAGGGGTAGTTTTCCAGAGAGCGGGCCTAGTGGCGTACCCTGAGGGAGGCCTACGTCCAGTAGTAGACTGCAATAGGCTGATGGGACGATGATGAAGATAGGTTCGTTTCTAGTTAATTAATAACTCTACACAAAAGCTTTGTCTAGTAACCTAGGCAATAGACTACAAAACAAAACAGTAAAACTCGCCCAACACTGCTTTATTACCATATAACAATAAAGTGTCTAATCTTTAAAAAGCTCATCCATTTTACAACAATATAATCCGTAACTCTCCAAAATTTACATTCTAACCTCCGAATGGTCGCATCCGAGGCGAGATTATGACAAATAGTCATACAATCTATCGCTTACGACACTGCGTAGGCCACAATGGGTCGGTTTGACCCAACGAGTCATAGTGTACGGGTTATAACAGCAATCAAGATTGTATTTTACTGGGCTTTTTTGTCCAATAAAAATGGAAATGCATTTCTTTCACATTTCTTTTGGTATTATGTTTAAGTCGTTCCACAAGGTCGACTGTGTTGCAATACCTACGTAGTTTCTTTTTCTTTTCATAAATTAGGATTCTTGATCTCTATCGGTGGAGACACAAAACATTAGCTTCTAAATTCATCGTCACATACTATTATAGTAAGTGACGCGAAGAATAGCCAGTACGATGTAAGTCTATGAAAAGGTGACTAATTTGAAACTCTCTTTACCTTAAATAACACTTTCGCAGTCACAACTTCGCGAACACGAATTAAATCCTCGCAGTTTTAAGTTTTTCTCAACAAATTCTCGTTGCAAAATATTTTTAACTTCCATTGTTTAAGGACATAGCGAGACAATGCGCTTGGAGCATTGTTTCAAAAATACTCGTGTTTTAAAATTTCTCTCATGTATGCAAACAAATAAAAAATATTTTGTTCGTTTAAAACGCACGCGTCTAACAAAATCCGTACCAAAATTCATCTATTGGAAGCGCACATCTTCCGGGACCGAATGCGTTTATCGGCGAAAAAAATACGCGATGTTTTTTCAAAAAAATCTTGATTACGTCACAGCGTGCAACAAACCGCCCATAAACTCGCGACCCGAAAATCAGCGATTTGTTTATTTTTTTTGCCAAAGCCCCAACAATTGGCGTTCGAAAAGTTCGACGGAGAAAAAAAAGAAAAATAGCATAATGGGCAATCGGGAAGTTTCAAATACACTCATCCCAAAGCACCGCTGAGATAAACGATTCAAAAGGTAGTAAAAAGGGGGGGATTTCTCCAAAGTTTACCGTAACGGCCGACAGGTGTCCTCGAACACTCCAGAGAAAGTTTCTGGAATTAGCAAAGTGAGGGTTAGATTTTTTTTGGAAATTATGCTACCTCTTCTAAGATTCCCGGTGAAATATAAGTGTTTTCTTAAATCACTTACTTGAGAAGTTTTTTAACTGGAATTAAAAAGTTGAAAGGTTTCGCTGTGAGTGCCTATTTAGGATTGGGAGCTGAGGCCGAGTTTTTAAGAGAACTGACTTAACTAAGTTTTGCTTAGATTATTTTTGATAATCTTTTCCTGAAATACAAAATAAATATTAATAATCTCTTACAGAATTTATTCTTCGTTTGAACAACTTATTAAAATGAACAGTAAAATATCAGCAAAGTATTCACTTACTTGATATAAATTGGATTTGAATCTTCAGTAGAATTTTTTAAAGAACTTTTCGCAATACAAATGATATCGTGAATTTCGAATGTTTTATAGCCTCCCTCGATAAATGGGCTATCTAACACTAAAATAATTTTTCAAATCGGACCAGTAGTTCCTGATATTAGCGCGTTCAAGCAAACAAACTCTTCATATTTATAATATTATTATAAGTATTATTATATTATCTATTTATAGTTTTCTAATACTAAACAAACTTTCGCGTTATCATACAACTATGTTGCATCAATGACTTTAATAAAATTGTATTATATTTGAAGGATTTCCTGGGACAGGCCCATGGTTACCGAAGCACGATACTAGTTAAATGCCTACCATGCCCGGGGTGTGTACTTACCAATTCGTCTCAGTTTGGACGATTGCCGCAGCCACCGGTTATGGATGAAAGGCTTGTTACATTACTGGTCAGTAAATGGGGAGAAATAATCGGTAAATATCAGTTACTTCAGCTAGTTGCCCCATTGGTGTAATTCTAAGATTTGGTAGCAGCGGAGGCTATGTAATTATTTTTCCCACGTTTTTTTCAATATTGTCATTCGTCTCTTATGGTCCTGAGTTTATTTTACCCGTGAACATTCATCATCATCATAATCGACCTGATTAGCGCAGTGGCTAAGCGATTGGACTGCTGCGCTAGGGGTTGCGGGTTCGATTCCCGCACGGGGCAAAACTTTGTGCGAACCACAGATGTTTGTCCCGAGTCTGGGTGCTTGTGTATGTGATATTTCATGTTTGTGAAACGCACCCACGACACAGGAAAAATTCCTAGTGTAGGGCGACGTTTTAAAAAAAAAATTTCGTCAGCCGGTAGATGTTCACAGTTTAACAAAGACCTTAGAACCCCACTATGAACGACAACTTGCCATTTAAATCCACGGGTAGCCCACAACTCTGACGATATAATGATAAACATTATTTTAATGTAATTTCTCCATCCCTAAATTCTTGGTGGAAAATATTATTAATTTCAATCAACAAAAAGCATCTGGTAGCTCAGGTATAAATTACAAAATTATTGAGCCAGCAGCAAACAAAATTCAAATGTACGATATTAATGTATTTAATTGCCATTAGGGAGTGTATGACGTTGTGGAGCTTCAACAAACAAATGTACTTAATTGTTTAATTAAAAGCCGACCTAATTAAAGCATGGGTTCCTTGAAAATTGTTTGTTTTACTGTTGAATGTTAGCTAGGTATATTTATTTTTTAATTAAGAGTCAAACAACGAATGTGTTTGTGGAAGTGAAATAACAAACAAAAAACAAATGTTTCGTGCCATAACTAAATCTAGTTCTATTCCTAAATCAAATATTCCTCGGTCAGTTTTAATAAAATTCGCGTCAAACGGTTTTCAAATTGAAAAATAAAACAAATAGAAATAAAACTTCAAAAAAGGAGTCTTGATTATATGTGCTCCCGCGCTAAATTGAATTTCTGATTGGTAGAAATCAAAACAAAGCTGGAAACGGTTCAGTGGCCAGTAACAAAAATAGGCCGGATGTGGCGTAGCGTTTACACAAACAGCGGCTACGGAGGAAAAAAACATAAAAACAGAAATGCCAGGAACGAACTTGTTTTGTTTCGAGGACTCTATTGAATGTATTTTTTATTTCACAAGAGGAACAAAATTGGTCACAGAAATTACTGGCTTTGTTTGCTATTTTAAGCAGAATGACAATAGAAATATCCTATAAAAACTGTCGGACGAACCTGATGACAATGAATAGTCGATAGCTCTAACTTATTTAGAACTTGAAGAGAAAGGTAATATTTACCAAGATAAAATAGATAAATTGATTTGATTTATTCAAGGTGGAGCAAGAAAATATTAACAATCACTTAGTCGACAATGCCCTAAAACAGAAAACAGATGACGGAGATGGCATTACAGGAAAGACCAATCTTGATCATATTTTTAATTCTTTTTATTTGGCTCATTGTAATAGTAACGTGAGTCAAAAGAAATCTTAGCAAAAAGTCTATCGAGAAATATATTTTATAACGTTAAGATTGTGCTACGGGCCCCTAAAAACGGACATGTATGCATGGCGGTCCGAACCGTTACTGGTCGAGAACGAATGCAAAAAGATGACTTGACATGTTAGTTTTTCCAAGTTTTCAGATATAGCCGTGAGACCACCAAATACTTGAAGATTTTCAAATTTATCTGCGGGTCGACCGACAATACGGAAGATATTATTTTTCACTGATATTACTTTTCATCTATGACTTTTTCTATGACGATCAAGTTGCTAGATGATCCCGATTTCAATACTTCAATAGTTTCTATATCACTTTTCATGTTGTCATGTCACTTGCAAAAAGTCAACTCAATTTGTTGGTTCCAAAGTATCATGTGAATTCGAGCGTCTCTAAAATAGCAAAGGACTTGTTGGTACTTTGAAGATCACAGTAATCAAAATAATAGATTTAATTTCTAAACCTAACAAAACTTGTTACATTTACCCAAACTTTCAGTGAGACATGTTATCTTTCTGTTATCCACACACATTACAAAGGGTTTCTAAGGAACATTCTCATACTAAAGTGGGGCGAAATATCAAAATAAGCAGACTGCAGACAACGCATGCGCACATACTGCTCCTTAATTTGTTTACGTTATCTCGTCCTTACTGGGAAAGTTGAAGTTTGTTTACAAATGTAACTGCTAGTGAACTGTATACATTATTTATGGAAATACTTTTTGTGAGTGTAACTTTAATTAGTATCTTGAACTTTATACTCACTGAACAATTTGACTATTCTGGGTTTGGAATTCATTTAAAGATTGTAAGTTTGAAAATGTTGATTAAACTTTGGTATTTATCGACCAGTTTGGGGCAATGACTAAGAGATGGACGAATTACAAATATATTTTTTTCGGGCTAGATCCCCACTCAAAGCGCATTATCATATAAGGATAATACATAAGAGCATATAATATCATAGGAGCATATCCTTCATCATCATCATCAGCTGGTAGACGTCTACTGTTGAACAAAGGCCTCCCCTTTAGAACGCCATATTGAACGATACCTTGTCATTTGCATCCACCGGTTGCCTGAAACTCTGACGATGCCGAAAGACGCAGCGTTGACAGGCCTCCCATATATTAAGAATAAGGATAATTCCTTATTAGCCTATACAAGTGAAATCTCTTGAACAAGAAAACCGTACATATGCATTAAGATCACACTATCTTTTTGACAGCATCCAACAACTGATTCACGTTCACGTTGATCATATCTGTCGAAATTGCTACTTCATTCATTTAGTCCTGACGTCACATCTCAAACCTTGCATTAAACTCACTGGATATATTCAATTGGCAATCCACGACACCTATGGGATGCGATGAGGCGTTCCTAATTAAATCGGACATCGACAGAGCACTTCGCATTGTCTTCACAGAAGCGGGTTTCTATGAACATCGAGACGTTATACGGTTCTGGAGAATTCCAATTCGAGAATTCTGAGAACAGATACGTTTTGATCTAAACTTGTGGAGACTTGCAGGGTAACATGTACACTTGTTAAATCCCTTGAGCTCTAGCGTGTATTACGTATAGACGCAATGTAGGTAGTTTGGCGTGTTTGACGTTTAACAGCTTCTCTAAGAATTTGTCTTCTACTCTAATCTCGTACTGACCGCTCTACATTATTGCATTAACGCTATTCTACCTGTATACAGTTGGTTTGCTTGTATTCTATTTCCTGGATTCAGACTTCAACGTGGTCAGTAGGTACTATTCTGATGAAAGGTTGAGACTGAAGACCTAAAAACTAGGAAAAAAATTGATAAATACAACCTCAGGAAGATTAAAACCAGAGCTAAATTAAAATCCTAAAACATATTATATAGATAACAGTTTATATGTTAATAGGTATGCTCTAAAAGTGGTAGTAACAATTGTTAGTTACCACTTTTATAGCATACCTATTAACTTAGCATAAGGGCCAAGTAGACACTAGTCAGTTGTAATTGTAACCGTTACTCGTATGTGGCTCGCGAGCGGAACACGCTGTGCTCGCAGTGAACTGATGACAAATAGGTACTTATTCTGTAACTGAAATCGCTGCACATTACTGTTACCAAGAGTCATGCTGTGCACAATGCACATGGTTTGCAAACTCTAGGCTAACTGGAACCTCCTTACTGTATCAGCTTCAGCTTGCTAGATAGTAGGTACGCTCTGTGAGGGCGTTTGATGGAAGTCGCGAGCGAATATTGACTTACGCGTACTCCTTAAGTCCTCAAAATGTAACCTTTTGATTACTGTTACAGCTTGCTAGTCTTCTTCTTCCTATCGTATGGTTGATGAGCAACCTGGTGTCAAAATTTAAACCGCCTGTAGGCCTCTGACATGGCTTTACATACAGTTTAAAAATCAAATGTTGTCTCAATTTATTGTATGCACATGAATTCGAAAAGATATTGGTGATTGCCGGGGTTTGAAGTTGCGACATTTGACTAGGCAATCCAACGGTCATACCACTCGGTTATCGCTGTTTTTTAGCTCGCTAGTGAGTAACCGGCTTTAGACTTTTGTGACATGTCTAAACATGTCTGTTTATTGTACGGCTCAAGAGACGTACAGTCTCCTGCCGATATTCCCTTTGATTCCAGCAAATAGTTCGAAGAAACCACGGGAAGCCATGGTGTTCGCTTTCTAAATGTTTTGATGTTCGAGTTATTGATGGATGCTATTTATGCAAGATTGTGATCTGCTAGTGTTTTGGAAACATGAGTAGCTTATTGTCGAGAATAATGATGTTATTGATACTATTGATAAACTCTAAAGAGAGGGAAGTATACATACCTACTGGTCAAAATTGTTTTATGCAGATATTCTAGTATTTTTATTAATCATCATCCCGCTTAAAACGCAACAAAAAACGACAACTTGCTATTTGCATCCACCGGTTGCCCGGTTCTGACGATATCGTTGGTCGATGATTTTTATTAATCACACTAATTATTTTTTTATTATGAAAACGCGATCTGTTTAAATATAGCCAGTATTGCGTTGTGAACCAACGGAATAGTGACTACGTCTTAATGCAGCCGATATTACTGCAACAATTCATCATAAATTCCCTCGAGAACTAACAAACATCATCCAACACGACGTAAAGATCACAATACAACATCCTTTACGTATCACAAATGTCAAAATAACTCAAATAAATAAAAAAAAACTGAATAAACATGAGCGCGAAACGCAACGGAACACAAACGTCTGAGCATATGTTACCTTACAATAAACAGATCTTTGTAGCAGCGCCCGCGCAGCTGTTGCATCGAACTTTTTTCGTCATTCCGGCAAACCGTCCGGTTGTTGCTTTTTGTGTAACTGATATCTTCTTGTGACTGATTTTATTGTTCTTAAGATTTTTTTGTTGACGGTGTTAAGTTTAAAATTAACGACTTTTATGAATGGAGATTTGTGACTGGATTAACTGTGACTGTTTGTTTAACTGGTTAATGGGTTAATTAAATTACAGATGTGTTTAAAACTGTTAATTAGGTGTTAAATTAATTCATTAAACATTAATTTACGACGTTCTTAAAATGTGGGCCTTAAAATGCGTACATAAATAGATGTAGATGTGTAGCTAGGTGTGTAATGAAGTGAGCTTGTAGTATTTCAGTATTAAAGGTCACTGAAACTTGGTGTTTAACATGCAATGTAATTACGTGTGAAATGTACACACATGCAGATTATATGGACTCCAAGTATAGATTTTATGATGTTTAAACAAACACGTGCTAAAATATTTGCGCTTTGCTGAAAGAAAATTAAACACAACATGTACATTGTACATACAATCTCATTTGTAATCCTTGATGAGTTGCCTTCAGCTGTCTCACCTATTAGGTTATAACACAAATAGCCGAGTGGTAAAATCATTGGACTACCAAGTCAAAGGTCGCAAGTAAAACCCCGGCACGCACTAATTTCGGATTCATGTGCGCGTTATAACTTAGTTATCAGTTGCTAAAAACGTTGAAGAGAAACATCGTGAGGGAGAACAGTTAAGAGATTTTTCAACGGTGTGTAAAGCCATGTCAGAGGCCTACAGGTGCTTTAAACTCTGACACCAGGGCCCTATTCAATAAAGCTGACAATTCGACATGTCTGACATATGTCAAAAAGTGACAATTCGACAATTTTTCTGTTTAATAAAACTTACGGGCAACAAAATTGTCATGGTGGAAAATTCACAAATATGTCAGATTGTCGCGACAATCCGACATTTTTCTGTTTAATAAAACTTTTTGAGCGAAAGGTGACAGGTGACAATTTGTCGTGGAAAACTTGTCAAATCTGCTTTATTAAACAGAAAATTGTCATGACATATTGACATATTTGTAGAATTGTCTGACAATTCTGACAGGAGCGTTATCCTCTGTCGCGAAATATTTTGTATTATTAAAAATATTTTGACTGTGGTTTTTTGACATATGTCGAGTTTTTTAAACGCGTTTATAAATGACAAATATGTCTAGATTTCACCTGTCGATTTTTGACATATTTGTCACTTTTATTAAACAGCCTAAGCCCGACAATTCTACAATTTTGTCATTTTTTGACATATATGTCAAATTGTCAGCTTTATTAAACAGGGCTCAGGTTGTTGATCAACCATATGATTAGAAGAAGACCTACTAGGTTAATACCAGGCAGCTTCGCGTTGCTGCCCTTAAATTGCTCTTTCGACGATGACAAGGAATGCGATTTCTACATCGACCCATAAGTAAAGTATTATACTAGTACAGAAACACTAAATTTTAGTGATAACCGAGATGTTTTTATAAAGGATACACTAAAAATGCTTTAAAGTGGAACAAGTGAATTCCAAGAAATATCTTCTAACAATGAGCTACCGACCTTTCAGTTGATAAGAACGTTTTTCTAATTCAAACCGAACCATGGAGTTGAGAATATACAATAAAGTCCAAAAAGGCCACATTTGCCGCTTAATAAAACCTTCGTCCGCTTTCATTCAAAACATTGTATACATAATATACAAATATATACACATAAAAAGGTCCTAAATTAATAGGATTTACCCCAAACATCTACTTTGATTAGCATTCCAGTTGGAAGTCATTGTATCGTTTGACTTTCTCCTAAAAGGCTTTCTGGATTACACGGATAGCCATATTTTTGACCAAACAATGTTGTTAATGTGGTTATTGCATTTGTTTAAACAATACGGTTTTATTTTGTCATCTGGGTTTAATTTTTTATGAATATAAATGTGAATATTTAAATTTTTTGTTTGCGGGACGGTTTGGTCAGTTGATTTGAACTGTGACTTCTAAAATACGGTTAGCACACAATAAATTCGCTAACAGCATTTCTATCATCATCATCAACCGGAAGGCGCCCACTGTTGAACAAAGGCCTCCCTCTTAGAACGCCATAATGAACGATAACTTGCCTGCAGTAACGTAGCATTAAACATTTATAATGATGTGGTGTTTCTGTTTGGCAATATTAAAATTTTTGACGATCTAATTGGATCACTGGCTAAGTGATTGAACTGCTGGCTAGCGATAGGTGTCGGATTCAATTCCCGCACGTCACAAAAAATGTGTGCCTGTGTTTGTGTATGTGATGTTTTATATTTGTGAAAAGCACCCATGATACAGGAGAAAATCCTAGTGTGGGGCTAAATTGATTGTAATGAAGAATAGTAATGGTAACATAGAATCAAGCTATGCAGGAGTGTAAAATTTGGCCAATAAATTCCTACTCTACGTGCCCGGATTCGAACTGGCAACCTTACATAAATCCAGTTCGTTAACAGATATAATATCACGTGTAATTCAAAACATCCTTATGACGTTCGCAATCAAAGTGAGTACAAACATCAATCGTTTATCAAACACGTCGATATTTTCTGTTTATTTAATCGAAATGTTTGGGTAGTAATATGTGCAGCAAACAACTTCAGTAACAGCCGGATTCAAAGACATATTTATATAATACTAGCTGCGCCCTGCGGTGTTACCCGCTACATTTTTTAGAAATAAAAAGTAGCCTGTGATAATCCAGGGAGTCAGCTACTTCCATATGAAATTTCATTAAAATCCGTTCAGTAGTTTTTACGTGAAAGATTAACAAATATCAATCCATACTTACAAACTTTAGCGTTTATAATATTAGTAGGGATTCCTACCGTTTGCATATATATTATAAGGTAAATCCTACAATGTAAATAGTTAAACATGGCTATAGTAGCCATGTTTAACTATTTAGAATGTTATGTGGATGTATAATGAGCCAGTCTGCAGCTAAAGATAAAATATTATGTAGAGCTAACAAAGTTAATGCTCGACCTTAAGTCCCCTATTGAGGTAAGGTTTTAAGAGAAATCTAGGATGCTGTGGTTGTCGTGGTAGGGACGACAACCACAGCATACTAAAATACAAAATTATTTTAATGTAATAGTAAATCATCAAAAACATTTCTTTTTTTATAGTAACGTGCATAAAGCCCTCAAGATTAATTCGATCAAAATGCAGAAAACACGACATTATCTAACAGTTTTCTCATAATAAATATTTGTCAATAAAACCTACAGTCAGCTGACCGCATTTTAAAAACTTCACGTTATTTACTTTTGAAAAGCATTGTAGATACAAAGGAAATAGGACCTTATAGTTAACGCCAAGACAAAAATCTACTTAACTCGAACTTAAAAGATGCTTTTAAGATCAGGCCACTAACAAGTCATAACAAGAAATACAATAATTGTATCTTGAATTCTTGACCTAAAAATAACTCGGGCCAGAGCCCAGACACAAAAGAAACAATAATACAAAGACAAAAACTATCCAAAGATGTCTGTAGACTAATGACAAAGTTCAAAGAAACTGTACCCTGGCATTCATTATAAGAAACCTAATGAAAGACATCAAAGGGAACTCTTGTGGAGTTTTGTTGTTTTAGTGACTAGTTAGCTGTGTTATTCAATTCAAATAATACTTGTTATTAGTTTTTATATTAGTTTTGTTATGATAGTACTGCTTTGAGAAAGTAACAGCTTCTTCTAATCGTATGGTTGATGAACAACCTGGTGTCTGAGTTTAAACTGCCTGTGGGCCTCTGACATGGCTTAACTCACTTGAAAAATCTCTCAGGTGTGCAGGTTTCTTCACTGTTTTTAGCAAATGATAACAAATTTCTCGTAGAATAGGCAACATGAATTTGAAAATACATTGGTGCGTTCCGGGGTTCAAACTTGTAAATTTTGACTTGGCAGTCCAACGGTCATACCACTCGGCTGTTTGAAAAAGTGCTGTAGGTACCGTTTTGAAAAACTAATAGCTAATTTTAATAGTTAGTGGAATTTGCCAAATTTAATGGCCAGATAAGTCCAAGTTAAAAGCAAAACTGTCATCTTTAATATTATAAAGTCAATGACAAGAAGTCAAAATGGTAATAAAATAATAACTAAGTACTTGCAGAGTTCAGTACCGGTATTTTTTAAACCATAGTACCTACTCCTGATATTTGTTGGGAGAAGGTTATGCTTCAAACAATTTCATCGAAGTTCCACATTATATTTGTCCAATTAAACCTAAACAACCTGGCACTCAAAACTCATTACCAAAGAAATCTGGACTCAACACTCTAAAACATAAAGTACATTTTGTCATAAATTACAACAAAACACTTCAACTCCTCAAATTTTTCACACCAACTTGTCGTAACGAATTCGAAACAGCGAAAACTCGTAACAGAAGAATGTCAGGGGTGCACAACATTTTTCCGTGACGAGTCGTCACAAAAGATTCGCGGGGAAGTTCGCCGGGGATGGGTGGCTCCCCCTGTGCCACTCATCCGCATCAAACGATGAGCACTGATTAGCAATGGAATTGTTGTTTATTCCTTACTTTCTATATGGCTGGTGGATTTATGTACCGTTGTGTATTCAGAACATAACTCGCTCTGTAGAATGCGAGGCTTGGAGCTTGGTATTCTTTGATACTTTGTGTGCGTGAATAATCTTGCTTGTGTATCTCGCTTTTGTAATTCGATTTGGGTTTAAATAGTAATACTTTATCGTTTTCGTTGGAAGTTTTCAATGGTTATGCAAAATAATAGTGTTCTGAATGTATTTGAATTGACAATGACCAGCATTTCGGGGGTAATATTTGTGATTAGTGTAATTACTTAGGAGGTTTCACCTTATTATTATTATATATTACTTTTATTATTATTATATATTATGCATGTTAGTAGCTACAATGATACGTTATTATATGAAACTATTATTGGTTTCTTTAAGTAGACTATTCTCAAACTACTAACGTCAAAAGACTAATTACAAAGCTGTCACTAAATACCCACTCTTATTCACCCCGCTTACTATAAAATGGAGCCGGATAAAATGCAACAAAAATTCCCTAACAAAACCTCATTCGACTCCGTGTTTCAAACTTCAATCCTCACACTATTATTAAGTTTAGACCCGTTGAGCTGGCTTCTTTGTAAGCCCTCAAAAGCATTCCGGTGCGCTACAGCTAAATTCCTCATACATCTCACCGTAGTATAGGTGAAACTAATAAAATTTGCAAGTAACAAAATGTACAAAATGCTATAAAGTTGTTAGCTGCATTCAATGCTTTTGAATTACTTATTTGTGTATTTTGTTGCTTGAAGGCAGTTTGTTTGCTTAGAAAAAGCTACTCGTTTTCTATACGTTGCTTTACTGAAGGTACGATAGCTTTTTTACGCCGTCTTGTGCAGTATCGACATGGTGTATTAGAGATTTAGACCGGGATACATTTTCTGTTCCAGATACATTCCTTAGTGTGTTTATCACGTAATTGTGTGTAAGACTTTGATGAAAGAATTTAAAAAGAATAAGAATTAGATAGTTTTAATTAATTGAAGAATATACTTGCCTTTTAATTGACTCTCCGACGGGTAAAGTTACGTGTATTTGGTTTCCTAATTTTCGGGTAGAATAATTAATTAATATAATTAGGAATTATGTAACTGTTAGAAGTACACATTATAGTACACCCACATTTCGCCTGTTATGTTTTTAGGTCCCAATGTAATAGGGGGCGAGCCTATTGCCATCAACCGAACACAAGTCCAGACTCCGTGCTGCTACCGACAATTACCTAATGGAAAAACCCAGTAACACTTTGCCCGACCCGAGATTTGATCCCAAGACCTCGTGCTCAGCAGTCGCGCTTAGCAACTAGACCAACCAGGCAGTCCACATTTTTCTATATCTCATAATCCATTTGAAATCAACAAAGAATACGAACGCCCAATTAAAAGATCTGTAATAACAATAACCAGTGACTTGTTATAACATGCTATAAATCATCGCAGACATAAACAGTCGTGTGATCGGTTTAACTTCGCACCTACCACGGAATCTCTCGCCGTGATGTCTTATTCACTACTCACCCCCTTTTATGATGGTTGAGTGGTGTAAGTGAAAGGATTATGAAGATATTGTTGTATTCTTGATTTGGTATTAACTGCGTTTGTAAGGAAATTCGTGATTGGAGTAATGTTTTTTTTTTTGAATAGCTTGACCAATAAGCAGGTGATATCTGATGGTAATGGTCACCTAATTGTTTATTGATTTATGGAATGATGTTTGAAAAAATACAAATTATAAGTTGTGTTTTTTATATTCTTCTGCAGTTGTTTTTGGTTGTACGTTTTATTTAATAAGTGTGGTTATGAATAGCAAATAGTGCAGGCGACAGGCGATAGGTATTCCTTTGCACAAGGAATAAAAATATGGATCATAAATCTTTCCGGCGACATCCAGAATCTTAAACTGCTAGCACCCGGTCTAACATAATAAAGGAAGAAGTTAATCATTTCGTCAGTAATTTTTATGTGTCAGACAGCCATAACAAATCTCATACATCATTGTTTCGCTTACCATAAAACTGAGACTTACAACTGTTAGTATTAAAAATGGTTATGGCCAGCCAACCAAAAAAAAAATTATCATGTTTAGACAGTAGAAGAAAGAAACTGCATTGTATCCACCGGCCCTTCCTTGAACCAACCTCTATAGTCGTAAAGATAATGTAGAAGTTACAGCTCTCATAACATTATAATACTCCTGCGTAGCCGAAAGGATATTTGAGTGATAATAAAATTTAAATATGAGTTACGGCCATTGGGCGTACGGAATTGTAATAAGCGTTATCGCGTGAATGCGAACAAACAGCTTATTATACGCTTTATTATGTTTTATAATGGCTACTGCACGTGGTACTGTTTATTAAGGTTAAAAGTTATAGCAGGCAGACGACCCAATTAATGAAATGGTGCAGTGGCTTGAGCTTTCTTCTTTACTATAAGTTTGTTTTACACATGTCTAGTATACAAACGCGCAGACGCGGGTCTAATATCCGCGAATCGCACAAATAGTTGTCCCGGACAGCGAAGCGAACCTAGCCATACCAATAGGATAGATAACAATCCACTCACTGAGCAATCTGTGTCAATTGAGGCGTCGAGTCTAAGTCCATGGGTGTCCATTGACAAGCGTTTTATTATTTGATGAGAAGTTTTTATTTAGGCAAAAATTCATAGATTTATTGATCAGCTTATATAAATTAATCACCAGTGTAGATCTGGTGTTATGGTGGGTACAAATATGTACAAAAAAGTTCCATGTGTGACAATATTAAAATGATGGTTCCCACCTTAGACAGAGACCTACCAACCAGCTAGCTTCATAGTCTTAATAACAGGAATAGAGATTAACATAAAAGTTGTTCCTATTCAGTTGATATGATAGTTCAAAAGTATAATTTATAGTATAAATATACCTACTTTTACAATATTATTGTCATCCCAATAGGAAAGTAGAATTATATTAACTCTCTAAAACATGTTTCTATTAAAACTGTCCTTATTTATTGACAAGAACTAGTCCAATACTGTCACTCGTCTATCCTTAAAAGGTGTCCCTCTGGGCACTAACTTAAATAAATATAAAAATTTAATGTTTACAACATAATTTAATACTCTGTAAGTCCTTTGTTAGTCTCCGTCAAAAGAAATTATTGAACTAATAAATAAAAAATATAAAGTTCTCATAAAAGTTTACACTTAGAGTTGTTTGTAATGAAATAAATAACAATATACATTTGTATTCTTAAAAAGCTTTGTATCCAAACTGTCGTTGTCCATGACAAACCCACTTATGTACCTACATTTTATTTGAATGTGAAATGAGTTAACTTTTGTCAATTGGTACTATAACAATGAATTATTATTTATAAATATCATGAAGTGCCGACCGCTTAATTGATAACATGATGGTAAAACAATATGGTATACATAGTAATACTAAATACGAATTTCAAGTCATGTAAAAATAATTGTATCTGGCAATGAGAACCCCTATTAGTTAATATCTTATCTTAGACAAGGTTAGACCTCTTTCTCAAAGGCCTTTTTTAATAGCTTATTGTGTTTCGCACTAATGGGCAAAGGCCTCCCCTCTTCTACCAAACCAATCTATCTTGGCAGTTTCTGACCAGGTGCGTCTAACAGTGACCAGATCATCACACCAGCTGACGTGGTCAACCTCAACGACGATGTCCAGAGGTCTTTATTACAGCTTGATTCTTGCTATTTAAAAATGTCTTGCAATGCAATCAGATTCCCATGTTATTCTACGCCCTAATTAATCCCATTAAGGTATTACTAAATATCTTACTTACTTACTTCAGTGGGTATCTACCAGAAACTATTAAAGCACCTACAAACCCCTGATTACATTATAAATCATAACTAAAAAACGATAAACATCGTAGGCCAGCCGCCACCAACAGATTACCTTTGATCCCATCCACAAAGGCTTACCTGTAACAAAAAAAAGTTATTAATAGCCATAGTGCTGATACACCGTATCTACAAACACAGCGTGGTATGGTATTTAAATGGTTTAAAACCCATTGATGCTTTTTTTGAAGGGTAGTTTTTTGTATCGATGTCATCAGTCATTTCAAGGTAGATATGTTTCTATGTAGATATTGTTATGTTTTCTGTTGATTGTTTTACCGCTTATCCGTAAAAGAACTTAGAATAAGATTCTTAGAAATAGCAAGAAGCATAAACCTTGTTTGCGTAATGGATAGAAATAAGCTCGTTACTCATTTACCTTTGACGACCTGATTGGTACAGTGGTTCTATTCACGTACGGGACATAACTTGTGTGATCCGCAGATGTTTGTCCCAAGTGTGGGTGCTTGTGAATCATATTTCATGTTAGTGAAACACACCTATGATACCGGATAATTTCCTAGTGTGGGGCGACATTAACAAAAAACCCTACATAAGAAGAAGTATTGGCTGTGGTCTCTGAATGAATATTTTTTCTTTCTATTCCTATTCCTACCATTTCTCGGTGCCATGTCTCAATAATAACGTACCACGACGGCAACATAACGTAAGTGGTACAAGTAAAGATAATTTGCTTTACTTTCACTGCTCGTCCCTGTTTGCCGCATCTTCAAGGATGTTTGTCGGTACCAATAATTTGCGCAATGTTGAACGAATTATCCAAATGTGTGCAGCCGTTTTCGAGATCATTGCAAATATACAAACTAATTGTCTTTGCTAATATAGATAATGGATTTCAAAGTGTTTAGTTTAGTATTTAAATATTAATCCAACCAACCAATCGATTATGAAGAAAATAAATTGAGAAATTATCTATGGTGTGAGTAAAATATAACATCACGCCTGTTTTTCCCGAAGGGGTAGGCAGAGGTGAGTAGTACAGGTAGTGCATTAACATTTAATTGGTTATGTTATAGGTCCTAATGTAATAGAGGCTAAGCCATCAGACAGGCACATATCCTGACACCGCTCTGCTACTGAGAATTACCTAATGGGGATAGTGTTTACAGGCCAGCAGGCCACAAAACATGAACACTAGAGACGGACCCGAGAAAAGTCCTTCAAAAATTCACGCAAATCTATCGTTCAAGTTCCAGTCCGGCTCGCCGTTTATACCTGTCCGAGTCGATCCGCTGGGAACGATAAATTAAAGTCTGCAGTACCAAACTGATGTATTTATTCCGTCGAGAGTTTTTACCGGGCGTGAAGGGGCCCTTGATAAATCCGTCAGTTTACTTCCCAGTAAAAAGTTCGGTTAAATGTTACAGTTTATGCCCGTTATTTGTTTAGTTTACCAAGTTTGGGCATGTACTGTATTTGGGTTGGTTCCGCGTTCGCCTATTTTTGGATTGTTATAGTAAACAGATTAAAGCGAACTATAAAGTAATGTATTTGTAAGACGGTTTTAGATACAGTTTTGATGCGGTTGCAATTAGTGTTGTGCGCATGCGTGGGCTGTAGTGCAATTTCTTCACATCACAATATATTTTATAATTCATTTGCATGTTTGATTATAGTCCGAAGAACCTTTACATCGTGGGGGTAATATTAAATAATTTAATTTAATTACATACATAATGTCACGCCTGTTTTCCTGAGGGGTAGGCAGAGACCACGGATTTCCATTTGCTACGATCCTGGCATACTCCTTTTGCTTCATTCACACTAGGCAGATAATTATGCTATAATTATTCTGGTTGGTGCCTGCCTTATCTAAAGCTGCGAGACATCAGGAACTGACTGATTTCAAAATTTCTCTTCAGTATTGACTGAGGCGACACACCGGTATCGAACCTTAAGCCCTCATCTTAATCCTTTATCCTCAAGAAACCGTGTTCGATCCTCGAGTCAGCTTAAAATAAATTTAGTTCAGTTCCCAGCAAAATATAAGAATTAATGTAAAATGTATGTGCGCTAATAAATTATGTAACTTTTGACGACCTGATTAGCGCAGTGGCTAAGCGATTGGACTGCTGCGCTGAGGGTTGCGGGTTCAATTCCCGCACCGGGCAAAACTTTGTGCGAACCACAGATGTTTGTCCCGAGTCTGTGTTTGTGTATGTGATATTTCATGTTTGTGTGACGCACCCACGACACAGGAGAAATTCCTAGTGTAGGCGACGTTTTAAAAAAAAAAACAATTGCTAACGTACAATCCTAATAACAATACAGACAATTCAAAATAAAAATCAAAAACTAAATAATAAAATAACCCACGCCGGGTCAATTTAGCGTATGCACACCACCGCAGAACGAAATCTGTTGTGGTCTTATTGATAATCAACCACACTGTGGTCGCGACCAACCACAGCGCAGGAGCTGATGCGTCCAACTGTCATGTGGGTAAACATGGATGCTCATAATGAGTGTTGTCATTATTGGTTGGGATATTTACTATACATTGTGGCTCCGGTAAAGGTATTGGAAACAGATTTATTCAATACGCATACTCAGTTCAAATCGAAGTAGACGTGATATTTTTATGTCATCATTACCAGCTTTTAGGTGACCCACTGTTGGTCATAAGCTTCCTCCCTTGACCACCATTCTGTCCTGATCTGGGCGTATTGCATCCAGGTCTATCTTTTTTTAGTTAATTAGGTAAAACTTCACCCCTTTTACAATGGCATTATAAGTCTTAAGAGAAACCTGGTTAGCCAGGGTCTTCTTGGGCAATAAACGCGTGATGATCAACAAACTTTAATATGTAAGCTATTTGTTTTAACTCCAATAGCTGCTCCTTACCTGTTTGTTCTGAAACATGATGGTATTCAATGTTGGGTCTCCAAGGCATCAACAGTTCAGACCTCAATGGTAGATGACACTGAACAAGCATCTATTTTATGGAAACAAACCGCCATTAACCGCTCTATGAATGTTATGACAAACAGACAAACTTACTTACAAATATGCTTATGACTGTGGCACAAGTGATGAGAGACGAGACTTCGGCTCTTTGTAGTTATGCCAAAGTTGCCATATTTTTAACAAGATTGTACACTATATTAAACTACACCTATATATAGGTACAATACTAAGTCTTGTCTTCAAATTGAGTCGATATCCCAACTGCTTCTGAGAATTTACTTTGTTGAAATTGTATTATCTATAGGTAGTTTAAAGATGCATCACAAGCTTACTTTGAGATAAAAACTAGACGGAAATAAAAACCTCGGGGTGAAGTTAAAAAACGGGATTTAAAGGTGGGTTTGATTTTTCTAATATAAAAGAAAGAAACAATATTTATCTGGCGCAACAGGCGATGGTTTTCAACTGGGCCTTGACACAGGAGCATATTGATATCAATTTAAATAGTATTCAAACGGTTGAATGATGGAACATCTTAGAATTTTAATAAAATAAGATAAATAATAATCATTTTTGTTTCACACATTTTTTTATGTTTTGACTTTTGAAGCAAATTCATAAAATAGAAAGCGAGCAATAAAAATTATTATATCTGCATAGTAGAACACATGGAGTTCAGTGACCCTACAGAGCAGAACAGTATCAGTTCTCTCGCCAATCATTTGATTCTGACCGTCTAAACTCCATTAAATAAATAAATCAATACCCTTACTCTCAGTTCACATCTTGGAGCACCAAGAGCTAACTGAACACAATGGCATAAACATCGCCCGGAAATTCTCAGGCAGCATTACAATACGGACGCGGTACGTTCAAACATGTACAACTTGGAAGTACAGTCGGCAATAGAAGTAGCTAAAGGTGTAGAAAATTAATATCAAATTCTTGAAAGGAAGATACATGGATTCAAATTATAACGTCAAAACTATGATTTGAGAATATTGTAGACTTTTTAATATGTAACAAATTGTTCTTCAGTTATTGGCCAGCTACTTTTGTTGTTGACTGTACGGACTGTAAAGTTGGAGGTACCAACCGCTGAAACTATGGATTTCTGCATAAATACTGCCTTTTACTGAAGTGCTCTAGCGTTTTGCTTGCAATGATAAATAGTTCTATTCGCATAGAATGTAACAACGGACGTCTGTCTGTCAGAATTGGACGATGAAAAGTTTAGGTTTGCTTATGAATAACTAATGCATGAATACTATTTGAGGAACTAATACGTATTAGTATTAGTACAAGTATTAGTATATTATGAGGTGAATGAAATATGTCAGGATCTTACAACATGGAAATCCGTGGCCGCTGCCTACCCGTGAAAAGTGTAACCGTATACTTTTCTTCTCTATTGTATTCGTACGTGAGATCTAATAAAGTAACAATTGTTCCGTGGAAGAGTTAGATTGTTTGTTTGGTCAAAAGCGCTAATCTCATGAACTTTTGTATTGGTTAGTCTATTTATCGAGGAAGTTAATAGGCTGAGATATAAAACATTCAAAGTCCTGCCGGAAGAAGTCGCGGGCGGAAGCTAGTTAGATAATAAATTAGTAAAAGTAATACTATAGTTATGAAACATACCTACACAAAGTCCTATAACCGGAGCACTTAATAGCTCAATCTTCTGACTCCTTATGTCGAAATCAAAGAAACATTCCGTCCCATTTCGAACAAATTCCGCTAAGTCCAAACTTACTTGACATAACCATCACGTGCCCACTATAGCCATTGTGGAAACATCCTCACAATACATCGTAAGAATAAGTGGCATGCTTACCGTCTTGGATTATGCCCGGGTAATGGGCCAGCTAGGGCCATTACACTGAATCTCACACGGGTTCCGAATGTTTGTGGATTCTACATGTATGTGCAAATGTAATATTTTTATTCTGTCGCGTAAGTTTACCATAATTTATTTTTTATTGAATGACAGCAACGACTTATATGCCAGTATAGATCAACTTTGAAATTCGAAATGTATTTTAATTTGAAATCAGTACAACAATTCTTTATTTAAATATTACATAGTCAGGTGTAAGTATACCTATATTTATTTCTATTAAATGACAGTAACGAACTTATATGCCAAAGCTTTTTTCAACTTTGAAATTCGAAACATGAGTATTTTCATTTGACAGTACAACAATTCTTCGTATAATTATTACATAGTCATGAAATGGTACATTTAAGATTGGCGTATTGGCTAAGGGTGGCGGCTTTGATTCCCGCACAGGACAAAACAATATATTTTGCCGTCATTTCAGAGAAATTAAGTTGTGTACTACCTACATTCAAGAAATCGAACTCACCAATAACTCCAATGATATTTTATGTCTATGAAACGTACCTTCGCTACGATACAGGAGAAGTTCCTAGTGGGGGGCAACGACTAGCGGCGTTCGAAAAAAAATTGCAAAAATCCTTAATTTTCAATGTGAGCATAACATATAATATTAAGTTCAAGTTATCAAACAATACCTCCACAACAGTAAACATTAAGTACTTGTACATTGAACAGAAACTGTATCTTGGAAACAAATCAGCAGAAAACAAATGTAACCACAAATATAACTCGGGAAAGTCTGAAACATGTTCATGAACTTTGAAAATGAACTCTTTTTCATGAAATAAAATAACGGTGTTACAAGTTTCATTCAACTTGCTTCGGATGTGGGGTCCCACTGACAGCGGTTTTAATAATTCTATAGGACTCAATACCAGCGACTGGTTAGCTTAGCTTCTTAGTCTAGATAAAATAATGCAATACAATTTAAGGCAGTGCATCTAGGAACAATCATAATTATTGAAAGTCAATGGACAATACAGTCTGTCTAAAACAAGACTGACTAAATAGTTAGGATTTGAGTCCGACAACTGGTATTGCTCTTTATCACAAATATTGTAAATTAATCAACATAATGTGATTTGCTTCATCATTCCCTTGCCAACAATTTCAGGGAAAAGCGTACCTACCTCGCGTTACTGTAATGAGCAATAGAAATCATCGCGGCCACTGAGACCCCACCTCACTCCGCCCCGCAACACGACAGCAAGCGACAACAGAAACTCCAGCCGCAACAATCGCGAAGTACATACTTTATTATGTGTTCAACAAGAATTATGTACATACATCACACAAATACTCCGCGGTACTGTTTTAAAAGTTCAGATTTCGCCCGAATACTTTTGATGTTCTAATAAATTCTTCGCTTGGCACGTTTGATACGAAAATTCCATGGAATAAATTGGTATTGTAGGAATATTTGAAGTTAATTTTAGGTAAAAGCATCGATCGATAGGCATCGGGGTAAACTGTGGCATTCGATGGACATTTACCACGTGTCCATCACGTAGGTGAACACTTCATAATTTTGTTTTTTATTTGTTACATTATTATATAGGTATACAAAACTTCACTATTTCCCATACTAAGAAGTGATATATTGTTTCCTTTTATTTTCCTAGTAATCAATGTTCCTTTTTTATTAGATATTATTCAGCTTAAATTAAACGTTTCGATTCCTACATTACTACGGTTAAATAACATGGTATCGTATTAAAATTGCCTATTACTCCGAATCGGAAATCATATTTTAACTAAAATCGCAAAAACGCAGTACACCACACCGACCACTAATTATGTTAATTATAATCTACCAAATAACATGATTGATAAAAAGCTAATTTAATGACTTTAAATAACATGGAAAGCGACAAAATATTTCGAAATCCGGATATGCATCAAATGCAAAGAGATTATTCATGCATTTAATATCGCTACTGATTATTGGTTTAATATCATCGGTTTAAGTGATAAGCGGTCAGCGATTATAAAAAAGGTCTACAAACTAGTCACGTGATATCTTGTTTTATTAAACTTTGTCATAGAAATATTTAGTGTAACAGTAATAGATGACATGATAAGCGGAGTGGATAAGAGGTTGGGCTACAGCGCTAGGTGTTGCGGGTATGATTTCTGCACGATGCAATAATTTGTGTGATCCGCAGATGTCTGTCTTGAGTCTGGCCTTTGAGTACTTGGTTAAGTGTGTGTCATGTTTGTGTAACGCACTCATGATGAAAGATATTTCTTAGTATGGTACGACGGTTTAAAAAGGTCATGACGGTTTAAGAATGCCAAGGGCCTTAAGTACCGCCTTGCTCATAACAAAAGCATAAAATAAAAAAAACAGACAATACCTCCCACCAGGCAAAATAGACAGACTTATAAAACATTTTCATTCAGATAAACTAAGAACTTCCAAAGCAGGTGAAGCCACAGTATAGCTCCGAATCTCCAGTGTCACTCAGTGTCCTAGCCTTAACTTCATCAAGATAAGCACAAGTGAAAGGTACAAGATGTAAGGCACTCAAAGCGACAGAATAACGACGAAAAGAGAACTAAAATCAAGGTGTCGACTAACATTACGAATGTTCGAGAATTGGAATATTTTAGCTCTTTCGCTTTGAAACAAAACAGAAAAACGTCTCTAGAAATATTTCATATACCATGATAACGTCATGCATCCTTTTATCATGCTTCAAAAACTTGATTTCCCAAAGGATATCGGAGATGAAAACGCAACTTGTAGGATCAGAATCTTTCAACGTTGAAGAGGTTGGAACTAGACACGACCTTGTTCGTATATCATTCGTTTAGATTATTTGCGTTAACAAGAATTTTATGTAACAACCACTTATTTTATTATATTCAAGTGCCGGGTAAAATGGGGTGAACTGAAACTTAAGGCTGAGTGAAGACAAAGCTTTGGAACTGATTTTATAGCAAAAAGAGTATAGATTGTTACCATTAATATATTGACTCTGCTCATTGGTCTAGTGGCAGCCAAGCGACTGCTGAGCACAAGGTCCTGGGTTCAAATCCCGGGTCGGGCAGATTTATAGGGTTTTTCCATTAGACAATTTTTCTCAGTAGCAGCACGGATCAGATTTGTGCCCGGCTGATGGCAATAGGCTCGGGACTTATAACACAACTGGATGCATGTGGGTGTATGCCTATCCCTTTGGCAAATACAGGTGTGATGATATGTTACGTTTGATATTATCTCTCTGAGTCACCTTAATATCGATAGACAAGTAATAAAAACAAATCAATTCAAACCAAACATATCGCTGTCCGTTATAAATTAGCACTTCTAATTACCATGGAGTACAGTCACCTCGATTTGCGGCCAAAATATCGGACGCTTTGATCGCAAATATCACCAGCCAATTACGAAATGAACATTACTATCTAGATTAGTTTGTTAATAACATTTTAATGATAATTGAATGCAGAAATGACATGTGGAGAGTGATCTCCTAATTTATAACCTAAAATATCTATACAAGAATTCTATTCTTATCTGTTGTAGACACAGCCCTACTAATATTATAAACGCGAAAGTTTGTAAGTATGGGTGAATGTTTGTTACTCTTTCACGTAAAAACTACTGAATTGATTTGAAATTTCATATGGAGGTAGCTGACACCCTGGATTAACACATAGGCTACTTTTTATCCCGAAAAAATGTAGCGGGTAACACCGCGGGGCGCAGCTAGTAATCATATAATTATGTTTGGGGCCCATGGTTGGGAATATAAGTATTTATGAAGAGGTTTTTCTCTGCGTGCAGTACATACGAGATTACATTGAATGTAATTGTAATGACAGTTTAACATTTCATTCAGTTTCAGTAAAATGTGTCAGAGACAGTTAGAAAATAGGAAACAATTTTATTAAGTGTTGTTATATCTGAAAATTTGTGCATACAAGGTATATTGGTTGATCCAAAAACATTTATTTCTATCGCCAATGACCTCACGTCATATGAAAAATATCAAACATTTTTGTTTATTTTGTAACATCATATTTTTTTGTAACCTTTTGCGAGCAGGCTCTGTAAACAGAAAACGTCATTTTAATTTTCCAAAAGTCCAAATAGACAGTTATACACTTCATTCGTATTACATAACTCTTTGATGTATGAAAAGTAAGATGAACCCAAAATTATCTTGAAATGGAAAAAAAATGTTCGGTATATCGCTCTTTGATCTCCAGTGGATTAAACATTCCCGAATGTTCCATATTTAGGTATCTCCTTTCGTAGGGATTAAGCCAATTTCCCGTATGAAGCAAAAAATTAAACGTCAATATTTTCGGGAGAAAGTATTTGTTATATTCTTTACTTAAATCCTTTTCGGGTTGATTAGCATGGGATGTATTTGGGTTATAGGGCTTAGGGTAAGCTTTTAACAAGCCACGCCTTTTTCTGGGAGGGCACGCAGTTACCACGGATAAATGATGGCTACGATCCTGGCTTACCTCAAAAAGCTTTTATAAGAACAGAATTAGTCTTCAATGGATTTAGGATTCATGTAATGACTCATATAGTGGATACATTATAATTTGAACGATAGTACAGTTGTTCAATAGTAGACGTCTTCCAGCTGATAACGATGATAATAGTACATAATTATGTACATAGTATGTGCAAAAAACCTATAGGATTAAGTCCATAATTTCAGCACCAGAACCACGTCAAATGAGTCTAGCCCATAAACTCCAAAACCAACATTAAAGTAAAATACATAAGCAGAACTTATATTTATGAACACCTGCACTACTCAAACTACACATTACACCGATCGATACCACGATAAGTGCTTCTCAATTGCCAACTAGGTAGCACCGACAAAAACTTCCAACCGGCACGCCATTCTCGTCTATACCTATTAACATATAAAGATTAAAATCGCTCTTACATAATGGCTTACAGCTGAGTCTCGTAACTATTACGACCCTCATTGGAGCGAAATAAAGGAAGTTCGTGCCTCCATGACCTTTGTAAAGAATTCCGTTACAGCTAATAAAAGTACACGGGGAGTAAATAACAATGAATGACATACGGCCTGGAAGTTCGATATACATACATGCTATTAACGGCCACACGCACAAACATAAAGGTATAATGGAAATTAGAATGCGTGTTTTGGTTGTGTAGGTTTTGCAGTGAATTTTCTCAATAACCGCGTCCTCCTGACCGCCTTTGAACTGGGACTAGCCAACTTTGCAGGAGATGTTAGAGTGCACAAGTGTGTAGGCAACCACAGATGCAGCCTCTATTTCCTCATCCTCATAGGGTAAACCAACCGACCGCTATAGTACCAGCCGCAGGACAAACCGCTTAACGTGCTAAGCGTGACAAAGAATTAACGGGTCTTTATGTGTGAATAACCGTAGTTTACGAAAGACCGCAGTAACAGCTTCAAATCACTGCTCATCAGGCCTCCGCGCTTAAATCTTGTATTCCTTTTATTATTTACCAGTTTTTTTCCGCGGCTTTGCCCGCGTTAAATACCCTATGTCCTTTTTCGGGTCTTAAACTTTCTACGTGCTAAATTTCATCAAAACCCATCCAGCGGTTTAGTCGTGAAGGCGTGACAGACAAACAGACCTTCGCATTTATAATAGTAGTATGGATGCAAGATTAATGTTGAACATAATATTCTCGCACTCATTGGTATCTTTCAGGTATAAGACCCAAAAAATGTTCTAATGCAACTACGGAAATTATGGCATATTATATATAGGCTTTTAAATAATCAGCTGTTTGTGTAACCCGTGTGACACGATACAAGTGCTTCAGCTGGAATCACCTTGTGTGACTCACGTTCCTTCAAAGTGGCGCTCATTATTTTTTCCACCTACATGGAGGGTAGTTACGTGGTATCGTTAGAGGTAAACGTCATTGTTATGACGTACTTCCATTAGTGGTTTCATGGCTATATTGAGGTGACGAGTAGATTCGTGGAGTTTTGGACTTGGAGTATCCTCACATATGGTAACATTGCTTGAATTCGGCAGAGGCGTATCCTACTCCCACATTTCGTCGGTTATGTAATAGCTCCCAATATGGGCAAGCCTCTTGCTCCCAGCCTAATGTAACGTATTTCATTAGTCTAAAGTTTTTTTTTGCTACCGCGCGGACCGGTCGACTTGCAAGGTTAAACCGTGCTCACTGCGGTCAGTCTTGTGATGGGTGACCATTTTCACATGTCAAGACCACTCCGTGCTTCGAAAGGCACGTTAAGCCGTTGATCCTCAGCCTGATGTCTCTCCCGACGTATAAGTCTACCGTTCCATCGGACTATGACACGAGGATAGGGAGTGCAGCTGTGTTTGTGTACATACTTATGCACTATAATAATATCTCCTGCGTAGTTGGGTAGTCTTAGCTGAGCAAAGCCGCCGTGACCAAAATTATTATTATATTAATCTTATATTTGTACAGAAATGTTAAGCAACATAACTATAACTTTCATGCCATGTTTTAACAAGAACAATATTGCATCATTACAAAAGCAGGCGTCAATGTACACAGCTTCCTTTTTTTAATCCGTCACGTTGATGTCGCTTTTTACCTGCGGTACCTCATAAAAATAATGACGTCTTGTATCCTGTATTAGCCCGTTTGGTGTGAAACGCTGTGACGTAAGCCCGCCGGGTTAAGCTTTTAGAACATGTGTGAACGGAAGTTTACTACATATTTATGGGTACAAAAAGTACCATTACAACTTATCTGGTATGTGTTTTTATCTTGGTTTATTGGCCTTATTGCAAAATGTCTAGGCACGTTTCGAATGACCCTAAATACGATCTTTTTGACCCTAAAAACTAGTAGTAATATTAAACCTTCTTCTTCTATTTTGTATGTTTTATAAAAGACGTATACAATATAACTATAATATATTTCCTCATTTTAGTTTTTTGTTTTCTGAATACGATGTGTAAATAAAGAACAGAAACTTATTTTGACCGCTATTAATGAAAAGTAATTTATAAACCAATCAACGATCTTCAATTTATTAGCAAATTAAAAAAAGAAAAATAAATATGCCACTGACCTACTTAGCTCATCCTACCCACCACGTGTACCATTTCCTAAAACACAACCGACAAATCTCCACAAAACGAAACGATTCGAACCCATTCTCTCAATAGCTGTAATAGACTGCTTTCAGCACAAAATAATTATACCCTCCCTCATAAAGCCCACTGTACTTCAAGTAAGTATCATCTCAAAGCCATATGCAAAACCTATTGAACTATAAAACGAGGTCAAAATGATCGCGCTTTTCCAAGGAAATTTCCGACCTACGTGTAATATTTTTTTCTTTGAAGCGTTATTTTTTGTCGACGTAGAGATGTAGTTAGGTCCCGTAAGTAATTTTCGACGTGAGCGAGGCGAGCGAAAAGCGCTGGCGAAGATGATCGATGACGCAACAAAACATGTTGCGGTGTTTGTGTTAGGAGCGGTAGCGGGAGCGGGAAGCGGACTTCTTCTTCGTATCGGCATGAGCTGTGTCATAGGAAACAAGTCTTGCTCATACCATAGTATAGAGATTGGCCTGTCAACAAATATGGTAGCGAGGTTGACCGCACAGTATGCGCCGGACGTGCACGTGGAGGCTCTTTATCTGCACCCCAGCGATAAGAGGC
The DNA here is from genome assembly GCA_946251915.1 of Abrostola triplasia. Lineage (NCBI taxonomy): Eukaryota > Metazoa > Arthropoda > Insecta > Lepidoptera > Noctuidae > Abrostola > Abrostola triplasia. The sequence goes on from OX276438.1 coordinate 809,648, forward strand.
ATTTTTAGGGTCACACCGATCAGGGTTTTGAATGGGTCCATGTCTGTTTTTGATAAATAGGTTACAGTTTTCCTTGTACTTTGAGACCGTTACCATGGGAATTTATCTTGTGCAATACTTAAATAAAGATAAAGTAAATACTTTTAATGCGAGTATACCTTATTAGCAAGTAAGCCAAGAGTCAACTTCGGATAATTTGTATTCCATATTTTAGTTATCTACTTACACATAACATAAATAACTTTGTCAGTCTACTGTGTATAATAAGACACTTAAAGTCTACTTTTATTTTTTTCTAACCGTATTAGATTTTTTTTTCTAACAGTATATTGTACGATTTTTATAAACGTTATCCTTCTACAAAAACATATTTATTCGTTCAATAATTCACTCACTATAAAGCAAGAACAATACCAATTACTCTGCATTGGTAGATACTCAAGTAAAAAATACGTTTCCCGTCTTCCTTATTATCATCAAATTACCTTTCGTCCTTGCCATCCTCAATTATAACGCTATTAATTAACCCGCTTAAAGTTCATCCCTTATCCCATCCCCCGGGAGCCCGTCACGCGATGTTTACACCAAAATGTCGTGTTGAATATTGAATTTCGAGTTAGTTCGCATTAAGTAAAGCCGTAAGAGGCCTGTCGTGCTCTCACGAAATTCCCAACAATTGTGTGTTTTTATCAGAAAAACTGGATACAATCTGTACTGGCAACACTGGTAGAGAAAATATGAGCAAGACCAGTAAGTGTTGAAGAGGATTTCTCTGAAAATTACGAGTATATCCACGCAAAAATTCCTTTGTAGTTTCAAGGCAATTGTATTGTTGGATATTTATTCAACACGTAACGCTGTCTGCGAACTTTTGTACGAAAAAATCCACATTACAGCTTTATCAAAGAAGGTGTTACAGAACTAATACCATCCGCCAACCAAACAAAAACGAGTAAAAAACCTCGTACATTTTCAATTCATAGCGCAGACGTAAAAACAGTTTATTCACGAAATAACGGGCGGACACCGCCCACTTCGCCGTGCTAGATAAATTAAAATAAAAAAAAATAAAACACCAACAAAAATTCGGAAGCACTTTATATGAACCCCCGTTTATCCGCGTCTGGTACGGCCCATGAGATCGTAAATTACGGCCGGCGAGCCATTTTTGGCACCCATTTTTGTACGGCCGTGTATGGCCAGGGAAATTTTACGGCTAAAATTCAATAGATAGTAACTAGATTTGTACAGGGACAAAATACAAGAGTAGATCTCATCTTTATCAGATGACTATAAGTCTATACATATAAAATTACTTGGAAGGTAAACGTTACAAATACTAGATATTAATTTATTAAAAATACTGTAACAGCCAGCAATATCAGTAACTTAAACAATTGCTTTCCTGGAATTGCCTTTGGAAAAATATAGATGTGTCTGATGAATGACATGAAATATTTTTATTTTATTATCTTTGGGTTGTTATTTAAAATTTTCAGATGTTTCCAATACTTTTGCCCTCTTATTTATCAACGAGGATAATACCTGTATTACTTAAACCTGTCCTAATTCTATTGACATCTCTATTCTCTAACAAACGCAAACGACAGTGACAGGTATAATTCAAATCCATGGTCTAAAATGTTTTTTTTTTATGAATATATATAATTATGTTTAATCTGGGTGCAGTGAACACTGATCGGTGAATCGTCTTTATATAGTAGCGGTCTTAGTTAAGTACCGGGTAGTAACTTAAGCTAGAAACGGTTGGTCTACTTTTACGTGACCAAAGGGCTGGCTTGTTATCAGCCAAGGAATTAGCATTGCCATTCAACGTGGCAATGTCGCCAGACTTTTGGGCACCCTACCAGTCGACAGCGATGAGGAGGATGCTTAATTTAAGGACTTAGATGCTTATTTTTTTAATTTTCATGAGCTGGTGACGCGGCTTGGCAACGAGCCGAATTGAATCCGATACACGACAACAAATAAAATTGTATACGTAAGTAAATCTGATACTAATAATAATACAATAAATAACACTAACATATAGTATATAATATGGATCACAGAGTTATGATAGTAGAATTGACGTGTTGTTTAGAGTGCTGTAACACGAAGATCGGTTGCAAGCTACGGTAGTGCCGCCGGCGTAGTACTTGCTACGACGTAGCAAGTATTTAATCGCGTTCACGCCACCTATTTATTTAAAGTAAAGTAAAGCGCGTTGTCACAATTATGTAATCATTTACCATTTGATAATATTATTATGATGAAATGAAAAGTGCTAGTAACTAATTTAATATTTCGTTTTAACATTCAGCCAGCCACGTTTCTAATTCTCAGTTACAGAAAGTACTGGATTTTTTACACAAATTTATAACTATAAATTTAAACAATCTTCTAGAAGTTCATTTGAATCAAATTAAAAAATACATAATATAATCTTTCAAATACATAAGGATAAATATGACTCAAAACAAGAACAACAAATCATTTCTCAAACAAACTAAATTTCGAAATTGCTGCAAACACGGTTTAGCATATGCTATTTCTCGCTGCATCTTGCAAATACATAATCCCGGGACAGAAACATGCAGGGGAATGATCGATGACGTCACTCACGCTACTCCCGGGATTATTTTAACACCCATCCCGGTTCAGGTGCTCAACGCGTCTAATTTTGAATGGATTACATATCCATCAAATTTTATGCTGATATGTATAAAAGGATAATGTGTTTCCTCATTATCGTGTGAATTAAATTATGTTTGGGGAATAAAATGTGGGATTATTACTGATGCATAGGTTCGATGATGTATTAACTATTCTTCAAAAAAGTGACAATTTGTTTGGGTTTTAGGACCTAGTTGAAATTAGAGCTATGATTTCTAAACTTCATCACAACATGCAACAGCATGCCTTTAAATCACTTCCAGTTTGACCATCTTTTTTCGTATCGGCATGAGGCATGTCTTGGGAAACATGACATCCGTTCACACTGGGTGGACCGATGATATCGTAGCAGACAACCTGTGGATGCAATGGCAAGTTGTTGTTCATTGTAGCGTTCTAAGGGGTCTCCCCCTTTGTCCAACAGTGGACGTTTTCCGACTAGTGATAATGCGATCGAAATTCCATATCTCGTCGTAAAACAAAGGCTTTTCCTTCGAAAGAAGCTAATTTTCTTTCTACACATAGTCTCTTAAAAACTTTCACTTCAAAGGGGCACTGTTCAGAAGAGTCTACAAAAATATCTACGTACGAATGTAATGGCAGTTTGCCAATAAGCTAATAAGCCTCGTTCTGTCCAATTTGGGACTCGGACCTAATTGTAATCGGTGGGATAACAAGATGGTACTTAGGTGTACAGATATTACGGTACTAATGTACCGGTATTATTCTAGATTAGGGATGGGAAAGGAAAAAGAGAGAGTTCCCATATGAGTGCATTGAATTAAAAAAAAAGTATTATTACACACTACACAGGTTTTACATTCATCATTTTGTGGAGGACGTGATGTGGAGTTTCTCCAACGAAAAGGGAAGAACTTCTGAGTAGTGGTGTTCCTGGTGGGCCGCGGCGTCCCACTTCTCAACTCCGGGCGGCTGTGTATACTATAAGCGATTATTTCGCAATCGTGATGCAGGATTAGGAATGTCATTCGGCCATGACATATAAATGCAGTACTAACTGCACAAATTGAGTCTTCAAAGAATTCTTCTTCTTCGTATCGACATGAACTAATAGCCACATGGAAATAGGTCAAGTACTGGTGTAGAGATTGGTCAGTTTAAAAGGACGGTAGCGAGGTTGACCGTCCAGGGTGCGCCGGACGTACTTAAGTATCGTCACTCGTGGAAGCTCTCACTTGCAGCCAGGCAAGTAAAGAGTCCCTTGTCAAAGAATAAGTATATTACTCAAAATTTTGCTAGATGCTGATGATGTTATGCTAACTGTAACAAGCAACAAACTAAAACTATGAAATAGTATTCAAAAACTTTCGTGGTCTTCTACTCTACTACCTATTCTCATTCTTTAATCTCACTTTAAACATCTCGCTAACGTTCATGTATAAAAGATCACTGACTGTCTGAAAATTGATATATTTTTAGGCATTTTAAGCGTATCGGGGTCGATCCATCATCTGCTAAATGAACGTTGAATGATTTTACACGCCCACTGAATCCGTTGCGGTATATTTTTCAATTTGTTCTTGCTTTACGCTCTATTTGCTACAGGATAAGCAGGGTTTATGTTATGTTTTATAACAACCTATGAAACTCAAAAATGTTGGTGGAACAGATTGTTTGCGCTGTGGGTTTAAGAATGATGTACTAATGGAGTGTGTTTTGACTGCAATGTAACTAGGAATTTTATCGGAATTAGATGCAAAATACGAGAATTTTATCAGACCATCTTTCAATAAAATTAATTTGATCAGCGTCACGAGAATACCAGACTTTTAGTGGCAGTGTTGTTAAAAAAATTGTCGCTTTAAAATGATTTTCAATATATGAATCAATCGCTTATCGCATGGTTAATGAACAATATGGTGTCAGAGTTTAAATCGCCTATTGTTTTAATTGGCCTCTGATATGGCTTTACACACCGTTGAAAAATACCTCAGGTATACGATTTTCTCATGATGCTTTCCTTCACCGTTTTAGCTACTGATAACTGATTTATAATAAGCCATTACCCATACACTGACCTCATGTATTTGTTTTTGGTGTACAATAAAGAGAAATCTATATATCTATTTAAGCACAATATGAATTCGAAAAGACATTGGTGCGTGCCGGGGTTAGAACTTGCGATCTTCGACTTGGCAGTCCAACGCTCATACCACTCAGCTATCAGTGCTTATAATATTATCACTTGAATGTTTAAAACAGTCTTATTCTTTAAACGTCTCTTCTCAACGTCATTCTTGTCATGCTTTTATAAATGTATACGCTCTTACTTGTCAAATATAATTTAAGGTTACTTGACGCTATCTTGACGCGAATAGCCTTTACCTGAAACAAACAAAATAAATTGAGTTTAAATTTAATCTCAGTGACGTTTCAGCGGGATAAAATGTACGGTATTTACATTGCTTCAAGACATTTTTACAAAGGAAGGTTTATAATGAATAGTATGGTAAGTTGTTCGTTTATTGTGGCGTTCTATGGGTGAGGCTGATGATGGTGATAAATATGGATATACCTATCCAAAACATTGCCAAACACTTGAACCATTTTTAACAAAGGAGAGAACTACATACTCAGTACCTAGTAGTAGTTATAGGGATGCATCTAAAACACGATATCATAAGATAAAGTTTCAAAATGCTACATCTATATTTGCAGAGTATTTAGGATTCTTATAATAAATATGACTAGTATCCAAAATTCTATAACCTTCCGTGTATATTATCATACATTCTATCCAAGTCTTAGCTCAGGTGTTTGTTTCCTATTCTTGCAGTAAGTATTACACTATTGGTTTACGACTGCTTCGGTAGTCTAGTGGTCGATAAGCGTGACTGCTGAGCGTGAGATCCTGGGTTCGAATCCAGGGTTAAGCAAAGTTACACAGTGGTGCCACGCCCTATGCTTTGCAAGTGGCTTGGGGATAGCAGTATTCGAGGTGAATTTACAGAAGAGGCTGCTGTCTATCTTCTAGTATTGGCCTTAGTCGCCTCCTACGACATCCATGGGGAGGTGCTGAACTGGTCTGGTTTTCCACGGTCAATTACGAGTAGCATTACGAATTTCCAATTTAAATAAAATAGTAGGTATATCATTTAAAATGAAAGGCTTACAATAAAGAATACTAATTTCCCCTCGTTCAAATCCGATCAGCAAAAACATTTGAGGGGAAACAAAATAATTTATGTATGTAAAACCTATCTCCAAGTATAATTGAGGAACAAAATTCAATTTACAATTCAGTTTCGATCAAACACGAGAATCGAATAATAGACGTTTGCTTTAGAAAACTGTTATTTGAAAGATTTAATATGTTTCTATTTGTTTGTAAATAACTATAATGAATACAATAAGTTTGAATTAATTGGGTTTATGTTAAACTTCTAGTTCGTTTTTTTTAAGTGTTTGTTTTAAGAGTTATTTTATAGTAACATGGATTTTTGTTCTAGTGTTATTATTTTACTATAATAACTTTCGTGAGTGTTATCGATATTATTTACTATATTATATTCCGGTTTTACTCACGGGTGTAACTCGGAGTTCGGCTCACAACTCTGCCGCGTATCCAGCTTATGAATAAGGGCTCCGGTCGAGTCCGAAACTAGTCGGGCATTCCCGAATACACCCGTGAGTATAACCGGAATAGTAAATAATAGTGTTATTATCAATATCTTAAAGCACAACTTTCGTCAAAATCACAGTTTTTATGCAGAAATAAAAACCGAATAGTTAGGTTGTCTGGAACTGTTTTAGACTTATAATTACTTAGTCGATTTTTCACGTTTGTGTTGTGAATTTTTATCGGTAAACCTCTATTAATAAGAAAGTACATTTTCTTCCCAAAAAAGCTTAATAATAATAATTGCTTTAATTTAACTTTTATATTGCTACCACTTAACCAGTGAATAAAATAAATAACAAAGTACATGACTTTATCTCCTAAAACACAGCGAACAAAACCTCAAGTTACAAAAGTACTGAACCAGGCCAGATATTAGGCCGAATACCGATAATAGAACCGTGTTGTACGAACAAACCTAATAGCTTTTTGTTGGGGCCTGTTCTAATTAGCTCCAGCCTCTTGCTACATGAACGATCCCTGGCTACACAAGATATGTTCAAACAGAAGTGCAACTCGATTCAAAATCACAGGCGGTTACTATGAGGTTGCATTGCAGGTCATTTGCCGCTGTGAAAGTGAGATGCCACTACGTGCAGTGTAATAGATATAGAAGCTCAACTCTATTCAAAATCAGCGGGGTTACTATGACCTGCAATGCAAACTCATACTAATCCCGTAGAAATAAAAAGAAAGTTAATAGTAGACTATTTTTTTTCTCAAATATTGATACAACATTATATAACGCCTGTATTTGAAAGGATAGGCAGAAGGCAAATGTTAAGATATAAAAAAAATATTTGAGCGAAATTCGGTTACGGAATCTTCTAAGAAACTTTGATGGAATGATTGAAACTTTCTATTAGAAAAAAAACGGGCAAAACTAGAAGATGGTTAAACAATATGGCCGAATATTGCAAACACAATTTTGCTAATTGATTTCAAATTATAATCACAATCAATATGAAAATAGTGCAATAATTGAGACAATCTGTCACAGCTGTCGACAAATTTCACAATTAATTCAATAATATTGCAGCCTTAGTACCTAACTGTTCATCGCATGTTGGTCTACTGAATTGACCTATCTTGTGTTGGTTATAAACAGGCCCTCACTAATAATGGACAAAAGTTTTGTGGGTAGTAATGTAAATAGATTTTCCTTATCTCAACTATTGGTCATGGTTCGGGTGTGCTAATGCGGGATGTTTATCATCTCGATGAAATTGGTGCGTCCAGGAAATTGGAATGTAATGATGTTGTAGATTACTTCCTTGATAAAGCAGTTACATTGTATTTTTGTTAATTTGGTGCTATTATCTATTCGTTTATATGCAACATGTGTTTTATAGATATGTGTTATAGATATAAACTAACACTGTGTTTTGCTCTAGGTCCTCTAAAAGAATATTTTCAACTTTCCGTCTTAAAGTTTGATTGTGTACACACAAAATAAACAAATAGGTTGTGCCTGAATGTTATAATATTCCGGTGGTCACAAAATCATCTAAAAATGGGATTTGAGCAAAGTGATATTGATAGTAATGATTTGATGAAAAAATATTTTATTAGCCTATTTTGTTTTCCACTGCTAGGCATAAACAATGAACATGCACACCTTATTATTCCTAATTAATTCCAACTCGCTCACTATAAGTATATATATTATTTCGGTAAGCTCCTATCATCATACTCATAACTCTTCTAAAAGTCTACATTAAAAATGATTGCCAAACCATTATGGAAATGCGGAACAGAAAGTGACATAAACTTGAAAACAACATCATAGGAATACATGTTTGCGGAATTTTCTCAAACAAGATGCCGAAGGAAATCCCCGTCTTTACCCAAAAGTATGTTTGGACGGCATTGTTTTGTTACAAAATTAAGCCCATTTCATTCTTTTAAAAACTTTTTATGGCGGATATGCATTTATAATGGGTCCCATTTTGTGGTGGAATGTTACGGCAATATGGAAGGAATGGAATATTCTTTTAGTCATTCTTGTCCCTTAGTATGAATTTTACGTTGAGGAAGCGAGACGCTGCAATACACTTCACGAACGTCTCGCTTTCATAACGGAAAATTTCCTGTTCAAAGAGTTAATTGTAAGGGAGCTGGATAGAGTAATTAATTTTATTTTTAAAATTCAGATTTTCAAAATGTATAAAAGACACTTTTTCCATAATCCTGTGGATCGTTCAGTACATACACCTTTTGCAACCTTTATTCTATACTGCCGCAATCTTCACTCTAGTAGCCTATATTCAAGGTCACAACTATCGCTTTAAGCCTTTACTGTCCCACGCTTACCAAAGGTCTCATCCAATGCTATACTCTTCCTTTGCTCTGGAGTTAGTTCAATATTTTCTTCGGCGGTCTACCGCAAAGTTATCATCTTCATCGGTTTACACAACAGGGGTCAGACCATTTCCCACTTTCCAGATACCCGTGAATCAGGTAGCACGCACGTACAAAGCTCAAATACCTCCTAGAGTCATTCACACCAGGCTGGAATAACAAGTACAAACTCTATGCGAATATGTGTCTTTCTAAAATATAACCTGGTTAAAGCACATCACTTCTCATATTCTTGCGACAAAATTAAATCCTTCTTGCCTAAGGCTTCAGACAATTTAATAACAAGCTAAGGATTTAGGTGCCTTGTTCAAAGTGATTTCAGAATAGATCTCTGCAGGTTACTGTGTCAAATTTAATCCTTTTCCTCGGAATACCAAATGTAAGTCATCGTACCTATTTTTTTTTGTATTTCGAGCTGGACTTCTTAAAATAAAATTGGTCTATTGCAGCTCACAACCGAGAGGAATGGAGGAAGGAAATGGAGGCCTTTTCCTTGCAGTGGGACGATCATGGCTGAAATAATAATAATAATAATTTCCTATTTTTGGTCCATAAAATGTATGTAGACGGTAAATGATTGGTCATGCTGGTTTTGTCCATCGTATTGTGGGGAGGCAACCTCTTAATTTCCTCCTAGATTGTCTAGAACAATGTTGCAAAATCTTCTGTTTATATTATGGTAGAGTGTTCATTCAGTTTAAATATTCCTCAGTTCACTTTTCGGCTTGTCTTATATTACAGGGGACTCAAGCCAAAATAAATCTCATCACGTCTTCTTGTGGCACAAGTTGAAGGTTTTACTTAATTATAAATTTACTTTTTATGTTATATCGTGGTCACATTGATGTCAGATGACAAGCGGATTGCGTAGGCTGTTAAATTATTATTTCTGATTCATTTTAATGAGTCCCAATTATGCGTGCTTAGCGGGGTATTGTGATATACTTGCTTTTCTGTTTTGTATGATATTCTGTGTATATAATATATCGTATTCCACGAATCTGTATTGTAACAAACACCCACATTTAGTCATTACATGTGAAAAACATAATAACTCCCTGAAAGGGACGTATAAAAACATAGACTAATACCTAACTGTATGTTTCGACTTTTAACATCTCAGTCTGCCCTTAACCATAAATCCTGCAAAGGGTTTTTGAAATAAACAAAAATAAGGGTTTTGTTTTAACTTCTATTATTATAATTAATATAGGTACTTACAAATTTAATAAATACAAAGCACCGCACGATATAACAAGAGTACTGCTACTCCAAAAATACATTACAACATATCTACAATGGTAGATGTACATCTACTAATTTTATATGAAGAACACTATAAATCGATGACGAAACAAACACGGTCAAAATCATCCTCACTTCCAATAATTACATATCATTATGGATTAACGTTCTTTCTCACACATAAAACTATAAATTATAATCTACCTACACCGCGCCGCACGCCGGGTGAAGATTAGTGGACGAATTAGTCAACATTATCATCTCTGTATTGGAATATTAATCCTAGTCCGCCATTTTGAATCTATCAGCGCGTTTATAAATTAGATTTTAAGCGGGTTTGGCTAAAACTCTGGAATAGTGATTGAAAGGTTAAAATATTAAACCCAATCGTTGCAGAAATAGATTTTAAACCTATGATACGACAGTATATTAATTTTAGATTAGGGATATTTTTATTTCGACCAATAGAAGCAGTGAAGCACCAATGCCTTTTCGAATTCATGTGCGTACTATAAATTAGTTATCAGTTGCCTAAAACGGTGAAGGAAAACATCCATAGGAAACCGGCACACCAGTGAGATTTTTCAACGGTATGTAAAGCCATGTCAGAGGCCTACGGGTGGTTTAAACTCTGACACCAAGTTGTTCATCAACTATACGATAAGAAGAAGAAGAATTTGAGCACTGGCTGATATTGTGTGTATTTCGATGTCTTTTCACTTTATTTCTTCAACATTGCTGACTCATAAACCGCCTGGCTTCATTTACTAGTTACAATAGGTCTTTACTAACATAAAACTCATAGAAAAACAAAACTAATCTCAATTCCTAGAACCAGCTTCACAGTCTAACAAAATGTTACCATCAATTATGTAAACGCTTTGGACAACTGCTTACTGTTACTCTAAATACTTGTGAGTTTTCTTATTCTGTGTAATTGCCTCGTAATTTTTCTTCTTTAGTTTGTTTAATGGCCCGGAATAAACGCTTTTGTAAAAAATAATTACCTACTGAAATGTTATTTGGACCTTTACAGATGACTAGAATTGCCATTGAAGAAGCTAACAGCAGAGTACCTTGTTTTTAGATCTTTTAGCTAAGCGCGACTGTCAAACACGAGGTCCTGGGTTCGAATCCCGGGTCGGTCAAAATCGGCTGGGTTTTCCATTAGGTAATTTTCAATAACATTGCGGCGTCTGGATTTGTACCCGGTTAATTGCAATAGGCTTGCCCCCAATCACCTATTGTTCAAAAAATAGTATATATAAAGTAAGTTTAAGAAAATATGTTTTTTGCAAAGTTTTGAATGGTAATTATCTATTTGAAATAGTCGCAAGGTCAAAAATACTTTAATTTTTGGGTTAATATTTTAACCTACCTAAAATATGCTTGAAGATATTGATAAGCTTGAAATGTTACTGTTATCAAGTAAATGAAATGAAAATAAAAGGGAATCTGAGCAACAAAACGTGATGATGATAGATTGTTCCGGATTAGGATCCCGAGGAAGCTTTACAATCCATATTTTTATGAAGAAAAACGAGTAACATTTATCTTAACGCTATGTACTCGCGATTTATCTAAGTACGGAGTCTTTAGTCTTGATTCTCCTTTTTTTTATCTTTATCATCATCGCCATAATCTCAGCCGAAAACACTACTTCTATTTGCCTTACCAAATTGTAGTTCAAAACTTTAATTAATATTTCAATACCACCTTTGTTTCGTCCAAGTTATGCGATCTAAACATAATCGATTCTTTCAATAGGATAATACATAATAAAAGCACCATCTACATAGCCAATTAACACGGCATTATCAATCAACGAAATACCTTTGTTTTCCTTTACTCCGGCCAAATATTTTTTCTTCCCAAAACACATTAGTCTTATATTCTATCCTTAGTTCCATCTGCCAGACCACTCGGCTGTTAAATCCTTGCTGATAAATATATCACTAGAATAATCCTTCTTACGACTGGACCAGTTCGAGAAACATACGCGAACAATTACAATGGTATGGATAAGATTAATCAAGCAAAAACGACCCTTAACGGTCTGCGAGACAAAGCCTTAAAGGATTAAAATCGCTCGAGCGTTTTATTGTTTTCGGATATCCTGACATACCGCAGGGTTGGGTTTCAGTGCAACTGTGAAGCGTAAAGAGGATTGTGAAATTTAGTAAAATAATTTAATTAGAGAGGGAATTTCACATATTTGTGTGGAAGGTAAGGAGATTTGCTTAGTTTAGTGTGTAAGCCTTCTCTGAATGGTAGCTCGTTTATGTTACATGTTTCAATGGCTTTATTCAGGTCTATGGAATATGATGTACGCCGTAGTAATATATTTGTTTAGTACATTCCTTAAAGACTATATTGTGATAAGTTTCTTTTATTTTAATTTAATTTGGTGTTAAGGATATAAATTTGACCAGATTCAAGTTGTAAAATCTGGTTAAAATCGCATCCATTTAATCCGAACATAACATTTAAGCGAAGCGAAATTGGTAAGACAAATAGGACGTAAGATTTATGGGCCGCTTTATTGGAATTTCCATTTTTTTTTGTAGACTGAGCAGCATAAGCCAAAATTCAAACTCGCTGATTGGTCAAGAACAAATTCAAGAAGATGACTGAATGGACTTTGCAGAACAAATATTAATTTACCAAAGATCAGTAGAAAGCAAAACAGAAGGGCTCCTCAAAGACTAATTTAACACAGATCAGTCACAGAGGCGCAGTTGTACAAACAGTTAATTTCGTCGCTATCAGTACACCCGACCTTTACGGTAAACGGCGCATTAAAATAACGAGTTGGATAAAAGAGAGACAATTACCAACATTTACACACGATCCCTGTATTTACACAGCTGATAATTTCAGGGAGCACCGTTTTTGACAATGAACTTGGTTAAACCGGCGTCGAGTTGGCTTTATTTTCTTTTTTTTGCGACCTACTAATGTGTCGTTATGGGGATAATACTGTTGGGCTTCAAATAGGGTTGAGTTGGTGAGGCGCGATGTTGGAATTTAATTCTGGTTGGAAAAGTATCTCTCAAAATAAATGAGTGTCAAATAATTGGGTTATTTGATCACCTTATGGATCTTGTTCTTCTGAAACTGATAAGCTAACTCTTTTATTGAGATTCCCTTTTCTAAGTCTTCTAATACCAAGTAAAATATGTTTTTTCAAAACAATTTAAAATGTGAATTCCACTTCACTCAAGTCCATTTATAGCCATAAATATCAGTCATAACCACAATCATGCGCACTGCAGACAAAAAGCAGCATTCCTCTGACACGCCCAGAAAACAACAAGTTTTACTCTCTCTTAGTTTTGTAAATACACCCTTCAATATAAACCTTAATGAAGCTATGCTATTGATCATGACAAATCTGCATCACTGATCTTTCACCTCATCAGCCTTCAGGGGTACGCAATAATGGCGACAGTCTCGACTTACGTCATTCGAAACTCAATTATACCCCACACGCGGAATCGACGGGTCGTGTATAATTATTCATAGAAATACAAATTTTGGTAAATTAATTTACTTCGGGTTACTTCGGCTGGCCCCGGTTAAGTTCGGGACACTGACGAAGCGTTTGATTGTTGTAGAATCCTCTTATGATACTGAAATGGTAATGTGTCGTTCACGTATCCAAACGAAGTGGTTCATTCAGATAATGGCATTATACCTAAGTAATTTGTACGTTTGGCATTAATATAATATGATTATTGTAAAGCTGAAAACATAATTTGTGTTTTGTTGCGTAAACCAATCCGTGGAATTGTGGATGTGATCAATAATCTGAGAAATAGATAAAATTATTTTGTAGATACATCAACAACTTACACAGCTGATGTATTATACTAGGTGGATGTGATACAAATATTCTAATCCAAATATCTAGATTGCACGTGAATTATATATCAATCAGTAGCTTGTATTGAATGACGTCGATCCCACAATACAGCTCCTATTTGCCACAACCTACCTATTTCCATACAACCAAGAATATCTCACAAAGGTACCTTAATATTACCTACGGATGCTATTCATTATTTCGGGTCCAAATCTATTGTTTAATTCAAAACACGATTTCCCTTAGATTTATCGTTCTTGCTTTCCAAAGCGAACAATTACCGCTTTTGTGAATTGATTTTGACTAATTAAACACTTTTATTGCTTGTATAGGTCTGAAAACAACGGAACTGGGACCGATGGAAGATTCTGTAATAATTTATCGTTTTCTGTTTAGTTGAACTTTGTGATGTTATTGTTAGGTTTTGGTTGGATTCCGTCGAGTTTGTTTTGTAGTGATTTAACATTTGTTACTGCTTTGTCTTCTTGAGTACCTATAAGAAATTAAAGTTGTTCTTTTAACATTCTGGAAATGAGTAACTAGATTTGACATTTTGTAAGTGCTTTTTTGTAGCCTTTATGAAATAAAAACTTTTCTCTAATTATTACAACTCTTTGATTAACCAATAAAATATGTGGAATATTTTCTATGTGACAGAAATTTTGATATTGGAAACATACAACACAACAGACATAATTATTACCACCGGATTCTTATTACCGAGTATCCTGTCATGTGTGTGATGTGCACTCCACACTTATAATCGTCTCATATTTGGAATCAATCGATTCCCAGCCACCGAGCTCCATTTTTAATTTATCGGAGTGTTAATGACTATTATTATAATTAAAGCCACTTTAAACTCAAATAAAAACCATTACGTCCAAACAAACAGTTTTATCGCCGTAACATTAAAATTCAACGGACACGATCAAAGCCCATCTTCGCGGCAGTAACGGAGCCAGTCTTCTGAAGGAAACTGAAATAAATGGTTGCCTAGCAACCTTTGAGACGTCTTTTTATTAATACTGCTGTTACTCAACTTTTAGATATAAGTTTAGTAACAGTCTCTTAAATTCCTGTCTTTGTTGAAAGAAGCGAAGACGACAAATATTAAAGCGATGTTTCTAGAAATTCCGCTACAAGGGTTGAATGGGGCGAAATGTATTTCATAACAATGCTAACGTATTTATTCATAATACTGTGAAGGTTTATCTATAAAACTGTTTTATTTTTATTTTTGAGAATTAAATACCAGAATTTAAGGATTCAATAACTTTTGCCTTTGACTAATATCGTTTCTCTAGTAAGCTTTGGTTTTATTCCTAAGTTGGATAAACCGTAACTGGGTATCCTCTCCAAAAACTCGAAGTCACAGTTCGGGGTAGACCAGCCTATTATTAAATATAAAAATAATATGAAAACCAGCACTCTCTGCCAAATCGTAAGTATAGGTCAAATTAGTTCACTCTCAGGAAAAACTACAGCGAAAGCGGCAAAACTAAAATACGGCTTCACGAGACAAAAAGTTGAACTGACGCTTAAAAACAGTTTCAAAACTACCCTCAAAGAAGAAACTACCATCTCATAACCCATGAAGCCATTACACCACCATAATAATGTGCAAACTGTAATGGAGCGAGCTTCGTAAATGCACGCCAAGGAATTCTTTTATCTCAGCAATTTGCGGAACGAGCTCCGTGAAAGCTCCGTAATCCTACCTGATCTGATGTAATTGTGATAGATTTGGAATTAGGTATGTACTCGTAGTCTGACTCGAAAGTTTTGCATTTGAATGGAAATTTGGGGATGGTAAAAATAGAAGCGGTTTTATAGACTTGAATCGTGAATTTTTGTATCTGAATTATGGTTATCAATGTTGGACCGTCGCGTTTTCTTTTGTTTCAGAGCGCTTGCTTTCATAGTCATATAAGAACATACCGACATCTAATAATAGGAGAGATTCCTAGGAATTCGCTGGTAGTAGTGAATAAGGCTAAATACTTAGCCAATCCGATAATTGAGTCTTCAATATTAGATAAAAAAACTGCAGCTGTACAGACAATAGATCTTAAGCCGACAATAGATTATACGGTCATACAATAAAGATAAGATAAGAAGGAAAAGACCAAAACTCAACAGACGCCTTCAAAAATATTCCTCAAGAAGACCCTACGATTTTACCATTGTACATTTTACACCGAAAATCTCTTGTTTTTGTACAAAACAGGATTAAGATGAAGCCAGAAAATCTCGTTTCCCAAAAAATAAAGGGTCAATTAAAAATAATTTGACACGTTTTTCACTCCGAATAACACGTGTTCGTATCTACAGGGAAAAGTTTAAAAAGGCTTTCCGGCTACAGGATTGGTTCAACAAAAATTGTGAGCTGTTAGAGTGGAAGATTAACATTTGATTGGTGCAGTTTAATTTTGATACTTTGCTGAAACTCAATATTTATGGATGAGAGCTAGGCAAGAGAAAAAAAAATCACCAAGTTTTTACAAAAACTGGGGCTGGAAAATAACCTAAAACACATAAAATCTTCCCTAAAATTGTACAAACGATACAGCATTCCAAACCGCACTAGATAGACACTCCCAGAGTCCTGACATTCTCAGCCATTAGACCATGTTCTATGACGTAATACTCACAAACACTACCGAACCGCAATCAGCTAGCAGTCGCATTTACACAATACACTCGCAAACCCAATTACCCTTCACCAGCAACCCCAAACAAATAGCTATTATCAAAGTAATACTTGATAATACCGACTCAGACGACCCCGTCAAAACTTCCGTGTAGTACTGGGAATTTTGAACGCTCGTACCAATAGAAGTGCCGAAAAGTGCCGCGCCGGTCCTAAAAGTGGCGTGCTGGCACTAAAAGTACCAACGGAACCTGTGGGCGGCACGATATAACCATTACGATAGCGAAGACATTTTAACCTCGCGGGGCGCGGATAAGCGTGCGGGTATGAAATTAGCGGGAATAAGGATTATGATTATATTCTTTGTTGAACTGAACACATCTCTTTGTCGAGGCAGTTGCAAAAGAAAAGAAATATTACAAAAAGGCGGAACTCTTATTACTTGATTGATATGAAATTATGTTCTAAAATCTTACAATCGATATTTAAAAGTGTTTCAATCTTAAAATTACTGTCCACTTAGAAAATGCGATCTCATACAGACTTTTTACCCCATATTACTTCTTATTCTTCTGTCCTTATAATTATATACCGAGATTTAAACTGACAAAAGCAATAAGTTGTTCTTTGGAAACAGACTTGGCGGTCCAAGGATCATACCACTCGGCTATCACTGCTTGAGCTTATGTCTATGATTGTGTGATAGTCAGCCGATAGCAAAGATCTAACTGTGAACGTTTCTTCTCCAAGGCATCAAACTAATACATATATTGTCCACTTGATTACACCTAAAACGACAAACAGACGACAATATAAATTGTCTCAGTGGAATTTTATGTACCGGAAAAGACAGGTAGGTCCCCGGGGTAGTGCATGTTCAAAAGCGTTTTATATTTGAACGCTGCAAGAGATACGGTGTGTTATTTTCATGTTGATCTACGTTGGAAATGTATCAGCCTGTATATATGCATATCATGTCGTTGTGATGTGGCGATGTGTGCGAAACAAATGAGAAACGATATTTAATATTTCAACGTTTCAATAGAAGGGGTAGGTAAGTTCTGGATTAAATGTGACTGCTGAGCAAGAGATTCTGGGTTCAAATTCCGGGTCGAGGAGTGTTACTGAGTTTTTCCGTTAGGTTCGCCTCCTATTATATTAGGTATACGTATAACATAAGTGGCGAAATATAGGTGTAGGTCCTATACCTATTTTATGTGCACCCTTCGCGGAATACAGGCGTGATGTCATGTCATGCTTTACTAAATGTGATGGTGTGTGATACCCATAAATATATGTGTCGCAAATTATAAGCACATAAGGCTAGAATATTCTTCATTTTATTATTTGTCAAACCACCCAGCTCGTCACGAATGTAATAAGTACTACATGCTTATGCAAGGAGGACTTATGTGGATGTCCAATTAAACGTATTAAATATATCCTTATATACAGTGCGCTTACAGACCAATGGATGTCAAACGTACAAACGCCAAGTCTCAGACCCAATACCTTTAAGGCGCTCTGCTAACTATCTGGAGCGAAAATAGAACCAGGAGTTCCTAGTAGAGAGAACACTTGAACACATTGATTGGCGCTGTGGCTTGAGCTTACGGATCGTCAAACGATAGAAGTTATATTGAAATGGATACCTAACTATGTTAGCCTGTATAGGAGCGATGAAGGGCAATGTCCTCGACTATTATGAAACGTGGAGTGAGATTGTTTGATTACCATTAGCGTATTTGTTTATCACAGACGACTTATGCAGTCTTCTAATTGCATGGTTGATGAACAACCTGGTGTCAGAGTTTAAATCGCCTGTAGGAATCAGACTGCTTTACACACCGTAAAATTGCTCAGGTGTGCCGGTTTCCTCGCGATGTTTTCCTTCACCGTTTTGAGCAACTGATATCTAAATTATAGTAGGTACACATATGAATTTGAAAAGACATTGGTGCGTGCAGTCTGAACTTGCGACTTTTGATTTGTCAGTCCAACAGTCATACCACTTGACTTTTACTGCTTTTATGCAGTGTCATGTAGACACCTTTTTCTGGTGGCTAAATAACTCATCCTCTAACTAGATTGTATCGATTCTTTTAAAAGAGAACACAACAGGCAGAAGTAAAGAAGTAAAACCCGTGATTGTACGTATGTATGTAACATCATGTAAGACAAAGCATAAAACAAAAAGTTTCGCTTATCCCTCAGATTACGTACAGCATATAACATAATTGGCGACATAATCCCGTTAGTTTCGTGGCCCAACAAAAGAGAGAACTTTTCTAATTTATTCATATCACGGTGCCCTCCGCTTGTGAAGTTGTTCCAAAGTTTTTGCCAACAATACGGATGAACGTTTCAAAGAAAAATAATTCGTACTCAAACATTGAGATATAAGAACCCAGATTGGAATATGTACTTGGAAATATTATGGTAATCAGCCGGCGATATGTTTTTCGTAAGTCTGTCGAAGTATGTAAATTTTATACGCTGATTATTTCGACATTGGCTCGTCGGTGCTCACTGGAAAAATCCATGTGAGTGTAGGGTTGAAAGGGTGTGAGGGCTTACCTTTGCTTTTTAAGATTATGGCTGATCTACCCCCTTTTAAAGGTAAGAGGCCTTTGATGTCTTATTCGTCACTATCAGGATAAGAAACTCGAAAATATTGTGATTTGTTTTTTGTTCCTTCATAAATAACAACTTTATTTTACATGTAAAGATAAAGATATTATTATTGTTATGTATCTTTATGTTCACATGGATTAAATGTTCTTTAACAAACTGCTGACAAAATGTCATTCAAATTCATTCTTTTGCAATTCTTATCCATCTCCAAAACACATAGACAACCATGTCCATTTAATTAAAGATCTCAACGATAATGCGAAATATGACGGCAAAGTATAAAACGCGAAAAGCCTTTTTAAATAGGTTGCGTTGCCTGAAGTCAAATAAGTACATGTGACATGGAGACAGGGTAATTTCCTCGAAATAAAGGGTCGGGTTACTGAGAGGAGAACAAAATATTGTTATAAATGTACGGGGACGACATTAGAGCGTGACGTGTACTGTTTGAGTGTAGGGACACCACCTTTCCTATTGGGAACAGGATAGTCTTTCTAATGATGGGAAATATTTCAAATTAATTTTTGATTTTGCTTGGTTCATATTTAGCTTCAAAAAACCTTACATTTCATCGATACAAGTATTTAAGTTTAATATTCAATTTTATATCCAGTCTACACTATATAACAGAATATTAAAAACGATAGTAAAATCTTTGACGTCTATTTTAATATACCTACTTTAACTGAACTTTAAGTTCAAAGTAACACAAAATATATTTCAAACATACCAATATCTAGATTGTCTTTAGCTAACATTAAACTTGGGTAAACGAAAACTTTAGGAAAGTTTTGTATTCTAATACAATAGTTAAATTGTATTATTATGTTTGTGAACTGTGAACACTGAGAATTTAATAAAGTACTTTACCCCGTTAACAAGTTATGTTCATAACTAAATCAAGATGTTATCTTACAAGGTATGTTTCTATTTATAGTTAGATTGAATGAACACCTTTGTGTTGTCACTGTCTGCATTGTTCCAGGTGTTAATGTGATTAATGTAGTGTTGATAACGCCATTGACATTAGTTGATTAGTATACGCACTTAATTCTGATTATTTGATTGTTCATGATAGTGACATTTCACTTTACGACAATTGTAATTTTATATAATTATTTTACATAGATTTGGTTGAAATTATATTTTTTTTAATTACTTTTATTTTTAACGAGATAGTAAAAAAAGCATATTTAATTGACCTTTTTAATCGTTCAAGATTTACCAAATCTGATAGGTATTCCACAAACTATTTTTATTAAATCTATTCCACCAGCAATGTATCAATTGACAAACAAATGTTAGTGTCTGTAGTTGGATCGGTGAACCCAAATTACTTATAAAATGTCCCATTAAAATGATGTCTCAAAGTGCGCTGGAAGTCTGGCCACACTATTTAACTCAAGTGCGGCGCTCCTCCAATTTCCTTGTCGAGACAGCCCCTTTCAACCCTCCAAAACATTAAAAAATATAAAAATAAACTTCAGAATTTTTTTCTACGCTTATAATCATTATTCGCGGTTGTTTTGATCAAATTATCTTAAGCCTAATTAAGGGTAAAGAATGTCTTTGAATTGTTCTGTTATCTTTTTACATCTTTTAGATGGCAATTCCTTTTATCCGGAAAGAATTTATTAGGATTTGTATCTTTCCTTTTGATATTGTATTCGTAATGTCTACTTTCTTCTGTGTTATCATATTTTTAACATAATATCTTTTGATCACCCGAGAGCTGTAGTTTTTTCTGTATTTAAAAACTGGAAGAGGGAATTCTGCTGTTTTAAAAAAGTTTTGATATTATTAGAACGTTCTATGCTTGTGTATCGAGTCGGTGCAGGAAGCCTTGAAGGAAGTAATGAAAATGACACGTATTTAAGTTAAACAGTGTTTTTTTTTAAATAATGGTTCGTTTCTCTTCAATTTACAGTGAGCAGAAAAATATGCGTGTCTAGACTCCTGATTGAGTACATCTTTGTCTACTGCTTCAAGGATATCAGGCGTGAGAGTATGATCTACGATTTTTTTTTTATTTTTGTATAAATTGGTCTCTGTTTCTAAGACGAACATGAGATCTATACCTAACTTAAAATTTGATAAATCTTACAAACGAACATGGTTTCATTGACATAAGAACATAACATTACATCACGCTTTAATTCCCCGAAGGGGTAGACAAAGGTGCACATTTAAATACACCCATATTTCGCCGGTTATGTTATAGGCCTCAATGTAAAAAAAGCGAGCCTATTGCCATCAACCGAGCATAAATGCAGGCTCCTTCCTGCTATTTAGAATTAACTAATGGAAAAACCTAGTAATACTTTCCTCGAACCGGGATTCAAACCCAGCACCTTATGCTCAGCAGTCGCGCATAGCAACCACTTGACTAGAAAGCAGTCGCTGATTGCATTATCCTACAAATAATTATGCAAATCAGTTAAGGTAAAAAAATTCTGACTGAAAATTACGTCATGTAAAGTCAGGACCTTTTTAAACATACAATATTACAGACCAAGGCCACTTATTCAGTTTTTTCAAACTGAATTTATTATCGGACTTCGTGCTTTATCTGTTGTTTCAGGAAAAAGTCTTGCATACCTCCCGGTTACTGTCGATAGGCCATGAATTATTACTGGCTTTCCTAGATAAAGAATTGTTTATTGGTTTCTTGAATATTGCGGTTGAGATGAAATGTGGGAGCGTGCTATAAGAATTTTATAGTTTCTGAAGGTATTTTTGTGGCGGGTTAAGGGTATATTTTGTTACTGTTTTTATGTAGAAATTCTATGTTTTATAAATTAAAGTAAAAGTTCAACGGTTAACAAAGGTTTACTATGGTTCTGATTTTAAATATATTACGTTATGGGTCGTACGAGAGCCTTGTAGCTACAATACTAGCTGGTTACCACGCAGATCAGTCAATCTGCAAGGTTAAGCCGTGCTCGTCACGGTCAGTCTCGTGATGGGTGACCGTTTTGAAAAGTTTAGACTCTTTGAAAGGCACGTGAAGCCGTTGGTCCTGTGTCCCATCAGACTATGTAAATAAGGGGATAGGCATCTGCTCTTGTGTTTGCGCGCATACAAATGCTCATATCCCCTGCGCAGTTGACTAGTCTCACATTAAATAGGCCACAGTGACCGAAATCCGTTCACAGAAATATAATATTTTGCACAAAAATAGAACTCGCGACCCATTATGCAGAAAGTCAAAAGTTACCATAATGCGTAAACAACGCCCGGCTTTCTAACATAAAAAGCACTTAAGAAATCATAGTAGTTTTAGAGACATAATTATGCTTATTATACCTATATAGATTGGCAAGGTATACTGTGAACTGTTGCTAACACACAATAGTACGTTATCGAGCTCAAAGATCTCAATCGGGCATACAGCACAACAATAACGGTCATAAAGTGTATCTTAAACGGCTCAATATATCAGCTCTGAACACCTGGCGATAAGTGTTCAATCTAGTCGCAATCAAATGCAATCTGAGTTGAATTACGAAGTCGGTATCGACACCAAACTATAGGTACTACGGGCTAATAGACTTTATTTCTCATAAGAATTACAATCTTCATCTTATCGTATGGTTGATGAACAAACTGGTGTCAGAGTTTAAACCGCCTTTTGCCTTCACTTGGCTTTACACACCGTTGAAAAATCTCAGGTGAGTCGATGTCCTCGTGATGTATTCCTTCACCGCTTTAGCGAAATGAAAAACGTAATAACACTTTTCCCGACCTGAGAATCGATCTAGGACCTTATGCTTAGCCGTCGCGCGGTGCTACCAGCGAGGCAGTACTAAACTATAGATACGGCAAAATAAAATTTATGTTTTCCAAAAGAATTTGCATAAGTATTCACTTACATAACCTATTAAACATAGCTATCACTAACTAAACTCTAGACATTTCAACTTTACCAGCTGTTGCAGGTTGGTGAAGGCATAATATATCATTTGGAGACACACTCGAACTACAAGACTTGAAGACTAGTGAATAATATGTGTTATGTACTCTTATACTACTCTCTACCACAGTAGTTGTAATTTATGATGAGCGGAAAATCTTGGTGTATAGGTAAACGTATTATAAGAGGATAATGTTACTCATTCCTTCGGAGATTACATGCTTCTTGTTATTTATCTTATCGTATGGTTGATGAACTATCTGGTGCCAGAGTTTAAACCGCCTGTAGGCCTCTGACGCGGCTTTACACACCGTTGAAAAATCTCTCAGGTGTGCCGGTTTCCCTACGATGTTATGAGATTACATTACTGATAGTAGGTATATCAAAATCTCCAATAGAAAATTATGGGGGACTATGTAGGTGGAGATGCGATAGAACCT
Organism: Abrostola triplasia; assembly: GCA_946251915.1. Lineage (NCBI taxonomy): Eukaryota > Metazoa > Arthropoda > Insecta > Lepidoptera > Noctuidae > Abrostola > Abrostola triplasia. The sequence continues at coordinate 833,075 of OX276438.1, forward strand.
CTAAACATAAGATAACATCACGCCTGTGTTCCGCTAAATGATAAGCAGAGGTTTACATATAGTACACCCACATTTCGCAAGTTATGTTATTGGGCTCAATATAATAGCTTACTTTCATCAACCGTGCACAAATCCAGACTCAATACTGAGAAATACCCAGTAGATAAACCTAGCAACAAATGCCCGACCCAGGATTTCAATCCAATGTGATGAACTATGCATTCAAAATAATAATTGAAAATTCTAAAAAAAAAATACAAAGGGCTTTACAAACATCACCTAAATTACTGTAACTTTATAACTTTCTATAATTGAAGTGCAACCCTGAACGTTGCCAGCATAACCGGCTCTCATCGTAACAAGAACATCGTCGATCATAAACCCAGATTTACTCAAGTCAAAGTATCCGCGACAACAGAGCCCTCAAATCAACACGCAATACTAAAAAAAACACCTCAAATTTACTGCCTTACCTTCCAAAGCCAGCGTAACAAGCAACACCAATAAAGCTCCAACAATGCTTACCACTCTGCACCTAAACTGTCACGAAACATTTAGATTAACATCCATCTTAGAACATTCGCATTCGAGCCACGAACGCCCTTTATACCTCTAAATCCTGCCCCAAAAACTAGGCAAGAGCGACCTTTTTGTACCCCGTTGTTACGGCAAAGTGTTATGAATAACCCCTCACATTAACCCTTTAATAATAATTTTAAAACCAAAAAGCAGCACCTTGGAGGAATTTGCCGGCCTCTGCCTATTTCGACGAGGCTCGGGTCGCGTTCAAATGTGATATAATAACGAATTTCGCCCGGTACAGGATCGGTTTGTGGTGGGGTTTATGGGAATACAGCGTGGTACTTGACTACTGTCTTTGACTCTTTATACCCTTAGACCATAAACGCATGTGGCCTTGTATAACGTAGCAGTATTTACACTGCCTCATACCACTACCAACTAAGTTTCTTTTTCATCTTGGATAAATCGAAAGGTTTTACTACGCACCATCAAAAAACTGTCAATCTTATTGTAACAACCATTGCCTAAAAGCATTATAGAAAAATTAAATAGCACTAACGCTCAAGTTAATGCAACAAGAATAAGCTTTTATGGATTATTTCGAAAGTCAGGTTGCACGTCAATCTTTCACCGTCACTCGGTAAAACGAACAATATAATGGCAAGCACTATTGCGTTTCGCAAGGCAAACAAAAGTGTATTTTCTCACATCTAATAGCAGTTTATTTAAATAAATATCATAATAGATGAATTGATGTTTTCTATAGATTCTTCTTTTGTTGAGAATATTCGTAAATTTCAAAAATCAATTCACCATTTTTTTTTCTTAATCTATAACCCAATCAACTGCTAGTTAATTATTTTGTTTAATCCAATATCAACCTAAATTCATGGTACTTTAAATTTAAATTTACAAAATAAAACATGAACAAACCCCGTCCGCTTTAAATTTACGCCAGCACCCAAAGCGGGTCTGGAAGTTGTGTAATTTATTCATAGTCGAGTAATGACACTCGATTACTTCAGCGCGAACCCTTTACTTTGAAGCTCGCTTCAAAAAAGTGTTATTTTTATTAAATGCAGGCGAAATGACTTCGTTTCAATGCCGTGACGTCACGGGGCTTGTCGTGTACCGGATTTTTATGATCAAATGGAACTGTGTCAGTGGTGAACTGGGGTGAATTGGAAGGGTTAGAGTTTCCTTTGTGTTTTTCAAAGGTTAGTAGAGTGGGTTGCACGTTACTGTTGTTATTGTTAAGTGCTGCTAATTTAAAACAATTAGTCGCTTGGACTGTAACACATGGCATAGAAAACATATTATGTATATGAAAATGTCTGTCTTGGTTTTATGTAAAGAGTTCAGCTGTAAATTGTTTACTTTTATTTACCAACCGCTAGCGACCACGTCTCGAAACCATACGTCCTCACATGTATCATAATCGGTCCCTTTTATCATGACTACATCAGAAATTTAATATTAAAACATAAATTACCTCAATCATTCGTCATCATAAATACTAGTCAATTTAAATGCTTTACCACTGGAACCAAAGCATGAAATCCAATCCCAAGCAACAGATTCAAAACACGATCTAAATATGAAACAGAATTCTCTTCTAAATCATGGAAAACATTGCATTACTTATTTATGAAATCCATTCAAATAAATAACGAGTCGGCCTTTTGACGCATCAATAAACATAAATGCCTACAAGGCCGCGGGTACGATCCTAAGGTTGGAAGGTCACTCAATATTTTTGTATCATACTCTAAAGCAACTGTTTTGTTTTCCCTCACAGAGAATATTTCGAGTGGTTTCAATACAGGTGAGAGGGCTGTTGAGTTCAATTGGAACAAAAATGAGGGTTTCTTTGCTGTGCAAGTTTTCAAAGAGTCCGTTGAGAATACTTTTCATTCTTTCTACAGTTAAGCAGCTCATTTGGTTATTGTTGGGGTGAGAGCCGATTTTTCAATTGTCAGATACATTATGTAGGATAAAATTGACATTCTAACAGTTTTCGTATGGAACCACCAGTTGTAAAGGAAGTTGTCGTTTATTGTGGCGTACTAAGGGGGAGGCCTTTGTTAAACAGTTGACGTCTTCCGACTGATGATGATGTGTGGATGATATTGTTCATGATGTTAAATTTATTTTACTGATAAAATTGTCTGGCAATGGATGTAAATATTTGGAAAATTTACCTGTACAATTTCAGTCTGATTACATATAAATGTACTAGTAGAAACAACGATTTTATATAAATTAAAGCTATTCACGAGTTGGACTGTAAATGCAATAAGATTTATAATTTCCATGAAATCGAACTGATATTGAACATACTTTAGGGTTGTTAATAAAATCTACATATTATTTGCAATTTTTATACACATTCATGATACCTACTATATCGAATCAACGGGCCGAGATTATTCCATACTTTTTATATCCTCATGAAATACGTAAAATCCAGTTTTAGCGCTTATACGACATACATATTAATAAACAAGTCCATATTTTGGTATCATGTCTACCATAAAATATCATCCCCGAGCTAATAACTACATTAAATGATAACTTTATTTACGATCTTGAGGGTAGTTTATGAGTTATCAACAGAAATATGGATGGACCAAATGACCCCGACTCACCCTCACTGTTGAATATTCATGGAGACATCTAAGGTTGAAGTGACCTTTTGATCTTTGAAATTAAAATTGTTAATTGGTTTGTTAATAACTTTAAGCGAGCGAGTTAAAGTGTATCGTCGTGTCATGGCCATTGGTCAGTTTGATGTTCAAGATATGGAAGCATTCGATGACAAGAGAAGGTATTTTAACTTTAAAGATGTAAATTATAAAAATCAGCTATCATATAAGATTTACGATGGAGTAACTTATGAGTAGTGGGTAACCCTATTTGTCAAACTAACGATTAAAAAAGAAATACATTAAACATCTTTAAATAAAAAAATGGACAACCCCGGATTGTATTCTTTCTGAAAAAATTATCTGAATGGGGACAAAGACCTACTGTTTTGATAAGTTGAATGCACCTAAGTGTAAAAAGTCACTAGGCATTGCGCCAATCCGTCGACATTGAGCCACTTACATACTAATTCGTTCGATAAGATACCATTTGTAAGGTTCATGGTCAAGATCAAATTGTGGAAATTATGCGAAAGCTTTCTCCTAATTTAATAAGTGTGAAAGTTTAGGCGTTTGAATGGTACCTACCAATAATTCAGTACCTATACCCAGGGCAATATCGCATAGATATAACACAGAATGCAGTCTGGTAACCAAATGCCATAAAGATATAGACCAAGATAGAGGAGGTAGATTTTAAGAGGACTCAGAGAGGTTTATTATATTTAACTGAGAATTTTGAACTATGACAACAATTTAAAAATATGATACCAAATTAATCATAGATCTGACGAATTAAACCAAAATAAAACGCCACAACAATAAACGAAATAAAAAACGCTAGATAATTTCACTGCTAATGTATACCCTAATACTGATCAAAGAACCTATAGCTATCCTACCAAGCACTAATTCATAACCAACAAAATTGTATGATCACCATCAAAAATGTATAGACACCAATAACATCCAAATAGTCCTTTGAATAACCAACGCAGTTTATATAACTTCAAACGGTTCCTAGGGAAAGTTTTGGTAGACAGGGTTACTAAGGTCCCAGTGACCTTGCCACTAAAAATACGCACCCCATCCGAAGTTCCGGACAAGTTTCGGAGTTCATTATAGTTATTGCGTTTTTCCTTGGCAAGGGTAAGTTGTTGGGAACTATGATTTGAGGAGAAGTCGTATGTTTTGTTTCTTGTTTGACCTACTGATTTGGACTCGTTGGAGTGGAAAGGTTAATTTACTTGTAAGTTTTTGAGCGACGTCATTGGTAAGAAATATTATTTTGCGTAGTGGACTTAACTTATTTAGTTTCAAGTATATAATTAAGCTTGTTTTGATTACGAAAATGAGAGCAACAATTTCCATCTGAATGTTAGTTCCTAGTGCGGCGAATTCATTTAATCTTATTTAAAAAACGTTACCAAAACAAATACGTAGAATATGTTCATTATTGGGAAAGTAGTATAAGCCAGCAAGTACCAATTAACCAGTTAATATGCTACCTTCGCTTCGGAAATACCATATTACGTAACTACATATTGAACGTTCTTTAGCAAAATATTACGATTCGAAACCGACCTGTCAAACATTGAGATCTCATTTAAAGCTAGTTACGTCAAGCCACCCATTAAAAGATGTAATAAATCAATCGGAACACTAGCGCCACCGGCGAGCAATTTTGCCACTATTTATAACGTTCTTGCAATAAAACAGTCACCTTAAACACGAACCTTTAACTCACAGAAGGTCCACTTGAGCACGCGACGAGAAGTCACGACAGTTGTCACTGAAAAACAATTATGTTTTTCTTCATGTTGGCAGTTTTATTTGGTTTTTGAAAAGTAACTGGCTGGATTGTTTATTTTTTTCGGCTACGTCTTCAATTACAAACTTGACTGCCGAGCATGAATCTTGCGGATATTACCTAATACCAAAACGGAAAAAATGTAATTTGGTTAAATGCAAAAACGAATTCCTGCCGAGATAAAGATAGAGATAAACTATACAATTATACCTATACAGCGTACAAAAAATTAAAAAAGAAAACATAAAAAACGTGGTGTGGTGGTATTCTTAAATAGCTTAGAACTTAACTGACCCTTATGTTATATCGTTGTTATAAAAGTATACTGATTTTATAGCCAACAAAACCGCCCGAATCTTCTGTCTATATCGGTATTACGTCTCGACCTATTATAAATCGCTCTGTGACGTTACCTAACCTTTTAACAAACCAATTAGTTACAAAGTGTATACTTAAAGTTCGCCGAATTCATAATTTTATTTTGGTTTGTAAATCAATATTATGGTATCTAGAAGAAATATGATACCTGTTTTGTAGTTATTGAATTTATGTTAAATTGTAATTCGTTTACAATTAAATTGTCGTAGGCAGCTTTACTTTAGTTTTGATAAACCAGAAACATGAACATTATTTTTATGGAAAGCTAGTACAAAGTAGCTCCACTTCTATTAAAATAAAATGATATAACCATCAGTCTATCGGTTTCAGTAATAGCTTCTGCTCTATGATATTATTGAAGGCAAGCTTCAATATTTAATGAGCAATGCGCCCCAGTAGACGGAGACGTGCGTTTAATTTCTAATGAATGTCCACACGTGGCGCAAATTTAATAAGGCGGTTCAGTTTCTATGAAGTCATTACTAGTGCAACAAACGATGACAGTCTTGTTACTTACTTCTAAGTAACTTTATGATGGAAAAGACGTGTGTTTACACTTACATAAGTTGGGTTATGACCACCATTGTCTTTTATTTTAATCACGTTAACTGTGGAAGTCATGGTAGTGTTCGGTGATCTCGCATATAATCGATCCTTTCATCTTTTTGTATAGCATCATCCTGCCTGGTATCACCCATTGCTGTGAATAGGCCTCCCTTTTTCACTACCAATCTATAAAACATTAAAATTGTAAAATATATTTATAATCAACTTCGAAAATATGTCACAAAAATACTTGAAACGAACCTAGGTATACATTCTATCAAATTATCCAGCCATAAAACAGTGAAACTGTTCATCTGCAAAATAAAAATCTGCCTTCTTTGCATATAGAGAAGGAATGAGCACTGATCACAACGGTTGGTCACTTCATGCCGCCGATTGCCCTAATTTTCTTCATTCATATTTTAGAAAGTTCCATAAAGTTTGCTTATTAACGTTCTAATGCCACTAATAAGCTGATGATCTTGGTGATTCTACTATTGAGGTTAAAGTTGTAAAACTAATAATCCGAAGGTTTGGGATTATATTGTACATCTCCACAATTTGTTAAATGGTTCCCACCGGACTAGTTTACTTAGTTATGTTTTAGGCTTGGTCTTTTACAGCTAATTCTAGGAGGTTAAATTGCTCAACTAGAGCCTTGGCAGTTACAAAAATCCGGTAAGTTGTTTACATTTTAGGAATTTTCGTTCTTTGGAAAATGTATATGCATGTGTCATAATTGAATGAAAGAAAGAAAAACGTTTATTGGCATAAAAAGAAAAACACAAATATCATTACATAAAACAAAAACAGCAACTGCAAAATTGCTTATTTATTAGTTAATAATAAAACATCGCCTTGTTTTCTAAAGTCAATGTACTTAACCTTTATTTATTTTTATCATCGCATCATTAGTATAATCTTGTTTTCAAAACCGCATCCCACTTAATCCACGAGAAATTCCTTAAGTACATCGACTGCAATTCTATCACGTCCTACTTAAAATTAATTTAACGTCACTTGATCCGAATGTCGCGTCGCAAAATTAATTACCTAGAAACAGCTTTAGTACTTAAGACCTAGACTGCGGTTGGTCTAGTCTCGAGCGGGAGACCACGCTTTGTGACTTAAGGCAGGAAATAAATAACTACTAAAGCCTTTTGATTTTACGTTTAATTATATTTGCTGGGACTGCTTCGACTTCTGAACTGGTCTTGATTTCGAGTCGCGAGTTGGGCAAAGTGCGAAATGTGGTACTGTTTTTTTCCATTAGATATTTATCACAAGCAATACGCAGTCTGGATTTGTGTTCGGTTTATGGCTATAGGCTCGCCCCTATTACATTGGGACCTATAACATAACTGGAGACATGTTGGTGTACTGTGCATATCTGCCTATCCCTGCAGGGAATACGAGCGTTATGTTAATATAAGGAATAACAACCATTTAAAAGTTTTTTTTTGCTCATTCAACTACTTAGTTACAATTTTATCCACAAACAATTTCAAAGTTATCCCACTTACAACCAGCTAGATAGTCACATGAGTCAAGTTATGACGCATTGCGGCTCCCAAGTCTGGCGCGAGCCGAGTGTCTTTTACCCACTACAATAAAGGCGAGCTTATTGTTTAGACCCTTGCCACGTTTTATACGGCTAGTGTTTCAGTTTGCACTTATAATAAAGAGGGATTTGATTTTGAAATGTAGGAAATGAACGGAAATAATATGTTTTAATGAAAATTCTTTGTGGTGTCTCTTGTGTTGTTGTGGACACATTTCATTTAAGACACTGATTGCTCGTTAGGTATGTCAGAAAGGGTTTGAGAAGTGCATCGAAATGTTTTCAATACTTATGTTCTTGGTCATGAAGCTACAGAATTGGTGGCAACGTCAACTTGAGGTTTCAAAAGAGTGTAAATTGAGCAGGATTTTCGCTTTTCCCTCAGTGGTAGGCACTCTTTTTCCCAGGTGTTAGGAGGTGCGCCTGGTGGGATTTATCGTCTGAATTACGCGAACGAAGAGTTCGAAAAGCTTTCGGCCCGACTTGGTCATCAATCTCAATATTCAATCTGTCATATTTTTATAATAATTTATTTATTTATTTCGGAACGAATCCATATACAAGTGAAATAAAAAAAAAAACATTAGAATAAATATTTTCGAAAATGTTGATAAAAGCTATAAATTCAGGTTCAAAGATTGAATTCGGACAATTACTTTAGTCACTTAAGGCGATTCTTGAATTGTGACTAGACTAGAATTGACCATTTACAGACTAGAATAAATTGCAATTGTATTCTCCAGTGAAAGAAATCAAAAATATAAAACATTGACCTTATCACAACCTTCGAGTATCAGGTTAGTAATCTCATTCGGTGTTCAACTATGAAAAGATTCATGAATATTGAAGAAGCAATAGTGTATATCAAAATTGGAAAAGAAGATATTTCGTTTGTTTGATAGGCGAAACGAAAAGTGGATTTTCTCAGAAATATATTTATTTTAGAAATTGGATATGTTATGTTACAAGCATAAAATACTTTACAACCTGCAAAATAAAAAAACACACCTGCTGGAGGCTGTATATTCAGAATCGATCACAAATTCAATTTCTGCAATGTTTATACATCTTGTAGTTTTAATTATAAATAATGAAAATGCAATTTGTGACAGTAAACTTATAAACCTAATATTATATACCATTTGACCAGGAACTAATAAATTACTACTATGAACTAATAAACGCGGCTTGTTCTCATGGTCGGATGACAATTCAACATTCAATTAGCAGAGTTTCAGGAATTGCATTAGCTGTCACCCGTTGTATACATAGTAGCGTGGTACGATGTGAGTAGTTGATTGCAGTTATATTAGGTTTGTGAGCAATACGGTATGCAACACTGTCTAATGGCGTTGAAAGCTTTGATCTTAGAGGAGTAGGTTTGAGATGTGGGATGTAAGTACAATTTCGTATGCACTATTTGGTTGTTATGTTTTCTTAAAGCAATACATATTATAAGGTACCTATACAAAACTGCCTCGTTGATTAAGTGGTTGCTAAGCGCGTCTGGCAAAGTGCTACAGGGTTTTTCCATTGGGTAATTCTCAGTTGCAGCACGGAGTCTGGATTTGTGCCCGGCTGATGACAATAGGCTCGCCCCTATTACATTGGGTCCTAAAAACATAACCTGTTACCTCTTCACGATCAAACGGCTACACCGATTTTGATGAAATTTCCTATAGAGGTAGCTGACACTTTGGATTAACACATAGGCTACTTTCTATCCCGAAAAAAACGCAGCAGGTGACACCGCAGGGCGCAGATAGTATATTATAAAAAATTCGTTACGCGATAAGTTTTTTTCCAAAATAAAATACATAATTCCAATACCTTCACGAAACTCATATCCATTTCTATAAGGGAGAAACCTACACAGTCTACCTTTGTCACATAATCGTTGTGGGCGAAAACTAATCTGATTGAGACGAGATCTGTATCAAACCTCATTTCAATTAGAGTCTAACAATCTTCTACTATTTGGATTCATCTAACCGATTCAGAAAATATCTGAGCATCAAATTAAGAATTATATTGTATGCGCGCGCAATGGTAGACTTTTTTTATAATTAACTCCTGTGATGCCGACGCGGAGTTTTGAAAGATTGGACTGACAAGCTTTTTTAGTTGAAGACTTTAGGGTTGCGTATTAAAATGAGACAAAAACCTTTTTATATATTAAGTTACGTTAATTTGGAGTTTATCTATTTTTTAAACAGCAATAAGTATATTTGCGCGGTGATGAATAGATTCTACATTATAACTCGATGCTTATGTATATGAAAAGTATTGTACAAGGTGGGTTACGTCTAGCCGGCTGCAATGAAATTATTATAGCTAATATTTTTTTTGACTGAAAAATAAGAAATTATTGTAAATCTATTACAAAAGTTTAGAAAAAATTGAAAACGTGTTTAAATTTTTAGATGCAATGAAAAAACAAATAAACTCCTACGCTTGATCCGTAAGATCAAAAGATCTAACAAGCAATTCTTATCGCAACATAATCTAGTGGATGGGTTGCGCACGCGTCGATAAAAGTAATGTAATGCGTTGATATGGGATCACACACGAAGATCGAGGGTTACATCGTAAAGGTTGTTGCGTACAGAAAGATACGCGTTTAATTATATTATAGAATCTAGATACCTACCTACTACGTAAATAAAAGAAACAAAAACTTTTTGAATTTCGAAGGTCGTATCGTAATCATCCTATCACGCACTTGCACAGCAAACAAAAATGAGTTTAAATTTCGAAGGCAGTTCTTCTTTTGTTAAAAATTTAAATTTGATAATGGGGCAATTGATATGTTGCATAAATTTTCAATAAAACAACGACAGTTTCAAATTCAAACTGATAACCATCTCGGTCGATTGTCGGTAGAATTATGGAAAATTGGTTCGATATCATCAAATTTATTTCCACTGACTGATTTGAGTCAACCGAAATGTCGGTCAACCTTTACTTAACCTAATCGAACATTTATAAGTAGACATTTGATGACGTTGACTGCCCCGTTGGTCTAGTGGTCGCTAAGTGCGACTGCTAAGCACGAGGTCCTGGGTTCGAGTCCCGGGTCGGGCAAAGTGTTATTGGGTTTTTCCATTAGGTAATTCTCAGTAGTAGCACGGAGTCTGGATTTGTGCCCGGTTGATGGCAATAGGCTCGCCCCCTATTACATTGGGACCTAAAACATAACTGGCGAAATGTGGGTGTACTATATGTGCACCTCTGCCTACCCCTTCGGGGAATACAGGCGTAATGTTATGTTATGTTATGTGATAAGTAGACAAAATGTGTTTACTAAATAATTAACTACACTTTTTTCTTTTACCTACTAATTTTATCTCTTTTGTGACATTTTATGTTGTTATAATCATACTTCACACTAATAATATTTTTTGGGACCATAATTTTAAGTTGTAAGTACCAGATAGAGGGTATAATTATAATTTGTCTTCGGTGGGCATTATTACCGAAACTCCTTTGAGCTTTAATTCAACTCTAGGATTCGACTAGGCTATATTCTTTAATATATGAAAAAAATAATATCTATTCAATTACAATAATTAATTCTTTGACAATTGCTTCTAAATTCAAAACCTGTATGTAAAAATGTAGGTATTTTCTTCCAGCAAATGTGACTTTCTAAACTACAAATTATATCTATAGCTAACATCTTTTAGTGGTCAAGTACCTTAAGATATCAAGAGATATAAGATTAGATGAGATCCAACTATGACGCTATGCAACCGGGAGCGGGCAGTTAACGAGTTATTGAAATATTTGGGACAGATAAAAAAAAGGGTTTTAGTAAAAAACGTGTAGGCATTGACGTGGAGAATAATTTATGGGTATTTAGATTAAAGGACGTATGTTCACGCGGCTCGTGTAGGTTTTTGTTAATATATACAATTTATACGAAATTTATTTGTTTTGTACACAAAGTGGTGAAATGAAAGCTATGGAAAAAAAATATTTTTATTAGATTGCGTTACTTAAGACGTGGGATCTAAACAGAATGGCGACCCTCTCCCTTACCTAAAAAAGACCTTTGTTCAACAGTGGACGTCTTCCGGCCGATGATAATATACCGATATAAAAAAAAGCTAAGAATCTACATTTTCTCCACTGCTAACCTTATTTAACTCTTGCAGTCTCAATCACTTTAACTCCCAAATAATACACCAGCACCATTTAATAGCTACCCTTAAAACAAACACGTAAACTAGGGAGCAAGCCCCATAATTTTTACAGTATGATTTATTATAGTTACTGCGGGAACATTTGCAATGCGTATGAAGGTAGGTATCACCCGTAATATATTATTATGATGTTTAATTGAATATTTATGAGGACCAAACTGGAGTTTTTGAGCCTGCGCTGTATTCATGGCAGGTTTTCTTTATGATGGTGGTTGAATTAATGTTGTACTTATGTTTTGACGACCTGAGCGCTGTGGTTAAGTGATTGGACTGCTGCGTTAAGGGTTGCGGGCTCGATTCCCGCATAGACAGAAATATATGCGATTCGCAGATGTTTGTCCCGAGTCTGGGTGTTTGTGTACGTGATTTTCCATGTTTGTGAAACGCACAACAATGGTAGAGGAGAAAGTTATAGTGTGAGGCAAAGTTTAAAAGAAATCAATTTTTTAAGAGGTACTACTAGGTTAGTTTGTTCGTCATCTACAGGTAGAGGAAAGCAAGTAGAGTGAAGAGGGATGTTGCAATAGGTTCGTATTTGTGGGACTTGGGATGAGAATTGAAATGTTGGTGTCCTTATATACTTATGGAGAAGAACTCTGCATACCAATTCGTCGTAGGTTTAAGGTATTATTATGAGTATGTGTGTCTGTTGTTATATTATACACTCGTAATATGAAAAAATAACACGAAAAACAGGTAAAAAGTAATTGCAGACTCACCATTCAACCCTCACAACGCCGAGGCCCTTTGAACAATCTCATCGACGCATTTCTCCGTCAAATGCCGAGGTTTAATTACAGCGGTCCCACTTACAGTTTTTCGACAACATTTTTGACGAAGACTACGTGACGGTACATTGTGTAGGGCACTTGGCGCGCCAAATATTTCGGGCACTTCAGACCGGCAGATCGCGGTGAGGGGGTTAGGTAAGAAGGGGAATTCTTCCGATATTTCTGGAGGTAAATGAACGGATTTTTTGGAAGGTGTGTGTTGTTCTTGTGAGGCTTAATACAATGAGAAAAAACTAGTTGTTATTTAAATCAAGGTCAGAATCACTTATAAACTTTGATGACGTATTTTAGGCGGTAGGCAGTAGACAGTCATTAGGTACTGTTACGTTTGGGTTGATGAGAACCTATTTCTCGAAGGCACTTTCCAGCTTATAGAAGGCACTATTCTACAAACGACTCGTGATAACAGTGCGACTGTCAAAGCTCTAGCCACAGGGCTTTAATTCTATAGAGAGTAGTGTGTTACAAAGTCTAAATTGATAACTAGAATCTGTTTGTAAATTCCAGTAGCAGTCGGGTTATAGAGACTAATCCATGGTTTGTGATATAAGACTGCAGGTTGGATGAAACTGGCAGAGAGGCGTAGAGAACTCGCAAAAAAGTGCGGCCTATATCCAGCAGTGGGTGAAGTCGGGTTGCGGTTGATGATGATGATATAGACTTATACAGGAACACACTTTTATAGTCACAATACCTATATACAGTACCTATATGCTGTAATAAATAAATAAAAAAAAAAAAAAACAGTAGGTCGCAACATCTCCACAAAAATAATTACAATAAGTACCATATCTCTCTTCCAAGAATCGTAGCAGGCTATAAAAACACGACATTCCCTAACCAATCAAAATGCAGCTACTGAAAAACATCTCATAAATATAAAGCCGGGGAATAGCTTTGAATAAAACTTTCCATTTTAATGCATCCGGGAATAAATTACTCCGGCTCCCATCTATCGCTGGCTTGCGGCTTTTCCTCATAATGGAGTCAATTACGCAGTTTCTCAGTAGTCAATTAACACTTCGATAAGTTTGATGGCCTTTTAATTATTAGTTCGCTGTCCCGTCACCTTTTTAAAAGAAAAGAATATCTTTTCTGTCATTTATTGAGATAGATAGGGTTGCTTGTTTTTTGGCGAGTCAATTTTTTGGGCTATATGATCATCCATTGCCTGACTTTGGTCTGTATTTGGTTTAAACACAGATGTTATGAGAAACACTAATATTTTATGGACTTGAAAGAGCCTCGTAGGTGGCTGAGTGATTGCTGAGCTAAAGCCGGTCTGAAGCCAGCTCGGGACAAATATTTCTGTGATGCGCAAATGTTTGTTTGAGTCTGGATTTTGTCCGTGTCTGGATCGTGCATGTTTTATATTCCACAACACTGAAGAAGTTCCTAGTGTGCAACGCTTTGCAATAATATTTTCTATCGCAGTTAACTATAAAATGCAGTGATGTTGGTTTAATAACAGCCTATAACTGTCCCACTGCACGGCTCAGGCCTCTTCTCTTATAGATAAGGATTGAGCATTGACCACCACGCTAGCTCACCGCGGTTAGAGATTTCACATAATTATTATTAAATCCAGGTTTCCTCACGATGTTTTCCACCACCGTTAGTCAGTGGTGTCTTAGAATATCTAAGAAAGTATTTATGACATTGAAAAAGTCACTTCGATTCTTGCCTGGGTTAGTACCTACAACCTTGTGCATAAAAATCCGGTATGTCATCCACTAGGTGACCGCGACTGTTATTGATTTAACCAGTGATGGTTTAACTAAATCAAAGTCAGCAAGAGTTAAGAGCTTATGACTGCGCCATTGGTTGGTTATTAAGTTCAATGGGGATTATGATGTAAATATTTAACTCGAAGCTTAAAAGCCTGTGCGGTCTGTTGTTTGGACTTTGGAGGTTTTATATTGTTTGAGTAATTATTATTTAAAGCTTCGATAAGTAGAGCTTTGATTTTTGGCAATATTAGACGCTTCTTCGATTACCGGGTGGTACAAATTTTCGTTTACATTTTCTCCTGTTAGCTTAATATACCTATTTTATGACTGTAAGACGTAAGAAATCTTAAAAGAAATTTATTTACAGTAGGATACATAAATGTTAATAAATAGTTTATATATTTAAAGTTTATTTTGCTCTAGGATGTTATTAAATTACAGAATTTGCAATGACTTTACAACTTCTTCATCTTCATCATCCACAGCCTTCAATATCCTACTGCTGGGTATAAGCCTCCCTTAAACAATGCCATCCGCCGCGGTCCTATGCCAATCTTGTCCAGATGCGCCCCGCAATCTTCATTATATCGTCAACCCATTTTTTTTATATTAAAACTTCTTGCAATCGAATAATTAATCAACCCTCCCATCGTCAATTCAAAGTCATATTGCATAAATAAAACTTTCAATCATATTTTATGGTCATTTAAAAGCGATGAATACACGTTATTGTACAATAAAAAACTGCTTATATTTTTATTGGGATACGTTTAACCCCCCCATTGGTATACGTAAAGTTTACGAGTTTTTAATGAAAAGTTATTATTTATACGATGCTAATGCGGCAACAAAGGGGTTATATGACAAGTGAAAGTAATAATACTTTTCGTTCCGGTGTATTTGATGGCAGCGACTTACACCATAAAATAAATTTGATAAACAAACAGACAGTTCGACGATGCATATTTTGTTTTTAGTTCCGTACATTTCTTATTCAGTCTACAAGTTAAGGGCATTTTATAACGCGCTTAAGTAGTATTTTTGATCAGCTGAACATTTTACGGATAATAAAAAAAAAAATTATTTTATCAAGAAAAGAACTCTCACATCATTTCTCTTTCATCACACTAATATTTAAAGGCGAATGTTTGTGAGTGTGTGTGTTTTTATACATGTTCCTTCTGCACGCTTAAACAGATGGACCAATTTAGATAAAATTTGGTATGGAGGTAACTGACACCCTGGACACATAGACTAATTTTTATTTAAACGTACTTATTATACTAACACCGCGGGGCACTGCTAGTACAATATAAAAAAGGGAGGCCTTTTCCCTATAGTAGGATATTGACAGTCATGGCTAAAATAAAAATAATATCAACAAATAGTTTTTGCTGTTTTAAAACACTCGGACAAAGTCGCGGGTACAGCCAGCTATCAGAAATAACAGTAATGTAGGTACGTATGGCAGCAGACGAACTACATCTAACTTACATCGCGACCTAAAAAAATAAACGTAATTCTATATCAATACATTTTTGCTTATAATTCCAAGTATTGTCTGTAGCCATTTCAACATTTAACGTGATATTCTGACATTAATTCCACATTGATATCTCGCGTATTATTCAAAGAGAAGGCTACACGTACACAATATTCGCTTATCCACATAGAAATTCTTAGTAACTACGTATCATGAATGTTTAGACTATCAATCAAAATGTAAAACTGAGATATATCTAAGTTGGAGAAGAATTAGAATTTTTAAAGATAAGTTGAAAGATATATAATAACATAATTATGAGCATTATGATATATAAAACGACTGAGTACTTTCGTTTAACAACAGTGTCTAACAAGTATGGTCTTCTCGAGATTTTACAAGTTCTATTTCACGTGAGATCAGCGCAATTTGTCACATCGAAGTCATCGTAATAAAATCCTCAATACAATATATCTTACCAAATTCAGGCAGAGGTGCAAATATAGTACACCCACATTTCGCCAGTTATAATTTAGGTCCAATGAAATAAAGGGCGAGCCTATTTCCATCAACCGGGCACACATCCAGACTCCGTGCTGCTACTAAGAATTATCTATTGGAAAAACCTAGTAACACTTTGCCCGACCCGGGATTCGAACCCAGGACCTCATGCTCAGCAGTCGCGCTTAGAAACCACTAGACTAACGAGACAGCATTATTCCTTAAAGAGATCTATAGTAGTAAATACCTCTTTTTGTATACCAAACTAACGCGCACACACAGCCCCGTTAAAACGTGTTAATAAGAACATCTACCGAACCAGACCACCAAGAAAATCAATTAAACACAAAATACTCAACAAAGCGTACTAATATTTCACCAGCCGATCTCCAAACGTAACAATAAGCATTGTAGATTAAATTTTGAAATGTGTACCCGAAAATATCATGTTTATTACAAATAAACGTCGAATCGCGATGAGTTACGTCCATAATCTAGTAAGAATCGAGAATCGTATAGGTTCACTCATACGTTAAGTCTATGATGTATTATAATCTGTTGAAATAAAAACGATTCGTGTATTTTAGGGTTCAGTGAAGCGGATAAGGTCGAGTTTTACATCATTCTTTTATGTTCGGTTTGTCTGATATGATTTTAGCTAACGCCAGCCGAAAAGTAATTTCGGTAAACATGAGAAAGAAGACTATTACGTCATACAATACATAGTAAGAGAATCAGATGTTTATCCTCAGGAGACGCTCGAGATTCCTCCAGATAACGAAAACAACGGTAATAATAAAATTGGGTAGACCGTGAAGGATGGACGGGTTAAATAGAGAACCTTCATAATGCTGAAGCAGTTCTTATTGTTTGTATATCCTAAACCACCGGTATTTTATTAAAACTACCCTAATTTACTTTCACTGGATTACCAACTTAAAGTACCTATAACTTAAGGTAATTTAAAAAAAAATCCCTTAATTACCTTGTAGAAAACTTAACCCTTTCCCAGTCCAGGGTATCATATAAGACACAATTAGATGTCAACGGGTAGAATAGTTTTCAAACGCCGAGTACCATAATATTATGAACGGCTCAGTGTATTTATATACACACACATGTCGCCAGTGTGTGTGACATGCTCAGCAGTCGTACTTAGCGACCACCAGACCGACAAAACAGTCAACAACGTCTCAAATACTTTCAATAATTAACCCCACTAATACAGTCAGAACCCGCTAGCATGTCACCGCTCACCCGTAGACACTCCAGCAAGTCGTACGCGTGACAAAAGCTAATAAAAGCCGGCACAATGACAGTAGAATGTATGAGGGGCACCGGCGATGTACATTTTAGGTAAGGGCCCTTGCAGACATGTATTGTAGTTTAGACGATATATTTGCAAGGTTAATGGTTAATGGTAAGTATCGGTATGGTGGAGCTCGTTGCGAAGGTTTTTCGTTACTCGTATACCGTAAAGGCCAAAGTAATAGTATCAAGTTAGTATCTAGATAATATCGGTAAACATGCTTATATACCGGGAATTTTTAGTATACTTACACTAATAGATATTGCAATTCTTTTCAGCGAATGATCAGAAAAGTATTGTAAATCATTGATTCGAAACCTTTTTCTTACAATGAAAACTTATTTTAACTTCATCAATTTATTTTTATAAACGAGGATTGGACGCTATGCTTTTAGTTAATAAATAATTACTTTAAGTAGACCTGTAAATGTCAATGTCATCCAATTATACATAATTATGTTGACATGGAATAAATAATTATACCATTTTAATAATTTTTTTTAATCACTATAACATATTTATATTTAGAAAATGTGCTTAATTAAAAATCTAATTTATTTTATACATTGACAGGGCTGTCATTACATATTTTATAGTTCAAACAAAAATATTGATAAAATTATAATTAAATTACCGCTAACGTAGTCTGAACACGCCTTAACATTTTTTCGACTGGCAACAATAACTAACAGTGTTGCCATGTTTTTGTCTTTATAACTCATTATAAACATTATGGGGTTGTCAGCGATACTGTTTTTAATGGTAATGGTTTTTTTGTTGTATTCCCATTCTTTTGAAGGTTTTATATGATTTATCGAATGAGTTTAGAGAGGTTTCGATAGATATTAATTATGTATTTAGTTTTGAGGGTTGAGTTCTTTTGTTTTATTGTATTTTAATGTTTTATGAGTGTTTAATTTATGCTTCGATTAAATTATCAATGTAATTCTTTCTACTAGTATGGGGTATAGAAATCTAGTATTTTTTTAGCTTAATGGCATCCTGTTGGAGTGCGTAGTGAGCGTAATATCAGCCATGAGTAATGGCTTTTGTCCGGCGCAGCCTAAACTGGTAACCTCGCAATCACTGACCATGGCATGACAAGTTTTGTGAAATGAAAAGATGTTTTTTTTTTTATATTGACTGGTGTAAAGGATTCAAAATTGCACCCGTGTGTTGACACAAGTTTTAGCACCATAATATCTCCTGAAAGGTTGGCTGGTCTCAGTTGATTGGCCGCCAACACAACAAAATCGACTCGAAGGCAATTATAAGTAAGTATAACATTCTGCAAGTAAACACAGGTTTAAATGTTATAGAGCTATTAAGTTCGTGGATAAGATTAACAAGATAACGTATCGGTTAAGTTATGTTAGGTTATTGAGGTCAGTTGCTCGTAAATATGACGTCACATGCCGCTATTATTTATGTGCGATTCCAATCTTCAAACCTGGCTTAAAGCACTAGAGTATTAGGTATATTATTACACCAAGTGTTTGTATTAAAAACTAGAAAAAAATAGGTGTCTATGTGTTAGTTTTACTGCTTTGACTTGGACTGCCTCGGAATCAAACCCAGGAGGTTTGATTCCGAGGCAGTCTAAGTCAAAGCAGTAGAACTTGCGCTCAGAAGACAAGCGTTGCCATCTTTAGACCAGCAAAGCAGTATTTTACAACTTTTTTTTTACATTCGATAATAGAAGATAGAGAGATTCTAGTTAAACTGTCCTAGAGATCTCTCATTACCATCAACAGCCCCCTCACCATGAACTCTTAAAGCAGGACAGTTTAAGATGAGGAAGCGAGACGCCGCATTACACTGCACGTAGCTGCGTCTCGCTTCCACAACGTAAACGGTCCTGTTTTAAGAGTTCATGGTAAGGAGGCTGAACATTTGTTAAGCTTTAATTCAATCCAAATGTAGCATAATATCAATTCTTGACAGCTCTATGTGACTTACCAAGCAATAGCATCAAATAAAACGAATAAATCGACTCAATTTCATTCTTGATTCGATTCTCGTGTCATGCACTCGATTTCACACAAATTAAAATAGATTTTTCACGTTGATCGACGTAATACGTTCTATGCACGTAAAGATTTTACGTGAGAGTTACGTGAAAGCGTAACTGTGTAATGCGTAAATTAGTCTAGAGGTCGAGTAGGAGTGTCGTGCCAGATCCTGGGTTTAAAGTGCTAGTCATGAATGAATTAAGAAACAAAGGAAAAAATAACTCCACGCCTGTATGACCCAAAGTGATACGTAATGTCTATGCCAAAATTAGAAACAAAGCAAACGCATAGAATTTGTCGCCGATTAAAAAGTAAAGTGGGGTGAATAAATATTATTTTTTACTTTTAAACTCGTGTTTTTTGAAGGCAGTATTTATTCATTTACTAAAATAATATTGTACTGGGAGATATAAAAATGATTTCAAAAAGTGTACCATCTATCCTGGTTTTACCTTATTTATGTGTTACCAGAATACTTGTAAGCTTCGTGAACTAAAAGCTCTTTAAAAGAGATTTCTATTCAATGCTGAAGCTCCATGAATATATAGAGAATAACTTTGTTATAATTATTTATACTCATTTAATTAACATTGTTAAAGTATTTATAATAGGTATGTTACGTTAGTTACGTGTTGGTGGTGAAGGAGAATTGTTAAATGGAATTATAAAATGTTTATGGTTGAATTTTTATTTTAACCACTGTTTTTAATACGTTTTTATGATTGTACTTCTATGGCCAGTAATTGATCATTAACATGTTGTTATTTTATTTAGTTGCGGATAACTGGTGGATGCAAATTCCAAGTTATCGTTTTGTGTTTTTGTTTAACAGTGGACGTCAGACTTCCAGCTGATGATCCACTTTTACACGTCAAAATTCAATAAAAAAGTAAAATAAAAACTGGATTGCGTCGGCGTCATGTTTCAAAAATCATACCATTGGCTGTAAATTACATAAATTTTATTGCAGTAGCTACCTAGCTATACATCTATATACAAGTAATTTTAGTCACTTTAATTGCGCTTTAATGACGTCACAATTGGTGCAGTGAGGCATCACTCAATTCTGATGACTATCGCTAAAAATCATTATCTTCATTAGGGCGCCAACGTGGACCGTTGATTGATGGCTCCGTATAATATCGTAATTTTGGGTCGACAAAGATAGAAGTTGACGCGAGATAGATGTTGCCTTATTTTGTGTAGGCAACAGAGAGTAGACATTTTATTGAGAAGGCAAAGTGTTATTGGGATTGAAGATTCAATTTCTGTCTGCTCTCCTATTATTTGGGTTTAAATGCTGGTAGACGACGACCCAATTGGCGCAGTGCTTAAACGATGGGATTGCTGCACTAGAAGTGAGCAGTTCGGTTCCTGCACGGGGCAAAATGTGTGATCTGCAGACGAAGGTCTATGTCCCGAGTTCAGGTATTTGTGTATAGTATGTATTTTTCACGTTCGTGAAACGTATCCACGATACAAGATATATTCCTTGTGTTGGGTGACGTGTTTAAAAAAAATACTATGAATTAATTATATGCTTAATTAATAGTGGCAGATTACAAAAAACTCTTCGTATTACCATTGTAGATACTGGCCTACAGTTTAAGTGGAACAACTGGTGGTCATGTCCTAAAAATATCGTTTGTCATAGAATTCTCATGCCCTGGTACTCAATGCTTATATATCGTCATTAGCAGAATAAAATATAACAGTGGTATTTCTAGTATTAAAAAAACTAATAACGTTAACTAAAGTTCTGAGACTATAAGGGCGGGTTGCTTCAAACAGTCTCCTACGACAAAACATACCGATTAGAAGATGTTTAATGTACGTAAAACTTGAAGCATTGTTTCATGACAAAAAGCGTTATTAGGGCTACCAGTAGAACACAAACCTGTTAGAAAAAAACAAAATTAGTATCGCCGCATACGTGTGCGTCAAGTGAAGGTGAAGCAACCCTTAAATTTGATAATGTACATAAAATTCCTTCCATTATATCCCCTAACGAATAAATCGAACGGCCGCAACATCGATCTCGTCTCGAAGTGTGTATGAACTGGTTACATATTTAGGTTGCGTGAGCCCAACGTAATTAAAACGCGAGCATCTAATCTTACTTGAAATTATTCCAATACTTGTGGGAAGCTAATGTAATGTTACTATTTCTGTTCATTTAAATAGTCGTAAACTGTGTTTTAGTTTCATTTAATTAATGTTTATTTATTTAGTGTAGACTTTGTTTATGAGTTTGTTTCTCATGTGAGTTAATTATCCGGTATGTTGCGTAATGGTCCGTGAATATTTGCTGATCTGAGGCCTCCCACGTTTACATGATAAATACATACTAAAATTATAAATGCGTAAGTTACTCTGTCTGTCTGTCTGTCTGTCTGTAACGCTTTCACGACTAAACCACTGGACGGATTTTGATGAAATTTGGCACGTAGAAAGTTTAAGACCCGATAAAGTACATAGGCTACTTAACGCAGGCAAAAACGCGGGCAAAACTGCGGGCAAAAGCTAGTAATATACCTACTGTCTGTACAGCACAGGAGATCTATCATTACTTCTTATTGCAACCTACAATGAACTTAGTTGCAACTCGGACCATATGATTTCGAAAATCACTGTATAAGCTATTTGATCTAATATAGGAACCAACACTGGAGTTTATCAAAGTGATGGTAATTTTACATGTATAAAAGTATCACAGATATTTTAAATGTAGGTAAGGGAAGGTGGTAGAAAATATTAATTTTAGTAGATATTATAATGCTACTATGGGTGACTGTCCAGTAAATAAAGCCTGTGACGCCAAAAAAACCATGTCAAATTGTATTACACCGTACCTAACTCTACCTCACTTGGCGACGGCTTGGCATCACATTTGACATGTTTTGATTGGCGATGATGCCGGTGTCGCTGTCATGGCATCCCAAAGAGAAACGGCCCTAGAAAATACTCCATTTCTTATTACCAAAACACCTCTCTTTACAAGTGATCGCAGAATATTCTTAGTGTAAAAAGTTTATCTTGAAATAATCACAATCATACACTTCTAAGGTAGCTTAATAACGATTAAAGCCCTAAAACACCAATTAACAAATTACACACAAGATTCTACGAACCGAAAGATATGGAGTAACCTTCCTAACCATGTTTACCAATCAATTATAGATACTATTGATTGATTCTGAGAAACCGCTCTTTGATGGTTTAAGCTTAGTATCTATTGTATTTAGTGTACAACACCCATAACATAATGATAAAGAATATTTGGTAGCTTCAAATCATGCTCAAATTAGTTTTGTGTAATTGTGTCTGTTGTTGTCACGGTTGTGTAGCAACGGATTCCCGATTCAGACATTATTACTGATCTTATTCATTAGGTATTTCTCAGTAGCAGCTCGAAGTCTGGAGCTTGCTGGTATTCACTGCCAGTTACGGGGGAGCTACAACTGGAGGCGAAGAGTGTGCTTTAGGTACCTACATCTCTTCCTTAATTAGCTAACCTATTTACTGTTTAATCCCTTACCTGGTTTATCCAAATCACTTAAAAACTCCTCAGTGTCGGTGTATGCGGTGGTTTTTCCCAGAGCCGCGAGAACCGCAAGCCAGGCCCACGCGGCGCACTTGAGCCTCGGCCTGGACATGGCCTCAACTGGCCGCAACGGGCCTCAATCGGACATCACACACTACACTACACTGCACTGCACTCGCACTTTGCACTTAGTTCGATGTTACCTGGAAAGAAACAAACAAAAAATTAGAACTGCTGAATATTTTGCTTAAATATGGAATTAATGAAATATTTTTTTTTTTTAATATTGCGTGTAAACATAGATAATAAAATAATAATAAAAACTCCATTAAAATAAGAGGTATATATGTATATATAACACCTGGATAAGGGACGCCCAAAGCAGAGAAGGATGGCTCCTTCTCTGGAAGGAGGAAGGAGCCATCCTTCTCTGCTTTGGGCGGCAGAGAAAAAGGGAGGCCTTTACCCAGTAGTGGGTGATACCGGGCTGAAATGATAATGACGAATCTATAACTAGATTGATCCACAATTTAACAATAAAAAAACATATTTTATAAACTTTAATGAAGTAATCAAAAAATTCTCCATAATATGGTTACAGAATTGGATTTAACCGAAATGGCATTTTAATGTGAAATTAATATGACTACTTTGTTGCATGAATGACTGGGTATATTTAAATTGTAATGAAAAATGTATTGGTTATTATAATTTTGCTGTTGACATGAGCATTGAACTGGACTTTTATACTGGTTTTTAAATTCATCGGCATAATGATCGCCAATAAAACCGATGACACCGAGTAAGGTTTTTTCTAGGGTGTGATGCATTCACAAATGGTTTTATGATACAAATGGACGTGATACAATAATAACCTTACTAGAGGTCGCCTTACGGTCAAAATTGTACCGTGATAAAACATTTAGCTTAGATACTTCTTCTCCATATTAACTTGAATAATGCCAAATCTTTCACTCCTCCTGCGTGTAATATTCCTAAAAAGGAACAGAACCTTTTATAACGTGTTATACTTAATATTATGTATGTATGTAACCTATAACACGTAGACGGCTAGCACGAGACGTTTTACTTAATGTAATTGTGTGTAAATATAACAAGACGAAGACCGGAGATGACAGTCTCAAATCCTCGCTCCATCTACAGGATTATAAAAACATTTATGTATTTTTAAGTTTCTTAGGTAGATAATTTATTGCACTACATACATACATACATACATAAAGTCACGCCTGTTTCCCTGAGGGGTAGGCAGAGACCACGGATTATTTATTGCACTAATATTAAAAAGTCGAAATTTTTTATGTTTGTTCTTCAGGCTCAGACGGCCGGACCAATTTTGATAAATTTGGTATGGAAGTAGCTGACATCATAGCTTGCTACATAGGCAACTTGTTATCCCGAAATAATGTAGCATGCAATACCGTAGGGCGTAACTAATACCAAATAAAAATAACATTATTGAAAAATAATTGTATATAGATATTGTGTAGCATGAAAACACAATACAGAAGAAAACCCTGTAACTTTATAAGGAACAACAGAAATATTTGATGGTATTATTCCTTTTTTTCTCATAAGACACGTGTTTTGAATTCACAACAATTTGTACGTATATAACCTACTTAGATTAAGTTATTGAACAGTAAAAATGAGTTCGCAGTAAAAAGAAGGGGAGGACCCCTAACCATATTTCCAGTCTGAGGCCTCTCAAAGAGCGATGAAAGGATTTCTTTCAAAGACTTGATGTGTTGACATCGACAAGTGATTGTCAGTTAACAATGATATAGCCCCCTACCATGAACTATTAAAGCAGGACAGCTTACGTTGTGGAAGCGAGACGCCCCATTACACTGCAAATAGCATCATCTCACAAAATAAGTGGCGGAATGTGGGTGTACTATAGGTGTACCTCTGCCTACCCCTTCGGGGAACACTGGCGTGATGTGATGTTTTATAAAACAAATTATTCCAAATCGGAAACAATAATTAATAGAATCATTTAGTATTTAATTTGAATGGCATGAGTACAACTAAATATATTAGATTATAACTACGTACCATGATAAATTCAGTAGGTACCACGTTTTATGAACAAAATAAAAAAACACTCTGTTAAAGACTACTTATAAAATAATATTCTTCCAAATTACCTACTGAAAATTTCCCGTACCAATTTCACAAGAAAATACTATAACTTAATTAGAAAGTTGTGTAGTAATTGACATTGCTGAAGTTGGCTTATTCCCAGAAATGGCAAGTTGGCTTGGTTAGCAATAAATTAAATAGCGAAACATTAGTTGAACATTTTGCTGAGCTCACTCGAACCTGGTAAACTGAATCGCCTGGTTAGAGAAGCTGTATCTTAAAGACTTAAAGTGATGACCTAGACATAGTGTTGGAGAGAGTCTAAGAGACTATTTTTAGAGTTCCGTACTTCGAAAGGGAAACGAAACCCTTATAGGATGACTTTGTTGACCGTCTGTCTATCTGTAAACCCTTTTTTCTCAAGAACGCGTGTAAGTATAAAGTTGAAATTATATCAAATACACGGGTCTGCTGTCCCTTGAAGTCATGAAATGAAGATTCTAAGTCAGCGCAATAAAAATCCAAACTTCTTAGATAATTGCGTATGATATGTGAAATGCAAAACTGTAGATATAATTAATAAAATGATAGAAGACAAAGCTATTATATATACGTTAAATATAATTAGATTGACCATCCTGACAAAAAATCCTGCTGTCCTTCAAATACCGCTGGTAGGTATATCTTAAAACTCCTCAGATTTAAATCCCACAATATTAAATAAAATACCCGGCAACTTATTAGTAGCACCGTCGTCAAAACATGCAAATATCTCCCGTCGTACCCAAAATGAAGTCGTCGGGGTACGCAGGGTTGGGCTCGCACAATTTATATTCCTGACCACACACTCCTTGCAGGGTTACCAGACATTACGAATTTACACTGACAAAAATATAAAATCGAAACCCGGAGTCCTTTAACAAATTTTGGAAGCTATCGGAGGTTTCAGAGTGCGAACCTTCATTGCGGATCCCCAAAATGTTTCGGACGCGTCGATGTTTTTGTTCGCGGTTTTGAATCATTTTTATAATTTGGACAATACAAATGAATCGCCACCATCTGGTAACCCTGTTTCGTTGAGATGGGTACAGGGTGTACCCTTGTCATTTGGAGTCTCCCACACTCGTACCTATATTTTTTGGGAACTAATGAGTTGGCGGTCAGAATATAATAAAGAAAGCTTGCCTTTAAATTACCAAACGGTCTAGACGCGCTGACAAAGTGCTTTTTCGTAAATCGAACTTTTTGTTTTTTGTGTTTGAAGACAGGACGGGGATTTATGTTCTTTTAGTCGCTTTAACTCAGGTCTTTTTCTGTTAGGAAAAGTTAATTTATGTCTGGGGTACTAGAATTGTGACTAAGAATCTTAAATTCGTATATTTTAGGTAAGTTTGTAGATTAAAACGACAAAAAACCACTCGTAAAAAGTTCAATTTAAACATCTCTCATTGAATTTTCATATTCCACTCAAGCGATTAAACAAGACAAAGTAATTTAATAACAAGTTAATAAACTCTCAACATAGGTAAGTGACATTTAAAATGTAAAACAGTTACCACTGAAGAATCCGAATAATATTAAGTGACGTTAAAGTGAGGTGCAAAAACTTAATTCTTATTCAGGGGTCGGAGGCGAATTTTCTGCAGCGGTGCCGAGTATGATGAGAACACAGTGATAGATATGCTATAGATAAAAAATAATTATATTTTGGAATATAGGTTATGCGTGGTTGATGTTGGCGGATAAACAGATTCAAAACTTTGAATAAAGAATCTTCTCTTTACTGTGTTATTTTATTATATAAGATCATATTTTTTTGGAATCTAGTATCATAGTTATGTAGTCTAAGGTATTTGGCTGTAGATCTTTAAGGACCTTAAGTACAAAAGTATCTAGTATTGTGAAAGAAGAATCATGATCGTCGAAACACAAATTTCACGACTGACCACAATCAATTAATGTTTAGTTCAAAATATACGTATATAGAACAAAGGTACAATTTCCACTTTTATAATACCATTGCCAACAAAAAAGCTAATTTCAGAGCACCAACGTGCCGCTATTCAAATGAACATAACACTAGGTTACTACATAACACTTTTATTACATTATTCGCATAATGTATAAGTAATAAAAAAGTTATAAAACATCGCTTAATCAAAGCTATCGCATCGCTCCACGTGAAACCATCTTAACAGTTTAATTTAACAGCCTTTTAAATGATTTACTGCGTATTTTCACTTAAATTAAGGGGTAGGGAAACGTTAAAACTGAAAGTAATCGCTCACATCTATTGTAAAATTAAACCAACAATAACATAACATCACGCCTGTATTCCCCGAAGGGGTAGGCATAGGTTCAAATATAGCACACCCACATTTCGCCAGTTATAGTTTTAGGTCCCAATGTAGGGGGCGAGCCTATTGCCATCAATCGGGCACAAACCCAGACTCCGTGCTGCCACTGAGAATTACCTAACGAAGAAACCCAGTAACACTTTGCCCGACCCGGGATTCGAACCCAGGACCTCGTGCTCAGCAGTCGCGCTTAGCGACCACTAGACCAACGAGGCAGTCTACTACCAACAATCTAAATCATTTTTATTGCTTTGACCGACTCAATTTCACGTGGAATAAAGTTCTGATAACCTGTACGAGTAACTTATATTAAGCTGCCTTCAGATCTGAATCGTCTGGCAGTCGTTGTCGATAAAAATCTGTTATTTTAGGATACCTAGTTACGATAAAATTATATTATAATGGGTAACCGTATTAGGTTATTTACGATCTCTAGCAGCAGTGTTGTCTGAGCAGTATTGAGGGTAAATGAGACGTTGAATGATTAAAAGGTGAGCTGTACTTGCCACGAATGGTTTTTGGATTGGTGACGATATACTTTTATCCCGCAGAAGTTGATCTGTTCAAGGCTGTCTTCACTCTTCTGGTGCGTCAGAAGCTCGAATGTCTGACAACCAGTTTCACTAAGGCTATTTCATAGTATTAGGTATATGAACACAGTATCAAACACGTATTATACTTCTGCAGTTGTATATAAGGCGTATTGATATTGCAAATTATGTCACAGTTTGAAACTGGGTCAGTTATTTGGAATTCGCTCCTGTTTAGGTTATTTCAATATTAAATATCTCAGCGTTTCTACCTTTACAGCATTCGGAATATCAAGAAAACTGAGGTTTCAAATCATGGCTGTAACAACTACGCGAGGAATTCAATTTAATCATGTATTTACTTAAGCAGAAATTGTAGCGTACTACCTCGTTCGTCTAGTAGTTGCTACGCGCAACTGTTGGGCATGAGGTGCTGGGTTTAAATCCCAAACGAGGCTTATCGAGTTTTTCCATTCGGTAATTCTGAGTAGCAGCACGGGGTCTGGATTTCATCCGGTTGGCAATAGGCTCGTCCCCAATTATATTGTGACCTATAAAATAACTGGAGAAATGTGGGTGTACTAATTATGTATACCTCTGCTTTTCCCTTCGGAGTATACAGGCGAGATGTTATATAGCATAGAAAGTTTAGAGAATTTATTTTGCTGAACCGAATACTGTTTTGAGTATAGTGAAAACAACAGTTGCTATTGCGTACTAGTTGCTGGAGGACGCGTGCTGGTCCTGACGCCGACCCGGGGCTGATTGCTTTTATTTCGCTTTTTGACTTTTTCGGTACCTCTCTTACTATCTTGTGTTAAGTGCCATATACTGCCTGCGCCATCTTGGGACTTGTAGCGCGGCGTCTCTCTCGCTCCGTGTCATCTTAATGAAATTTTAAACATTGAAAAAGTTGTGCACTTTGCGGGGCGCGAACCGGCGGTCGTGTCGTCAACGCTGGATCGAGGCGACGGGTTGAGCCACTGGGTCAACTGAGCGTGAGATCTGCGAGGCGAATTAACCTACTGCTTTCTACTACTGTGTGGTTCAGTGACAACTTGTACTCAAAGCGAAGATTTTATTATTTATTCTGCAACATGTTACGTTCACCGGATAAGATAACAAGCAAATCAAATCCAGACCTGTGCATGGGTAACGAAACGGGTGGCAATGTTACCCAAAGAAAACGGAAGCAGCCGGAGTGTGAGCTAACACAAGCTATTGCCATGCTGTCTACCGAGTTGAAGAAATCCATTGGTGATCTGCGAGCTGACATGAATAACCAATTTACTAATATTAACGCATGTATCAACAACCTTCGAGAAGAGTTCAATTCCCTGTCACTAACTTCGTCCCAAATCCAATCAGAAATCAAGGAATTACGTGCGGATTATTTTGGTATTAAAAAAGAAATATCGGACTTGAATACCGAACACTCTGATATATCACGGGTGGTTACAGAATTGACATCGACGGTTAATTTTAACTCTGAAAACTATGTTGATTGTGACAAACGTTTGAAGGATTTGGAGTCAAACACGATTAGCTCTGCGACCCTGACTATTGGTATGCTGGAAAGAAAAATTGACTCATTGGAACAACAGGCGAGGCAATGTAACATTGAAATTGGCAATATGCCGGAAAGACGCGGCGAGAATTTAGTCACAATTTTAGAGTCAATTGGTTCAGTACTTAACATGTCTTTGTCATCAAAAGATATAATATCCATTCATCGTGTTCCGCATGCACAGACCCACAACAATCTGCCTAAAAATATCATAGTCAAGTTCACGTCTCGGCTGCTACGCGATAATATCCTAACTGCTTACCGACTGTCTAAGGGATTCACATCGGACCGAATCGGACTCTCTGGCAGACCCAGTCGTATCTACATGAATGAACATTTAACGTTACGCAACAAAGAGTTGTTTCGTAAATGTCGTGCAGCCGCTAAGTCACACAAGTTTAAGTTCGTGTGGGTCAGAAATGCCACTATCCTGGTCAAAGAGTCTGAAGACGCTCCTACTCACGCTATACGTTCAGAAGAAGACATATCTAGTAAGGTTAAGCCGTACCAGCCTGCCCGACCCCAGCCCTCAACTGCCGCTACTGAATAGTCACATGTTCTACGTTTCACCATTTGTTGCAGATAAGTTTTTTAAAGTGTATCGACATTCTTTTCCTTGTATAGATTCTCATCGGTTCTCGTCGGTTTACCACTCCGATGTTAAATGTACATTGTTGTTAGTGCTCAAATTGTTAATTATCCTAAGGTCTAAACGTCATCGTGCTCTTTTAAAGATGGTTCTCTCAATCTCTGTAGCGAATATCGTTGACACGTTATACCTGGTTTATAAACATTTAGTATGTTTTTCGATAGAATTCTCGGCTATTTTTAATTTATTTATAACACTTAAAATCCAAACTATTTATTTTACTAATTCCTACAATGGCTTATAACAATTTAACGATTTACTACCAAAACTGTCGAGGGATTAGGACAAAACTAAATACCCTATATATGAATATATTATCGCATGCATACGACATCATTATTTTAACCGAAACCTGGTTGACGCCGGACATTTCTGATAACGAATTTATTGACTCTCGATATTCAGTGTTCAGATGCGATCGTAATCGTATCATCTCGTTAAAAAAAGATGGTGGAGGCGTTCTAATAGCTATCCTGAAAGAATTTAAACCATCCAGACTCACACTATCGCCCCCACTTAGTCTACCAGAGCATACTATAATAAAGATTCCTACTTATGATAATAAGTTCCTACTCATTTGTGCCACTTATTTACCACCTAACACTGTGGAATGTATTTATGACAACTTCATTAATTCGCTGTCACGGTTAGCTGATGACCCCTGTATAGAGCAGATTATTCTTACTGGTGACTTTAACTTGCCAGAGCTCAGTTGGGTAAATACAACTTCTTATATGATATGTTCCCCAAATAGCAACTATTCAAATACTAGCCGACTTCTACTTAACTTTTGCTCACAATTAAATATGCAACAATTCAACAATTTAACAAACTTTAACGGCCGCATCTTAGACCTATTTTTTTGTAACACTCATGCGGTGTCGCTCAGTACTAGTACTAACCTTGTACCTATTGACACTCACCATCCACCTTTTTACGTCCTTGTACCATTTAGAAAACCCTCACAAATACCAAAATCTAAAAAAGTAAATACTCTAAGTTATTACAAATCGAATTATACTGCAATAAATATTGAATTCCGATCTGTCGATTGGAACAACCTACTGAAAGACTTATCCCCTGAGCAGTCAGTTTCAATTTTTTATGAAAAAATCTATGAAATTATTAAATTGTATACCCCTACACACAAACCCAAAAACTGCAAATTCCCCTCATGGTTTACAAAATCTCTTGTGCATGTATTCAAAAATAAATCACGCGCCTGGACTAAGTGGAAAAAATATGGTAATATTAGTGACTACGAACTCTTCTCTATCTACAGAGCAAATTTCAAAAAAGAGGCCGAATCATGTTTTAAAAAATACATCAATACAGTAGAAGACAGTGTATCAACCAATGTAAAAGCATTTTGGTCGTATGTCTCTAGTCGTTCTTCTAGCAATAGTGTCCCCGCCACAGTTTTCTATCGCCAGCAAACATCTTATGACCCATATACAACATGTAACCTGTTTTCCCAATTCTTTCATTCAGTGTACGAGTCTTCTTCCTTTGACCCTAATTCTTGGGTCCCACCACCCGCTGGTCCCAATAATGATATTAATCTCTCGAGTTTGTACTTTTCACAGCAGAAAATACAGTCTGGACTGAAATTACTGGATGCTTCAAAAGGACCTGGACCGGATGGTATACCCCCAATCTTTTTAAAAAATACTTGTAAGACATTGAGCCTTCCTCTATACATTATTTTTAATAAATGCCTTTCCCACGGTGTATTTCCTGACGTTTGGAAACGTGCGAATATCGTCCCGATACATAAATCCGGTCCTAAGAGTGATGTTACTACATACCGCCCTATTTCATTGTTGTCCACGCTATCAAAATTATTCGAAAAACTAGTACATAACGAGGTTTACCCTGTTTTGCGCCGTGTTATATTAGATGAACAGCATGGGTTTGTCAGAAATAGGTCTTGCATGAGTAATCTCCTTATTTTCACCTCACATCTCTTTGAAAGCATCGATAATGGACAGCAAATCGACGTAGTATATACTGACTTCCAAAAGGCGTTCGACAAAGTAGATCATAAGTTGCTACTTAATAAAATTGCGTTCAACGGCATTAGAGGAGACTTGCTTCGTTGGTTCGTATCTTATATCACCAATAGGTCGCAAAAAGTCGTAATCAATGGATACGAATCCAACGCGATTAATGTCACTTCTGGCGTTCCACAAGGCTCCATTTTGGGCCCTTTGCTCTTTATTTTATTTATTAATGACGTTAAACACTGTTTTAAACATTCACAATTTCTTCTTTACGCTGATGATTTAAAAATCTACAAAAATATTAACAATCTCACTGACTGTATAGAATTTCAAGGTGACTTAGATCGCTTCTTGGATTACTGCTCCTCTAATAAACTTTACCTTAGTTACTCTAAATGTCACAGCATCACATTTACCAGAAAGAAAATTGTGACGAAATTCAATTATTCTCTTGGGAGTACTGCCCTCAGCAATGTCACAACACTCCGCGACTTAGGCGTACAGTTGGACTCTAAGCTTCATCTGGATGTTCACATAGACAACATAGTCAACAAGGCATACCAAATGTTTGGCTTTGTGATGAGAGCATCCAGAGAATTTCGCCGTCCCTCTACCTACTTACATTTATATAAATCGATCATTCGGCCTCAATTAGAATACGCAGTTCCTATCTGGAATCCCTACTACAAAAAATACTCTGAAATGATAGAGGTCGTTCAACGCAAATATCTGCGTGCTGTTCACTTTAGATGCTTTCATAAAAAGTCATCCTCCAAGGTATTATCTAAAAAGTATGACCTTTTGTCGCTACACTCTAGACGCATCCTTCTCGAAATGATGACTCTTTTCGGTATTTGCCGCGACCAATTCGACTGTACTGACCTAGTGAATAGTTTGTGCTACCTTGTCCCTCGAACGGTGCATGGAAGGCAAGTACGTTCCAGACGCCTATTTGCCACCTCATCTTGCCGAACAAATGCAGGTGTCCGATCACCGCTACACAGATTGGTAGAAACCTATAATAAACAGTTCTGTTCATCCGACATTATGTTTCTCAGTAAAACCATGTTTAAAAAAGAGATCACTATAACATTAAAAAGCCTGAACCCCGATAATTAAATTTAATGGATTGTTTTATAGTTAAGCACTTTTAGGATTGTTCTTTAACAGCTAGTTCTTCTCTATTGTAATCTGTGGATAACGTTGTGTGTAGTATATTTGTTAATATTACTGTTAAGATGCTTACCATGTTATAATATTTAATATACTGCTGTTTGTTGTCCCTATCTAAATAAATAAATAAATAAATAAATAAACTATTCCTGAGGGGAAAGAGCAATATCATACGTATCGTAATTGATTTTAGCGACTAGAGGGCACTACGTGTCTCACCATGATTCAATGTAAGTACAATTTTGAGGCCATGTTGTTACTAGGCGACATTTGTCCTGCGACTCTGTTGCTCAACACGAAGTTTACGTATCCCGCGCGACATCGCCCGGCGTCGCTTACGACATCTACGGGTCGCGGGACTGACAACTATATCCCGCGACAGTCGCCCGACAAGTTTTGAATAGTGAGGACGCGAGTCGCTTTATGTGAGTCGCACTAAACAATACTAACCTCCATGGGTGACATACTATTTACCACTGGGCAGTGTTGACAAGGCAATTGTCGACCGACAGTGTCCCACAGTCACAAAGACATACCACGTGGATGTTGGGTGACATGAAAACTGAAAACGCGGCATAACGTGAGCAAAAGCGCGGGGCATAGCTAGTTGACTTATAAATATGTTCCGCTGTACCCAGGCCCTTAGAAGGCACTAGACATAAATACACAGACATAATGTATGCAAAATGTACTAAAACAGACGTCGTCGAATATATTATTGTTTCAGTACTCTGGTCTATTTATGTTCCTGTTCTAGCAAGTGCTTCGCTTGCTTTAAATAGGTAAGCAGGGTTGTACGCATGAATGTATGATGAAGATAATTTAGTGAATAGTTTGAGGAATTCAAAGGTATTATGTTAGGGTTGCCAAGACTATTGATTTATTATTGGGTACCTTTGTACGGTATTGAAGATTTTATTACGTATTGTGTAGCTATACATTAGGATCATCCGCGAATGTGTAGGGATAACACAGGCACAGTTTGGAGTGGGCTTTATTTAAGGCTTATTTGTTGATTTTAGTCTAAAAAAAATACAATCAATCATTATAGGAGATCGAAGATGTTCTACAAAAGGGTCAAGTGAGGAGTACCCTTGACCAACGAGCGTGTTGAATGTGATGCGAGTGAATGAAGCGAAAGGAGTTTGTCAAAGTCGTACCAAATGGAAATCCATGGATAGATGATAGCGAGGTAGACCGTCCAGTTTGCGTCAGACGTACTTATGTATTGTCACCCGTGTAGGCTCTCTACTTGCACCCTCATGCTGTGGAAATAGGATTACCCAGTCAACTAGTTAGT
This sequence comes from Abrostola triplasia, assembly GCA_946251915.1. Taxonomy (NCBI): domain Eukaryota; kingdom Metazoa; phylum Arthropoda; class Insecta; order Lepidoptera; family Noctuidae; genus Abrostola; species Abrostola triplasia. Next base: position 867,797 of record OX276438.1, read on the forward strand.
CAGTAGTAGCTACTGAGTAGTCACTACTTCAAGCTCTTTCAGGTGTTGAATTGATGTAATTAGGATTTTACTTTATAATCAGTTCTGTTAGTATTTTTTTTGATCCGCTTGCATGAAATGTAAACCTAATTCCATTAGCGACTTTCTACACTATCATATTTATTTATCTTAGAAATTAATCAAGTGTCTGTTTTATAAACTTTTGAGTTCCGTAGCTTATATTTAAAAGTATTAAGACTGTATTAGCTGGAATATAGTGTTAAAGAAAACAATTGTTTGTGAGTAAAACTGAACTTATTTATACTTCTTGTTCTTTTCGTATGGTTGATGAACATGTTGGTGTCAGAGATTAAGCCGCCTGTAGGTCTCTGACATGACTTTACACATCGTTAAAAAATGTCTCAGGTGTGCCGGTTTCCTCACGATATTTCTCTTCACCGTTTTAGCAACTGATAACTAATTTATAATACGCACATACATTCGAAAAGATATTGGTGCGGTGGGATTGTACTTGCAATCTTTGACTTGACAGTCCAACGGTCATACTTCAGCTATGCATATACATATTACACCGCTATTGATTAGTAGGTAGGTATATGGAATACGGAATATGTAATGCCCGACTAATTTCAAAAGCAAACGGAGCTCCTATTCATGAGAAAGTGACGGACTCAAGCTATGTTTTATCAAATACAAACAATACACTGGCCTGTAACACTCCCATGTAGGTAATAGGTTAGACTATTATAATACTCTCAACGCCATTAACCTACAGAACCTTAAAATAATATTAACCTATAACGACGAAATATAATCAGCTGTTAAAGTTTACGGCTCAAACGATAAAGTTACGATGTATGTCGGACATTTTTTGAAACCTGTTTGTGAGTGGGTCACAGAAACTGGCAATGGATGACCTCCCGGTAGCCAGAGATGCTAGATATCGTGTTAAACGGTAGTTAGTGTTATTGATGTACTACCTATGCCATTTGTAGTTTATTTATTTATTTTACTCTGAGCCCAAAATTCCTTACCAATCTTAATTCAGGGTTAATAATTTAATCTGTTTTCTACATTAGGTTGGGCAACGTTTCTTTTTTTTTGGTGTTTATAATAATAACAGCCAATAACAGTCCCACTGCAGAGCAAAGGCCTCTTCTCGTATAGAGAAGGATTGAGCATTAATCACCACGCTAGCTCACTGCGGGTTGGCGATTTCAGATAATTAAATCCAGGTTACCTCACGATGTTTTCCGTCACCGTTAGTCAGCGGTATCTTAGAATAACTAAGAAAGTATTTATAACATTGAAAAAGTCACATTGATACTCGTCCGAGTTTACCTAATCGCCTATAAATCATTCATCAACACAGCAACCATTGTGATCAATTTATAGTTCTTCAGTAAGACAGAAGTAAATTATTGTTTCAAAATTATAAGAATACTCTTTGGTTTAGTGAACTCTAGGCGCGACGGTTGAGCATGAGCTCCTGGGTTTGAATCCCGAGTCGGGCAGTGTTACTGGGTTTTCTATTAAGTCATTCTCAGTAGCAATACGGAGTCTTGATTAGTGCCCGATTGATGAGCAGCCTACGCTCGCCTTCTATTACATTGGGACCTATAACATAACTGGCAAAATGTGGGTGTACTATAGGTACCTCTACCTACCCTCTCGGGGAATACCTCTGCCTACCTCTTTGGGGAATACAGGCGTGATGTTTTGTTATGTATAAGAATATTACACACCTGTTTTAAATAGACCGTTTTCGCGATAATACATTAGGCAGTTCAATGTCAACACAAAAAGGTTTAAGACGGAAAGGGTGGAGAAACACTTTTCCAGATAAACGGTTTCCCAAAGTTTCTGCCTTACTTTACTTAAGCAAACGAAAATAAAAAACGGTTCAGAAAAACAAGTTCTTTTTAGTTTCTATTAATGAATATTAGTTCTACCTATTTGATGGGAGAAAAACATTGTAGTTGCAATAATAATAAATATCTATTTATTATTAACGTGGTATCCGGCCTAGAATTGGCCACCCCTTTCCTCCCATATGTGTCGTAAGAGGCGACTAAGGGAAAATCCAGAAGATGGGCAGCAGCGTCTTGTTACAGAACAACAGAAGTTCTGTAACTTCACCACCAATACTGCGATCCCCAAGCTGCTTGCGTAGAGATTATGGCAAACCTTCCCTTTCCTTAAGGGGAAGACCTTTGTTCAACAGTGGACGTCTTCCGACTGATGATGATGATGATGATTAACGTTAGTGGATCCATCATTACAATACAAGCTATAACTTTCAAAATATCATTTTATATTCAGAAATAACTTATTATTAACGAGGCTTGCTTTCTCGCCGATGGCTTTAGTAACACTCGTACTAAATTCTCTCACAAAATATCAATTGACATGTTAAAGCTTATTAGTAATTATTATCTGCATTTTTCTGTCCGACTCATTCGTTCATTGAACTATTATTGATAGTGACCGGCTGACATATTTGTGTCTATATACATACGTGTGTGCTATTTAACTTGCCTCTTATTTTTCTACTTATCGTATGGTTGATGAACAACCTGGTGTCAGAGTTTAAACCGCCTGCAGGCCTCTGACATGGCTATACACACCGTAGAAAAATCTCACAGGTGTGCCGGTTTTCTTACGATGTTTTCCTTCATCGTTTGAGCAATTGATTACTAATTTATAATACGCACATGAATTCGAAAAGACATTGGTGCGTGACGGGAATAGAACTAGCGAACTTTGACTTGACAGTCCAAAGATCATACCACTTGCATGTAGACGTCAATCGGGCCAAGCTATTGTCTAACTTATATGGCTAAATACTACTTTAAGACATTTAGGGGTTATTAAAAAATTTAACATCAAACTCGTCACTCAAAAATGTAAGTTCTAACACCCATCTAAAACATTTAATTTTCATAATAATATAACACACTAGCGAAATAATTACCTAAACATGGTCGACATAACCATTTGTTATTCATGTTCATACATAATTTATATGTAATTATTCTGCGCGATGTTATTTTATCGCTAAGGAAACACTACTGGAAGACTCCGTGTTTGCCGAGTTTATTAATGCATGAATAATTAATTAATGTTTGGGAAATAAATACTTGAGATCGGCTTTTTAGAAACTTAGTTTATGATCTTTGTGGTACAGCTGTTCATATTATCACATCGAAGTGTGAAATGGGAGGTGTTGGTGAGTGTAAAATCACACCTGTCTTTTCCAAAGAAATGTGCGGAATTTTAGACGCTTTTGCAAAGACAATACTGTTTGAATGCGCTTAATGAAGAATCGGTGAGAATCCCAAAATATCCAAATTCCGGTAAATTCTTTTTCTTATTATATTCAACCTGGAATTCAAATAAACGAATCAACATTTGGCTGTTAAACAACAATGGGATCATACGATGCATACGACAGTGTGGCGAAGGTTACCCAGAATATATTGATCCTTATTTACCGCAACATGTAAATAACCAGTCACACAAAAACCGAAGCTCATAAATGTTATGCCTGATTTACATACGTCACGTCACAATAAGACAATCAATACAGGGTGCTTCTTCTAAGACAAACAAATTCCTAGCTCCCAGCATTCAACACAGATAGTCCCAAAAAAATAAAATTATACAAACTGCACAAATGCTTCAGAGTCAACCCTAAGATAAATGGTGTAATCTTCTTTATCGCAACGAAAAAGTCTGAACGATAACAAAGAAAAAAAAAGATTTTAAAAGACCATAATTCACTGACTCCGCCCTGAAACCCTTTCTCGGGGTGGGTTGGGGTATTACGGTATAGATGCGGTATTTCCATTGTGTTTACATCAGTTCTGGGGAAATTGGGATAACAATCGGTTGGATACTCAATGTTGGGCGGTTTGGATATAAAATATTGGGCCAATGTTGGCTTTAGTATACTTGTACGCGTCAGTTACAGTGTGGTTACAATTTATCTATTTTACAAGGTGTATTTATAAGTAGTCTTTAAACTTTCCTTTTGTTTTTAGAAACTCTACAATAGAAAATTGATGGACGAGCTAGATAATGTTTATGCATAACATCGCTTGATTCCGTTTCATAAATCTGTCCAGTCTAATGAAATTAAACAAGTTTCCTTAACCGTCAAAGTCAAAAGGCAAAGAATTATAAACTACAAAATAAAGTCTAATATTCTATCAATACCTAAAGTTTTCCTCACTGACAAAGACAAAACAAACGTCGAACACGATATTACAAACCAATTAAGTTCAACAGAAACCACAAAAAGCGAACTTTTATAGCGCTAAAACCAACACTTCCTCGACCCATTATATCCTATCCATTTTGCCTTTGTTTACTCTTGCTTTGCGAAAATAAGGCTCTAGATAAAACAGCTATGAACAGGCGGTGTATAAATCATACAGTTTCAATTATACCCCACTCACTCACAGAATAACAGCCTCTTTTATATCAGTAAAACATTTCACACGGCTTTATCACTATTCTTTTTAGTTATGTGCTGATCTGGGTGGAGTTAATATGAGGGCGACGGTACTTAAATCAGGAGAGGATATGATAGGCCTCCTAAACGATGTTATAACGGCTTCGTAAATAACACGGTTCAAAACGACAGAAAAAAAGTATAGGTAAAGAAAGGTTAATCAAGAAGAGCTTTATGATGATCTAGGCTAGGAGTTGAGGCAAGATGATAGTAATACCAAAAGACTTATAAGCTCTTTCAAACTCCATAATTATACCTATATCACCAAAAAAAAAAGCAGAAAAATGTTATCATTAGGTACAGTATTAATTTGATTGATAGAAAACCCAATACACGAAATATATTATACTTGTTGTATGAATTCTCAAATGCCAAAGAGTATCAAAAACACTAGACACTCAGAAGCATACCGATACGGTATCGTAAAATTGAATTTCTTAATTGCCTACCCGCAACAGAGAAATACTTTGATGAAGTTCGTTCCTTTCGGTCAACGGTGGAGGGTTTCGTGAAATTTCATTAATATTTTTTTACCCTCGCGAAACCACGGGCCTGGGTAGAAAGTTTTTTAATCTTGCTTGAGGTCGTCTGCCCCGTGAATTACATTTACCTTCAGCTTCACGAATGTTAAATGTTTTTCGCTATTTCGTGTATACCTGATATTGGAATGTTGGATAAGTTTTAGATTGATTTGAAATGTTGGTATCTCTGGTTTTGAGAAGTTTTTCCGCGAGATTTTCATGTTGTATGATTACTTCTTATGTTTATTTAACATTCCTTCTTTCCTGTTCCGGTTGCCAGTATTGGTTTCTGACTTGAAAACAGGAAATTCAGCTTAGACGGTTCCTTCCGCTTTCGCTGATAAAAGAACTATGCTGCCAGGTACTAACTAGCTAGCAATTACCCGATAGTGACTACAAACATAGAAACCATGTGTTTGGTATCTATCAAACACATGGTTATAATTGCTCCTGTTTTATCATTGGATACAATTGACAAACCCTCACCGCATCAGTGCAAGTAATAAAATAGTAAACTTCAACTACTTCTAAGAAACATAAGTTACCTTCCATAATATTAGCAATGATTCTCTTCAGATAGAACCACCGAAGATAATTTTGGGAGTTAATGCTCTACTCGTTTAGGGCAAAGTTTGGTGCAGACTTAAGCAGAACTAAACGCAGTTGTGGTCAACTTATTACTTAAAGCAACTATAGTAGGTTTAATAAGATAATCCGATTGGTGCAGAGGTCAAGTAAATAGTCTTATGAGGTTAAAGTTCTCTCTGGAATTAATGCGATTAAAACTTACAATAAAATTTGGCTATTTATTTTTGGGATATAAATATGGGAGCATAAAAAGATCCTACCAAAAGTCCAGCCTAAAAATAAGGTTGCCTATCAAATACAGTCCTCAATCCGAGACATAAACAGAATTTTACTACACGCCTTCAACTCCAAGGCGATAACTCGAAGCAAACCCTAAAAATCAAAGTTATCCTAAGATTGGAACACTAAATATTATCATCCCTGGAGGAAACGAGTTGAGAAAAAGGTCGGCGGACCGAGCACAGAAACTTGAGGGATCTTTGAGATAACATCGTTTATTATCAACTAGATTTCGTCCACGGTTTGGCCTTTGTGTATTTTAAACTGTGTTGAAATTTACGTCATCGTCTAATATATGAATATGTTTGATCACCTAATGACATTTGAGGACGGTAATTTTGAAACAGGTATTTAAAGTTGTAATTAAACACTTATCGCTTAAGGACAATGTGTATATTGTAGGTAAATAAAATAAAACGTCCTCAACACTCCATAAAAACAAGAAACTTGAGAAATACAAGATACTTAAAGATGTTATGCCAATACTTGTTCAACACTTATGATCGATACATTCATGTAAATTAATCTTTAAAGACCATTGTAAATTAATCTTTAAAGACCATTGTAAATAACATTTATAGTCAAGTAAACTTTACCTAAATGAGTAATAAATATGTCAAAGGTTTTGTAAATCAATAGCACTCGACGATATTCACAAAATCATAACAAAATTATAATATAATCAACATGGTATTTAAGATAAGATAAGATATCTTCAATTGTATAAATACTCTCTCTATAACACCTCTGTACACCATGTTTTTATGCGAATAAATGTATTATATTCTATTCTATTCTATTCTATTCTATTCTACTTTCTTAGTTATTCTAAGACACCACTGACTAACGGTGACGGAAAACATCGTGAGGAAACCTGGATTTAATTATCTGAAATCGCCAACCCGCAGTGAGCTAGCGTGGTGATCAATGCTCAATCCTTCTCTATACGAGAAGAGGCATTTGCCCTGCAGTGGGACAGTTATATGCTGTTATTATATTATTATTTATATAAGATATTTTATTTGCTCCAACATGTTTTTACATACAGAATTAGAAAAAGAAATGCATGCCACACGACATGTCTGCCATTTCTCATGAAGTCCAAATAACTGTAATTCTGAGTACTAAGTTACTTTATTAATCAATTAATTATTTCTAAATTCTTCAGTTATACGTGAAATCAGTCACATTTTAACGAAATTGTGATATTATATTTATTTGTGTCAAACCAAAATTCTAAGGGATGCTGTGATTAATTTAACGACACAGAATCTAAGTTAAATATAAAAGCACTATTTTTAATTTGAATAGAAATTAGTATGCCAAGATTTTTGGAAATATTGGAAACAAACAATCAGACTTACTTGACTATTTTAGTATATATAAGTACTGTTAGGAAAAGGTCTGGGCTGGTTCCGTAAATCCATCAAGATCAATAGATTTCCTTGAGACTAGGCGTTAAAAAAAGCTTTCAACGTGCCCCTTTATATGTGCCAGGAGTACCTAAAAACTGTATGCCTTTTTATTATAAGCACAAGAATTTTGATGTAGCCCAAAATTCTGGAACCAAAAAACTTGGTACAGAAGACATTGTGATCAAGAAACATGGATCGACTATGGACGGAAGCAAGTAAAACCATGGACAAAATAATTTGTTGACCTTCTATTATGGGTACCTCTGCCCTTACCCATAAAACTGTAATGGCAGAAGGAATGGAGGTCACTACTACGTTTTACATTTAATTGCTTCATAATGCTCACAAGCTATTAAACTGACAGTGATATGACAGGTTTTTTATATATAGATTACATGCTGTAAAATGTTTATTCCATCCAATAAATAAACTAAATGAGTAGGTATATAAAAAGCTTTTTCTTTTAATAAAATGTTAATATTTATTAGACCATTAACCATCATTAATTTAATCTAGGAAGAGGAGGCGGGTGAGGTTTTGGGGGATGTCTTTATTGACGTTCAAAAATTACTATTTTTTAATTAATTATTTGTTTTAATATTAGAAAGTAATATTCTAGTAGTTGGTCATTAAATATCAAACTTATAATAATTGTTGACTGTTCTCATAAATATTGGATTGCAAAACTTCTTTGAGATAAATCTTAGTACATGGCCCTGTGAAAGTCAAATCACACACACACACACACTACACCATCTATGGGACATTGAGTGTCAGTGGAAGGAAGAAAATCAACCACTTTTGAATGCCGCACAAAACCCGACCAGTACTATAACAATTCTCTCCATCGTGTCTATAAACCTAAATCTTTAGCAAATACGGTGGCCGTTTTCATTGTGATTCAAGTACGACATAAAAAAAGCGTAAATTACTTCGGCTAATGCCCGACACATCTTTGACGGGAGAGCGGGACTTGAATGGTTTTATGGGAGTTTTATGGTGTGCTCCTTATTCTTATGGTGTTTTATTATGTTAGGAGATGATATACGGATGGTCCTGATAATGGTCTTGTTACTAAAGTTTTTGGCCATGTGATGGGGTACAGTTTCTTTATGGCATTGTGAGAAGTAGAGAGTTTTGTCGTTAATGTTTTGGGTAGTTTACATTTCCATAGTACGGTTATACTATTGGAGGAAAAGAAAACAATATTTAGTATTATTAGGTAGGGGTTTAACTTACAAATAACTTTAAACGGAATCAATCATCCCACGTATTCAACAGTATAAGAATTCATTCGCTTGAATGAATTATTTATTTTCACTTCAGTATAATAAGGTGTTTACATCATGACAATGATCCCTTAAAATAAGATCAATGGCCAATAAAGCTTTATATATTGTCGTTATTATACCACGCTCGTTAATTGGGCTTACTTTCGATGATAGGTTTATTATCTTAAGAGACACAGTGACAGTTTGGAATGTTAATACTCTAATTAATAAAGTTATTGATGACGTATCTGCTGGTGGCAGACCATTCAGAAGGGATCCATTAAAATTTCAAGAGAACCATTTTTTTTTAAAATCAGGTACTATAATTGAATTGCATAACAAAATCATCAATAATCTATCTACCAATCAGATTAAGACAGATCTTCATCTGTCTTATAAATGTAAAAATAATAAACAGTTGGATTTTAAGAAAGCCATTAGGATTAAAAGATTGGATGGATCAGAAATAAAAACCTCTATTTGACAGACTTGAAATGATGGACAGCAAGATAGATGAGACAGATTTCAAAGAGGTAGATGGTTTTATTTTGAGCTTATTTATGCAATTTTCCTAAATATTTTATATCGGTAAGGCACAAATAATAAATTAAAATGAATTGGTTGTACGTACAAAATAGCCGGACTTTGAAAGCGTCACTCCATTAATAAACCAAAGCGTTTTAGAGTACGTGGCATGTATTGAAAACTGTTCTTTATTAGCTACCAACTAAGAGATTGCAACTTTATTTCGGGCATTATATTGTGCTTGGCAATTTTGTTCGAATTCAAATATATTTGCACTTGTATTATCTGTTTATTCAATTTAATTAATAATGAATTGGACTTGTATGATTTTAGTGTGAGAACGTAAATTAAAATATTGTGATTCTATTTTATCTTTAAATAGGTGATCATCAAACTCGATGTTATCTTTAATTAAGCTGGCAATTAAAAGAAACTGACTACTGGTTTATAAACTTGAACAGTTGAATATTTTCAGTCAGGCCATTTCACTCAAAACTGAAGCCTCGTAACTGTCAGTCCAACAACAGTTGAAGTTTCATTGGAAATTCGAGTTACGTTTCTGATTTTTAAACATAACATAACGCCTGTATACCACGAAGGAGTAGGTAGACGTGCACATATAGTACACCCACATTTCGCCAGTTATGTTTTTAGGTTCCAATGTTATATGGGCCGAGCCTATTGCCATCAACCGGGCATAAATCCAGACTTCGTACTGCTACTGAGAATAACCTAATGGAAAAACCCAGTAACACTTTTCCCAACCCGGGATTCAAACCCAGGACCTCGTGCTCAGCAGTCGCGCTCAGCAACTACTTGACAAACGAGGCAGTCTGATGTTTATTTCCTAAAAAAATTAATGCGAACAAAAGAGGCATTCGCAGCTGACAAGCACGCATTGAGTTGTGAAATCCCGTTTTACTTGCAACATTGCAAAAGGTTATTAAACCAGAGTGGATCAACGGGAAAAGGTTAGGTAACAATAAAAAGGTTCGCAAGGTAAAGATCCCGTTTTTATTGTAGTGGTGAAGCCTTTGTTTTGACCGCCTTTGTTCTTGCGGATGCTTTGAATAGGAAACGATTTTTCAGTTGGGAAAACAAGTGAAATTTTCAACGTTAATTGTAATAAAATGTCGGTTGATTAAATCTTTTTCGATTCATTCGATTATGCTAGTCATTGATTGATTGATTTGTGTTTTGTCGGTGATTTCCTATCGGAATTCCTTGATTGGTTTTTGATGTTTTGAATTTAAATGTGAATGATTTTTGGAAGGTAAAGAGGGTATTGTTTTGTGAATATTTTTTATATTGATTGTTAATTGTTCGCGCGTTGTATTTTATAAGTGCGATGAGTCCGCGTTTTGGATGCTGAATATGTCACCATAATCCTTTTATATGTATAAAGTACTTTGAAGTATTAGGTAGCTTTTGTCCAATATCTCATCAGTTGACAAAGTTTCACGTATGGAGCTGTTAGCCCTATTATATATTTTTCATGATGAAATTCAAAGAGGTTAGTCCTTGTCAAAGTTAAATCTAAGTCGTGACATAGACATTGGGAACTTTGATGAAAAGCAAACACATCGATCTTAAAAATTATCTATACAACATGTTTTCAGGAAAAACGCAATAATGGGGGATATTCGAAATACTTTCTTTTTGCAAATAAAAAATCTATTAATACATAACTATCCGTCCCTTCGCGGTTTCGGAGAATTATGTTTTACTTTTCCTGTACATTTTTATAATACACATAATAGCCGTACCAAAAATAACTTCCATTAGCGTTACATCCAGTACATATCCGTCAAACTGAATTAATAACAAACTCCCAATCCACGTGTAACATAAAAAAATGTAATTCTATAAAATAAATCCTGGAAAGGAAAAATCAGAACGGACACTAAACCGTAATAACTCAAGAGACAGTCCTTGAAGAATCCTAATAAAACATTAATAAAAATCCGGGGGTGCCTTATAAAATATAATTCTTGGAGACGACAAACAAGTGTGCTTCCAAATGAGGTCTGTCTGAACTTATTAACTGGAACGCTTGCAGGAGTTATTGTTAATGTAGTCTACACTTTACGACCATGTTTTAAAGTCCAAATTAGAAAATACCCATAAATATATGTTTAGGTAAATTCAAACTTATTTAACGTTATTTTCAGAAGGTCATAATAATTTACATAAGTAAACCCGAATGATAATTTCTAATGACATTGCGAAATTGAAACCAATGAAGGACCAATATAGCACACGTACGCAATCAAGTGACGTTCTTATGGAAATAACGATGTCATGCATTATATGCTGGAGTCGAAGCAAATGGAAATTCGAGGTTTCTACCTAGCCTACTGCTCTGAAATACAGGTGTGCCCTTATGTAATAATGTCACTTGACTTGATCCAACCATTATCGAAGCTCGAAATCAACTCGGCAACTTTCGGAAGCACAACAAAGTTAACGAAAAGGAGACAAAACAAATTGTGGAACAGCCCCGCTGAGCATAACTTAAAACAATATCAATATCAACCCACATCACAGCAAAATTTAATATTACAAAAGAGGGTTCAGACATATTAAATCCGAAAAGTAGTTAAGTGAAAACTACAGAATATTGTTGAGGAACAAATAAAACAAAATTCATTTCAGGGGTCAATACAAAAGTCTTTGAATTATATCACAGAGGTACGATCAAAGGTCACTGTTTGCTTAGGGGTCCAAATCAAATAGTTTGTCCCATAAATAGCTTGGGTCACGTCTCCGAGTAAATTGGTTAACGGTCTGACTCGACGAAAAATTATTTTCGCTGAAACGTTGGACGTAGATGAAGAAATTGTTTGGGAACAAATAAAAATGAAAAATAATTTCCGACGGAATTGAGGTTAAAGTTTCCAAAGTTGACGTTTGTGTTAACGAGGTTTAAATATGCTATTAAAAAGTTAACTTCAGAAGAGATTTTCAACACTGCCGTATGTGTATTGAGTAGGAACCTAATTGTTGACGCTTTTAAATATTTTTTAACATACTTAATCATTATTCTTATAGTATTACGTTCTTTACTATAGTAAATCGATTTTAAATTTACTTTGAGGACCAAGTTGGTTTGAGCACTAAAACTTATTGAATAGTTAAACAAATATGTACACAGTACAAGTACGGTTTGGCCTTCAATTACCTACACATTTAAATAAGCAAAATTATATCAGATTATATTTGCATACCCCGTGTTAAGGTCTTCGGCTAAATGAGTAGCATTTTATTCTTCGTAGCATTTTCCAGACGTGAAAGTTTGAGAATCAAGCGGAGTATAACTAAGATTAATTATGACATAATTTTCACGAAGCCTAAATCAGCATAGTTACATCGTTAATTGAATTTGTTTATAACTGTGAACACAATATTAAGACGTCTTTTGAATTTCTCCAAGATATAAATCAAACTTTTTGATAACCTACACCTCCCTAAAAAGTTACTTCGGGACAAGGAGAATTTGCCTATTCCAGCATCACAAGGACACATCTTAAAGATAATTATGACTTCGTAATCCATTGAAAAGTCCATTTCATCCGAAGTTTGACTAGTTGCGAAACATGGAAATCTAATCAAAACATCTGGGAAGTTCCTAAGTGGTAAAGGTTTGAAGTACTCCAACATTTAATACTTTGATCAATGAACCGCGATGCGAAATGGCTTCTTTTGATACAGGTTTAAAACTAGTAGTTCGCTGAACACTCTGGGCCACGAACAGATTCTGTTAAAAACTGCTACGATCATATTAAATGGAAATTTTATCAGCATGTGGAGTTTTAAAGTTTCTGCTGACGCGGGTATGAAAGGAAGCTGGAATATGTTACAAGTCTTGTACGGAACGGAGTTCGCAGCCTTCCATTACTTATGCACTAGAAGTTCTTAAGAATTAAAACTTGCTAAGTGGTTTTGAGGGACACAGCTACCTGGGAACGTTTACCTAATAAATATTTGGACCTGGACCAAGAAATGTTGTGTTTCTTCCGTCGTGCCTTTCAATACAGTCATTATGAAGGTAGTTTCACATGCATATTAGACACCTTATTTTTTTAACACTAGATAAATGCGGTATATTATTATAGTCTTAACTCGTGCCAGAACTTCATGTTACGTATACAACAAAGAGTAGGCACTAACTGCTTCTTCTTATCGTATGATGGATGAGCAACCTGGTGTGAGAGTTTAAACCGCCTGTAGGCCTCTGACGTGGCTTTACACACCGTTGAAAAATCACTCAGTTGCACCAGTTTCCTCACGATGTTTTCCTTCATCGCTTTTAGCAACAATTTTATAATACGCACATTAATTTAAAAAGACATTAGTGCGTGCTGCGGTTTGCACTTGCAACCTTTGACATGGCAGTCCAGCTATTATTTCAGCAGGCTATTTATTCCTCGTAACTAATATAAATGCCAGGAAAGTATGACTGGAATCAACTTACAAGTAATACGGGAACTTTGAAAGTGCAAAAAGTAATAAAAGTTGACTCCGGTTCCTGACTTGGACTCGCTGTTAACTTGCTCAAGATAGAATACTCATACATTTAATATTGTTAATGATTTAATAATTAATCTTGTCATAATAATAATATTTACTAAAGAGTTAAGAAAAGGTGAAAAAGGCTTCGTTTTTTCTTTTATTACCCCTTCACAGGTGATAAAAATTTAATCTTAGAATCTTTGTTTGCTAAGCCAAAAACTATTTGTTGTTTTTTCATAAGATTTTCTCCAAAGTGATATTTGCAGATCACTCGTAGTAGCCAGTCATTAGGCGGCTATAATCTATATAATTAAATAATAATACCTACTTAAATTTAATATCAATAAATTCTGCACGAACTTGAAATATTCTCGTCGAATTCAATAAATAATAAAGGAGACATCCCACAATTATCAGATTTTCTTCGATTTGAAGCAGAGAACGTCTCTCGGATTCCATTTGAATCATTAAAATATTTTCTTAGATTTGAGGAGAATGGAAATATTGAAATTACAGGAAAAACTCTTATAGAAATACATTAACGTTTATTTGTACATTTTATATTGTGTAATTGTGCCTTCTAATAAGAATATTTAGTGATCACATTATTTCAATTACTATCATTATTCTAGCCACGGTTGTTCCACTGCAGAGCAAAGGCTTTCCTTTTCTTCCTCAATCCCTTTCGGTTGTGATTAATTATAACAAATTTGAAGACCTGATTGGCAATGGCTAAGCGATTGGACTGCTGCGCTGTGGGTTGCCAGTTTGGTGTTGATTAAGACATAAAAATACTTGATGAAATAAAATGAAAGCCTTACTCTAGACCCCAACTATTAGCTACATATTATATGTATAATTATATAATATCTATCTCTTTAAACACCCTACTAGGTAACTAAAACAAAGCGTTGAATTATCAAAGTAATTAATACAATGTCTATTAGTACTCTCAGTATCGCATCTTGCAAATTGCCCACCGTTTCGTGGTGATACCGAATGTAAATTGCCAATTTGGCCAACAAGACGATTTTCCGTATAAACAGGTGTTAGAGATAATTTATACAACTGATTAATATTCAATAGATGGGAAATACGCAGGCGTATTCTGTGGTAATGATAAAACTGTGAAATACGTACCTATGATGATTTTTAATGTTTTTGTAAAGTGACAACCCTGGTTTGTGAAGCCTGTTACTATAAAGCTGACATACCTTAAACGACTAAAACGAAGCAAAATTTTAAAGAAACTTTCATTTAACATCATAATCAATTTGAAATATCAACTAAAAACGTCACTGAATTATTGGGCATCCAACAACACTTTTGTTTTACGTTTTATTTCTTACAGTACGATATAAAATCGTATTCGCCATAGGATATTGTACGTAATCATAGCGTCTAAAGTTCAAATTATTGCAATATTATCTATACTAGAAAAATCTTCTACGAAAGTACCTATTTCAATACAACGTAGTCTGCCGCAAGGACTACTAGGGTGTTTATATTCAACTTATATTTTACCCACACTAGTAAAATGCACTACTTTGTTATCTACAATCCAAAGTTAGATTGGATTCGGTATTTATCCTCACTTTAGTTCCGATACAGCTACGCTCTCCAATTTTCTCCATTCAACACATTTTTGCCAAATTAGAATTTGTGCTGATAAAGAAAATTGTGAAACAAAATAGAGTTCATATAGAGGTGTTTATGGAAATTACGTTTTTGAATCGTTATAATAAAGATTTTAACATGTTTTGATTCTGTTAAATGCAAGCGATTTCGGGAAAAAAATAATGTATAAATTAGTAGTACTAATGTAGATAAGACTGCCTCGTTGTTTTAGTGGTCGCTAAGCGCGACTGCTGAGCACGAGGTCCTGGTTTCGAATCTCGAATCGGGCAAAGTGTTACTGGGTTTTTCCATTAGGCAATTTTCAGTGGCAGCATGGAGTCTTGATTTGTGCCCGGTTGATAGCAATATGCTCGCCCCTATTACATTGGGACCTAAAAACATAACTGGCGAAATGTGGATGTATTATATGTACACCTCTGCCTACCTTTCGGGGAATACAGGCGGGATGACATGTTTGCTAATGTAGATTTTAAAAGTATTTAAGATCTGTCATAAAGCTTGATATAAAAGCAAGTTGGGAAAAAAGTTTACTAATGTTTAATTATACCAATGCCACTCACATATAATTATTTTCTTCATAGAATTGATCATCAACTTAAAAATCTCGAAATATTTCATAAAACAATTTGATAGAAGTGATATCAAATTGAATTACTTGGAATCATTAAGACCACATCAATGGAAACCACAAATAAATAGAACAAGCTAGTCATAAAATTGTTGACCTAACTATGCAAATACTTCTATAAATTAATGAGCTCTTAAATTTTCGATTGGTTGAATACCCAGAATAATTATGCGTACGTCAAACTTCACAAGCACATACATGATACACAGTTTGACAGGGCTGCAGAAAATCTACCAATAGCCACCTAATGAATGATATATTCACTACAGTATAATTATAATATTAAATAATAACGGACAGGCGGCGTCCATTATAATTATACAATATATGAAATTGATTGAATTAGAAAATATATTATTGTGTCATGTCATGATAGATTTTAAGTAATGTGTGTTTCATCATCATCCTCAGCCGGAAGACGTCCACTGTTGAACAAAGCCCTTAGAACGCCACAATGAACGAGCTTGCCAATTCCATCCACCGGTTGCCCGCAATTCTGACGATATCGTCGGTCCACCTGGTGGGAGGTCTGCCAACGCTGCGTCTTCCGGTGTGTATGTGTGTTTAGTTGTAGGTAAATAATGTACACCGCCATCTGCCCCTTACTTTTTTCTTTCTGGTTGTCCAATAATGATTGACTGGAATACAGGTTTTAGGAATATGCCCACCACTTGTACCGTTGTTTTAGTTTTAAGGTTATTCTGTATTATATGTTTCTTGGTTTTCTATAAAGTATATTATATCCATAACATTATGTGGAATAGGTCGGTATCATAAAAAATAACATTTATAAAAGATTTATCTTCAAATCGCTGTTACATGTCAATGGATTAATTAATCTTGAATTATGTTATTGGATACGTGTGAACTCAAGTTTACATAACATTAGCATCACGCTATACCTATAACAAGGTAATCAGAATACCGGTCGATTTGTGTAGGACTACGTGAGCAGGACAATCTTACTAATTAATGTCATGAACGTGATTTGCAAGTAGTTACGGTATATCTGTTAGGAGTTGTGTACGAAATTTTTAATTAAAGGACGATAATATAAAAATTAAACATTAAAATCCATGTGGACCATACATAGTATAATTATGTGTTGACAAAGGTGGAAAGAACATATACATTTCGTTCCTAGTTATGTTATAGGTCCCAATGAAATAGGTGGCGAGCCTATTGCCAAACGGGCACAGATCTAAATTCTGTACTGCTACTGAGAATTACCTTATAGAAGAACCTTGCCCTGGGAGAATGAACCCTCAGCGGTTTACACTTTGCGACCAAGATCCACTTTCTGAGCAAAAATTAGACTGCCCTAAACATAATAATTTTATATGGGGGTAACGGGAGAATGCTCCATTATAAACACGGACCCGGAATGCGACCCAAACAACTAATTTGTTAAATCAAGACTCCGTATAACCATATGTAAGTTTTTGCGGTCACCATCCGAGGGTTTGACCTATGTCAAAGTTGTAGTGATGTGGGGTACCATTTATCGATGATTTTAGAAAGATTTATCGATACACTAATATTAAAAAACTTTGAGCTGCGTGCATAGATAGTAACCTTTTGACTCTGTATATTTTTGTCAGTTAACTTCATACGAACTTTGTAATATTGTATCGCGTTATATACAGAATGTTCTCTTGAAAGCGTCATATGAAAATGTAGTTCATAATGAAAAAAACATATGCAAATGCTCGTCAAAGCAGGAAACTCTCAGTTGTCATAGAACGTTCGAGTGGCACCAACAACTTAAACACATTGGTTAGCATTAAATATGGTCGCTTAAATGAGAATATCCAACTAACTTAACGTTGACAAACGGACTTAACGATAGCTGATGATTGGTGCAACCGACCCTTGATCTATTTGTCATTAATAATATGGTGAATCACACAAAGTTTTGTCCAGTGCAGGAATCAAACGCGCGACCCTTGGCACAGAAATCCAATCGCTTCTAGTTAGATGCATCGAAACTAAAAGCAGCTGAGCGTTGTATTCAATTAGCATAGCCTTTTAAGTGTGTAAATAATTTACTTATTTATTTCAATTGGTTTTACAAAGAGGTCACGTTCAAAGGGAATGAAGTTACTGAGAGACGGTTGTTGACGTGTGGTGTGTGTCAGGGGAGTAGCAGCATAATGTAATAATGGCTGTGGATTAGTTTATTTTAAAACTATAAATATTTCAGTAGGATTAAGATAATACTTCCTATTAGTGCCGAGAGAGCGAGTTCCAAAGTACCTGCGAGGACACTGACGGGCCTGTGAAATGAATCACATAAGGATCATGAGAGAAATATGGCTAGGTATATAGATTTCTGGTACAAGTTATAGATCTCTTTGATGCAGAGATGCAATCTAAGATGTACTGACCCCAAGAGACAGTACCGCCAACATTCACGACTACATCGATAAAGCAATTGCCATCACTAATTAGGTAGCAATCGCTATCAGCTCACGACTTGCACTAAGACAATCAGTAACATAGAATTTTATAGCAGCCCAGCTCCCTCTCGATATTCTTTGTTATAAAACAGTAATAGACCAATAAAAGTTTAACGATACCCGTTGCGGTTCGACTTTGATGTAGTTGGCATCGTGATTTTTATCTTATAGCCGTTTATAAGATGTATTTATCGTTGAAATAGCAAACCGTATGGTCTTGTTAGAGCGCTGGAGTGCCTTGATTGATGTGAGTTGATTGGCGAAGGTATGTTTTTGGTTTACTAGATGTTGGTACGCGTTTGAAATTTAATGTTTATTTGTGAAGAAAATCGTGAAGAAATACCTATGAATATAATGTTCAGCGTTTTGAAGCGGAAGGTCGAAGATCAAGCTCAGTCGTGTGACGTAGGAGAGGCCTCTGACCAGCAGTGGATGGAGATAGGCTGATGAATATGTTAATTTATGAATACAATACGCAACGAACAAAAGCCCTTTTTCTGTATGGTACCTATTATTACAAGAGGTTAAAGGAATTAATACGTAATTAATTAAATATCGTGAGGAAACTGGCAAACCTGAGAGATTGTTCAATGGTGTGTAAAGCCATGTCAGAAGCCTACATGCGGTTTAAACTCTGACACCAGGCTGTTCATCATCCATACGAAATAAGAAAATAATTTATATAATGGAGTTAAGTAGATACTTACACTACATAACGAAGGATTATGTCTGCAATATCCTGAAACAGAGAAACAATAATTTTAGTTCGTATATCACAGGAAGTTGACAATTAAAGTTTGTTATAAAAAACAGTCTTTACACCTGTACAGACATGCACCTCTTCAAGGAATACAGGTATGATAATATTATTTCTACTAAATTCGGGCAAGTTCAATGAACTTCAAGCTCAGGGAAAAGGCTTGTGAAGCCCAACATTACAACTACATTTTTTCTTAATAAAGCCTATGTGTTAATACAGAGTGTCAGCTATCTCCATACCAAATTTTATCCAAATTAGTGGAGCTGTTCAAGCGTGAAGAAGTAACAAATATACAAACACACTTACAAACTTTCGTCTTGATAATATTAGTGTGAATTCAAGGTAATAGCAAAACAATATTAATATTATACAAGCAGCTGTTATACTTATAGAAATATACAAAATAAAAACACATTGACGCGAATAACGAGTTCGTAATATTTTTCCTGTTAGCCACCAAGCAATCAGGAAAGTTTCACCACTTATGGAAGTTGACAAGTAAAGTTTGGCCAAAGATATATTTACGAGCTTTTCGTGTGACGTCGTTTAGATTCGGAATTTGTCGTATTTATGTTGAATTATGTTGGCATGGTGGCCCAGAGGTTTGTCAGTCGGGTTTGTAGGCAGCCTAAATAGGTGTGTGTTATTCATATACGCGGCAGAGTCGCGAGCCGAACTGCCGCGTAACCAGCTCATGAATAAGGGCTCCGGTCGAGTCCGAAATTAGTCGGGCATTCCCAAATACACCCGTGAGATAAATAATATCAGCCAGGAACTTTTGGAAAATACGAAGGTGATTTGGTGCCTGCTGTAAAGAGCTAGTGGCAGGTGCATCTCGGGCTGTTAACTTCGCTACTATCATTGTGGACTGCCCAGTTGGCCAATCATATTGTAGATTATTATTCCCCGTAGGAAACACGAATCAACACCTTCCTCTTTTTGTATCAATGGTATATAAAAGGTTACATTTTTTGCCTAGTAATTGACTATGGCTACAGCGGCATTTGATGCTTTGTATAAGTCATCCAGTGTGCAGGAGAAAGGGCACATGAGGCATTCGAGCCGGCGGGACCTAGTTTGATTAGTAGCACCACACTCGCACTGATTATCCAAACTATTGATAAACCCACCTCCTGCCAATTTGTGTTTGCAGCGGCACACCTCAATCTTATTGCTTAGACTAGTACAAAATAGACAGGGCTTCTTAATTATTCTACAATATTTATTTTTTGGTTTTTAGGCAAAGCAATTCTTGTGACGTGAAACCGAGGACCTTCAAAACAGCCACACCTCTATTATAAGTCAATAATATATTTTGCACAAGCTAATGTAAAAATAATATTTCCACCAAATATTATGTTAACATCACCCATCATACATGTATGCTATTCAAATTCGGTTGACATAGCACATCAAATATTGCAAGTAAAGAAGTATCAGGCAATATTTGAGTTAACTCCAATCCACGAAGGAAATTAGGTACTTGAATGTGTGTAAGCTTAAATATTTACTTTGAATAACGATAAACTAATTTCACTTGAGGTGTTTGACCTATTTGATGGGCTTGTATAGAACCTTCGGTCTTCTGATTACATACGATAATTCAGACTTTAGTGCTTAAAACTTGACACGTTTTAATCGGATAAAAAGGAAAATAATTCGTGCATGATTCTAAAGAAGTATGCCAGGAATCCGTGGTCTCTGCTTACCCTTTTGGGAAACAGACGTATCTTTATGTATGTAATTTATTTCGTTAGAAAAAATCTTAACGTTTATAAATGTACCCGATATTGCAACAAATAGCGATGACCGAGACTATTGCAATTTACTTTTGGGTAATTAAGATATATATAAGATAACTTTACATATTTATATGAATTTTGTAATCATACTTTTGAATTCGGTTATATTAAAAAAAAACATTATCGGTTTTTTGTTTATCACCTATTCACTCATGACAACTGATGCCCAAACAAACATAGTTAAAGCCAATCCACAAATCATCGCATGATGACGCAGACATGGTCTGTCAGCGCGGAGAACGCAGCGATATTTTACTCCCGTCAATTTTGTGGCAGCGGTGCGATGACGTGTTAGTCGACCTTAAATCAAGTCATCACTAGTACTATTAATGGATTATGCTATGTATCAAACAATGTCCAAGTAAATAACGAGCGCGGCGTTGTTTCAAATGTAACAACTTTATGTATGAGATTTATTCTTTCTGTTAGCTATGATGTATGAAATGCTTTGGGGATTTCAGTATTATGTGATACATTATTATCATCATCATCCACAGCTTTCAATATTTCACTGCTGGCTATAAGCCTCCCTTAAACTACGCCATCCACCGCGGTCCTGTGCCAATCACAGTCATTATGTGATAATTAAATTATCATTGATTTATTAACTGAGTTCGCACAAATGTTATGGATTTAATTAATCAACCTTCCTTTTAAAGGTCCTAGCCAAATATAAGGAGCTACCTATACAGTCTAGATTGCCTTTTGCTTCTTGAACAGAGATGTCTGCTTTCATTCACATCTTGCCAACGTTCTCTACTTGGCAAGTTCAACTGCTTTAGTGATTTACCGATATAAAACGTTCAAGAAATGATTACTCAGTACTCTCGCAAGCTACCATCTCATAAACACAGCAATGATCATCGAAATTCAGTAGTAAAATGAATCAAAAATCTAAAGTGAAATCAGACAGAAAATAAAACAACAGCATGTTATACTTTATACATATGTTAAACGCATCGTTAGAAGTCTCCCGACTGAAGCCGTAATGGGCCGAGTCGACGTTTTGACACGAAAATGCGAACGCCGTGATTTATATGGGATCTCGTATTTTCGTATTGAAATAAAAATCATTCACACGACTATAGACAAAGAAATAGAGAGTATAAATGTGTTCTTATAAAAACGTGTGGTACGAGCAGCGGTTCTACTTGCATCCTATCCATCAAAAATATTGGCTATATTTTCTTGTTCCATTAAGATAGTGATGAATGAAAATGAACAATGTATTTGATATGAATCCAGAAGTGGACCAGACGCTTTATGTACAAGTCGGTGGTTGTATCACTTACCATAGTTATTAATGATCTGTTGTTTACGTAGCTGAGATACTATGGAATGCGTTAGCAATTATTATTTAAAATCTAAAAGCGGAAATACTGAATTGAAGCATTTCGAAATTCAGGTTTCGTTGCCTCAGGAAGATGGGCAAGGGCATACATAGCAGAATTTCTCATTATTCTATATTATTCAGTTCTAAATAAACAGACTGCCTCGTTGGTCTAGTGGTTGCTAAGCGCGACTGCTGAGCACGAGGTCCTGGGTTCGAATCCCGGGTCGGGCAAAGTGTTACTGGGTTTTTCCATTAGGTAATTCTCAGTAACAGCACGGAGTCTGGATCTGTGCCCGGTTGATGGCAATAGGCTCGCCCCCTATTACGTTGGGACATAAAACATAACTGGCGAAATGTGGGTGTACTATATGTGCACCTCTGCCTACCCCTTCGGGGAATACAGGCGTGATGTTATGTTTATGTTCTAAATAAACAAAATATTGCTCTCCTCCAAACCGGAGCTTAATATGATAATACTGAGAACGCAACTCCAGTATTTCAATAACAGAATAGTGCGTTCACTACACAAGATACCGACTTTTTAAAATTAAAAACTTTCTCCACTTTAATACAAAATTCTTACAGAAACTTTTTAATTTACGAGCAAAGACAAGAGCGAACAAAGAGGTCTATACTAAAGTTTCTTAAATGGATTTTGAATTCATATTTTCATAGAGGATTCAATTTAGGTGGAGACAGAATAAGTTAAATGTGACTGGCTCCGTTATGAACAAAACCAATACGTCTATGCTATTAGCTTTTCTGTTTACTATAATACGTATTTTGGTACGGAATGGAGAATAAATTGTTGCTTTGATTGATTCTTCTTCTTCTTCTTCTTTCTGTTCCTTTCCAATTACTGGAGGTTGGACTTCAGCTTTGAATATTTCTCTACCTTTCGCTGATTAGTAAAAATATTATCATTATAAGACAGACACTTAAAATAGACGCTTAACATGCGAACACCATATTAATTTATTATTTATTTTTCCTCGAAATCATACCAAAGTCAAAGAATAAAAAAACAGAAAAGAAGTAATTTTTTACCCAATATTATAAGAGGAGTTTATGTCTATTATAATATTAAGCATTTCCAGAAAACATAAAATTGGCGTATTATTATTCCGTTATCCTCGTTGCTTCGGCAGCATAATAAAAACTGGGCTCATTGGGATTTTCGTCCCTAACTGTTTGTTTAGTTGGCATAGCTGCAATTTTTGTATCAGTTCAGGCGTGTTAAAGTTTTGTTTCAATCAATTAAGTAATGTCAAGAAAGATTTATTAAATTCGGAAATTATTGAAGCGTTCTCTACCAAAACAAGCTTCAATCAAATATGCATTTGTTGTCGCTTTAAATAACTGTTTTGATGATTTTTTAATCGTTTGTACTTGAATTTATTATCTGAAAGTGGTAGTGAAACAAAGCGCAGGTATAAACATAAAACGTGTCCAAATTTCAAAGGACAATTTCAATTAATAAAACTGAACATGACAATGTTGGATCAGCCAAACACCATTAAATCACTCAATTCGGCTGACATTTATAGCGCGTCAGGTAGTCTCAGTTAGTCACAAAATGTTAAAATCAATATTTAATACTGAAAGCTCGTGTTCAAAGCCTATACAGCGCTGCCTGTACAGCTCTGATACAGTGTTCTGTTGACTGATTTTTCCACTACTGCGATGATGACAAAGGGTTAAAATGATCTTACAATCTTACATGATAGTAACAATGAGGAAAAACATTTTTGCTGACCTATTTCCAGGTCTTTTTTTTAATGAAGAAGCCCAAGACAATCTAAGAGGGCAGAAATATTAGTATGAAGGTAAACTAAAAAAGCAAATACAACATTTTCATATACCTCCTGGCGATGTATATCATATTCATACTAAAAACGATTTAACCAGCGCAGAAATACCTCAACAGATTTTTAGCACATAAATTTTTCAAACAAAAGCCGGTTATTAGCCTCCCAAAATATACAGCTAAATTCAAATTACTCGGAATTCTTGCAGCGTCCATCAAAAATCCGACTAACTTATAAATGATTGCTGTGAACTCGCTTCTAGGTCAACAGCAATCAAGGCCAGCTCATTAGCCTAAAAGCTGTTGAAACCCTAAAAATTTCTACCTAATTTAGGACTTAGAATGTCCGTGAGTGAATGAAGGTTAGCTATTTACCGCCTGACTGTTTTAATCTTTTCGTTATGTTCAGGCAATTAACTTGTGTATTATGGTATTTTTAATTTGGAGAATTGCTTCGTAATTCTTGGTGAAGTTAACGATATTTTTTTTGCGTCCTGTAATGTAAAATGGTAGACTTCTCACTGAAATTTGAGGCGTTTTTTATGATTGGTTTAGTTGCTGTTGTTTCTGACACAAACTTTTCGGATTTGTAATTCATCTTGCTTTAGTCTGTATAAGTTATTTAAGAATAACCGTTAAGTTAATTATAACATCCGTAGTGGCACAAAGCTTGACGGATTAGATTCATAAGCTTCCATTTGTTGATCCTAAACTAAGGAAGTATCAAAGAGAATTCCATAATCATAATCCGTAGTTATTCTAAGACACCTCTGCTATCCATATAAGTCTTATATAACACATAATACCTATTGTCTGGCAAAATATGGGCATCCAAAAGGACGTTTATGCCTACCCTTTCGAAGAATAAAACCGTAATGATACAACAGTCGTTAAGATTTTATTTCGGGTCGTCAGTTACAATCAAGGTTACTCATTAGTGTAAAAGCTATTCAGTTTGCAGGCCTTTACGCTTTTATTAAAACTGATAACAATAGACGAAATGAGGTTAAAAATAGACCTCCATTGTGCATTCCAAAACGAAGGTCAAAAGAAAATGTTTATTTTCAAGGAAACTCCAAGATAATAATTTATTGCTTGAAATTTCATTTACTCTTGTCGTTTACATTTAGTTTGAAGTAAAGTACATTAACTTTGTTCTGAAGAATAAACATGGGCCAAGCCTGTCGGCATCAAGCTTAACGTTGGAGAAGTACATGCATTTATGAAGACCATTTTACAAAATTTTGGCTGATAGAATAGAATGCAGAAATATTTTTCTTTTCTAGAAACTTTTAAAAATGTGGAGCTTAATATAAATTTCTCTTGTATCGGTGGTGCACATAGATGTAACTCTTGAAAGTGACAGTTTTGGACATAGGTATCTGTGATTCGCACAATTATATGATGGATTCTTTCTTCCCAATCTAAGAACTTAGTCACTTATCCACGCCAATGGAGATCTTTGGAATGGGAATCAGCATTGTGTTTGCTTTCTTTTCGCCCAGTCAATGATTGTTAATGTTAATTTCTTTTATCTAGTTCATCGTGATCATTTTAACTATCACTTTTTCATCATCTACCCCTTCCTCCAACCATCTTGTTGAGTAACATTACAACACGAAATATTTAAGTAATATATTTTGTTTATAGCCTGCAGAATCTAAAAGGAACAAATTAAGAAAAAGAAAAACTCCGAAAGATAACGTTGACGTCTCTGAAAAAGGTAATAAAACGAGGCAGGGAACTTTTAAAACTAATTTAAAGTTAATTTTGTTACCTTGAGATGTTGTGAGATGGACTAAACATCAGGTATAATGTAGTATGCTAGGATTTTCACTACTGTAAAAAGAAAAATAAAAATAATTTTTACTTAGATAAATATTGATACCACCGCTGACCGGTAAATGATACTTTCGATTTCAAGCATCTTAAAACTCTTAAAATATTCATTTACAAATTTGTTGATATTCATTGTTTAAATTGTCTGATACGAACGCAAAGGCCCAAAGATGATGATGAGACAATGATGGCATTATTAGCTCATATGCCAGATGGAACAGATCAGGTATGAAATTTCTCAGAAGCCAGGTTATTGAACTTTGTACAAAGATCAGCGTTGTTTTCTTACCACCCTCAAAAAGATAGCAAAAATGGCGTCGGCGTCTCAGCAATAATGAAGTAAAAAACGAGTCGGGCAACTCTCATAACTAATTTAAAGTTAATTTGCTTATCTCGAGATGCTAGGGATGCCGTACAATGTACGAAACGTGATCGTTTAGTATTTAACCGGCAAGGAAATTGTTTTGGCACGAAATCGCGAAGCCAAGTTTTATCTTTGGATTTTTAACGGCTGGTAAAACTCGATATTTCCTTTCGAAAATTTCGTCTGCCATTTTTTAGGGTTGTAATGGGAATCTTGGAAAATATATTTTAGTACTTCATTGGAGAAACTACCTAACTTACATAAGTTGAAGAATGTGGTTGTCAGAATTGTAGCGTGATGTGAATATTATTTTTGTTCGGTTCAAAACCAGACTTTGACGATGTTTAAGGCTGTCTTGCAGTGTCCCTATACTTCATAGTTCTTACCACCAGTTCCATGAAGTTAAATCATCTGACACGAAAGGAAATAGTACTTGACAATGCCGACTTGTTTACTTTACCAAGTTTCAAGTTCTTCCCAACTTAATTCTACAAATGACTTACCACTATCACCATTCAACAAAACCATGAAGCAACACTAACATTCAAGAGACACTCGAACACTCGAGCCGTGTTCAGCGTATCTCATCGCGCCACAAAATGGCCGACAACCCTCTGTTTATTTTTTAAAAGCTCGAAAAATAAACAAAACCAGAGCGCAGCATGAAAAATAACAAAGCCACTCAACGGAATCCCCTCCTAGCGTTAAAGAGAATAATAAGTATTCCAACATAGTAAAAATACAGTGTCTTGTCTTGCAACTTTGCATTGAGATTTTGGATTTTTTTCTTAAGAAAGTGTATTTTGAATAACTTGGTTTTATAACTAATTTGAATGTAAAGCGAAGGAGGAAAATCTCGCCAAAAGGGTAATTCCTAACCTGATGTATGGAGTTTTCTTTCGTTCATGTTAAAGCTTTTGTCTTTTATTTATCTCATCCATTGCACAATGCACTCTATAAATAATCAACTTCTGAAAACAAACAAGAAATATACCTAAATACCGATTTAACATTTTTAAGTCGATTGCTAGGCTGGTCACATCTGCCGCATGTCAGATGATTTGTGAGCAAAAATCTCTACAGAGTGGATGCCACACAATATCAAAAGGCGCGGCAGGCCCAGAAGAAGATGGTGGGACTAGCTTGACTTATAACATAACATCACGCCTGTATTCCCCGAAGGGGTAGGCAGAGGTGCACATATAGTACACCCACATTTCGCCAGTTATGTTTTTATTACTTGACTTATTTTAGGAGAAATGGACTATTGTAGCTCACAACCGAGAGGAATGGAGGTATTTGCCCTGCAGAAGGACGATCATGGTTGAAATAAAAAAATAAGAAATTAACTTACAAGCATGTGTGTAATTATAAATCACCCATAAAGACATCTTACCAACCGTAATCGCGACCTTATCAATGTTGTTTTTATACCCATACTTTCTATTGTAATATTTGTGTTCTTAATATATTCTAACGTCTCCACCGAACCGTAAGCCTACCGACTTAGCATTCACTACGTTACATAAGCAATCATATTTGAGTAAATAAACATGTTGGATGTGTGTACGACTAAAGTTGTATAATTTAACAGATATCAGTAGCACTGGTTTTTGATAACATCGTCTTTTAATTGTGGGTTTGGAAACATAAAGGAGTATATTTTGGGCGTCGACACCAAAATTACGCGGTTTTATTAAGTATTATAGATAAAAAATCTGAGTAATAATAAGTATGTTCAATCTATTTATTTTAAACGTCGCCCCACACTAGAAATTTCTTCTGTATCGTTTCACGAACATGAAACACCAACACAAACACTCAGACTCAGGACAAACATTTACGGATCGCACAAATGTTTGACCCGTGTGGAAATCAAACCCAGCGCAGCAGTCCACTACGCCAATCAAGTCGCCAAATCATCGTGATTGGTTCAGTGACTTCCTACTAAGGCTACACAGAAATATAAATGAAATTGTGTATGGCTTAAAGACAATTTCTTCTGTGTAAGGTTTAGTTTTCCCTAAACTCAAAATACATGTTATTTTACAATAATATTATGTGTTGAGGTAAAATTGCAATTTCACTTTATTGCCAAATATTCGCGTGTTCAATTAAATGGTAGTACAATAATTATTTCAGTCCATTAACTATGAAGTACTTAACAGCGTTCACTATTCCAAGAAATTTCAATAACAGGCAGTACAGGTCAATTAATATTAATTAATTTTACAATTTTATCTCCTAAAATTATATTGCGTGACAATATTATTATTAAATCCCGTAGATAAAATTTAAGTCGTGAATGTGAAAATTTAAATGTACATATATAGTTATAATTAAAGCTATAAAAAGTCGTCTAGAACAAAAATTCGAAAAAGTTTTCATACGAAGTGACACACTTATAACTAAAACAAATACATACTAAATACTGCATAAATATTATATTTTAACATTACATTAAAATACTCTCATCAATATGCATCAATTATAACCTTTTCTCCCTAATAAGAACCAAACAACCCAAGCGCGATAAACGCTCGTATACGCTCAGCGAATCAGACCGTATGTTTTTAAATGTATACGCGTGTGGTCACCAATCGACTTCTCCCATTTTATCAGACCGCCTCAGGCCGAAGACTATTAAACAAATTAAATTGTTTTTCACATCGATAGGTATAATATATTATTTGATGCTTCTACTTCGAAGTTACAAAGGGTCTGTGCGTAAAAATTGTATGTTTAACCGCCTTCTATGAATTCAGTGAATGATTATACCTACTTTCACGATTTATTTAAAATGTTTGAATATAAATTGACAAAGGAAATTTGGAAAATAATGGACACGAGCGGGTCTTTAACCCGCGACCTTTGCCATACCGTGGCGCAGCTGTGTCAACTGAGCTATCGTATTACTGCTTTGCACCCATCATTGACATCTGAAGGTTGACGTCATGTTCGATTTTTTTTGTCAAGTACCTTAAAGTGACAATTAATAAATAAAAAACCTGTATCCAAATCGGTTTACCCGTTTAATAGCTACGGTGCCACAAACAG
Organism: Abrostola triplasia; assembly: GCA_946251915.1. Lineage (NCBI taxonomy): Eukaryota > Metazoa > Arthropoda > Insecta > Lepidoptera > Noctuidae > Abrostola > Abrostola triplasia. Next base: position 897,111 of record OX276438.1, read on the forward strand.
ACACACATAGCAGTCAAACTTATAACAACCCTCTTTTTCCGTCGGGGGTTTAAAAATAGATTTTTTAAATAACATTTCATTTAGAGTTTATCACTTAGCTGCTTCTTTTTGTATGGGTAATTTTACCTTAATATCATTATAATATGTTTCATTTTATTTACCTATTATTAATTGTTAACGCTCATTACTCATACTACGAGTAATTCCATAAATAACTACAAGCACAAAATCTAAAACAAAACCCTTTCCAGTACAGCACTCAACATGTCCCATAAAATCCAATAAAATCATCTCACAACTAAATCTAACTAAGCCTTCCTTCATAAAAGTCGGTGGAGCGACTTCAAAAGTCTTGCAGTAATCGTCCAGTGGCAGCAGAGCCTATAAATTGAAGTTGGTACCACGTTCTTACAATTTAACATCGCCGGAGCGTTACAGGGAGAATTTCCTGGCATTTCTCGTACAGCGATTTTGAAAATATCTTCATCCAATTTATTTTTCTGGCTACAACTGAGTTTTGTACGTTTCTGTACTTGTTTAAGGTTTTATTGATATGGGGGATAAGCAAGAGTAGAATGCGGTGGTATTGGCTACTTTAAGATTGAAATACAAAATAATTAAAGGATTCCTATTCTCAAAAAAAATTGTGATATGTTATAAATATTGAAGCTTTTTATTATTTATGTGTATGAATAAAATTATCGACATAGTATTTCGGGAAAACATTAATTTATTTTATTTGATAATTACAATTTGCAAGCTATGATAATTATTAGTTAAATTAGAGTTTACTTATCAGTTTCCACTAATAGACATATATTTTATGATGGCAATGTTATATTAAAAAACCGACCATGAAAACAATAATACAATGAAATCGATGCACTTTTAAATAAAACACAATGATACTGTACAATAATTACCAGATATCATAAACAAACTATCTGAATTAACACATTTGAAAACAATTCCATACATAATAGAATTGTACGAGTGAATAAAGGCGTGCCACACAGTCCTAAAGAACCGGCGAGCCCCGGGAGGGACATACTCACGTGCTAGGTCGTTCCCAAGTTAATGTTACGAGCTCAAATTATTTCGAGGCCGTAAAAGTTTAAAATAATGCACTATTAAACATAACATATTCTGGTACAGGCTGCGAGTTAAATTTTACAGCGTAAGCCTGTGGCATTTTTATTTGTAGGAATAAATATCTATGTATTTTTTTAAGTGTCCTATGTATGCTGAATTCAAATTGTAACAAAATTGCCACCGCACTGTTGTTCAATTATACATCTTTTTAAATCAATTGTTTAATTCTAATATGCTTAATATATTGACCAACGTAGTGCGTATTACAAAATAATTAGTATAAAAAAGGGTATAAATAGATAAATAACAATATAATAATTAAACAGTAGTTTAATGTTAACAACGGCAAGAGAACTGATCTTTTCTGTTTTATTACTGTTTAATAAAATGTATCACACTGATTCATACTAAGTTTGTGAGTGGGTATGCGTGTTTGTTACCTCTTCACGCTAAAACGGCTAGATGAATTTTATATAGAGGTAGCTGACACCCTGGATTAACACATAGGCTATTTTTTATCCAGAAAAAAAATTATCGGGCAACACCGCGGGGCGCAGCTAGAAACGATAACTGACTAAAATCAATTTTTATTCTGCAAATGTGAATTTGGTTTTGTCAAACAAATAGAGTACGAGAATTTAATGCATTCGAAGCCAAGATCACCGTCAAAATTGTTCCAACGAAATTCTAAAATATTTCATAACAAACCATGAATTTGAACATTCCAGATGCATTCAAAGCAATATTTGTCTTCGTAAGCTCCGGTATTCCTATAACGTTCATAGCAGAATCTTTTGTGTACAGAATTCGGTTCCAGACGATAAAATATAGGAGAATCCCAGAGGCTCACCTGTCGTCGATATAAAACCTCCATAAAACTATCCGTTTTATTGATCTGCTTTAACTTTTACTGTTCCTGCGATGATATGAACATGTTCTGGGTCATGGCTGTCATATTTTTCAAGGATATAAACTCTGGTTTATGGCGGTTTGTGTATGCGATTTTTCGGAGGGTCACCCTTTATGGAGATGTTTGGGATAAAGTATTACGGACTGATATTCCTTTGAGAAATAAGCAGAAGTATTTGATGGAATGTCCATCATAAGTTTGTGTATTTTAGGTCAATGTTTCTTGGGTTGGATGTTGACCTTGTAACCCAAGCATTGAACTTTGAATTATATCTGTGCTGGTAACACTAAACAGTCAGATTTATTTAAGGTTAGTTTTTAATAAGAGGCGAGGAATACTCCAATGTTAATAAAAATATCATTGTACTGTACTCTTCCTTGTTACAAAAACTAAAAGAAATGAAAATTCACTACGAAATTAACGAATTCATTAAACAAATACAAATAAAACGTTAATTACCATCAACGCTACCAAAATATTTGCGAACGATTACAAAATCGCTTTGTATCAAATTGATCAGTTTGCATGTTTTAGAGTATTAACGATTGACGCTCGGACAGGGTTTAATTTCATCCGGTATCGAGTACAAATTGACGTTTTGTACCAATCGTAACGTTGGCATGTGTCATATAACACAAGGATTAATAAACGCTGCTGCAGCGTTTGTATTTATGTTATATGCATTTACTTTTGTTTTGTTGTCAAATTTTGCTGTATCACTTTATTTTAGGTCAACCTTTTTCATAATCATCAGTTTCATCATCAACAGCTGAAAGGCGTCCACTGTTGAACAAAGGCCTCTTTACAACACCACAGTGAATGGCAACTAGTCATTTGCATCCGCCAATTCAAATTATTGGTTTATAGAAATCAAAATTTACCAAATTTAGTACCTGTATCTGACCTACCTATCTGTATTTGTTTGAGAAATTTCATACTAAGCAACCCTTTTTAATATTAGGTTACACGCTACACGGGTATGTTTGTCCCAGTTTAGTCATAGCGATTAATGGAAATATCTAAAGAAATATTCTTCATAAAAGAGTTTTAGAGTTGTAGCACTTTGCCTGAAGTTTATACCTAAAAACTATGTGTAATAAAAGAAAAATAGGGACTGTAACAGCCAATATGCATGAGATAATAACGTGATAATATTATGTATGCATGAGTATTTGTATTGGATGAATAATGTAATTTATGCCTTGTCACGACAAATGAAAACACTCAAACTTCGGATTTTAAAATTCGTTTTACGCTTTGTTTTGCTTTTATATAAAAAAATATGAAGATTCGATCTTCCCCTTTTTGCTGTGATGAATAAACTATGTACTCTTAGATCACTTCAATGACTGATAAGCAGTGCATAGCCAAGTGGTATGACCATTGGACTACCAAGTCAAAGGTCGCAACATCAAACTCTGACACCAGATTGTTTATCAATCCTACGATAAGAAGAAGACTGATAACAAACTTGTGTACATACAAATACTCAATATCCGTAATAACGCAAACATGTTGCCCACAAATCTTGATCAACCACTTGAAAACATCGAAGTCAATATGTACCTATCTCTACATGGAAGTTTGGCATGCCCACAATAATTAGTTGAACGCCAATTCAAATTCAAACTCTTCAACCAGTAGAGGAACAATTTGAGCCTGCAAGATCTCATCTCAACGTGCCCCCGGGATTCCAAAACTTGATCTCTAACTAACTCAGTCTCCATTATACATTGAACAAATACATCTGTTTGCGAAAGATCCCTTAAGGCTCAGTTATCGAAATTTCATTGTGATTAACGTCTAACTTTTCGTTTTATTTGAAAACCTTTATTATTTGAGTATACAGTGTTGGGAACTTGTTATTTTTCTGTTTGATTTCCAGCAAATTAATAAGTTGATTAAAGACAAATGTTGGAACTTGAAAAGGGATTCGATTTAACTTGAGGTTGTCGATGTTGTTTTTAATTTGGACTGTTCAACTGTTTATGGAAACTTAAGTATCAATTAATAATTTTAATAAATTATTCCGTTTTGTGGCTAGTAACCTATACCATTGTATTATTAAGCTTCCACCAGTTTATATGTAACTGATCCAACAAAAGCATTCGATCACCACATCCTCCCTTAACCAAAACAACCCAAGGATGCTTCCCAAAACTTGCAGCCAAGCATAACAGCTGCTTACACATTCACTCTGACGCAACACACCTTCCATTATCACAAACACAAATCAATTCCTGAATAGATAATGCGGTTAAGCATACAACTGGGAGCTGGATCCCAGCATTTGGGATCCGGATCCAACCGCAGGAAATTGGCAGAATTGCAATACGTTACGAGTATTATTCATTGGTGTTTCCTGAACGGTTTCCTTTTTACGCCAATTTGAATATAGCTATGTTAATAATGTTATTGGATGTATTGGAGAGGAAAATGGTAATTAACGTTGCTGTTGCATTCAAATGAGGCTTAGCAAGTTTTTGCTGCATACATTACTTAAGTTTTATCACGTTTTAAACATTCAACGTTTCTTCGAGATATTAACCATCGAATCATTATAAAATTGTATGATATACATACATCACCCTTAGTGTGATTCAGATACGGTTATATGAGATATAATGTTGAACTGCACTAATTGTCTTCATTTCGTCTAGAACCCTAGCCGCAACTGGATGCGTCACCTTATTTTAGCGAGTTATTATGTTAGAAAAATATAACTCAGTTTTTGACGCCTTTTATTTAAATTTTCAGCGTCCAATTTTCTGTTTCTCACTCTTTTGGTATTAACTATCCACTGCGATATCAAAATCCGTAGATTTAATTTATTCCGGATTAGAGAATCTAGGGCAATACTAAACCAAATTCCAACGTGTTCGTAAGCGGAAATCAAGTATTTAATGATTTTGCTCTCTCAGAATTTTAGCTCAAAATGTGGTTAGACTGCTGGTCCAGGTGCTCTACTAAAATATTAATATTGATCTCAAAGGATTAATGTTTAAAGCTCTTCGTAAACTATTTCTTATCTTTAAATAAATACCTTAGATAACAAAGTATGCCGGTACCAAGAATTGGAATAGCATCAAAGAAGGCGTTTTCATTATAATACCTATTTCCGAAAGCCAGTACAAAATTATGACTCTACTATCTTACCTACTACCTTACCAACTGGCATATTCTTTACCTTTAATAAAGTTTGCATTTTTTGTGTAGAAAAAAAATGCTGTTGTGACTGCCTCATTGGTCTAGAGGTCTCTATACGTGACTGCTGTGCATGAGGACCTGAGCTCGATCGGGCAAAGTTTTTTGGGTTTTCCCATTAGGTAATTCTCAGTCAGGAGTTTGGAGTTGTGGTTGATAGCAATAGGCTGGCCAACCATTACATTTGGACAAAATCAAATAAATGTAGGTGTACTATACGTACGCCTATGCCTACCCCTTTGGGGAAAACAGGCGTGATGTTATGTTATATAAAAATAATGAAATGAATTCTCAAAAAAACTAGTTATAAAGCCATTTTCTAGCTTACTTCTACTTAAACCGGATTGTCAAGTTTGTCCCAAATAACGTTCTTCCTAAAATCGATATTTAATGTCGTAGAAAATCTAAAAATATCCAGTGTCCCGAACTTTCGAACTTGTTCTCTTGTCAAGTAATAATTGTCGTGAGTTCCAGACAAGTTCGTCCAAGTACATGATATTGTTTGCATAAAGCTGTTGAAACTTGTTTCTTGTCATTTCATTCGAGTTTAGTTTGAGATAATAACATTTTGAACTGTCCATGTTAAGTATTATTGTTGGAAGGATCGTTTCAGTTTTATTCTATACAAGATTTTGGCCGCGGCTTCACCCGCTTTCTCGGGTCTTAAACTTTCTACTTGCAAAATTTTATCAAAATCTGCCCAGCGGTTTAGTTGTGAAGGCGTAACAGACAAATTTACTTTCACATTTATTGTGTTAAGTATGCATTAACATTCTGACAACTTGTCCTGACAGCATTGATCATCACACTCATCTAACTTTTGGGGATTTCAAAATCTTGGTATATGAATACGTATGTATTCACGAGTATTAGTAAGAGTCAACATTTCTGGTTTTAAATTTTCCTTATGTGTTTCTTTAGGACTGCAGTGATGTACTCTGAAAGTATATTGTTTTACTTCTACCGGTATGATATATTTGTCAAGTGTGATATTATCTACTTTATGTACCGGTAGTACTTACGTTGATATTCGGGAATTCCCGACTAGTTTCGGACTCTAACGGAGTCCGGCCGAAAGTTCATCGCGAGTCAGCCCTGCTCGCGACCCCGCGTCACCTGCTCATAAATAAGGGCTCCGTTACAGTTCGAAACTAGTCGGGCATTCCCGAATATCGACGTGAGTACAACCGGTATATATAGTAGATAGAATGGATAACACTCACAAAAGTATGATTTAACCAATAGCGTTAAATGGAACTGAACCTAAATCTATGTTAGGTTGCCTTATAAAGACTTAGCAAAAAAAATGTTAAAAGACATAACAGTTTCTGTTATTGCCTGAATGTGGGTTACATGCGTCGTTACAAAGCCCTCGTTTACAAATATTATTGCTTTCGTGTTATTTCGTATCATTGTAGCGTTTATGGTCTTGATCTTTGTAAGATTGCTATATTCTAGGCCATATACTGTGGTACCTAGAAGTATAAAACTATGCTTGAGTACCTTTAGTAAAAATTATGTTTGGTTTCTTTTACATTGGTCGGATGTACGAACGGATACCGATTGTAGTACCTAAAAACATAGCCTTACCTAGAAATCAAGATCATAGAGACACGATGCCGTCAAAAATGGTTGATAACAGAAGATGATTAGTTACTTCATTTAGTGTATTAATGACAAACAGCCTGTATTAAGATTTTATCTTCTACAAATAAAATGTCGCCCCACTGTAAGAACTTCTTGTGCATCGTAGGTGGGTTTCACAAACATGATACATCACATACACAAACACCCAGAGTCGAGAAAAACATCTGCGATCCCCAAATTTTGGTCCCGCGAGCAGCAGCACCACCACTAAGGCACTGCGCCAATCAAGTCGTTTTTTTAATGAACGGTTTTTGATACAGTTTCCTTATTATACTGGTAATTGCAACTAGACCAAAAAATCACTTGAGCCCCAATAAGAGTACACAAAGCATCCTATTAAGATCATTATGAACCGCTCTATAATCTGCTATTATTTATTCACAATCGGTTCTCCAGTGTAATAGCTTATTAATGCCTGGCTTTCAGACCTAGCCGGGGGACTCATTGTAATCCTATTCACAGATCGTTGTAGACCAGTATTGTGGTTGCGAAGCTAAGTAAATTAGTTTAAAGATATAAAAATGAATTTCCTGGTATGTTGTGGGGCATGGACTGGATGCGGACCAAAGTTCTGGGTTTTTAAATCATTGTTATGCACTTTCTTATTGTCTTAAGAGCTTTTTAAGAGCTTGGAGTTGAATCAAGAGATTTTTTAAGTATAACACACTAATATATTGTCATTATTTGTGCAAGCAATAAGTACAATAAGGCATAATATATACTAGCTTATTTTAACCCCAGCGGCTTAGACTTTGCTTCGATAAATCAGTCATTTATGAGATAAATAACAAATATTAATGTCATTTACAATAATAATATGACGTAAGACTAAAATATTGTAAGGTTATGACTGTGTATTAGAACATCTCTGCGTACCCCTTCAGGGAAGTTACGTGTAATAATAACTTAATAATTAAGAACTAAAAACATTGACAATTGGACCTAAACTCAAAGTTTCAAACTCTAGACTCTACGCATAAAGGTCAAGTTTGCCAACACAAGACCAATGGTTCTAATAAAACATGTACCAACTTAAACATAACTTGTGAGAACGGTCCGGCCATTTAACTTAATTTAATACGGAAGGGGCCCGTTGTGGCCTATTGGCTGAATTAATAATCAAAACATGTCTAGAATTCGTTATTGTACAAAGATTTATATCATAGTTACTTCAAAAGTCATCATAATTATCATACTTTGGAACCCTATTACACACGTTGTCGGTGACCGTTTCCACATGTCAAGACCCCTCGTGTTCCCCCAAGTGCTTTAGAAGTCACGTTAAGCTGTTCAAATTCAAGTCAAAATGTTTTTATTTCATATATAGGTATCACTAGTATCACTACTCGTACGCCCCGCGGTGTTACCCACTACAAATTTTCGGGATAAAAAGTAGCCTATGTGTTAATCCAGGGTGTCAGCTATCTCCATATGAAATTTAATTAAAATCCGTTCAGTAGTTTTTACGTGAAAGAGTAACAGACATCCATCCATACTTACAAACTTTCGCGTTTATAATATTAGTAGGCGTTAACAGGCGCTCATCATGCTAGTTACACGGTTCCAAACAATGTAATTGCTATGGAGAAAAACCGACAAGAAAATCCAAAAATAAATTCTAAAATTAGCAAGTCCTAAGTAGATGACTTAAAATAAATAAAATGTGAGAATGAACAAACGTAAGCTGCTTGTAAGTTATGCAGTAGTTACCTCTAAATAATATGTCTCATGTCTCAGAATTTAAATCGGAATCCAATAAACTATATATAGCGTATGTTTACGGTTGCATTTGTATTACCAATAAGTTTTCAGTTACGTCTGTCTAGTATAGAAGTCTGGAACTCATAATCATAAGCTCTAAACGCGATGTCTCCGATGGTAATACATGTATTATGAGTAGAATACACTAATATTATAAAAGCGAAAGTTATAATTATGAGTGAGTGTGTTTGTATGTTGGTTACCTCTTCACGCTCAAACGGCTGTACCGACTTTTCTCAATTTTGATATGGAAGTAGCTGACGCCCTGGACTAACATGTTGTTTATATCATGAACAACACACCGCGTAACACCGCGGGGCACAGCTAGTTTAACATAAACCTCGCTTATATCTGCCTGAACTTTATTTGTAATGCTTTATGTGGAATCCAACCCGTAGTGAACTAGCGTGGTGATCAATGGTCAGTCCTTCTCTATATGAGAAGAAGCATTTGCCCTGCAGTGCGACAGTTATATGCTATTATTATTATGAAGGACGCCAGGTTGTATGAACAGTAAGTTAGTGTCTAGGTACTTACGGCAATAGATCCTCATAAGTGTTCGCGTTAATTCCCATGTTGTAATTCTATTAAAGGTTCTAATAAGTCGCATTTAACTTTTTCACAAAGATTTATTAACCGACTTCAAAAAAGAGGAAGTTATCAAATATGTATGATTTTTTATATAAGTACATTGTAAATATATTTCCAGTAAGCTATTTTTAGATATCCTGTCTTTTTATTTTATCAATGAAATCTAAAAATTATACCTATTAGATTTGTGTTTTACATCCAAAATTATTTTATAACAAGTCATTAAGCCGCGACTCGTTGAGTTGGAAACCAATCCCCCGTTATTAGACGAAGGATATTAATAAATTCTTCTTTCAATCAGTAAAATCAAAGTTATCTCACAAATCATTATACTTCTGCCAAAATATGACTTTCTAATATTGTGTAATTAATTAATTCTACCTCATACATTAGCGAAAAAGGTTGAAAGCAAAACGATTAATTTCTAAATATAACTTGGCATCAGGCCTAAACTCCCTGAATGGTTAGGCAGAGGTTATGTATTACATCCATATTTCGCCAGTTAAGTAGTAGGTCCTAGTATAATAGGGGGCGAGCCTAATGCCATTAACCGGGCACAAATTCAGACTCCGTGCTGCTACTAAGATATACCTGTAAAAAACCCAGTAACAATTTTCCAGTCCCGGAAATTAAGCCCAGGACCTCATGCTCAGCAGTCTCGCTTAGCAACAACAAGACCAACGAAGCAGTCTTCCTAGAGGTTTATTTTTCCAAATATTCCTAGTACTATTATTTTGTCCACACACCAAACAAAACAAAAGCACTCAATATTCTGAAACAAGTTCAGCTAACTAAAAGCGTTATCAATAGATCAATTAACAACTTTTCACCAGACAGTTTCCTGTTCGCTACGAAACTTCCGTCCGACATTCACTCCTAAGCTCTAGTAATCTGAGGTTAGGTAATCATTAAAAACTTTTCGACTTTTAATCTAAAACGGTCTGTGTCTGACATGTGAACTGAATATGAGAATGAATTTTGAGACCCTTAAATCCGAAATTGACTAAGCACTTTCTGTTGGGACTTTGGGTGCCTAATTCGTTTTTTTGCAAAGGGTCTTGAATATTTTCATAGTACGCTACCCTGGCTGATATAACAAAGGCATTTAGGACTAGGGCAGTAGTTGAAATAATATTTATTTTATCTAACGATCCTCTATTTAACATGCTAGACGGTTTGCAAATGGTTGAATATTCTAAAAGAAATCTAATGACTATTTGGATCTTTTTGAAACGCTAAAGAAGATCAAATAGGCTACCCTGGCTGATATAACAAAGGTAATTAAGGCAGTTGCCAATTTTTTTTAAGTTGTCTGACGATCCTCTATTTAAATCTTTCAGTCTAGATAAGATTTGCAAATGGCTGGATATTCCAAAAATCTTCTAATAACTTTTTGGATCTTTCTGAAAAGCTACAGAAGATCAAATAGTCTAATTATGTTGAAGAAACTTGATGTAATCGAAATATAAGCGCACTTCATTCGTGTTGTCCAAACACCTCATATAGGCAAATGCCCCATCCACATCCAAATCAAACAAACAGTACAATTTCCGTGAACCGTTGGCATTGGCTATATGATTACTACTCGTAAGGGTGTGTGCATATTGAGCGAAGGGTCCGTCATGGGAATCCATAAGTTTATTCAGGACACGTTCAAATATCTCTAAGAAGCTGAGTAGCTTGGCTGATAGAAAAATCCATTCATTTCCCTATTAAGTGTGGTATATTTAGTCATAATAAGAAAACGGTGCATATAAAAAGCTTCCACAAGTGTTATTATCTTCCCACGTGTATATTAGCTCTTTGTCGACTTACACGTGGCGTCTGATCTTTTCAGAAACTGAAATGTGAGATGCCTTGAATTCTTCTCGAGGTATAACATCATGCCCATATTTCCCTATGGTGAAAGTAGAGACGTGTACCTACCACACCCACATTTCTTCAGTTTTGTTTTAGGTCCCAATGTAATACAGGGCCAGCCTATTGCCGTTAACCGACCACAAAGCCAGACTCCGTGCTGATATTGAGAATCACTCAATGGAAAAACTAGTTACTTTTTGGCCGACCCGGGATTTAACCCCAGGACCTCAGCATGCTTAGCATCAAACACTAGATCAACGAGGCAGCCAAACAGTTATGGTAATCTGGTGTATACTACAAAACGGTTTCAGATGAGCATTGATTTGGTACCAAAATTTTATGAAATGGGAATTAATTTCAATGCAATAAGAAAAGTAAATAGTATTGAAACACACTTACTGAAATAGCAGATCATTCTTTCAATTAAGATCTCAATTTTAAAAGAGTACAGGTTTCTATCCAGCCTAGAAGCTCCTAACAGAAAGCTGGATGTGCATACTGCCTAAACATGGCAATATGGTCGCGTGGGCAAACTCGCGTCATTAACCGACAGAGTTAATTGAGCCGCAGTCAACAAAGATTAAGGGCATGTTGTCTAGCTTTTTTGTTTGGTCGGCTTTTATTGGAAATCGTAATTGGTTCGTGTGTAGAAATTATTGGAAGATATCTATCTATATCGAGTGTGTTATTTAATTTCGTGTTGGTATTGTTGGTATATTTGTGTCGATTTGTGTTTGTGCTTTTCGATTATTCGCGGAATTATTAACTGGCTGTATGTCATCAAAAATGAGGTATGTTATTAAACAAATGCAGCAAATTAGACAGTAGCTGGAATTGTATAAGCTACCCAGAAAAGTAGTAAAACTAAATAGTTCAACATCAAACAGTAAAATAGAATATACTGATGATATCAATTCTGTCACATCTCCTAAAGTAACTGACATAGAAAACCGGAAAGTGTATGCCAAATAGATGGACAATGACGAGTTGAAAGGCAAACTTGATAAAAAGTGCATTTTGTTGATAACGAATTTGTTTGGCATCTGTCTAACCCTTAAGACTCAATCAGTCAATTACTTCAAAGTTGCAACTTTTATAAGCAATCAACTTGTAAGTTATCCGCCTACAGAGGAGTAACTAGGAAACTATTATCAATCACTAAATGTAGACCAATTCGTTACTTTCGACGTTCAACAGTGTTTAAGTACACGGTTGTGAAGAGATTGGCAGATTATAAAATCACTGGTAATTTTCTGAAAGTTAAAACGGGCTTCTGGAGTACCATGATTCGACTCGAAATACTAAGGGTCTAAGGCAACGGCCACATAGAAAAAACGTAAGATGAGGACGCATCGCAGACAGGGCGCAGACATATACCCCTTTGATTTACTTTCTTACCAAATATATACAAACGTCACGATGTGAAACATACAGGGAAGGCGGGGCGCAGACACAACGTTGATTCGTTTTCTATATGTTTTAAAAAGTCGCGACGCGTTTACATCTTTTCTGTGTAGCCATCGCCTAAGAATTTAATTTGTAGAATATCCAGAAGGAGATGGCGGGACGAGCTAGACTCCTTTAAAGAAAATTGGTCTATTGCAGCTTACAACCGAGAGGAATGGAGGAAGGAAAGGGAGGCCTTTGCCCTGTTGCGGGACGATATGGCTGAAATAAATAATAATAATCCCTAAGTTGATAATAATTAAATTCGGAAATAGCGTACGAAAACGGTAGCCTTGTCTAGCATTACAGAAAATAATGTCTAAAATTACTTTTACCTTATAAAACTAAGTCCTGTCGTTTTTCGGTTACAGGAAACATCGACCGTCAAATATTTAAACGGCTCAAACTGGTCTAATGCGTGTCAAACACACATTTAAAATAACCAGTACAACGTGACCCTAAACACTATCAGGACATTAAGAGACGATGGATCAACTAATCTTAGTGGAGTATATCTCATTATAGTTGTCGTAAGGTAAGAGGCAAAACAATTTCAGTTAAAAGTTCTTATCGAGTTTTTGTATTTGTATTTATTTTAGAATTTGTCTTGTTTTGTTAGTGCTTCTTCAGCTCCAGGGTTTTTAATAGGTAAAAGTATTGTTAAGTTATAACTAGAGATAGCCAGTTTGTGGAAAGGAACGAGGATAATAATATAACTAATTTCTTTTTTTTTATTTCTTAGATCTTCATGTTACTGTACAGGTCGACTCAAACTCGCCGTGTTTCTTTCCTACAATGACCACTTCTCAGACCACCTGCACTGTTCTCATATATAGTTTGTCTGGACTTTAAAAGGGACCTTGACGCCTGAGTTTGTGTCGGTATTTCTCCTCAGAGGTTGGATCGTAGTAGTAAAATCGACCACTATAGTTTGGACTAGATCACAAACTATAGTGGTCGATTTTACTACTACGAGACGGAAGGAAGCTTTAATCTCTAAAATGAAGACGTTTAACAAACAAAAACGTGAAAATAAAGACGCGCAGCTTAACACTTCATTGATAAAACTGCCTGGAGAAATGCGCACTATCTTTATTTCAGAATACCTCAGTTATCGTACAAGAAAGTTATTCTACCATGCGCGCTTATGCGTCAAAAACAAGACACTTGCAGCAGCCTGGACATCGTATGGGAAGGTGTATATTAAGGAAAAAGAAGGATCTTCACCGAATCGCATTGATGATGAGTCAGAGCTGAATAAACTGATTGCATGACTAGGTGCTACCTTCCGCTTTCATTGTATTGTTATTGTTTTCCCGTGTAAATTAATACTACCGCATAATTTTTTATTTTTAAATATCTCATGTTTAAGTCTTTTAAAGGCGAACTTTGCCAATATTATTAAATTTAAGTTTAATTTTGTACTTATGTTAGATTTAATCTCTTGTTGCAGAATTGCTTGCGTACACAAAACTAACACCAACTCAAAATACTCAATAAACATAGATACTTACCACTCACATATAACTCACAACACCTCACGCATGCGAGACCACTGCTCAAATAGTAGTTATCCTACTGCTACTGGACTACCAGATCTAAAGTTACTTATTCTTTACTACATTATCACGTCTGGGGTTAGACGTGATACATCATATTTTCTCATTGTAATTAGTTTGAATTAATTATGCAAAATATTGAGACAATAAACTTAGATCTGGACTCATTTCAAGTAGCAAAAACTATTTCCTGTGACATAGAAAGTGCTAAAAATCACACATTTAAAAATAAATTCACTCTGAATATATTATCACAAAACATTCGTAGTATTACCCACAACTTGCCTAACTTTTCTACCCTACTTCAAAGATCAGAGATTGCTTGGGATTTCTTAATCCTCTCAGAATGTTGGCTGTCGTGTGCAAATACGATTCCTGCACTTGACAACTACAACCACGCAGCGACTACTTTTAATAAAACGCAGAATGAAGGAGTTGTGGTCTATTACAACAAGCGCCTTAAAGTCAACTGCGAAGAGCACGAAGTCACTGATGCCAACTGTCTCGTACTCAAAATGGGGCGAGACACTTGTATTATAGGAATATATCGCCCTCCTTCGCAGCATAACGTTACTAATTTCTTAGACTCACTAGACCTTCTTCTCACAAAACTGAAAACATTCAAAAACATATTCCTTTGCGGCGATATTAATATTGACATTGCTCCGAACAGTCCTGATCCGCGCTCATCTAAATATCTTAACATCTTGGCCAGCCACGGTATGCTACCCGGTCATTCCCTTCCGACGCGTCTGGGACTAACATGCCTGGATCACATGATACTTAAAGCTAAAATGGACGTGGTATGCTTTGTGTTCGAATCATCAATCACTGATCACGAATGTGTGGGTGTGAGTTGTCGAAGCAAATCACGTTTGGATTACCTTAATAAAACCTATAGTAAAATTAACTATGAAAATTTAGATAGCGCTGTACTGAGTATTAACTTTCAACAAGTATTGGATTGTCCCGACGCGAACATCGCCACCGATCTTATTACATCATACCTTTTTACGGCTCTTAATAATAACTCCCAAGTTGTTAAAACTGGCAAAAGAAAGCTGATCACTAAACCATGGATAACCAAGGGACTGCTTCGCTGTATGAGGAATCGAGACAACCTGTATAAAAAGTTAAAACGAAATCCTGAGGACGAAATTATTAAAACAACCTACAAGCGATATCGAAATTTCTGCAACCACCAGTTAAAAAAAGCAAAACGTAAATATGAAAAACAGGAGATCGAAAATGCCAGGGGCAACAAGAAGCAGCTGTGGAATACAGTCAAAGGGATCTGCGGTACCAATAAAATTTCAGACGATGCATCACATCTATTGTCGTCTGCTAGCCCACAAGTAGATGTAAATAAAGTCAATGAGTTCTTCGCAAACGTTGGATCTAATCTAGCCCAGAAGTTCCTACTCCCGGAGCGTATCCCCTCGCAGACCAATCTTCAATCGCGACCAAAGCCTCTTCATTCATTTGCCATTCTCCCTACAGACGATGCAGAAATACTTACCCTAATCTCAGGCTTAAAGGATGACTGTGCTGTAGGGATCGATCAGTTGAGTAGTAAGCTGATCAAAAGATACGCTTTTGTCCTCACTCCCTCAATTACGCATATCTGCAACCTGGCAATCTCAACAGGAGTTTTTCCTAGGGCTTTTAAAACTGCGGTCATAAAACCCATTCATAAGGGCGGTGATAGGGACTGTGTAAACAACTATCGACCCATATCTATCCTCCCCACTCTCTCCAAGATCCTGGAACGTCTTATAAACCAGCGACTTACTAAATTCCTTGAATCAAATTTACTTTTATCTCCTGCTCAATTCGGCTTTCGAGCTGGCAAAAGTACAAACGATGCTGTACATGAGCTAGTTAACTCAGTGGTTGCCAATTTAGACGTAAGGAGGAAATGTTTAACTGTTTTCCTGGACCTTGCGAAAGCGTTCGACACAGTCTCTATTCCGCACCTTCTGGGAAAGCTCTACAACTTGGGCATTAGGGGAACACCACTTGAATTGATGGAGGATTATCTTAGCGACAGGATTCAGAGAGTCAAGATCAATGACTCCTTAAGTGACGAATTATCTGTCAATTTTGGCGTCCCACAGGGTAGCATAATGGGACCGACCCTCTTCTTAGCGTACATCAATGACCTCTGCCAACTACCTCTCCACCAAGGAAAAATCATTACCTTTGCCGACGACACCGCCCTGTTTTTTAGCGGTGATAGTTGGGAGGAGGTTTTTGCCAATGCTCAGGATGGACTTGACCGGGTCTCGGAGTGGTTGCAATGGAACATCCTAACACTCAACACTTCTAAAACTAAATTTGTAACTTTTTCAATTAAAACAAGCTTGTTACCACCACCATCTCTTACTATCATTGCTCACACCTGTGGAGACTCCTCAATGAAAAACTGTTCTTGTCCACCCCTCGAAAGGACCAAAACTATTAAGTATTTAGGCGTAGTTATTGACCAACACCTTTCTTTCCAACCGCACATACAGACCCTTGTACCCAGACTTCGTAAACTTATTTACATATTTAAAATATTAAGACACTCTGCCAATAAAAAGACAATCAAGATTATTTACTACGCCTTATGCCATTCTCTCATTGACTACTGCATCACTTCTTGGGGAGGAGCCGCAAAAACCCACTTGATTGAAGTGGAGAGAGCTCAGCGAACAATACTCAAGGTTGGCGCAGGTCTTCCCTTCCGATACCCGACCGTTGATCTATACAGAGAATGGGATATCCTTACTGTTCGACAGTCGTTTATCCTACGTATTATATTAAAAAAACACAGTGAACTGTATTTTGATCCAAACTTGCTTAAACAACGTAGAGGCAAAGTCTGTCCCAGTATACGGGTCAATACAAAGTTCTCCCAAAAATTTTCCGTTTTCCTTAGTGTCTACTTATATAATAAATTAAATACTATGCTTTATATATACCCAGTAACTAAATCAAAGTGTAGTAAAATTGTTCAAGCGCATTTAAAAACGTGTGACTACGATAAAACAGAGAAACTCTTATCTATTCTTTCTTAGACTTTCTTGCCATCATACAGCATGCCACTCGCAACCATCATACTCACACTTACACTATCACATTTACACCCTTACTTTACAAGCATCCTCTCACACACCCCATAACACACTCACAGCAATTCTGTATCTAATCCTTATATTGTACTAAACTTCAATGTATTTTGTTTCTATGCTTAAACTTTAGTTATTATCTATTTTATTACTCCTGTCACAGTTTGATAATTTGTCTAGCTTCTAACCGAGGGTGGGGGCACTGGTGACCTGTAACTCAGGTTTTAATCCTAAACCTACATCAGGCACCAGTCTCTCACATAGGTGGAACTTAACTCACCTTGTTAAGTAATTTTAATGACCTATTGTGAAGAGATAATAAACGATTATTATTATTTGTATCTCATTATATTTACTATCAACCATGTGGAAGATACCCGGACTTTTAAAAGGCTTACGTGGGGACACAGGTCCAACACGCAGAGGCCTGTTGAGAACTTTAATCTAAAAGGGGATGGGACACCAGCTAGGGACACCACACAACTGCTCTATAACAGAACAGCCATGAAAAGTCCCCAGAAGGTGCGGGACTATTGAAAAAGATGGATACTATAATGATTTGGTCTATTGTGTTGGGATGTATTTGGTCTATTGTGTTGGGATGTACTAAACTTCAATGTATTTTGTTTCTATGCTTAAACTTTAGTTATTATCTATTTTATTACTCCTGTCACAGTTTGATAATTTGTCTAGCTTCTAACCGAGGGTGGGGGCACTGGTGACCTGTAACTCAGGTTTTAATCCTAAACCTACATCAGGCACCAGTCTCTCACATAGGTGGAACTTAACTCACCTTGTTAAGTAATTTTAATGACCTATTGTGAAGAGATAATAAACGATTATTATTATTATTATTATTATTATTTTGTATCTCTTATTCTTTTCTCGGGCAATCAACCATGCGGAAGATACCCGGACTTTATTATTATTATTATTATAGTTAGGAAATGCCGATGCCATCTAGTGTTTTGTTAAACCTATTAGCAAAAATGAAATCAGTTATCATTTACTGACTCGTCAAAAACAGTTTAACGTTAAGATTGATCATTTGGAGACGATTGACGACTTGTTTGGCGCGGTGGTTAATAGATTGGACTACAACGCTAAGGGTTTCGTGTTTGATTCCCGCACTGAATAGAAATTAGTGCGAACACTTTAGATCGTCTTCGATATTGATATCAGTGAGCCATTCATGTATCTACTTCAAGAATCAAATACCTTTGTTCTCAAAGCTTCAAAGTTGAAACAATTAACAACAATATCCAGTATCCGATACCCACTATAGTAGCAACAGCAAACGAGAAGTTCACGTGACTGAAACACCTATACGAAGCTATGGAAAGTTCCTTGAAATCCATTTTGGGCTCATATCGCTGCCTAAATCTAAGCAGAATGGAAGTGACGAGCCGATTTTGCTATTGTGGGTAATACTCTTAAAGTTTTGACCTCAATATTTTGAGGGCGAACTAACAAATGTGTATTGTAAATAAAGAGGTTCGGAGCTGGATTAAATTTTCCGATCCGACGCAGTGAGGCGCACAACAATTTAATATATTGCATGAAAGTTAACGTTACGGGTTTTAATCCACGAATAATACGAAATTTGGAAGCATGGTTGTTTTAATTCTACTTACTCAATGGTTATTCGAGATTGCATTTACAGATCCAAGTACCTTTTTAAATGCAAAGCAAAATCCTTTAATATTAGTTGTTAAGTGAGACCGTTTTTTATGTAAATGAAAAATGTAATTAAGTAGCACTCCAACGTTTTACAAGGCGGTAAATAACTTGACACCATGTACTGCAGCATTGTAAACCTTCGAAATATGGTAATACTATGGCATAACTTGTAACAAAACAGGTGAACGAATTTTACTGTGTTATATTAGTGTTTTACCGTTTTTGTTTCTTGAAAACTTTTTCGAGTAAAATTGTACTAATGACAAGTCTAGCTTTAAGAGAGACAATTTTTTTATCTATAGAATCTTGGCTAAATGATTACCTTTTGCTATGTAGATTAGTATTAATGGGTTAGAGCATTCAAAACCAAGATTTCAAGCTATTAATCTCTTCTAAAGAATCATCCTCTTAAAAAGGTTTTTATTTTGGAAATTTTTAGTGTTTGCCTTTTTTGCATACATAAATGTGCGGGCCCAATACTACTCACCAATTACAATCCAATATAAATTGCTTGTATGCACATAATATTGGTTAGTATTTGCGATGGCTAGACATGGTGTAATCACCTTCAGTGCTAATCTATCAAATTGATATTATTATGTCAACATGCTGTCCATTAGTGGAGAGCCCCGGAATCAAGATTAAGTGCATCGAATATAGGCTGGCTATATTTATACGTGGAAATGATTTCGCTCCATTTTAGCTCCAATTTTAAACCAATAAGTTTCCTAAGAATTCTAAAACTATTCCAATTTAAACAGGTAAAATTTAAAATAATATTTACTTATAAATGTCGAGTGTAAGATAGGTCCAAAATGTGTTAATTATCCTAATAATAAGACTCATTAAATGTTACTTACTAACAAGAAAACTATACAGCGTCATGTAAGAAAAATATCTTCCTTAGATATTGAAAATATCTGAATGTACTTTACAAAGAAAAAGCTTCCAATATTTTATAAATCTTAATCGAAACGCCAACTGGCAACATTAAGTAGTCTTCCATTTTAAAGATGTCTGCATTCTAGAATCATGAAACTGACGTTTCAAACGTTCTTGGGATAAGAGTTTTAATCTCAGTAAATAAATCAGAGTATCGTCCACGATGCTGAATTATTTTAAAAGCAACAGACAATCGAATGATATCGGCAAAGCGCGCTTCTAATAATGAACATTGATTTCACAGTGACCTGGAGCTTTGAACTGCTAAATTAATTTGCAGAGTACAAAATAGATACACGATAGTTTTAATCTTTTCAGGTCAAACACAGACTCGACCTCCAGACGACATGGTAATTATTGGTAAAAGATTTTGTATTATTAATTTGTATCAGACGGACTTAATTAAATTGGAGATTACTTTGGTTTCATATACACTGCAAAGGTTTCTAAAACGCAGCCGGTAAAGAGTGGTAATTAAAAAAGTAATTAAGATTACTTTTCTTTAGTATCTTTTTATTGACAAGAATTAACACAAAGAGCCCATATTTCAATCAAAAAATTTAAAATATTTTATGCAATTTTATCCAAATACATCGAACATTGAGAACAGAATTCAAATGTTAAATTTCCAATAAAATAACTATAGTCTTTACTGATTATTATGACTAAATAAACTTAAATCTAGGTAAATACAATATAAATAAACCTAGAGAAGTCACTTTGGACAATAACAAGACGACATACGTACAAGATGAATCTTCATCGCCCAAATCATAAGCCACAAAAGACAAACAAGAACCATATTTGCAAACCGATACGGTCTGATCAATCACATAGGACATCACTAATCCTTCACACACTAAGTCAGTTCGTACCAAAGCCAATTAGTGAATGCTGCCCGTCCAAACATAGCCCAGTTAATGATTAAAAGCAATTATTGATAGAACCAGACAATCGATTGATAGCAGACAGGGTTTTCCACCTACGTTCACAGTACACTTTGTTGGGGATACGTTAATCAAGCTGTGTAGACATTGTTGGCGATGAAGAGGTTTGGGACTTGGGAGTTTGGAATTGGGTCCTAATTATGTATACTTACTAAAATAGGTTCGATATAAGTTTAAGTTTCAAAAGCCCATTTAGTCTATAAATATTCGAAGGCTAACCTAACTGCGGAAATGAGAGACTTCCATTGGTATCGCGCTTAAATCGGGAAGTAGATTCGTCGCATTGCCGTATTACGTTTCAGTTATACTCTAAAATTGATCAAAATTATTGCATTGATAGTAAAATTAGATTTTTGTATCTTTAGAATCTAAATCTAGGGCTCCTTATTACGTCATGTATGTTCCCAATATGACGATTGATATACATTATACTCCAATTTATATTACTATTGCACACGAATCCCAATTTCAATCTAATTCCCAGATAAAACTCGTAAAACAAAATAACATAACATAAACATAACATAACATCACGCCTGTATTCCCCGAAGGGGTAGGCAGAGGTGCACATATAGTACACCCACATTTCGCCAGTTATGTTTTAGGTCCCAATGTAATAGGGGGCGAGCCTATTGCCATCAACCGGGCACAAATCCAGACTCCGTGCTGTTACTGAGCATTACCTAATGGAAAAACCCAGTAACACTTTGCCCGACCCGGGATTCGAACCCAGGACCTCGTGCTCAGCAGTCGCGCTTAGCAGCCACTAGACCAACGAGGCAGTCAAACAAAATGCTATGCAAAATAACGTTTTCCCCTTTTCTAAGCATCGCTTACCGATGGGACAACATTTAATTTTCCAGACTAGCCGACGGAAATTATGACCGCCATTATTCTTAAAAGTAATCTCATGCAGTTTCAGTAGAGAAATATTCTCATTTTTTATTTATACACTTATTAGCATAAAGTAAATAATGTGATACAATATTCAAATGAGAAAATTCTGAACATTTTTTAGAATGTTCTTTTAGTCTTCTAAGCAACGGTTGGAAAATTTAATAACGTAGTGCGACTGATTAATTTATGTGAAAACTGGTACAAACTTTTGATGATGAGCTTGAACGAACATAACCACAGGTTGGGCCCAACAACATTCTAAATGGCATTGCGGCTGACCCAAGTTAAAATAGCCGGACTAATTTGACTCCTTCCTACATAAATGGCTATACCAGTATAATTAGTCAAGCAACATAGTAACGGCAAGGAACAATGTAATGCTTTAATTAGCGACTTTATCAATTAGAGAAAACAGAAACGGATGGCTATAGACATTGACTAAAACGATAAATAAAGACAAACTGCCTTCAATATAGATAAATTAATCAAAACTTTACTTCCATATCTATCACATGTTGATATCCTTTTTGCCAATAATAGGACCATCAATTATAGAGCGGAACATAAAGCCGCCACTCACACCGTACAGACAAGATCGTTAATACTCGGGGAGGGAGTTGTCACTAATTTGTACCGGCCGGATGACGGGCAGACAAACGGTCTGATTGACGGCCGCTTCATTAGCGAGACGCGTGAAATTCGAATGTATTTCTCTTATGAACGTGGTTGGTATCTTCAACCTTGACTCGTTTTTGGGTGGGTAGGTTCTACAGTTTAATGTGGTGATTCTTTACATTAAGAACTATTTTGATGCTATTCGATTTTCTGGGCAGGAATTCTGATGGAGACTGGACTCCTGAATATAAGAACCACATTGTGACTTCTAAACGGAGAATATTGTAGTCTTGTTGATATCTCATGCCTATGTTGAATATGGTTTTTAATGTAATGCTTTACCTAACTGCCTTTTTTTGAAGGAGTATTGGTCAAAAACATGTGAAGCACTTTAAGTATTTATTTTGGGACGAATTCTTAAGAATTCTCAATTCGTTGGAATATTGCCTTTTGGGAGCAGACGCGAGGTCATGTTATGTTAATTTCGCATGTTTGTTTGACCCTCGGTATTTCTATTTGTTCCTAAGTAGCCCTAGGCCCGGCCAGACTCAATTCGTTTGATTATTAAAGCCTAAGTTTGTGTACACGTGTACGTTGTTATGTATTATATAGTGCTCCTTAGAGAATAAGCTGAATTTGAAGGTTAAACCAGTAAGGCTTGACGGTTGCAAAGCTCAGCAATGTAAATACTAATAGCTCCTAATTAAATACTGTATTTGCTTCGTCACTAAGAACTTAACTTTTAAGTAATCACATTGATTAACAAAATATTGATTGATCAAACACAACAAATGCTTATACAAGATTATGCAAAATTGTAAGATGAATTAGTTAAAGCAGTTCATACTAGGCCAAGAAATTCTCAAATAGTTGTTTAATCAGTAGGTACGGATAAAATAAAAAAATACCCAAAGGTTAAAGTTACTGATAGGGGACAACGCAAAGGTTCCCACCTTTGCTGTTTTTCAGCTGCAAATGAATGAGCTTGATCATAGCTAGTCCTATAACTAATATCTCTAACACCGAAACAAGCGTGGCACTACTTGTGACAGACTAACAGACCGACAGCTGTTTCATTAGTGAGTTGGGTACTATTGTGAAAATGTATTGTATCTACCTCTACTCTACGTAGTGTGCTGGGTTTAGACAAAATATTGGAGCTTGAGATATTAATGAATTCTTGGGGTCCAAGTTTCGTTTTTGGGTCGGATCTTCTTATTACATATACAAGTAATACTAAAATAGACTGAGATATATTGCTTTTGAAACGGTAACGATAAATTCACGCATTTTTTTTAGTCATATATTTTCTTTTGTATTTGTCCCTAACTGATTGACAAGTTATCCAATTTGACCTTCAGAAAACTTGGCGACTTGGACTTCATTATAAAGTTATGTTTATGACTTATCATAACTATAATTTTAAATTAAGTTAAATAATACCATTTTTAAATGAGATTGTTCCATTTGACATTAAGCAATTAGCATGTCTATAAAAAGCCGAAAATTTCGTTATCTGTAAAAATATTCATATTCAGATAAATATTGTAAGTCAGCTAAGTTAAAGCGGAGCAATAAATTAAGAGATTCAAGTCATAAAAGTTAAGCCGATTGATTGATATAACAACGCCATTCAAAATATTCCATTATTCTTCATGACGAAAATAAAAATATCAAATGCTAATATAAATGTTGTCAATGTAAAATTTATCAGCGTTTAGGCAGAAAACTAATCAATATTATTGCAGTTTGTGTCGGAAATCGTACGAATATATTGGGATTTTTGACATTGTATGGGCCAAATTAAGCCGTAGAAAACATGTATTTTTAATGATTTCGAATGTTACGATGGGTATACCTGATATGCTCGATGGAATGATTATTATAACTTTGTGATTAGATTTTTGTGACTGTTTCTATTAATTTATATCTGCGCACAGTGTTATTTTCTTCTACCAAATCTTTCATCTGTTTTCTGGCGTTTTATTTCATTCACGATATTCTAGCGACCATTCCTCACTCAAACCATATATTAATCAATAAAACCACAGAAAACCATGCACAGGTCTCCCACTTTCCCACTAACTTAAAACAAAATTATAAAAAATTCAAGGTGAGACTAAATACATAATCTCTTCGCCCATATAAATTTCCCCCATGGGAAGTCCCGTGGATGTGAAAAAAAGGTCTGCGATCCAATCACAGCGGGCTTTAAGATTCACCGCGCCGAGATTACACGCGCACCATGGAGTTATGGGACAAAATTCACGAACAAGGATTATTATGGGGCCAGGAGAACAGCGGATAACAAAATCAAAATTTTGATAAAGCAAGTTATAAAAAAAACATGTGAGCGTTTGTCAAGAAACATTTTTAGTTGATGTAGTGGTCAACAGTGTTATTATTTTCTAAAAGTTGAGGTAATTGAAAATTATTAAATATTTTTTGTTCTTTAAAGCCAAATAACTTTCTGGAAACTTAGTTATAGCTTACAGGGATTGCATACTATAAATAAAGGTGGTTGCTTGAATAATCTGACAGCAAAATGTCTACAAGAAATCCATCCGTGTTTATATTCCCACACGCAGTGAAAATATACATTTCATCGGTTGTTTATCAATAAAGGCCAGATGATTGAATAATGGATCTGGGCTGACACTGGAAATACATACAGATTATAATTAAGATGGAATTTTTAAAATTAACATTGATAATACAGTTAAACTTAGTGATATTGGTTTTGTTCTTTTTCTGTGTCGATGTTATTATGGTTGAGTTATGGATTTAATAGGAAAGTCTTGCTAATATCAGGCTCTATGGCGCATTTTGCTCATTATAGTTTGCTTCAAAATATCTGTACTCCACAGCATATTTATGAGAAACAAAGCCAGTGGCAATTATTATGGATTTCATTGATTGTGCCCACGGAATGTGTTCTAATACTCATCACTTCACACTGTTAAACCAGATGTATACTAGTTTGGTTAATGTTTTAACGGAGGGTGCTGAGCTTAGTTATGTGGGTATTGGAAAATCTGTAAATAGTAAGAAAAAATATGTACCTGGTTGGAACATCCATGTTCGTGGCGCTCACGAGGAGGCTCGGCTGTGGTATCAAACTTGGCTTCTGCACAATAAACCCAGGACCGGGTATATTTACAATAATATGTGTAAATTTCGAAATGTTTTTAAAAACAAATTAAAATACTGTCAAGATAATGAACATCAAATAAAAATGGACATAATAGCTAAAAACCATTCAAAGAAACAGTTTGGGTCATTTTGGAAATCCACTAATCGTTTGAATCCAAGGTCGAGCCGACCTGTGAGTGTAGCGGGCGTGCATGAACCGACAAGTATAGCCAATGCTTTTAAACAACATTTTAAGATTGATCCACTGATACTTAGAGATCAGACTCAGATGATCGATTCTGAGGCTGTTTCGGGTGACGTTACCGTTCACTTCACTGCAAAGGAAGTTGCGACAGTGATTTATGGGATGAAAAGAGGTAAGTCGCCCGGCCACGACGGTCTCAGCATCGAGCACCTGAAACATGCCGGCGCCCACCTGCCGCGAGTGTTAGCCATGTTTTTCAACCTTTGTGTGAGTCACTGCTATTTACCTGACGACCTTATATACACGACTGTAGTGCCCATCGTTAAAAATAAAACCGGGGATGCCTCTGACATTTCCAACTACAGGCCTATATCATTGGCGACTGTCATAGCCAAGGTGCTGGACAGTCTGCTTGACAAACAGTTATCGAAGCATATTATATTAAAAGACAGTCAGTTTGGCTTTCGGCCTGGACTCTCCACAGAGAGTGCTATTTTATGCCTCAAGCAGACTGTACAGTACTATACTGACAGAAAAACGCCTGTGTTTGCCTGTTTTCTGGATTTGTCAAAGGCTTTTGATCTAGTTAATTATAAAGCTCTATGGCGTAAGCTACAACAAGAAACTACCTTGCCTAGTAACATAATTAATTTGTTTAAGTATTGGTATAATAACCAACAAAACAGTGTGAAGTGGGAGGGGTCTTTCTCTGATGTGTATCGGTTGGAGTGCGGAGTGAGGCAGGGGGGGTTGAGCTCACCTCGTATTTTCAATCTGTACATGGATCAGCTGATCGGTGAGCTCAGCAACACTAATATCGGTTGTCATATTGATGGGGTTTGTGTTAATAACATTAGTTATGCAGACGATATGGTGTTGCTGAGCCCATCGATAGGTGCCTTGAGGCGGCTGGTGTCAAGTTGTGAAGCTTACGCGGTAGCTCAAGGACTCAAGTATAACGCCAAGAAGAGCGAAATAATGGTGTTTAAGGCAGGTGCTATAAATTACCCAACTATACCTGAGGTGTCGCTCGGCGGAGCACCCTTAAATAGAGTGACCAGTTTTAAGTACTTGGGTCACTGGGTTACCGACGACTTGAAGGATAACAAAGACATTGACAGGGAACGTAGATCGCTGTCAGTGCGCTGCAACATGCTGGCCCGCAGGTTCGCGCGATGTACAGAGGCGGTCAAAATTACTCTTTTTAAGGCTTTCTGTTCGTCATTTTACACGTGCAGCCTGTGGACTAGTTATAGTTTGCGTGCATACAGCGATCTACGAGTCCAGTACAATAACGCACTCAGGATACTGTTGGGGCTGCCATGGCGATGTAGCGCGTCAACAATGTTTGCGGAACGGCATATTGATGGTTTTGCGGCCATAATGCGTAAGAGAAGCGCTTCCCTGCTCGCTCGTCTCCGTGGCAGTACTAACAGTATTTTGAGTGTTTTTGCAGATAGATGGGAGTCTCCAATGCTGCGACATTGGATGAAACTCCACTGTATATAGGAAATTAAACCGTTTTGTGTGTTTATGTATGTCTACTAACACTATTTTTTAAGACCATTGTTACTAACACTATGGGCGTTGCCCGAAATAAACGTTATTATTATTATTATTATTATTAAATAATGGTAAATGAAATACTCGTATAGCAGTATCTAAGATACCAAGCTAAGACACAACACGTGCTATCCGTCCAGAACTCGAAGAATGAAGATATTAACAAGGTATCTGGTTTTGGTCATCAGACAGTCAGTTGTTTCGATTACAAAGTCGTAGGGTCGAGGTATTACGGGGTTGAATTGTTTCGGGGTCTGGTTTTTTCGGGGTTAAGTTGAGTGAGACAAAATTAAATTGTCTTGGGTCGAGTTTTCATAGATTAATCTTGTGGCAATTTTTTTTCGTTTTTCTTTTGTCAGCTTTCGTGGCCACAAATTGGGACAGGAGGCAAATACCGAACGCTTCGTTTAACCTTCGATTCCTGAATGGAAAATTATCGGAGGTGCTCGCGGAGCTTCGATACGTTTCTGCCTCCGTTAAATATATGCTCTAGTTAGCTATTTACCTGGCTTTCCTTAGTTATTTGGCAAGGGGCTCTGACGGCTAATCCTCGTGTCTCTTTATTTGATTTTCAAATAAAAAGAATATAGTAAAATAATATAAGTGCATTAATTGGTTGTCTGGAAGAAATTGCTCTTAGCAATAAGACCGCCACTTGCACTGTTGTTTTAGTTTTAAGGTTTTTCTGTATTATTGATTTTCTGGTGTGCAATAAAGAATATTCTATCTATCTATCTATCTATAAGTGGATGAAAGACGAACTGAATGATACTCAGAATAACTGGTTCAATCTCTACAGGGTACTCCTAAGTATTTCTCTTATTGTCCTGAGTCGAGGTGGTAATGTGTGTGATATTTCATAGTTATCTGCTAGACTGCTACACTCCAATTTCAACTATTTACCAAAATAGCACTTAAAGCAAACAGCTTTTATATACCTATACACGTTATCTTTATATTAAAAATCTAAGTAGACGTATCAGACGGTATAAAAACTTAATAGCTTTTCTAGCGGAATATAGAGGCAATCTCGACCCACAGATTAGTTTTAATTTATAAAATTCTCATAACGAGCCAAGGACGGGCCTGGGATGCCGATTAGACATTAATCTTGACTTATTAATACGAAAATCTAGCAATTTGGGGCTACATCACGTTTCGATGGGATGTTATAATCATATTTTTTGGATGGAGATGGCTCGATTTGGGTAGAAACGGTGCTAAGGGATCGAAGTCTTTACAAATAACTGTTTGTTTGATTCCAGTTTGTTCGAGTTCAAACTCGTAGTAATATTATAATGAAGATATATTAGCAATAAACGATGCAAAGTTTCGCCTATTTCCCAAGGAAGAAGAAAATATTTTTTTTGTTAGAATATAGTACAATGTAGGTGTATATAATTTGTATTATATCATATATTCTACCAGTTCTGGTGTACCAAATATAGTATTAATATTTAGAGGCCACAGTTTCCTTTTTTTCGTGTTTGACGTCATTTTACTCCCTTTGGCTTCATTTAGTGTCAACACATTCTTCTTGACATGGTCTCTGGTTTGATGAACCCATATCCACTTTCCCCAAAACATATCCGACTTGGTCAAAACGGTCGCCCATGTGCTACATTTTATAATTTCCCTACTTTTTAACAATTTATTTCTTAATCTTAATAAAATTTTGACAAACATGATGATATACAAACACATTTTACCAGCTATACTATACCAACCACTCCTAATGCGTTCGATATCATTTGATATTTAACCGGGATCATTCAGTTTGGGGATATCTTATATTCCACTTACTTTAATATACCACGGGTAAAACAACCCCTTATAAATTTTACTGATAACTTTCTTAAGGTTCTGTACATACAAGTTTGCTCGACTGCGGATGAAGAATGTACGATTCGGCTTTTGAGTAATGGACACCAAAATTATACCTATAAATGAAATACTTTTGAAATAAATGTGTCTGTCTGTCACATTTGTACCCAATATAACAAAGTATAACGACTGGATACTTCGATAGCTCAGTTGGAGAAGGTCGTAAGTTCGGGACCCCACGCGTCCATCATTTTTCAAATTTCCTTTATCAATTTAGATTAACGCTCAGCCTGGGCAAGATGCTAAAATAACACCAAAAGCCATAAAAAGTATACATTTTTATAAAATAAAGTTTATAATACGTATCCTCTAAAATGATTTCACTTAGGTACAATTCTGCTTACAAAATTGAAAGAAAATACCAACGAAAATATTCTAAATACAACAACAAAAATAACATTTGCAATATCTAAACAATATTTCAAGTTATATTGTCTCATAAATGTTAAATTCTACTAAAAATACAAATAATTAAGCAAAGTAAAATAGCGCTCGTGGTTTCTTTAACAAAGACATTTAAAATTCACTCTAAAAGCTTTGAAGCGATAACATAAATTGTTTCAGTGTGAGAGAAAAATGCAGCAAGTTGAGTAGCTAATAATACTAAAATTTAAAACGTGTGAATGTATATTACAATATATAAATTTATATATACCTACTTGGATTGTCTAAGAATGTAGTCTACTTGGATTTTAAATAAACAATTGTTTGGTCCCTCACCCTCTCTAGCTTTCTCAGAAGACCCAAATAAAGTTTTATCACAATTTGATCAATGGTTTATGAATGCTTAGGACAAAAATACAAACATCCATTTTTATTTATACCCATCCCCGGTCTCCTAGTCTAGGAGTCAACGAACTCACATTGTGCGGTAGATAATACTGTCTGGAATAAATAAAAAAGGAGTGATAGCTACCTCAGCCTACCTCCACGAGACGTACAATCTGAACTATAATAATATATAATATACAAATATGATTTTGTTTTCATAAGAAAAAACTTACAATACTAGTGTACACGCCCCTTAAGACCATTCCCAATAAAATATCCATTATGGCGTCCTAATCGAACTGTGTAGGTACTACGTAACTGGTCCAATCGGTCAGTGAGTACAGTCGGCACGATAAATAAGTGTTAAATTGTCCGTAACATCCCACTTTCTTAATGCAATCTAATCTAGTAATTGTTTTTGTAGTTTATGAGGAAGATTAGACGAATAGAAGTGAATGGAAATAATTTACGGATTGTAGCGACCCTTTTGAAGTTTTGGAAGCTCGAATGCTGCTATAGGTAAAGGACTCGATATGGTACGAGACGTGGCTTATGTTATCCACAGATATAATGATTGAGAACGTGATTTTTATTTTTTAAATACCGCCTCATACCAGCAGTTTCTCCTGAATTGTGGGTGTGTTTAACAAACATGAAATATCACATACACAAACACCCAGATGCCAGCCTTAGTGCATTAGTCCAATCGCTTAGCCAATGCGCCAATCATGTCGTCAAATATTTAGTTGACAAGACTTCTATTGGTTTAGCAACTGCGCCAATCGGATTTCAAATTTCGAAAATGTTTTCCAAAGTTTCTTGTAACTCTTGTAAGTAGGTAGGTTTAGATATATTTTAACTATCATAAATAGTTCAAAAACTATTAATTAATATCGTCTGTAAAGTTTTAATTAATTGGCAGAACGTCATGTTAGACATTTAGACTAACGATGCCCGCTGTCTTATTTTTGTATAAAGGCATGAGCTATTCTAGACCCACGTCGAAGCGAAGGAAGAATGAGATTCTACGGTATACTAAATACACTCAAATCTAAACACTATGCTTTATAATTATAAGGTAGATCTTCAAAAATTCTTATACTCCATAACTTCAGCTTAAATATACTTAAAACAATTTCACAGCTCATTCTATAGAAACTATAGCTGACCGGCGATCAAATTTCATACCATTTTTATAGAAACACGTTACCATTACCACCGCTAATGGTATAAAAGCGAGAAATAATACTTTTAAAAACAAATTAAGAGTAATTCCATTAAAATTAATAACTGTTACACAAAACTAATCTACAGATTGATCTTACGAACGTGTTTGGTAATGGTTCACGCCTCAAGTTTTATGATGTAAACAGGATTCACGCTGGAACTTGGAAGCTATTCGTATTAATATCGGATTAGAATACCGTTGACTTAACTCTAAAGCATCTCAATGTCTCTAACATGAGCTACACATACAAAAAGTATATAACTTGTAGTTTAAAAAAACGCGGAATTGATGACATTTTTGACCATATTTGTACCAAAAAAACTGGACAGAACACCGCGTTTTCTGCATATTACTGACGGTCCTCGTAAACCATATTGTTTCAATACGAAAATTGATCGTTTTTATGGAAAGCACATCGCTACTACACTGTTCGACAACGACTTAGGTTACGAGAATCGACCTACAGATTTTAGTTCACCCAGTAAGTTTTAATTAACTTCAGGGGGCTTTTTGCTCGTTGCCATAAAATTAATAAACGATTTTGATAATAATAATAATAAATAAAGTCAGTTAAATACTCATTTTTACGTAATGATTAATAGTAGACCCACGGAACATGGGAATATTGTAAGACAATTCACATAGTTTCGCATGAAAATCTGTATCTTTTTTACTAGGGAAATCTATGCAGACTTCCTCCGTTTTGAGGCGGACGAAGGGATATACCGGACATGAACTACCCCAGGGTATTGTCCTAGCCTACCCTAGGTCGAGAGACGTGGGTTCTGCGTTCCTAGCAAAGTCGGAACATGGATTTTAGATTTTACGATACACGCAATTATAGAATAATTGCGTGTATCGTCTAGCCTTATCTGTATAGTATAATGACTAACATACTTAGGGTTCAAAATCGATCCGGTAAAGAAAAAATGTTGCATCCTCATTTGCCTTGCAAGTAGCCAGCAGATTACAGCGCCCTCCATCACAATCACCATGGAAATTAAACCTTAAAAGCTTTAAAACAATATCTTTTGGAGCGCAAAAACTGGAGTGTTCCACCCGCTTTTCTTACTTCATTAATTATTTATACATCAAGCTTGGCTCTTGTTTCTTGGTTTGAAATCATGACGAATGAATAATGGAGTTATAAGTTCGCATATACTGTTTGTGCCTTATTTATGTACGTACAGTTAGCGTTTACTTTAGGAATGTTTTAGAAGTATGGGCTATTGGAAGGAGTTTCAAATTATGGAGACGTCTTTCGCTTTCCTAACTCACGTGTTTATTTATGAGTGTTCAAGAAGTACTGTTTTTATGAGCTTGTATTGGCTTGTATTACCTTCAGATATATATCATTTATATCACGTTTTTGACGATTGTAATTACATAGATGGATTATTATTGACATTCCTGTGATTTTTAGGGTTAATAATATATTTCCAAAGAAAATGCGGAATCAATTATAGGGATTACTGACTGATTCGTTATCTACCTGTTTATTGGACGATAGTTTTCCTTTCTAAGATAAAATTATAATAGAAAATAGTTGGTAGAACTTAATATTTTTTTACACACAAAAATCCCAACATATAATATCACGTACACCCACATTTCGCCAGTTATGTTTTTAGGCCCCAATATAATAGGGGGCGAGCCTATTGCCATCAACCAGAATTACCTAATGGAAAAACCCAGTAACACTTTTCCCGACCCGGGAATCGAACCCAGGACCTCGTGCTCAGCAGTCGCGCTTAACAACCACTACACTAACGAGAGAGTCAAATCCCAATAATCATGCACAATATCTCGGCTACTATTTTGATCAAACAAAAATATGAAGTATTTTATACTAGCCCAGTTTCAAAACACACTGTCCACTCTGTATAATTGATTTGAATCTATAAATGCTTTTAATTTATTTGACCTAATGTGCCAGATAATTTTATGTGAATAATCATTATCTACGATATTTTATGACTGGAAAAATATAATAGGTTTTGTTTTTAAATTAGCTTCCCGCTGAGTGTCGATAAATTAATTTTGTATCATTATGAAACTAAAGTATAATAACAATGATAAACGGCTATTTGGTTTAATAGTTGCAAACGCAGCCCCATAAAGTCTTATAACAGTACATTTTCAGTTGTGGAAGTGAGACGTCGCACTACATTATACGTAGCGCTGTCTCGCTTCCACAGCAGAAAAGAACCTGCAATGCCAGCTCACAGTGAAGCACCTGACAAATTAACTCACACACCGACTCCCGAGTCATTTATTTATTTCGCCTTTTTTATTTCGGGGAATCCCTGTACATCAAAAAAAGGAAATAACTAAAAACTTTGTGACTACCTAACACTTGGTAGATCATAAATAATGTTGAAACCAATTAGTATTACTTCGCCAGAAATAATAATAACAGTTCCGATGAGATAAATGTTTACGCAAATATTCGATAAAACACGTTTCTCGGATTAACATAGACACTCGTATTATATGAAAAATACATTTTAGCTTAATTCTGAATAAACTTTTAATAGGTACCTTCCACTAATGTTAATGCTACATTGAATTATTTATTGCCCAGTTGAAAGTAAGGATCAGCCCCTTATCTTTGAAAAAGGAAAAGGATTAAGGCCCAAATTCTCGTAGCAATTAGATCTCATCGGATTTATTATACTTTCTACAGATTATTTCCCGTTTACTACTGCCTCGTTGGTCTAGTGGTGGGTAAGCGCGACTGCTGAGCATTAGTTACTGGGTTCGAATTACGGGTCGGGTAGTGTTATTAGGTTTTTCCATTAGGCAAGTCTCAGTAGCAGCATGGAGTCTGGATTTGTGCTCGGTTGATGGCAACAGGCTCGTCTATTACTATGGGAAATTGAGACCTATAACAGAACTGGCGTAATGTGAGTGTACTATAGGTACCTACACCTCTGCCTACTCTTTTGGGGAATACAGGCGTGATGTTATATTATGTTTATTACCCACTCAAAAAGGATGTCGGCATTTTTTATCGTCGCTAGTATTCATTCTAGATTAAAATATTATAAGGGAATGCCAATAACCAGAAAATCTATTTAGATATTATAGCCAAGAATAACAAACGATGTTGACCTTGCCCCTGCAAAAATATCATGTTCTTATTAAAAATAAAACGTACCTACCTAGGTACATAAATCTCAGAAAGTCCAGACTCTTTAGATATTTTAAGATAACCTTAAAATATGTAAGATACTTGAAATTTATAAGCTCTTGACCTATAAGATATTTAGTATTAGTTAATCTGATTTTGTCCCTTAATAAATAAGGCATTGTAAAAACTAAAATAAACCAAACTGCTAGTCTAGAATTATCAAAAGAACCAACCAACATCTTACTACTTATGGTTCTTGCCGGTTCTTCTCCATAGAACCGTCATTTTTGGTATCGTGCAACTAGCATCTTGACGTATCATAAGCGCCTAATTATGAAATAAAACCATTTCGAATCTGACAACATTCAAAGAAATGGAGCAATGAAGTTTGAGACGTTCCAAAGTAACGATTTAACTCTCTTGGAAACCGCAACAAACTTAATCATAATAAGACTAGCAATTTATATGAACACGTAGGCATATTATAATCGCAATAATTAAACGGACTTCTATGCTGCCAAATAATACCGTTTTTATAATTATTACCGACTCTATAGCCATAATAATTCTTAGGCTCAAACAATTCAGTCGTCTAGTCACGCTAAGTACTGGACTGACTAACCAACGTCCAAGGTCTTCATAGGAGACTTCTAAATACGCAATAAACAATATTCTTGTAATTTACGTAAACTTAACTTAATGGTTTTGTTATGTAAGCGACGCTCCAAGTATAAGTAAAGACTTATAATTACTTAACCGTTGCCCTAAAATGACTATGGCCTTTGAAAGACATTTTATTTATATGACACAGCAAAAGTATTGGTACCAATATTTGATCTATTGGCGTTGGCACAAGCATTACATGCAAATACTTGTGTACCAATATTTGGTGGCCATTTTTCTTAATACTACAAGCTGTAGTAATATGGCACAATATCTTGGTATCCAAGAACTGTTTGCGCATAATTATGTCCTTTAGTTAAGCTGTATACGACAACACTGACTAATCATTAGACACAAAAAATTGCAACAGGTTCCCTACTATTTTAACTATTTTGTTCGTCAATGTAGGTGAATACATTCTTCTTCAGCCTACTCCATTGAAACGGTAAGAAAATACGACATAAACATAATTTATAATATTTAAATACCGCTAAACAAGTCAATAATTACACGTCAATAGTCGTCAAAACGTTAAAAAATAAAGAATCAACCTTCAATAGTGTTTACGACATCAATCTTGGTGTTATATAATACTAATAATATTCGGTTCCTCTCTGTCTGGCCGTCCATAGTCAATGCTATGTAACCGAGCCGAGCATCTTTATTTAAATTTTAAATTACAACGTCATACATATTGATATATTTTATAATTTATTTGTGATGTTGACACCTGTTTCGAGTTAATCTTTTGATGTTATGATAACGTTTAAGGACGATTATTAATATAGTCTTAGTTTGGCTCAATTTTTAGTCTTCATAGATGCATTGAAATATTAAAATTTGGTCTTAAGATTTTTTAAATCTTCATCTAAAAGGAGACTGAAATAATTTAAACCTTGCAACATTATTCACTATTAAATTGCCACTACCATCCTATAAAAGACCTAGCTCTAAAAAGACTCCATTTCTTTCTCGAGTAGACGCACAAACGTCAAAATTCATAATTCCCGTATACCGATATTCTTAAGGAAGAGTAAAATATACAGCCTCAATCTTTATCTAATATATCTGACCAACAATTCAGGAGCAATAGTCATGATTGATACAAACATATTACACATCAAAACAGCTAATATTGTAGACCCACTTTTGCCCGTACCACAAAATTGGTCCTACAAAAACATACCTAGCAAGACATGAATAAAATATAGAGTCCGGTAAACATATTATTTTGATAAGAACCATATTGCTTACATTGACCCCAAATGGCCATATAAGATCATATATTAAAGATCGACATACAGACGGGTTGTCTTAATGTGTATATTAATTCGTTTTAATTAATACCGTGCTCTGATATACGTATTGGCTCCGAAATTATCGGTAGGCGATAGGTTTTATTGGGCTCTATTGCTTAATATATCGGTGATTTACGATTTTGACTTCATAAATTTCCTAAATTTGGAAATCTGTGTACGAAGGTTTACGTTCGATGTCTAAGTTGGACTAAAACTTATGTCTTTTTGAAAGATTATCCGTCCATACATGACATGGTAAGCTAATCTTTTTTATACATAATTCAAATATATTTGCAATTTTTTCAATAGTCCAATATCCTGATTAAATCTTCCATTCGAAATTATCTATAAATAGTATAAGTACCAACTCGTTCATTTCAAAACAACTGGCTTAGGACGTGAATTGGCTACTGGAACGTTCGATACTGTCTAGATAACGCCTATGTTCCACAGACGACAGTATCCGGCGGAGATGAATGGGTGAATGAGATCTTTGAGTGAACTACGGGATATGGCGAGCTCTTGTCGTGTAGTTGATTGAGTGCCTACGTGGATTATAGGAGCGTGGTGTTCGTTGTTTGGTTTTAACATGACTTCACAGTTCTTTTGTGTTGAAGCTGCATTCAGGATTTTTTAAGCACAAAAAATATTGGCATACATTGGGAGAGGCCTATGTCCAGCAGTGGACTGTAACAAGCTGATAATAATGATGATGGAGCAGAAAAAATATTGAGTTAACAAAAAAAGAAGGAAGTAGCAATATTGCTAACGAAGAGGTAAATTATGGTAAAAGAAAAAAAGCGGTTCTGTTTGATACATACTATTTAGAATCAAAATTGTTGGTAGTAAATAACCTAAATCAGTCAAAAAAATGCACCGAGAAGAGGAATAAGGAGTAGAACTAGAAAATAACGCTACTGTGAAAAGATTGGAAATATTTCTTATGCTAAAAAGACTCATACAAACAATGGATGTTTAGATGAATACAGTCTACACACAAAGGTGCAAACATGACCTCAAAACTCGAAACATTCTCCATTAAAACGTACACAACATAGACACTGATTCTATTACATATTTACATAAATATCTTAGTTCGTAAACGTATTGATTACCGATAAAATTTCTATTTGAATATTAATTAATTTGGAAATTTTACATACATATTAAAATTGCTCGCCGTGGTTTGGTTAGGGGACCTCACTGTTTGTGTCATGTTTGATTAATTTCAGCTGGATTATTTGTGGTTTAACTTTTAGTGCTATGATAATATAAAATATAGAATTTCTGTGTGTTCTTATTAATGTCGATATAAAATTTAGTGGAGTAAGTGTATTATCTCGGATTATCGTGAATGTTAATCTTTATGATCTGATTGGGAAAATTAGATGTTTTATTGTTGTGAGCGATAGAGTTACTAATCCGAACTTTGAGTGAATGCAATTTTTGGATAGGCTCTAATTTAGTTTTGTTTGTTGAAGCATTATTCATGCTTTAAGTTTCTTCAAATCAAACATATGTATTGTACTGCAATAACTTTTAAGAGTGTTATTCATATTATTTACTATTCCGGATTTACTTACGTGTTTTCTGGTTACGCGGCGGACTGGTAACCAGCTTATGAATAAGGGCTTCGTTTGAGTTCGAAACTAGTCGGGTATCCCCGAATACACACATGAGCAAAACCAGAATAAGCTGTAAATAATATGCCTATTGATTAATAGTATAAAACATGGTTTTAATTATAAAACTTTATTTAAACATGCAAATTAAAGGTTATCACACGATGTCATCGGTGACAAGATAGTGGATCTTATTTTCAACACCATAACGTCTATGACTGCCTCGTTGGTCTAGCGGTCGCTAAGCGCGACTGCTGAGCACGAGGTCCTGGGTTCGAATCCCGGGTCGGGCAAAGTGTTATTGGGTTTTTCCATTAGGTAATTCTCAGTAGCAGCACGGAGTCTGGATTTGTGCCCGGTTGATGGCAATAGGCTCGCCCCCTATTACATTGGGACCTAAAACATAACTGGCGAAATGTGGGTGTACTATATGTGCACCTCTGCCTACCCCTTCGGGGAATACAGGCGTGATGTTATGTTATGTTAACGTCTATGAATGGCTCCATCACTCTAGTAGTTCAAGTAAAAACCTAGATAAACGTATTTGCAACAGTAATACGTTTCAAATCTATAAGATTCGCATACAATATAAATCAAAAAGTATTTCCCACTAGAGTTCAGATGTGTTACATGGAATTTTTAAATTCTCAACAGACGTTTCTCCAGAGTTTTGCAATTCTTACCGATTTCTACGAGTTCAAAAATTCTGGCGTACAGAATGGGAATACGGATAAATTGTATTCCCATTAATGTGAGCGTGTTTGAAAGAGTAATATTTCTAAAGGTTACACATCTGTTAGATACCTAAGTTTTGAAGTAAAATCTATATGAAATTCCACCTACCATTAGAATTCAAAACTGTTGATTTAAATCATTTGACAGAAGCTCATATCTATCTTATAATTTTTGGGCTATCTATATGTATACATTCGTACATTATAACGTTATTCCCATAACCACTCGTATCACTGCTGGAATTGACGTTTGGAAAACGATAAAAGATGAAGCAAGTTTAGGTTGAATGCGACATACTAACTGCTGTATCACTTGTAAAATTAAGAAAAAAAAACTGATGAATTCTATTGTTAAGGTTTTCTCAGAAGATTAGAACTGTTGAATGATAACAGCAATAGGCCCCTCTACCATGTCCGACTGTGTTTGTGTGTTCTGAACAAACAACTTGACTTCCATATACAGATGAATATTTAACAATGCAGCCAATAAATCCTTTACTGAACCAAACAGAGGAAATGTTTCTGTAGGTAACATTTTCCTTATGATAGGAGGTACGATAAAACTAATGGCAATCAGATTACTATTGATCGTGCTGCGCGTTGGTTGAGGAATGTTACCGAAATAATGTTTGACAATATTCATGCTTGTTTGGTTTATATAATCGAAAAATAGAGCTTTACTTCTGAAAACATAAAAGCCATTGATGGTACCTATATTTGGAGGAAAGACAATTATTCAACAGATGGGCGGTGGGAACTTAAAGGTCCTTTCACGAGGTAATGGTTTGAGCAACCTTTAAAGCGTCATCAATCCTTTCACATGACCTTGTGATAACCAAACAAATGAACAAAAAAAAATACAAAATGGATTATGTCCAAATTTAATTAGAGTTTTGTCCGTAGAAGAGCAACATTTGGATTTAGACGTCGCAAATTCAAGATTATGGCACAACCCTAAACAGATTTCTGCATTCTGCTAACAACTCCATCTTTTGATTCCATGAAAGCTTAAAGCGAACAACAATTTGCTAAAACACATAAAACTAAATTGGTTCACATCATCTATATTTGTTTGGAACGGACATTTTGGGGATCGTGAATGTCGCATGCCATTCAAATATTTGTCACAGTTTCACCACGCACTTGTGGATGTCAGGTTTCCCACGGTAAATTATTGCGTGTGAATAATCATCTTGATAGAAAGTGATTTGTACTACTGTGTATGTATTTTGATAACCGTCATGTCGCTATTATGATTAGCGTTTTCCTATTTTGCACGAGAAGTTTAAGAAAATTGTTGATATATTAGTTTAGGTGCAGACAGTTAAAATACCTCGAAAGCCTTTTAGTTTAAACATCTATTGATTGGTATGTATAGAAATTCTAAATTTAGGAGTGATTGAGTTAACAAATGATATCTTTAGCATATTTAAGTGCAATTTGTTAGACTAGAAGCTGAATCATGCAAAACAGGAAAATGATGATACAAATAAACTTCATAAAAAAAATAACACGTATTTCATTGTTCCAACAATGATTCCATTAAAAACTTCCAAAAGAAAACCGCTCCGAATAAAAACAGTTTCATATCAAAGAAAATTGATACGAAATTTCTCGAACCCGCGAAGAATTTCAAATTTGGGACCTTGAGGAACATCAAAAACAAAAGCTTTGAAAACAAGCAGCGCTACTGAATATTTGAGCGGTCCAACCGCATCGACGATGAGCAGGGAGAGTACTAATGATAAATTCAAATCTCGATCCCCTAGAGAACAAGGCAATCAGACGTCGAACAAAGGTTACAGCGCCGCCCCCGGCGCAACTTCGTCGCTCAAAGTTAGAGAAAAGACCGAACGATATGACTTTGGTGTGGCGTTCGGTTTCATGTTCATTGAATTTTTTGTTGTTACCGTTTAGAGGGACTGCTTCTTGCAATACCAAATGCCTTAAAAGTGCCTCGTATATGTTAATGTCAATGGAAAACGTAGAAGTCTGTTGGGCTCGACAATATTTTCAAAAAAATCCTTGTTATATCGATAAGTACCTTTACGAATCTACCTTTGAATATTTTTAGACTCAATAGTTTTCCTTTTAAAGCGTCTTATCAACCCGACTTAAATGAATGTTAATTAAAGGCTATATTTTAAGTGAAACGATAAATAACAAATAGCGTACCTGAAACCTGAACGTTACTTGGAAAACAACATTTACGCAACAAGTCTGAGTGAGTTCGCTTCTGAGAATTAAGCATGAAGTAGCATATATAAGCAGGAGAGTAGTTTACCGGAATACTTCCCATGAAAGTTAATATACAGATTTGACGAAAACTTTTTCTTAATTATTATAATGTTAACTTTATTTTAATCATTTTAGTTTTAGATAATGAATGTATATTTATTATATGGTTCGCCGCCACTATAATATGTGCGATTTAAGCTTAGCAAAAATGTCCGTTCGGATCTCATGAAAAGGAGACTTATCCCTTTTGGGAAGCAATTTTATAGGACTTTAAATTAAAAATAATTTCTGTAGAAAACTTCCAATAAAACAAAATATAACATATCAAAAGCGAAATATTACAAATTGATACAATAAATGGTGAGGGTAGAAAAAGTGCGGTATTCACAGGTTTTCGCTTGTTATCTTGTCCCAAATATAGACGAATCCGATTTTAGAAGGGTTACAACGCCCTGAGGCGATGTGATCAACCTCTTACAGTTATTGAACTCCTAGTACGTTTATTTTGGACCCATTGAATTTCTACTTAAACAATTGTTTGGTATTTCTTATTTATATACACATTGTAAGTACTTATGTTCTTATGAAGAACTATCATGTCCTTAAGGTTTTGCTCTTGTATTCTTTATTATAGACACTGCACACTTATCTTTCTATTGCTCTTTTAAAAATCAATACAGTAGGTATGTGATTATATAAACTCATTTTTTAGTTTATAATAGTGGGAGAAGCCAAGATACTCATTTGATCAGTTGACGACCTAATTGGCGCAGTGGCTAAGCGATTGGACTGCTGCTGTTGCGGGTAAGATCCCGGTAAGTTCCCCCGCGCGAGACAAAAATTTGTGCCATCCGCAGATTATTCATGTGTGTGAAATGCACTCACGACACATGAGAAATTCCTAGTGAGAGAAGACGTTTTTTTTTTAAAAAGAGTTCCTTTTTTAGGATATAAGATTATTAATGAACTACTGAATTATACCAAATTTAACGATAGGTCCTTTAAAAAAAGTATTTTATTCCCTACAGAGATTACAAACGTAATTTTATCTACATTTAGGTAAGTAATATGAATCCATTTGCTGAGCCATATTTCTACTAGCTTTTTTGATATGGATTACGAGATGTGATAACATTATTATTCTGCCGATTGAATAAAAAGCCGGCTAAGTGTGAATCGGAATTGTGTGCACAGTTCTATGACTTGTTTTGTAG
Organism: Abrostola triplasia; assembly: GCA_946251915.1. Classification (NCBI taxonomy): domain Eukaryota; kingdom Metazoa; phylum Arthropoda; class Insecta; order Lepidoptera; family Noctuidae; genus Abrostola; species Abrostola triplasia. The sequence continues at coordinate 939,060 of OX276438.1, forward strand.
TTTAAACTGGTTTCAAAGGTGGATAATTTGTTTGTGTTGAGTCGGTGTCAGCTGGACAATAAGTAGGGGCCATTGTGATTGGTTGGTCAGCAGGTTAGTAGGGAAGCTGGCTGCCCAGGGTGCGCCGTACAACTAGTTAGTATCGTTACCCGTTACTCTTTTAATGTCACAGACATTATTGTTGTCATCATCATCGTTATTATCAGCCTCTCTCTAATATACAGCTGGATATCTTTTTTGTTTTAACAGGCATTAAATTTTATCATTTTATTTTTTATCTAGCTCATATTTTGCACCTTTAATGTTAAAATGTGAGCGTACAGGGTCTATGTTGGTTGTGATAATATGTATTTGTTTTCTGTGAAACTAAATAGTGCAATAAATAAATAAAATAATTCTGTATCAAAAACTAAGGGATTTTTCATGTTTGCCGTTCATATGCGTCATAATGACATAATAAGCTTTTACTTAGCTTCACGGAACCCTAAAAAGATGAATGATATTTCCTCGTACATCTCAGGGGATTGCCTATCTTGGAATAAAAAGTAGCTCATATTTTCTGTAAAATAACCTCCTTTCCGACTGTATCTTCAGCAGCTATATAGTTAAAGGCTACAAATAGATGAAGCTGTAAATTTAAAGATCTATCAATGGAAATGTGACTAGGATCATGACTATAAAACTTTGTTCCACATACATATATTATAGAAGAAACATCACTGCTAGACTTTATTAGCGTGGTTACTGGAAAGAAGAATTTGCAATTTCCGTCTTTAAAATTTAGTAAAAGGCTGTTTAATAGCAGGAATATGACCGCCAGCTTTATTTTCTGACGGAAATATATTAAGAAAAAAAATCATTAATAGGCTCATCATTATTTTTTTTTATCTATTTATCTAAGAAATATTTATACATACAGTACATACCAATTCCATTGTAACCTAACTTAAACTAAAATACATCTATTAACTTTCTATTTATGGCTTATGACTAAATAGCATAAACAGCGCTTTAGCGGCTTCAGACAAAGGGAAGGACAGAATCTCGTGGAACATACCCACATTAGTTCCGTTCAAGTAAAAAGTTCTTGTAAAGAACTCTAGATTCGTCTCGTAAAGGGCGCTTTACACCAAAAGATGATGCACGTCTTTAACACCGCATACATATTATCATCAATTTGGAAATGAAAGAAAAATGACAAAATGAGGCGAGTGTTAGTGGAGTATCGGAAAGGGGAAGGCCTAGACCAAATCGAAGATGTTCTGCAAAAAGGGCAAGTGAGGAGTACCCTCAACCGACGAGCGTGTATGAGGAACGTGATGCGTGTGAATGAAGCAAAGGAAGTATGCCAGGTCGTAGCAAGTGGATATCCGTGGTCTCTGCCTACCCCTCAGGGAAACAGGCGTGACTTTACGTATGTTTGTATGTACCTCATTATGACATTAGGTACGTAATTTTGGGAAATAAATTAGAGTAAGTAAATATAATATAACCGCAATGGAAAATGTTAACAAATATGCATTGATGATCTACCTACAGTATAGAGCAGTAGAACATAGATATTGCGTCAATTGGACGGCACTATGACGCGGGCTGCGGCCAACCGCGAAATATGAACCAGGGTTTACCAACATGAACACACGACCGCAAAACTTGGTAATTGATGGGTTCTCCTCACCCTCGACTGTCAAACAGCTGAATATGGCAGGTCATATATAGTATACATTACATAATGTACAATTTCATTAATAAGTTAACTGCAGTTTACACAAAACAGTACCTAAGTATTATACTTGGACAAGAATTTGCCTATGTCCTTCCTTGGGGTTCAATCTTATAACGTCAAAATTGATTTAGGAGTTTAGATATATAAGCTTAACAGACAGACAGAATTGCTGTCTCATCCATATTAGCATGAATTATCGAAGTAGTATCAATGGCGTTTAGTGTACAATGTGCATGTTCATTTAACGGGTACAATAATTTTGTGTCGTTTCAAAATGGCTAAAGCATGAAAATTAAAAATTCTCATTACTAGGCATACGATTTTAGTCCCTCTAGGCCAACACGACACTCGAGACACAAAAAATAAAAAACTTAGATAATACATAACTTAATTAAAGACTACTCGTATTTCATCCAGCGTTGATTACAAAACATTAAGCCACACACAATTAAAGGCAAGCCTCCAACCTATCCTCTCTCTAAGAACCCAGCGTGAACTTTCATCTCTAATTAAAATCGTGGGTGGTGGATAGTACTGTTCCTTCAAACGAACATGTCTCCTGCTGTTTGAGAAAGGCCTTTGTTGGACACGTTACAGAATTTGTTTACCGTCGTTTAAACATCAGCAGTTAAGGTGCACCTGTCTCGTTTGCCCCCTTACCATGAATTCTTAAAACATGATACTTTTCTTTGTGGAAGCGAGACGCCTCACTAGACTGCACCTAGCGGCGTCTCGCTTACACAACGGATAATGTCCTGTTTTAAGAGTTCATGGTAAGGGGGCTGTACGGGTACTTATAACATGGTGTATGCTTGCATGTATATCATTACTGTGTTCCCCGAAACTTGGGGCTTGTAGGTGAACTTGTCTAAAGCTCTCGCTTCAATCCTTGGAATAGTGACCGTTCTTCACATTTCGAGACCATTCCATGTTTGAAGTTACGTTAATTGTGATACTTCCGTGCTTCTGAAAGCGTATTACGCAGTTGGTTCTGCGCCTGATCTCTGTCCGGTATTGCGTGACCGTCCATACATACATACATATAAAGTCACGCCTGTTTCCCTGATAGGCAGAGGCCACGGATTTCCATTTGCTGCGATCTTGGCATACTTCTTTTGCTTCATTCACAGGCATCACATTCCACATACACGCTCGTCGGTTGAGGGTCATCCTCACTTGCCCTTTTTGCAGAACATCTCCGATTTGGCCGTCCAATCGGACTATATAGGTAGTAATGAAGAAAAAGTGCGCCTGTGTTTGTGGACACACACTTAATTTCAGACGTAGTTTCCTACCATGACCTAAATTTGGTCAGGAAACTATTGAGTCAATCAGTATTAGGCTTCATTCAACAGGGCAGCCCTGATTGCCATGTGGCTGCAACGTGCAAACAGGCGTTACCTTTTAACATTGACTAAACAGTTTAAAATGTCATTGAGACACATCAATCTTGCATAACAAGTTTAACATAAAGATAACGTTTAACTCAAACAGTTTTGTAACTTAACTCATAATAATAAAAATTTCGTTAATGAATGTCGAATTAAAAGATCTTGTTTCCCACCTGTTAACGGCTTTAGAAATAAATAATATACAGGTCGTCAACCGGAATCGAACGGCCTTCGACAACCTTGAATCAATACTAAGAAAAATATAAAATTAATAAAAAAAAATGCTAAGATGAGTTGTGAATTCGACCTCGCGCGTAAACCTTACCGAATTTGATGTATCTTGTTACGCTTCTGATTGCTACCGATATTGTGTGTGTGTGTGTGTGTGTGTGTGTGTCTGTGTCTATCTTATGTAATAACGACGATATTCGACATAAACATCACGTTTTATAGGTTTTTTAAGATGGATTGGTTGTTTCTTATCTACGGATTACATTTATCAATCTGACTAATTTCCATTAAATTTAAATTATTTAAGTTGTTTTTAAATAAGTTAATTTCCAGTATATTTTTATGAGTGTATTTTTTGGAATGGAATAAATAGAAGTATGTATATAGAACAGTTCAAAAACAGCGTCTTCTCTTATATTCAAAACTAAAACAATATAAAATTAAATTAATACACGAAAAGTAACGCGAATTCATGTTTTTAAATTTGGCTTGTCGTTTCAACCGGGTTGCACCAGCCGAGGTCGCAAATAGACTAGTCTGCAATAATTTTATTATAATCATGCAACGCGATAGATTAAAAGTTAAAATACTCATATACTACGACAGGGTAAAATACCTGTTTTGACGGTACAAGCAATAATGAAATATATCATATTAATTAATATAACTTATATAACATTTTGTTCTTTATTCAAATGAACTCTTAATATTCAAGCAGGCTAAGAATTCAGCATAATTAAATATTACGATTTAAAACATTCGCCGAACGCACGAAATTAAGAATGTAATTTTACAACTAGTTATGGCATTCCATATAAAAAAGCACCGCTAAAGGATCATAAACTTTTAAAAATAGAATTAGAATTCAAAATTTCAACGGCTTTGTTCTAGAAGCATCGAATTTAAAATCCTAAAGTTTATTGAACGAGAAAACGTCACCAGCACTAAAAGGAAGTCTCCATTCAAATTTTACGTTCGATAATTAAATTCAGTTTTTGTAAATCAACGTCCATTCTCATTTAGATAAAGGGTGGGTGTTTTATGTGTTTAATTAGTGACCCGTTTAAGTTTGGGTTTTTGCTATGACAGTTATTGATAACGGACAATTTTATGCTATAAAGGAAGGTTTACCAATTATAATATTTCTGTTTATAAAAAATACCAATCAAGTAAGATTAGAATTATAGTCTTCTTCATACCGTGTTGCTGGTTCAATTTAGCTTAACTGTTTTATTTTTACTTTAAATTATATATATTTTTTTTGCCTTTCAACGTGGCATTACTGCCAGTATGATGAGCACGTCACCTTTTGACAACGACGAGGAAGAATATTTTCATGCTTATTATATTCAATTTATTTTTAATCAGACGCTGCAAAGCATAACATATTGTCATTAGCTTAATTCATCAGTATAATTAATATTGGTACTGGTACCTCGTCTCGCCTTTTTTCCGTGTTTTCTTTAATTCTTTTACCTAATAGTTATTCGGCTAATCGGAGACGAATCCATAAATAGGAAAGGGATAATTAAAATCGGTCTAGCCGTTCTCCAGTTATAAATGACTGAACTATATATAAATTTAATATACCTACTAACCCAATTTCACATTTGAAAGTCCCAACCTTTTTATGTTAATCGTTTTCATATCCTTAAAACAATACATTATGTAATTAAATCTAATTCAAAACGTAGATAACGAAGCATTTTATTTGAGTGACTAATTAACGTAATAAAACGTGGCCATTGCGTTATCACTCTGACGTAAGTAATCTGTTGTAACATGGATGTCAAAACCCATGGTATTTTATCATAAGTAGAATTTTTTTCTTTAGAATGTTGATACAAAAATTTAAAAAAAACGCCTTCAAAAACACGAAATCAAAAGTGAACGCACATTATGACACGTCAACATACTGAAACAGTAAATAAATGTAGTAATTAATCTTAACCTAACCTTACCTAGATATTGATTTGTAAATTATGTACGATTTTTTAATTTCCACCACTTAAAAGTGATTGTTCTTTTGGAATAAAAGCTGTATATACCTACATTGGTAGTTCTGTAGTATTGAATATACTACAGAACTACCCAATGTCTTCAGACTGACATAGATAAATAGTTCAGAGTAGTTCGCTCCGTAAATTGGGAGGCATTTAGACAGCCAATTGCTATGGTTAATAGTTTCCTTTCTGTGAACACTATTGTCCCGATTTTCTCTGCAATAAAATAAATACGAGGTACGCACATCCACCCTATTTTTTCTTGTTGAATGAACGATACAGCTTATTCTTCAACCATACATGGTTGTAATACGAGTTATACATTACGTAAAATGATTATTTCTTAAAATATTTTTTTTATTAGATCAAAGTTGTTATAGTACCTATTATATAGCCGAGTGTTATGACCGTTGGACTGCAAAGTCAAAGGTCGCAAGTTAAAACCCAATGCACTAATGTATGTTTGCATTCATGAACGTACTGTAAATTAGTTATCAGTTGATAAAAACGTTGTAGAAAAACATTGTGAGGAATCCGGCGCAACTAAGAGATTTTCGAACCGGAAGACGCAGCGTTGGCAGGCCTCCCACCTGGTGGACCGACGATATCGTCAAAATTGCGGGCAACCGGTGGATGCAATTGGCAAGCTGTCGTTCATTGTGGCGTTCTAGGGGGGAGGCCTTCGTTCAACAGTGGACATCTTCCGGCTAATGATGATGATGATTAAAAGATTTTTCAGCCGTGTGTAAAGTCATGTCGGAGGCCTACAGGCGGTTTACTCAGACAGAAGTTATTCATCAATCTTACGGTAAGAAGAAGTATGATGTACAAATGTCCAGTTAGATGTGTGAGTGCAACAACACACTTCTGCCTATTGTCTACTCCTTCGGAGAATATAGGTGTCTACATTCTCCGAGTCGACAGAAGTCAGAAGTGGATAAATAATGATAATAATATCCTACAGACTTGTCTCATTTCAGATTTCTTATCTGGACATACCAGTGTAGCCGTAGACGGTGCTAGTATTTATAAATATAACATTCAAATCCATCATTTTTACGAGTCTCAGATTTGGCGCCAGTTTATGCATATTCATCATTTGACATTTAGATTAGCTTTAAATTGGACAAGTTTTATTACCTTTCTTGGTATACTTGGCTTACATAGACATTTGCAGTGATTATGTGCGCTGTTCTCAATGCTAGTAGAAACTAAAAAGAGTTTTGATGGCGTATAATTATGATGTTGAAGAGACACGATTTGTTCATAGTAAACTATGTTAAGTGTTTTTGGGACTTCCATTAACTAGCAGCACAGATTCAAGATTTGTGCCCGGCTAGCAATAGGCTTGCCCCCTGTTACATTGGAGCCAATAACATAACTGGTGTAATTTGGTCGTACCTCTGCCTACCCTTCGGGGAATATAGGCGTGATATTATATAGTGATCCAAAACAACAGATTGTGAAATAGTACATAATAATGATATGGATAAAGAAGATACACATAATAAAAACGAAATCTTACGTTGCGGAGACACTGGATTTAAAACAGCTCTGTAAGCAAAAGCAACAAATATTATAGCTAAAGCAAATAACAGCAAAAGCAATAAATATGTTCATTAAAGCAAATAAATTATCACTGATTTCAAAAGGTGCAAAATTCACTGACGATGCATTAACCAACATTAATTGAGAAAGAAACTCATTGGAAATTTTAAGGTCCATAAATCCTATTCCACGGCTCATCAATTATAAGCCTTGTTAAATGCAAAGTCTCACAAAATGGTTTTCGGTAAGTGAGATAGCTTTTAAGAATTAGTTCTGCTTCTGCGGGAAATATGGTATTGCCGTTTTCTAAGGGAAAGTTTATTTTGGTGGTAAATTTTTGTTGCTTGGATCGTACAATTTTATCAGGATGGTAACAAAAATAGTTGGTTCTAAATTGTTTTTATATTACCTACCTACAGTATTATCTGTATATACTTATTAATGATACAGTTTAAAGGAAAAAAACACCTAAATTCATAATATCGCCACCTTCTAGTTGGTCGTTTTACTTAATACAGTATCTGTTTAATAATTATCTACTATATATACCGGTTATACTCACGTCGATATTCGGGAATGCCCGACTAGTTTCGGACTCTAACGGAGCCCTTATTCATGAGCATGTGACGCGGCAGGGTCGCGAGCCGAACTAGTCGGGCATTCCCGAATATCGACGTGAGTATAACCGGTATATATAGTAGATAATATTTAATAATTACTGAATAAATTATTGGATTGCAATTTGGATGGAATAAAAATTTTGTATAATCTTCCAGAATTAGTCGAAGAAATCTTATTTTGAAAATAGAAATATGAAAATATAAATATGAAAATATAAATATGAAAATATAAATAAAATACAACTGAATTTAATTTTCCTTTAGGCCTTGTTTATCCGACTTTCTTTGTTTGATGTTGTCTGAGTTTGTCAAAAGAATGCTAAATAGTTGTCCAAATTGTAATTACCTAGGCATCGGTCGCAAGCTAGCTGGACACTTTATATGCTAATTCTATTGAGATTCAACCTTAGTTACGTCACCTTCACTATCTTCTATCACAAAGTACATCGTTGTCTATAGTTACGTTACTCAAAGTTTTGGTTTAATTGGCACTAGATAATATAATATCATTGGTACCAATCAATTGCAATTTGATTTTTCAATTTCAGTTGATTTTTGCTAAAGTATTTCTATAATAGGAACTAGTATCTAAATGTTCTAGTTTCTAAATTGATAAAGGAAACTTAAAAAATGATGGACACGAGCGGGACTCGAACCCGCGACATTCGCCGTACGGTGGCGCCGCTCTGCCAACTGAGCCACCGTGACACTGCTCTAGGTTCTTTCAAAAAGTTTTGACAGTGATTTCCTTAACAACTCAGTCTTTCCGTGATTATGAATTAAAGGTATAAGATTAGACATGTTGGGAGATAAATATTCCACACATAACACACATCCACATAACATCACGCTTGTATTCCCCAAAGGGGTAGGCAGAGGTGCACATAATAGTACACCCACATTTCGCCAATTATGTTTTTTAGGTCGCAATGTAATAGGGGGCGAGCCTATTGCCATCAACCGGGCACAAATCCAGACTCCGTGCTGCCACTGAGAATTACCTAATGGAAAAACCCAGTAACGCTTTGCCCGACCCGGGATCCAAACCCAGGACCTTGTGCTCAGCAGTCGCGCTTAGCGACCACTAGACCAACGAGGCAGTTATAAATATTAATGGGCCATGATAAAATCCGTGATCCGTTTTATTTCATCGGATTTTGTAAAGTTCACCATATCTTCTAGGGAACGGATGCTTAGATTAAAACCTAAGTGTGTAAAGCTTGTAGGTACTCCCGTTAATTACTATTAATTACGGAGGCTTAAGTACTTTGTGATATATAGTGGTCTTAGCTTGCTGTTTAATTCATGTGACGCTAAATTCATTGTGACAAAATAGTCGGTTGTATGAATATCATCAAAATAAGGATATTATAGTCTTTTAGTAAAAACACATAACATCACGCCTGTATTCCCCGAAGGGGTAGGCAGAGGTGCAAATATAGTACTCCCACATTTCGCCAGCTATGTTTTTAGGTCCCAATGTAATAGGGGGCGAGCCTAATGCCATCAACAAGGCACAAATCCAGACTCCGTGCTGCTACTGAAAATTACCTAATGTAAAATCCCAGTAACACTTTGCCTGACCCGGGATTCGAACCCAGGACCTCGTGCTCAGCAGTCACGCTTAGCAACCACTAGACCAACGAGGCAGTCTTTTAGTATTCTTAGATTATAGGGCTACAGGACCATTTGACACAATATCTACTTTTTTATAAATTGCATTAGTGTGTTGTCGACCTCTTGAATTTAACTATAACTCAAAAGCCAAGGATCATCATTATAAACCACCCAAAAGCACCTTTCCCAAAAAACGAAACTGAAAAAACAATCGGAATTTTCCAATAAAGTAATAAAACATTGTGACTAATCAATTCTTTAGTCATCACAAAACTCCCTTTGAAAACAAACTTAATTTGAACGTTGAAAAAAAATCCTTGAAAAATTCAAACCTTAACACAAAAGAAATAAGTTCCAAATCGGAATTGCTTAATCCTAAGTAGGGTTCACCAGCTGTAAAATGGAATGTTGTCGTTAACTATCGAATTCGCGTACCCGATCGAGGGAATGGTTCGTTCGATTCATTCAATTCATTCAATTGAACGGTTGACCGGCGAAGCGGATGAGCGGGGCCCACCTGAACTAATTTCTATTACCTGGTCTGGTCAATCGGATGTTCTTATTCGTTAAAAAAGGTAGCATGCGTAAGAGAAAGCAATTTAGGTTTTATTTATTTTGGGCGTACGGTTTAAATTGAGTAATACCTGCCTAACCAATCTATTTTCTAACAATAGCGACCACCGGCAAAGATCGCAAGCTGTCCAAATAGTTTTAATTCAAATTTTCATAGCTGCACTTTTCAAAAAAAGTTACAGTGTAAAGGCAATAAGACTATCTTTTATTTAAAGGCATTTACTTGTATTATAGTCTAGTAATTTAATAAATATCCGACGTCATACATATATTTATCTGCACTGCGCCAAACGAGATGTCGTATTGACAAACCCACAACAATCTAAACAAAAAATCCCATATGCGACAATGCTGCTTTTAGTGCATTACATTCTAATATGAAGACTTCTATTTTTATTTTATTTTCTCCAGATTTTTAATTTGCTTTGCTCTAAGATTTCTTCCTTCTTTTACCCCAGCTAATAAGCTATTACATTATATACTATTAATTAATACTTATTTTTAGTAGAGTAATCACTACCAAACGACCAGACTTTGCGCAAATAACTGCAGATCCTACAGATATTAGTACTAAACGGGATTTATGCTAGCAATTGTGCAAAAGATCAATACAGGCACTACGCCAATCGGGTCGTCAATGGCTAATTGGCTTTTATGAAGCACAGGGAAACTCTTACACGGGAAACCGTTTAACGTTACGTTAATTCTTTGTTATGGACGTCTTTTAGTGCTCAATCGTAGAATTACTGGTCAATGTTACCTTCTATGCCTAATTCTGTGATAGAGCCCGTCTGGGGAGAGATAATTGTAGTAACGAACTATTGGGGTCCTGGGGCCCAATAAAAGTGGACAACACAACGTTAAACAAATCGAAACTGAATATCAGACTTCACACTAATATTTTAAATGTTTGTGAGTAGGTTGTTGTTACCTCTTCACGCTAGACCGTCTAGACCGATTTTGGTGAAATTATATAAGGAGGTAGCTGACACCCTGGATTAACATATAGGCTACTTTTTATCCCGAAAAAATGTAGCGGGTAAAACCGCGGGGCGCTGCTAGTAGAATAATAAATGTATGGAAATTATATTATGTTACAAAGACATTCTACTCGTCTGGAGTTTTGCCACTTGTTTGGACCTGTCATTTTAAGTTTAATATATAAACTCAAAATGACAGGTCCAAGCAGGAGTAGAAATAAGATTCAGATACTGGTATTAAGTTTACGTTCTGTATAATATTCTACAGTTAGTATATCTAGTAAAATATTTTTACTATAGAAATATAAAATAGCATTTTTTATATTTTTGCTGTGGAGCAGTTTTTAATTGTTTTTTCTATGCACTCAACTTTGCTCCTTAATTAAAATATAATTTACTTTTTTTCTGAGTAAAACTTACATCCTGTAGTGGCACCGATGTATGTTGTGATTCTGGAACAAAAAAATAAAGCTTAGAGATGAAAACACATTCTGCGATTCAATTTACAGGACTATTAGGACGATAATTCATGGGATTATTTCGTAAGAAAATCTTTAGGCAGCGCATATCTAAATCTTGGCTAGTAAATAGGTTCAAAAAGGCCCTACTGCTGATGACATCGAATGGCACTTAATACCAATACAGCTTATAGGATGCCTATTATATAGGACTTACACTGTCATTTAAAAATCTCTATATTTTTTCTACATTAAAAACGTTTTTTATTTATCAAACGAGGTAGTTCATTTGAAAGCACCGAGTATCACAATAAATTATATTAAAAATTATATTCAGCTCTTTCAAAAATACAAATGTGTTTAAACGCAAACATAATAATGTATAACCTAGCCAATTTAGACAATACTGGTAAAGTTTAACCCACATTGCTAGTTACCTAGAAAAGAACAATTAAAGAGAAATACAATGCTGGAACTTTTCCGTCTCGCCGGTTTTCCCCGAAGAGGTAGGCAGAGTCGTGCGGCTAGCGCTAATTAACTACAATGGGTGTCGAGTGTAGGGCGAGCCTGCTGCAATTTCTTAGGGCAATTATTTCAAAGCAAAGGCGAGCTAGGTCTTTGCGATTATGAACTGGATTCCTTCATTTAACACTTTGACTGCCATGCTGCAAGTACAATATTTTTTTTAACATTCGCGGGTCAAATGTGACTTATTTGGCGTTTAAAAATTAGGAACTGGTCTGGGCAAAGGTAAAACGAGTAAGGCAGGCTTTTCCTACAATTCAATGATAATAAATTAGTCTTTATTGCGAGGTTACTATGCTTGGATTGCAGATCATTATCCGTGGTGACATCAAACGTCTACGATACGCGGCCTCTCGCTTCTACTACGAAAAATGACCTGCAATACAAACGCATAGTAAGGCACCTGCAACTACATAAAAGTACAAATATAATTTTCAATTTGTGTTAGTAGAGGGTTCTTTTTTTCACACACCAAATGAAGAACTTAATCGTGTTTTTTTGCATACACACACCCACATCAGCCTCTCGCAGTCCTCTGCTGGACGTAGGCCTCCCCTAGGGTACGCCACCAAACCCGCTCTCATTTTGCATGAAGATAATTAAATCGGTCGTAAAGTAACAAAGGTTACTTTTTACCAGGCGGAATCTAGTATTGTAATATTGTTAATAGAAGTAAAAAAGCATTATTAACACAAAACTAAGTTACATTATTAGCTATTCAGAATTAACCAGAAGTGATCTAATAAATTACTGTCAGAATAATTAACGATCTTAATATTGAGATGCTTAATTAATATGTCTCACATCGTAATAAATACGAATATGAATGACAGGAAAAAGCATAAAAATTTAATTAATGATGCATGTATAATCTGATGAAGGTAATGATAGGATTGATGTGGTTTAAGCCGAAATCATTACAGACAAAGCTAATTATATCCATCAGAAAAACTGTTATACTTGAATTTAGGATATGAGCTGACAATACTAATAACGACGACCTGATTAGCGCAGTGGCTAAGCGATTGGACTGCTGCGCTAAGGGTTGCGGGTTCGATTCCCGCACGGGGCAAAACTTTGTGCGAACCACAGATGTTTGTCCCGAGTCTGGGTGTTTGTGTTTGTGATATTTCATGTTTGTGAAACGCACCCACGATACAGGAGAAATTCCTAGTGTGGGGCGACGTTTTTTTTTTAAAAAAAAAAAAGAAAATGATAATAAACATAACAGAAGCCCTTCTTCATGGTACATGAATTCTTAAAGCAGGAGAGTTTACGTGGTGAAAGCAAGACGCCGCATTACATTGCATATCGACGTCTCGCTTTTAGAACGTAGTCCTGTTTTAAGAGTTCATGGTAAAAGTGCAATTTTTTGAAATACTCGTATTTATCCATCGATTATTATTTTACTGCCTCGTTGGCCTAGTTGTCGCACTGAGAAACCAATGAATGAAGTCCTGTGGATTCGATTGCCGGGTCTTGCAAAGCGTTATTTACTTCTTCCATTGGGTAATTCTTAGCAGAAGCACGGTCTCTGGATTTGTGCCCAGTTAATGGTAATAGGCTCGCCTCCTATTACATTGGGACCTATAATATAACTGGCGAAATGTGGGTATACTATACCTGTATATGTGCACCTCTGCCTACACCTTCGAGAAATAAGAGCGTGATGTTATGTTATGAAATTGTGTAAACAGTATAGTAAGATATTTTTTTTGGATTTAAACCCAAGACCACAGCTGTGTTCAATCGCAAGAATCACCACATGATTCCTCGTACTCGTACAAAAATAATATTATTACAAGCGTTAGCAATAACTTAATAACTCCATCATTTCACAGAAATTCGCTGAAGGGACTGGACCGGCTCATTCACAAACCGCGTTTGAATTTAAAAAGTCAATAACATTACTGAAATTGTTATTGTTTAATTAACCGACTGTGTGGAGCGAGAACAATGCTAATACCGCTAAACTTTGTTTAATTTTGTGTGTCCGTGTGTTGAATAAAATTTATATTGTTTCTGAAGGACTGACAATGAATTAATTTCGCGCCGGTATTTGGTTTAGCTTTTATAGCCTTTTTATTTGGTATTCGGGGAATGATTTTTAAACGTTGTTAAGAAGCTATTTAGCATTTGTTTTGGATTTTATTAGCTTTTTAATTAATTTGTGAAGCTGTTGTTGTAATATTTTACAGGTTTATAATATTTTTATTGCTAAACATTCTTCTTTGATCGACGTTAAGGATAGGTAGGTAGAGTAATTTAATATTTGGCAACGCTGAACCGGTCTAGCTTTTATAAGATATTGTGTTTGAGAATTATTATTTAGAATGTAAATTGATAAAGGAAACTTGAAAAATGATGGACACTCGAACCCGCGACTTTCGCCGTACCGTGACAAAAGTCGCGGGTTAGAGTCCCGCTCGTGTCCATCATTTTTCAAGTTTCCTTTATCAATTTAGATTTAAGCCTAGCATGGCCACACGCAAAAAACATACAAAAAGTCATATATTTAGAATGTTACTTAGTTTCTGATAAATCTTATTGCCAATCAAGATCATGTGGAGACACATGTTTGTAACTGGTTCTGAATGCAAATAAATGCTATTTTTCTTGCCAAGATATATGTATTTTATCAGGCACAGTTTCCAGTTATATCTCGGAATAAGTACAAATGATTATAACATCACCACAAACCTCCGCCCCTCAAAACAAAAACAAACTGACTAGGAAACCATACAACTAAAGTAGTCGCACTCCAGAATTATGCCGTTCCTTTTATATTTCTATACGCAACAGAAAATTATTCCGGCCAGCCTTATTATAGCTCTGAACAGGCGTTGCTCACAAAAGTGCGAAGTAAAGGTGTCAAGAACTCGCCGCAAAGAGCGGGTAGGTCAATGCGTGTAATTAAAGGGGGTGAACTCTAGTGGGACTACTCGCGTCGGTTTTTAATTTGATACATATGTATATGAAGTAATTTCTGTTTGTCGCCCATCGAGCCTTTGAGGTTGAGCTTGTTTATTTTCGTTTGTCTGATATAGCAATTTAGATTGCTGAAATGTGGCCCGTGATTGCGGTTTCTTGTCTAGATGGTGTGATCAAAAGTTTCATTGAAAACATTTTGGGTTTTGGAATTACTCTTGATTGCTAATGGTTGATGGAAAATGGATATGTATTAATTTAGGTAGGTATATAATTCTGGTGCACGCTTAGGTATAGTTTTCTCGAAGCCCTTTTGGCTCTTGTTGTAGTTGTAAGTTTTACTAATAAGCGCGCTTGTGTAAGTCGCCGCGTCGTAATTGTGACTGAGCGCTCCACAAGTAACACGCAATAAAACAATGTGCTGTGCGCCTCACAACATTTATAGGCAGACGGAGATCGTAAGATATAAATAAGACCTACATTCCTCTAAAAAGGTAAAGATACAGGTATGTTTACCTACTCTTTAATACATCGTTGGTATTATCCATTTATTTTAGAAGATTATAAGTTATATTGAAACAGGAAAGGGTTTAAGCTAACTCGATAACAAATTCTATTAAAATTGATACAAAAGTCATCCGTGACAACCCAACAGGAATTCCCCCCATTAAAATGTATACAGCTCTGTTTAATAAGGTCTAATAACGTCGCAACAAATTAAAAATACTTTCAAGGCTGGATTCTTAGATAAATATTTTAAATATCATTTGAATATTCAAATACCGATGGGACTTAAAAATTCCACAAGAAAATTTCGCGCGGAACTTTACTTACATAACGACTAAAGATGAACAAAGCCTTCTTCATTATAAGAAAACCGTGTTTCAGTACAACATAATTATTCAAAACAATATCAACTCATCGAAAACAATCCCCTAGTTACAGGATCCCGCAAAAAAAAAACACTGAGGAAAAGAGTCATCCGATATCTCAATACTTTAATTAAGTAATCCAACACTTTCATAATAAAAATATTCTACGCAACTCCATAAAAAATATTAACAGGGAAGAAAATTTTCATAATGGACAAAGCTATGGAGGGCCTTAGAGCTCTTCATCTGAATGGAGGCCCGAGGGACGCTGATAATGCCCTCTCCATCAGAAGGCCTGTTGTAGACCTCTGTAGATAACGGTCAGATTAGTCTATGGAGCCCGTAGGCTGGCTTTGGAGTGACATGCAGGGAGGTTAATAAGATATTTAATAAATATTGCGAACGAAAATCTTTGTCGTTAGATGATTAGCCTTAATTAGAGAAGCGTTAAATGGAGTACTGGCAAGTACTTACGCGACAATGCCCTTCTATACTTTCATCTTTTAATGTCATAACATAACATCACGCCTGTATTCCTTGAAAGTGTAGGCAGTATTATAGTACACCCACATTTCGCCAGTTATGGTTTTTAGGTCCCAATATACTAGAGGGCGAGCCTATTGCCATCAACTGGGCACAAATACAGACTCCGTGCTGCTACTGAGAATTACCTAATGGAAAAACTCAGTAACACATTGCCCGACCCGGGATTTGAAACCAGGACCTCGTGCTCAGCAGTCACGCTTAGCAACCACTAGACCAACGAGGCAGGCATTTTAAAGAATGATTGTCATTTTGACAAGATTTTATGTTGCATGCATTGGCTGGATTTTTATCCATTGTTTATACTGTTACTAATACTGTAGTAAATATACTTGACAAGAAAGTATTCTAGTTTGAGCATGTACACTTGTCCTTACATTCATGTAGATATTGATAGAAAAAACTAAAGATAACATTTCATTTTTGCCAAATACCTGCTCTTAATTCTCCCCTTCCTAATCCACATAATTTAACTATAAATCGTCACTTTAGAAACCAATTATTGATAAACGATTGACTAAATCCATGTTCATACGTACGAAAACCCACGATTATGACGTTTAGTCGATCGTGATTATACTGTTAAGTCGATCGACTGACACTCGCATAAAACCAGCAATACAATCAACATCTCAATAGCATCGGCATTCAGTTATAATACTGATAAGTACGTGCATTCGATAACATTGCTTTGGTATGTAAATCAGTTGATTAGAGAGTTGGAATTAATTAATTTGCATTCCACAAATATTTCTATATTAAACTGGTATTTGATGGAATAGTATCAGCTGTGTTATCAATGCACCGGTATGAAAGGGTGTCGTTAAGACTACATAATGATAATGTGTATAAAAAGCAAACAAAACTAAATAAGGCCTGCAGCGTATAACACAAGATTATAAAACCAGAAATGAATAATTTGAATGAATAATTAATTTAATCAAAAGCATTTCACTATCACCAGCTTTGTTTTGTTTGAGTTTATAAATTCAATTTCGATGCACCACAAAGTTAACGAAGCAGAAAATTGTGTCGATAAGATGTCAACAACATGTACAACGATTAAACACGTTATTTCTAAAAAAGATTGGCTTAATAAAACTTGTATTGAAGCCGACAATTCGGCGACGACGGATGAAGAAGATAAAAAAGGCTGAGATAAAGGAAACGGTCAAAGAAAACATTAAGAAGCAGTAGATAATAACCTGTACCTGACACCATCCCAACTCACCCTGTTTCACATAATCGAACACAACAAACTCCGTCCGCATCAAACCCGAACTTATGTAAAATTTATTAGCTATCAAGGCTGTTCCGCCATTAAATCCATTAGCCATGATATCGGTCGGACGGCCGTCTCAGATAACAAGCCAAATGTCCACACTATTATACGAAGAACGGATAAGCCCTCTCAGAAACAAGATACGATACAAAAGGGTGGCCCATCAAAATTCGGCGGCAGTCACTCCCGCTATTTATCATTTTCCGCAAAATTTTCACTCAACGAGACACATTTGAGTGGTATATATGGATATAGGCTTTTATTGATTTTGACTTTGCTATGAGATGGATACACTTTTACTGGGTAAATAAAATGGATATTTTGACCGCTACTTTGGGCTTTTGTACCCAAACATTTTTCTTAGGGTGTTAACCTTTTTACGCTTGTATACATAAAAGAGAAAGATCATATTCCATAATCATAATTTACCAGACTTTACATCTTCCTTATGGGCAAACCAATGTCTACTTATCAAGCTCATTAATAACTTAAACTAAATAGCATAGTTTAATCGCGGCCTTACCTCACAGCGAAAGTGTATTTATGGATGCATGAGCGAAGGGGAAGCTACAGAAGGATTACCTATATCCCTATTGATAATAATCTATTCTAGCGATATATAGAACAAAGATGTAGTTATGGAAATGTCAACTAGGGACGCCCTAGAAAGATTTGTACTGACCTTATTGGGATATCAATGAAAAATAAAATCTCAGACAAGGATTGTTATATTAATAAATGACGTCATCTAGGCTAAAAACAAGGGTAAGGTATTTTTGAACAACCTAAAATTAGATCGTTTTAAAACATCAAAACAAATTAAAGCAAAACATAGAAAAATAGTGGCATCAGATGACAAGAGTGAAGATTTTGAATTAGAGGAAATTTATTTAGAAATTCTCCTGTATCGCCAGTGTTTGTACTAATTCGAATGATTGTAATACAAGTGTTCAGTTTTCTTATTGGAGTAAAGTTTTAACTTGATAAATAAAGTTATTAGAGTCTTCGTTATTGTGACAAAAAAATGTTGGATTCTGATAATAGAAAAACCTTAATGCTCTAAAAGAAAAGAAACATAATTATATTTGGTGTGTTCTTAAATAGATTATCTTCTTTAGAAGGTACGATTTGGTAAGGTTCGTTCGTCTACTTTTAAAGGTATATTTTATTTAGTGTTTGTTTTTTTTTTAATGTTGGTTTTGTACTGGGCAATCAAATAAACTGGCCTGCAAAACTAAAAACTACACTTTTAAAATTTCAAGTTTTTTACGGAGCCTATAATGTCCCATTGCAGGGCAAAGGCCTCACTACTCTCTTTTCATTTGTCCCTGTCAAGAGCTGTTACTGACCAGTCCTCCATAAAGGAGTCCAGTTCACCTCGCCATCCCCGTTTGGATCTGCCTCGCTGACGTCTACCTCGTTTAGGGGTCTATTTTGATGTACATTGGGCCCATTAACAGTTACAAGATTTAAAATAAAAAATAAATCAATCATTTTGAAGCAAATTTTATTAGCTTTTTTAGAAACTATAGTAAATTATTATATTCTTGTTTCTTCTTTTCAGCCCTTTTTACGTACTTAAAAAGGTATTGCAAATATAAAAGTGTGATGCTTGGTTTTGCATTGTTAGTGCCAAATATAATAATAACCTTATCCGAGACGATTAATTTGATACTGAATTGGACCTATATCGGTTAGCTTTTTAGATATTATGATAAATAGCGACCTAGTTTACGTCCTGAAATGGATCTCTACAAGATGGCACACAGCGATATAAATACCTTTGAGTATAATGAACTTGTAAGATAGCGTAAATATGTTATTAATGATAATTAAATGTCAAAAGGTCGTTGTTAACCGGTCTCATTATCAGCAATATATTGGTTGTTTGACGCCGATACGTAAATTAATTAAACCTGATTGTAGTTTGTTTAAGCAAGTAATGAGAAATCCGAATTATAGCGGTTACCTAGTGATATAATATAGACTAAGAATTTAACACAGTATAAAAAGGAAGTAAAAATAAATTCTGTTTGTATATTAATTCCGAAGCTTTTGTATGACTATGGAAAATACCAGATATGACGCAGCATGGCTTTGACACGTATTTTTTTTAAACCTCGGCCCACACTATGATTTTTTTCTGTGTCGTGGGTGCGTTTCACAAACATGAAATATAACATACACAAAAACCCAGACTAGGGACAAACATCTCCGATTCGCAAATTTTTTTGCCCCGTGCGGGAATTGAACCCACAACACACTTAGCAACTGCGCCAATTAGGTGGTAAGGTTATCGGAAGTTAGTAAAACATTATTTACGTATAGAAATATAGCATTTAGATTCAATATTCCAGAAGCTTCATCTAAGTACACGATTCTTAGTAATGAAATAATAAGGAAATAAAACCAGAAGAAAAAGCTCAAAGTATCTAAGTAAGTACACTGTAAGACGCGTCGCTGGGAAATTGGGTTAATTAATGATCTTGGAGTGCGGTGGTTGAGTGAGCCAGTTGTTACATTTGTACACCATTACACTTAATGTATTAGCGTTTCTTTACGTAAATCATTTGGACCGATCATTGGAGACGTTTGTGAAATAGAAGTCGAGATTTCGTTTTTAAGTCTATCTTCACTTTCTTGAGGTTTGTTTGTATCATTAGTGTTTCTCAAAAACTTTCTAATTAAAATTGTACTAAATATGTGTGTACTATACACCTCAGCCTACCCCTTCGGGGAATATAGGCATCATGTTATGCATTCTTGCCTTTTCACCATGAAGTTTGTCACATCTAGATCGTTACAAATCTTTGTCTAGCTATTTGTGCATGTGAGATATATGACTACGGAAGAAATCCTATCGAGAGCCAACATTTTACTTTTAAATCTCTGACAATGACAAGTAGAGTTCTCTTCGTACCCTGACAGATCTTTTCGATACTGGAATTAGAGGATAAAGGAAAATATTAAAAATAAACCAGGGAAGAATTCTATCTCTATAAAATATTTTAATCCTAAGAATTAGGATCGAAAATTTGTCGAAGTAAAAATGTAGATTATTTAGATTTTCATTTATTCGAACACTAACAATATTTCACTTAAGCAATATAATTCAAAGCTAAGATAGCTATAACTTATACCATTAGTAACCCTTCCATCTCAGATGATCGAGAAACACAAAACCTCAACCGAGGTCATCTAAACTAGTATAAAATAAAACTAAAGAAACCCCCACAGTGGGGAATGGGGACTAATGGTCGGTCCATTTAGTTCTTTTTATCCCACACTCGTGTCCCTCACTGAATCATCCCGGTTCGAGGCGTTTTTTTACGCGAATGGACTTTTATTATCCATATGGGTATTTCAACGCTAATCTGTGGAAGTAAAATGCTGCATCAGCTGGTCTAAAAGAGGGGTTAAAAGTGAAGAGTCCATAGGTAGCACTGAAAGGGTTACGATGGAAGAATGTAGATCTAATTTAATAGTTGGTAAAGGAAGGTGGCATTTTAAGGGTTATCATCAATGTAAGTTAATGAGATAATTATGTAACAACAGCAACCGTGTGTCATGTGCATACAAATTTGGTACGTCACCTTTGGCCACAACTCATTATAAGATAAACTGAACTGTATATTCTTACAAACATTGTATCTAAAGACAAACTGTAACTCACATGTATTCACTTTATTAATATTTTGATTCTAAAATTGTAGAATAAAAAGACTATTTCACCAGTACCGTGCACCCTTCAGCTTAAAAAAAATCTCATCCAAAACTCCACTCCAAATGATTAAGTAATAAATGTAATGATGATGGTGTATTCCGTGTATCTCTCACTAATTTATAATTCTTTGTTCTGGTTGAGACTGAGTCAAGCCAGTACATTAAACATTCTACAACATAAAATAGGTATAAGTAACCCCAAAATTATTCGACCTCTTTGGACCTCCAACCGCTGCGCCCAGAAAATCGCAAACAAGAGAACATTGAGTTCAATTAAAAAATTCCTTGCGCCACGGCGTATTCCCAAAATACATTAACGTCGTTCTCTCAAGGCGAAGGGATTTTGAAGCCCTTAAATATTACTTAGGAAAGCTTTAAAACGTCTGCGTGAAAAGGTCGTAATTAAGTGTGATATTTTTTGTACAGTTAAAACCTCGGGAGAGGGTGAATTTGACGAAGGTGTCTCGAAGAGCTTCCTTAGATTTTTTTTTCATATTTATTACTTCCGCATTTGCTTGTACGCAGACTTGATGAATTAATAAAGGAATTTTCCTGACAGAATTTTGGAGAAGCTAATATTCAGCTGTATTAACCTGGTTTAAGCTTTTAGTCAAAGCAACATAATTATCTTTTCCTTTTTTGTTAAGCATTGTTCTTGAAGTGGTCTTGTTGAAAGAAACAAAAAGAAAAAAAACACTTTAGCATTACTTTTTAGTTATCTTTAACAAAGCAAAAAAGTATACAATTTCGTAAATATAATAATGCCTTGTAGATTTTGTAAAGCACAACGGTACAATTGATTAAATTTGAAATTTTCTTTATCTAAATTCATATAAATGTTCTAGGAATGGCCTTAAAGTATAGCATCGGATATATAACCGTCATATAATGATACATTGACATGGAATACATGGTTATACCGATATATCTATAAATATAATATATGTAGTCTGCTATGTAATGTTCCACTGTGTTTTCCCCTATTAAATTCCCTTGGGTGCCAAGTTGAACGCAAACTATCTACCAACTAAATGCGCTGGCACGACTCTAAGCCACACAGCAAACGAACATCTTCAGTTTAATACATGTCACCATGAATCATGATGTCTTCTAGCAAATGTTCTAATTCCGAGAGCATGTAAACTGAACCAGAAGTCAAAGTTACTAAAACGTTCCGTGTGTGAATGTGCGGGAAATAGTTTTTTCGCGGGTAGATATGACATTTCCTTCATAATACTTCTTACTGAATTACCGAAATTTCATATTGGGGAAAATCTTCTGTATAATGCGTATACATTCATGAAATGTCACACGAACGGTATAATACAGATGGAATATTTGTGGTTATAAATATTTGTCACAGGCGAGGTTTATTGCCTACAACAAGGAACAATAGCGACTACCTACTACGTGTCGCTATATCGGCATGCTATGTTTAGCCTCCACCCTCAAGAAATATAGGCATGCTGCTACATAAACACAAATACAGAACCTGATGAATAAAAGACTTAAAAAATGCGTAAATAAAAAAGCATTTTAATACAACTAATCAAAATACAATTACTGTAGTTCATTGTAGCGGATTAAGGGGGAGGCCTTTGTACAACAGTGGACGTCTTCTAGATGATAATGATGAATCAAAATATGGGTGTCAAACTGAACAAAAGCAATCCTTATTCCACTCATCATCAGCCAGAAGTCGTCCACTGTTGAACAAATGCCTCCATCTTTAGTAAGAGGGACGTTGCCACTTATTCCACTATTCAATTTCAAAGATACTACTCCAAATACACTTCGTAGAATCGAAGCAAAATCGGTTAATCTTACCTACTTGTGTAAGCTCAGAACAGAGAAGCCCTAAAACAAGCGTATAAAGAACTGGAAAATTAATACAAAATACAAATCATTGTACGCAGATAGCTAGGACATATTTCACGTTAAGCTCCACGGGTTTGGTTCGAAAGGAATATATTTCTCAGAACTGGGGCAAAACTGTAGTTTTGAAACCTTGTTTGGAGTAGGTGCGACCTTTTACAGGCTATTTGGAACTGGGCAATAAAATTCGTCATAAGCGTTTTGGGACAAATAAAAGGTAATCGTATGTGTCTTGCCATATCATTAGTATGCTGTTATGTTGGCAAAAACTTTATGGAGGGATGTAAACTTCTCGTGTGGGAGCTTCTCAAGTGGATTGGGGAAGTGGTTAGAAAAAACTTAGTTAAAATAATATTGGGCGAATTCTCAAAACACTCTCATTACTCCACCTCATCGTATGTAAGTAGCTCTGCTTAGCATCATAAAGACCCATGTAAATATTTACTGTGCTTTCAACTACAGCAGATATCAACTTTACTTAAAAAACAAAAGCTTTAGTCTGACTTCTTCGACACCGGAATTCAGAAGAACGCCTTCAAAAGATTGGTGCCCAACATGAGGCTACCTATCTCCCTAACTCCAATGTATTGATCGAATAACTCGCTCACAGAATACAAAAGCTATTCAAACAGTGCAAAACAAAATGTAACAACCAGAAACTCTAAGATAAAACAATGAAAACCACAAAAATCAATACCTCAAAACAGTAATGTAAAAATTATTCAATTGCAAGATCGCGGTAACGCGTACGCACTCAAAATACGGAACAGTATCATATTTTCGGTTCCAAGCCTTTGAAACCACAACCACTAACAATAACCATTCATATCGCATGTTATTGCAAAGTAACGCATATTTATTGCCAATTGTGCCTTCTCCCCCCGAATAATATATTACACCCCGGGGGAGTTTAGAACTAAATTGGCCAGATATATGAATGGTAAATATGTTATTGGAACATAGGCACAGTATATACGTCACAGATGTGTATCTAAAGGCCTATATTAGTCGGCTGTCAGATATTGATAACTTGTATACATAATTGAGTATATGTAATTTCTATGCTAACTTAGCGATATAATTGGTTGAAATATATTTTGAAGATACTGTTAGGTGGTAATTGGATCTTGGGACGTTATTCGATGGTATGGGGGAAGGGGGAGGTTACTGCGGCTTTGGTTATTGAAGACTTACTTTCTGCCTGCTAAGTGATCTGATCTCGATAGATTATTTGGCAGTTGATTTGAGCATTGAATGCCTAATGGACTAAAAGACAGTGAAGATCCAATATAGTCTTTTGCATGACACAGGAAGAGGTTCATCATCATCCGCTTTTAAGTGACCCACTGCTGGGCATAATCCTCGTCCCTTAAACGCCAGTTTCCCGTATTGTCCTTTTGCACCCAGGTCTTTCCCTGTACAGCAACAATATCATCAATCCACCTGGTGGAGGTCTGCCAGGGGTTCTACAGGATTCTCAGGGCCACCACTCTGTTGGGGCCTTACTCCACTTGTCATTACCAAATCTCGAGGAAGAGGTTATTTCCCTTCAAATAAAACGACACCGTGTAAAGAGGTATATAACGAATTATTAATTCGACGTCCAAATCAGAGATTTTATTGGTTAGTTCTATCGCAGTTCCAATATTTGTACGACCATCGCAAAAACTCTTACTCAGAAGATCATGTCTGTATAATATCAGATCAATTCCATTAAGCATGCAAATGCTATCGATGACAATCCTGGTGTAAAAACACCTGTCAGATTAGACCTGTATACCAATGAAGACACTACGAAAAAACCATAAAGCTTTTGGTCCTATAAGTTGATTTCACGTTGAGAATTCAATTGATTAACTCCAATAGCTCAGCGGTAAGAATAAATTAATTATATCATAATTGAACTATTTAAAATGATTAATTAATTGAGTTGTCGCCCGCTTGGAAATTCAATTGACCTGGTTTATTAAGGTAGTTAATATCAGCCTTTATTTAATTTCCTTTCAGATCGATATTAGTGCCGTAATTTGTGGTGTTCACCAGTTAAGATAATGGTGAAGTTACTCCTGTTTTTTTATTCGTATCAAACATTTTTATTCTAGTTGTCATATTTTCTTCACAACAACCCGGTGGCAGAGTTTAAACCGCCTGTAGGCCTCTGACACGGCTTTACACACCGTTGAAATTTCTAAGTTTCTTCAGGTTGTTTTCCTTCACCGGTTTTAGCAACTGATAACTAATTTATAATACGCACATGAATTCGAAAAGCCATTGGTGTGTGCCGGGGATCGTACTTGCGGCCTTTAAGTTGGCTGGCCAAAGGTCATACCACTCGGCTATTAGTGCTTATCAAGTTGCAATGATAAAGCATAAAACATGTGGATGATAAAACAAAGCAACTTTTGCTTCTCGAATGTATAAATCGTATCAGTCAGGTCCAAATGCTAATCTACACGTATATCTATACCAGGACCGACAAACTTTTCAGACCCCAAATCAAAAAACGATAGTAAAACAACGCAATCCTCCCAATAAATCCAACCCTTCCAATCGTTAACACAGGGCGAGCAATTAGGAGCTCGGATGTTGGTCCGAAATGGGAACTAAATGGGATAACGCAGAATCCGACAGAGGGCAGCTCTGGCTATTTGCATATGCAAGTTGTTGATTGGAAACTGTCTGTGTATTCGGCATCATTAGCAAAGTTGGCGTAACTGTAAGTGGATTATTGAGGTACAGCTGTTGTGGCTTTCACTCACCTATGGATGTTGGGTCTTGGGAATTTATTGGTGAATAATTTAAGGTATCCAAGTGGTTAAGGGTTGGGAGGGGTTTGCGGCTTAATGAGGACGCCAGATCAATTCACGTACTCAGGTAATATTACCTATTGTGATCGATGAGAGAGCCGTCCTTCTTGATCAAAAGCGTCGCCTAAATATATAAAGCTATAATACCGAGCGACGAAACAATAACAGTAAGATCAACATTTTCGGACGTATTTACTATAAATACTCAATACTGCTGAGTGCTGGGTTGAGGGATCCAAGGTCCATTCATTGTCTCAGCAGATTACAGATAGTTATTGTAAAGTAGACCTAACGCGAGGATTCTCTATGTTGTGAGATCTAGGCTTGTTTGTGCCATTTACATACTATATTACTTAGGTAATAACGTAGAAAGTAACTCAGTTACTGCACAAATTAAGGCAGCTTCACTCTCACAATAAAATTCACTTACTATTCGATGCCTGCGTATATATCTGAGATACACAGCACCTATGTTAACTAGACAAACGTTACATTGTAAATCAAACATGCAACGACACGTTCGGACAACATTTAAATATCGTATAAAACTACGATCCGTTCAAACAAAGAATTTAATCAAGCCGAAGCATTCGTTACGTTGATATTTAATTATTACATACCACTGAGCTAAAAGATAGGATATTTTTTGTCGACATTCAGAGAATTGTTTAAATGCCAGCGTTAAGGAAACTATAATTAGTATCGTGTTGTTTTTCTGATTATTGATTGATGGTTTGATGAATATTTTAGTCGTGTTCTGGTTTTGAGAATTGGTAGTACAATAATAACAGCCTATAACTGTTCCACTGCCGGAGAAAAGGCCTATTCTCGTATAGAAAAGGACTGAGTATTGATCACCGCGCTGCGGGTTAAATTCAGGTTTCCTCACGATGTTTTCCGTCACCGTTAGTCAGTGATGTCTTAGAATCAACGAAAATGTAACTGTGATTATGTATACGAACAGAGGATAAAAGTAAGCTTTCACAAGTGCCTATACGTATATTATATTCTTCATTACACTTCTTCTACCTTTATCTTCTTTCTTCTCTCTGTCCCAGGTATTTGGGGACAGGCTATCATCGGAGATCTAAAGGTGCACTCATTTCTTAGTTTGGCATACTTCAACCTTAATAGCAGAATGGGGGAAAGGTTGTTTGAGAAATAAAGCAACTTGAACTTCGATGGGCTGAGGATGTCACACAGGCAGCATTACCTCATTTATACCATTAAATATACGTATAATAATTAGCTGCAGCATATAATTACACAATACGGCTCACCTACTCACTGTAAGCGACCATAAATCACAAAATTGCACACCGATCTCCTTACAAAGAGTACCCTTACCGTGGAACCTCTCAGAAATTTCATATTTCGCCAATAAAGACCCTTCAATGGCGAGCCGATATTAAAATGGCTTATATCTTAAATATCAACGGGCTCTTTAAAATAACGTTGAGTCTGTTGGAACGTAATATCTTTTAAGTATGCGTCCTGCCGCTGGGACTGCCAGCATAAAACTACTGCTAGTAATGCCTGAGGATAGATGGATGTCTTTTCCCGCAGGGGGCTCTGAAGTGCACTAACGTGGAGAGCATGTACAGAAAAGAGTTTACGATGTAGGTTTTAAAATATTAAGTGTGGGAAATAACTGGCGTCAATAAAACAGAGTGCTAACTTTAAATTTCATTCGACTTCGTTCTGGTTCTGTTTCCGCACTAAACTGACGTCACGAATTAATTAGCAGGGCAGTTTATAAGCAGCTTGGAATGGCGGCCAATAAAGTTGATGGGCAGTCCCCTAGGGAACCGCTGTTGTCATGGTTACGGTCTCAATTCAGCTGTTTTAGTTTACACATTTCAGTTTGCATTTCGTACATGGAATGACCTAAACTAGAAATTGTTTATTATTTAGGTAATTCACCTGTAGTGAAGCTACATTTCTGCTTTTACCTTTAGAAATTTACTAGATGCATTATATATTTCCAATTAGTTAAGCTATAAAGGACTCTGAATCTTAATAACCTGGACCATTACCATTCATGATTAAATAGTGCTTTTCTGGTACATGTGATACATCTATTAACTACCTGTAAAGTAAATAGAGTGTAGTTTGTCTATGTTATACTCAACTGTTGAAATTATTCCTTACATACATACATAAAGTCACGCCTGTTTCCCTGAAATTATTCCTTTAAATCAATAATATTAAAAGGCCACGGTAAAGGCAATATTCGGCCTGAAGACCGTAAAATTTGAACATCACTTCTAAATTAGGATAAAAATAAAATAACCGCATCGTTTTTCATTTACAAGCTTTTTCTAACTTAATGGACTCTCCCTTTATACCCAAACAATGGGAACAAAAACAACAGATTTCACGGTGCCATTGTTCAGAGCGAATTCTTTAAAATGTCAGAGTATGACCTCAGTCCGTATATGGAGTAAACGCCTACGTACATTAATGGTAATGATTGCTATCGCAAAATGTTGTAAGGTTCGCCGGACGTGGTGTTTGAATTTTGTATTAACGGTTTTTCGAATCGGGTCTATTGACATTCGATTTTGGAACGCCAAATTTAAATTTCACGTTCCATTGTTTTCGTTTTTATTTCTGGGTGTGGCTTTGCTTGTGTTAGCTGCTAACGCAAAAGCCACACGTTTTGGATTATAAATAAACGTTTAAGTATTTATTACTTTCAGAATTGGGTATAGAAAT
The DNA here is from genome assembly GCA_946251915.1 of Abrostola triplasia. NCBI lineage: Eukaryota > Metazoa > Arthropoda > Insecta > Lepidoptera > Noctuidae > Abrostola > Abrostola triplasia. The sequence continues at coordinate 967,480 of OX276438.1, forward strand.
GTCGTTTGTAGTGCCTACAAAAATCATCACTTCTATTAATAAATAATGTAGGACAATATTTTCTAATGGCAGTTTATTAAAGTGGTTTATATAGTATAGTCATTCCCATACTATTTTATTTATGAACGTCGTTGATTTACAAACACAAATCAGATGCACAGCTGCTTCATTCGCAAGAAATATCCTCAGGGCAAACAATTATTCATCTCGTACTGAAACCGATTTGTAACTCTGAAGCACGCAACTAAAACAAATAACAGCACATTCTCATACATTTAAAAGCTCCATAAGACAGAACCTATCACCATAGACTATAAAGGTTGTAACCACAATCTTGTTACTGGCACAAACAAACCAGAGACAACCGATAGCATTCGAATTACGAAACTTCAAATCACACATACTTTAAGACCTGTCCAAGGAAACAAAACAAAAGTCCTTAATTAAATGTTTTTAAAGCCTGTTACTGTGTAAGCCTCTTTACACCAATAGCTATCGTTACTAACAATAACAATTAAACTGAAACGTTGGACTCTTTGCTTGTACTTTCAAACTGGCCAGTGGACATCGGGCAGTAAAAAAAAAACAATCAGCATAATGTCTGCCGCTCGTGCGCGCTCGGCGTAAAATTGCTCGCTTACGTAAATACTGTGTAATTATTTCGTTTTCTTAATCGTTTTGAGCGTTGGGAAATAAGTTTGAGAGGGAAATAATAGCGTTGCATGTTATGTCTGTTTGTGCATTACTATTAGCATTGACAAACAATCAATTTATAGTTAAGCTTATTTACACACCTACATTAAAAAATAAATATATACAAAAGAAAAAACAAAAAATGATGCATCAAAGTATTCCTCCTCATCGCTGTCGACTGGTAGGGTGCCCAATAGGCTTGCGGCATTGCCACGTTGAATGGCAATGCTAATTCTTTGGCCAAAAATAAGCCAGCCTTTACTTATGGCAGACAAGTTGACTAGGAGTGGCCTATGCCCAGCAGTGATAATGAAATGACCGATTGGATTGACACTGTAACATAAATGACGTCATTAATTGTTTGGAAGCAGTCGAAACCTCACTATTTGGATTCAAAATCTATGGTCGAAACAGCCTTAGAAGTGGCTGTCAAATTCTTAGTAGTAACTTTGACGTCTCTTCATATATGGGTTTTTTAATGAGCAGCGACAGAAATGTCCTGATTGAAGAGTTGGTATGGGGGCAGACCTTGTTATATTAGTAGCAGCGTATAATAAATATAGTCTTAATCCGATTTGCACCGGCAAGGCAATAACATTTCCTCTTGTCTTGCTGTATAAGAATCTTGTCTATAATAGATGTGTATAAGTGTACCATTATGATACATACATCACAATTCACAATCAACTAATACTTAAGTTAGACGTGAATCAAAACATCAACGAATACGTAAGTTAGGTAGTTACAATAATTCCTGAGCGTTGTCTATTTTAAGCTTTTTTAATCGCAATAATAGCTAGAGACAGTGCCCCTACTTTATCCCAAGAAAGCCTACCCTTTGAAACATTTGCCACTAAAGAAATAACACAGAAGTACCACTATATTAATCTGAGAGTTTAATTTTTTTTTTGTGTATTCACTTTGATAATGGTTCATCTTAATTTAAGTAATTATTTGATCAAATATTGATCAACTAGAAAAAAACAATATTGAAATCCATCGATTAAAAGAAACTATCACACTTCACTCAATATTAAAAGGTGAAAGTTTGTGAGTGTGTTTGTATGTTTGTTCCTCTTCACGCTCAAACGGCCATACCGGTTTTGATGAAATTTTATATGAAAGTAGCTGACGTCCTGAATTAACACATAGGCTACTTTTTACCCTGAAAAAATGTCGCGGGTAATACCGCGGGGCGTAGCTAGTAGTCCTTATATATTTAACCCTTTGATCGCCACCGCGATCACCGGTGACCGCGAACAATAGTTTTCTATTGTGTCTACTGCGTGGCAGTCATCGACTTATTAGTTTACCATACTGACAAAAAAAAAGCTGACCACGTTAAAAACGAACTAATGCAAGCCAATAATAGGTCACAGTTGTCATGGCAACGTCGTCTTTCACTTGTCAGGTATAGATAGATTTTCTGCACTTCCCCACATAGTGGCGTCTTCTGAACTAACTCGTGGTAAACCCCACTCGCTGGGCCCATTACCTTTTAATCACACCCTTTGTTTAATTAATTAGGGTCAAAGGTACGCGTGTACGATAATAATTTAAGCGGTAAGCGGATTAGTTTTATAATAATTTTAATTAGACCCGAAAGCATTTCATCTCCAGACCTGAAAATGGATGGGATTATCAAAATTGTACCTAGTTATATTAGAATAGGATTTTTTTATAATTAACAAAGTGGCACTTTTAGGGTAATCTGTAATCCTATTTTCATTAAGCTGTCCAACGTTTTTTAAATTTTTTCAGTGCTTGTATTTTGCCATTTACTAGCAGTATGTCTCTATAATTGGCAGGCAATAGCAAATTCAAGAGGTCTTGACAAAGAATTCGATTTCTAAATTGCTCTATCACTCTTGTCATATTGTTATGAATCTGGATTCTAATACTACAGGACTAAGGACTAAATCCCAGTGCCCTGGGAGAGTTGGGCCAGAACAAAAATTCCCCATCTCGTCCCGTTGGGTGTCGAAGGAGGCGACGAAGGGCAAATCCAGAAGATGGGCAGCAGCGTCTTCTGTAACTTCACTTCCAATACTGCGATCCCCAAACCGCTTGTCAAGCGTGCGGATTATGCCCCGTGCCCTTTCGGGAAGGCCTTTGTTTAACAGTGAACGTCTCCCGAGTAATGAAATCCCACTGTATTCATTTTTAATTAACTATATTGATCATGCTTCTCCAACTACCATATCTAAGGCTGTCCCAAATAATATTTCCTGGTATCTCCACTCATCTCAGCGGGCATACGCACAACCATCTAAATAAATAATATATGTAAAATAAGAATTACATGACCGACCTTCACTGACCTTTCTGATGAAACCGTCTCATATTTTACTGGGCCACCAGACGAACTTTGATAGACGCAACATTAAATATGTACAATGTACAGTTACCAAGAGATTAGGGTCAGGCACAGAAAAGACCTACAAGGCTGCAGGGTTAGATACATAAGCATTTGAGGGTTAAGACATAGGCAAAGTGTTATTAGTTTTTTCCATTAGGAAATTCTCGGTGGCAGTTCGGAGGTTTTTGTGTCCGTTTAATGGCAATAGACTCGCCACTGTGGTCCCTAACATAAAGTGAAATAAGAATGATCAAATAAATAAAACAGTGTAGATATTAAATAGGTGCTTACATAGGTAGCCACTATATTCACATTACATCACACCTGTATTCCCTGAAAGGGTATACAGAGGCCTATAGTACACCCACATTTCGCCAGTTTTGTAACAGGTCCCAATGCAATAGGGGCGAGCCTATTGCTAACAACCGGACTCAAATGCAGACTCCGTGCTGCAAACTAATGGGAAAATCCCATTAGCACTTTGCCCGACCCGAGATTCGAACCCAGAACCTCATGCTCAGCAGTCGCGCTCAACGTCCACTAGACCAACGAGGCAGTCCATACAAAAACCTTTACAAAATATGTCTTTTCATATTAAAATCATAATAGATGTCTGCGAGGATTAAAATCTTGATTGGATTATGTCACGGCCGCGTAATGCAAAATTGATTATCATAATAATTTTTATCTTGACAATAATTTATTAATATAATTATGAATTCTGAGATAAATTCCTTGTATGTAAGTACCTTATTAATTTTTAACTACGTGTCATTTAATTTTTATGTTTCACAAAAAGGCTTGCGTAAAATTGCGTCATCGTGTTGTTTAAGTGACGGAAATTGATAGCATAGTGACAGCTTGATATCGGCTGCAATTAAGAGTAATTTTTCATCAGTCAATTACACTGGAAGGCGGAGGACCGGGTGTTGTTGCGCAAATTGGGAGAGGCCTATGTCCAGCAGTGGACCGTGATACTGAAACCTACCCGTGGCGCATGCGTGGAAGTTTTGTCTTTTCTGCAATCAAAATAGCCTAAGTATACCTTGAACGTCCGTTGAAAATATTGGTGAAAGAATTTTGGAAATTGGTTAGTTTTTAAGATTACCCATAACATACAAACAAACTACCTATTTTCAATATGAATAGTATATAATTATTGCCTGTATAGAAAAGAAAAAGAGAGACTATTATTTTGTCATACCTACTCAATTTATCATTCCATTTATTCACTATTCTGTGTACTTATAAAATACTTAATTAACCATTCCTATACAACAATAATTGAGCCATTTCTCTCAAGTAGGCAATATAAAAAGATTCGATATCGCTTCGACAAGCCATATACTGTCAAAAATAAGACATCATAACCTATCGATATAAACACCTCATATCTATACAATAGAAAACCCCAAATTAATTGCTTGTCAATACAACCTGACAACATGTCTTCAAGTCAAAAGTCAAAAATCTTATTACTTCGCGACAAACACTTCGGAAATTCAACCTTAAGTTTGAAGAAGTAAGGTCGAAACTCGCTTGGAAGTTTGTCCATGGTGTTGCTGACATAAGTGAAATCAAAACATGTATTCATGGGGACCATACAATGGTGAGTTGACGAGGCAAGGCCTCTATGGAGAAACGTTGTCGTTTGCATACCGAATATATAAAGTTTATGGTAATTTTAATTTGATTGGTACCATTAATTTTGTTCTGCATTTAGCTAGAGATAGTGTTAGTTGATGACTTCCGATGTCTTTTAATGGTCACAGTTTAGTGCCACAAGCTTTAAAACGAGTCTGTGACACTAGTATAGCTGGTATTTTATTTGAGACTCACTGACATTTATTTGTTTCGACGTTACTTCCTATTTCTACCACCAGCATAAATGTTGTTGTCAGTTTTCATATAAAAGCGAGTAGTATAACTTTACAGCAGTATGTCCAATTGACCTACATTTAATCTATTTTGTTCATTATTTTGCCAAACTATAACTTACCAACCTTTATAAAAAGCATCAAATTCAAATTCAAAATGTTTTTACACGCTTTATTATTTCATATAAACCTATTACAGGCGCTTATGAAACGTTAGGATGCTAGTTGCATCCTGTTATTGGCTTGGAATTAGAATTGGAATATAAATGATTAAAAGATACGTGGATAATGATAGTTAAATTAATGATTGATATTACCTAAATACAGACAAATCTTATGCTTTTATGTAAAAAAATGAATTGTTGTTCGTTAGTCACACTAAAACTCGAGAACTGCTGGACCAATTTGTCTAATTTTGGTCTTGAAATATTTGTGGAAGTCCAGTGAAGGTTTAGATGGTGAGAAAGCAGTGTGAAGATCGCCAAGTCAGCTAATAAAATATTAAAATTAAAATGTCATAATCAAAATAACGAAAGTATTTGCTTTACACACATTAAGTACCAAAGCCACAGTACCAACAGAGGCTAATCTGCTAAATCAGAAATAGTGTCAATGAGTGTATTAACCAAGTGCCATAATAGACATGTTATATCATAAATCCCTAGCAACAAGTTACGTAACAGACTCCGAAGTCCCACGAGTGATGACGAAGCATTTATGTAAGACCAGAATGACCTCTAGCATATAAAAAGGGTACTTTTGTTACCTTTTAAACCGTCATGGTTGTCAATTTTGAAGGGTCAACTGAGGGGTTTTAAAGACGGTAACAGTGCTGTGGCCCAGCCCTTGACTTTCTGATGAGGGTTACTGGGTTGAGCTAAAATATCGTAGTTGTGCTGTAAAATGGAATTCCAAGAAAATAGAAATCTATGTATTGTAGGTTTGCAATAATGGCTAGACTTTTGTTTTAAACCTCGAAGCAAGAATATGAGTATTGTATATAGGTATGATAGTCTAGGGTGTATAGTACAGACACATTTTGCAAGTTATGTTATACTAGCGGCGCCCCGCGGTTACCCGCTACATTTTTTCGGGATAATTCACTCACGAGTTAATCCAGGATGTCAGCTACCTCAATGCCAAATTTTATCATAATTGGTCTAGCCGTTTGGGCGTGACGAGGTAACAAACACTCACAAACTTACACTCACCAACGTTCGCCTGTATAATATTTGTGTGATTTGATGTGATATCCCATGTAGTGGTGGAAATTTGGACTCCATGCAACTAACAATTACCTAACAGAAAAACCCAATACTCCTTTAGCTGACCATATACCAACTAGAGCAGTGAAAATATAGAGCATTTATATTTTGATTGAGTTATACGATACTTAAAATTAATACGCTTGTCATTTGAAAGGCTGAAAGTATTCTAGTGAATGTAATAAAGTGTTCCTTTCAACATTTTATTGGTAATGATAATTTAAATTGCTTAATAGCTAGCTTCGTTTCAAGTAATAGCTATCGATTTTTCTATACAGATGTTGTGATTGCCAATTCTTTGAAATGTTTATGTGTAGTAATTTTCTATTTTTGTATAACCCCTTTACCGTGAACTGTTGAAGCAGGACAGTTTAAAGTTGTGGAAACGACACCAAGTCGTAAACGTGTCCTGTTTTAAAAGTTCATAGTAAGGGGACTGAAACAAGTTTTTAATAATTTGCTCATTTGTCTTGCCTGTAATCGTGGAAGGTGATACGAAACTCAGACAGATTTATATGTATTTCATATGATTGTATATGTTAGAGTGGGGCCCAAGATGGTTCAGATTTACAATTGGATAGGTAGCATTGTAATCGGATTTCATTTTTAGGACAGGACAGCATCTGATGGGCTCGCCAGTGTATTATAATATCACCAAATTGCCCTTTACTGCTGAATGTCCTACAATCCTGGCACATTAACGTAAAAACAGAAATCTCAACAACCCTGCTAGACATGAAAACTACACCTAAGAGTCAAGAGCACTCAAGTTTTAGACCTCACACCGACAGGCCGACACAGTCGCAACAGTTTCCCATCTGAAACAACCGACCAATGCCAAATTTCGAACTCGAACCAAAGTTGCCGGTAACTCCTGGGCTACTTAGTACCTATGCGGATTATGTTAATATCAGGGGTCCAAATATTTCGTCCACATTTAAAATAATTCCGTTTCTGCCCAGTTAGGACGTGTAATGGAACAAGTTTAAATCTACTTATTACCGTTTGTTAGCCGGTTATTAGAGGAGTTTAATCTGATTATATCTTGAGTGCTGTAGGCTTTTTTTTTGCCAAATATAGCATATTTTGATGTGGTCTGTTGGTATAGACTCAGTGGTTTTGGGATCGAAATTACAGATGTACTAGTAGGCACTTATACATCTTTAAAGTGGCACATATAGTAATATTTTTAAGTGAAATACCAGAGAAGATGGACAACTCGGTGGTTTGCCTTATTTAAAAACTATGTGCCTACATTTCGCTATTTATCATCAGTCCTAATTAGGCGTCCACCTATTACATTAGCGGGCTTGACAAATTGATACACGCTCGTTAGCCTAAGGCATTTTTTTGACAACAAGTTTCGCCGTTGGTTAGGGCTCACATTTCTAGCCATAGAATGAAATTATTTATTTATCTGTTCTTCCTCAAATAATCGTAGATAAGGTAGTACTAATGATGTATATTCAGGAACGTTCAGGGACCTTAACTATCAACAGTCTTACTCTACTTACTATAGAACTTGCCTTCTATGAATTCTGTATACTTAGCAGTCCAATTTCAAGTTGCCTCCAACAAACGAAGTTCCGAAAGCTTTTAATATAACTTAGCCTTACACACCACTAGTTACAATTTTGACGACCTCCCCTGTACCATGAATTCTTAAAACAAGTCCTGCTTGAGTTCATGGTAAGGGGGCTGATTAGCGCAATAGCTTTTTTAGTGGGTTTGATTCCCGCGGGATTAAAATTTGTGCGATCCGCAGATGTTTGTCCCGAGTCTGGATGTTTGTGTATGTGATATTTGATGTAGCTGAAACGCATTAACGATACAGAAGGAGTCCCTAATGTGGCGTGACGTTTATTAAAAGAAATATTTTTGTCATCAAATATGTAAGTTCATCTGACTACAAAACTACTGAACCGATAATCACAAAATTTTATTTGGGGATAGCTTGGTCCCTAGAATCAAGCAACATTTATGTCCGTACGTACAAAGTTCCAGACAAAGTCGAAAGTGAAAACTAGTTTGAAGGCTGAACTAAAAACATGTAATTTATCGAAAGAGCTTTCAAATAATGTTTTTTACAACATATTGGTTGCTGGTAGGTAGGTTGCTTTTACAACGTAATAATAGATATTATGTTTGGAATATAAAAGTGTTTTATACGATACAGCCCCCTAACCATGAACTCTTAAAACAGGACAGTTTACGATGTGGAAGCGAGACGCCGCTACGTGCAGTGTAGTGAGGTCTCACTTCCACAACGTATGCAGTCCTGCTTTGAGAGTCATGGTAAGGGTATTAACAACCTAGGTATAGTGTGCCGGTTTCCATATACGCTATTAGGTTCTTGAGTAGTTTCATATAAAATATCCCTCCCACCCCTTCACTGATGGTATATACTATACATAAATTGTTGCCTTGTGATATCTAGCCGAAAAAGTATAATAAGCGAGTGTAATATTTTGTATGCCCAAGTCGGTCAGGTCGGAATGAACCTTATATTATAAAGTTATAAGTACAGTATAAAAACAAATTACTGCCTCGTTGGTCTAGTGGTCGCTAAGCGCGACTGCTGAGCACGAGGTCCTGGGTTCGAATCCTGGGTCGGGCAAAGTGTTACTGGGTTTTTCCATTAGGACTCTTAGAGTCTGGATTTGTGCCCGGTTGATGGCAATAGGCTCCCCTAAAAAAACATACCTGGCGAAGTGTGGGTGTACTATATGAGGAATACAGGCGTGATGTTATGTTTTATGTTTGTTTAAAAACAAATATTTTGAGGGATCAAAATACTTTATTGATGTTCATGTTTATATTTTTAAAAAGTTCTGTTAATTTTTGTTGCTGGCTGTACAAGGTTTTCCACTGCCTTTGATTTCGAATAAGAAGGAAAAATAAATCATTTGGAATACTTTTAAAAATAAACGAATTAATGCTGCCGAAGAGTAATCTTTGCAATGCCTAATTACAGCAGTTTTCAATGAAGATACCTTATGAGCCAATTCGACGAATCGCCTACGTCCCGTCGACTGTAAAAGCCAACCGATCCAGTAGGACCATAATTAATATAACATTTTCAGTTTATTATATGAAGCCAACTTTAATTTATTTCTATCAAACGAATTCGCGAAAATTTCATTACCTGGGATGATTTTTTTTAACTAATATTGAATCTAGTTCGCTGTAGGCATGAACACAATTTTAATGACGACCTGATTAGCGCAGTGGCTAAGTGATTGGACTGCCGCGCTAAGGGTTGCGGGTTCGATTCCCGCACGGGGCAAAACTTTGTGCGAACCACAGATGTTTGTCCCGAGTCTGGGTGTTTGTGTATGTGATATTTCATGTTTGTGGAACGCACCCACGATACAGGAGAAATTCCTAGTGTGGGGCGACGTTTTTTTTAATGAACAAAAAAAAAAAAAAAAATGAAATAGTATACTAGGTGAGTCTATGTACCAAAGGTCAAAACTTATGACCCACCCACGTATTGGTCCCGAGTATCCCGAGTCTTGACTTCTTTTTCTTATCGTATGGTTGATGAACAACCTGGTGTCAGAGTTTAAGCCACCTGTAGGCTTCGGACATGGCTTATCACACCGTTGAAAAGTCTCTCAGGTGTGCCGGTTTCCTCACGATATTTTCCTTCAACGCATTTAGCAACTGATAACTATAGATAATTTATAATACGCACATAATTCAAAAAGACATTGGTGCGTGCTGGGATTTGAACTTGTGACCTTTGACTTGGCAGTACAACGGTCACACGACTCGCCCATCAGTGTTCCGACTTCTAAGCTAGGCATTGATTACTTTTTGGCGGTAGAATGCTACTGCGATTCCGCCGCCCTGCCACCAGCAGCACAGCTTAGGTATTATGAGGTTTTTGTGGGTAGGCCTGAGTATCTGTAATCCCAGTATGTGAGCCTGGGGGAGTCCTACAGACTGGCATAGTGTAATGCATTTTCCTCCCTCCAAAAAAAAACATTGCTTAGCTCGGAAATTTCTACTCTTCTTTATTATTCAGAACCTCTCGTTGAATCACGAAGCAAAACTTTCGCGTAATCAGCTTGACGTAAGTTTTAACGTTATGCAAAGATGCAAACATCATTCATCAAGTTAAAACAGCATAGCAATGACAACCTAAATTCTTTTCAAAGGTCCATAAAAGACTGATATCCAATGGAGACCTTTAGGCGAGGAACCCAAAAAAAGGGTTAAAAGTCAGAAAGGGTCTGTGCCAATATTTACATAGATTCCGGTAATTCTCTAAGTTTGCTTTCATTCAAGCCAAACTCGCGAGAAAGGGTGTATTTTAATATTTAGGGTTGATTTTGCAGCACGTGTTGTGTAGGGAAAAGGACCAAGAAATGTTGTTCCAAGATGTGAAGGAATTTGGAGATTATTTTTTGACTTTGCCTCTTTCAGCTTATATAAGCTTCATGTTTAGTAATTACGTGATTTAATAAAAGAAAGAAAATAAAGCTATAACGTATTTGAACATACATACATAACGTGTGGTATTGAAAGTGGTATTTCTCTCCACTTTGATTGCGCCAAAAAGTTACAATGTAGTATGCAAAGGCCGAAACAGAGCATCAATAACCCCCACGTGTTCAACTTTAGCCACCCTGTCGCCCGTAATCTAATAATGCGTGCCTAAATAATTAGGTTCCGATCAAGTTTTCCCTTTTTAGATAATCAGCAACGCGCTAAGCTGTGGTCATAACCCCTTAGGCGATGCCCTACCGTTACTGAACGTTATTTAAAATTCGCTCGGTGAAACAGCGAAAAATCCTATAGTAACTGATTGCGTTGGACGCGTTACGTAACAATTTTTTGCGAGAACTAACCTTACCTTATTAGAAGCCTACAGGCACTATTTGAGGTACTTGTATTCTCGAAACTGTGAGTAATCATTGAAGTCAATGCCTTATCCATATTTAAACCTTTAAGTATCTGTCTTGTCATTAAAAAATCACAGAAAAGGCTGTCGTAGTCAACAGATTTTATCCAAAAGAAAAATATTTGAAGTAAACATCTCCTAACGACGAACTAAACATATTTTGAGAACACAAAGTAATTTGTTACAAAATAAAAACTTTCCTCTCATGTTAATTCATTAATATAGGCCGATGTTATCGCGTTGATTGATCGCCTCCATGATTAACTAAATATTAAGATAATTAAGCAATAATGAGATCGCTGTTTTGAATTTTAATAGATGCATTTTCATTATTTCATAATATTTATCACTTACACTAATTAGTTTTAGCTACTTATTGTAATAGATATGAAACGTTTAATTGAATCATTCGTTTCATTCATCATCTCACCAACCACTCTATACTCATCTAATCATTCCTTTCATCTATTCGCTTGCCCTTCAGCACGTTCTTTTCCACGTTCTTCTACTTATTCAGCATTCATTTTTTCTCAGTACGCTTTTTAGCTCTCAACAGCACAACTATATCCCACATAACCTTAATCTATTCCAAATCAATTCCATCACAAATATTCACATCCACAAATATTTATATCACCAGCTGGCCTAATCTTAGAAATTAGTAACCGATTCCAATAAACTTGTGAGGGATCGCAGATAATCGCACTAAATCAATTGAAGACATATTAGTATCTTAGTTCGGTAGACTTTTGTCTTGAAACTTCGATGTCGCTGAACATTAATTTGGAATCGAAGTTAGTTATCCAGTGGGTAACAATGAAAGCCGTTCAACTCGTATAACTTTCAATTAATCATTTCATATTGAGGCGTTTATAATGGATCGTTTTGATGTACCTAAATGTATAAAAGAAACTTGATGAATAAAGCTAATTAATCACTATGTATAAGTACAGCTGTTCCTGGAATGAGCTGGTCTATCGACTCCAGATCCAGCTTACTGTCTTGCCCAATTAAATTTGAGTTCCAAATTACCTTGGTGATGACGGTGAAGACCTAAGTGTATATCTGGATCTCAACTATAGTTGGATATATCCCAAGGTAAGTGGCGAATTATACCTATTATTGAATCTATCAATAAAATAACTATTGATAATTATTATCAATTGGGTCAATATTATTGATAGTGTTTTGGAACAAAGTATACCTACTTGAAAATTATCTTTTTGCGTTATGTAAGATTGGTCCACACCAGGGTTTAAACCTGCGAACGTATCAATACGAACAAGTTCTTCTATTGGGCCATCATGAAAACAATTATCTACTTCACATTTTACGACGTAACTTTAGTTTACGAGGTGTCGATCAAGCCTTCCTCAATCACGTCACGATATGGAATCAACTGATACTTAACACTGTAATCAGAGTTTCTTAACTGGCAAGAAATTCTAAATGACAGTAAAGTGATAAAATACATAAAGTTATAGTACAAGATGGACGCAGAAGGACCATGAATTGATCTCCAAAAGCTCTAGTGAATGCGTATGAAAGGACCAGTTACACATATATGATCTGATGAAGATCCCTTTACTCCGAAGTTTAATCTTTTATTACTGCGTTGGTAGTATTGCTAATTTATTTCAGGCTAGCTGCGCCCCGCGGTGTTACCCGCTACATTTTTTCGGGATAAAAAGTAGCCTATGTGTTAATCCAGGGTGTCAGCTATTTCCATATGAAATTTTATAAAAATCCATTTAGATTTTTTTGTTTCATATTCGTATTGAGCTCTTTCGTTCACTTTCCTTTTAGATAGCAAGAAGTTGAATTTCTTTCGTAGGTTGTTTAGTGTAGTTCTTCTGTGTCTTTCTGTACAGTGTAAATGTCTCATTAAAGCTCGTTTGTATATCACACATCATTATGACTATTAACCATAATAATGGATTGTATTGAGTATTTGACTTAAATGTGAATTATGATTTGAGTAAGCATTTAATATATGTAGTTTTCGACGTTTAATGTCCGAAGGTAAGCAGATAAATATTTTATTAGATGGAGCTGTATGATTGAGGTATACCATTGTACCTGTATTCCCCAAAGAGGTAGGCAGTGGTACGAAATAGTACACTAAAGTTCTGATAAGCGAGTATTCTCATAAAAAATAGGTTTATCGTATTGCCACTGCCACAAAAACTGTTTTATCAGAATGAATACTTAATCTACATGCTTATAGTCAGATAAACTTGTACGAGGATGTCATGTTTAAAATAATTATTGTGATTACAAGACATATTATTATACACATAACATGACGCCTGTTTTTCCCAAAGGCGTAGGTGCATATGTAGTACACCCAAATTTCGTAAGTTATGTTAGAGGTCCCAATGTAATAGGTGGCGAGCCTATTGCCATCAACCAGGCATAAATCCAGACTCCGTGCTGCTACTGAGAATAATCTAATGGAAAAATTCCCAGTAGTATTTTGCTCGACCCGGAATTGTAACCTCTCGCTCAGCAGTCGCAATTATCGACCACTAAATCAACGAGGCAACGGTAATATTAGTGGACATTCTACCGCCACCATACCATATAGGTAATTCAAATTTTCAAATGTAAATATACACCAACTACTAAATAAATAATGTATACAGCTGTGTGTCACATGCCTAACGTGATAGATTGCAAGCCCGTCGCCAAAGGGCACTATTACGTCACTTGAGTGGAACAGTGAACAGCTGTTGATTCCCATACATCCATACATTCGCTTGAATGGGACGTGTTTTTGTATGACAAGTGTGTGATATCACTAGTGTTTAGGTCATTAAATGGGTGGTAGTTTCAATGCGAAAGGGGTATGTTGGGATCGTAGGAGTTCTTTGTGTTAAGGTACACAGGCTTGTCTTACACCCGGTTTTTGAAAGGCCGATGCAGGCTGTCACATTTATGATATTGGTGGGATAACTGGACAAAATGTATGGAATTAACTAAATATCAAGTACGTGCCTATCAAGCTGTGAAATCTTCTGTTAAGTTGAGTTGCTGTAAACATACTTGACAGTTATGTAATACATGTTTTGATAATATTGTCATTAGACTGTCACATTTTACTACAAGATCGCGTACCAACCGCTGTGTTACACTGCTGGAAATTTTACTATTATCATCTGTTAGGTATGTTCAACATACAGCCTAATGCCCACTGTATATTTTATCTATATATTTATGTCCTGTATGTCATTAGAATAAATGCACGTCAGTGCGCCAATAGCTACGAGTGGTTTCAGTTGTGTTCCCAATATTTAACATCATCCTTTCAGAAACCTAAATTAATTAGACAGTGTTGTTTCATTGACGGGGATGTTAGTTGATTTATATATAATATTTTAAACAGCGTTTAAAAAACCAAAAACTTTTTATGGTACAGTTGATGAACAACCTGGTGTCAGAGTTTAAACTGCCTGTAAGTCTCTGACATGGCTTTAGATACCATCAACAAAATCTCTCTGTTCTGCCGGTTTCCTCACGATGTTAACTGGGTGTTACTATATCTGATAGATTATAAGTGTGAGCGCAAACTTTGGTGTAGATAGGTACTCTTTATCCCTAGTGTCGTCCGATGGCACGGGAAATCGACGCGACCGGAGAGAGATCAGGCGCGAGACCAACGTCTTTACATGCTCTCTGAAGCACGAAATACGGGCCCACACAATATATTTTTAGGGTTTTTCATGATTTGAAAAGTATTTCCTGAAGTATGGGTAATTATTTTAAACATACAACATTTTAGATTAAAAACACAATTAAAAAAAAAAGGTATGCAGGATTTTTTTTTAAAGTGGTGACCCTAATTTAACATTATAAACGTTTAAGTTTAGTCGTAATTATAAATATTACTTAGATTCATAAAGATTTGTGCGCAAAAAGATCGGAACTATACCTACCACAAACATAAGCATTGAGTTCCTATAGTTTGAAAGGTAAATAATATAAATAACCTTTAACAAGAATTGCCACAAAAACAGACTTTATCATAATACAAGAGCGTGAAGTTATAATAATTATTTATATCAAAATCAATATGATAATTCAGATTTAAGTTATAATCTGTTGGTTTTTCTTAAACGTGTCTAATTTAAAGTCTTGTCTACTAATTATCATATTGTTTACGTTAATTACGAGAACCAGATCGTGGGTTCAAGGGAAATAACATAAATAAGGCTCTAATTAGGGCGCAACCAAATTTTCCTACGTATTACATAATGATGATGGAACTACGTGTTAATTACAATTTTCTTAAAAAATATAAGTATTCTCAAAAATGTATACATATGTTTACATGCATGAAAAAGTTACAAGTCAGTATACTTAAGTACCTACTGATTTATGAGCATTTTGTTGTTCTGAAACTGCATTAACTGGGCATTAAACGTAACATCTTCAAGTCATGTCTTAAGTAAATAGATTAAAAAAATTATAATAATGACAATGTCAATAGTCAGGTTCGTTAAAATGTGAATATGTGGCTTTAAATGGAAAACTTCTACCTACCTATTTGAGGACTACAGATGTGATTATAATGTGTTGTTATGTTGAAACATTAATTTAAGCATATTGTTATAAAAAATCCTCATCATACCCTAAAAAAAGGACTTTCTTGATAGTGTACAGGGAATCCCCTGTTCTACACAAGCCGCCATCTTCTTAACCTATTTATAGTTGTTTATTTAATATTTACATGATAAGTTCAAGGTGAAATACATAAACGACATTAAACATGACTTCTTCAAAGGTTAAAGGGCATAATATTATAACGTGGCAACAACACGACTTACTTAATATATTCGAAGATTTATTTGATTTACTTTGCTGTGATTACCCTAACGTTTTTGGGGAGAATTCACATGCATGGTTCAAATATAAATAAAATGTTTTTTTATGTAAATATAAATGTCTGACTGATTACCTCGTTGGTCTAGTGAACGCTAAGCGCAACTGCTGAAGATGAAGTCCTGGGTTCGAAACTTGAATCAGGCTGTGTTACTGGGTTTTGCCATTAGGTAATTCTCAGTAGCAGCATGAAGTCTGGATTCGTGTCCAGTTGATAACAATAGGCTCGCCCCCTATTACATTGGGACCAAAAAAAGAATAAAACATAACTGGAGATAGTGGGTCAACTACATATGCACCTCTGCCTACCACTTCGGGGAATACAGGCGTGATGTTATGTATTTATTAGTTCATGCAGTATTTACCATAGTTCAAGTTATTAATATTTAAAAACTCTTAATACCTGTTATCGATTAAGTAATTAACATAATGCTTGACCTTTTAAATTACAATACCAGGTGTCAATATAACTAGTAACTCTTCCGGATATTCAAAAAACAGTTTTTTTTACATAAATCATTGGAGTCGAGGACCAGTATCGCACATCATATGCATTATAATGAGCAAACGTTACGTTACCTACGCCCTCATCATCATCATCATCCACAGCCTTCAATATCCCACTGCTGGGTATAAGCCTCCATCATAATATAGGTACATGCCATCCACCGCGGTCCTGTGCCAATCTAGTCCATATTACGCCTTAACTATGAGTAATATGGAGTCCTAATATTATCTGCGTGTAGTTCAAGTCCCGCTTTCAGTAAATATGCGATTCGCAGATAAAATCTATTCGAGTCTGCAATTGTGTACCTATGTGTGATATTTTCGCCTTTAAAAGCAACCACGACAGAAAATATTCATGGTATACCTACCATGAAATATGAAAAGGCATTTTATTTCAGTAGTATATAATAAATTCAATATATAAAAAGTCATAAATAATTCCACTTTTAATTCACTGCCTTATTAGTCTAGTGGAGCATGAAGCCCTGGGTTCGAATACCGGGTCGGGCAAAGTGTTATTGGGTTTTTCTACTACGTATTTCTCAGTAACAGCACGGATTCTGGATTTGTGCCTGGTTGATCGCACTAGGCTCCCCCTTTATTATATTAGGACCTACAGCATAGCTGGCGAAGTATAGGTGTACTGCACACCTTTGCCTGCCCTTTCGCGGAATACAGGCATAATTTATGTCTATGTTTTTTTAATTCACGAACGAGCAGACAGAGGTCTTACTTTAACCTTCTCTAGTATCACCGCTCATCATAAGTTCGATGAGATAGGCGCGCCTACTGCCATTCAAGCCACACACTAGACAGACTGTTACAACAACACATCTGATAAGTAAAATCAAATTACCATGCTACTCAAAACCCATTTATATTCAGCATATTTCACAGAAATCACAGAAAATATAAATATATTCCGCCTTTGCAATTACCTATTGTAATGTAAGTATGAAAGCTGAAGGCGGACTCAAGAGGGGAGCCAAATTCTTATCCCGACATGTAGATGAAAAGCTTCTTCGCAGAGCTTATTATGTTATACTTTTTTTAATATACCGTTGTATATGGGATGGCAAAGGATTGGCAGTATAATGTCGTGTCTGTTTGGTAAAAGGGTGGTGACGGATTGTACGGCGTAAGGGTCGGATTATAATATAGTTAGGGATTTTTTAAATCTTGTTTCGTGAGTGTGTAACATGCATTATGTGATTTCAGTGAAGTATTTACGTATGTACAAATTTTTTGGCTGGTTTTGAAACATTTGCTTGAATTCATCGATTCCTTTTTCTAATGCAGTAAAAAAAGGAATGTTACTTGTGTGTATTATTTATTCTTTATACAAAAGCGTGCTTGGCGGACTTAACGCCTTGGGCTTTTCTACCAGTCAAACCTTTGGGTAATCAGAGACAGATCGCGTATTAGTTAAATAATTGTAAGACACCATCTAAAGAGCTATGATAGTGTAGGTTACAATCAGCTTTTGTTAAAATCGCGAAAAAATACAATTCTGCCCCTCACCATGAACTCCTAAAGCAGGACCGTTTAAGAGAGACGCCGCTACGTGCTGTATAATGCCATATCTCGCTTCCACAACGTAAACTGTCCTGCTTTAAGAGCTAATGGTAGGGGGCTGTATTCAATATTTGCCTGAAATTATTGCTGATATTTTAACAATGACATCAAAAGTCCCCAAAATATAATTCAATGTTATCAAAAATGTTTAAAATGTAGAACATGAAAATATTCAAATACTTTAGAGCTCCCTTTATTTAAGGGGTTCGTTAATTTCGTGATAAATCTCCGGGGATTACCCTTCGAGGATCACTTATTATGTTTTGTAGGCTGCAGGGAAATGAAGATTGTTCGCTACATAATTACTCAGGTGCCATCGGATGGGTTTATGAGTGGTGTAAAGGATGATTGCCTCGTTGGTCTAGTGGTTGCCAAGCGCGACTGCTGAGCACGAGGTCCTGCATTCGAATCCTGGGTCGGGCAAAGTGTTACTGGGTTTTTCCATTAGGTAATTCTCAGTTGCAGTACGGAGTCTGGGTTTGTGCCCAGTTGATGGCAATAGGCTCGCCCCCTATTACATTGGGACCTAAAACATAACTGGCGAAATGTGGGGGTACTATATGTGCACCTCTGCCTACCTCTTCGGGGAATACAGGCATGATGTTATGTTATGTATGTGTGTATGTGTGAAATATTGTAAGTATGGATGAATGTTTGTTACTCTTTCACGCTCAAACGGCTAGACTGATTTTGATGAAATTTAATATGGAGGCAGCTGACACCTAGACTACTTTTTACCCTAAAAAAAATGTAGCGGGTAACATCGCTGGGCGTAGCTAGTGTGCTATAATATGTTTATAGACTTAAGAGAAGTATCAGCTAAGAAACGTTTGTCATCGAATTATAAGTAAGAGGGTGTATGTTAGCTGATATCCAAGTTACTAACAAATTCATATAAAAATGTGTGTTTTTAGTTGGTCCTTTTACACAGCATGCAAGAAATGAGCGGTTGTTTTTATATAGATACAGTTTATAGTCCACAAAATAATATAGACTGCTTTTCATGCTCGAAAAATGCCTATAATTCGGGAGCAAAACCATGGGCAATAACTTTTTTTTTTAGTTTTAAAGAAACGTCGCCCCACACTAGGAATTTTTTCTGTATCGTAGGTGCGTTTCACAAACATGAAATATTCACATACACTAACACCCAGACTCGGGACAAATATCTGTGGTTCGCACAAAGTTTTTGCCCCGTGCGGGAATCGAACCCGCAACCCTTAGCGCTGCAGTCCAATCGCTTAGCCACTGCGCTAATCAGGTCGTCTAACGTCTAACTGTAGTTGGATATTGTGTTAAATATGGATATAGATATAATATAGAGATTCGCACAGTGTTTGTTGTCTTATTTGCGTAAATGTTAGTTTATCTTATTTTAGCATTAATTTCGTTGAATATTGAAAGTTAAACACAATGTTTACATTCCATGTTTTGTTATTCACAATATTCATACGTTTCAGCGATCTAATTATTATACTATACGTTTAATATTGAATATAGTTGGTTAGATAATATTAGAAATTCAGATTTTGTTCGCGATAAATATGCAAGAATATTGTATTAATTACACTGGTTTTTATCGAGATCGAGTAATATAGGGTTTTGTTTTATCATAATTTGTTCCCTCGCTCATTGCAATATCCTTAAAAAACCAGGTATAAGTATCATCATCAGCCGGAAGACGTCCACTGCTGGACAAAGGCCTCCCCCTTAGAACGCCACAATGAACGAGCTCGCCAATTCCATCCACCGGTTGCCCGCAATTCTGACGATATCGTCGGTCCATCTGGTGGGAGGCCTGCCAACGCTGCGTCTTCCGGTTCGTGGTCGCCACTCGAGAACCTTTCTTCCCCAGCGGTTATCGGTTCTTCGAGCGAGATATAAGTATACCAAATACCAATTGCTTAAAAATTATTATATTATTGTCAGCGGAAAGGCAAAATGTCTAAAGCGCCGCAATGTAAATAAGCTGACAGGTTTTAAGTAATAAAAAATATTGCTAAACATAACATAACGCTTTTATACCCCGAAGGAATAGGCAGAGTTGCACATATAATAGTATATCCACATTTCGCCACTTATAGGTCCCAATGTGATAGGCTCGGCTATTGCTACCAACCGGGCACAAATCTTGACTCCATGCTGCTACTGAGAATTAACTTATCGAAAATACCAGTAACCCTGAATTCGAACCCGGAACCTCATGCTCAGCAGTCGCGCTTAGCGACCACTAGACTGACAAGGCAGTGATCGGTAATAGGCAGGTATATACTATAACTATTACAGGCGCAAATTGATGCTTAAAAAAAAACTGTGTCTGCTACGTATTGTACGTCTTTGGTGAATCGAGCTTTTAAGCTGGGGTCTCACTGAGGCGTGGAGCGGTGCGGAGCGGGGCTGAGCTGTGCAATGGATGAGAGATGTGGATTTCAAGCCATGTTATTGGCGAAACACAGCACAGCTCGTCTCTGCTCTGCTCCGCTTCGCCTCTGTGGAACCGCAGCCTAATCGATCCAAGCTGTACCCACACTAGGACGTACATGTATATATGTATATCACAAAGTCCAAAGGCACAAGTGTGAATCAACGATAACCCTTTTTCTGAAGGCTCTCATATAATATTTGTCTTCCATTTCAAGTTCACTGTCAACTGGAAAAGGGCCTATGCGCCTCTAATTTATGGCTATTTACGTAATACGGTGGTGTAGCTGAGTAAGGGAAAGTTTTGTGTCTCACTCACTTTGGTGGTAAAAGATGGAGACGGCATATGTTATTGTCGAAGCTCATTCTCTGGATAAGTCTTTAAGTACTGTTACGGATGCTTTAGTTGGTAAGTGGGCTTAGTTTTGAGGAATTAAGCGATCAAGGGACATCTTCTTCATTTGAAGGTAGTGAATTTAAGTGAAGAAAGTTATTCATTCCTGAATTGTTTGTCTTATGTTTGAACACTAGACTGCCTCGTTGGTTTAGTGGTCGATAAGCGCGACCGCTGAGCATGAGGTTCTTGGTTCTAATCCCGGGCTGGGCAAAGTGTTTTTGAGTTTCTCCATTTGGTAATTCTCAGTAGCAGCACGGCGTATAGATTTGTGCCCGTTGATGGCAATAGGCTCGTCCCCTATCACATTGGGATTTATAACAGGGCTGGCGAAATGTGGATAGACTATAATGTGCTTTCTGCCTACCGCTTTGGGGAATATAAGCGTGATGTTCTGTTAAGTTTGAGCAGTTATTAGTCACTTTAATATTCAGTGATTTTTATAATAATCAATAAGCTTGAACGTGAAATCTTAAATAACGATCTTTCTGGCGCAGTCAAAAAGTAAAAACCTCATCTCACACCAAATGGCAAGAGAAATCATTACAATCATTTAACCGCGTAAATTGATTTGTTTTACGCAATTTTCAGGTAAGAAATTCGACGCAAAAAGTTCTAGGTACGTCTAGATCTGACAGGCTGACCTAGATCTGGGTCTTTAGCCATAAATAATTCGGTTTCAATGCCGTAGCGTGACACGAAATAAATGACTTATTTTTTATAAAGAAACCGTTTAGCAACGAATTGTAGGCATTGAATTAGTATATAACATGATACATAATTATTGGAAGCAAATTAGTAAATAATTAGCTATATACAAGTTTTTCTTTATATAAAACTTTGTCGTCATGAATTTTTCTTGTATGATAATTGCGAAATACAGGCACGGAATAATCCCATCAAACCAAGACTTTTCCTAGGTATATATACATACATACATAAAGTCACGCCTGTTTCCCTAAGGGGTAGGCAGAGACCACGGATTTCCATTTGCTACGATCCTAGCATACTTCTTTGAAATAGTGGGTTAGTTCTGAAAATATGGGCTTTGTTGGCAGACCATTTGCGTAAAACCCAATCTCTCTACCGTGTGTGGGCGCTAGTGCACATCCCTGATAAATAGTAAAAGACGCGCCTAGTGATACATGGGATGAAAACAGCCCGCTAGGCAAGTGGCAAAACTGTACATAACATCACGCCTGTATTCCCCGAAGGGGTAGGCAGAGGTGCACATACGGTACACCCACATTTCGCCAGTTATGTTTTTAGGTCCCAATGTAATAGGGGGCGAGCCTATTGCCATCAACCGGGCACAAATGCAGACTCCGTGCTGCTACTGAGAATTATCTAACGAAAAAAACCCAGTAACGCTTTGCCGGGCCCGGGATTCGAACCCAGGACCTCGTGCTCAGCAGTCGTGGCAAAACTGTAGATGAATAGAATGGCGAATGTATGGGGTTAACATAATTATATCATATATATATAGATAACGCCGCTACGTGCAGTGTATTGCGGTGTCTCGCCTCCACAATATAAACTGTCCTGCTTTAAGAGTTTGTGGTAAGGAGGCAGCCCTAGGTAGCTAGGTACGTATATAATTAAACTTTAACTATGCCAAACAAACCTTCACGTAATATGCTTAAATAGAGCTGCACAATTTTCTTTTCACGTATTAATACTATACTCTCAAAGATAAAAGTTGTGGGTAGGTACACCAAAAATAACATGGAACTTAACATTGTCTTTGCGGCATCTAGCTAGTACCAGCCCTGTATACCCTAAGAGGATTCAAGCGTGAAGTTATAACAACGTGCATCGCCTAACTAACCAGTTCCCCCAACAAAGCTACATGTGCTAGTCCTCAGTTCTCAACTATCTTGATCGCCAATCTACGGCTAAGCCGCACGGTATTGTCGCTTTCCATGCCATTCCTTTGTCACGCCATCTCGTAACATACGTCGTGGTTATAAGGATGATAATTGCTTGTAGATTTGAACGATGATGGGTGTTTATTGGGACTGTATGATATCAGAATGTAGCTGTTAATTTTTTTGCCATACAAGCAGAAGAAGAATCTTTATGAACATCTTACAAGGAACAAGCGTTGTTTTTATAGTTTGCTCTCTACTATATCTTCTCCTTACATAAACAATTTACAGTTAAATATTGTCTATTGTTTATTTATTGTGCATTTATTAAATAATACCTGTCATCCTCGTTTGCATGTCAGAATATTGATGTCAAAAGACTTAAAAGGTGAACTTAAAAGATTTATCATCGTTTATAAGCAGGAGGGGAAGATACATTTTTTTTTTAAAGACGTCGCCCCACACTTGCAATTTCTCCTGTGTCGTGGGTGCGTTTCACAAACACGAAATATCACATACACAAACACCCAGATGTGGGACAAAGTTTTGCCCCGTGCGGGGATCGAACCCGCAACCCTTAGCGCAGCAGTCCAATCACTTAGCCACTGCGCCAATCAGGTCGTCAATGTCCTAACATGTACTCCTACTCATCAATTTTTAAGACCAATAAAAAAAGTAATGAATAAATATAAATTCAATTTTAAAATTACCGTATCTTGGATTCTACTGTCAATACAATAGGTAATTAATTTCTAAAATAATATATTTTGATAACAAGAACAGCAGTTCTTCAAATAATCACGAGTGCTCAAACCCTTCTACGAATAGTTCTCATATCATAAAACAAATACTCTACGTGAAACTTTAATTTAAGCTATTTGCAAGATGTATGCTTGTACACCCACGCTCCAGACGAATTTCTGACGATGAATAACTTAATATGTATAATTACAAAAAACATGGAGAGACAATATTGTTTGAAATTCAAACAATAAACATTAAAATACAAAAACATATTATAAGGTTAACATTGCATTTCTAATACTTTTAAGAAATACACAAATGCGTTAAGTGATATTCTCAGTAGTAGCACGGAGTCTGGATTTGTGCCCGGTTAATGGCAATAGGCTAGCCCCCTATTACATTGGGACCTAAAAACATAACTGGCGAAATGTGGGTGTACTATATGTTCACCTCTGCCTACCCCTTCGGGGAAAACAGGCATGATGTTATGTTTTTTTTGTTACACAAATGCAGACTGAAAGAAACTGCTTAGTTTAAAGAGCCTAACTTTTATATAAATTCTTATAAATGTATATACCTATGTTGCTGTAGACTATACTACAATATTATAGATATACATTAACCGTAGCATTTACTCTCAACACGCTGCAATAAGAGTTAAAGAATTACGTTCTCCGAATGTACTGCGCTATTTAAGTGGGCTAAAAGAATACTAAGAAAGAAATATCACTGAATTCACGATTTCTGAGTATGGATGTATGTACATATGTTATCTTTAAAGAAGTAGATAGAGATGTAACCAGAATTGCAAAATTAAGTCATATAAAATAATAATGTTCTCCGGACCGAATTTCGGTCACGGCGACCTATCTCGGAGCGGAGACTAGTCGACTACGCAGGAGATATTATAGTGCACAAGTATGCGTGCAAACATATGTGCACTCTCTACCTGAATCAACATAAATTACAATTGCTTCTAGAAAATAGTACCTATACGTAGTATATTTCTATTCGTCTAGGTATTCGGCTGTCATCGATAAATTCCGACCAACTCGCGTCGAAGCTCAAATCACGCTTCTGTACCTGTATTTCCCCGTAAATAACTTATGATTTTACATGTATAATAACAATACTTATCCTAATATTATTTTCAAGTTTTTGTTCTGGTGTATAAAGCTCTATAAGGAACTTTTCAAAGCCCACTTTAAAGAGGAAGAGAGTCTCTTACATTCTGTGGGTGTGACATGTTTGTTATACCCCAACGTCTTATACGAAGAACCTGACGTACTGATTTGCGGTGGCTAAGCAATTAGACTGCTGCGCTAAGGGTTGATCACGCATGGGACAAAAATTGTGCGATCTACAGATGTTTGTGCCGAGTCTAGGTGTTTGTGTGTGATATTTCATGTCTGTGAAACGCACCCACTATATACGAGAAAAACCGAGAGTGGAGCGAAGTCTTTAAAAAAAATCCACCAGAAAATCCTTATACATCAAACTTTAATCCTCTCGTAATACTACTGCGATCGCAACCACAAATTCGTCAATACAACAAGGCTCGGTTCTAAAAGAAAAAAAAATAGTCATAGTTATAGGGTGTTTCATGTAGGCTAGCATAGGGCACTTATAATCAAGTCTTTTAGTTCAAAAATATATTTTCTATGGAGAAGAACCAGCAAGAAATTCCATAGCGAGTCTATTTGAAATAGTAGATTATTTAACCTTTCTGATTTACCAGTATTTAAATTCTAGCATATATTTTTACATAGACCAGTAAATTGCTCTCTAACAAGGCCATTTACTTCAATTCCCAACGTAGACCTAACATATATATACCTATTTCCCATTACTAGACTAAGTACTATGCGGTCTATGCGGTGTGTTACTATAAACAAGTGTTAAAGTAGAGACCCACCTTTAAATATTTTTTTTTCTTAAAAAAAAAACGTCGCCTCGCACTAGGAATTTCTCCTGTGTCGTGGGTGTGTTTCACAAACATGAAATATCACATACACTAACACCCAGACTCGGGACAAATATCTGTGGTTCGCACAAAGTTTTGCCCCGTGCAGGAATCGAACGCGCAACCCTTAGCGCAGCAGTCCAATCACTTAGTCACTGCGCTAATCAGGTCGTCCTATATAATTCATGTATTAACACGATCTTTAAAACGAAATCAAACTCAAATTGTAGTCTTATCCATAATTAACTATCTGTTTTCTGTTGGAGCGAAAAGACTTTTTGCTTGAATGACAATTCATTCGGTTCCGGAACCAAAAAAAATCATTAAAAACACAATAGAGGTCATTATTTTTTTGTGGCAACAGTTAGGTATCTACAGTTAAAAAATAGAGTTGAATAACATTTATAGTTTCTTTGATTAATTTGCGTAAAAAATGTATTGAATGTGCTTGTACAATTAATTAATATCCATATCAGATGATATACTAAGACCTTTCAAAACTAAAAAATAAATAATTACCAGTTAACAATATTAAAAGTTGTTTTAATTACTATTTTGCGGTCTATAATTTTAATTAGCACGTCAATCATAATTTGAAATAATTGCTCGTTTCTTCTCTCTTTATTTATATTTTTATTATATTATAAAACATAAAAACGATAGCAAGTCTTCGTTCGCGGACAATCGTAGTTATGTATAAAGTAAGTATGTTCATCAATTTAATTTTGTAGTAAATATTGCTGTTATCATATTCAAAAGACAGTCAGTCATTATTTACACCTAAATTAATTAATAACTGATAGATTTTCCAGACCTTAAATATGGATTAAAAATTAGAACACCCTGTATATTGCTAAAAGTATAAGTATCAATAAAACTATCACATAAAACTTACTTGAATAACAATTTGGTATCCCACAAAATTAAATCAAAACCATTCACAAGTTCACACAAAAATATTCATTCACAATAACCAACGAAACCGCCACCATCCACTAAGTACCTCTAGAATATCACTAATGCACTATCCTTTCACAGTGTCAAAATTCGTTCGACTATGCACTGAAAATCGTAATTTTCTTTTGTCGCGAAAACGGGTTTCGTGCTCGGATCGCTCGAGTTCGGGGAGACGCGACGTGTGGCGCGGCGGGCCGCCCGATGGGAACTGAGGTCCGTAGCGAGCAATACCTGCAGCGACACGCACACAAATGCATTCCACGCATACACAAAAGCTCCTACAACTTGCGCTTTAAAGCTCTGTCTCCACGTGCCGATCTTTTTTTTTTTGTTTTTTCTCCTTTTTTGTTAAACATTCGACACGTCGGTGGCTGTAAAAAAACTCGAGTTTTTGTGGTGCTTCCGTAAAGTGGTTTATGGGGTCTTAATTTTGCGGAAGATTGAGATGTCCTCTTTTCGTGACGTGTGACTGCGTGTTAGTTTTTTTTAAGGTTTACTCTGAATATAGGGATGTTCGTGTCAGCTTAAATTTGTAATTTATGTTTTGTTTGGTTTTGACATGTGTTGAGGAGTAAGCGATGATCTTTGGACCACATTTTGCCTGATTTTATTAATTGTGAAATAATACATGTACCTATGTGTACAAAAATATAGGCAGCATTTTTTTTAAACGTTGTTTGATTCGCGCTCGTCCTATTATTCACAGTATCGTGGGACCTCACATCCAATTATGGTATAACTGTTTTTTTGTAGGCTGATAAAGACTCTGCGAAAATTTTTGTTATCCTAAAAAAATGACGTATTGAATATTTTTCTTATAGATATAATATGTTTGGTTAGTTTTGTTATGAGTGCCAATGTAGGCGGAACGAGCATAATGCCAAATTAGAGCAAATCGGCAAATCCGGACTCAGCACTGCTACTGGGAATTACTTAATGGAAAAACCCACTAAAACTTTTCCCGAGTCAAAAAGAGGACCTAAAGAGTCTTCACGCTTAAGAGACGCGCGACCGATAGACCAAACAGATTCTCATATATTTTTTTTTATAATAGTCACACTATATTCGTGAACACAGTTGACTTGTGTTCCCCCGGCCCCGCTGGCCTCTCGTCCACAAACATGCAACACTGCATCATTACATATAAAGCAAACATTGGCGACAAACATTATTATAGCCGAGACTTGTTTCCTCAATATTTGTTCAGTCAAGTGGATGTCTGTTACGTTTGTCGGTTGATTTCTGCCTCTTGACCCACTGAGGGTCTGAGATTTTTTTTAGTTGGTCTTTTAAAGTTTTTCTGTTTGATGTCGGTTGTTATATAGAAGTGTTTCCTGATCAACGTAACAGATGTTTTTGATAGAAAGCACTGAATTTTTCCTAAATTTTTTTGTATAAGGTTTTTTTTCGTAGCCTATTTTGTTTTCCACTACTGGGCAAAGGCTTTCTTCCTCCAAACCACTGTCCTATCCAAGGTATAATAAGGTAATTATTAATATATATATACATGTAAATTGAAAATGCAATCATCTATACTCCGCTGGTATCCATACAAGGTCATACTCATAATTTACTGAGTTCTAATATGCCTTTTATCGATCCATATGATACCAATGTTCATTGTGGCGTTCTAAGGGGAGGCCTTTGTTCAACAGTGGACGTCTTCCTGCTGATGACTATGATGATACCAATGACCATACTCAACATACAATAATTGCCTTCGACTCTGCTGTAACACATAACATCCAACCCACGATTGGCTTTAATTTTTTCTGTAAAACATTACATAATCTAGTAATTTTATTTCGAAGAACTGACCACGTTGAAATAGCACTATACGAGTAGCCCGCAATAGTATAATTTTGCAAACCCCATAAGCAAAGTAACATACAGCAATAACATGATGATATAAATAACCTGAAACCTGGGTAGGTGTCGCTTACAGAGCTTTATGTTCGTTAAAAGTTTTGTTAATTATCGTTCAGGATGCTGCATTGAACGGTCCTATGGGATGTTGAATTTATTGCGGATGAGAGGCAGATGTGTCATTACGTATACAGCTGAGAGCAAAGAGATGTAGGATCAATGGAGTGTTTTGTTTTGAGCATTTTGTTGGCTTCATTCATTCCTACAGTCATGTTTTTATTGCCTGAAGAGGAAAGCTGTGGTGTTGTCCTTTTGTGTCAATACACACACATTTTGCCACTCAACATAAGTCCCATGTGATTGGTGATGGGCATAAATTATTAATTTATCAAGCACCATATAATCATTTACTGGTGGATTTTGCGTCTTACGGCTTTATGGCTTTGTTGGGATATGTAGACTAATCCGTATATAGACAACTGCATGTAATTTATTATTTCTTTAATGTTAACCATGATTACTAAATTAAAGCTGTAATCTTTCAATGGTAAAAGAGACCTGCTGTCTATAACGTGGGAGTGAGCTTATAGTAAACTTCTGCCTAGCCTATTTGAATAAAGGTACTATTTTTAAAACACATCCAGTTAAACAAATACAGTGAATATTTAAATGCCAAAAAAATATTGTAAAAGCTTTTTAAAAGTTATTCCCATTTCATTTAGTATTCGTATATTTTTTCAGAAATTGCATCCATATTCAAAGATTTTATTAACTACCTCTTCTTGGATTCACTGTTGATTGGCGCCACTTCTTTTTTTAATAATGTTTTTATTCCGTGTTGTATTGCAAATTAAAGCTTGTTGCACAACATTGGAGTTTTGAAAAAGCGTGTCAAGAAATTATTGGCAGTAATAACTGTTGCCAGGCTTATAACTTCTTACTAGTGCTACAATGTGTTTTAAGTAAGTTGACGACCTGATTAGCGCAGTGGCTAAGCGATTGGACTGCTGCGCTTAGGGTTGCGGGTTCGATTCCCGCACGGGGCAAAACTTTGTGCGAACCACAGATGTTTGTCCCGAGTCTGGGTGTTTGTGTTTGTGATATTTCATGTTTGTGAAACGCAACCAAGATACAGGAGAAATTCCTAGTGTGGGGCGACGTTTTTTAAATTAAAAAAAAAAAAAAAAACTTCGTAAGTATATTGACATCTCTATTCTTTAATATGCAAACGACAGTGACAAAAATAATTTTACCAGTTCAGTAAACATTTGTCAGATAACATCTCCCATGTCGTCTGGCAACGTTTGCAACACTTGTCTTACTTCACCTTGAGAGTCAAAAAAGCAATGATTTTGATGAAGGAAACAGACTTATTTTCAATCCATCCATAAGGGCTACTTATTTTCATTACTATTGCTTAGTATAGCCCTGACATTCCAAATCATTGCAGTGTCATTGCAATTATCTTAGTTTCCTCCTTCCTCTGTTCTTTGTTTTCTTTCATATCTCTATGAACTCACCTCACCAACTCCCCTTATGTTTCCATCACAGTTTTCTGTTTATTATTGTCAGTGCAAACATTGATCTTGTTCAATATTACTATGTAAAGAGTAGCTAGCAGCAAACTCACAGACCGTTAACTTTAGTACACAGTTGTTACAGAATATTATGCTATTCATGAACCATTTGTAAATGTCGTTGATTTTTCACGTGGCGACTATATCCACGTGTATGCTTCTTCTGTTTTGGTAAGATTCTCTTAGACATTTTTCGAGCTTAGATATACATTTTCGTAGAAAAGAGAAATAGGAAATGAAGTAACAATTATGTTCTCCTGACTGAATTTTGGTTTCGACGTCTTTGGCCTCAAAGTCAGTCAGTTGGTCACTCATTAAAAAAATGTCTGCATTAAACATTAAACTGTCAATCAGGTCGAAAAAAATCCAGATTCGATCAATAGGTATCTAAAGGGATTATGCTCGTAATTGTTAAATGCTGGTCCTCTTCATTAGAACTTATTCCATTGCCTTTGATAATAGAGTAGTGACCACACTTGAAATAAATGAACTCATTACATAAATAAACTTCATGAAACAATGCCGCCCAATAAACTGTAGAACAAGTACATTTTAATTATAACACAATCGAAATATTAATAATATTGAAATTGCTCTTGATGTCCATAATTTAAACGTAATTGTCTGACCAAAAGGTACTTACTAGTGTATCGATTGCGGGGTTTAATTTGTCCTATTTTTGTAAAGGTTTTGGTTAATCTTGTTATGTTACATTGGGCCTTGTGGCATACCCTGGGGGAAGCCTACGTCCAGCAGTGGACTATATAATAGGATGATGTGTTGATGGAGATTAAGAGGAGTTATTTTAGTGCACTCTTAGCACAGACTCATTATCAGGTCCAATAAGAGAAGCAAGATTAATAATTACTCATATGTATAATGTAGGTTGCAGGCAGACAAAGAATGCGATTCCGGCGGCTTCGAAAAAGTTTGCCCGCAACCTCACCAAAT
This sequence comes from Abrostola triplasia, assembly GCA_946251915.1. Lineage (NCBI taxonomy): Eukaryota > Metazoa > Arthropoda > Insecta > Lepidoptera > Noctuidae > Abrostola > Abrostola triplasia. The sequence continues at coordinate 998,287 of OX276438.1, forward strand.
TAAACAGGGACAGAATCCGTAAAGTACTGGGTACAATTACAGGACACTGCCCCCTAAACAAACACCTGTTCACAATAGGTGTGACGAACAGCCCCCTATGCAGAGGCTGCATGGAGGCAGAAGAAACGCCACATCACGTGCTCCTAGAGTGCAGCAGTGTGGCCGATCAACGGGCCCGAATCCTCCAAGGTCCAGCATCACTACCGGAGGCTTGTAGCGACCTGAAAAGGCTGCTCGCCTTCTGGGATGATCTAGGATGGTTGGAGTAAAAAGAAGAAATTTACATCACGCACAATGGCCCACTAAAAGAGGCTAAGTGCGGAAAATGCCCAGCAAAACCAAACCAAACCATGTATAATGTAATGTAAAATTAAAACATTATTATACAACAACTGTTTAGTGATGATTATATCCGTAGCACAAAAAGATTGGTGAACAATAAGGCATTAAGTCCGCCTTATACATCTTTTTTTTGTATAAAGAATAAATAAATAAACAATATAATATTATAGGGAGTATAATAATTAAAGGTAAACAAGAATTCCTTTTAACTAAACTACCTCTGAAGAAATGGACAAATAAATCAGAGATTTTCTCATCTAACGACTTCTTAGAAATCCAAACAAAAACGACATGTGTAACAACAATCACAAAAACATTACTGATTACGATGACCGAGTTACTATGTCACGGTAATTACTATCTCGGGCCCCGTAATTTACCGAAACTCATTTCTCACGCTATAAAATTCAGTCCACAGTAAAATCAAGACAAATAACATGCTAGGCAATAATTATAGTATGCTGTAGGCTGCGGCTTCATTACATTCAATTTGTTGCGAGCTCCCTAACGTGTGAGATATTACGCAACCTGATTTAATTTATCAAGTTAACAATACTGTGTTAAAGAGTTTGTATACTAGGCTGGCTGGAAGTGTAAAGGTAGATTTGAATTTGATTTCGGATAACGCGGGATTTTATGAAACTGGTTTTACTTTAACAAGGTCACTGTTTCATGATTTATATCATCATAACTCTTGAAGAAAGTGTATAGGGGCTTTTGACAAACCGCTAGACGAAATTCTAAGTAGCAGGCACGGGGTCTGGATTTGTGCCCGGTTGATGGCAATAGGTTCACCCCCTATTACATTGGGACCTATAACATAACTGGCGAAATCAGGGTGTACCTTGATGAGGTTATGTGAGTCAAATTATTGGGTCTAAAGCGACCTTGTTACCAAGGTCTACTGTTCGTATAGTAACGAAATCCTGTAAATCTCTCTAAAAAAATGCTTATAATGTTTGAGACAGTTTTTTCTTTTGTATTTCCAGTTGATTTCTAGCTTTCACTAGAGACATTAATGTGTATAATTCTCATTATAAGACTCATTATGCCTTATTCTACTATTATCAAAGTTTAAAATTCTCTTCTCGAATCATAAAGATGTGAAGATGCGACTGCTTTACGAATCAATGTGTAATGTCCATTACTGGATGATTGTTCAATTCCAAACATATTTTTTGCTTATTTATTCTGACTTATTGCTACTGATTGTACGATTGGTAGTAGATACATATTATTATCATTTTCTATTTTAATGGTCATTAGTTTGTGGGCTTCCAAAGTTCGTAAGTTAAACGTCTTAGATTTCAATGAATACGGTAATTGAAACTTCCATCTGATTCTAATAACTGTTTGTCTAGTAATTTCATAAAAAACCATAATGCTTTATTTCATGGTCATGTATTTTGTGATGATAATTATGTATAGTACCAGCTAAAACATTTTGTAATGAGTTAAATGGTTAATGCATAAGGTCATGATAAACGTTCATGTATAAAACAACATGAACGCAAAGATTTCCTGCCTACAATACCAATCCATCCACTCAACTCTACGCAATATTCAGAAAATAACAGAACATAGCACTTCCATCATCCGAATACGAAGAACAATTTGGCCAAATCCATATGAAATAGTAAGCGTTTTAGCCGGCAATACTTCGCCGAGATCTACGAAAAAAATAATGTTGATTGAGGACCTGAAAGCCGAAATATCTGGCGCTATCTGGCCAATCTCATGCGGCAGTAATAGAAAAGTTTCAGCTCGATATTTACACTTAGTCAATGAAGTAGGTGATGGAGGTTAAGTTAGAAGCGATTGGCTTTGAGTGTGTAGTTTGTATTCTTTATCCGGCTTAGTTCTGGTTCTAGAAAATTCAAGAATTGTTAGCACGCTGAACTTTTTTCATCAGATTGATGACCTACATGAAGCCAATATTATGTAAATACCTATTAATTCTTTATCAATTTAGATTTAAGCCTAGCATGGCAACATGCAAAAAAGATACAAAAAGTCATATTATGTAATTAGTTTATTCTTAAAGGTCCAGACTTAAGCAATTTTTGTTTGAGTTTTTTGATTTGACGATTTATTAAACTTTTGGTCACGAACGACCATGTAGATTTTAGTAGTATCTGATCATGTTTTCTTTTTGCATTTCATTGAACAAATAACCTTACTATGTTTTGTATTCGCCTCTGAAGATACTATCACAATTAGGTAGCAAAGTTTCCAATGAGCCCTTCGAGTCGCTCACAACTTGTACCACCAACAGAATAGGTATGACCGGTGAAAGCAGAATGCCCGGCTCGAGGCGATCTATCAACGTCTATAAAAACTTAACGTAATCGATGACTAAACGACATCGAGAACATTCGACAATGGATCAAAGTTCAAAGTTAAATGGTAACGTACACTTATGTTGGTATATAAGCTAGAAGCTTTGAAGTTAAGGATTGGGGTTATGTAATGTCCTAGACTAGACGGAGATAGGTAAAACGAAAAAAAAGAGTCATTGTCCTATTGACACTAAAGGATTTGAAATTTTTGAGACGCTACAGTACCTGAAGAAATTAAAGAGTAGCAGCAGGTTACCATCATCATTAGTCGGAAGACGTCCACAGTTGAACAAAGGTCTTAAAAAGAGGTCCCCATCATAATCTCCACGCTTGGCAAGCGGCTTCGGTACGCAGTCCTAAGTAGTAAAGTTATAAGAGTTGCTGCTGCCCATCTTGCAGATTTCCCTTAGTCGCTTTCTAAGACACCTAACGGAACGCAATGGGGAGCGCCTGCATCAGCATGAAATGTGAAAGGTGCCTTTCTAGGCCAGCACCCCACGGGTAAGTAGAGTAGGATACAAGTATCTACCACCTGTTAGGATATAGCTAGGTGTGTGTTATTGGGTAAGTCCATGAAGGCCTTAAAATGGACCTTCTCCATGAACTCCTATGTTTTAAACCTGTAAAATTGTTTTTTTCTAAAAGGTAGATAATTTGAAATTTTCTACCAGTAAAACGTTATCTTGGGGACACTGTTTTAAGAATTTGAATAATTAATTTCGTGCGCCTGAATGCTAAATCAACGTTTATTTATGACTTGTTTAGCTCATATTTTTGAGTGCGTTTTCTTATCAAAAAGCCTTATCATTTTCTAAACATTATAATATAACACACGAATTTTGTATGATGTCTTCCTTTATTTAAGTTACCAATTTGCTTCCGTTTATTGCATAGATATCCATTTTGATTAATTATTATGATAATCAGAGGTCTCTGCCTATCCCTCTGAGACATAGGCATGACTTTATGTGTGTATTATGATAAAACCAGCTGTGACTGCCTCATTGGTCTAGTGGTCGCTAAGCATGACTACTAAGCATCAGTTCCTGGTTTTTAATCCCGGGTCAGGCAAAGATTTATTGGGTTTTTCCCTTAGCTGATTCTCGATTGCAACACGGAATCAGAATGCGTGCCCAGTTGATGGAAATTGGCTCGCCCCTATTAAATTAGTACCTATAACAAAACAGGTAAAATTTGATTACTTTACTCTCTGCCTACACCTTCGGGGAATACAGGCGTTAAGTTATGATCCAGCGTTTTGGATCAGATAGATTATAAACTTGGTATATTAAACGTCCACCCGCCATACGCAAGGAATATTGAAACAACAACAATGATTTGACAAAAACAATTTACCAAAATTAATTAACTTACAAAATTCCGATGTGTGAGGCAACCTTTAACTTCAACAAATTTAATTTCGTCAACGCCGAACAAATTCCCTCAGAGTTATCAAAATACCTAATCAAAACGCGTGGATCCCAAGTTTGCTCTAATTTCATATTTTAATGATAATTGTTGTCTCTTAAACAATTTTAGGAAGTTACTATTTTGAATTTTGAATGTTTCTGGAGTAGATAATTAATTTTATGTTCTACAAATAGGGCTAATGACCGTCTGTGTAAAGTGTGTAGTAATGGGAATATTGATGGTTTTTGTGAATCTAGTGTTCCTAAGGTATACAGATTTTTAAGAATGTTTTAAATAACGTATGAATAAAGACACAGCAGTTTTGAGTCGTAAATAAATAGCGAACAAGCTTAGGCATAATAAAGAGGTAGTTATAGGTAGTTTATATGCTACTAGCTGTTGCCCGCGACTTCGTCTGCGTGGATTTTGGATTTATATGCTATAAAGAATAAAATAGCGCTTCCTTTACATAAAAACAACTGGTTGCAATTCTTTTTTTTAATAGCCAGATAATTTATATCAGTGGAATAAAAACATTTTGACCTTTTTCATTCATCTACTGTGAAAATGTAAAATTTATCCTATAAATATAATTCATCTGACGACTCAAAAATTGGTCCATAATCTCATATAAACAGCCCACACGTCACTTTAAAATTCATGACACAAAACAAAAAAGAAGCCATACAATCACGCCGAAGCGTAGCGGGACGAACAGTTAATAAAGTATTTCAGCTGAATCTTCTTAATCTCAGTGACGGGCGGGCCGGAAATTAAAATATTCATAGCTCAAAGGCTTTGTGAATATAAATAATATCTGTGTTTTGGCCTCACGGTGTCGATATAAAACATTTCGTGATTTCGTTTGGCCGTCAACATTGTGGGAGTTTTTGGAATGGAGCTGGGGAAGAAATATGGTAAGTTTAGGAAGGTCTGAGTAGTGATCAGGGTAAGAACATTTATTTTTATGTAGCCTGTTCGGTGTCCCACTGCTGGTCAGAAGCCTTCCCATTATTCCTCCACAATACCCTGTCCAATGCCATTTTAGGCCATGTCTTACCCGCAAAGATGTCCAAATTATTACTTAAAGATATTTATACCTAACATTTAATGAGTTTCTAAATGCATGTTTGAATTTGGGTCATAGAATAGTAGGTTTCATTTTCATAGGATTTTGTAAACATAAAAAATAGCAGATTGTCTTCAACACAGAGCAGAAATTTGTACACTATACAAAGCCGAAGAATGTCGAAGCGGGCACTTAAAGACAGTCGAAGCTGGATCAGATTGCCACAGAGTTGAACTGAATGGCACTTAAAGGAAGATACAGCAAGCAGTGGCATGTCAAAGATTGTGAAGGACGATGATGTCATTAAAACGACTCTACTGATAACAACGTAGCTCCACTCTTCACTGAGAATAGAAAACATTCCAGCGATGACTCCAACATCATCACTCCACAAACTCTTTCCTACAAATTAGGTTGGTAAACGTAAATGTTGAGATAACTGAATTATATTAGGCACAATTTCACTGTTAAACTTTTACGAGCTTCCTCGACGTCTAATTACTAAGGTTTATCAGCGTTGGCTTCGAGAGAATTATATTTTTTTTTGTGGCATAATAAACACCGACCTTGGTCCGTTTTTAACGCGTAAATAAAATAATTACGGCGCCCCGTTTTTAGATGTTGAGCTTTAGCAGGCAGTCTAGTGAATTTTAGATATTTTCACTCACTGGGTACTAGTTACTATTTTGGCGCTCGTTCACCTTGTTCCATTAGAGGATACATATTTAAAGGTTACTCGTGTACTCTTATGCTTAAATAATGGCACCAGTAGATATAGTATTAAATTATGAATGACTGATAAGCATAAGGGGGTTGGGCAGTGTTACTGGATTTCTCCATTAGGTAATTCTCAGTAGCAGCACGGAGTCTGGATTTGGGCCCGGTTGGGCAATAGGCTCAGTTCCTATTACATTGGGAACTATATCATGGTGTACTACAGTACACCGACATTTCTCCAGTTTGTTATAGCTCCTCTGCCTACTCGTTCTAAGAATACATGCGTGATATCATTAGCCCACACAGTACACATTATGCAGTCTTTGACGATAAAGTAGGAAATTGATTTGCATTTAACCATAATATTCTACCATTTTAAGACAAGACAGTGTGACAATAAATATAAACGATGATATTCAGTATTCGAGAAAGAAATGCTTATTCACACAAGTTCACGATTCCGTGCAAAATGGTCACATTATCATGCTTCGAACACTTCATCGTGTGGGTACTTTTGTTTTATATTATCGGAGTAAAGAGTAGCGCAGCTGCTTAGCATCGGTTTTTAGGGTTCCTTTCTCAATGCCAGCAAATAAGTTATTTAGTATTTGTGAGAGTTTCGTAGCTAATGAAAAACATATTTTTCCTTCACTTTTTTATAACGTTGTCCCACAGCAGGATTTTCTCCTGTGTCGCAACTGCACGAATATGAAATGTATCTTTTTCATCACAACTATCTATGGATCCACTCAATTTTTGGGCTGCGTGGAAACCGAATCCACGACCCTTAGCGCAGCAGTCCAATAGCTTAGCCACGGCAATTAGGTCGTTATTCAAGTAGGTATCTATTTTTCGGAGCATAATGAATTTGGCAAAATAATTGGCATTAACTCGATCATTATAGCTACAATCCGAGGTCCTGGGTTCGAATCCCGGGTCGGGCAAAGTGTTATTGGGTTTTTCCATTAGGTAATTCTCAGTGGCAGCATGGAGTCCAGGTTTGTGCCCAGTTGATGGCAATAGGCTCGCCCCCTATTACATTGGGACGTAAAAACATAACTGGCGAAATGTGGGTGTAGGTACTATATGTGCACCTCTGCCTACCCCTTCGGGGAATACAGGCGTGATGTTATGTTATATTATGCTTTATAACTACTACTAACTGGTATAAATGACTGGGCCTGGACAAAAAAGCTGTTGAACACTCGACAGTACACTGCCCTGAAACTGAAAACCCGAAATTAGATCCACATAAACTTGAGCGTTCGAGGTACTGACAATAGCAAAATTCCCAGCCAAAACAAACACAAATTAAATCCAACGGGTATTAATATCGTCAATTTGTAATCCTTCATTCATTCAGATCAGCATTAACATGTCCAAATTCGGATCAGCAGAAGAAACTTTTCATCCGCCTTATGATCTGATGACAAATGTACAGTCAGCACTTTTATAAGATCTCAAAAGACAAATCCCATTTTGAAAACTTGAGTTCACGAGTTCTCGGATTCAACTTATTATTGAACGGTGACACCGTCTCTCTCTAACTGATTGTAATAAAGAGGGACGTAAACAGTGATATTGTAAAGTGGATTGTGCAAGAATAGTTTAAGTGAAGCAAAGGCGATTTAGCGAATCCTTAATTTGATAGAAGTTTTGGATTTCCATTGATTTCGTTTATCCGGATTTCTTGGAATGCGATTTTTAAATAGAAAATTACTATACTAGAGCAGCGACACGATAGCTCAATTAGCACTGCGCCACGGATCGTCGAAGGTTATCATTTTATAAGTTCCTTTATCAATTAAGATTACTATACTAATTATTTAAACGAAGTCTAACTAATCCTGTCTAGAACCATTAGGCAGTTTTTAAAATAATAATTATAAAACAATTTTTTTTTAAATTATTTTGGAAATGGAATTGGTTAATGATGGAAATGGAAAGGTTTATTATTTTTATTTTAGAAAATGGAAGGCAATCCCAATGTTGTATACGAAAAAGTTCATCAGATGATTATTAAGTATGTTTTCACATGAAACTTTATACTCTCAATTCATTGTAATAAAACTACCTACCAACAAGAAAATGACACGCCGACCCAATCGCCAATTACAAAGTCGACGCAAATACAAAGCTAAGCTATCCGACACTCCGGGGTCTCTCCAAACATAGTTTCCAATATTTACTTAGGGTCCAAAGAATTTGTAGGAACTTGGCCAGTCGATCCTCTACTGCGATACGTCACACATTCGTTTATCTGTGCAAACACAGGCTAAGTGGGTAGTATTTGATGATAGTACCATGTTACGGATCTTAAGTCATTTTGAGAGAGAGTTGGAGTACGGAAAATTTTAGGAAGCTTTGTTGAATTTTTTTTTTTTGGCATTTTATTTTGGAGTTTTTAACAGACTTATTGCCATTTGTATGCTGAATAGATGGATGGTACTGGTGCTGAGCCTAAGGCATGTATTTTAATCTCAAATAGAGTATAGTAGTAAGCAAAAATCACTTCATTAAAGATTATTTTTCTGTTTATTTTATTTGGGTTCTATTGTACTGCCGCGTCGGTCTAGTAGTCGCAAAGCGTGACTGCTGAGCATTAGGTCCCGGGTTTGAGTCTTAGGTCAGTTAAAATGTTATTGGCTTTTTCCATTATCTTAATCTCAGTTGCAGCGTGGAGTATGGATTTGTTTCCGGTAGATGGCAATAGACTCTCCCCCTATTAAATTAGGAACTATAACAACGGGCAAAATGTGGGGTTACTAAATTATGTGAACCTCTACCTACCTTTTCAGGGAATACAGCCGTGATGTTATGTTTACGTTATGTGTACTGTACTGTACCGCCTTCACATTAAGCAATGGATAATGCAAAATAGCGACGTGTTAGTTGAAACAACCGAATCGACCAGCCATACGATAAAAATGGCGGTTTAAAAGTTAATCAAACAAACTGTAGCCAATAACAATTCGAACACCGTATTCGATATTACAAAACGCATTCTAATTACAAATAAAAAACAAATTCGTTGGCTGAAAAAAAAGTGAAAATATTATTTTCGCTGGCAGGTAACACAAACGGCCAGTATCAATTTGCTTATCGCGAATCAATCAGTTGGTTGTTCAATAAACATAGAGTTTTTCAATTGAAAAGCGGCACCTCTATTATTTATGTTAGCTGAATGTACTTTTTGCAGATTATTGTTTGTGGGTAAATATGGTATTTGTACATACATACATAAAGTAACCTCTATTTCCCTGAGGGGTAGGCAGAGACCACGGATTTCCATTCGTTACGATCCTGGCATAATTCTTTTGCTTTATTCACACGCATCACGTTTTCGTTCACTTCACGCTTAAACGGCTAGATCGATTTTGATGTATATCATATAGAGGTAGCTGACACCCTTGATTAACACATAGTCTACTTATTATTCCGAAAAAAGGTAGCGGGTAACACTGCCGGGCGCAACTAGTATCATATAAACAAACACCCAGACTCGGGACAAATATCTGTGGATCGCACAATTTTTTGTCACATGCGAGAATAGAACCAGCAGCCTGCAACGCAGCAGCCCTTTCGCTTAGCCACTGCGCCAATCGAGTCGTCAAATATTTGTTCAAATAAATATAGGTAGATACACTTTCTAATCAGACAATCAATCTACTCTATATCGTCCGTGTCTATAGATACAGCTCTACCGTATACATAACTACAACGTTAACAGAAACATCCCCAATTGGCTCATTCTTTTATGTACCCACCCGCATTGCGAACTTCCGTTTCCGGATATCCGGTTTTCTCTACCTGCTAACATAAACACAACTCGCGTATAAAAAGTTTTAACTCTTGTGTTTGATGAACGCAGCGATTTTGGAAATCGGTGCGTTCTTTTTGTGTTAAAAAAAGTTGTAATGTTTGAGCAAGGAGGTTTTGTTTCGAAGTTTTGGATTTTATTAACAATTTGTTTATATTGTGTCTCGTGTATACTTCGCAATAATTATTTATTATTATTATAATTTCAGCCATGATCGTCCTACTGCAGGGCAGTTTATTTAGTTAGTTTAAATGTTTTTTCTGTGTTTTCCGCAAAATATGTAATGCGAATGATTCCGCCGTAATAATTGTGTATCACATTGAATTGAATAAAAGCAATATTATTTTTGAGTCATGTGTATCTGTGTATTAATGGTTTAATCATATATCAACGGAAAACCTTTGCAATACAACACAATATAGTTCAGTAAAAACCGCCAAAGCATGAACACACTAACGTCTTACAAATGTAAGTCAAAAATGATTTGTATGTCGTATAACCTACTCAATCAATACCGACACAGATAACCTTACATACATAGTAGAGGGACAAGGAAACTTCCCTTTCTTTTGAAGTCAGTTAATCAGGTAGAGACTCGCACATAATAAATGAACGTGGCAAGTTCACGAGCGACGCAGTTCTAGCGATATTACTCATCCGCAGTACCGTCCTATCAAACTGCCGTTTGAAATACTACCTATAGTGATGTACGACAGATATCTTCGTTTGAAAGCGACTTTAAAAAAGAGAAAATGGTACCTATATCGTCTTTTAACTTTAAAAACAAAAAAGTTTTTTTTTGTTACTATATGTGCGCCTCTGCCTTCGGGGAATACGGGCGTGCTGTTATGATTAATATATTTATTCTACCTACCACCTACCTAGATTATAAACTATCAGCACGCTTGTCGGCATCAAAGTGACATGCGCCATTGTCTTGAGAATATATTCCAAATTTACATTTCACACCGTATGCACACTATATGCTACATCATACACCATCTTACCCTCCCGAATATCGATATTTCCACACTTCAAACGCCCGACCGCTCAGATTATTATTCTCTTGACCTTACAAGGCTGAGCGTCCCGTCTCTATTGTGTGACGGGCTACGTGTAAACTTGGCCTGTCGAGTCAACATGTGTTTCTGAGGACCTCCGTCGTACCCATAAATAGATGAGGCTGTCCAATATGGTGTTATGGTTTGACTTCAAGCTTAAAACTTAAGTTCGTTGGTTTAGTAGGTATTAGATTTGAGTTGGCAATGAAGTCTACGACTCTGCGCCTAGTGTGAGGTTTTTTACATTTTGATCTAATTTTGCGTAATTATATTATTTGCACCTATTGTCATATTCTATATAGTTCTGACGGATACAAAAAAAATAATTCATAGAAAATGACATCCTGGTCAGAGCGAAGTGGAGAAAAAACAAAGAAAGCTGACCGCACTACCGTCTAACCATTTATGTACTTATTCGTATATTTATAAAATAACATTTCCATTTTGTGTAACTTTTTGTGTTAAAAAATATACGCATTGCACATGCACAAGCTTCAGTTCCTGCTCTGGTACCAAAGCGACTGCAAAAACAACAGGATATAGTTGAGTATTTTCACTAAAAATATGTTATTTAAAATTCTTAAAATATATACAAAAACGGTCGTGGCATAACGTACACAGTTTTCTGTGCACCAAACGAAATTAACCCGCGCGTGGTGTAAAATTTCTCGAAATATCTGGAAATATCCAGATATACCCACCTTACACCGGCCATAGTCGGTTCTAACTGACTCGAGTCGCACCTGAACGAAGCTCTAATTGAATCCGCAGTGAAACCTGGACTATTAAGTTTTCATTTACTGAACAGTTAACTTATATTTTCACTTAGAATATCTCTCATGTCGGTTTAATAATAAGGTTTAAAAATTTCTGGAGAACAGAAATTCTACGCAGGCTTTTATTTTCTTTTCTTTAGATAAAATATTTTAATATTATCCGAAATAGCCTCATACTTTTCGAATTTAGTAATTAAACGTTAAAAAATGTATTTAAGTTTGCAGTTAAAATTTATAGACCTTGCTTGAGCTTTGATCGGCTGCTGAACGATCTGGCCATTGGCTTAGACCAGAACAACTAATGTTGAACAACTGCTTATGTCTCATACTCTTCGCTAGACGAAAGAAAAAAATCTTGCGTAGGGCTTGCCTGATAACCTTTATATCCTTACCTATAACTTATCGGGTACTTAACGAAATTCAGCAACTCCTAAGCATAACTAAGAAAGTACATACATTTAAAATGTCATAAGTACAAACACAGTGCATCTAGTGTCCTAATAGTCTCTGTAAGTTCTAGAAAATATCTGTAATACGTGAACCGTTCCAGCAAACGGAACGCCAATTCACAAAGCACATGCTCTGAATATTTCGGAAGAATCTACTTAGAAAACGAGAAGTGCCTTCATTCGATTAGTTCCATCTGATTGTTGTATTAGAGTAGCGGTTTAAATAGATGGAGAATATATTGTGTCACAAGAGGGTAAATAGACATTTTAGAATAAGTTTTAACTCCTTTATTTTTCAGTGCTACTAGGCAATATTATTACTATTATTGTAGAAACTATAAAGTTATAATAGCCTTGTTAAAAGTAAATTGGCTTAAGTGCCTGAAATTTTATCAAGACTTTAAATTGGCAAAGGTCTGGCAAAATTTGGAATGTTAGAAGTAATTTTAGATAACTTTAAGAGAAGAAGTCTAATAAGGTACCTGCCATTCGAACAGGCTGGTATTATAAATAGTCTGATTTGGTTAGAAATTATTTGTTTAGATCCTTTTATTCTAGTCCCAGCATGTTTTTGTTGTATAAATGAAGACGGTACCTAATGAACTTCAAAATCTTCATTCTCAAGTAAATAAAACACTATCAGTCCACAAACCGCCACAAATTAGTATATCCTAATTACAAAAGCGTTTAATCTGCTTAGCGACATCTGAACAGGTATTTACATTCATTGATTCAAAGTCGACCGATTGAAACGGTATCCAGCGATTGGATTATTTACCTCGGGCTTAATAAGTCTGTAAGACCCCGGGGGTGCAATGTCGTGCTAATTGGACGGGGAGGACAAAATGTGTATTGGAAAATCTGTTTAAAGATAAAACGTGATTTTTAATATATTTTTTTCCAGATAGCAGCTGCTATGATGGTCATTTTGTGTAGTTTAACGTTTTTGCTGTCTACCAGTATTAAAAATTCATCAAATATTCTACTGCATCGATACTTATCTGTACATCGTTAAGAGACTTTGAAAATTGGATTAGGGGATGTAAAGAACTCTTTATTTAATGGATAAAGTAAGACACCTGAGAATAAGAAACCTGTTTCTCAGTTATTGAATCAAAATACCTTCTTTGTAGTGAAAGTTACCAACTACACAAACAGAAATTATTATATATTCTCAAATTCCTCATTGTTGTCTCAACGTTAGGCTCCTTAAAATAACTACAACTCAGTGTAATTCTTACCTACTTCTTCAGCTTATATAACTAATCGATTTTTTAATCCATCTCATCAACGAATTTCTCCAAGAAAACAATTTTTAAAATAATCCCACCTAAGCTTTACCCACCCAATATCTACTATACAGTATCTTTATTCTTGTTTCAAAGGAAGCCAAACTTCCGATATCCCGATCCCTCGCGACTGGGGCCCGATGAGGCATAAAATCATTCACATGGGAATGTCTCACCTGAATGCTTACAAAAATGTTTTGCATACGAACAACTTACTTTTACAATGGAGTAATGTTCCTGTTTTACTTTTCTTGGGGATCGAAACGTGATTTTTGTGCAAGCGTTGCGGATTATGGTAAATCGTGTGGAATTTGTAAATGAGGCTTTATGAAAAATAATAAATATGATTTCGCTTTGTCGTACCAGGTTTATCTTTGTTTTCTACATAACATTGTTTTGTTTTAAAGATTTTTTTAGGATATTTCAATATATCTATGCGACCTTAACGACTTGATACTCTTGTAACAAGTGCTCCTATTCTAAAGAACACTTATAAAACTATGAATTCAAGTAATAAATTCATAATTTTTTCAAAATTATTCATCCAAATTTCATGCCGATTAAAGTCAAAACAACTTTTCAAACCCCAAAAAATCGACGCCGAATTAAAAATTCATCCTCACCACGACATCACATGAACTTGACAAAAGATTCCCAAACTTGTCCAACTCGAATCTCTCGCCGCACTTAACGTTGAAACTTTGCACAGATATTTTTCAAGAGTTTGAAATTAAACCCATTAAACGCAGAGCGGTGTATAATTCAGGAGGTCGCTGTACCGTGAGCCTTTGATATGGGGTTTTAAATAAAATATTGGTCTTCCGCAATTGGACACTCGGGTTTTGAGAGTGCTGGAATTCAATAGTGAATTATTATTGACTGTTGCTGGAATTATTGCGCTGCGAGCTTATTTTCGTTTATTTTAAAGAGGAGAAGGGGAGAAGTAATTTGGTATTAAAGATAATTCAAATGCTAATAAGTAAATAGGTTACATGGAAATAAAAATGATTATGACGCTAGTATTTTCTGACCACCTAACTAGTTCTCTAAAATAAAAAGCTGGAACGAAGCGGTCAAGGCCTTTTATCTCAATCATTTTTCAACATAAAACATTTTCTGGGAACTGCTTGTAGACCTAAACGGACCCTGAGTTGTTAAGTTAAAGCGTTAGCCCATATTAGGAACATAAAAGTAATATTTTAGGCCTTTCGTTTGTAGGTTTAGGTTCTTCTGTACATGTTAATGGTTCTCATTTGATACTATTTTTGTCCAGAAACTTTTCAGCCACAGATTCCGTTATTCGAGATTTATATAAAGCCTTGAAGAGAATAAGTGGTACGATTTATTGGTTAAGCCAAAAACTCGAAGAAACTTTGCTTTGAGACCCCAAAGTCACTAGATACACACTTTGGAGGAGTCTCTTATACCCCACTTAGCCAAAGAGCGTCTTCAGCATCTAACCTAGGTAAGAACATCATAATTATGCAAATCACAACAGAATTTTGAAGAAATTTGTTAATTATGAATACAAAATCAAATTCATGCGCGGAGTATGAAAGCGCTGTCGTATTATTATAACTGAAAGTTTCACTTAAACTCTTTAACCATAAGTATATGCAGTAACTTCCACAACTTAGATGCGGTGAAGTGTTGTTTTATAAGAAGTTTAAGTTATCTTAATTTAATCATAATTAAATGTAGGTGGAAACGTGGGAACGTGGGCTTGTATGTAGGTACACACGTGTGTAGATCGAAGGGAAAGGCTGAAGTATGCTAATTGAAGACTAAACTGGCGAAGTGGCTAAGCAATTGGACTGCTGCGCTAAGGGTTACGGGTTCTATTCCCGCACGGGACAAAAACTTGTGGGGAATGCAGATGTTTGTCCAGAGTCTGGGTGTTCGTGTATGTGATATTTCATGTTTGTGAAACGCACCCACGACACAGGAGAAAATCACAGTGTGGGGCGACGCTTCAAAAAACATGTCCAATGAGGTCATGCATCTAGTCTATCGTGGTTAACCTGTTTAATTTACATGGCTCATTTGATTGTGAGAGTAAAATCAGAAATCTTTTCTTTTCTTTTTTTTTTTTTTTTTTAAGAAAACGTCGCCCCACATTAGGAATTTCTCCTGTATCGTGGGTACGTTTTACAAACATGAAATATCACATACACAAACACCCAGACCCGGGACAAACATCTGTGGTTCGCACAAAGTTTTGCCCCGTGCGGGAATCGAACCCGCGACCCTTAGCGCAGCAGTCCAATCGCTTAGCCACTGCGCTAATCAGGTCGTAACTTAACGTAATCTTTAACGATATTGTCATACTAAATGTAACGAAACACCTTCAGGCACAACCTTAAGTTCGACATTAAGTCCATACCTAGAAAACTAAAGTGACACAGTTGTCAGAATCGTGTGTACATCAACGTAATTTACAACAGTAATAAGATTAACACGGAAGACACTGTGTCCGTAAATGGAAAACGGCTCCGTGCAAAAGGGTCTCATGATAAGGACGCTTCTCCAAAGGAAGCTGAAGTTATGAGACACTTAACTTTCTGCGCGATAAAATGGGGCCTTTTTGTTTGCAGAATTAGTTTACCTTTGTTATACAGTTCAGTTAAAACGAGCACATACAGTGTTACTAGATCTAAATAACGAACAAACATGGCAACTTTTAATTATGTTTATATTTAATAAATATTAAAATTCGCAAAAAAAAAAGAAAAGTATAATTATGGGACTGCCTTGTTGGTGTAGTGGTCGCTAAGCGTGACAGCTGAACACGAGGTTCTGGTTTCGAAACCCGGGTCGGGCAAAGTGTTACTGGATATTTCATTAGGTAATTCTCAACGCGGTATTATGCCTATTAACATTTCCATTTTTGGACATGCAAATGACTGTGGCAGGTATAATTTAGCCCATGGTTTAAGCTGCCTTTTTTTTTTGAAGCTACACGATTGCGAATGCAACTTCTACGACGTGCTTATACAACCCTGCGCCTGTACACAAAACTAATGCGTCAGCACTGTCCCTATAAGCACAATATAAACCACATGATTTTCATTTCTCTAAACCCTACTCTGAAGTCCTTGCGAACGGAGTCGAGGGCAGATGCTAGTCGAACTGACACGTTTTAGGTAGCAATTGTAATTATTCAGGTAGTAGTTAGGTAGTACAATGGGCAGTCTTATCGCTAAGCGATACAAGACCTTTCTCGACCAGTCTCTGCAGGGGACAGAACTCATTATAGAAATGGATCTGATATTAAACCGCAAGTCGGAGATTGCGGCATTGACTTCTAAATACCACAGAAGCGACTAGTAGGTAGGTATAACTATAGGTAATAATATTATATTACAAAGCAGTAGATTTTTTTATTGTTTCTAGTAAGATCTGGAAATTTCCATCTGATTTCACGAAAAATATTTGAACGCAAAGAAAGCCACGGTATAGGTCTAGTTACCTAATAATTTGCTCAGATACCATACATGGTTATTATGTATGAGACATTATTATAATCTAGGTAAGAGCCGCGGATTTATCACCTCACCCGGGACAACGATAATTTTATAAAGCTGATGACTGACTTCCATTATTGGAGAGGAACAAGAAGAAGAGCAAGTTTCAAGTATTTTTAAGTCTAAACATCGTCTTCATAGATGAATCGGATTTGAACTGAGAAAATGATGACTTTCAGAAGCAAAATAAAATAACATCATAATTAAACATAGGTATTATCCAGTACTAATTCTACATAATAGAGGGTGAGGATAATATTATTTTCCGACGAAATTCCTAATAAGTCAGTATCGTGTCTTAATCTTAAATTGCACAGAATATTAGTCGAATGTCTAACAGGCGATAATAGATGATAGATTGCCTTATGAACAACTATATAAGAAAACTTTATTAGAATTATAAATGTGAAAGTAACTCTATCTGTCTGTTAAGCCTAAACCGCTGGACGAATATTGATGAAATTTGGCATGTAAAAAGTTTAAGACCCAAGAAAGTACATAGGCTACTTAACACGGGTAAAACCGCGGGCAAAAGCTAAACATCTATATTCCCAGTTTCGACTAAATCACCTATTTCGATCTTATTTCTCGCTTCGCTCATTCCTCTCTCCGCTACCTCTATCCCGCAAGCACGTCCACAAGGGAAAAGATGAAATTTTAAGGTTGGATAATGGCCATGAATGCGTTGAACGGGCAAACTTGCATTGAATAAGTTATTTAAGATTTCCTCCGTTTTATTACTGCAACTTTTTATAACCGTTTTATTTAAATTTTACAGAAATTGTCTGTCGTAAAACTATGAGGGTTTACGACTGTGTGAATTGTTGCAGTAGTTTTGGCAACTGGGATTTTTAATAGATATGTTTGACTTGTTTATTTGGCCTTGTAATTCTGTGTGTTTTTACAAGCTTTTATTTAACTTGCAATGTTTGCATGTATGCATGTATGGAAGTACGTATGTGTGTATGTGAGTTTATGTAGGTCCAATCTAAATTAGAACCATTTGACATCCAAATGAAATCAAATTTTGCATACTTTAATAGGTTTGGTGACAATATAATGTTATGATACTTATGATTTAAAAGCTTGTGTTAAAAGTATATTTTCAATATTATTTTTTTGTATCTATTGCTATGGCATGTGGGGTTCTAAGGGGGAGGCCTTTGTTCAAAAGTGCACGTCTTCCTACTGATGATGGTAATGAATGCTACATGGGTAAAGGCTACATGGGTTCTAGACGGTTAATTGCATGGTTCACTAAGCAAAGTGGAATATTACAGATATATTTTAATGGTCTGCCATGTCTTTAAGTCAAATTTATTTTCAACCAAAACCACTTTTTGATTCAAACATAAAATCTTTGTCGTAAATCATTTTAACATGCTACAGAATTTAATTTAAACATCCAAACTTAAAAGAATTAGCAAGACAAACTTAATTATTAAATACAAGTTCAAAGTTAATTCCAAGTAAAGTTTTTAACAAGTAAACTAACTCTTTAATCTTCTGTTGCCCAAACTGGGGCTTAAGTCAGGATTTATATTAGGATAATACGTTTACGTAGATTCTGTCAATTTAGGGCACAACATTATGAATCCATGAATAATATTATAATTTTACCTTAAAATAAATAACCAAAGGCAACAGCAATCTTGTAAAGTTCCTTTATCTTTTAGACGTTAGTCTTGCAATTGATCTCTTCGGTAGTGCCGACTTGCCGTCCCATCAGTAAAAGAGAATACACCTCTGTTGGCTCACATACCTGCGCACTGAATTTTTTACACTATTGACATGACAAATTCGTTGCTAACATTATTAGCGATGCTTGTTTATATTAAAACAAAAGCAACACACAACAATGTTCACTCAAAAACTCTCAAGGCAAGCATTGAATAGTTTACGTCAGTCGTTACTGAAAATGGTCGGGTTATCCGGATATGAGATCTGGCTGGACATTGAGCGATGCCCGGACACTCCCGGACTATGCGGACGAGCTTTCCTGATGAAATTCTTATGTTAATATTAAAGGAACCTTTTCAGTTTATGTATACTTATTCCGCGAGGTTCCTGTTGTATAGATTTGGCGCAGACGAAGCTACATGGTAAAGCTACGGTATAATGATGCTTTGAAACTAAAACATTGTCCAGAAGAATTTTTCCATAGGTGGACAACATGGTTGTTTTAGTTGGTAAACCTGTCTGCCTCTGGGTAAAAGGGATAAGGATAGGGATTGTCTGGCTTTTATTTAAAGGTGAAGCTTTAAATAATACGTGACAATTTATCATGAGTAGTACTTGTCTGACGACTTGACTGGCGGAGTAGCTAATCGATTAGACTGCTGTGCCGTGTTGCGCATTCGATTCTAACACTGGACAAAGATTTGTGTGATCCGCAGACGTTTGTCCCGAGTCTGGGTATTTGTGTATGTGATATTTCATGTTTGTGAAACGCACCCACGATACAGAAGTAATTCCTAGTGTGAGGCAACGTTTTTTTTTAAAGAGTAACATTAATATAGTTTCAAATACGACGAAACATGCTTAGTAATAAACCCAAAATATTCATAATAATATTCTAGCTCAGCTCCGTAACTTTGCGCAGTAATTTTGGAAGCTCCTCAGATAGTAGTGAACGCAAATTTACTTTGAATCGCTTAACGATTCAACTAGTTAATACTGGTCGTGGTCATTTGCTCAGAATTTCTCTATGAAGCATACTATTTAGAGAGTAGAACAGTTTTAGAGGTGAAATGATATTCTGATAAGCTTGTAATTGTAGTACCGAAAACGAACTAATTGTAGCCACGATAATGGAAGCCAATATGACTTATGCCAATTACTTCATGACGATAAAGGCATGTCAAAGTGCAATAATTCTCTATACATGATTGGTAAATAAGATAAGGCTTCAAGTTTCACAGACATGAGATTTAAAATCGTATTATTGACTTTTTGATTTAATTTAATTTTTTGAGAACTTTATGTTATGTAAATTAACTGTTTTTTTCTATAAGCATGATAATTAAGAAGTATTTGACTATAATAACTATATGAGTATTATCCATATTTACTGTATATTCCGGTAGTACTCACGTGTGTATTCGGGAATTTCCGACCAGTTTCGAACTCGAACGTAGCCCTTCGCGAGTTGAGCTGCTTGTTCGTAACTGGAATATATAGTAAACTAGCTTTTGACCGGGCTTTTGTGGCTACGCACGAGTTAAAAAGTTTACTTACTACATGCCAAATTTCATCAAAATACGCCCAATGGTTTAGTCATGAAGATGTGACCGACAGACAGACAGAGTTATTTTCACATGTATAATTAAAAAAAAAAAATTAAAATGTAAATAATAATAAGTAAATAATCTTTATTTCCAGTAAAAAGTACATATCGAATTTCCTTAAAAACTAACAATCTTATATCTAAATAACAACAGAAGGAAATGTTTAACATGTTTAGGACGTTTATTTCATCACTTATTAATAAGGATAATAATTTAGTATGTTATGTTTTATGTTTCAAAAATGTTTGTGGTTCATACTTCATACAGCAGCCATCAGGCTGCATGCCACAAAATACAACACGGTATATAACCTCCACAACAACACGAAAGCATCAATACAGCCCAATTTAATAACACAGCTAATCGACCCACTCCCCAAATTGATTCCCAAGTAGTACGGCTAGATAATGTTTTCCTTGCTAATAGAATGACAAACACCCCGTGGAGGGATTGCTCGTCATCTGTCAGAATCCCTTTTCACCCGGCCTTTGCCGGATGTGGTTTGAACGAAAATGATATAAGAGAGGTTTGAGTAATTCTGGGCTTTTTATTTAGTTCACCATTAAATGTACCAGAATGTGTTGGAGTGAGGCTTTTGTCGTCGGCTTATTTTGTTGTTTTCGTATTTATTATAAGCTTGGATGTTCATCTTCAGGACTTTGATTTGGTTAGCTAAGAAACTAAAGCATTTTAACGGTAAATTCTTCAAATTCTGAGGTTCAAGGACTGACTTTTTAACTATCAATAATTTCCAGGAATTTTTGCAGACATAAAATAATCACAAGCAGAGACACCCAATCTTTGGAAAAGTAATGAGTGGTTTTTACGAATTATAAGTTTTAGTCCATTAGGATATTGGATCCACGTCACTCCGCTGTAATCATTTCCTCCAAACCTACGTCTAAAGGCCAATAACTAGGCTCATATTTTATTAAATTAAAATAGTCCAATTTTCTCTTCTACTTCGTAAGAAAAAGAAAGCACTAATAAAACATTTTTCATACTTACACCGCTTTCATTACATAACTATAGCCTTGATGCTTTCCAAACAATTTCTTGCGTTAGATAATGTCGTAATGAATTACGCGATACGGGGTGGTTGGGGGTTCGATCACGCGGGAAGCCTTTTATCCTCACCGTGTTGAGGCGATAAGTTCATAATGTTAACGCTGTTTATATCTTATAAATGGATGTAGTTGTGAGGTTGTTTGTGACAAGGAAACTGATATTGTTTTAAAAAGAAGGCAAATAAATCAATCTTGTGGAAGAAATGTCTTTTAACCCACACTAATAACCTAGGTACTTACTGTAGTTTATCGTCGTTCAGTTTAAAGGCGATTTTGCACACAGTGAGACCGAAGGCATGCAGCCTCGAAAAATTCATGTTTGATTATATAGCAACTGTAAGAATTTAGTCAACTAGTCAATTAAGAGACTGATAAAAAAATAAAACGGTCATTTATCTTAAAATACTGATTAAAATAGCTGCTGGCCCCAAATTTCATACTTCTTAACTTAAATAGTTAAAGAAACAAACATGAAATTATAGCATAAAATGTAGATTGACAGACACAATGAGTCAATAAACTACAAATAGGAGCACTTACTAAACATCCATATAGTTGCATGATCCCAATATTATCTAGATTAATCCATAATATTAGCTAGAACCCCAGTGTTAAAGTACCTAGTCATAATTTTACGTAGCCCATTCGAATTTACCTACGCATCGAAAATGCAGCAAACGGAAACAAATGAAAACAAAATGACATAACACCTGTGATATAATCTTACTAAATTATTCTCACAGCTACGTATTTCATAAAATCTTGTAGTAAGTAAAAAACAAATATTTATTTTACGTCATGGAAACCTTATCTAACAGTATCAAGTTTTAATATTCTATAAATATACTAACTGTATGCAAAGATTATAAGCCTGCCAGTTTGTTCGTCTATTTCAAGAAATGTTTTGTATGTCGTTGAAAATATATTTCGGGGAAACATTATTCAGTATTCAAGATATTCATATATCACCTCTGCATGAAGTAACCAAAAAAGTTTTATTCAGAGAAATATAAGATTTATGATATTGATTGCTTGTAGAAAATGACAATTGGAATGCTCCAAGGGTTTATACAATTCAAATAGAGAGCTGATAGGCACAATCGGGAACTTTATTTTAAAAATACTGGACCGCAAATTATCTATTAGGTACACTTTTATCGATACTCGTATATGTTGTTATGTTTTGAAATTGCAAATCAGTTCAGTCATCATCATCAACATCATCAGCCGAAAGACGTCCACTGTTGAACAAAGGCCTCCCCCTTCGAACGTCACAATATACGACAGCTTGCCAATAGCATCCACCGGTTGCCCGCAATTCTGACGACAGTATCAGTCTTCAGTTCAGTGAAGACCCTGAAATAGATCGCAATAAGAAAGGCACTCCTCTAATTTGCGTTTTAATATCAACTCCTTCCGTTTGAACAACAATGATAAAGAAACAAATCTCTTATCTAAGATATCTATAGTCAGAGACTTATCTATAATAATTTCTAAACAGAATCTTGAAGCTGTTTTATCAGTAGGTGGTGGTGCTACAAGAATGGTAGACGTTGGGAAGCATTTAATGATTAACGCAGTGTTTGAAAGTTACGTCTGTTTCTGGGTAATCAACCAAATTGACAGCAAAACTACTTGACAGGAGGTAAGAGACAATCATCTTTTATTTATCATTATCATCAGCCGGAAGACGTCCACTATTGAATAAAGACCTTCCCCTTAGAACACCACAATGGACAACAAATTGCCATTTGCATCCACCGGCAACTCTGTAAATATATAAATCATTAATATCATTGTCGATCACTGATTAGGAGACCGAACGAATTTCACTTTAATGAAAGCAAAACTTATATAGTTTGCATAGTTAAATTCGTACAATTTATTGTTCACCAGCAGATAATTTACAGAAGTAAAACAATACATTCTAAATGTTCCAGCTACTCTTTCTCAGAAGTCTATAAATTACATAACTTGAAAGCAAATGTCTAGAATTTCAGGCTTAAACTTTACCTAAGTAATTTGTTAGACATCTAAAATTAGGGTCTCGATACTTCCAACTTTTGAATTGATACTAAAGACTTTATTCACTTTTCAGCTCAAGCAGTCATGAAAGAAAGAGATGAAATAATAAGTTCCGATGAACTGCTCCATGAAAGTGAAGGGAATTCGATAGCAGATACAGTGTTTTTGGAACCGGGCGTTTACTACCCTAAGAACAGTAAGTAAATGTGTTTATTTCAGTAGCTGTGGATGGTAAAAATGTATGTGTAAAATATGTTTAGACAGTTAATCCTAATCATCAGAAAAGTCTTTTAGTACCAGTTCACATTTATCTAAACACTTTTTAAGACAATATATTCTCCATATTGGACATTGGTTATGTATTATGATAAATTAACATTGGGACAAACAACAATGAGGATTTTTTTCAATATGTATTATTCTTGAATTTGTATTACAGAGTCACTGCACCACAAACGGACATCGCGATCACAAAAGAAGAGATTTGTCTTTAAGAATGGAGAATTCAATATTGACAAAGGCATCACGAATCACCAAGGGTTCTTCTCAAGATGGTTTGTTACCATGGTTGAAGCGCGCTGGAGGTGGACTCTTGTTCATTTCTTCTTGGCTTTCACCGGAGACTGGCTGTTCTTTGGGTTAATATACTGGATGATAGCGTTAACTCATGGAGACCTGACTGACGAACATCTACCTCAAAACCAAAATCTCACCAACTGGACACCATGTGTCGAAAACATCCATGGATTCACTTCCACGTTCTTGTTCAGTATCGAAGTCCACACGACCGTAGCGTATGGCAAAAGATCTATAACTTTAGAATGTCCACAAACAATAACAGCTATGTGTTTTCAGTGTATCTCCAGCTCCATTTTTCAAGCGTTTCTGATCGGCATTTTGTTTGCCAAATTAACGCGGCCTAAAGGAAGAACTCAAACAATTCTGTTTAGCCGACAAGCAGTGGTTACGTTAAGAGATGGGAAATTGTGTCTTATATTCAGAGTAGGAGATATGAGAACATCTAGGATACTAAACATCAAGTCAACAGTGTTCGTATTAAAGTTAGGTGAAGATGATGATGAAGGTTATGAGCAGAGAGAGTTAGAAGTTGAAATGGATGGCTGTGAATCAACTTTCTTTCTATGGCCTGTGTCTGTGATACATGTTATTAATGAAAAAAGTCCATTCTATAATATTTCTGCAGCAGATTTGTTGATGGGCAAGTTTGAAATTTTAGCTGTCTTCGAAGGAATTATCGAGTCGACAGGACAGCAAGTGCAAGCAAGGACAAGTTATACTGAAAACGACATTCTGTGGGGCCACCGTTTTACCCACATGGTTAACAGTGATAGTGAGAAAAATATATTTAGTGTTGACTTTTCTAAATTGTGTGAAACAGAGAGAGTTGATACTCCGTTATGTTCGGCCAGTGAGTTCAAGTCTATGTTATCATTATTTGATTTAGACACATTAATTTAGTGTTTAATTAGTGATTGACATTAATCAGATGATTTGCGGCGGTCGCAACGTGATCGTAATCATGATAATCAAGGCAGTGTTTCTTTTATCGTTGGCAACAAAGACAACATAGACTGATAAAAATATAGAAAGGGCTTATAATTATTGTTTAAATTTTGATAAACCTGCATGACTGGTCATACACTTATAACGGCAATCATTATCCCTGAATGAAGAGATATCATTGGTACGTAGAATATTAAACAAAACACATACTACTAGTAAAATATCTAATAATATGTGTCTTATATTTATTGTTCATTTTGAATGTGTGTTTAGGTTCATCGAACTTACTGAAGTACGCTGTGTAAATATTGGTTTCATTAAAATGTAATTAATTAAATAGTTGTAAGTTGTTTTCGATCTTGTTATTAAACTACATTTTAATTAAAACATCTATTGTAGTTGGAACATTTATTGAATGTTTCGCTTTTAATCTCTTTGTTAGCTGTGTTCGAGCAAACTAATTTAATTTGGAGATTTAAAATGTTTGTAAAATACAGATTTGTTATGAATTAAAATGAGTTTTCAAATTTAAAAATAGATTAACATTGAGACGTTTATGAATAATAATATCTAAGGCTTCAATAGCCTTTAGATGTTTAGGCCAAACCGCTTTCTGTAGCCTGCCAAATTTTATATAACATATCGATTTCCATAGAAAAAATCTTATAAACATAGTGAGTATATTATATATTAAGCATTCTTCGAAATAGGGTGCTCAAATCACCAAACAGAATCATGTCTACGACAAGCAAGTCATGAGGAGTACACAAGTAATGTTTTGCTGTGAACTTTCAATTAAAACGCCCATTACCAATTCCTAACACCTTCAAGCGATAAGAAGCGTGAGGTTACATCAATTCCCGAAGTTCCGCCTACAAAATAGATGGATAAGCATAACTCCGGTTTCACCTGTTTTAGACTTTAGTAAGTTCGGAAGTTGGGCTGAACGCTACGGTCTAACAACGCTCAAGATAAAGTACTACTAATTTATTAGGAAAACTTAAACTATGACAGTATACAGTAGATAGTACAGAAGTTTAAATTGTTTGTTCGCAAGTTGATGTTGCGAGGTCGACGGGTATAAAGTGTGTAGAACTTTAGTATGAAATAGATGAAGAAAAATTGTGACTTTACTGTCCCTTCTTCTATCTTACTTTGAATCTTATTATAATTCTTACGACTTCTTTATAACGCCGATGTGGCCATTGCCATCGTTTCCTGTAATATGTTGTTGTAAAATCCGTCTCTATATATTTTTTTCTTATTCTTATCGTATGGGTGATGAACAACCTGGTGGCTGAGTTTAAACTGCGCCTGTAGGCCTCTGACATGGCTTTGTACATCGTTGCCTTTCCGTTTTGAATGAAAATCATTGGTTGTCGCAAAATTCCTGTCGGTTGTTACCACGAAGAAATACCAACCACCCATTGACACCTTATGAAAGTGTTGCTGTTATTTTAGATGTGAAGATTATAATTTACAGTGTATCGATAATAATAGATTTACGCGATTAATAGTTAAATGAACACTGGCCTGTGGTAATACCAATACTTTAAAATTTATCACTACGCTTGATACTAGATTTTACTTTCTTGATACTTCATTATATTTTATCATACTGAAGAAGATTCCAACAAATCAATTATTTCTTTCTATAATATATTATATAATTATATATAATTCATCATCATCATCAGCCGGAAGACGTCCACTGCTGAACAAAGGCCTCCCCCTTATATATAATTGCGTGTTGATAATTAAATTATTTAGGTTCGATTACTTTGCCTTCTATAAAACTCAACAGTCCCCAAAATTAAAATCAGTACTCATAACAAAACCCAGTGTTTAAATGCCTGTTCAAAATAATATTACTGCGACCAATCTGTTAGATGTTTAAACTATGTTCACGGAACTAATTAATTGTTTAATGGAGCCTCAAATCTAAGCGGTGATGAAATTGAAGGGCCTTGTTATGATAGCTAATGAATGTTGCCAGTGCGTTCTCAGTTTGTTTAGGTTGTCTCATCGCTAATTAAAGCTTGTGTTCGTAAGGAAGACGCTGCGTTGATTTTTTAAGACGAACATTCTGTCGTTGTGTATGACAGGTTTAATATTAATTTTGGTTACTTTTTACTGATACCTATATTAAATTTTAAAATATATAGGTATCTAAACCTAGAGTCAATTAATGACATCTTTCTTTAAGTAATGATAACGTTTATAAAATAAATACCTATAGCATATGATTTCATTATTGTGTTATTTTAAATAATATATACTTAAATAAAATCATTTAAAATCAAAGAATCACACCCATCAAATACAATCTAATTAACAAAGATTTTGATTTTAGGAAAGATCATTAAACGCCTTACAAAATTCATTGAGCAAACTTTTAATTATGCAAATTATCGCCTTGGAAGTAGGCGCGTCGTATTCAATCAAATGTTAAATGTTCCTGATTTTATGGAATTTACTACTGTAAAATACAGTTAAGTTATTTATGAGATAATTGTGTTTATAAGAGTACTATCATTTAGCGTTTAGTAAGTAAAAATCAAGATTTATTTAATGTTATCGCGATTTCGCGAGATTTTTTTTAAGGCTTTTCTGGGGTTTACGCAACTTATGATTGTCTACCCTAAAGGTTCATTCTAAAGATTGCTAAAATAATATCTGAATTCTGATGACAAGTTTCAAACTGTACCCCTACAACCGCACAAATAATTTTTACTTCTACATAATTATATTAAATTTATAATATTTTTACAGACGTACTATTTTCTCCCTGTCATTCAGTAGTATAGTCTACTAAACGCTACAACCCTGGTGTTATGTAAGCCGCAGCATTTGAGTCACATTAAAGTCATCCTCGGATCAGGTGGGATGACGTCACGCCCAGCAATATTGTACGTGACTGTACCGCAAGATGTCCTCCTTTGATTTTTATATAAGTGTGAGGCCCAGCTGTGGGTATATGATTGTGACGTGGGCCAGTTATCAATTGTTGAGTAGGTATGTTTAATTATATTGTATACATAAGAAACTTATATTTACAATCTGAAGAAATATGGCTTCTAAATGCTTTTAGAAAATAATTTTGAAGTTGTAAGTTTCCAATTAGTTAATATTTATTCAGATTAATAAGACCGTAGGCCAATAGCAATGCCCATGGATCGACCAGTAGAACTCTGCCATCAGACCACGGGCAATATACTGCACAATGTACTAACCTACTTACTGCACTTAGCAGCGTCTCGCTTCCACAACGGGAAATGTCCTGCTTCAACAGTTTATTTGTAAGGGGGCAGGAAGATTATCGTATGTAGATTGGTACGAGGGCTGATCTTAGACCATTACTATAAAAAGGTCTAAAACAAAACAACTAATCCACTAAATAAAATATGTTTCGCTTTTTGCTGGCCGCCCTAATTTAATATTGTTGTGGCAATAATAAAATACTCGTCCAAAATCTAATTTGATTTTAAATGTATTACTACATTGCCAACTGCGTTCTACGGATTTATCTCTGTTGTATCCCCCGGGGAACACGGGAACATGCTTTAGGGATTGTTATTTATTTATGTGAAGTTTATTCCGCTGTCCAGTTAGTGTGAGCACCTATTTCACTATTAATTAAATATATACTGACGACCTGATTTGCGCGGTGGCTAAGCGATTGGACTGCGCTAAGGGTTGCGGGTTCGATTCCCGCACGGGGCAAAACTTTGTGCGAACCACAGATGTTTGTCCCGAGCCTGGGTGTTTGTGTATGTGAATATTTCATGTTTGTGAAACGCACCTACGATACAGGAGAAATTCCTAGTGTAGGGCGACGTTTTTTTTAAAAAAGAAAACTTTGTTCAACAGCGGACATCATCCGATGAATGATGATGGTGATGATGATGATAGCCCTATATCATACTGCAGGCACTCTCTTCTCTCACAGGAGAAGATTTTTTGCATTAAGTACCAAAATGATTATTTATTATAGTTCGATTGAAAAGGAATGTAGGTGGCGCGGTGTTACCCGTTACATTATTTCGGGATGAAAAGTAGCCTGTATGTTAATCCAGGGTGTCAGCTACCTTTGTATCAAATTTCATCAAAATCGGTCAAGGCATTTGAGCACACACTCACAAACTTTTGCCTTTATAATATGATTTCAAAAATTATTTCACCTATACATATTTGTGATGGCTGGACATTGGCTACCTTAATCTCAGAAAAGACACATCGAATTTTTTCATAATGGAGTGCAAAATCTGGTGTATGATAAATCTCTTAAACAAATAACAGTCACTGTAATCATTGCTGTAGTATAGTACGGAGGGAACATCGTGTATCGAATGATCTCCCACACGTTGCGCCAACGTGTCGGAGCCGGATCGTAAACTGGACGCCTAATGCATCCATCGAGGAGCTAGGAGACAATATAGACGCGACAATAAATTCTCCATATATGGGGAACATACAGCTCTCATCATAGTTGTATGACCGAATACAATAGAGCTGTTACTGATGTAAACAAATAATATGAGCAATTCTAACTGCATGAACTAACTACGATATATAACCAATTTAAATATATAATAATATTGATAAATTAATAAAATAAATTATATACATATATAACATTATTTTGTTTATATTGTTATATCTAAAAAGGAATCCGCAAAATAGGGGTAATTCTAATATCGACGGGTAAAATTTCCAAGGATTATAGATTGATAGATTTCTTTATATTGTACACCAAATATTAACAAAGGATTATAATTAGTGGTGAAGCCTAATAACATTAATTTATCGCTTTGTTGATGTGATTAGGTGATCCTTACTTATAACAAAATAGCAAATAATGAAGGCAGCAAAAGATATCATACGATTGCGTAGTTATTGTTATTGACATCAAAGCGTGAACAAATATCTTGTGTAATACCTACTCTATCTCTTCGTAAATCATGGTGTGGGGCGTTAGCTGGACCACGTAGGCCGTACGCAGCTTTGCACTCTCCCGGCTAAGGAGCACTGTAGCTCTCTAAATTAAAATGGCATTCAAGTGCGATTTATTTGTATTCCAACGTTCTCGAGAAAAAAACAAAAATAAAATACAATCATTAATCCAATTAGGAATACCTAAACCGCACTTATTGGGATTTTTAACATTTTATAAAAAAGTTAATATTATTGTCAGAAAACAATATCTTAACTGAATCTTAACCTGCGGGCGTTATTTTGCATGGAACTTAACACCGTCAGAGATGGGCGACACCTAGCAAAGTTTACCTTTACTTACTGGTCTACCTACCTTGTTGGGAACACCAGCTTAAAGGCGTATTCGTAAATCGTATTTTGTTATATTCTGTATTTATTAAAAGTTTTAGTTAATTTATCATAAGCAGTAGGTACACACATAACTAGTTCTTGAATCTCAATTAACTTTTTTTCGAATCAAGCATGATTAATATATACAAGATATGCACAAAAATTGTCTTTTAACAAAAACCGCCAACGTCATACTCGAAGCTATCATCTCAATTCTCACTTCCATCGGTAACCAACAAGTCCAATTCATCAAATTTTAATCAACCGCAAAAATATAAGCTACCCTTCAGTCTCGAGGTCTGCACATGTATCAGTTTACTGACCCATCCTTAGTAAGGGCCACTGGCTGTTACACCCCCGTAATATCTATGTTAGGACCCCAATGGGCAGAAGCTTTTACCTATCCGTGTATTCTCGTCGATATTTCCCCCAATAATTCACAATCGCATCTTCCTTACACAACAATTCCATCTATTGAAGATATATAGAATGCTGCAGTAATGTTTCGGATAGGAATGATGGATACTTTCTGGGTATTGAAGGCAAAACTGCTTTGGAATAAGTTGGATATGACGAAGTCTTTATTAAATAATCTTTTAACATTTTCGTTTATTCAAAATTAAATACCAAAATACACTCTAAATAAAGTTAGATTTTACTAGCCACCTGGTTTAGTAACGGATCAAATGATTTATATGCTATGGGTTGCAGCTTAAATTCCAAACAACTATCAATGCAACTTTAAATGTGTCTTTATCCATCTCCTACACTACTTACTAATAGTTATCTATCATTGTGCCCTTTAATGGATTCATTGCCCATGTAAAGGCAGGTAAACTTCCTTACACTCGCCTAATTTGCTGTAAAAACCTTGTGAAAATTGGTTTAAAGAGCTGATAAACGCAATAAACAAAGAAGCCTCATTAGATCCCCAAACAAAACAAGTTGACGATCACCATTCTCTATAAAACGTTAACATTAATAGCATACGAATTGAATTAAAAGGCGATTGCATCGAACAGTTTCCAGACTAACGCCTGCAAGCAATTGTTATTAACTACGCTCTCCTTTAGCTAAACTTTTACGATGGATAAATAGCTGATGCTACAATTTCGACGCTAGTTTATCTTGGTACTTTCCTTTGTGAAGGCCCCCCGTATTACTTCCGCGTAACATGATGTGCTTGAAGTTTCGACGTCTTTTGATTAAAGAAGGTTGCGGTTAGAGGAGCCGCAAAGTGGTTTTATGGGCATCGTGTGTAAGTATATGGACAAGCTTCTTACTCTCAAGAGGTAGATAAACGTACGTATAACTATTGTTGCGTACTCATATTTTTAAGATGGTTCTAAATTTCATAATATCTGAATAAGACATCACTATTGCCTGTTGCGGGGAAACCATATAAATTCGTAGTCAATCAGCACTTTTTAAACATCGACTTGACATAGTCCTTAAGTCTTCTTATCTTCACAACTTTCTTGTGTAGATAGAAATAAAAAGTCATTAACATTACAATGAAGCACTTTGATGAACCCGGCCAACTGCAAAGCACCAATCCCATCTTTACTGGTCCCATATCAGTGTTTAAACAAAACGTCCGAGTCCCCCATTCGGCTGCAACATGGTATGTAGCTGTTCACATAGCGGTCTTTATTGCGTCTATATTTCAGTCGCTTCACGGTACGTCGCGTCATGGTATTATTTATGGGTTACGCTCTATGGAGCCCTAAGGCTGGCCGACAACGTCTTAACGTTAGTGATCGATGATTACCGTGTGTAATTCGTGTAAACATGGCGGATGTAGTTTTGGTGTTTTTGTTTTCTTCGGGAATTGAGATTTTTCTATGGTTCTATAGTAGCTACTGTAATGTAGAAATAGATGGAACTTTTTTACTAAACAAGTGTAATCATATATTTCCTTCGAATTTACGTAAGAGGGCTCTAGAACTCATCCACTGCTTCCTAGTTTATTTCTCGGCAAAACGAGCGCGAAAATTTTAACGTCCATTTTTTTTCTCTATATTATCTACTATTGTGAAAGCAGGAAGATAGCAAATGCAGGAGTAATTAGTTCATCAAAAGTTCAGCATTAGGTCCAGTATAAAGAATTTATGACATCATCAAAAAACTAATCTAGTTAAAACAAGAATAGTAAATAGTTAACGGCGATATAAATCAAGGCAGTAAATAGTACGGCTTCTTTGATACGTACTTTCTGTTTCTGGACTCTCCAAGTTGTAATATAAAAAAGTAAAGCCTTTGTTCAAGAGTATACGTCTTCTGGCTGATGATGGTAAATATAAAAAAGTTGGAGATGTCACCAACCTTTGCTAACCGGAGAGACACTTCAAGAAGAACAATCAACAAGAAAAAAGAAATGCACGCTAACTTCCGATGGAGCTAAGGTTATTCTTGGTATAAACCAATATACCAAGCTAATTCCACCCAAGGGAGAAAAATATGAATTTTAGTACTAAGTCATGAAAAAGGAAAAAGGTCATCTAAAAGGTCTTAAATCTCTAATGATCCTCCAGGCTTATTTAAGTAAGAAACATATCAACTAGTTTGCATCAGACAAGCTGTTGCTAATTAAAATAAAGTACTAAAACGTAATTAGAGGCTTATAAAGTAGTTCCAATACCCCAGAAACTACAAAACTTTTGCCCAAACATGCTTAACATTTGGGACGGAACTCGAAATTAATTTTAAATCTCTTTAGCGACTAATAGAACTTATAAATACACGATTTGAAACTTCATTACCTTTGCAATAAGCTTGCTTGATACAGTTTTGTAAATGGCAAAGTTGCGGGCGCTCCGCAAAGCAATGTTAATGCGAGCGGAACTGCAGGTTGTTTGAAGTGACAGAGCCCAAGGGAGGAGAATAGGTGCGCATGGTAGGGAGATATAGAATTCATGAATACCATCGCCTTGATTAAGCACCATAATAAAGTATTTATCCTGCGTTTTTATCGCCATTATCAACCTATTTCACACTGCTGAACCTAGGCGTTTTATCTGAACCAAATACTAAATAGATTTTAAAATAATATTCATAATTATAGTAAGCGAAGCGTTATAGTTTTTAAGTATGTTGTGTAGATACGCAAGGATTATAATTAATAAGATGACCTGCGTCACCTAACTTATTTGGGAACCGACAATATTGTCACCAATTACTTAAACCTTAGGAAAATATTATGATGGTTAATATGGTTTAGGTACTAGACAAAAAGGGTAATTAAGTTTTTTAGCGCATATACTGTTCTAGCTAAGAGTCAATATGCTTACCGATATTATTGAAAGATTTCGGAATAAAAAAATTGCAAAATCTGTTCGAATGCTAAACATTTTCAATCGTCAATTGTCTTTGAAATACAACATAGTACACAAATTTAATGCAGTTTATAATACGGATCGTTCGGAGTGGATGATCTGTGTTTTTTTAATTGCGGCAAAAGACCTGACTTACTGAGCTAGAGCATAAAGTTACTTCTAATTATAGATGATAGAGGATTTTTGGTTTTAGGAATTCATTGTTACAATACACATAATCATAATCAATTATAACTGTGAAAGATCGCAAAGATTAGCTAAAATTGTACCCAGAAAGAACCACGGTACCTGCAATATTGTGTGGGTAAATGTAAATATACATTTGCATCCAATTCAGGAAATACAGGCATGAGCCCTCATACAAAAATGCTGGGAATGTAGGCCATGCGATGTATTGGTAGAAATGGTTAGTCATAGTTCCTGTTCTCTCTCTTTTTTATTTTTAACCTAAAACTAATTCTGTTGGTCTATTCTAAAGTTTAGGCCAAACGTTTGTTTTGTAACCGAAACTAAATGTGAGTTACGCTTTAGTTTAGTCCAACTTTTAGCTTCGGCTAAAAGGATACACCTCTAAATTTGTTTGCTGCGTCATTGTACCGAATATTTTTGGTATTTTAGGTTTATTTGCATTGCACAATAACAACAAACAAAGGCTATGATTAGAAGGCATCGTGTTGATATTTATTGTGTTGGTATTGAAGACATCCATTGCATCGAATACATAACAAACATCGAAGTTCCCCTTTCTTTAACTATTATGAAGGCTGGCATACCTTTCTTTTTGATTTTTCCAAATTTCTTTTAAAGCCCCAGCTACGCTCTCCCATTAACTATATCATCATCAAATATTTATACAAGCACATAAACATGATACTTACCGCTATAGTAATAAAACCCATTTTTGCGTTTAACGACGATCTTGATGTCGCCACGTCCTCATAATTTTTCGCTTCACAGAAGTCCCATTTACCACTGCACCCTTGTTTACCTTGAACGTGATTGGACTTCTATTTATTTATTTTGGACCCCAACTTCGTCCACAAGAAAATTGGGAACCGACCCGCTTGTTTGGACGACATGTTTCATAATGAATGTTTTTATTTGCCCTATTTCGGTTTTTTATTTAAGAAATATTTTCAAATTGACATACCTATCATTTATGACTGACATTTTCTGTTTTTCTTTGCTTTTTTTTAATGATGAAGTAAATTGTCTAATTTTATCTACTTACTATTTGGCAAAGTTTAATTAGCAACACAAATTCACTAATAGCCGAAGTTTGTATGGAGCTTAAACCATCTATCTAAAATAAATAATTTAAATAATCACTTCCTAATCAGTTTGAACCTTGACAATTAAGATTTTCTAAAGTTTTTCTCTTTCTCTCACACCTACCCATTTCATAAAAAAATGGTCTACATTTTAGGCTCGGATTAGTAAGTTTAAGTAACATAATTTTATTTTATTTCTTACATACATATTTATACGTACTATAGCAATATTAATGCAGCCTTGTCGAAGTTTATCCTACTCAAACGAGAAAACCAAATCGAAGCCATAGTGAAGCATTATTTATTTACCAGCTTATTTACTATTCGTATTAGGAAGTACCGACAAAGATCCAATCAACTTGAATCTGAGAGAACGGTTGAGGGCATTTTCTACTAAATTCGCTTGTCCACAATTCGGCTGGGCAAAACGTCAGGCGTCGGCTAACCACGGTCGAAGCCTGTGCAGACTTGAACTTTGATGTGAGAACTTACTGGATGTGGTAAGACAGGAGATTTAATTTATTTCCTATACTTATCAACCTTCACTCTATCATGTCTCGTAAGTACGATAGATGACGCGAAATAACTGAGGAAGTTCATGGACATGGTCCCGAACGTTTTGGCTTAGCGTCCTTTTAAACTAAAGGGTGTGATACAATGAGTACGAGTATACATGTACTCAGTTCAGAATGACTGCCGTTACTCACATTTGGTCACGTGATCATCATTACTGATTGACTTGCAGAGGCTATTATATCATCTCACTATAATTTAAAATTGATAAATAGAAATGTTTTCTCTTAGAATTCTATTTTACCAAGATGGCTAGTCTCAGTCAAGATTGACTGCCGATTGATTATGTATTCACCGGCTACGTAGCAAAAAATTTCTAAATAATAGAAGCTTATTTTCTCTTTGCATTGTATAAGGGGTGGGCCTGGTAATCTGTGTGACAGGGCTTCCTAGTGCAGATACCAGTCTCCCACAAAGGAGAGGAGATTAGTTCACCAACACCATTAATGGACACATAGTATTAAGTGCAAATGTTTTTATAATTATATTATTACTAGCTGTTGCCCGCGACTTCGTCCGCGTGAATTTCGAATTAAGGGGTATGAAAAATAGATGTTGGCCGATTTTCAGACCTACTCAATACGTTCACAAATTTTCATGAGAATCGGTCTAGCCGTTTCGGAGGAGTATGGGAACGAAAACTGTGACACGAAAATTTTATATATAATTATAGATTTTCTTTGGTGCAAATCTTTAGCATAACTTTACTCTAAACGTAGTCTAGTGCGACCCACTTTGCGTACAACTTAATGTTCGTCTGCCACGTCTAGTATCAACCGAGCTCTATTGCCGTGTCTTCCATGTTCATCAGTCTGCTTCAGTCGAAACAGAGCAATCTGTACTTAGATTGTAACTAGATACTACATTTTAAGCGGCGATTGCTAACGGCTAAGGTTTGTTTATAGTATACATTAGTATATAAATTATCTAGGTACTATGCATATTGATATAACGTGGTCTACCATTGGCTAAAGTTAGGAATTTACATCTACGCTTCTACAGCATGAATAATAGATAATATTATAATAAAACTAGTTTAGCGTGTACTAAGACTAGTTAATGTAATTACAGTGATAAAGTATTGAGGTTGTGAGTAGTAGGCTTAATTCCCATACGGGACAAACATTTGTGTGATTCGTAGACGTTTGTCCCAAGCCTGGGCAAATTTGTTTGAGTATGTGATATTTCGTGTATGTATAACGCACCCACGATTCACGAGAAATTTTGAGCGGGGCAAAGTTTTAAAATAAAAAATAATTTGTACTATAAAGCTTGTTCTACACAATTTTAAACCCTCATTGTTAATGTGCTGGAATGTTCTCGATACCTCCACAACAATGGGCATTTCCTTGCACCAGAAACGCAAATAAAAGCTACCGACCTAACAGTAATACCATACAAATATTCAGTAAAGGAGTTTGAATAGAAATGTTTCCTCTTTTCTCCAACTAACATTGCCTTTTCGTCTGCAATTCTTTTTGTAGGTTATATTGAAAATGGAGTATCACTAGGAATTGTAGTAAAGTCTTTTGTAATGAAATAAATGCTTGCGACAATATTTTTTTAAACTAGTGTTTCAGAATTCAATTATCATGTTGGCGTTGCTTTTAAGGAGTACTAGCTACGCCCCGCGGTGTTACCCGCTACATTTTTTCGGGATAAAAAGTAGCCTATGTGTTAATCCAGGTGTCAGCTACCTCCATATAAAAGTTCATTAAATTCCATTCAGTATTTTTTACGTGAAAGAGTAACAAACATCCATCCATACTTAAAAACTTTCGCGTTTATAATATTAGTAGGGATATGTTCGTTCCTGGGTCATATAAAATTATATTGGGATTTTCTGTCAGAAAATTCTCTTAATAACAGCCTTGGTCATTAAAAGTCTCTTAAAACATTGCAATGACTCTGATCTTTACACTGACTTTACTAATTCTTTTTCTTTGTATCGACTTAAGCCAATAGCCACTTGGAAAAAATCATGCCGTGGTGTACAGATTAGTCAATCAACAAGGATGGTAGCAATTTTGACCTTCGAGGGTGCGCCCGGCCGTCTTAAGTATGGTCACTCGTGGAAACTTTCAACTTGCATCCCACTTACAAACTAATTCTTTAGTAACAACAGGCAATAGTTCTTTAGTCATGGTTTATGTAAAATTATAATCGCTAATATACTTTTTGTACATGCATTACCGAATCTTTAATCGCGAACAGATCCGGAGGGACGCTGTCGCGCCTTCTTCGAAAAAAGTAATTCCACGACGAGAACCCCACAAAGATATTGCCTCATCAATATTCCTAAACGTTCAAAACTTCCACATAACATTTAGCAAGTAAAACATCTATTACGCTATTAAAATGATATCTCTTTTGGTTCAGCAACGAAGTAATCAAGTGAAATGAGCTTATAAGATGAAATTTGGCTTCCGTCCAACCTTCTGCGGCTGGTGCCCCTCGAGCCCATGTTTTTATTTAACCCCCCCTTCGCCGTTGTACGCTACACAGTTCAGAGTGAATACTCGTAAATTTTAGAATTTGTTTCAATTTTCGTTGAAAGGAATTATTTTAAGTGCCGTGGAATGGGTTGATAATAAAAATGCGTCTGTTGTGTTTGTCGTACTCATTGTGCTCCTTCACTTATAATGGTTCCACTACTATTAGTGGTTATGGGATAAATATTTGTGGAATCCGCAACACTAGTGGTTCTGGGTTCACTATCCCATTACCAAATTGGAGAAATTTTTGTGCAGTCAAGTGATTCACGTGAGTCTAAGTGTTTGTGTTTGCGACATTTTATTATGTTGTAAAATTCACACACGACTCTGGAAGCGCTGGAGTCTTCGTTACCACGTGCGATAACACTGTTGATCCGGCACCTGATCTACCTCCGTCGTCTTAATTTGCTGGTCCATCGGACAAGAGAGTATGAGAGTGAGGTAATAGAAAGTGCACCTGTTTGCAAAAATATGTCTGGTGCACTATAATAGTTGCTGCTTAGTTGACTTACCTTAATTGTGAGAATACCAGTGTTCCTTCAAAAAGTAACAGCAGATAACTAGTAAATCTATATACAAATAAATATGAGTTTATCAATGCGGACACCGCCCCAACTTCCACGAAATATACTCAAACCGCATGATCAATTTGTAACGAGTTTTCTTGCAAAATATCGATGCTTAAATAGACAATCATGGTACCGACTAAAAACGGCCAATATAGAACATTGTTAATTCGATATCTTCCCTTAAGTACCTTCATCTTCAGAGGATTACCACCCATTGTTACACGGGGATTAAAAAAGGCACATTATATAATCCCCAAAAAGGCAGCCATCTTAACTCTTATTAACTTTAGATTGCAATAAACTAAAGTGCGCTATACTTTTATAGCAGAATTAAGAGACGTTACCTAGTATCTGAATGCGTCGTTATTAAACAACTTAAAACAATCGATATTGAGCTTTGTGATGATAGAAATAAGGGTGACGATAACAGCAAAATATCTAGCCGAGACTTCGTGTTTATGGAATGGTTTAGTAGGGAAATATCCCTTTTTTATGAGCTAAGAATGGTGAAGCTTATGTATGCTTATATTAATATTGTTTATTCAGCCGTAAGCCCGGTTCCATCTCTGCTGGGGGAATAGTTACTTTGTATGTTAACAGCAAAGCCTATTCTGTGATGGGGTGAAGGCTTAGGTCGGTCTAGACTTGGGAATGATTCTTAAGTTGAAGAAATATGGGCCTAACTACCGTTTTGGGGTGTTTCGTTGAAGATACAAAGTAAAGATATTATTACTTTGGCGCGTGTTGCCAAAATATCGTAATTATTAGTTGCTTTGCGTCTTTATTTTTTAAGTTGGTTTCTTTATGAATCATTTGTGAGGTAATATTGAAACTTAAATTCACTTTATATTGTAGCGGATAGGCATAAAATAGTTCAGCTTTTTTCTGATTGTTATTTGGTTTTATAAGATCTTATTAAGGGCATAGTTAGTATACTCTAGTGTATCAGAGAAGCTGCAACAAAACTTCGACGTAACATTTAGTGTCTAAACGAATAATTGTTCAGTTTACTGCCTGAACTAAGCCATTCCTTAAATTGTTGCTCCTAGTTTATGGTTTTAAGCCACAATGAAAATAATTACCGAAGATCCAATTTACAGATACATGATTATGTTAAGTGTAAAGTTTTGATTGGCCACGTTATGATTGTGACTTTTATATTCATACTTCAGCAAAAATGTAATTATTTATTTGTACACTGTTAGTATATATTTTATATAGTCATCCGATACTACCTTGTCGATTTCGATAAGGCATCTAAATGTCGCAGTCGCAAAATTTACTAGTTTAAGTTATTCGCGATTTCCTTACAGTCCTTGGACGTCTTCGTCGTTGTCAGGCAGCGCCTTGCTACTGTCCTATCCAAGTATATTCGAGTCCTACCACTCGTTTCCTAACTTTGAAAACATTGTATGTCTTAGATTCTTCGCGTTCCATAGCTTAATCGGCTAACATAATTGACAGTACGGGCATGATTAGCCGTAAAACGTATAGCCTTTTGCGGTACCCAAAGAAAAATGTAATGTGGATTTTCTGAACAGTTTTGTATTGTGATATTGTAGAGTTTGGCTGTTATGTGTGAGTGTCTGTATTACTACGAACACGAGGCTTAATGGGGACAACTGTGTATTAATTTTAGTGGGCTTTTTAGTTTAGTTTCGACGGCTTGTTGCTAAGGTGAAGAGTTTTACACGTGTAAGTGTTTAACATTGTTATTTCTACGTTAGATACGTGGATTATGTTTGTATAGAAAAGGTTCTTTTAGGGTTCGCTTATGGCCGTATCTAACGGCTAACAGGTTTTTTATTACATACACCTAAAATTTGAAAAAAAAAAAAACAAAACATAACATCACGCCTGTATTCCCCGAAGGGGTAGGCAGAGGTGCACATATAGTACACCCACATTTCGCCAGTTATGTTTTAGGTCCCAATGTAATAGGGGGCGAGCCTATTGCCATCAACCGGGCGCAGATCCAGACTCCGTGCTGTTACCGAGAATTACCTAATGGAAAAACCCAGTAACACTTTGCCCGACCCGGGATTCGAACCCAGGACCTCGTGCTCAGCAGTCGCGCTTAGCAACCACTACAACGAGGCAGTCTAAAATTTGAAATTAATTTAAAAATATTTTGGGGATTTTGATATACTATGCACTGAAGATGTCATATCCAATATGACGATTATTTTAACACCTTACCTGTCCGCCTAGTGGACACAATAATTAAACAATCGACGTGCAATATTACACTAATATAAAGTTCTCAGTCAAGGGGTTAATCTACTGTCATCTCCAAACGAAATTAAATTTTACAATTACTCTTCTATATTTACGACTCATACATGATTAAAGAACCCTCTATAAAGAGCATACTTACCACAGTATACTCCATAGCACATACATTGTTTTACAATGTATCTGTTCCTCGCAGTCGGCCGCTGCAGTTACTTAGTTTTACTGCGAAGCTACACTTAGGCCAGCTATATTGTTGCTACAGTTTACGCCGCACGATCCACGTTATTGGAAAGTTTTCTTGTTTGGTAAACAGGTTACCTATACTTGTGATAAAAATGGCGTACTTTTTTAAAGTTTTGTGTAACGCAATTATTTTAGTGGAATACTCAGTGAAGTTAGTGTTTTTGCGTGTAGACATTTTCTTTGGTATTCTGAAACGATGCTAACATGTCTCTTAACTTGAACTGGTATTGTTCTATGCTTTTA
The DNA here is from genome assembly GCA_946251915.1 of Abrostola triplasia. Taxonomy (NCBI): domain Eukaryota; kingdom Metazoa; phylum Arthropoda; class Insecta; order Lepidoptera; family Noctuidae; genus Abrostola; species Abrostola triplasia. The sequence continues at coordinate 1,039,275 of OX276438.1, forward strand.
CATGCAAAATACAGTAACATGTTTTATTTAATAAATAGTTAATTATTGACAGCTTTATAAGAAGGTTGTATACATATACAATTTCAAGGTGGTAAACTACATAAAAATGACATCAAAGACATTTTTATCCCGTGCGCAACCCTCAGCGCATCAGTTCCATCGTATCTGGTTGTATATACATACATACATAAAGTCACGCCTGTTTCCGTGAGGGGTAGGCAGAGACCACGGATTTCCATTTGCTACGATCCTGGCAAACTTATTGGTTGTACATATTTTACAAAAATAATAAGAAGGTAGGTATATTAAGGTAAACCTCATTCAAGTTAAACACTTCAGTATATTATTATTTATTTAGTAATAAAATGCTTTATTTACTTTAAATATACTACTTAGGTAGGCGTTCCCGTAGTTCAAAAATAGCAGTTCAAATGGCCCAACACCTTTCATGTTCTTTAGACGTCACGTAAATATAAAAGGTCTATTTATATTCAAATAATTTCTAATGTGTTAATAAATACGGAATCTTTGCGTGGGTGACTTTGAGTGCAAAATATTGTCGTAGATCACAGAAATATCTTGGTAAATATGAATTTACGTCGTCACGTGTATTTTTAGTAATTCGTGTTATGTTTTTTCAATTATATTAGGGCCATGGAGCGCGCCCGTGGGACATATAAAAGCTGATCATGATGATTATTCAATTAAGGATTATTTTCAGGATAGATCAGCTAGGAGTCAGTGTCTATTTCATATGGCTTCCCTAGCATATGTGACCTTACTGTGTCTGTATTTACCTCTGACTAAAAGCCTTAATTTTAAGGGCTTTTGACATCACTTTTAATTTTTATAGGTTCTATAACACTACCCAGTTTTCGGAAAATATATTTTGAAGTTTGTATAATAAATTGAAAGTCTTGATCCAAATTGTAAATGTGAATTGGTAATTAGTAGTGATAATAATTAGAAGTTATCTCTGTGGAATTTTTACCCAAATTGTTGAGTTTCCAGCTGAAAAGATAATACTAAATCTACTAACCTAAAAAAAAATAGAAAATTAGGCAAAGAAAATCACACCAAAAAGAAGCAAGTTATAAGCTCCAGTCTCAATCTAACCCTCTAAAGTGCAAGCGTACAATTATGAACATAATCTTTATAAATATAAAACACATTAAACAAACAGCTAGACTAAAAAATTTTCAACAGTAAAAACATGACATCAATAAAACAAATGGGACCTAAGTAGACATTTTACATTCGAGTCACATCTACAATCTAGACAACACATTGCCTCAACAAATCACTGAAATAAACAAGACTAAAATAGTTTTACCATTTTAAAAGCAATATACTATGATATAGAGTTCAAAATAAATTGAGAACACCAACACGCGTTCTTAAAAGATGGCCGCGATTGATGATTGAACCTCAATCTTTAGTATGATGAAGAAAAAATCATTCATCCAAAATAGACTACAAAAGTTCTTTTAAAACGTCCAGTTACATCAAGACAGCCCCCAAAATGCCCGCCGGTCACCGCTTCCTAGTGCTTTAGCTGGGTAGAAGAAACGGCGCAACAAACTACCTAGCACCACAATCTGTCTGTCGAACTATAGAATATAATGAAAGTTGTATAAACCAGGAATTAATTGCAATTTTTTTTTTTTTTTTTTTTAATTTTTTATTGGGAATAGATTGGCATTGGCAAACCGAGAAGAAACTCCTCAACAACTATTAATATTTACAAAAAACTGGCTGCCATCCTTGATATCTAGTGCCACGATAAAAGTAACGCCTAAATAATAAAAACACATATTTACAACTAATGATAATAACTACAGCTAGTTTATGCTTATCGCGACCATTATACTAAATTAGTGCGACCATCTTAGGGATATATCATTACATTATGACGGCGAACGGTTGCCAAGAACTGTAATATGCTACACGCTACATAATTACGTGGATCAGCTTAGTACAGCGATATACAAAGAAAAGTAATCATCAAAGAACGGTCTTAAACTATCCCACTTCTAGGGAAAAGACTTCTCGTACCGCCCGATTGAAAAGTAAATGGGTATCATATGACATCGATGACGTAGTCGCATTATTATGTCAGCCCCATATATTTATTATTCTATTTGTCAAGCGTTTTAGGGACAGAGATGGAAAGAGAATAGATCACTTCGGATTCATAAAGAGTCATATTTTTCGCTGCATACATACATACATAAAATTAACTCACAGACACAATACATGGAGACAGGTATGCTTATCGTTAGCCTACCTTAAACTGTCCCATTAACATAAACTCTTAAAGCAGAACAGTGGATGTGGAAGCGAGACATCGCTCCAACAGTGTAATGCGTCGTCTTACTTCCATAACGTTAACTGCCCTGCTTGAGTTCATGGTAAGGGGGCTTGCTCTAAATTTAAAAGCCCTGTGTCAGATCATGAAGCTTGATGAAATCTTATTGTCAAATTTGGTCCAAATGTCGCAGTATAATCGATACAATTAAAATTAAAACCATCTTACCTTTTAAAGATATGGTCACATTGACTGTACCTGTATGTGATATGAGCAGTTAATACTGTAAGAGAGGGGGAAAAATAAGGAAATATTACACTTGAGATCGTCGCCTTCAATCCGCTTATGGGTATAAATATCACTTTACTCAAAACGTATCGCGTTCACAATTCCTAATGTCATATTAAAGATGCCGCTTGAATTCTAATGAGGTTGTCTTTTGTTCGGGTCTCTGTCCTCAAGGGACGCACAGATAGTCAAAAAAGGGTTTAATTGTTATAAGAAAAGGGTCTGAGAGGCTAGAAAGAAGGCAAGCTTAAGTTTTACCATTCAGCTTTATCCTTGGGGATGGTGTAAAAATAATCTTTCCTATCGCTGGGAAAATGCGTTGAACCAGGTTGCTGATAATTGAAATTAACATTGCCTAAACAGGTAAATTTAGTCACTTCTTCCACCAGCAGGCAGATTCGAACTTCACTAAGAAGTGTGTGTGGACAGTCCAAAGACTTGCTGGTCTAATAAGGGAGTTTAGCCATTAGTCTTACTTGAATAATCTTTGTAACTTTGATTTGCTTGTAAGTATGTATCATAATTAGGTATATTAGTCTATCTGCGCCCCACGGTATTACTCGGCACATTTTCAGGAAATATAGTGTCAGCAATTTGGTATGGGGCTACCCATACCAAATTTTATCCAAATCGGTCGAGCCGTTTGATCGTGAAGAAGTAACAGACACAGAAACTTTCGCCTTTATCTTCTTATATATAAAATTCTCGTGTCACAATGTTTGTTCCCGTACTCCTCCGAAACGGCTTGACAGATTCTCATGAAATTTTCTGAGCATATTGAGTAGGTCTGAGAATCGGCCAACATCTATTTTTCATACCCCTAAGTGATAAGAGTTTTTTACCTGAAATTCACGCGGACGAAGTCGCGGGCAACAGCTAGTAATATTATATAAGTATGATGCAGAAAAATCAAGGAAAAAAAAATAAAAAGTCACAATAAAATATAAACTTTTATATTTCTTTATTTTCTGTACAATGTAATACTAAAACGTATACATCTGGTATCGTTCACTTTAATACCGGAGACACAGGTGATCAAAATATTTAGACATGTTCCAACATGATGTCTGTTATTTATCCAGCTCTAATTGCCAGCAAGACATGTTGACTTCAAAAAGTTCTCGGCAAAAAGCAGTGGGACCTATCTTTATAATCTTAAAGTCGATTTTATTTGATCTAGTATGTGTTTAAAATACAATTGTTCTTGGTTATGGTTCTTTGGTATTAAAAACTGTACTCTTAAAACTACATTTACATACATAATAATATATATATATATTAGAGGCATGTGATGACATTCATGACATTCATTTGACGACCTGATTAGCGCAGTGGCTAAGTGATTGGACTGCTGCGCTAAGGGTTGCGGGTTCGATTCCCGCACGGGGCAAAACTTTGTGCGAACCACAGATGTTTGTCCCGAGTCTGGATGTTTGTGTATGTGAATATTTCATGTTTGTGAAATGCACCCACGATACAGGAGAAATTCCTAGTGTGGGGCGACGTTTTTTAAAAAAAAGAGAAATAAAAAAAAAAAATCATTTCTTAAAACTAAAGCAATGAAAGACAAAGGTGTAAAAGGCATTCATAATTTGATATCCAAAAAGAATAATCCAATCCAAATCCAAAAAGATTATAAATATTATTTTGATCCGTTTCGTTGGTAGTGTCCGATAACTAGAGCTTACAAACGCTAGTGACTGCTGAGCATGAGGTCTTGGGTACAAATCCCGGGTTGGGCCAAGTGTTATGGGGTTTTTCCATTAGGTAATTCTCAGTAGCAGCACAAAGTCAGGATTTGTGTCCTATTGATAGCAATGGGCTCGTCCCCTATTACACTGGAATATTTAACATAACTGGCAAAATGTGGGCGTACTATACACCTCTACTAGCATTTCGGGGAAAAATCAAACGACACTTACTCTTAAGTGAAAATGAAGAAAATATTATTACGATTTTATTCTCATACGTTCTTCAGTTCTTCACCATAAAAATAACTAACTATACTACACATACACTGCCATCTACAGACCCTTACAATTTTTTTAAACGAAAAGTCATACAGCATATTTCAGTAGTATCTGCCGTCGTTCTGTTCTTTTTGGCCCCGCCCCTCAGTCGCACCTAAATAGCGACGGTCAATCCAGTGTCAGTTAACGGAGCGCACGGCTACTTTGTTTGCAAGGCAAATTGATACACGGGTTTACTATAGCGACACTTTGATTCGTGTTGGAGTCTGTTGTTTCTAACTAGAGCATGTGATCGAATGCAGCTCGAATTTTGTAATCGAAAAGATTTTAATGAAACTTTAACTCCATTGGTAATAGGATAGGAATGTTGCAGTTATCCTGTAATAGAGTCCGGAATAATTGTGACCAGGTGCAAAACGGGCCAAAGTCCGTTTTAGTGAGATATATTTTCTGCCAATTTTTTTTTTTTACTTTTGGTGTGATAATAAGTTTCTGTTCAATTTCACTCCAACTTTAACTAAAACTTTTTTATGCAACTTCGATAGGCAGGTTTTTAAAGGCAAAAAGGTGATCACGAAGATCAGTTATAGAAAATCAAGACTACCTGTCGCAGATTTAATTTTAAATTCCTTTAATCTATCGCACACCAATAGTATTTCTAGTTAGAGACAGCAAAAAAACATAATGTTAAAATGAAGGCAAAATTTTAGTCCGTATAAAAGAGTTGTTTGTGGCGAGTCATACAAGAGGCTTATGCCCAACAGTGGATCACATAAAGGCTTCTGATGATGAATGCCGATTTCCACCAAATGAGCGAACGCTCTTTCTACCCCCACTCTATTAAATTGTTTTAGTGTAACGACTAAAAGATCAAGAAAGATTGCTCTCGATCTAGCTAGTTCTAGAATGTTCTAGCTCTCTGTTCGTTTGGGTTAGGCTCACCTTAAAGCTAGGTTTATACATAAATAGTGAATGTCAAAACATGCCTCGCTAAACTTTTAACAAGCGATGTAATAAAATCGGTGAGATGTCTACCAAACTTCACATTATATTACAGTTGATCTATTTCTACATTATATATATATTTATATTCATGGAACATTTCACTAAGATATTCTACATCTTAATACCCGTATTATGTAAATATGGCAGATAAATTATTTCATAATAAATGTTATTTTTTTGGTACATCTCCAAGCGCTATCATTGAATTATATTAATGCTTAAAGTTCTTATACTTTGACAATTATTAATAGGAGTGTATTTTCGTAATTATTACGTTTATTAAAATAAATAGTATTTTTATGGATTGGCAAATGAGTAACAGTATTATGGGTTTTTTAATTCAAAATTGTCAAATAATACATTATCTACGAAGATGTTAGCATGCCTCCCACCAGGTGGATCGATGCCGCGACGATTATGTCAGAGTTAACAGCAACTGGTGGATGCAAATGGCAACTTGCCGTTCATTGTGGTGATCTAAGCGGGAGGCCTTTAATCACCAGTGGTCATCTTCCGGCTGATGATGATGATGACATACTGATTGATCACTTTTACATGAATAACCTTAAAATATTTCTATAAAACTTACAATAAAAGCAGAATGTCATTTCACTACTTTCTTTATCTTCAAATAAAATTATTTTATATACAATCCGAGCACTTAAATATTTTACAGCTAAGAAATAATACTGAGTCATGCATACATTGCATTTTAATAGAAAGAATCTAACTTTTTGAAAAAAAAAAGCAATTTCATTAAAATTTTATACAAACTTATGAAGAATATAATATATTTTATTTTATAGATAACCATATCACTCATTTTTGCGCACTAAAAGGATCATAATTTTAATCATTTCACAATAATTTATCATTTGAAATGATAATTTGGAATTATTCCATTCAGAGACACTTTACATCAAAAATATAAGATACTTTGCGTCATGAAATTCAATAAGACGCAAAAATTACATTACGCGTCTAAGGCTTTGTTCCCACTATGATAAATGCGAGCGATTTATTATAGCGTATCATATTGTATATACGCTCACGTATTGCGAGTTTAGTTGCTGATTTGGAGCACTTGGCTGCTACACATTGTTCATCGGCAAATGTTTCAGAGAAATATAACCCTAGATTTTCCAAAATGACAAATCTTGGAAGCTATAGTCGCATTGTAATTTTATTCTATTAAGTGAAATAAATCTGTATAATATATGAATAATACCCAAAGTAAGCTCTTGAAAAATTGCCATACGTGAGCTCTCATAGTGCATGATGCAGTAAATTTAACAGTATAATAAATTTTGCGCGATTTATCATAATGTGCGCTATCTGAAGTCATTATTATACGAAGTCATTCCTTATCTCTGGGGCATACGGTTTCTTTTTCGATAAATACTTCGAAACGTTTACATACAAGATTTTAATTGTCCTTTGTATCTGACAATACTATGCATTTGACGACAATTGAAACCAACATTTTTAAATTACCATAATATATTGAAAAGTCCTGACTGGACAAGTTACGATACTCTCTCTTCTTAATTGATGGTACGTTTTTGGGCTAGTCAGACCCTTCACCAGCCTGCTTAATAGTAGATCTCTTATACCATGGCTTTTGAGTAACTCATTTCGATAAGATTGTGGGAGATTTACCATCATTTCCCATGACAATGGAAGCTTTTGCTCTAGACCATAACTTACGGTTATAACATTAAGTGTGTGTTTCCATATCGTTTCTTGTCAGTGCAGTCTCTTGTATGTCGTCTTCACTTCGACTCGAATCGGAGTCACCTGAAAGTACATGAGTTTTAACGGGAGCAAGTTCCTATATAAAATTATCGATATTGAAGCTATTTTAACTACATAAAAATTAAGTTATGTTCTTTAAAACAAATATACACCAATAAGAGTGTAGTATACTTTGAGATAATTAACATAGTTCACTTAACTATTTCCCTAAATAATTTTCCAATTATTTCTGAAATGCCATAACATCTTACCATGAGGTCTGGTATCTAAAGCTAGTACAGCTAAAGGAGCATCATCAAGCACTCCAGACCACCGCGCAGCTAGCACCCTGGACCCCCTGTGACCTCTCACGACTACAGTGGGAACAACGTTGGATGATATAGACGACCCGCCGTACATAGATACTCCTACGTTTCGTCGTAATATGGTACTAGAACAAGAAAATAAGTGAGTTTTCTTAGCACACCTTTCCTCGTAACACTCAATATAATTATCATTAATTTCGAATAGTCAAAGGGAAGTCTAAACTGTCGCAATATTGAAGACGTCAGAAAATTTTACAATTATTATTTGACTTGTCTTTACATCATGAATTTCCTCTCTTACCTTTGCTCTGGATCTCTAGGTCTGCTCTTCTTCTTGCACATGACTATCATCGCTACGCACAACGTAGTCAAGATAGTCAGTAAGACCAGAGATAGGGCAGCTCCTACCAGCAGCGCTACACTGTTATCTGTTGCTGGTGCTTGCGGCGGTGGTGCTGGAGTCATGGTTTGGAGAGAACCTGGTAGCAATAGAAGATTATAAGTCTTTACTACTTTATTGGAATAAAGAAAATTTTTGGCTAAGTTTTTATCCGGATTATACTCATGCGTTTTTTCGATAATACCTGACTGGTATTAGGCTCAAACGAAGCCATTATTTATAGTGATCTGCTTGGTGCCGCATCAGGATCATAGAACGAACATGGAGCCGAAAAAACACATGAGTGCAACCTGGATAAATAAAAAACAAATTTACTTACCAGGTCTATCCAAATCGTCAGCAGTTCTTATCGATACGCTATGCAATGCTGCAGGTCTTTGTGACCTTCCTCGTGGCGTTTCAGCGTACACCAGCAATGTATACCGTCCAGGAGTTAAAGCATCTAACGCGAACTGAGGTTTGTCATTCCTGACACGGTATACGGCTTCAGTCAATCCAAAGGCTGAGATTCCCTGAGACACGCAGAAAACAGTTGGTCATTTGAATATTTTAGTTCCAAGAAGTAAATGTTTAATTATATTGTGTACTAAATATTTCAGCTTACTAGTCACTTTTTTATCAATTAATTAATGTTTTAAAGACTTTCCGTAAAGACTCTTAAGTAACTTTCAACTTGAGCAGGCTCCATAATACCGGAGAACAATGCTTTATTGAGGTAAGCACCTTGTTGTTTTAAGGAGGTACTCTAAAACACATTACATAATTTCGTTCAAGTTTGTTCATTTTAATTCCTGTATTAAGAAATGTAAATATGAGTGTTAAACATAGAGACGAGCACAACAACATTTTTGAATGTACAATGAAACACAGAACGTTAGATAAACTGCATGCAAGTCACAAAGAAATATCTGTTATCCAATAGAATTCCAAAAATGGAGAGTGAATTAACCGAACGCGTCATACAAATCTATTGAGAACCAGTGGTTTTTAGGTTCTTTTGTAAACATTGTTGGGGCTATTCAAACAGAATTCATAGTTCCAATATGCATTTCATACAAGTAAACTGTGTTATTTTTTCTGTTGGACACATATAACAATGTAGATACAACTGTGGCATCCTAGATCAGTCAATCTAGGGAAAATTTTATTATTTTTAGTTAATTTCTTTTTTTATATAAATGAACGGGAATTCAGTATTTGTCTAGGCTTGTTGACAGAAAAAAAAAACAAATATAGAAATGGATGTTCAAATAAATTTTGGAGCCGAATTTATAAACATATTTCAATAAAAATTACTGCATATTTAGGCCTAAATGGGCAGAATTAAGTATGAGTTAGATTATAGTCAGTCATAATTATTTACACGATATTAGTGGACTCACTAAGAGTGCAGAAGTAAATAAAGATGTGTATTGGCTCACAGGAATAAAAACAAACGTGAAGAACAGGAGACATACAGCATAACAATGAAGTCATCTTCAGGAGCCAAGGGGACGGTGGTTATTTTACAGGGATGCAAAGGTGGAATCACCATTGTTAGCACGGCATAGCCACGTGCTCACCTGGTCGTTCATAGTGGAGATCTCATTGTCCTCGTGCGCTGTTTCAGCGCGGTGCCGTACCTCCAAAGCTTCGAGCAGGAACCGCTGAGGCAGACCTCCATCATGACCTGGCTCGCAGTGGAGCAAATCGTTCTCTATCTCGCAGTTGCTTGGTGGCTCGGGGAGAGCTGTGGGAATGAGTGATATGGAAGCATGCATGATGTTTGTGACTAACTATTAATGGGAGAATTTTAGTAAAATAACCTTTTCTTCAGTTTTCGTATCAAAAATTTGATTATGTCGAAAATAGTAAGAAAAAAAATTATTTTCAAAATAAAACAAAATTGATTGCTACTATCATAAATAAATTTCAATAGTATATATAATAATACATAGAGCTAATAATATGGTTCCTTGGGTTAAGGTATTTCTGCACACATCAAATTTTCGAGACAGTGTCAGTGCTAATTTGACAAAATCCAAGTCAATTTATTAAATAGTAGAATAGATGTATTACCAGCAGGCAATATTCTGAAGAGGCACGGCTCCCGCTGGTTGCCCACGTCATTGCTGGCCCAACACGCAAGCCAGCCCAGATCTTCATCAGTCTCAGTCGGTAGACCGTGGATCACTGTGCTCGTTGAGCCCATCACTGTTACGTTTGATGCTGGTATCTGTTAGGTTGAAAACCCATGAATGAAGTAATTATTAGACAAATTCATACCCTCAAAGAACTATTAGATATTCAGTGCAATAATTTATAAAAACGAAATTATAGATGCTTTGCAAGTTAAGATAATTTATTAAGGCAATGAAAACAGAGGATATCAAAGTAATTTTAATCATAAAGACGTTTACAAAAGGTATGAACCCCAAAGTAAGGGTCCAAGGAAAATAAAATCACTACAGTTATTGGTGCAATTAAATTTATGTCTCAACTATTCATTCATATAATAAAATCCGGGAGAGTTTTATGGTTTAGATACTAAAAACTACGTTTTAAGACCTCCAGGCGGTGCACTTGCACTTATTGTTAGTGTGCTAAAGCAAAATCTATATAAAACGTAACTAGGATACGGTCAATAATACCTGAAGACCTAATAGGTTTCTGATAGGTTGGAGAAAAGTTATGGGTATCTTAAAGTGCTTTCATTACCATTACCTGATTGACCTTCCAGATTACATGCAGAATTTGAAGTTTAAGTGTAGGTACTTGGTATAACGATGTAACCTATTAAAGCTTATTCAACAACTTTAGACCCTGTACATATATGGCAACGACATTATGTACTCAGAAATCAACAATTATATAATCACAATATCACCGTGCATCATCATCATCAGCCGGAAGACGTCCACAGTTGAACAAAAGCCTCCCCCTTAGAACGCCACAGTGAACCTGCATAGTAGATACCAACTAGTTCAGGGCAAATACCTCTTCTTATACAGAGCATTCATCTTACAAATCAGTTTGGCGATTTCAGACCATTAAATCAAAATTAAAAAGAAGATATAATTATACATACCGGTAATACATCCTTGGTTCCATTATAGGTCCAGTAGAACCTCAGAGGTCCGGCGTCACGACTTGCTGGGGCTGTCACTGAACACCTCGCCCTGACTTCTCCACCAGGGGCTCCAGCCAGTTGCTGGATAACGTTACCAGCTGCGCATTCTGGTCGAGCTAATAGAGAAGAATATTGAAAAACTCAGAAGTTTGAATACCATCTACAAAGCTCGAATAATTAGAGAAAGGACTCGTTAAAATTGATTACACCCACAAAGTTGTGATAAAGATGGAATTTATGCATCATAAAAAAGAGAAAGACAAAAGACGTTCTAAGTTCGAGTTTTGTTCTCTTCTAGGGTAAGATAAAATAATGATAATCAGATATTACCAGGAATCTACTAGAATAAGATAAATTAGGTTCATAGATATAGATAAGGTAAAAAAATAATGAAAATTACTTACAGAGAACGTTTAAAGTAAGAGGGTCACTCAATGCACTGCCTTCAGAATTTCGAGCTCGACATCTATATACCGTAGAGTGGTGCCGTCTGAGACCCCTGATCACTAGCCGGTTGCTTTCGATCGAAAGACCTCCGATAGGATCATCTCGGATTAGGTGGACCTAGTCATAAAAATGAAAACTAAATTAATAAACTTCAAAGGATCGATGCCGCCAAATTATATAATCATCATCATCAGCGGAATAAATGTCGACTGCTGAACAAAGTCCCCCCTCACTTAGGTAAAGGGGTGGGAGGTGAATTTACAGAAGACGCTGCTGCCCATCGGCTGCTTAGTTGCTTCTTACAATACCCACAAAAGAAAAGGGCCTAGTCAATTCTAGGCCGGATACCACTTGGCATCATTATAATTAATAAATAATAGTGAAATTAAAGTTATGATGGACAACATTCTGTCAGAAACACGACACAATTAGGAACCTACATAACTCAGTTTAACCAAAATGACGGAAACCTAATGACTTGATTTACACGCTAGCCACAGGACATAATATTAAGACAGGTCGGACCCTCGGGCCTTGGACCGGCGCACCGCTAATAAATTAATCAGATAATTAAAATCATTCTCACTACCTACAAAATAGCTAATATAAAATCCGAAGCGAAAACTAATTATGACAACGTGCTACCTACAAGCTGAACATTATTATGAAGTTATTATTTTCCAGTATAACAAATTGAATTTTCATGAAGCAACAATTAAATACTCATTATTGAATCACGCTAAGTAAGACTTAGGTACTTGAACATGCCAACTTAGTATTTACGGTAAACTTAGTTGAATTTCTTTATAATGTGGGAGTTTTAAATTGTTTAAATTCTTGAACGTATGGACTGTTCGCGTTCCTTTGTGTGAACGGGGTGCGCTAATTACTGATGCGTGTTGATTGAAAATTATTGAATGCGAGATTTTTAATTGTGTTGCTCAAGTTTATTAACAACTTGTTTTATTAATTAATGTATACTATATACTACCAAAACTGGATGCAAAAGGCCCAAAATAGGAATCAGTGGCGTTTAGGGGAGGAGGCTTATGCCCAGCAGTGGGCCATTCAAAAGCTGATGATGAATGAAATGAAAAATGATAAAACCGAATCGTTTAAGTTTAGTAGTTCACATGATTTTTGTCATTCTGGCCAGTAAGCTCGATTTCTATCATCAAATGTTTTTTCTTGCCAAAGAATGTAATCTATACTATTTTAAACAATATAAATCTGAAGATTTTGTTTATTTGGTTAAACGCGATAATCACAGGAACTACTGATTTGAATTGACAATTTCTGTTTGTGTTGCAGGGTTCATTCATCGAGTAAGGTTATAGGCTATAAAACCTTCGGAATCATCGCAGGCAAAGTCACAGGTAGAAACTAGTATGAGTATAATGTATTGATACCTACCTCAGGTCCTTTATAAAAGGTGTAGTTGACAGCTGGAGGTGACGCGTCGGCTGAACACAGAAGAACAGCGTTCTCGTCTTCTCGAAGCAGGCGAGGCTCTTTCGGCTCTATCAGAGATATCTGGGTTACTGGTGGGTCTAAAATGAGGGACATACGTTAGATCTATGCTGAGCAACATAAAAATATATTGTGCAAATAAGGGTGTAATATTAAGGTCTAAGATCCAATTAGTGATAGGGATTTTTGACGATACTGGAAATGAGATACTACGTGGTAGATTGTAGTGTTGTTAGCTAAAAATCATTTTTGTTACAGGTCCTAATGTAATAGGGGGCGAGTTTGTTGCCATTAGCCGAGCACAAATCCACTCTGTGCTGCTACTGAGAATGACCTAATGGTAAAAACCAATAACACTTTGTCCGACCCAGGATTCGAACCAAGGTCCTCGTGCACAGCAGTCGCGCTAAGGTACCACTAGGCTAACGCGGCATACTGTAGGTTTTATACAAGGTTATACACTGGCATGATCTATTATCACATACACTCTATTATAACAAAATACATTAAAGAAGAAATAGAAAAGTCCTTGCACCGTCCCTTCTACACCTTTACTAGATTAGAAACTCCGATCACATGAATATTGACCTTTTTATACATAGGTTCTTTAGCCAATTGTGATTTCTTAGCAGCCTTTTTGAGCAATAAATTTCATGTGAAATTGAAACTCTAACAGCAATTGTAAAGCTAATACGTGTTACCTATTTGACTCTAGTTGCCTTTAAAGATTTAGTTGGAAAATATCGTATTACCAGCCAGGGTTTTCAACTAAATCGAAGACAAACTTAAACTTTGATTGATTGAAAGTGTCACCTACTTTGAACTTCTTTAGACCCGTTAGATTTGTTTGAACGAATAGTTTCAAGGAGTTTTAACTCGAAGGTAATAATGTTAAATACAACAATTCAAAAACAAAACGTTATCAATTTTAGTCGCTTATTTTATTTATTTATTTTCAACAGGTACACCAACAGCATCCATATCACACTTTGTATCTTATAAATATTTAACACGTAGGGAACTAATATAGATGCCAATTATAGGTATACACAACACTTAAAAAAAAAAACTTAGCAAACATCTTAAACTTAGTTAAATATTACCTATTACAACTTAACTTAGACTAAGTTATACATAGCAAATACTTCTACCAAAACACAGAAACACAACAGATAACTACCTAATTAACCCATCAGGTCTAAACTGCCACAAATTGACTTCCTGAACTTAGATGCGGACCCACAAAATGCATCCAAGGCTGGTATTTTAGAACAAAGTTCATTATATTCAATGCACATTCTGGACACAGGTGAATGTCTTCCTACATTCGTTTTACTAGTTGGTGGCTTAAAAAGGCTACATATTGAGTGTCTGGGAAGATTAAAGGGAACAGACAACGGAATGCGTGCTAGTAACTGCTCACATTCAATAATGCCGTTTACAATTTTGTATAAGAAAATTAAATCACGCATGGTGCGCCGTTCACAAAGTGACTTAAGGTGAAAGAAAGTCAAACGCTGATCATAAGGACATCTGTGTGATATACCTTGTGAGATGAAAGCAATATGTCTTGTAAATGCACGTTGAATATTTTCCAGTCGCTGTGAGTGCACAGCGTACATAGGATTCCAAGCTATGCTAGCATATTCTAATTGAGAGCGGACTAATGCATTGAAAAGAACGATCTTTGTTTTAACCCCGAATGATTTTGTATTTCTCTTTATAAAACCCAAGACTTGAGCAGATCTTTTTACGACCTCTGAAATGTGTGAAGTAAATTTTAATTTATGATCAATAATCACACCTAGGTCACGGATCTCAGATACTTCCTGCAGAGTTACATTGTTTATTTTATACGTAGGTAGTAATGGTAACAATTTCCTAGAGTATCTAATATAGTAACATTTCTCCGCATTTAAGACCATTCCGTTAGACTCACACCATTGACTTACCTGGTCCAGATCGTGTTGGACTAGGTTTATGTCAGATATCGACTCAATCTTTTTGTAGATTTTGAGATCGTCAGCAAATAGGGAAAAGTCACGCTTATGAAACATTACAAGTATTATAACGTGCATATTATTCATGGGTACGGTTTTGAGTCCAGTTTTGTCCAGATATGGATAAAATCGCATTTTTTTGAAATATTTTCTAGCTTGCAATAGGTATGACTTTAGAAATAGTTCAGAGCTATATTGGTGGAAAAACGTAGCTTTTGCACATAAAAAGTTAAGATAATATTGAAGTCTAAGTCCGTACATTGTATCGCTTGAAAACAATTTAAATTACTTTACTAGAAATGGTACTATCTGAACATCGCGTCGTACATACGAGTAAGTTCTTCTAAGGAAAGTGACGTCATCGGGTCTACTATGAATCGAACAATTTAAACATTACAAACCGAATTTATCATGTTAAGGTAAACCTACAGTAATAAATACATGACAGAAGTGACATCGAGCGATACAGACAGAACTGGTCTATTGTTAAGCGCTAGGAGCACTGCTGCTACGCTTAGTACAAAGAGCGTGAAGATAAGTGAATATTTCTATTGGGGCAGACAACGACAGAATTGTTTATTCAGGACACGAATGCTCTGACAAAGTCGGACCTACATAATGCTCCGACAAAGAGTAGGAAGTGGAAAGAGGGCGCGTACAATTAAGTATCATTAAACCTTCTAAAACTGATTTAGTCGTTAACATATTAAATATAAATTTTCAAAGCTGATGACCTCCAGTAATTGGAGAGGAACAGAATGAAGAAGTGCTTGGAAGTAACAAAGTGTTAGCTGTAGCTACTACGTTGAAAGGACTGTCTACACAATTTGATCCTAGATAAATATATGGGTTCATGTAATACAGGCTCATTGACCTTCTCATATTTGTAATCACACTAAATGCTACTTTGTCTAATCCTGTGCGTACGTTTATGCGTTAGATTCTACAAGTCAAACATGTTTAGCAAAATCTTGCTAGATTATCACCTCATGAATAAGAGCAAGTGGACCACAGTTTTTCGGTCGCTGACTGTAATTTATCGTGTATGTATTCTTTTTGTTTTGTTTACGGGGGCAAATCTTCAAAAGGCACCCGGACCCTGTGGGGTAGGGACCGGGGAGTGTGGGATTTTTACCTTTCTAAAACCACCACGGTGGTCACCATCTGCACGCACAAGGGAAGACCTCTAAAAAGAACGACTCCGGAACATCGTCTATGTACCCTAGGATGTGCTGACCTATCCTAAAAGCCTTTGCCTGTCTACCCCAGCATACTCTTTGCCCCACTTTGAACCTGGGGAGCGGGCAACAGTACAATTATTACGTTGTTTGTTTGTTTTGCAACTCGTATTACTGCATTTCGTACGTGCATAAAATAAGTTTTCAAAATAACGAATTTTATTTGTAATTTCCCGCGTGCAGTATGAAAACTTGTTTTTAGCGCTCCCTTGCTATGTGGGTGAAGTGTGGAATGGAGTATTGTGTCTGAAAAATGGGGAACCTAATTATGTAATAGTAATGTACTGGTAGGAAGAACATACATGAAAGTGCGTAGGGTTATTTTTATCACGTCTTCAGCACTGCGAAGAAATAGAAGAGGAGTGTCTCGACAATTTTCTGATATACTGAAAATTAATCGAACATTTCAAATTCAACTACGCCTTATATACACACAGTACGTTAGTTGACGGTACTTCTAATATTTCACTACCCTAAATTTTATTCAGTAAAGCGACGCTTTTAATTGTCATGCTAAGATAAACT
This sequence comes from Abrostola triplasia, assembly GCA_946251915.1. Taxonomy (NCBI): domain Eukaryota; kingdom Metazoa; phylum Arthropoda; class Insecta; order Lepidoptera; family Noctuidae; genus Abrostola; species Abrostola triplasia. Next base: position 1,056,095 of record OX276438.1, read on the forward strand.
TCAATCGTATTTTGCTCAATTTCCTCTATTATACATTATAATTATGATTCCGTTATTTTTTCTGACAGTTTTTTCTTTTTTTAACTTCCTGTAATTCACGAATTTCTTATCTATTCTACTTTAAATACCTACTTATTTTAATCTCACTTGCATCACTTCCTCTTCACACCCAAACAGAAAACTGTTCAATCTGTTCATCTTATTCCTCCAAAAAACCCAGATAAGAATTATCTAAGTCCAACACTTGACCAACTTCAAGTTTAAAATGCAATGTTTTTGCTTCCCCTGTGCATAAAACGGAAAAGATAAAAACACCCCCTATTCCATCATTGTCAAAGTTAATCCGTCCGCCAGTAATCCCCCAGGTTCACACTCGAGTGTTTATATCATAACCAAATTATTTAACATCCCTACGCATGTAAGTTTACTAACAACTTCAAAAAGTTAAATAAGCTGACAGTTAACTTTGAAACCGTGTTTACGTGTTGGCGGCAAATGTTGGTGTTGGTGCTTGTCATTCACGGTAGCAAAGCGATGGAGGGTTTGGAAAAGAATTTTTTGTCTCTTGCAAAGTGTTTATAATAATCAATCATGTGTCATAGATAGCTTTAGAATATGAACGCATTTTCTTTATATAAAGGCTATAATAAGGACCTAAAACAAAACGAGTAATTTAAAAAAATACACCTGTAGTCAAGAAATAAAAAATGATAAAAAATCGTGAAGTGCAAGACTATTTCCAACATGAACACAATCGGAAAATAAACCTACGTAATAATAATATGCCCAACCAACCAACATTGGCTCAACATTGGCCCAACATTGGCCCTCACAACTTTACACACGAGGCCACGAGTACTAACCCACTGCTTGACAATAAGCGATAATGTTTTAACTTGACGAGATAACTTAGCTACCAAAGTTACTTCAGCTTACGTTTCAGAAGTAATCGTGTTCCCCATTTATGTTTAAGTTAATGTCATGAGTTAGAATGTCACACTATTCCTGTTTAAATATAATGTTGAGGATAAGTTTGTTTTTCCAAACAGCGAGGATTTGTTCACGTAGTTTTTGGTTTGTCATGATAGTTTTAAACTCGGTGAGAGGCGGAATTTATCGTGTACATTTAAATTGTTTCCCCTATAGCTGTGAATAGAATTTAGTGCTAGGCCATTAAATATTAATTGGTTTTATACACAAGTTTAGAATGGAAACAGTTTTGAACAACGAGTTGAGTTTTTTTTTATTAATTAATTTTTCACGACATATAACTGCATGAAACGCTTGTTCTATACTCTATACTAGGACAGGAATTAAATGATTTTGTTATTCTTTTTTACTTTATGGCGTTGGTGCCAACCGAAAATTTTTATTTGAACCAAACAGGTATATCTTGAAGGAGTCCTTGAGTGGAGACCGCGAATCGGCAAACGTAGTGTAAGACGTCCCGCAGCCCGATGGACCAACGACCTGAAAAAGGTAGCTGGATGCGGAAGATGGAGGACCGGGTGTTGTGGTGCAACTTGGGAGAGGCCTATGTCCAGCAGTGGACTGCAATAGGCTGAGAGTATATAGATTAAAGGTATTTATTATTATTTTCCATTCTTTACCAAGTACTAATACATTGGATCCATAGTCTACGTCATATCATCCACTCAATGCCAGTGTCAAATATGAGAAGCTATCCCATTCTGTACCTTCTGATACAGCTTTACCGTCTCCCGCAGCGAATGGCGCGATTCCACAGAGTACCGCTTAGTGCTTCATTTACCTCATTAGGCTTGAGTAAATTAGGTGTGTCAGCTTAATGAATGTAATAGCCGCAATATTAATGCATGTTACATAAGCCGCGCGTCGAAGCAGCCTGCTCCATGCGGCTAGTTAATCTACTAAGGCATCGGTTTTGCGATCAAGATTGAACCCCCCATCGACTGAGCCCGCCTCTAGCGTAATTATAAAATAATTATGCTAGAAGTGGGTTGAGGTGGGTCGAAGGCTGACATAAATACTGATGATTTTAAACTTGAATAACTCTAACGGTAGGAAACTAGCACGCTAACTATTTTGTTGCAAAAGTACAACAGTGATAACAAAGTTTAATGCAGACCACAGATAATACAATCTTTAAGTGCCGCAAATGCTTTTTATCATCCTTACACCCACCAAAATATTAAGCAAGTCATAATTAGTCATTAAAAGCACAAACTACTTCCACTATCTAATTTATGGTAACACCAAGCCGTATTTCAGCTCCAACTGGCTATGTTTATAAACAATAGCGTAAATACTTCATAATAAACCCGTATTGCGACACTCCGTGTATCACGGCACTACACGAAGCCTCTAGCCCGCGATAATATTTAAACTTGGGGACAAAGTTGTTGGCACACGACTCGGGCCGCCGGCAAACACCGCCGGAACTCCACCGCTCCCGTATCGTAGTGTGTGGTGTGCATTTGATATATCGCCCGTAGGTTTTCACTTGTTTTTGTTACTGGGTCAATTATTTTGTCCGCGGTTGTATTGTGTTTGTAAATCGAGTGTATGGGATTGGCCGTTACAGAATTTATGGTGCTTTTATATTGAAAAACAAAGGTTTTTGTTCTTATCGTAGCACTGTGAATGTGAGTTGAACTGAACATTTTGGTGCACCCGTTAGGCCTACACTAGTCTATATCGATACCTCCCACGTAAGTTGTTGTATGCCACAAAAATGCTATTTTGCTTTTTTGCTGAAAAACATACTAATATGGATCATTATATCCATTCAAATTAAAAAAACAACAAAAACACTATTTTTAAAGGATTTGTCAGACGCATAATGTTGTAATTTTCAAACGCGAACGGATTACACCAATGTATATGCCCGATACATTTGTGTACGCGGGGCGCGGGGTGCAACCTAAACTATTGTATAGATTACTTACAACAATATACGCCGGTGAGCGTTCATCAAAAATGTTGTATGTAATACATACTATATTTTACGTTTCCGTTGAAGTTAAAAAAAAAATTGTATCTAATATATACATCGTTTTACTTCGGAATTGTTCATTAAAATGTAGTTGTATAGTGAATTGCTATATTTTACGTTGGATTAACTTTTTTTTTTACTTAAAATTTACATTGTAAGTCAAGTCATCAGTTCAAAAGTCGATCTTTAAATGGTAAGTACGACTGCCTCAATAGCCAGATGCATACCTAGTGCATTGTATTAGCACGCCGAGGTCTCAGGTTCGATTGCCTAAATCTGCTGATCATTTATTATACAAAACATTATTTTTGTTTCAGTGTATTCATTACCAATAAGCTTTAATGAGTCGGATATTAATGAGCTACCAAACATAATTGATACAGATATCTTTGATAATAACCCAGAAGTTGCTTCAGATTCTGATAATGCAAATCTCGAAACACCGCACCCTTCACCTTCTTGTGGTACCAACCACTTGGACTACGACTGTGATAATGATTTCTGCCCTTATTATATACAAAAGGAAAACTTATCAACTTTTGATATTTTGCCCGTACCCTCACCAGGTTATCTGTCTAGCTGCTCAACGTATACAACAATAAACAATTATAGTCCGCTGTCAGATATTTCGAATAATAGTCCTAGCACAAGCGATCGCCGTCGTCAACCAAGGAAAGATAAAGGTAATTTAAGAAAATGACATTTTAATGAATGGATAGACATTAAGAGAAAGAATTTACGTGATACGGGAGGCTGTCTTTCTCATTTTATACATAAAATGCATGAACAAGGTGCAAAAGAATTTAGATTCTGGTCTGACAATTGTGCCGGTCAGAATCGCAATCGTATCGTGTTTGCCTTTTATGTTTATATTGCTCATAAGCTTAATATTACTATCAAACATACACTTCTTGAAAAAGGTCACACCCAGGCAGAAGGTGATAACGTACATGCTCTAATAGAACGTTCTGTTACTAAGCCGACCCCGTTTGTCTTTTTAAAAAAAAAACAATTTTCTACTGGAACCACTTTATTTCACCACAAACACAATAGCACAGACTTACAAGTTCTTATGAACTATATTTGGCAATGTCCCTCTTAATTTCTCCTTTAAATTAGGCAACTAGTATACGCGACAGCGTTCAGAATCTAACTGACTTAATTACACACCTTATTCCTGTGCATTGGGTAAAAATGCAACGTCAACACTTTACTACTGGAAAAATACTCTATAACAACTAAAAGCTGACTTAGGCTCTATTGCCTTGTAATAAGGGTTATAACAGCTCCCCCTTTTAAACGAAGCTTTATCTCATTAAGATGAAGCAAAGTAAGATTGAAGATATTACTATTAAGAGAGACATTCTACAACATGTATTATTATTACATTCAAATATAAAGGTTACATAATTTTGAATAAAAATTGACAACATAGTTTATTAATAGTTTTACATTTAAAAGTTTAGATTTCTATTTGACATAGATTTGACTTTATTAACATTAGTAGTGGATTTATAATTTGGGTAACGAATAGGCATAGACTGAACTGACTTATTGTCATCTTCGGAAGTTGAAGATACTTCCGTCATCTCAATACTATTTGAGACCTTGGACTTGCGTTTAGTATTTTGATTATAACATTGATTAAATATTTGCACGCAACATCCAGCATTTAAATTGTTTTTGTTCTTAAAGTACCTATATAATTTATAAACTAAGTATACAAATAAACACACAATTAGTATATAAGTAAAAGTAGAATAGTAAGGGCCATATTTAATAAAGTGAGATAACTTTTCTAGATTATCCAGTTTATATTCTAAACTGTCCATTTCACGAGTTGCATATTTGAGAGAATCTAAGTTAATTTTGCTCAAAGAGATTGGCGACAAATGTGGTAAACTCTTATTAAATATGTCCTTTTTACAACAGTCATCAGTTGTTATATCAAAGCTTATATCTAAAGGAGACTTAGTAAATATAGAATAAGAACTAGTCGGTATCAACTGTACCGTTTTAGAATACCCAATACAATTAGGCGATAGTTTTACAATTCCTGTTCCTGTAATAGAATGGTCACTAATATTTTCGTCACATTTAATAGTCAATTTATTAATATTTGATTGGACATAAATCCATTTATTATTTCTTAATTTTTGCCAAATATCAATCTGACCATATAATATTTTAGCATTGCATTCTGTAGGTAATGACAATGTTACCTCAGTTAAAATTTTAGATTCACAATTAGGATTACTTATACATGAGTATATAGTACTTAATTCACAGATAGAAAAGTTACTGTTTATTATTTTACATTTATCAAGAGTATCCAACATAGCATAATGCATTCTGTCATCACTTAATGCAATATAAGAGTTAGAAGGTTGAATCAAAGCAAATGTATTATGTGAGTCATCATGAGGCGTAGGTAGTGGTATGTTTTTATAGGTCATGAACTTATCAGGAGTGATCAAAGGGATCTGTAATATAAAAATGACCTTATTGTTGTAAAAATAAGAACTAAATTTGGAAACATCAATAATAGAATGAATATTTTGAATGGTTAAAGGAACTGGGAAGTCTAACCTTTTGCTTACATGACTGCTATGCTTAGTTAATTCTAAATAAAGATTTAAGGGACTTATAACACTAGGATGTAGTACATTAACCTTAGAAAATAAAATAGAATTTAGTGTAGTATCTAGTAAATTAGTTATAGCAAGTAAAGAGCCTTCGATAATATTAAGAAGGTTGTTTAATTTTGAGGTATATAGTAACTGATTATCGATTTTAGTAATTTGGGAAAGTATTTCATTCATCTGATTAATTTGGGCATTTAATTTCATCTCATTTTGATTAAGTTTGCTAATGGTAGTGTTAAAATTATTTATAGTAGACTTGACAATGTGAATGTTATCTCTCATTAAATGAAACATTTCTGTTTCACTCTTTTTGCACGATTCAATTGCAGCATCATATTTTCGGGCATCATCTGCATCTAATGTGCCGAAGAAAAACTTTAAGATCTCACCTCCGAATTCTAAAGATCGTTTGACTTTATTTGTCAATTGGTTGGAGATGATATGCGATAAGGATTGTAATTTGATAGAACTAGACTGGATTAAAACTTCGATAGGGCTAGACATGTCTTTGCATGTACCTAACTCTTGCGGTTGAATCTTGTTGCATAAGTCTAGAGTATCGTGTAACAATGATTCGATTTTATTAAGATACGGTTCTAAAGAAACTAAATCTACGTGGGTGATCACTTTCCAATGATCAGTATAAAAATTAATATTAGTAGTAGGTTCAAAATAAATCCCGGGGCTATGGTAGATTGGGATGATGTTTGATTCAGTGCGGCCGAGGCATAAAGTGCCATAGTAGCATATTATTCTGAAAAGAAACATAGTACATAGGTTAAGAAGTAGAAGGCTTAATTTCATTGGTATGGTACTTAATAGCCTTGCGACCTACTTGTAGGGTTACATTATGTTTGTTATGAACTTTAATAATTTTATAAGGGCCTTTCCATATAGGCGATAAGGCTTTTCGAAGCCTATGATGTTGTTTGAGATAAACCATATCTCCTACCTTGTAAGTAACGTCACGGGAGTTAGCATCATAGTATTGTTTTGATCTTTCTTTACTATTTATAATGTTTTGAATGGCTTTCTCGCGACTAAAGCGCATTCTATATTGTAAAGCTCGAATATATTCGTTGTATGTATTACCAGAGGTTTCATATAACGAGTTTGGAATGGATGGTTTATAACCATATAGTAACTCGTAAGGAGTAAAGTTAGTAGTACTATGAGGTGTAGTATTATAAGCTAGAATCGCAGTGAATAAGTAACAATGCCAGTCGTTCTGGTTCTCATTAACAAAGGATTTTAGATATTCTTTTAAAGTAGCATGTGAGCGTTCAAGAGCTCCATTGGTTTGTGGATGATACGGAGTAGTAAAAAGAGCCTTGACCTTTAGTATTTCGGTCAATTGTTTAAATAAGTCGGATGTAAAACATGTACCTAAATCTGAGAGAATGGTTTTGGGAAAACCGAAAAGAGACATAAAATGAACAAGGTTTCTTGCTATTTCTTCACTAGTAGCTGTAACCATTGGGTAAGCGCTAGTAAATTTCGTTAAGTCATCTTGTAAGGTTAAGATGAATCTAAAGTTTTGGTGACCTGCATCGGGTAAAGGACCTACGACGTCAAGGGCTAGTCTTTCAAACGGCCTAGTAGATGTGGACGTTATCTCCATCGGAGCTTTATTTGATTTCCTTAAAGGCTTATTAATTTGGCAAAGTTTGCATTTCTTTACGTATTGTTCAATGTCGGACCGCATGCCTTTCCAATAATAGGCAGCTTTAATTCGGGAGTACATTCGTTGTGTCCCTGGGTGACCAGCTATAACAGAGTCATGGTTTTCTTTTAATATTTTAGGGACTTCTACAGGAGTAGGATAGATTAATTGATTTTTATATATGTGAACTTTTATATTAGTATCGTGAAAAATATAGGAAATCATATTATAGATTTTAGAATACTTAAGCTTTGAAAATGGGTCCGTAAAGTCTGGTAACGCAAGGTTGGTAATATTTTGGCAATCAATTAGTAAATTTCTAAGCATAATTAATAAGTTATAAACATCTCTATAATTAGTTTCTTCATAGTGATGTACTTTTGTAAATAGAAAATAGTAGGTTTTATTTTTATCGTTGACACATTGTATCGTAAGTGCCTCGCGTTCGGAATTTAGTAGATCAGCAGAATTATCGAGCTGCGATAATATTTCCTCGCAATGAGGCATAGAGTAGTCGAAGTCTAAAGAGACTGGACAAGCGATTGTATTTAACTTAGATAAGTGTAGTCCTTGAATACACTCTTCGATTATGGTATTTGGGACTGGTAGTTGATTTGTAAATTGAGCCTTGAAATACTGTTCGTAAGAGAAATTATTTAAATTATTTGCGTCAATAGCATTGATAGGGCAGCGGGATAGCGCATCGGCGTTAGAATTGAGACGACCTTGTTTATAAACGATTTCATAATCGTATTCCTCAAGTTTGAGACGCCAGCGAATGAGTCTACTACCCGGATCTTTTACATTAAATAGCCACACGAGAGGCCTATGATCTGTTATTATTTTAAATCTATTACCATATAAATATGGTCGGAAAGTTTTAACGGCGAATATAATAGCTAATAATTCTTTTTCCGTAGTTGAATAATTCCCTTCAGGCTTATTTAAGGTTCGCGACGCGTAAGCTATCGGCTTATCTTTGCCGACGGGACCCTGAGACAGTATGGCGCCAACGGCGTAGTTACTTGCATCAGTGGTAACATTAAAAGGTTGTGAGAAGTCAGGGTACTGTAGAAGAGGGGCAGTAATCAATTTATCCTTTAGGATATCGAATGCATGTTGTTGTTCCGTGTCCCAGTGGAACACAGCATCCTTTTTTAATAGAGACGTAAGTGGTTTAGTTAACTTAGAAAAGTTTTCAATGAATCGGCGATAATAGCCTATTAGGCCTAGAAACGACTTAATATTTTTTGGATTTTTAGGAACTGGAAATTGCGATACAGCGCTGACCTTTTCAGGATTCGGAGATACACCTTTATCGGTGATAATATGACCAAGGTAAGTTACTTCATGCCTTAGGAACTCACACTTGTCCGGTTGGAGTTTTAAATTGTATTCACGAAATTTGTCAAATACTAGTTGTAATTTTTGTATATGATCTTGTAGATTTTGACTATAAACTATACAATCGTCAAGATATATATAGCAATGAAGGCCTTGTAAGCCTGATAATACAGTGTTCATAAGACGCTGAAACGTGGCAGGGGCATTTTTCAGCCCGAAAGGCATTCGGGTAAATTCGTAATGACCCGACATGTCTGAATTTGTGCTAACTGTGAAACCTGTTTTAGGCGCGTCCTTGGGACTAGTTTTCAGTTGATGAAAACCACTTGTAAGGTCTAGCGTGCTGAAATATTTAGAGTGACCTAATTGGTCTAAAATATCAGTGATAAGAGGCAGTGGATAAGATTCGGAAACAGTGACATCATTAAGACGGCGATAGTCGATGACTATCCTCCACTTTTGTTTGCCGGAAGCGTCCATTTTTTTCGGGACTACCCAAACTGGGGCGCTCCAAGGCGAAATTGAAGGTCGAATAATATTTTGATCTAGCATTTTACGAATTTGGGAATCGACTTCCTCCTTGTGGCATTCAGGGAAACGATATGATTTCACATTAATAGGTGGGGCATCACCTGTGTTAATAGTATGCTCAATAGCATTCGTAAAGGTTAAAGGTTCACCTTCGACATGGAAAATATCTGTGTAGTGGGAGCAACATTCTAAGAGAGCCTTTTTCTCTTCATCATTTAGATGAGAGCAACGGATAAGGTTTAGTACTTTATTTATGCGATCATTTTTCGAACAAGAAGTAGCATTAATATTATAAGAATTAACAGCTGAGCAATCAAGTTCAAGGGGCGTCGCTGTAACGTAATAATCTTTTATTTCAATGTCACGCTCTGTAGTGTTTAAAATAGTCACGTTTGTTTTTCCATTCGGTTTAATTGAGACAATGCAATTAGCGACATAAACGCCTTCACTTAAGATGTGATCTAGTATGAGAGCTTCATTGTTGTGATAAAGTTTAGGAGAGTAATTTGATACAGTGCACTCGATAACTACTTCTGATCGAGCCGGAATATTGTATGAAGGTTGAGTATAAATAATAGGAATAGAGTGACTTAATATGGAAATTGATTTTGAAGAGTAATCGATGTTTGTTTTAAAATAACTGCAAAAATCGCTACCGATTATTCCATCATAATTAGCAAGATTGATGTCATCTTTAGTGACATGAAATTTATACTTATGTGTATTATCCGACAAGTTGAACTCCATTTGGAAGGTACCTAGAGTTTCAACTGGAGTTTCTGAACTGTTAATGCCCTTTAATTTGACAGTTTCAGTACATAGACTTGGAAGTTTTTGTAAACAGGACTCTTTAACGATACTAATGGTCGATCCTGTATCTATAAGAAAACATATCTGTTCGCGAGCGTGATTAGTATGTAGATAAATATGAGGTAAAGCTACCTTTTTAGAGTAGTTATTAATTTCGTATATAGGTTTAGAATTAGTATAAGATGCTCGTAACTTTTCGGTACATAATTGACATTTTGTTTTATCATTAGGCGTAGTAGAACTCAGTTTAATCGACTGAGATGAATATTCGGTAGGACTCATTCCTTCTGGATGAGATGCGAATTTGGAAGGACTCATCTCCTTTGGATGAGATGCGAATTTAGTAGAACTCATCTCTTTAGGATGAGATGCAAATTTAGAAGAACTCATCTCTTTAGGATGAGATGCAAATTTAGTAGAACTCATCTCCTTTGGATGAGATGCGAATTTAGAAGAACTCATCTCTTTAGGATGAGATGCAAATTTAGTAGAACTCATCTCCTTTGGATGAGATGCGAATTTAGTAGAACTCATCTCCTTTGGATGAGATGCGAATTTAGAAGAACTCATCTCTTTAGGATGAGATGCGAATTTAGAAGAACTCATCTCTTTTGGATGAGGTGCGAATTTAGAAAAATTAGTATAAGAATTAGCATAGGTCGTGTCATTTAGAACTTTGTTCGATTTTGGCAGACACGGTACCAAAATCTTGCTTAGTTTAAATTATCATCATTAATTTTAGCTGTATTTTCACACGTGTGTGTAGATGCGTCATTAATGTTAGTGGGTGCCGAGTTACGGTCACGTTGTGCAGTGTCAGCGGCTTGCCTTTGCTTCATATTATATTGAAGCTTGCGACACTCTTTGATCACGTGGCCAACATTTTTACAATAATTGCAAGTTTTCGGGTTATTATTTTCGAGATTAGTATTAGAATTAGGAGACGGCGAATTTTTGTAAATTTTAAGATCTTTACCATGCTGTTTTTTATTCTTAAAACATTCTGATGAATTATGACCCGATTTGTTGCAAATAGAACACTGTTTAGAAGATTTTAGATTAGATCTGGATAGGTTATATAATTTTTCTTCGTCAATGGCATACTGTATGGCTTCATTGAGATTAGAGGGATTTTTACAACGGACAATAGTCGATATGGAAGGGTTTAACCCTAACATAAAGGTGTTTAGGGCAAGGTCCTCCATGGCTGCTATTCTGCCAGGCAGTTCCTTTTCATTTTTGCAACTATAATGTATGTCTGACTGTATACGAGTCAGAATTGACTCCACCCTTAAAGAATAAATAGTAACGTCTTCATTTAATAATTGTTTACAGTGTTGCAGATCTGATAATAAATGTGTGGCGTGCTTTTTCTCCCCGAAAGTAGCCTTTAGAAAGGACTTTAGCTCTGACCACAATGAAAATGTTTTAAGGCTGCATGCGACCTGTGCTTTACCTTCTAGTTGTGAAATGACAAATTTACATAGCACAGTTTGTTGGTCTACTGTAGCCAGGGACATGGCATTCTCACAGTTTGTGAGAAACGCAGGGAGGGTTTCCCTGTCACCATTATAAGGCTTTATAAATTTAGTTAAGAAAGATAGAGTAATTTTGTCGGACATTTCCTTTGATTTAGGTAACTCTTGCTTGATAGACATAAAAGATTATGATATGTTGGATAAAATTAAATTTAACAGTTAAGTAATAATGTTAGGATAATAAGAAATAGAAGTGACAAAACAATTAAAATCAGTGAATATAGAAAAGCAGCGTAGTGTTAAACTATTTAAAATTATATGTATACCAAAAATAGAGACACGAATTCAGAGACACTTTAAACTAGAAAAATTGAAGTTCACAAGAAACACTCACAGTAACACGATGATTGCTGAGACCTGCATTATTAGGTTCGCGGTGGCACTCGGAGTCCGGAGTCACGTTGCGTTGTGACTTATCGGAGTTGAACTTTCACACGGTTGGTTGACTGCGGAATTTCTTGAGTTTGAAGGTTGGTGAGTTAGACCTGAAGCTGCTGGTGATGTCGATACCTTCTGGAGCGGACTCACACTGTACAGTGGAGGCTGGCTGCGTCCAAGGGTCGATGTGGCTGGAGCGGGCTCAAGCTGCAGAGCTGAGGCTGACCGTCGTCCAATTACTGATGTGGCTGGAGCGGGCTCAAGCCGAAGGGCTGAGGCTGACCGTCGTCCAAGTAGTGACGCAGGCTTGACCTTGGGACAAGTCTTACTGTCGGTCAATCGACGGGGGGGCTGTAGGTTCAGGATACCAGTATCTGTTAGACTCAACGTCGTAAGATTTCGTCTCTGGTATCCCACTTCTGACACCAATTTGTTACTAAGCCGACCCCGTTTGTCTTTTTAAAAAAAAAACAATTTTCTACTGGAACCACTTTATTTCACCACAAACACAATAGCACAGACTTACAAGTTCTTATGAACTATATTTGGCAATGTCCCTCTTAATTTCTCCTTTAAATTAGGCAACTAGTATACGCGACAGCGTTCAGAATCTAACTGACTTAATTACACACCTTATTCCTGTGCATTGGGTAAAAATGCAACGTCAACACTTTACTACTGGAAAAATACTCTATAACAACTAAAAGCTGACTTAGGCTCTATTGCCTTGTAATAAGGGTTATAACAGTTCGTCCAAAAATAAACTTATTTATACACCCTTTGAATGGTTTACCTTGGTTAGATGGGCGAAACAGGAGGGCAAACCATATAACGTCATAGAAATGAAGAATACAGATTTTTTAAACTATAAAACACTTTTGATTGGAAGTAATTGGTCTAAGAATGTAAATGGGAACGTAGTTAGATGGAATAAAATAAAAGAAGTAAGTGTATGTGCAGAAGATCCTTTTAAAATTATGTATCGGTACGATTTGGCAGACAGTAATGCTATGACAATTGCTCTTAATACCAATACCCGTAGACACCAAAGGAATAGTATGGCTGAGCTATGCCCCTTGTATTCCAACCGTCTTCCCATAACTAAGGCAAAATATGACGACTTAACGAACCTGTTTCATACTCAAATTATTCCAGCTACGTATCACGACTTTTTCAGTCATTTATCTTTCGTTGCTGGCGTTAATAATGACGCTGAATTTTCTGATTCAGAATAGACATTAGTCTTTTCCAAATATTCCATTTATTTTTCTTTTTTCTATATTACTTTTGATTACGCATCTCGGGTTTTAATATTGATCACATAAAATTAATATTTAAATGTTTTATATTGTTTTAAGGCTCCCATAAAAGCTAATTTTAGGTTTGTTAGGGTGACAATTAACACAATTGTTTTTATTTTAAAATTTCTTTATCATTATTATAAACCAATAAGTACATGCCAAAAATTATAAATGGTTACCAAATTACTATTTTGATTTTATGGTGATCTCATATAAATGATTAAGTAAGTTCATATTTTTATTTTTTTATAGCGATATTGATTTTTGTAATTCTATTTGATTACATCTTATGAAGAGTTTATAACGTTACCTATTCTATAACTGTGTAAAATTAACCTTAATAACATTATTTTTTTATTTATTAACCTAAAAAATTAATCACCTTCAAATTATACATTTGAATTCTGTAACTAATATAAATATTATTACCACATACAACAGAGTAAGAGTTATGTTTTTCAACGTATACAGTTGTAACTATCATATACCACAAGTGATGCTATCTGGGCGCCGTGGTATAATGTTGTTAGTATCAGATGCAACAACTGGCATAGCTTCTACTCCGGAGTAAAATGTTGTATGAACAATATCTCCACAAATAGACATATTACTTAAAATATCTTTTAACGTAGTTAAGAAGACTATTATATTACATTTAAATACGAAATTTTAAAAAGATGCGACAATAAATGCAGATTTTATTTTAATTTGAATCTTTGAAACGCTCTACTGTAAATTTGCAGTTTTGGAGATACAACAACTTACGTGGGAGGTATCGATATTATTTATGTTCATTTTTTATGTATTAGATTCATCTTTATGTCCGAATAAATTATATAAAATAACATAATACACTAAAAGCTTTCATTTCCTAAGATAATAATACACAACTTCACTAAATTAAATTTAAAAGACATTTTTGGGCTGAAGAAGAAGCAAAAAAAGGAGAATAAATAAAAAATGAACTTACACATAACATCTAAGGTGACAGAATCTTCTAGAGTATGAGCTGGGAACCAAGGGTTGGAGACGCGACAGGACAACTGTCGGCCGCTGTCTTCTCGACGCACGTGCCATGTCAGCACACTCTTAGTTACCTCTCCGTCTACTTCCACCTGCGAGAAAGAGACAAAAGCTTTCAAGACAAGCAATTTTTTAATAAGGCATAATGACAAAATGATTGAATCGTTATTTATTTACATTTAAATTATGCCTACTATGCAACTATTTCCAACTTAAATAAATAAAAACTATATAAAGATATAATGGAATTAAAAAGCATTAAGCATTCTTCCTCATCGTTGGCAAAAGGTAACGTGCCCAGAAGACTGGCAGCATTGTCACCTTCAATGGCAATGTTGATTCTTTGACCCAAAAATAAACTAGCCTTCTAATCACGCGAAGACAAAATTAAATTCATTATTGAAACATGAAAGTTTCTTAATATTTACGAGTATTATATAATTCATTATGGCTAATGAAATAAAGTTTCTATATTTCATTAGCCATAACAAATTATATTTAAATTAGGCACACCCACATCCCGCCTACAGATTTTTAAATTACTCTCTACCTGGAATTATTGTTTCTGTTATAATTTTGGTATTTTATTCTGCCAACATTATAAATTAACATTACTTAAATACAATATTTGTTGTGCTAATCGCAAGAAACTAGCAACAAGGTAGAACCAGACTGCTGCGTTAGGGGTTGCAGGATTCGATCCTGCCCAGCACATATATTAGTGTAATCCGCATATGTTTGTCCGGAGTCTGTATGTCTGTGTGTGTGATATTCCATGTTCGTGAAATGCACCTACGATACAGGGGAAATTAGAAGTGTAGGGCTACGATAAAAAAAAGAATATCATTAATTCAGTGATTACCACTATCATAATTTTCACTATATTTATACTAAATAAAATAAAAAAAAGCTTTATTGACATATTTATTTTACATCCAGGTGCAGAATTCCCTGACTTCTGAATACTTATTGAATAACTAAAAAAATAGAAAAATATATATATTTTTTTAATTCACTTAAGCCGTTCGTATAAGTTTATTTAAAAACAAAGTATCTGCTTACTTGAGTCAACGTGGAGTCGACGAGCTGAGAGTTGATGAACCACTCGATGTTCGGAGCCGGCTTCGAGCCCCGGGTCGTGCACACAAACGACTTGTCCATACTGGCCCTCGTAGACCCGCTGCCAGTCACTCGGATGTATTGAGGTTTTACTGCCAGAAAGAGAATACATAGTAAATAATATGGATAAATTGAGTATTAGTGGACTATTGGAAAGGGAAAACCTAGGCTAACATACCTAGACCAAATCAGAGATGCCTGTGAATGAAGCGAATGAAGTATGCCAGGATCGTAGCAAATGGAAATCCGTGATCTCTGCCTACCCCTCAGGGAAACAGGCGTGACTTTATGTATGTATGTAATATGGATAACGAAAGGTATATAAGGAAGAAAGAGAAATCATTAGACAAATATTGGAGTTTTCATTTCTTCTAGTTGACGTCTCTATTTAAAGATAGCATGATATACAATGCCGATTATTATTTTTTATTTGTCCGAAATTGGATTATTACGTCCTAATACCTGGCCAAATGCAGAATGTGATGTGTGAAGGGCAGAGGATGTATTTATATTACGGTGGCCTCTCTTATCTGAGACTAGCCAACAACGCAGGAGATATTATAGTGCACAAATATGCGCGCAAACACAGGTGCACTCCCTATTTCCTCACTCTTATAGTCCGATGGGACGGTAAGACACGACCGGAGACAGATTAGGCGTAGGACCATCGGCTTAATGAGCCTTCTGTAGCACAGAGAACAATAAACAAACAATATAGAAGAATATCCAAGTGATATGAAGTCTTTAACTATAATAATATAAGCGCTATGAACTCTAATAGGGTCATTATACGAAACTACCCCATCTACTATGCCCTGAGATAAATGATAACCATTAACATGATACTTATCTTCGCATTTATTTCCCTTGACGGGTTGGGCAGAAGTCCAAGGTTTGCAGCGTTGAACGCATCAGGGAAAATCTGAACTGCAGTGCCGCGTTGAGTTTAAAGAGTTTTAACATAATACAGAAAGAGGGATTTGTCTGTATTTTTTAGGTAATTACTGAACAAATGCAGTATGAAGGCGCCTTAAAAGTTAATACTAATTTCACTAAATAAGTGCAGTTAAATAATAAGTAAGTTAAGGAAAGATATGGCCCTTAAGGGCATTAGAGAGGGTTTTGTGAAATAATAATGAGGAGGCTTTTATCCATCAGGGGGAATTTTAACAGGCTACTAAAAAAGTGCATTTATAGCCAGGGGCTTGCAAGTGGAACAAAGACTAGAGTAATAGAATGGCAAATGTACGATGTTGACGTTGTGTAACGACTATTTTAGTTAGTCTCCCTAAAGCTCCTTTATATATTAGAACCAAGAAATGATTTCCAATTCCAAAGATTTATGCGTATAATTATAGAGTAATATTATATGTTGCAACTAGCAAGAATGCTGCAGGCTGATAGTGAAACAACTGCCGGCTGACCAGCAATCGCCAAGCGGAAGAAACAATTATATTATAAAGTGTCAAGAAAAGAAATACTTACAGTATAATCTTATAGTAACTTCCCGCGACTGTGGCTGCAGCAGTGGGGGCTCAACCCTGCACTGCAGCTTGGTACCAGTCATCTCTCGAGACAGGTTAGGTAGGTGCAGCTGGCTGACAGACCCCTCTTTGGTCAATGCTAGGCGCTCTTCGCCCCTGTACCATGACACGTCTGGAGGAGGTTTACCTGTAAACAATGAATTGGTTAAATTGTAATTTTTATTTTTAATAGGTAAAAAAATATGAATAGATATATGAAGATAATTATCATATTATAAGCTTACCTCCAGCCGCTTGACAGGAGAGGAGGACATTTTGTCCCTCCCTGAAGGGTCCTGCAACAGACCCCAAAATCTCTGTTCCCTCGTAGTCGTATATCCGAGGGGCTTCAGGGGGCACTGTAATGGAAGCAATTGGTTTAGAAGCAAATTGCGTTATTGGATCAAATTTTGAAGCCAGTGACATTTTCTAGCATGAGAGCCGAATGCAGTTTTGGTAGATTTATAGAGAAAATATATTTTGTCCATCTGTACAAACCATCTCGACTTTTTGGCCATAGGATGCTGTCAAACGCAAAATCATGATTTTTTATAATAATAATAATAATATAATAATAATATTCCGGGACATCTCACACACGGTTGTCTGATCCCAAGCTAAGCAGAGCTTGTGTTATGGTAACCAGACAACTGATAAACATACTTATATATTTCTAAATACATACATATTATAGATAAATTACACCCAGACACCGAACAAATGATCGTGCTCATCACACAAACATTTGTCCCGAGTGGGAATCGAACCCACGACCTCCGGTATAGCAGTCAGGGTCTCTAACCACTAGACCAACAGGCCCGTCATATTTACCATGATACACAAATTAATATTAGTTGGATTACAAACACCCTAAAATTCTTACGTCACTATTAAACCTCCTACTTCTAAGTTGACCAAATAGATAAATAATGTTTAGGGCAAATAAACATATTCTTGTAAAAAAAATACATAAAACATTACAATAGAGATCTGAATTCCATACCTATAACAGTCAAGTTGACCCTATAATTTCTTGTTGGGGCATCAACATAGTCGATGCGACACCTGTAGACCCCCTCGTCTTGGCGGGCCACCTTCTCCACGACCAAGTGGGCAGATGAGGGGTCAGACTCGTTCAGCACAAAGTGTGTGCGGGTCCCAAACTCCCCCGCAACTGCCCAGTGAACTGGAGGACCGTTTCTAAAGTCCACTCTGAAAAGAACACAAAAAGTTATTTTTCCAAACTTATCACAACAAACAGCTGGTGAATGTTTCTATACGTAATTTTCTTTTTGTTAGAGGAGGTTTATTTTTGATATTTAATACGTCACGTAAATTATATTTTTCTGTAAAGAATTCATGTTCAAAATTCTGTGGACCCAAGAAGCTGCATAATAAAGCCTCATTTCGCATTCCCGGTCGATACTCCCAGACTGCCAAATAGTGATATTTTAAACAAGTGACCACGTCATAGGAAGGAAGCAATACAGTGGAAGAATCCGTCCGGCTTCCGCGTTGGAAGACGTCCAGAATAGGCGAATCAATGGGAAATATTTGTTAAGAGACCCCTCACACGAGGCCATCGAAGACAAGTATAGTGGAGTCTAAGCCATGAATGTGGCTTAAATATTATTTTGATCAACCTTAATATTCCATGAAAACTATGAAATAATTGAGTTAAATACTTTTTGTTTGGGAACGTCAATTAACTTGTGTAAACCAAACTGTCTTCGGTTTTAATTTACCACAAATGCCAACGCTTAGCTCTTATAGCAATAATTCCTTAACATTGAAAGCACAAATAAAACAAAACAAATAACGTACCACATAATGTCTTACTGCAAATGGATGACTACACATTAACATTTTCCCGACGTAAACATCTGTAAGCGCCCTTACAATGAAGGAAATATTTGCTTAGATCTGGCAAGCACCGAGTGCTTCCTTCAAAGCAGAATAAATAACTTGGCCGCCACTGTATTTTCTCAAGGGAAACCTATATTAGGGGGTGTTATTAAGAATCTTTGTTTTTTCCGTGGTATGTTTTTGTGGCCCTAAGTGGATCCTTTGGTTGCACCTTACAGATAAGTAGTCTTTCTTTTATCTTGTCTGCGTGATTTTGAATGGCTTTTTGTTCTGATAATGGCTGGGAATACTGGTTTCCGTAAAATGATTAGACAAAGATGAATATTTTTACATTGTTTGTAATACTTTCTTTATAATACGGGACGGACTGTTTTGGTCTAGTGGTGGGTAAGCATGACTTCGACTGCTGAGCATGAGGTTCTGGATTCGATTCCTCCTTAGGCAAGGTGTTACTGGGTTTTTCCATTAGATTAGATTTTCAGGAGCAGTATGGATTTGTGCCCGGTTGATGGCCAATAGGCTCGGCTCCTATTACATTGTGAATTAACAAAACGAAAATATGAGAATGTTGTATAATTGTGCAACTTGGGAATATAGAATATGGTGTTTATGTATTGTTGTAATACGGGCCAATTTATTTTCAATGCACATAAGTGTTGTACTCCAGTTTTTCAACAGACGAGAAAATCCTAAGTAGTATGCCAGCACTTTCTTAGAAAATGCGCCTCTTTTCCAGGAGTTTATGCAACGAATAAATCTTATTAGGATTCAAAAAAACTGCCCTGACTATTCTTACACATTTGTTTGGTATTTATGCTTTAGATTTAAAGTATGTCTGCTGAGGTCTCATTCCTCCATCAGAATAACATTCCCGTCTCAATTTTCTTGCCTAATTTGCCTAACTCGCTTTCACTGTCAATCTTCTTTCATCAACTTACGCTATTTGTATACACCCTTCAGGCTTAATTTCACGCTTTCTCAACACCATTATAACTTAAAACGCAGTATCGGCTAATACCTTGACCGCTCGAGACAACTTGGACACTGGCCAAGTGAATGTATACATTGCGCGCGAGACAAACGAAGCTACTAAGATTTAGACATGCATAAAATACATTTTATATTAGGTACAAACATACAGCTTGGTCTAGACGCTTTGATAGTCTAGACTGAGCGTGTTTACCCATGAATTTTTAGTGCTGAGGTTATGATTTTATGTTTTGATTTAAGAGTTCAGATTGAAGTTTAATTTGGTAGTAAATGTTAGATACCTGGTGAAGCTTTACTGATTGTGGACGTAAAATTGAAATTAAGTGTTGTTGTGAAATTAAATTCTGTGAAGTGATAAATTAATATCTGAAGGTGTAAAGGTAAGTATACCTAAAAACACTATACAGGTGTTTGCTTTTATATATTACAAATCTAGACTTTGCATGAAAGCCAGGACCTTGGCAACATGTGAAAGAAAGCGATGCAGAAATAGTTAAGAGGCCATTGCTTAAAAGTTGGTAATTTTAGGCTTTTGACTAACAGCTTTTGTAAGAGAAGACGTAAAACAATGCAGTCAGGATAAAAAAAAATGCCAATTTCTGCCCACCCTTCTGCAAAACAGAACGGAATATCAAAAATTTAATTGACTAGACAGGAACCCCTCTGATCCGTTGTAACACAGAGTGTAGCAAGATTTGGCTGTCCGCCAGCGCTACTGCCTAGGTTCGATGCCAGTTCAGTGCTCGGTAATGACCACCTGATCTTGTAAGTCAGCAGCCAAATTTGTTTCAGTATTCTCTGCAGAACTGCTTTTCTGGTTTAGTTAAAAATCCCAAAAATATTAGGAAAAGCTTGATTGAACAACAAAAAAAAATATTTACTAAAACAGTATTTAATGCACTAAAGAAGCAGAATTTTAATTAGAGAAAATTAGTCGGACAAGATGACAAACTCAGATTCCACCCAATATAAATGATAGTAGGTCCGCAACATGTTACGTCTGTCTATCCTAATATCTGCTGATATATATGCCTATGCCCACTTTGAAACTCTAAAATACATTTTTCATTTGCACTTCAATATTATGTTGTGCAAGCGCTCACACAGTGTTGCCGAGTTTAAAATATGTTTTACCGTGACAAGTTGTCATGTGGCAACTTGATGTCAGTGTTGCCAATTTATAAAAATACAATATTTCCCATTTTATACGTGGAGATATTGTTTTTGTAATTGCTTGACATGGAGTGCTGTTTCAATTGTATATGGTTATTAATACTTACTTTTTTGTGAATTCGGTGCATAAAATGTATTCGGGAATTGTACTGACTTCAGGTTTATACATGTACAAGCAGACCACTCTGGGTGCTAACTTAGTGACGTCATCGTTCTACGATAACACTCAAACCAGTTCAACGTCCACCGCTTCCTCTTAAACGATATTTAATACACTACGTTAAGTTACCGACTAGAATCTTACAGAGTCACAATTCAGTAACGGCATCTCAGCATCTAATAAGTCAAGCAAATTGCAATTAAGTGCTCCCACGTTCAGTCTGTGTCAAAATTTAATTTAGAGCTCCCCCCTCCCCTACCTCAAGCCCCCTCTGCGGGAGACGCGGAATGATGCCGCGATTAATTCAAAATTTCAAATTGAGTTATCCGCATAATGTAGATTTAGTTCAGCTAGAGTTGGTAGGTCGAGTGGTCGTGCGTACGTAAAAGGACGCTTGAGTTCCAATTGAGTCTGCAAAAAGCAACGATTTAACTGTTCTAATGGCAGTGAGAGGTCACATCCAACGCGCAGGGAACGTACTCACGCTTAATTTCGTCTGTCGATAATAGCTAATGTAACATCACTATTTCGTTGCCTGTAGCTATGGAAAATGCAACCACTTTCCAAGAGAATTTCTGATATATTGAGCACAAGATCCTATTGCTTCAGCGAGTATAATACCGCAGGGAATTCACTGACCTACCTTCTAAACGTAAAAATAAACAATACGAAACATAAAGTAAAGCACCACCAAAAATATCTCATGAGCACCTTTTAAAAACCTGTAACTTCTAAATCACTTCGAAGTCGATTCGCCTCCCAGAGTTTCATACTACATGCTCTCCAAATATTTTCCAAATTACGAGGAAGCTTCTCGAAAACAATTTACGGACAAATGTTGAGCGTTAAAAATATGGCGACTGAAAGATCGTAAAGTTCACTGAGAACCGTATGAGCTGCATTTTAAATGATACTCGTATCGACACGACCTGCATCTGAACTGCAAACCATATTCATCTCGAGTGACGTGTTTGGTTTTAATATCGGAGATATGCTTTAATGTTTTATTTTTACCAACATTTTTGTTTGTATCTTGTTGAAATGTCGCACAAACAGATGTACATACTAGAATACGAGATTCATTGATCATGATAAGATCAAAAATAGCATTACATAGTATTTTTTAAAGGCTATTATTCAATTACAAGATGACGCACTCAATAAACCAGTTTAAAATCTTTGTTAATAAATCCTACCTCTTTTATTCCATTAATTTTGCTCTCATAAGGAATGACGGAGGTCAAGATACAGTGGTGTCTTTAAGAGCACTCAGAAATACCTCTTTATGGGAGTGTCTTACGTAAAATGTAATATTAGATAGAGGCTTAAATGTAACTAGCAGGCGACCCGCTTTTATTGTTTCATATTCTATTATTATTATGGTGCTTTTAGGTTTTAATTTAATAGGAATCAGCAGTACTTTAGTTAGCTTTTAGGGTTTACTTCTTTGAGTTGTTCTAACATCGTAGGTAGGATTTGTTGTACAATGACTACTAGCAGAATATAGTTATTTACTTTAATTATAATAATATGGATCAATTACCGAATAGCAGATTTAAAATAATTCAAAAATGCCGCAAGCCTTTTGGGTTCCTTACCAGTCGACAGCGATGAAAAGGAATACTGCGATGCGTAATTTTTAGACCTTTTATTTGTATCTAACAAGATGTATAACATTTTATTAGTTTTAATGTTCCTTATACTAAATAAAAAAATTTAATAATCAATTGAAAAATAGTGTTAAATAAAAATGATGTCGACATTTTTGAAAATTGTATTTGAGAATTTAAATTAAACAAGAAACAATTTGCAGACAGGCAATGAAAGATTGACAACTTATCGTTGAATCAGCAACTATCAAGCTCTGTAATTTAAGAGCTCACACAATATACTTGCAATGAAACAAACAATGAAATACATTGCATCGTGTATATGCAGGGAGCTTGTAATTACTCAGTCAGTGGCGTCCACTAATGCGGTGTAAGTTGTGGAATTGCTGCAGAATCCTTCAAACGTACGATGCCGTCGC
This sequence comes from Abrostola triplasia, assembly GCA_946251915.1. Classification (NCBI taxonomy): domain Eukaryota; kingdom Metazoa; phylum Arthropoda; class Insecta; order Lepidoptera; family Noctuidae; genus Abrostola; species Abrostola triplasia. The sequence goes on from OX276438.1 coordinate 1,079,162, forward strand.
CTAGACTATGTATTATGTATTTCTTGAATTCTACTGTGTCGTGGCCTTTTCTGGGCTTAATGCCAATTCCATTTTGCTTGGAAAAACATTTCAGAAGAAAAAATGACTATTGGTTTCGTTCAGATCTGGTCAATATGGTAACACTTGGTAATGCTTGGTTTAGTACTTTCATTGGTCAATTGACAATCCAAAACTACTCATTATGAATCTGGATGAAATACAGTTTTATTGACCTTGATGACAGATGACGCATTGTGTTTCTATACATCAAATACACAGGAGGTCAGACTGCTATTCACTGCGTTCATCTTAACGTTACTAAATTCAGAAACTCAACCGAAACTGAACTGATCCAAAACTCAACTTTAAACTTACTGGAAATCCGTGATTTTGAATAGATATCCCATTTCGTTACAAATTGTATAAACCTAACAGCTGTTAATTAATTCAAATAATAATTTCTTATAATTCAACCCTGACAGTGACAAAAATGATATTTTTTCAAGTGTTTTTAGAGTAGTATCCAGCAGAACTTGTAAAGCATCATTACTCAAGATTTACGCGTTTTTCAAACGAGTTGGTTTAGTTATGGGATCTAAACTGATTGGTAGCGGAGTTTGTTGGAGTCCAGCCAAGTTTCTGCGGAGGTACCAGTTACATAAATGTTAAAGAGTACTTGTCGGGTTCAGTGCGAAGGTTCAACGGTTTTGAGACTCATATTTCATATCGTTTTAAGTTGTTAATAAGTTGTGTGAGCAAGAAAGCAGTTTGTTATTGCCATGACATTGTACTTCGTATGTTTAAGTCGTGGTGGTCTAGTAGTTATCCGGATTTTTAGCTTCTATGCACTAGGTTCCAGGTCAAAACCCAGCAAAGTATCAGTGTGTCTTTTTCAATTTCATAAATACTTCCTTAGATAACCTAAGCCATTATTGACGGAAATAGAGTGAGGAAACCTGGATTTGATTATCTGAAATCGCCAACCCGCAGTGAGCTAGCGTGGTGATCAATGCTCAATCCTTCTCTATAAGAGAAGAGGCCTTTACCCTGCAGTGGGACAAATATAAGCTGTCATTATTACTTTTATGTACTTTGTTTTAAGATAAACAAATAAGCCTGATAGCCAGTGAAGTTACAACCACCTATGAACATCACAAATTCCTATAATGGAATATAAGTCTATGAGATGATACAGCTGTGATTGCACGTATTTCCTGTCAATAGATTCTCTGGATCTTTATACCGCGTCATAGTTGCGTTATATTCTCATGACGTCGTGAAAACTGCACAGTCACCAAGTTTGTTTCATGGCTGGCTGCTCAAGATGTATCGAACGATACCCCTAACTATCGTCACTCAAGGATGATACCAATCCTCTCACACGTTAATGGACCTAAATTGTGAACAAAAAGCTACTGAAGTTTCAATATCGTTATGTAATAACTAAGATATTCAGAAGGAAAAACGAACCTTGATCCATCGGAAAAATAAACGAACATCACATCCTTTTTCAAAATGTATGATATGAAATGTCAACAAAAAAATATGTCTATCTTCTATCATGAAATTAATTTTAAGTTCAATGTATAAAAAAGCGGTGGAGTAGTACACCCCTATTTCGCCAGTTATGTTATAGATCCTATTGTAATAGGGGGCGAGCGTATTGCCATTAACCTAACACAAATGGTTGTCGTGGTGAGCGACCACTAGACCAACGAGGCAGTGATATAAAGAATAAAAAATTGACAGTGAATTTTCAAAGTTTCTGCCAAATCTAACATGTAATATAACAATAAACGCAACAATCGTGTTAATAACGATTAAATAAATAACCTACAACAATAACAATCCTCTGCGGCTACGGGACGCAGACTGTCACAGTCCAACCCCAGCTTATGTTAAAGTGTTTTAACACGCAAGAGGTTCTTTAATGACGTTATTCCGTGAAGGGTCCCTCACCCCTTTTTCACACTCACCCTTTCTTAAGCTCTCACCTTATAAGGACATGATGTGATTTTCTTCACAATTTGTAATGTGACTATCGTTACGTCACAGTCCATTAAAAGAGCCTTTGAGACTGACAATCCTTAATTGATCATACGGTACACCCTATGCAAGGTTGAGCAGGCTGAACCCAAAAACAGGATTCGTACTTCCAACGTTGGGTAGGAGAAAAAAAAAGAAGTTCGAATGATTGATTCCTGTTTTTGGGATCCCAAAAGGCAAAACTTTTTTTTTATTTTTTTATTATGTACCAGGTTTATTTCAAAGAGAAATAAGACTTATAAAACCATCCAACCAACCCAATTGGCTAAAAGTTTATTTCCTTTGTTAAAGATGTCGAATTTAAGAACCTTCCAGAAAAATACAAAAGAAAGTTATACAACGTTGTCATAGTGGCCTTATTAAATTAGCAAACTGAAAAATGAACACGGCTATTTGAAATGACACCTAGTTCATTTAGTAAGACGAAACGCTGACTAACAAGCTTGCGAAGGCAAAATATAAATAATAGACTGCTTGAAGGTAATTTTATTAAACTCGCCATGGCAAACGCATTAACGATAATTCGTACCTTTTACCCCCTTCACGGTAGAAGAGAGCGTATTATTCAAAGCAAAATGGCTGTCCCACTCAATCACAAACGTAATTTATAAGTTGGAATCCATCATTTTCCCAACTTGAACAAATGAGTTTTCGTGGCAACCACTTTAATCTGTTCTTATACCATTAATAATTAACACTCAGTTCGCTCAAAACATAAATCGGGCTCAGTAAGTGGTGCGGTAGAGCTTGTCAAGATTCTGCCTACCACAGTTTGTAAGCGTCTTCGAATATTATGATTACTTTAATTAATCAGGCAGTTTAGTATCATTGTTCTGTAAGATTGTGAGATCAAATTGAAGGACTATAGTAACTTTTTCAAAGTCTTTTCTAAAATAACACTGGCTAATAAATATTCCTCATGGTATATGTTTATACACATCACGAATTCAATATTGCCTCACATGAAACTTTATGGCGTTCATAAAAAGTGATGTAGTAGAATATAGATATTATTTTAGTCGTTTTTGTAGGTTTATAAAGGTAAATATTCTGTTATATATTGTTTGGCAGTTTTATCAAATCCTTATTTCTTTCCTGGGATACCCGAAAGATAACATTTCAGGCTAAATACAGGGATCAGGTGTAGGAAAATGCCTCAAAATAATGTATTTTAAATCTTTAAGAACACCTTTCAAGAACCTAATTATATCTAAGGCATACAAAAAAAAAACAATAAATACTTGCTTAGGCGATAAACCCCATCTTTAAACGAACGAATACAGAACATAAATAAAGGTTAAGTTTAATCGATGAATAGTACACTCCTAAAAAAGTGCCAAAACCCTTGAAGAAAAGAATGATAAATGTATAGGGCTGACAGAATGTTTCGACATCTATGACAATGCCGATCTCATTCTATTCAATTCCTATACGTCATGCGTTTGGCCTGTTTTTAAGGTATTCTGCTAAGCGCCAATCACCCTACGAAAAATATATTCTCATTTGCAAATCATCATCATCATCACCAATCGGAAGACGTTCACTGTTGAACAGTGGACATCTGCATATACTTACCACACGAAAAAGGTTATCACCAGCTTAATCAACAGCAAACCTTCTAACACAACGGTTTTATTTTGAATACACAACATCGAACGATATCTTCTTCAGCGAAACTTTTTCCGAGGTTACCCAATGTATTTTTAGTTGGAAGCCACACTGGCAACACTTCACAAAACTTCCCTTATAATCCTGCACTTAGTAGATTAACAAACAGTCTCGATGTATCGACGATGCTGAAATTCGTACGTATACAGTTTTATTTTTATTTTGTAGCTTACATGTATATTTTTGGCTCTCTGTGTTTAGTATTTCCTCCGAAATTTTGTGTTTTGATAATAGACATAAAAGTTATAATTATGCCTAAACTTTCATAAAAGTTTGGGAAAGAAGCATCGTGCATTATTTTGGTGTTGTCAAAATTATGAGACAGTCCATATAATATTTTGTTAACCGGAATTTCAAAAGGAATGAGGCATTAATAAACCAGACGATCAAGCTACCATGAACTTCTAAATACTTACGAAACTCTTAACATCTTTCCTCGCTCTTCAAATACAGCATGTTAACAAAATCCCCATTTAGCAACACACTGTCCATTCCTAACGATGGTTTCTCACTTACGAAAGTTGATCCAGGATAATCTTTAACCCTTAGGGATCTATCTGGGAGCAATAAGGTAGAAAACTTTTTCTTCCTGCACTGACCTTCGACATAATTAATTGGGTGGGCTATGTTGTCTGCCACCTGCTTCTTCTTTGTTTGTGTTATCATATACGTACTGAAAGTCTTTCTGAGTATCAGTTCTTGAAAACATACATATATACGATGGCCAGTTACCAAAATAATAAAAAAAAAAATTAAGATATTACGCACCATATCCAAAATTGAATTGAAATATACAATATATTAGCCTGGAATATACGTAAATGATTTAGATTCGCTAGTAAATTCTGAACAAATTTATAATTTGAATGAAGTAATGATTGAAATATTTGCTCTCTGAGAAAGTGAGAGGTGAATGCAATGGAAACCATCAATAATAACCGAGGCGTTAAGTGGGCCTGCATTATTGGCCCAGATTATAAGATTTGCGTCACTGGTCATGAATTTGTAAGCAATGCTACACCTATTCTACCGAAAACTGAACTGGAACAAGAAGTAAAGGAGTAGTAGGAAGTGTAGTAATAGGTCATCTAATTTCCATTTCTCTCCATAGCAAGGAGACAATACTAATATGCTGCCGTATTTACAACTAAGAAATACCCAGTTTTCAAGCATTAAGTCAACCTTTTGGTGCAGTCAATTACATTTCTTCTGTCAGTGAAGGCGCTAAAGGTACTTGAGTTTGTAAAAGATATCCACATATTTTGCACACTCAACTTTATCCAGCGCCCGGTCTATGAAAGAAAGCCTTTTCTACCGTGAGTTGCGAAATAAAAACCGATTTTCAGAGACCAGGTACAAGGAACCATAATTACCAGCCTGTTCCGAAAATGAATTTAAAAAAAAAAGAACTTCAAAGAACAACAAAAATATTCCACACCCAGCCAATACACATCGCAACCGATTGTAACCATTCAATTAAGCAGGAAAACCCTATCATTTGGCCTGTAATAGAATGTTCGTCCACCATTTCCCAATGCTCCACACAGTTGTGTTATAAAAATTGCAATGTGTACTCGTACGTGAGTCGAATGTGAAGCTGCGGTACACTTGCTCATGTTTGTTGATAACGATCCCCCATGACGTGGGGTCTTGGCGTAAATTAGCTGGTTTGACAAATTTTGAACAAAGGATTGTGAGATGTGTGCTTCATTTGTTTTCTTTTCCTTGTATTTTTGGGTGCTTGTGGTCTGTGTGCTTAACGATGTTTTGGGACCAATATTTGGTGTCTGCACATACCAATGTTTGTACCAAGCGGATCTGGCTTTTTTAAAGTGGATTTTTTTGTCAATACCTTGCCATAGTGATCCTTATTAGAATCAAAAGAGAAACGCCTTACATAAGAGACAGAAATAAAGATAAGCTGGCAAGATTTAATGATAGCATAATTTATAAATAATCTGTTAATAGATAACCAACAACTGTAAATACTCCAATTTATCGCATCAGTAGCAAAAATCACAAATGTCCAAAACGTAGTCTTCAATATTGACCTTGCAGATATTTACTCCAAATATTTACTTAGAACGCTCAGCAGTATCCGTTGCCATAGCTACAATTGTAATCTGAATATAATTCCGTATCAAACTCTCTGTTGTTAAGTCAATCATTGTGGCGGATATCGGTCCTAATTAACAAATACAACGTGACGTTACTATTAAAACTATCCTTTGTATAGGGATGAATACTAATCTGGCTCTTTGGTAATGGGTCGTTACTAATCCGGGATAGTTTTTGACTCCAACATAGCTGATGGATCTGAAATGCCTTGTTAGAGTTCTTTGTCTTATGGTAGTATTAATGTATTGTAAGTTACTTTAACCATGATTGGGAACAAAGAAATGTTTTTATCGTGGTTGAAATAAATTGATACAAACTCAAACCTTGGCCTTTATAAAAAAAGGGACTCCATATTTGTTGTTTGGAGGCTTTTACAAGCTTTATTAAGTAAAAAACACTGTTGTTTCTTTTACACGCATCCATGATATAGTTATTCTAGAAATGCAGTAATGAACAAACGCTTTAACTGTTTATTGACCTAAATAGATGGATATAATCTTTGAACAATTTTGATCAATCGTGAACCATCAAAACCGTTCACATCACTGACAGATCAAGATCAATCCATATCCCACCGCCAACAGTCAAACAAATGAATACGTTGCGTTTGACTCCGTCACGTCACCGCGACGTCAATACATCACCGCGTCAGACGTCACAACAGCGGATTTGTAGAGCATTGTTACTAGCCAGTGTGAACAATTATATTAATTATAGCGATTTGTGAACTAGTCGGCTCCAATAATAACATTTACGTATGTATGGAACTTATATTGTATTGAATTTGAGTTAAGCCGATTTGCAAATCGCATCGACGAATGATTTAGGGACTGATATATTAAGATTTGAATATTACCAATGACGCAAAAGCTTAGAAATAAATTATGTCATGGATTTTAAATTAAATTAAAAACGTTTATTTGTAAACATGGTACGTTATGATTAGTTTACCATGTCCTTTTATGGCTACCGCGGAGGTCAATCGATCAGTGAGGTTAAACCTCGCTCGCTGCGGTTGGTCTTGTGATGGGTAACCGTTTCCGCTTGTCAAGCCTGTCCTTGCTTCAGTGGGCACGTTCTGCCGTTGGTCCTGCGCCTGATCCCTCTTCGGTCGTGTCAAGAGGTAATAGGGGCCTTTGCTTGCCCGCATACTTGTGCACTATACCTATAATATCTCCAGCGTAGTTGGCTAGTCTCATCTGAGATAGGCCGCGCATTCGTTCAGGAGAACAACATTATTGTCACAACTAAGATTTCTACCTAATGTTATGTTTAACAGAACCTCTGACACCAGTATATAAGCTGTCGAACTCACACCAAGGCTTTAATCAATCAAGCAGATTTCAACTGTCAAACCAGTGTATCGTAGTTTTGTGTTCAAATGATTAATATATTGCCATTCCTGTGCTTGTTAGAATCTACGTAAACGATACGTTTAAAGCTATTAAATTAGTTTTAGAAGGGATAGGCCAGCCATATGAGGCGATCAAACCAAGGAACAACAGAAAAATATGATGGAGTCGCGCCGCAACGTCAACTTCAAGGCGTTCGTGGTGCGAGTACCTGCCCCTCATTTTTCTGGAAGACTCATGGCCGCAGGATGTGGTGTTCCGTCATTTTCGTAGAGAAGTACCACCGGAACGCAAAAATACGTTGTAGTAGGAAGTGGTACAAACAAATCATGTTACTAATCACTATATTTATATGTAGCCAGGTGTGTTATAGGTCCTGATGGGGCAAACCTATCCATCCCATTAGCCATCAACAGGGCGAAAAACCAGACTCCGTGCTACTAGTGAGAGAGTTACCTTTTGTGAAACCCTAGTAACACTTTTCCTGACCCAAGATTCGAACGAAGGACTTCAAGCTCAGCAGTCGCGCTTAATGACCACTAGACCAACGAGGCTAGCAGATGACTATGTAATAACATCCTCGTACTACATAAACACTATGAACAGTAATCCAATACGAAAATCACCCCTTTCATCGTCATTTTCATATTGATATCGGGTTAATCAAGAAATTTCATACATATATCAGACAGTAATAGCAATTTGGGTGTATAATTGTCCTCGTCTGATGGATAGTTCACTGACGGACGTCGATAATTGCTCGGACATCAATATTCATTGCGCGTAAATCTGTTTACCGCGGTAATATCGTTTACATATTTTTATTGAACAGTTTTTAATAGTGTTTTGAATGGTATAGATTTATTGACATGTTAGAATTTCGGGCGAGTAGTATACAGTCGTTGTCAGCCGTCGTCCACTGTTGACGTTGAGCCAGGGGGGGCATAAACCCCACGCTTGGCAAGCGGATCGCAGTATTGGTGCTAAAGTTACGGAGGACGCTGCTGCTCATCTTTTGGATTTTTCCTTAGTCACCTCTTACGACACCCACGGGAGGAAAGGGGGTGGTCATTTCTAAGCCGGATACGACACGGCGAAGTATTAGGTACCTATGTTGTATAACTTTTTTTTATACGGGAAATCTTTTTAGACTTTACCGTCCTGGGCCGGACTCTCACCAGAAAATACACCAGAGTGTCTTACTAGTTTCATCCTAGGTCGAGGGTCTACACCTCTTGGCAAGTCCCGACCCACTTGTCTCTGGCGGGCTCCAATCACTACGTATGGCCTACACCTATGTGTACCTACTACTATACCATTGATAGTAAGTACTTTGTGGTAAGTTTGACTGCCGTTTACCATATCAACACTGCGCATGTTACCTTACAATTCGTTTTCCTGGTGATGGATTGGAATTATATTCTTTATGTTCTATGGGCTTAGGTACCTACTGTATCATGTAATCATACATATTTGATAATCTTCAGAATCGAAGTCAAAATCTCACCCAAAACACGAATAAAATATCAATATAGTCCCTTAATGAAAAACTGTTGCAATAATATCAGAATTCACGTTTTCTACAATTTCCGTCTTTTCATCCAGTAAAGAGATGAATAAGTCGTAATAAAATGAATATTTCAATATTCAACCATAACCACCTTATCCGCAGTCGGGTAACACGTAGGGGATGACATTATGAAATAACGACGTGTGAGTCTGTCGTCCGCTGTCCATCGTAAAACTGTCCTAACTCCCGATTTTTACGACTGTCGTACGAAAGATAAGGTTTTTCTCTTATTTTCAGATCAGCACCGGAATGTGCTTTTAATAGTAAAAGATGCGACCCATACGAGGGATGTGAGTTGTCTGTATAATATATTGCTTATGAAGATGTTAATATATTATATTTAGCTGTATGGCCAAAATGTGTCCGTTTATATAAGTATCGCTTGAATTTTTTTAAAGCATATAGGTATATAATATATATGGTAATAAATAAAAATAACGGCCCTTGTTGCTTTTAACAATTTTATTGATGTTAATTGTGAAAGTCATGTCTACATACACAATAATAACAAGAAGCCTAGTCACTGCCAATGATATATAATTGAATATAATTATTATTTTGTATAACTCAGACTAACTCTTTAATTAATCATCACCCAGTTGTAGTACACTGCTGGACGTAGGCCTCACCGAATGTACGCCACAAAGCCGGGTCTGCTAAACGTTATATAAAAAACATAACATCACGCCTGTATTCCCCGAAGGGGAAGGCAAAGGTGCACATATAGTACACCCACCTTTCGCCAGTTCTGTATTTAGGTCCTAATGTAATAGGGGGCGATCCTATTGCCATCAACCGGGCACAAATCCAGACTCCGTGCTGCCACTGAGAATTACCTAATGGAAACCCAGTAACACTTTGCCCGATCCGGGATTGGAACCCAGGACCTCGTGCTCAGCAGTCGCGATTAGCAAGCACTCGACCAACGAGGCAGTCAAAAGTAAGTCAATAAGTCTAAACGTTTGTATAATAAACAGGTAAATTAAAAACGAATATTCCTATCCACGAAACAGCAATTTTATACAGAGCTTTTAAAAAAACTAAGAGGACTATCCGCGCCAAACATGCTCGTAACAAAACTAACGGAAAAAACAACCTCCGCTACATACAAAAACTTCATAGGCAGAGAACTCCAATCAACGTGCTGGCTTTATCCCATTAGACAAATGAAGCTCTACGGAAAATAAACGAGACAGAATACCATAGGATTATGGTATGCTGAATAATGGGATTATATTTGTGTTTATATATCTGAGATGTTTCTCGTTCGGTTTAGTAGGTTAGTTTGGTTTTGTGTTTGCAAATACGATTGTGGTGTCGGTTTCCGAAGTTGGAAGAAACGGCTTCTACTGTAATTCTGTTGTTGATAAGCTTCGGAAGTGGGATAAAAATTGACTTTGCTCCTTGCACTTGGTTTATAGAAGGGAATGTTGGAAATCTTTGAGTTAGGAGTAATTCTAGTGTTAGGTTTCAATATCCAATGCTGACAAAATCATAATAGAAAAGTTCAATGTTCTTCACAAAATTATCAAGCACCCTGACGAAAAGCAAACCATAATAAATGAAAATAAAATATCAGATTCTGATATAGGTAAAATGAACCCTCAATTTTAACCACATTCAACTCCATGCAAATCTTTGAACAATCAATTACAAGTACCTGAAAGCCAATCAACATGAAATCAAGCCGCAATCGATATTATATCCAAATACATGAATTAACACGAACAGGCTTCATGTGGCGTTATTTAATAAGCCTATTGTCTACCATGAGAATGGCTTAATCAGTTGTCGACAACACGATACAAGATGTACAGAGCTAAGTCTAATGGTATAATACGATCAAGACGCCAGATATCTAAGATGGCCGTAATTTGAATGGTTTAGGACAGATACACAGTTTCTGAAGCTATTTAGATGATATAATTAGTTACTATATTACGTGAATACGTATAGTAGTTACTAGAATTTATTCATCGGTTGGAGATGTAAAACTACCATAGAAAAGAAGAAGAGAAAAATGATAAAATCATCCTAGTTTTCTCTTCTTAATAAATAATAATCAATTTGGTCTAGTTTAGTGTTGGTCTAGGTTTGCAGTTATATTAATCTTAATAATCTTTTACCAAGCTTATAAACATTCACACACCTTTTTATATCCAGTAGCTACAAAATGACAAATGACAATGATTTTATTTTTGCAAATAGGTTTTACAAAAACACTTTTACACGTCAATTTTTAAAACTAGATGGCATCTGTATTTTCTAACTGTCTACCTCTAAGAAGAAATACCGAAACAAATTTAGGGGTCAAGGTCTCTTCTAAAGACACCCACAGTACGCTCATCAAGGATTTATAAAGTTTAAGTCATCTTCCCAAGTAAGTCCAGTGTTATCTCGTCACCGTGCAAGCGCCCGGAACTCGTCATATGCCAGCACATCGTTAAAACTTTGACCCATTCCTTCCATAGGAACTTGGGAACCTAATTTTAATGATACAAACTTCAAACTTATAAAATATAACATTACATTACGCCTTATATTTCCCAATGGCAGAGATGTATAGTACACCTACATTTCAGTTATGTAGGTCCTGATGTTATAAGCAGCGAGCCTATTGCCGTGTACCAGGCAAAAATCCAGACTCAATACTACTACTAAGAATTTCCTAATGGATAATCCCACAATTAATACTGCCCGTCCCATCGAAAATAGGACCTCATGTCCAATGCGACCACTAGATCAGGCTGGCAGTCGAGGCTGTCTGGTAACACAAACTATTGAAGGGAAACTTAATGATAATAAATTGTGATCTTTGATTACTTAATGTTGGAAAATTATTTGATATTCTTTTGGAAGTTTTCAGAAACAATAATACTTATCATTCGTCGTCTTAGTTTTTGATTAAACATACAACAATTATAATATTCGGCATTGAAAAGAATCTACTCTTAAAAGTTATGGATATTTCAATAGCGTAATAATTACTATGTCTATGTGTTATGATCATCATGTATAGTAAAGCAGATGCTATTTTATTTATCTACAAATACAGGTGATATTTATAATGATATTTGATGACATTTTCAAATCGGAAAGTGCTGCAAAATCCTTAAAAACGTTACCATCTTCCATCTGTCATATTCTTTCGTACTCTTAAAACAATATTTTTTTACAAGCGATCAACTTACGTGTATATCGGCATTCTGTCGCCTTCCTTGAACCAGAACATCAAGGCAACTTCGCTGACGGGCGCCGCCAGGTCGCAAGGCAGTCGCGTCATACCGCCCGGAGCTGACCATACTTGTATTACATCTGAAACAAAAAAGCAGTTAAGTAAATTAGAATTTATATTATGTGCAGATGGGATCCCAAAAGCACTGATAGCCGACTAGTATGACCATTGGACTGCCAAGTCAAAGGTCGCAAGTTTAAACCACAGCATGCACTAATGTCTTTTCGAATTTGTGTACGTATTATAAATTAATTATCAGTTGCCTAAAAACGGTGAAGGAATCGTGAGGAAACCGGCACATCTGAGAGATTTTTTAACGGTGTGTAAAACGGGTTTTAACTCAGACACCAGGTTGTTCATCAACTGTACATTCTGTACAATAAGAAGGTAGAATTCCCGAAAGATAGTTTTAGTAGTGGATAATAATTTGTATTCAATGGAGGAGGAATCTTTACAATTGCTGGGCCTAGAGTAAGCTTTTGTATTACCTAAGATTAGTGAGGTATAATCATGACCAAAATAAGATTTAGTGTGACAAGAAATGGTTATTTTTTATTCCAATTGACAGTATGATTAAAAGAAACACATTCATTCAAAAACCCCCCAAAATTGACCGTCCTTATTTACTTTCACATTTTAATCGTATCTACCCTATCAAGCAGCACATCTTAATAAAACTCAAACGATCGTCGCGTCTCAAACGAAGCCCTCATTATATTCGAAATCACATTCAAAAGATAAAAGATTTTTTCCAAAGGAAATCATTGGGAAACAGAGGGGGTAGGGGAGAGGAGGCGTGAAAAGGAACGGTTCGGTATTGTCCGTCACATTAGTACAGGAAAAGCTCGTGTTTAATGATGGCTCTGGCGCTTTGTGTATCCACCTACCGTTCATCCCATCCCCGTTCTGTTGGGGGATGAGGATCTCCCGCCACTAACTCGATTCACACGTTTCGGGGCCTTTGATCTCCATTCTCTTTCAGTGTACGATGTCCAAGCGTTGGGCTAGTATGGGATATTTTTAAATATTACTTACAATTTTTTTTTAACTTTTTACGAATTTCAGTGGTTTAAATATAAACTTTCAACTAAAAATGCCTTTGGTGGGCGTTTTTAATTAGACAACTTTGATATCAACACTTGCAAATTGATATAAGACATTCCCAGTCTATGAAATCTTTACAATGACTTTAAAAATTGGAAATCTCCAAAATAATTTCAATTTACAAGCTTTTATATGATCCAAAATCTGGTCTACGAACTGCATTGTAAAGTAAAACTTATCCTTTAGATACGTATAAAAAATAAAATCCAAGACCATAATCCATGATAATTATTTAAATCATGTACACCCTACACTGTGTCACTCTCAACTACATATTCCAGAAATTGTCACCTTGCCAAAATTATGTGACACTACGTTTCTGCAGATTTGTCTTTTATATTTTTTAAACATGATATCTAATTTCGGACAACCGGTGGATGCAATTGGCAAGCTGTCGTTCATTGTGGCGTTCTAAGGGGGGGGGGGGGGGGGCTTCGTTCATCAGTGGACGTTTTCCGGCCGATGATGATGATTTGATTTTGGTGATCCAAGTATCATTAGGATCGCCTTACGTGTTTTTATCCTTTAAATATTTATGAATGTTATTCCCTTCACAGGGCGGTTTGGACAGTTTCCTTATTTTTGATGAAAATAATTTGTGAATTTTCACCGTTACAGAAATCATTCAGGCGTTACTTTCAGTTATGTCTAGGAACTGCGTGAAGACATTGAATTAATTTTGAAATGCTCCAACATCTAAACCACACTTCCTTAAAACCTGAAGACAATCAACTTTTCACACTTGTTGCCATTATTTGACAAATTCTTGTAGTCAACTTTAATTAAGTCGACTGGACCTTATCTGATCCTTATTTGGCCGTTTCCATGGTCACCCTACACTACGTCTTCGTCGAAGCGTTGTCGTTACGTCACTAACAACTTACTGATTATTCCCCACCCCATATTGTATTTTGTTATAATTGAAAATTCCCTTTGATTTTTATTTCGGACCTGTGAAGTATATTTTTATCGTCTTTTATTTGTTGTTTTTTGGGTAACCTCATTTTTTGTTCGACATTGATCGTGGCTGTTCTGGTGGGAGATTAACCGAACAATAGAAGTGTATTAGCTGCTTTTACTTTATTGTTTTTATTAAAATAAAACGATGATTTTAGTTTATTTTTGATGTTTAAAATATGACGGACGAGCTTTTATGAAGTTTTTGCAGTATACTCTGAACATATTTATCTGAACCGAGTGCTGTAATGAATTTAAAAACATTCAGTTTTCAGCACTTAAGCTAAATTCAGATTCGTTCATCACATATTTATGTTATCTAGAATATTTTGTTCCGAGTCTAAGTGCTTAAGGAAGATTGATTATTGTAAAGACAGACAGATTTTATAAATAGTTTTAGTCTTTGCAAAACCAATTCGTCGATAGATGATCCTATGATTATCTATCATCTATCTGAAAGCTAGTCCTACAACTAGCTTTTAGAAGCCAAATTATTGCTGCCTCTATATGCCTTAGGATGCCGCTTTTCTCACATAATTTTCTTCATCAAAAATGTTTCCAGTAAATCGCTCGCATAAATATTTTAAGAAAAAATGGAGCTGTATTCTGTTGAGATGAGAAACGACGACGTTTTAGTAAATAGTGTAGTACAGCAGACTGCTGACGTGGAGTTTTTCGCTTGTCTCCACACATTAATAAGCCCTAACACAAATTGGAGCAAGCAACGGTGGTGGGAAAATGGTGCAAGTTATATACTTATAAACATTGAGAGATTTGTAATTTTCGGTGCTATTAACATAAAATAAAATTTAATATAATATAACATAACATGTTGCGTTCTAAGGGGGAGGCCTTTGTTCAACAGTGGACTTCTTCCAGTTGATGATGAAGATGATGGTAACTTAACATCACGCCTGTATTCCCAGAAGGCTACCCCTTCGGATAATGCCGACTTGTACCTATATGTAGTACACCCACATTTCGCCAATTATGTTATCCCCTAATAACGCTTTGCCCGCCCGGGAATTTGAACACAGAACCTCATGCTCAGCAGTCGCGCTTAACGACCTCTAGACCAACGAAGGAGGCAGTATAACAAATCAATGTTGCATTTATTAATTAATATTAAAAAAATATTCATGCTATGAGGCAAGACGATGAGTCTACCAATGAGGTGATTTTGAATGCTGAAGCTACAAACCATTCGTAAGTTCAGCTTAAATAGTATACCTGGCATGAATTTATTAAATAGCACTCGTCGCTGTTACTTGTAATACTAGTTGCATCATCTTCTAGAAACCCAGACTAGGCCAAATAAATATGGGATTTATACCCGCTATAAGCCTATACAATAAAACATTAACACTAATAGGTAATAATGTTTACCAGCGCTTCTGCCCCACCCCTACGTCTGTACATACGGCATTACACTCGTTTGACCGATCTACGGCCTATTATGCTAGTGTTATGGGCACTTTGGTGTCTGCTAAATTGGCATAAAGGATTCTGAACTTTAAACCCTTCAGATAAAGTTTAAAGTTGCACAGTTGATCTGTATTGTACTTTGTTCACTATGAAGTCATCAATATATTATGTCGTGGGGTGCCTGGTTGTGTTTTCATCAGTCCAGCCTTTTGCCAACTAGTCTAACCAGATGTGGCTCTTTGATGGCTTGTCATCAGACTTTTGTGCTGGTAAGTATGTAATACTAAATGGGTTAGGTAAGGGGCCTTCTTCTTATAATATAATTGATGAACAACCTGGTGACAAATCAAATCAAAATCGTTTATTTGTAAAACATAGCTACATAAAGGATCTGCAGTTAAAAAATAGGCCACCATGTTTAGCTTACAACTCTTCTATCTAACCTTGCTTCTATAAAAGAAATGTCAGAGTTTACAGCTCCCGGTCTACAGATTTGACATGGCTTTACACACCATTGAAAAATCTCTCAGGTATGCTTGTTTCCTCACGATGTTTTCTGAGACGATGATATTCATTAAATGAGAAACTGTTTTATCTTTGCTTGTTAACCTTTTATAACTTTTATATCTTTGCGACAACTTACACTTATTTCTTTTTATTCAATTAATTTGCTTTTAAAATCTTTGTAGGTTTCCATGATTTGATTCATTTAATATTTTTTTAGAACTACATTCTAATTGAATAAATGAGTTCCAAAAGGCAGGTCCCACGTACTTTTTAAGTACAGTAATTAAAACCTTAGGAAATCAAACAAATTATGTTTATTACTTCTAAGAATTGGTACTCACTTTGATGTTGAACGTTTGGTGAGGCGGACAAAAACAGTATTCATTATCGATAATATTTATTTAAGTTTTTCCCGATATTTGATTGATTGATCATTTAATTTTGTGTTTTATTTTTATCCAGAACTGAGCATGTTTTGTTCGAACACTGTTGCTTTGCCCTAGAAATTTTCCCGTATCGTAAGCGCGTTGACTTGGTATTGATTTGAAATATGACAAAGGTATACCAGTTCTCAAGAAACACTTATGTAGAGACCACATTTAGGCCAATAAGTCACATTAAATTAAAAGTTTAATCTGAATAACAACAATAATATCAAACTAGAACTATGCAACTGTAAGGAAAGGTCTATTTTCATACAGGAAAGGCACGAAAAATACGACATAAACCACAAAAAAATATCCTTATAATATAGAGATAAAGATAACATTATATTTAAGACTTTATCATTATTTATCTGGAGTATATTATATATACTAGTAAGAAGATATTTTTAGCGTAAGCCTTACTTGAAGCAAGTATTCTCATAAAATACATCTGCTGACACTTTGAAAGTAACTCATAAGGCCGCTATTTTTATCTTCTTCATAATAGCGTTTTCGTACCTATTACCATGATTCCTTCTTATTTAAGGACTTGACTGTACAAATATTATATTCTCTTTACCATCCATACTAGTTCTTCGGTACAAGTTTTCGTATTATATTATTGTCGGCGGATAACTATATTATATCACAATTGGAAATAAGAATCAGGTAATGGTAATATTGGTCAAGTGTCCCATGTGCCTTGACCTGCGCACTAAAAAACCTAAACATCCTCTTTAATATCGCAAAAGACTTGGCCAGCCTACCCCTTACTGTTAATCCCTACTAATATTATAAATGCGAAAGTCAGTAAGTATCGATGGATGTTTGTTATTTTTTCACGTAAAAACTACTGAATGGATTTTAATGAAATGTCATATGGAGGTAGCAGACACCCTGGATTAACACATAGGTTATTTTTTATCCCGAAAAAATGTAGCGGGTAACACCGCGGGGCGCAGCTAGTAAGAGATTTAAAAATACCGTCCATACTAAAAGAAGGAGAAGTAGGTGATCGTCAATTTACTTTTAACGAACAGCAACGTTTTTTTCATTATATTATTTCCATATTAAGCCGAAAATATATTCAAATTTGAAAATACCACGCTATGTTAACAATCAGCTCATTTGTTTCGCAATCATCGCTCCAACTGTACGCACTGCCGCGTCAAAGTAAGAGCAATTAAATCTTAATCGAGCTCATCGTTAGCGGCTGGAATGTAATGGTAGACGTAATGTCATGGTATTCTGTACGCTGATTCATTGAGCAAATATTTTACATATGCACATTATAGTTGACTTCATGCCCTATGTCAATAGGGAGTGGTGGGAATTCACGTACTTTTACACGAAATGTTTTAAACATAACATAACATCACGCCTGTATTCCCCGAAGGAGTAGGTAGAGGTGCACATATAGTACACCCACATTTCGCCAGTTATGTTTTAGGTCCCAATGTAATAGGGGGCGAGTCTATTGCCATCAACCGGGCACAAATCCAGACTCCGTGCTACTACTGAGAATTACCTAATGGAAAAACCCAATTACACTTTGCGCGACCCGGGATTTGAACCCAGGACCTCGTGCTCAGCTCAGTTTTAGTGATATCATACGCAGTTGCTGTTTGTACGAAATTTGTGCCAGCATCAAGATCATTGGCAAAACATGCAGCTTGATTATAATGATTGTTTATTTCTATAGCATTTTTGTTTGCCTTTAAATTCATATCTATATTAACAAATCTATTTTGTACCTTTGTTATTTCAATTTCAATTCGCTTCCCAACTATAATCTTTTTGGAGTCAATATACCCAACATATTCCATGGAAATTAAACTTTTCCATTCTAGTTCCATTTGTCCGGCACTGGACGGATCAACCGGGCTTCGCCCCGCACATTTATTGTGTCCGGAATCCCGGAACGATTTACATACGACCTGGGCGAGTAATCCCAGCATCGTTTGGAGAGAAATCAAAGTTTAGGATTTTCAAAGGGTACGATATTACGGATTAATTCTGATAGGGTATCTGGCTTCAGGTGTTTACAGAATTAATTTTAGATGGATGTTATTTTAATTTAAAAATTTGAATGTGGGTTTTTAGTCATGTTTATATTATGGGTCGCTTTAGAATATGTATTGTTGATGTTTATTGATAAAAGTGGCGTTAGGAGATTTTTTGCATCAAAATAATTTGTTCTTCCTTTGTAATGTTGTAGGAAAGGCCTCTGCTATCTAAGTCATACATTTAGTCAGGAACATATTACATCTGTGATCTACGATAACTATTTGTTTCCACTCAAATATTCAGTTTCACAGTCTAAACAAGGAGACAGACGCAATTGACATGTTTTGCATCTTAGACATAACATTTCTGGATTTACGAACAGTAACATTCGGGATGATGTCGGTCTCATAATCCTTTAGTTGCCTACCTCGAGAAAGGATTCTCGTGGGCGTCATAAGATAAGGTGACGACCTCGAGACACGGCCTTGCCACATAACTCACATCACCCTGAAAATATATCTTCGTTACGTAAAGACATACATATTCTATTAAACACTACGATAGTTTGAAGTGAAACTATAACCTTTGTTTTACGACGCCAAATGAAAATTTCAAGTCATAAAACAAAGTTACGATGCTTAGTTATTGATGATTCTATCGGCGTTAAACCTGACCCTTATTATCCCTTGAAAATATAAGCAGGAGGCATTAGGCTGTAGTAATGCTGAGGTGACCTTTTATGTTTTAACTTTTGCAACTTATAAGCGCCCTAACTTTTCCGGTGTGTCGTAAACGTGACCAACGGGTTATGTAAAACGGATAGCCGGCATTTATTTGATATCTCTATAATTTAATTGCTTGGGTTTTAGCGACGTTTTGTCAAGCCTCTCTAATTATGGTTTATTTATAATTTTATTTAGGAGAATTGCACACCACTACCACTATGGGTCGGCCAAATATGACAAAAAAAACAAAAAGGCAAAAAGGCTCTTTTTTCCAAAGAAAAAAACCAGAGAGAGTAAAAACATTTTTTAAAAATTCAGCTTAACTATCCAAATATGTAAGTTGACTGGATTTTTTATAGACTGAAGTTGTTATTGACAAATTCAGCTTAGTTGCAAGCACGTTTTCAATTTAGTTATTTTTGTGCCACAATATTTCAACAGGCCATAAATGGACGCAAAAAAAGATGCTTCAAAACACTCCATTCAACCTAAAATATTCTGACCATGATTTTACCTATTCAAATCAGTGCTCCTCGCAAAAACCGTCGTACAGATTGCGAAATATAATTGACGGTTCGGTCCGGTTCAAAACTATGGAGCGAGCTAATTGTGTCCGTGAGATGAATATGCATGAGTTCCATCGATCCTGTCCGACTAACGAATATGGGAGCTTTCTGAATGATATCAGCCAGATATCAAAATATTTGAGGTGAGGATTCTTGCTGTGTTGTCACTTTAATACCTTTGGGTTTTGCAATCCGGGTTTTGATGGCCACCTCTGTGGATGTTTGCTGGGACGTTTTTACGTTTCCATTGAAGAGATGAAGGATTTAATCTTTCAATTTATCTTTATGATCTGGACGGATGATTTAGAACCTATGGTTGGTTGAAGCACTTGTTTCCTTATGTAGCAAGTAATATCCGGTAAGTATGTGATTTTTACCCTCATTGGGCTCGACAAATAAGGTTACCTACATTATAGAACGGCACGTGTATCGTTAGTGGTAATGCAGTTTTCCTTGGGAATCCTAATATAGCTGTAGACTGAGACTGAAATATTAGCTAAAATGGTTAAAGTTTTGCAACTTAGATAATTGCTTTATCCTTGTCTTAAATCACATGTGTTGCCTAAAAATGGACAACGGCGTACAGACTAGCCATCTTATTTTTGTTCTATTCGCATTTTTCTATTCTACATAGTTAATTATGGGCGCCTATATAGTGGCCCATCAATCACCTCCTACTGCAACTGAGACTTTCTTTACTGAAAAAAATCATTCAATCAAGACTTGCATAAACAGGAGGCCAATTATTTCACATTTAACGGTACCAGTAAGAGATGGACGAAAGTTTAAAATTGCAAAACAAAATGTCCCAATTGTTCGTATCCAATCAAGAAATTTCGTTTTAGTTTTGGAATCAAAACTGGGCACTAGTAGTCGCCAGTTTTAGATTTCTAAAACAACTATTCTAAGTTTCCCAAGAAATTCGTTATCTTCGCTTGAGTGATCCCGCCCGCCCACTGCTGCAATTACCTGCGGCTAATGATGCTATCTCAGTGGAAATCGCATTGACCGAACAAAGCATATGGCGTTCAGATATTCGACAGGAAGTAACAGGGGTGTCAAGTAAGATTCTGCTGTTGAAGCAAATATCTTTGGAAGGAACCCTTCTTCCAGAAGATGCATAGATTTTGTTCTTCTTCTTCTAACGTTACGTTCATGTACTTAATACGAATATATGCCGTAGTAAAAGCAATGGAGTTTGATAATTGAGTTGAAACCTGGCATTCATCGTATTCTTATAATATGTATGTACGTCTGTAAAACCTTTTATATAAACAAATTGATTGATTGATGACGACCCGATTGGCGCATTGGTTAAGCAAATGGACTGCTGCTCTAGAGGTTGCGGGTTTATATTTCGCTAAGACAACAATTTATTGTATTGTATTTATAATTGTTTAAACAGCTTCATTAACATTACAAGCCCTGGCCATATGACATTGTTCATACTGTTCATGGGCATTTGAATCTGATTCATTCATGTTCCCCATAATTTCTCTGAACTAGTCAGCCCTACACTGCTCACTCGAGCATACTTGCGTCCTAACATTGTCAGGCATGCAAAATTAATACATCACCGCTCCGTCCGTCTGTACGGTTTATCTCATTAACTCCCTAGTTAGTCCATTAGACGATTGAGTATCTGGTTTCTGTGTCAACACAATTGGCTGGAGAAAGATGGTGGTGTACTGAACTTATATTTTACTCATATTTTGTACTTAAACTTTGAAATGTAAGGGCATTGAGAAAAGTACTAGTTTAAAACTTTACTCACTTATGAGTAAGTTTCTATGCATTTATCAATGTTATATTTTATGAAAATTAAAATGTGCTTTTGAATATTATCATCATCAAAAAAAAATTTACATTACTTTTTACCGTTTATAGAAAACGTTCTTAACAGAATAATATTAAGCTCTCTACTTATGGTACTTCAAATTAATAACCTGTTTCCAGTTATTAAACATGAAAAGCATAATCTGATACATATTTAAGTATTTATATTTTGACGTGCCTCGTGTATAACTTTGTGTTATGATTCTAACATTATAATACATTTGCATAACATTTATTACATCATCTACGACGTGTTCCTTCACCGAATTTGCACATAAAGCCACAAATAATCAGAAATGGAGAAGTCTTACAGAAGCTTCTACCAACTTGTTAGACGACTCACCACAACCGCTCCACCAGGAGTACAAAACCTAGAAGAAGAATAGCGTTTCTACCAAATTATCACGTCTAGGACAATCGACAACAATTAATGCCGCAGTTCAAATATATAATAATAAATCAAGACAATAACTAATTCTGAACGGCTCCAAACAATACATATTTGTGAATGAGAATGTTCATTTACTGAGATAGCATTCAAAGTTAGTAGACAGTCGATATCTTTGTTCCCGATGTGACGCAGACTCACTTGGAATGTAGATAGGACATGATTTGCATTGTAATGAGGTTTTATTAATATATTTCCTACTCTGTTTGATAGAGGATGAACTTATTTCCTTTACATGAAGTAAATAAAGTAAGGCTAAAAGTTAGGTGATAGGCAATTGGATAGGCTCTCATATTGTACCTTTATCTCACTTCTGCTTATTCCTTTTGAGATTACGAGCGAGATATTTATACATATGAACAAAGCCATTTTTCAAAAAAACAAATGCCGGAAAATACCAATGATGTTTATTTTTTGCGACGGTGGTGAAAGTTGTCATATTTTAACCAGCACCTTCAACCGGAATTCAAATATTTTGTAGTGCGAAGGGATCAAACACCAACCCACAGCTAGATAGCGCTTAGCTACTGCCAAAGTCCCACTGGCACATCTCCAAATGTGGACTTTTGCTGGCCGTTGTGTATTCTGGCTATGAGAATAAGCAAATTCACAGAAAACGCAGCCATATTAGTCTGAAAATCAACATGGTAGAAGCGAGCTTAATTTGAAGCCTCACTAAAACAATTTGCAAGTCGAGCCGGCATTATAGATGGTGTTGGTGCCTGAACGCGTGTCAAGTGATAATCCACGCTACGGGTACTGCGACATACCATGACGCATGGTCCGCACAGTCCGCACGGATTGGCTAAAAGCCCGGATGCGGACGTCGGATTGGCTAACGCATGGCCGAGTTGGGCTTTCTGCTAAACAGTTTGAGGTTTAATGCTGAAATTATTAATGGGGAGATTATAACGTTTGAATTTGTTAATGAAAAGGTTATATTTACAAAATTCATAGTATCCATCCATTTTAGTCACTAAGTAAGGTCCCTAGTAAATTACCTACTAGTAAAATTTGAAGAGGAGAAAAGAAACAAATACCTAATTTTTTGGACCTTATGGATGGCAAATTCATTGGTGAGTTTTTTAAGAATTTGATATAACATAATTATCACATTTTATTGTTACCAAAACATCATTACCTATATATTTTTGTCTTAAGAAAGCGTTAGAGCCAAACAAAGTCTTACAGTGTCTGAAAAATTACCAACGCGGTTGCCAAAACCAGTATTTTTTTTGCAATTATTATCCGATCACTGAAACTACATTCTAAATTATTTTTCAATGAACACGTGTGCATTATAATTGAAAAATTCAAACACAAAACTAAGCATTAGTGCGATACTAGAACCCGTGGACCAACAGTGCCTAAGTGAAATTCTATTTCAATTCAGCGTCCCCTTCTATACCTTCCTTGGTCTGTCGCCCAGGCGTCCGATACGATTGTTCGGAGCACTTCCAAGTTGCGCATTCAATTTGCATCCAACTGTGTTGCAGCAACGTTCATTTTTACTCACAACTGGGGCGGCTGTTGAAAGAAACTAGCATTGTTGGCCCCCTATTTGATTGCTGGTATTTTTTTAATTCAGGTAATTCTTTAATATAATTATCAAGTTTCGAAAGCTGCTGTTTGAGTGGAGTAACGTGTCTCGAGAAATATAACTATTCATGAAAAATGAAAAATTCGAATCTAAAATCTGTCTTATATTATAGAAGCGTTGGCAGGCCTACCAGGTGGACCGACAATATTGTCAAAGTTGCGGGAAACCCAAGGATGCAAATGGCAAGTAATAGTTCATCGTAGCGTTCTAATCTCGTTCTAATCTGAGCCTTTGTTTAACAGTGGACGTCTTCCAGCTGATGATGATGATGAGGCTAGTTACGATATAGACATAGAAACGCCTACGTATTATAATAAAACTGCTTTAATATTCGCAGTTCAGAAAAAATTAGTAACTAGAAAAAAAGCAATTAAAGTTTTTATTTAATTATTTATTATTAGAACAAGAAAGTTCTTGTTTTGTTTGCGAACAATCAAAATTGTGCGTATTAAAATCTAAATTCTAACCTAACTCAATCTTACTAAATTCTACGAGCTATATTTGCTTACCCTCCACTGGCAACCTCGATAGCATTCACATTAGTAGTGTTCTCTTCATATAAATCAATTACAGGCGCTTTTGAAATAGTTGAGACTCTAACTGCCAATGAGCAATTTGGAATGCCAAATGCCATTACAATGAAGTAGAACGAGCAAGAAACTTCACAGCTGGACTACCGCGGAGTTGTTAAAGGGCATTTATTAAAATTATTTGAGTAATAAAATGTATTGTTAAATGATGATGGACAGACCAGAGAAGTACCATAAAAGAAATGAGAGGCCTATACCTTATGAGTGATACCTACTGTGTTGATATGATGATGAAACCGTGAGGCTTGACGTTTTGCCATCGCATTGGACTATGGGGGTTATAAAGAAAGTTTTTATTTATTATTATTATTATGCAAAGATTCATCACAATCGTCTAAAACATTTTTTTAGTTACCTGCCCTACACTACACTACATCCTACACACTATTTATCAAAACATTGTTTTCATTTAGTCTACTACCAACGCGCTCATCAACCCATATCAGGAAATGCTTATTAAAATGAATTCAAAGCTTGAAACAAAAGACAGAGGAAATTTCTAGAACGTCTCTATTCTGTTGGCCATATCCAATACCAAATTATTATATAACTCGGCTACATTGAGTTACAGTTTGACGGCCATCGCGTCGATTGTCCGCAGTGAGCAATGGTCTATATTATGCACTGGAATTAGATGTTAGATACTGCTCCTGATGGCGGTATTAATAATACGTTGGGTTAGAATTGGTATTTAATATACATTGGAATTTCGTCGCTTCATTTTAAACTCATACCTATAATCGATACTGTACTCTCTTGGCTTATTTTCTTTGATTGGCAGTAGGGGTGCAGCCCCTAAATTATTTCGTCAGTTATTATATCTGGCGAACTTGTCGTCATTCAACAAGCCGAAATCGATTTCTTTGCCGCTTACCACTCGATTTACCGAGGCAGAAGCGCATTATCTTAATCCAGATCCAAGAATCAAAAATAATCTACATTTTTCGAAACATACAATTCAAAAATTTGATCCACCGCCTAAACAAACAACCAGCCAATTATTGGACTTCAAAAATTCGGTTTTTAAATCCAGTGTTGTCACCAAACAAATAATTTTAAACTAATGTTGCCAACGAACAAATTTCAAAATAAACAAGGAAAATAATGGTAGCCGCTTAGCATTTGTATCCAGAATACGTTGGCTACATAAAGCAAGGCTAGCATCTGTGCCTGCCCGCTGTTGGGACGGAAATTACGAAACAAGTGCAGTCGGCACCTACACCTCTCTCGCGGATTAACTTGTGCGAGAACTGCTTTAGTACTTGACTGCTAGTCAAGTTTGTAATTTGAAGTTTGGGACTAGACAAATAAACACAAGAACTCAAGAATCTTTTGCTTTAATATTGTGTCTGAAATTAAGTGCCTAAGTTAAATATGCCATGTGTAAAAGGTGTATCAAAAGCAAAGTGCCAAATAATATCTTGAAATTTATTTAGAAGACCAAATCAGAGCATCTATATAAGCCAAGTTCAAGTGAAATAAAACAGTAAAAAATATTGTTATACTCATAGTAAATAGTTGGTGTATTTGCAATACGAAATATTAAGTCATTTCATCTTCAAGCAACGTAATGATCAAGTTACTAATATGAGAATAAACATATTATTTATTAGTGAATTTGTTGACAGATTCAAATAAGCTACATTAGTTTAATTCATTGCATATTTTAATTAAAAAACATTTCTTTATAGGTATGTAGGAGATACAATTGGCACGCAATAATTAAAAAAACGAATGAATTTAATTCAAACGTACTAAATACAATTTAAAAAGTGACACCAAGACAACAGCAACAAAATTGCACGATAAAAATAAACAAATGAATAATCCCATACTTGAAGTCCCAGTGCACAGACTACCAACATCTTATCCTCATAAAACTCGAAGTGCATTTTAAATTTAATCTCGCCATTAAAAGATGAAGTCCCATGCTGCCGTCAACGGGGCGATAAACTTGAGCGGACATTGATAATGCAAGTCTACGATATAACAGCTTGACTCATTCATCGTTTATGAATATTTGTATTTATTTATATAGTTGGCCATGTAACATTTTTTGCACACTATTACAAAAAAAAATTTCAAGTAGAATAAAGTAATTTGGTACCTCCCTCATATTACGTACAAAAGGCGGTTTCATGGCTAAAAGCAATATCTCCTAGACAACTATAGGATATAGTCAGGGACCCACAGATCATTTTTTAAATTGATTACTTTTAAACTAGCATTCATATTACAATTCAACAGCCACGCTGTAGTACAAATTGCGTGATAGAATATCTCGGTTCTACGTTCAAAAGTTGTAGAGTAATACTGGTAGGGTGCTACCTCAGATAGCAACCACAATCGAGAATTTCCAAAAGAAAAAATGTTGGACACCTCATCAAAATAAAAGCTTAACGGAAATTAATTTTAATAATGTTCTATGGATCCCTGACTAATATAAAAAAGTTATGAAATAAGTAGGGTGTGGAGGTGTGGAGTGCACTATTACTACGATTAATTTATTATTAAATTATATTTTATTTAGAGGAGGCCTTGATCAAAATAGTCGTAATCTTGTTCTCAATGACACGTCTGTTGTAATTCAATTATCATTCTAGATATGCGACCCACCCAGTAGCTGTCAACAATGACAGAACCCGATAGCTACAAGTCAGATGCACTAAGCAATTAAATGCTATTTATGAAACTTCGATAATGCAAGCTACTATTTTTGTAACTGTGAGCTGTCCCTTTTGGCTGTTTTTATTCTTCTTCTTCTTATCGTATGCCTGATGAACATCCTGGTGTCAGAGTTTAAGCCACCTGTAGGCCTCTGACATACCGTTCAAAAATCTCCCAGGTGTGCCGGATTCATCACGATATTTTCCTTCTCCCGTTTTTAGCAACTGATAACTAATTTTTAGTACGCACATGAATTCGAAAAGACATTGGTACCGGGGGTTTGAACATACTCAATACGTTTATTGCATTCCACAATGTGAACTTAGGTGGTAGGTACATAAGAATATATACATTAGTTTTGGATCATTGTGGGCCCTGTCGGGCATAACCAAAATAAGAATTAGGAGGAGGGCATTCATAAATATTTACAATTTTTATATTAATCTACTCTTTTGTTAAGTATAGGTGTAGGCTTGCAAAAAATTTAATACATACAAATTTTTACTACTCTTGTATTGAACTTGTGACCTTTGTGACTTGGCAGTCCAACTGTCATACCGCTCGACTATCAGTGCTCCTGATGATTTCTATGCTATATAATGCGCGAGAAGTCTGCTTCTCTACTCAGCAGAGTGCGAGGCAGCTCTAACATCATTCTGAAAACCTTCGCGGGGAGATATAACTCCCCTATAATAAATAAATGCGTTATTAGATGCGTTGTAGATAGATGCATTATTAGTTTGAGTTGTAGATAAACACTAACATAGTTTACTGTTGTTCAAGTTACCTTTGTTACTAACCCTAGGGACGTTATTAGTCCGAAATAAAGGATATATTATTATTAGGTTAGTTATATTATTATTAGATATATTATTATTATATATTACCTATTATACTAAATATGTACATCTCGTCTCGTAAATATTTATTTAGATAACAAATAGTTATTCTTTCCAATCAAAGTAACCACCTGACAAGTTATATGTGGCCCGCTATTAATGCACATTAAAGTCTAATACTCATCACCGTGACTGGCATTCAATTAGTGGAGTTGCACGCTAGGACCTAGCACTCAACTACACGAGAAACAAATACATACTTTAGCTACCAGTGTATCAAAATCTAGCTTCCTACATTTATATCCATTCCATACTTCCATTAACTATACCAGTAACTATGTCTGTCTATTACATCGTCAGGACTAAACTGCTGGACGGATTTTGATGAAATTTGTCATGTATAGAGTTTAAGACCCGACAAAGGTCATAGGCTATTTGACGCGGGTGAAGCTGCGGGAAAAAGCTAGTTAAAGATGATCTGCATTGATTTCGATAGATTTTCGCATACAATAAAATTCATAAAAAACATGAAGTTTAATGTAGAGAGACATACAAATAGATGGTATTTCATTCAAGTCGTTTTACCTGGGCTCAGGTACGCGTCCAATTAATTTATTTTATCTAGATAGCACGTTTGAAATTTTTTTAACTTTACTAGTTGTTAGTGATATATTGAATAAGATCCATTTTTATAATAATTTTATAGCTATTTCCTGTTTAAGAATTATTTTAAGATTACTAACATAAGTAAACATCTTCGCTAAAAAACGAGAAAGATGAGCCCAATTCCTGAAACTTAGGAGCAAACATATTAATAAATTCATCCCTTTTCTGGGCATACATACACATGCTGATAAATAGGCCCGCACATCACTTGGAAAAACATATCCGTAAACGTATTACACACTTTCCCCTTCTAAAATATCAATTTCTTTACACAAGGTAACGCAACACGGGTCCAAGTTAACGTACCATTTACATTACAAGAACACAAGAAACAACAAAGTGTAACTTTATATTTTATGGGTCATGTCACCGGTGAAGGAAAATTGAAAAATATTTATAGAACAGTGGGTTACAAAGAGATGTGTGAAATGCGGAGCGGTGTGCCGTGCGTAGTGAAATTCACGAGGGAATTTAATGTGTACTTGTTATTCAGATCTGAATTCTGAGAATGTCATTGTGAGGTTGCCTGTACTTTAAAGGCTGGATCACAAACAAGTACGCCTTTTCATTGATGCCTGTTGTATATTTTCATTAAATCCTTTTTACAAATACAGGCTGAAATAATTGTATATTAAAAAGTATATTATTAAGAAGAGCTTAATTTATGTAAGATACACAAAAAAAAGACTTTCCTTTTTACCCACTTTGGTATGTTAAAAGTGAATTAGTTCCAAAATACAAACCATTAACTCCAAAACTAGACTTCAATGCCAACAACCATTTCAATATAAGTTACCCTAAGCGCCAAGCACAGATTTCTTCATATCAGCACAATCACTCGACTGAAGTACTAAAAAACCTCATCACCTTATAATTTAATGCAAACGGCATACGTCGCAGTGAGTTCATAAAATAAGACATTTGACACAGACACCGTCATCTGCGCGGGAGGAAATTGCGACACTATGAGTGGATGAGCGCCAGCCGCCATATTGTGCCGCCATTTTCCATTCCAATTTCGTGATTCCCACTTGAATAACGAGGTGTTATTGGAACTATAAAAATCTAGGAATTGTGGATATTGCGATTGTCAGGTTTTAGTATGCGCTACCTAGCTGTGTGGGTAGAGAATAAAGAGCATTGTTATCGGGGAAACGGATGGATTTGAAAACTGTCTCTTTGTTGTGTTTATGTTCATAATTAGATATCCGGTCTGTATATTTATCTCGAGAGGGAATCGAACTATTTTAGCGTAGAGACGAAGCAGAGCTACATAAAAGCAATATCGCCAAACTATTGCTAATATTTCAACAGTCCTACATTTTAACTAAGGTTAATTCGATCTTAAAGCTGATGGAACGGAAAGAGAGACCGTTCTCATTAAAAACACAGATCTAATATTATAGAACAGCTTAAAGAACACTCAATGCCACTGAACTCAAAAGACCACTGAGTACTGAGAAGAGATCGGCTAACCAGTTGAAAGTCGATTACCGTATAAAAGGACCAAACAAAAAAACTGCAGACTTATGAAGCTTTAATTTAAACAGACAGTTCCCATGAAAGAAGACAAACACGACGCCCCAATTATGATGTTGATCCTGACCTAATACAGAATGTGCATAGTCACTCCAAAAAAACGCTTGAGTGGGAGTTTAATCCAAGTTTAAAGTGCAATTATGCCTTGTAACGGTAGTTCCTACAATACTTCACACGAAGATCCTTCATCGTATCTATCTATTTATAACTAACCTCACGATTTTTTTGTCTTTTGATTTATTTGTGAGTTGGGAAAGATGTAACTGCGAATCTCTTTTTCTCAAAAAACAAAACTATCTTAAAATTGTAAAATGTTGATAATCATAAATAAATTAAGCAAGGATGGTCCTAATATAGTTAAAGGGTGGCCTTTGTTCAACAGTGAACGTGTTCCGGCTGATGATGGTGGTAATGAGGTCCTAATATGAGCGCTTTTATAGCTGTTCTATAGTAACTGCCATGTCTTAAAGGAACATAAGCATTATTATGATAGTTAAGTATATTACTATCTCTCAACTACCAAACACAAACCAAACCAACGGACTAAACTAAGACCACAACATGACTAATCAAATTGAGTTCACATTAAACCAAAGGGAAGTGTTATTTGACGATAAAATTAATAGGATGGGGCAGGCTTCTTAGAAGACGGAAAAATTCTGAGATTAAACGTTGGACAATTTTAAGAATTCATGGAAAAATGTCCTTTTATGTGAGAACAGACGATAGGAATCCTTTCTAGGCGCGTCAATATTCCAAAAGGTCATCTTTATTTAGATTACTATTCGTCTCTGATCTGGTCGATACAAGGAGGAGCAATGAACGTGAGGTCTGTGATTTTTATTTTACAGGATCAAGTTTAATAATAGGATTATTAGAAACGAAAGATTTTAATAGTAGACTCTGTTGCTAAATCGGAATAACTCACTCAAATGCCTTACTTTTCAAAGCACTATTACTAAAATGTTAACTTGATCCGTTGCTCTTTCTGATATATTGTATTATTTCCTTTCCTTAAAATATAAATTTGACCTAGTTCTAGTTCATAATTTTGTTATTGCATGCTGTGTCGCACGCATTGCAAACGCCGTTGAATTGTATAGCTAAGTTAAATCCCCGTGTATATTCTTTATTAGAGATTCTAAGATAAATAAATGGTTTAATACTTAGCACATATAACAAAATGATGTATAATGTTAATTTACTGGAAGAAAAATTTCCAAAATCAATTTATTTTTCAATTTCCCTAATCTGTTCCAAAACCATTTCTTTGGAGATGAAACAAAAACTTCAACGGCTAAGTACCTAGTCATACCTACTACATTGAATATGTGTGATGATCTCGCTAATCGAAGTATCCACCGGCCATTTGCTGCCAAAGAGCTACTCATCTAAAAGAGCCCTCAACGAGCGCCTATTAATTAATTCACAGCATTTGCCAATATAAGCCCAGCGAGGCACCAATTATCGCTATCGAGCATAACCGTATAACAATTTTCATAACAACATAACAATTAATCAACCATTTAGTCCTAATTCATCCGTCTGTATCTATGAACATATGTGTAATGAGGTACTTTGGTGCTATGATCTGTTGTTAGGGTACAAGCGTACTGGACTGTTTTAATTCATTTACCGTTATGTTTTTCATTTTCATTTCATTCAAATTATAATAATAATTTAGCCGACTTCCTTGTTGGTCTAGTGGTCGATAAGTGCGACTGCTGAGCTAAGGTACTGAGTTTGAATCCCGGGTCGGGTAAAGTGTTACTAGGTTTTTCCATTAAGTAGTAGTTTCAGTAGTAGTTTCTTTTACTTGCACCACATTCTTATACACGTTTATCGGTTCTAAGTATTTATCCTGGCATATTTCCAGAAGATTACTTTACTAGCTTTGAAAAATGTATTCTTAGGTTATGTTTTTATTGTGTTACGATCATTTTATCCAAGCGATTGGATCTTCCTGTAGGTATTTTATTTAATTTCTCATTTAACTTTTTGGACTGAAGATACACAAGTAAGTCACACCGACTTTGATACGAACCTGTTGATAGGCGGGGCAAAACTTATTGCAAAGAATGGCTAATAAAAATCTTTTGATCGAGGACGTACAATATGATTTAAAATATATTAGAACGATATTAGCAACTCCTACTGCATAAAAAACAAGTTTTAACACGACATAATACGAAACATCTTAGATACAACAAACTGAATTATGTGATAAGGAACATTGATGCGACAAAGCAGATTAATTTGTCAAGTGTCGATAGTGTGCCCGAATCCTTAGGGGATCCGCTCATTAGATAATATGAAGATTGATGTTCTGTTGATGTGTGCGGCTCATCTGTGAAGTGGGAACTTTACGGAAGTGACACGAGGGTATTAATAGAAATATTAAAAACTAAAGTAAAGCTGAACTATGTTTCGGAGGTTATTTACCTTATTAAATATTATAAAAGAAAATTGTAGAAAGGACATAAAACAAAATATTGGTAGATAAAGATAAGTTGAAGGAGGTATTAAAGTCATTTTAATGGATATGAGCAGACAGGCTAAAACACAATAAATTAATACATTTTGGAAGTTGATGAAATAACAAAGCGTATAGATCATATAGATTTATCGCAGAAGCTTTTTTAACATGAGATGGTACTATAATATAAGATATAAATATTTATGAGACAGTTTTATTGTTTATTGATAAGGTAAATAATAAAATGTTATAAAAGGATACTATGCTTATTACATGACCTTTTTTTAAATGGCTCTTTATTTGCTCAATAGTGAACTCATCTCTTTCAAACTTTACACCAGATGTCATTTTCATCGCAAGACATCAGTAGCATTTTAATAAAAACAACTGATTTAGTGTTTTAAGAGTAGCCATATATTTCCTGGTAAGTATATTGTTTTGTAGTCTGTTAGTACAGGCATAAATCTTGCAAGCAAAAAGCTAATTTTAAGATAAATGACCCGTGTTGCTTTTGCCAAAGACAAAAAAACAAATCAAAATACAAAGAATGGTCATCCATACTAATATTATAAATGTGAAAGTAACTCTGTCTGTTACGCCTTCATGACTGAACGGATTTTAATGTAATTTGGCATGTAGTAAGTTTAAGACCCGAGAAAGGACATAGGCTACTTAATGCGGGTGAAGCCGCGGGAAAGTATATTATAAGTTAATTAAGTAATTTGGGGAAACCAATCCGCAATCTCTTAAAATGGAGCACCATAGCCATATTTGTATCAATTTTTTTTAAAGTCATGGATAACTTTTTACAAACGTAGTTTGAGCCGGTCAGCCAGAATCTCCACTTCCTCTACCAACCTCTGTACATAACGAGATATAGTTAGTAGGTGGAACATCAATGAGCGTGTAAGGGCCGCGTGTAAAAGACAGAGTAACGTCAAAAGAGAACACTACAAATTGAGTTAGTGTGTGGTAGTCCATTGTCATACGAGATCCATTCTAAAGATATAAGTTGCTGTCGGTAAAAATTGTATAATTATCCTCCGCCTTTTCCTTCTACTAATTTGAAATACACAAATAATATAAAATGTTTTTAATTCCCAAAGACCAAGGCAGAGGTGTTCTGGAGTCTATTTAATTGTATTATTATATGGGTGTCCACATTACGCCGTTCATCATAGGCCATATAAACGAAAGGACTAAATGCCAGTCATTGGGCCCACACAAGGTAAGGAGATTTTTGCTTGCTTTTACGGCTGTGGGAGGAACTTTTTGTTTTATTTAGTCATGAATCGGATTATTTAGTTGTCCCTCTTTTCCTCTCTTCCATATTTTCGATAATCCAATGCGATATCCATTCTCGTGCCTTCTAACTTCTTGGAACCACACACCACTACGCACCACGTAATGACGTGATCGCATCGCGCCAGCTCTGATCTAATAAGATCATAGCTTGCGATGCGGCAAAGGGCCCATGTTTTATGTATGCGGTACGACCCTAGCTATTACGGTGCTCGCGACTTTGTCTACACTCGCTGCTGGCAAATGGTGAGACTGTTGCTGGAATTACGTTTGAGGTTATGTTATGGTATGTTCAGACTGTAAAATCCATATGTGTTTTGCTATTTTTTCGGACTTAGTCTCTGGTGTAACTCTCACATTCAGCAAGACCAAAATCAAATAGTCAGAATTAGTACAATTGCCAAGCCGTTAGCTTAATGTAGCAATTTTACTTGTAGTCGACCAGATAATAAATTCTTTATTTTAAAGATTTTTTGAGACGAATTTTGTGCTCATGAAAAATATTGTTAGCACGTGTCATCCGATGATTTAATCAGCATTTAGGTTTCATACATCAGATATCAGAAGACAAACCTAGTTGGAGTAAAATGTTTTGGTTTCTGTTTGTTTATATTCAGATATTAATTTTTGCCATTCATTGCCGGATCCTTAACAAAATAAACATAAGGTTGCAAATTTCCTGCAATATAATTTCTACATCAGAAATGAAATACGTCTCCAAACAGCCGCCATCTTGAGTCACAGATCCAACAGAGAATTAACTTGTATAAATATTGTCTCCTGCATTACATATGCATTCCGCCATGAATTTACATGAGCAAGATATTGTAGCTCAAATGTGGCTTTCTGTTGAGGACTGAGAAGAGAACAGACATTTGTCATCGAGTTCTATGTATTTTATAACAGTGACAGTAGTCTTCTGAGAAGGTTCTAGAATATTAGAGAAACCTTTCCTAATTATTATGATCCATCGGCAACATTTGGAATAGTAACCGCCCTCAGTAAATAATATAATCAAAAACATACGGATCTAATCCATCGGTGGGCTTAAAAAAAAATATGATCAAATATTCAGATAGATAATTTATTCCACATTATTTATATACACTGAACAAAGAAAGGGTTACATTCACACAAGTCAAAACTAGCATAAAGAATAAAAGCAGCAATAACAACGTACCAGTATCAAAAGCCTCCATAGTTCCACAAATGGCAGCCAAACGCGTCAAAATGAGAAAAATCACAATGTCGATCACGTGCGCCGGAATGTTCTATTCACAGGGTGATCCGCACGATACTCATTTGGAGACGTCGTTTTAACTTGCTAGATTAATCGTACGTATATATTACACATATAGTCATGTTTTCCCAGAAGGGTAAGCACAGATTAAGCCACTTGTTGCAATGTTGACGTACCACTTTCACTTCATTCGCTGTCATTAAAGCCTGTACCAATGACAATATGCAATTGTTTATATGGTGTACATAGTAACTCTAAGAAAAGGGGCTCCCCCCCCTCTCTTGTTGAGTTTGCTAGACGAATAAAATGGTGAATATATTGGCTTGGGATTGACAT
The DNA here is from genome assembly GCA_946251915.1 of Abrostola triplasia. Classification (NCBI taxonomy): domain Eukaryota; kingdom Metazoa; phylum Arthropoda; class Insecta; order Lepidoptera; family Noctuidae; genus Abrostola; species Abrostola triplasia. The sequence continues at coordinate 1,114,406 of OX276438.1, forward strand.
CGAAGTTTACATTGCTGTAACAATTTTCATTCGTCTAGCGCTTTGCCACTTCTCTAAGGGGGAGTCTGAGCAATCAATCCAATAACCTGCTGTTTAACCCTTCTTTTTTATGCTCATGTCTAAGTTTCTGACCTGACCTTACCAACTGGAGATGGTTTTTGATTTTCTTTGACTTTAGCATTCACTCCTTTCATTTCAGTTCACACGTAATATCTCATTTCTTTATGACACATTCGTGTATTTTTAATAGCCAAAAATGTATCACAGGTTATTTTGGTTTCACTCCCCCATAACAGAATATAAATACAGAATTGCATGGCGACATAGCGTATTTAGGGATCGGCATGGTTTGGCATGAAGCCAAAGATCAACCAGATTTAGCCTCTGCCCTAAGCGCCACGCACAAAAAAGATATAGGTTCTTTTTTTCTAGTCACTTGTCAGTTTAGAATTCAGTCCTGTAAGGAATAATTTGACATAGATAGTTAGATACGATGACACCTACAATCCTTTTAATAACTTTGTCAGATTAGTATTAAAAGCCCCCTTACCATGAGCTTTAGGAGTTCATGGCTGTAGTATGAAAGAATTGATGCCTTTAATCCAGCTGCATGCTGCAGGCCGTGATCTCAATAATGAGTAGGAGAAGGAGAAGATACACCCAAAATAAACATTATTACACGACAGAAGAAAATGGTAATTTCAATCCGTCTTCCCATCGACTAAGCTTAGCCATGCAGGAGACGTAACCATACTGTTATAAAAGCAAGAATTAAATAAATACACATTCAACTGTTTCAATCTACAACGCAATCTAAAGGATCAAAACTCTCTAATCCAAGTGTACAAATCGTTTTATCTACGAAGCTTAAAGCAACAAAGACAGTTTATCAAAATAGGTTCGTAGTAAAAGGACAAAGAGTTAATCCCAGCTACTAAATACGCTTTATGATACTGAAGAAATCGTAAATGTCTTTAATCCCGACTCCTGTGTTACGACAATAGAATATGTATTGTAATAAATATATGTTTAGAATATGTTTGTGGCCAAATAAAACTATGAGTGTTTTATTTTATTGGTTGTAAAGGATCCGTAGAATCTATTAGTTTATAGTCGTATCGTAAAACTGACTGTAAATAGAAGGCAAATTCTCGTACGTTTAAAACGTGGTTACCAAAATAAAATTTATTTGTATGGATATATTGTCAAAATGTGGCGACACGCGGATCTGAATATAAACTTAGAGATTTCAAAATTAGGATAATTACTTTTCTAAAATAGCTAAGAAGATAGACTATCTATTACCAGTGAAAAGTCAACCTTACTGATAAGGTCTCCAAATCATTTTGTAAAACTGTCAGTATTAAGACACTACTACCACGCCACGGAATAAGAGCGAAGGTAATCATCAAAGTTTATCTTTTACGTTGACGAAATAGTTGAAACTCCATCTGGCTGAAAGATTTCTTTTACTTATTCGCATTGAGTATTACAATGAAAACTTATTATAGAAAGAAAGTATCTAATAAAAATATTTGAACTATTTATAAACGAAGTCTAACCTAATCCAGTTAAGACTTCGTTTAGCTAAGAGTCATCCAAAGTTAACTAGAACACGTTATACAGAAAATTCTTTAAGTCTAAATGTTGATCAAATCTCTTCTTACGACTATCTAACACAGATAAGAAATCATAATTAAAAGCCAACGACATACCCCAACTAAAACTGTCCCCACACAGAAGGAAGCGCTTAGAACATTGGCTTGGAGCCAGAACGAATATAGATGGACGATACCTCGTGGTAACTATGCTTTGTTATTGTTTGGGAAATATTTGACAGTCATCAGCTGTTTGGGACAGCCCTAGAAACTGATATTTTGTAGAGGTAAATAGCTTGCAGAAGATCTGTGAAGATTACACATATTATACCAAATTGGATCACAAATGACTGCTTCGTTGGTCTAGTGGCTGCACAGTACGACTGCTGAGCGTGAAGTCGCAGGTCGATACCCAAGCCGGGCAGTATAGTATAGTAAAAGTTATGTTAAAGATCTCAATGTAATAAGGAATAAGCCCAACATTAAGGCCACAAATCCAGACTCCGTACTGCTACTGAGAATTACCTAATGGCGAAGAACTATAAACTTTCGAACCCAAAACCTCACGCTCAGCAGTCGCACTTTGACAAGACTAACGAGGTAGTCAAAGGAACAAAAATGTGTCTAAACAATTAACATACTGAAATAAAATTGGAAAAATATTTACATGGAAAAATGGCAAATAAAAATAACATCAAATTGAACGGGTTCATGTCCCCGCACCACATTTCAACGTCCCCGCTTGATGTTGATTTATGAATCTAGACTGAAAAGCCGTCTAGTTTTTATTGCGTCTAAATATAAATGTCAGGAAGGTATATTTTTGTAGCGACATTCTAAAAATATTCGTACTCGAGAATTGAAGAAAAAAAATTTTTTGACGTCCGGTTTGTTTGGGTTATCAAAACTTTGTTCGCCCCACATTAATATGCTTATCAATTAGCTACTGAAAAATAAAAGGGACTAAATAAATGTAGCCTCGACTAGTTCTAAAAACATTATCTCTGAGTAAAACATATGAGATTTCCCCTATTACATGGAATATAAAAATATACTGTCTTAGTAAATACTATGCTGTATTCAACAGTGGATGCAATATTTTTGGCAAAATACTGATTGAGAAATATGACACGCCTATATTTTTTTTTTTTTTTTTTTTTTTTTTTTTTTAAAAACGTCGCCCCACACTAGGAATTTCTCCTGTGTCGTGGGTGCGTTTCACAAACATGAAATATCACATACACAAACACCCAGACTCAGGACAAACATCTGTGGTTCGCACAAAGTTTTGCCCCTTGCGGGAATCGAACCCGCAACCCCTAGCGCAGCAGTCCAATCGCTTAGCCACTGCGCTAAACAGGTCGTCAAATTTTCCGAAGAGGTAGGCAGAAATGTGAACACCCACATTTCACCAGTTATGTTATAGGTCACAATGTAATAGTGGGCCAACCTATTGCCATCAACATACTTCCTGCTGCTACTAAGAATTACCTTATAGAAAAACCAAGTAACACTTTGTCCGACCTTGAATTCGATCCCAGGTCATCATGTTCAGTAGTCGCGCTAACTGACCACTAGACCGACGAGGCAGGTAAAAACTTTCATACAAATTGTATCTCTCCCACGTCAATAAAACAAAACCTTGGCCCGTGCTGCACGTCTTTCTACACTCAGACATTCCACAATATTTACACATTCCATCTCATATCGGGCCGGTACAGTTGTCAAATTGGCTATTGGCAATGTGTCGCGTACACTGTAATTACCAGGGGTTTTGAACTCAGCTAAACAAGTCCGGATATATTTAGATGTAGTAACACCTGTTTTCGTGTGTCAAAATAGATATCGTTACTGCCAAGGAGTTTAATATTCCAGTTTATTTTAGACATAGATCTGATTTACTTCTACTTGTTTGCAATTAGTTATGTCCTGTTTGGCTCAGCCGCGATTGCGTCAAGCAAGCTTGAATTTTTGTTTGAAGATAGATGAATAAAAAATACACGTAAATCTAAATTATTCTTAGAACGACAAAAATTTGTAAATAAGTTCAATCGCTCGTAAAAAAGCTGTTACTAATTTGAATAAAAATATTTTTTTTTGTTTAAAGTCTCATTTTATTTTGCAGTACAAACTAGACTGTTCGATATAAACATACAAAACCCACCCAAAACAACATAACCCATCCAACCGCTGGCCACAAAAAATCAATCCAGAATACTCAAACCCAATAATACCGACATAATTCACAGCAAAGCTGAAACTCTAATAAACGTATTCAGTGGCTAAGTGTCTATAAAGTATTTTAATGTTTGAGATAAAGTCGGGTGTGCATAATCCGGCAAGTGAAATACAACGCTTGGCTTACTGCGGTCAGATTGCAGTAGATGTATCGTGGGGGTTATGCTATTGTTTTATAGCGATATAGCGTTTAGTTTTAATTGGGATGGCTATTCGGCTATCGGTGTTATTGGGTGGTTGTTTGTATCGTTTTTTGATATTTTTAACGGTTTTATCGTCCGTCTATTAGCTGCTTACATGTGTTTCAGTTGTTGCATCACTATCTTTATTGACTGTGGGACAGTCTTTAACGGGATCTTTTGGTTTTACAGTCATAATTTCTCGGTCTAGGACTTGTTTTATAAGACAACTAGCACGTCAACCTTCTTCGTCTCCTGTGTGAATATCGATTTGAAATAATATCATTTAAATTATTAACAAAAATTGTAGGCTACAGAATTAAATAAAACGTCGCCCTGTACTAGGAATTTCTCTTGTATCTTGGGTGCGTTTCACAAACATGAAATATCACATACACACACCCAGACTCAAGACAAATATTTGTGGATCATACAATTTTTCGTCCTATCCGGGACTATTGCTGAGCCACTGCATCAATCAGGTCATCAAAAATATACCTATATACTGTTATATAAAATAATAAGTATATTCGTCGGTACAAAAATATGCATATTATATGATAAAAGGGCTAAAAGTACACAAACATCTTCGTAGTACTAATTGCTAATGCCGACTGACCTTTCTAACCTCACTGTTAATTCCAGTCCTTTGACCGAAGGGACAGTGGTAATCTGCACTGCGAGTTATTACATTAAAGACAATTAGGTATGCAAATGTACTTCATGTACCTACTTATATGTTAACAGGCTTCTGACTGTAATTTGGTCCGTGTGGAGTATTTTAGACTGTGTCGATAAGTTTGGGTATTTTGGAGTTGGAAACTTTATTGCATTGTCTAATAAGACGGTTGTTTAACATTTTAAATTATTTATTTATATATTCTTCATACAAAAAAGATGTACAAGGCGGACTTAATGCCTTAGGCATTTTCTACCAGTCAAATCTATTATTTCTTTGCCGAAAGTATTTTTTCATTGAATTTTTGGTTCTATGTTTTTGGGTATGTGCTAGACAGTAAATACCTAAATTAAACCTTTTTATGTCGGTCTTATCGTATGGTAGATGAACAACCAGGTGTCAGAGCTTAAACCGCCTGCAGGCCTCTGACATGGCTTTACAGTTTACACACCGTTGAAAAATCTCTCAGGTGTGCCGGTTTTCGCACGATGTTGTCCTTCACTGTTTTTTATCAATTGATAACTGCGCGTGCTGGATTTGAACTTGCGACCTTTGACTTGGCAGTCCAACGGTCATACCACTCGGCTATCAGTGCTTTTTATGTCGGTTAACACGTTTGATGAAAAACAAATACTTTTACCTTCCCTCTAGTCTATTACTTTGTTGTACTTGTGTTATTTTATATAAATATATTATTCCTTGGTTCAATTTTGACTGCATTGATTGTAAAACAATAAATTAATATTATAACTAAAAATGGCAAAGGAAATAATCTATGACTGTACCCTGTGCCTGTAAATCGATTTTGTTAATTTATTTATCCACTCCCACAATGCAGCTACAGCTGTAGTACCTGCATACTTGTATAAAAAAATCTGTAAGTTTAAAAACAGTTCATTGACAGGCCAGCTATGACAAAATCGCTGGTGCAACATCATATTGCCATCAGTTTGGAAGCCGGCCAGAATGAAGGGAATCGGGTCGACAACGACTGTTTCTGAGCGCACGCCGAAATAGATGCTGAAAAGTTCAATGCGTGTTTACTACTCTATTAATAAAGATCAACAACAGGGTATCACACGTTTTCTGGGATAGACTAAGATTATGATAAGTGTGATACTATGATGACTATCACAGTATGATTGTCAGGAAATCATCTAATAAGAGCAGTTACCTATTCAATTCAAAATGTTTTTGTTTTATATAAACCAATGATGAATTATTATGACGATTAGACTGCTGCGATAACGGTTCATTTACCGCATGAGGTCAAAATTTGTGCCATCCATATTAGATCGTCCCGATTCGTGTATGTGATATGTCATGTGTGTGTAAGGCGAAGTTTCTTTAAAAAAAATTTTTTACGGTTGTTTATGAATAATGTCAAGATCCTAGCACGATTCCAAAAACATCATTTCTATAGAGAAAAACCGGAAAGAAACTTCAAGTTATCTAGTCTTTTAAATAATCCGTTGTATCATTTATCCTAGAACGCACTAAGCAAGTACAAACATTTTCTTATAAAAAAATGCGATTATTTTGGGTAACGTTAATTTTTGATCAGCATCCCCTTTGAATTATTCAATGCCTTGATTTTTCTTACAATAACTAAATTACTTCATTTATTAACTTGCTAATTCGTCTCAGAAAAGTCTTACCTAATTATTTTCATGCTGTAGTTTACTACTAACTATTCTCGATGTTTATTCTTCTCCACGATCTTTTTAGTTTATCACAACTCAATACCTTTCTGTATCATTGAATGTACCTGCACATGATACTAGCCTATCCAGTCTAGTACTAACAGGCAGTAGGTCTTCTGTTTCCTCTGTGTAGTGTACTTATCATCTATTCACACACCGAGCTTTGTGCTAATAATATTTGTGACCTTTAATTTGAAATATACGTTTATATCATGACATATTTATTGGCGCTGACGCATAGTGATAATTTGGTATAGTAAATTTAAAAGTATTGTTATTCCTGTGGATTTGCTTGTCCACCAACATTTAATTTACTAAACCCATCAGTTTGGATAAACTCTATTATAAGCGTTTTATAAAAATACTCCCCTATTTAATAAAACTAATTTATTATTTACTAGCTTTTGTCTGCGGTTTCGCCTGCGTTAAGGAGCCTATGTCCTTTATCGGGTCTTAAACTTTCTACATGCTAAATTTCATCAAAATCCGTGCAGCAGTTTGGTGCCGTGTGGTATCCGGCCTAGAATTGACCATCCCCTTTCCTTCCGTGGGTGTCGTAAGAGGCGACTAAAGGAAAATCCAGCAGATAGGCAGCAGTGTCTTCTGTAACTTCTCCACCAATACTGCGATCGCCAAGCTGCTTGCCAAGGGTGGGGGTACGGCAGCCCCTCCCTTTACTTAATGGGGAGATCTTTGTTAAACAGTGTACGTGTTCCGGCTGATGATGATATCTGTTTAGGTATTTTCCAAAAATAATAATGGCATTCATCTCTGGTAAATAGAAAAATTATTATCAGATAACATACGATTTTATGTAATTGGAATTTATAGACATAGACACAAAATAAACGTCTGTGTCTAGGATTAGAAAATCAGAAATTCTGTTTAAAAAAAATATATTTAAAAAATGATTTAGATTTCAGCAGTGGGTTTCAGGGACATATGTATAAAAATTAATCACGCAATATGTCTACCATCATTTGTTTTTAGTATAAAACTTTATAGTGTAAAAAATAAACATAAGTATTTAAAAAGCCAAGGAAATGAGTGATTTACTGTACTATAAATAACAATATCACTCGCACGCAGAAAGAACATAGTAATAATATTATCACAGAAATAATTTAATGAATCAACATCATTCTTGAAATATTTACTTCAGAAATTCTATTTGTGTAAAGTAAATAATGTTGGCCTAACATTCTATGCTACACTAGTTGCTAGCGTTTTCTTTAGATATCTCGAAGGCCCTTAACGTTTTCTGTGTGATTTCATTTATTTATTGCAGAATGTTTAATATAGATTTTTTTGGAATATAGTGTTGTATGCGTACTGCATACCCAAGAAAGTGTCCATCATCATCATCATCAGCCGGAAGACGTCACTGTTAAACAACAGCCTACTCCTTAGGAAAATGGAGGGGTTGCCATAATCCCCACACTTGGCAAGTGGCTTGGGGATCGCAGTATTAGTGGTGAAGTTACAGAAGACGCTGCTGCCCATCTTCTGGATATGGTATATTTATTTATACTTAACCCTTGTAGAAACTTAAATCCTGGCGCAAGAAGCGATGCTGGACCTAATAAATGGCAATAGGCTCCTATTATGATTGTTTAAATGTAAAATATGTGTGTACATGGCTAGTCTTGATCTGAGATCATAGACCATTCAGACTCTTGATCGGTTAGTCTTCCTAGACTAGTGACATGAATAAAGACTAGATAAAAATGAAATATAACAGAGTGGTGGATGAATGGAGTTGACATAATATTGTGTAAAATTATTAGTCGACACATTCTTTCAATTCCATACATTGACCATTTTTATTTATTTATTTAATAAGTTCGCGCTCGCCCATTGTGATTCTATTTCTCTAGCAATCAAGCCAAAAGTCGATGGGAGCAGGGTAACATCCTTTATTCCCTCGTCTTTACTTTCATCTTGATCAAATACAAATACAGATACCATATGGCATTGGACCTAACGGTGGAAATCCATCAACAGCAGAATTTCCGCAGGAAACGTAAATATAGAACGAACGAGTATTTTAAGTGATGCTCAAATATAACTGTTACATTCAGGCATTATTTGAACTTTTCAAAAACGAACGGTTAAGCTAATAAAATAGAGAAAGACTTTGTTCAGTATATAGATTAGTTTAAAACACAAGAATAGACTACTAATAATAATAATCGAAAAATGTTTACTTGTTATCTTTTTCCCTTTCCTTTAGGTATTCAATATTACGAGTACAGAACTGAGCGAGATCCAACATAGTTTTAGTTTTTACGCGCCGTTATTAAGGTTGAAATTCAGTTGTACCGACCAGAATAGAAAATCGTAAAAATCTACTTACGTGAATCTATGATCTCCAAGCTCATGTCTATCAAAGTCTGCAACACAATCACCATCACCAACACACACAAGTTCATATCCTTTGCCATGGTCACCGTCTGGCGTCCGTATCACCAACTCTATATCACCACTATCACCAGAGATCGAATCGAAACGACACATTGATGTCACTGTGCCACAAACACTTTTATTTCACCATAAACACAATTCTATTTCGTGGCCATCTTTGATATTTCGTTGGTAGAGTTCCAATTTTGAACCGTTGGATTTTTGTTTCACGCACCGGAACTGAATCTGTAACGAAATAAGTTATTTTAATCATTTAGATACTTCTATTGGCGAATGTTAGTAAAAGAAATGTTGTCTGTGGAGGGACAGATAAATAATATTATTATTCTATTTCGTCACCAGTAAAGCGAATCCTGAGAAGTAAAAGCCACGATAGAAGCCCGAAAATTGGTAATGGCAATATCCTACTAAAATTATCATCATCAGCCGTAAGACGTCCACTGTTGAACTAAGGCCTCCCTCTTAATGGGGGGTTATCATAGTCCCTAAGCTTGGCAAGCAGCTTGGAGATCGTAGTATTAATAGTGTGCTTACGGAAGACGCTGCTTCCTATCATCTGGTATTTCCCTTAGTCGCCTACAATAACACCCACGGGACGAAATATGGAAGTGCTACTCTGACCCGGTACTTCATGGACAACTACTAAAATACATAGGACTTATTATGTGTGGTGAAATAGGAATGTATAGACTCTTGATGAAGAAAAACATCTAGGTATGTGTCTATTTGTCTGGTATCAGACGTCATTGTATATATGTTTGTTCATTTAAATCCCTACTAATATAATAAACGCGAAAGTTTGTAAGTGTGGATGGATGTTTATTACTCTTTCACGCTCAAACGGCAAGACCGATTTTGATGAAATTTCATATGAAGGTAGCTGACACCCTGGATTAACACATAGGCTACTTTTTATTCAGGATATACGTAGCGGGTAACACCGCGGGGCGCAGCTAGAACCTAATAATAATCATGAGTATATTAAAAATAGTGTTTTGGTCAACATGTGCGCGGTTTGGCAGTACCAATGGGAATCGGGTCAGTTTTATTATCTTCTTAATATTATGTAATAATTTAACAATTCAAGTTTTATCTTTCTTAGAATGGAGTGGTGTTATGTATGTGTAGTAGTATCAGTGCCTAGCAATGTGTATGCATTGGTGCAGTGCATGATTATCTAGCACAAACAGCTGATGTTACGTTATATTGAAGATATTCTACATTTTCTATGTATTTTTGTGCTACTACGTTGTTTCACTGTTTATTTAGCATTTTTTGTCTTCAATTTATAGCAATGATAGCCGAGGGTATGATCATTGGATAGCCAAGTCAAAAGTCGATAATTCAAACCCCGAACTGCCCAATGTTTTGTTCGAATTCATGTGCGTGTAATAAATTAGTTATCGGGTTCTAAAAACGATGAAGGAAAACACCGTGAGGCATCAGCACACCGGAATTTTTAAACGGTGTGTAAAGCTATGTCATAGGCATACTCTGGTTTAAACTCTGACACCAAGTAACATAACTGGCGAAATGAGGGTGTACTATATTATGTACACCTCTGCCTACCCCTTCGGGGAATACAGGCGTGACGTTATGTTTTTTTTTATGTGTTATACCAAGTTATTCATCAACCAAACCATAAGAGAGAGAAGATTATCTACAGTGCAAACTAAACTAAAAAATCCCCATAGATTATGTGAGTTTTCCTTCAAATATATATTTTTTACGCATTTTTCGTGTTTTATTTACTATCTAATACCCGTCGTTTAAAATAAATTGTTGAATGGTTTCCTATCGCGTACCTCCACTATAAATAACTTATACACAACAGAGTACGCCACAGATATTCCGGTTTAGGGTCAACAATTTAAGGTATGTGATACCACGACCAATTTACAAGACCCCCCATATTCCGACTTCCTATGGTTTTGACAATCTAGTGATTTGATACAATAAACTTTGTAGGCGTTTGTTATGAGGATAATGATTATTGTACGTTAAAGTTTATGGAGGTTGAACTCATATTGTATGACGTTTTAGGTAGTAGTTTGAAATATTAAAGGATTCGAAACGTCGGAACTGAAAAACCACGATAAAATCATACACATACTTGCATTTCAATAATAAATGATTTCAAATCTAATCTTGATACTTAGGTATCTTTATGTTTATCTGTTTTTAGGGACTTTTTGCCAACATGAAACCTTTTTAGCCCCATAAACATAAATAATTATAATATCTTTAGTCTTCATTGTTAGTAGCATATTACATGTATGACAGTACAAAGATTCGGGTCAAACAATTATTACTTACAGCAGAATACAATACATATCACCAAGTCGCCATAATAATGCCCCATAATGTCCAAAGTCATCAACACTATTTCCACATGACGTAAAACCGTCAACTAAGATGACGTCACAATCCTTCTCGGAACACCAACGAAAATCTTGCATTACTATGTATTAATGCAAACTATGAACTTGATGCATTTCGAGTTTAGCTGGAAATGCTAAACATTTCATGTTTGCACACTTTTGATCTCCTCAAAACGTGAAAAGAAGATTTTGAATAAATTCGCTTATATTGTATACAGAGTACCTTCTACATGTACAAATCGAATGTTTAAATTTTGAATTTAAATGTTCAGAAAGAACAGGGAACGTAAATTAAATTTAAAATATATTAAGTTCGGAATCAAAATGTTAAGAACTCAAATTAAGTTGATACTGGCAGCTTAAGATTTATTTATATTTCAATTAAATGCAATTTAATTCGAGTTAAATTTAGAACATAAAATTCCTTTTTTATTTTTTGTTTTGGCTGTTGTAAACTTTAAAAAATACAGCGACTTTTATTGTTTGTTGCTTAATTTTCAAATTCAGAATGACTGCTGTGAATTTTAATTCTGACTGCCAGACCTGAAAATCTAAATTACCCATAAAATATTACGAGTTTTTGCTTTGGTTCGAACCTTTTCATACAAAACCACTCTCAAAGACCACCACTCCACGACCACGTATACAAGTACCAAAACTGTCTCAAATCTCAAATTCCCCACACTGTCCCGATATGCGGGATCAAGTTATATTCGTCGGCGCACGTCATACTTCCGCCGCTGCCTAATAATAGGCCCCGTCTCCCCACTGCCCCTCAACGCCCCCTCCCGCGGATACCACGCTTCCTTTACCTTGAAATTGTTAATTAACAGATTCAATTAGTGTACACAGGATACGTGACGTTTTTAACGCGCCATCGTTATATCTGGGAATTTTTTCTCGTTGCGGTTGGAAAACTGGTGCAAATATCATGAAATTTAAGTTTGGAAATATTTATAGATCGTTTTATTAGGGTAATAAGAGAAATTTTCATAGGTTTCCGTAAACGTGTGCAAAGTATACTATAATTTATCTTCTGTAAGTAGATTTTTGCCGAATGGTATCCGGCCTAGAATTTACCACCCCCTTTCCTCCCGTGGGTGTTGTAAGAGGTAAGTAAGGGAAAATTTAGAAGATGGGCAGCAGCGTCTTCTTTAATTTCACCACCAATGCCTGCCTGCCAAGCGCGGGGATTATGGCAATCCTTTTTTTAAGGGGAGGCCTTTGTTCAACAGTGGACGACTTTCGGCTGATGATATAGTAGATTTTAAATAATTGTTGTTTTTAAGGCTATAATAAAAGTGCTTATAAAAAGCCATACATAATCCTTTTCAAAATAAAATGTTCCATTAAAATGATAAAATTTGTCCAAAATAACGTCCAAAACGCGCACATCAAAATACATTGCTCCAATTTGAGCACACATCTAACATTCTCTCTAAATTAAACATTCAAAGTAATTCGCACACCTAATTTACCGTCGGACCGACAATTGTTTGCCCAGCGTGCGTATGCAGCAGGACAATATAATTACGACAGCTAACGTCATTGGGGCAGGCAGGGCGAACATGTGCATTTGCCCAGGTTCCCGTTTATTGACATTGCTTGGCCGTTGCAGCTAATTTTGTATGTAATTGCCCTGTACACGTGAAAATAAGTTTATTTCATTACTTCGTTGTCGTTGTGCTGCTAATCATGTGATTGGGTCAGTAACTAACGGTTTTGTCTATGACTTTGTACCTTAATAAGATTCTTGTGTGCTTAAACTTAACATCACGTCTGTATTCCCTGAAGTCATAGTCAGAGATATACATATAGCACTCCATTATTTCGTCAGCTATGTTATAGGTGCCAATGTAATGGGGGAGCTGCTACTGAGAATTAACTTATGGAAAACCCCAATAAGACTATGCCAGACCCGGGATTTGAACCCAGGATCTCATGCTCAACAGTCACGCTTAGCAACCACTAGACCAGCGAAGCAGTCGTGTGCCTTAATTAGATTGAAAACGAAAATTGGACAAATCTCGTAATATAATTACTTAGTATCAAAATTGTAATTATCTTATTCAATAAATAAAAAATAAATCCATCTAAATATAAGAAGACGCTTATATTTAGATTGATTAACCTTGTTACATAATATTTCGAGAAGCTTTATAGTTTGATCATTCCCCTATACAGCACAATATCATTAATACCTAGAAGCTAGAATTAACAAACTAACCTGAATCAAAATACATCGGATTATGCGTTGCGAGGGGCAGAACATGTATAAATAATGTGATGAGAGTGAACGAGGCAAGAGAAGGCATATCGGGTGGGTAGTATTATAAAGAAGATCTATAACAGTAGTACATACTTTTTAAACGTAACAAAGAGTAGAAAACTTTTCCAGGACCGAGTGACCTTATAAAAATATCGCGGCACTAGCATTTGAGCGCTCGATGTTTTTACAAAAAACAATGCTACTGTCGGTATAAATACTCGTGGTGGAACAAAATGGTTTAGAATTCTGGCCATTTGTAAAGTTCAGAATTTTCTAGAAACTATTTTTATAGGTCGGTTGTAAATATGGTGTCCAAACGGGCATTCATATTGGAATACTGGATATATACTTGTAATGTTTTGAATAAGGCATTATTAAATTAATAGTAACTGAATTTTGATCAGAAACATGATTATGCTTAACTTCTTTGACAAAAATTTCAAAAAGAAATTCCTCCTTCCAATATATTACTACTGATATAATCAGTGAACCCACAACAAGAATGATGAGATTAAATTAAATAGTTGCCACCCCAATAGTATGATCCCCATGCCCCATAACATCACCATAAAGCTCAAACAAACAACAATAAATTAAAACTACCATCTTTGACACCAGCCCCTTTACCATGAACTCTTAAAGCAGGACAGTTTACATTGTGGAAGCGAGACGCCGCTACGTGCGGTAATACCGCGTTTCGCTTCTACAACGTAAACTGTCCTGCTTTAAGAGCTCGTGGTAAGGGGGCAGTAACGAAATAATCCCAATGATGATTCAATAGCAACAAATTGCCCCCGTCAAGGTACCCTCATGATGTTATCTGGGCGACGACATCGCGTGACAGGGGCATTTTGTAACCATTGCCGATAAGATTGTGGGGATCAGACACTAAATGCGGATGTGACCGTTAATGCTCATTTATTTTTACATTTGTAGCCTCTGATTGTCGGTGAGATAAACACTTTATAGTTCCTGGTCTTTTAGTTTAGGCTTATTTTCTGAACTTACTTACCGTATCGTATAATGCTAGTATATGGTTTTTCACTTCGTCTCATTGCAATACAGGTTCTATCTATTACAGACACAGATTCAACTAGATTAAATGAAATAAAATAAATAATTACAATAAAAAAATATTCATCTAACTTCTTTCTACTGTTAGACAGATTTGGGAATAATGATGGCTGCTAACAAAGCCGTTCGCGCAGCGGAGTTTTGGGCCGCAAAAATTTAAGTTTGCCATTGACTCGCTAAGAAGATATTTGGGAAATTGGATATATGCTCCAAAGCTGTCCATCTACATGGAGACATCTGCCATCTTGTTAGGACAGCATCAAAATAAAGCCTTCTTGGCCATCCAGTCTATTTATCTAGGTAACTTAATTGGCGTTAAATTTAGAATTAAACTCCGCTCAAAAATTTATGCATCGTATAAAATTCTAAAAGTACTTTTAAAGTGCCGTCAATTTGTATTTAAGAGTTAACGCTAATCGACCCAATTTTAAGAAGAGAATAGCTTACATAAATACCGGCCTAGACATAACATTATTAATAGTTATCTCAAATCACATCGTTGTAAGTGTTGATTCAACAGCGACTGTGTAGACTAGGAGCTCGAAGCGTTGTGATATCCCTTGCCAATCATCTGTTCACACAAAAGAATCTTTGAAATGATTTGTCAATAGCTCGACATGCTAAGTGTTTTTGACGTCAGTGTTAATGAGTTAGCAAGGTCTTCGATTCGGATTTATCTAATTTTAGTTAACTACAAATTTTTCCTCTTTGTATGAATTAGTTGTAACATTTTTCCAATTTAGAATTTTAGAATCGGAACTCTAGGTGATGTTTTAAAATATTTTTTAATTATAATGGGGTTTTATCCATACGGATACGTCATCCCCATTGTACTTTGTCGTCTATTAACACATTTACCTTATCTACCTACAAGTTTGAATTAAAGTTGGTAATACAAATAATTGTATTTAGTTCCAGAAATTAATGACTTGTTTAATACATTGTGATGAGCTTTATTACGACTTTAATGTTTAAGATGAAGTAAATTCATGGCCCATACTTTTAGCTCCGTTAAATTTCAAATGAAAACTCAAAGGAACAAAGTTATTGAAGCACAAAGTGACTTCCATGATTCACATAGCTGATACTAATTGCTATGGCGCCAACGAGTCAGAAATTTATTTAAATCTAACCGCGGACGATTCCGAGAACCTCAATAGATGTTCAAAATGACATTGTATAAATAACTGAAAGTGTACCCCTTTGAAAGCTGATGGTTTCAGATAAATAGGGCGCCGATGGAATAAATGTGGCTGAGTTGCGTTAGATAGGAAAGTTTTTTTTAATTCTTTTGGGCTTACTCAAATATCAAAGTGTATCCTTTTGAGTATGTTCTGTTTCATAGAAATTAGGCACTTGAGACACAAACGATGCTTCAGCTGCAGATTTTTTAGGAATATTTTTCGTCACGTTGATTTTAAAAGATTTATGATCAACAGTAAATATGGCCCGCTTTGGTTCCGTATACAGAGCTGTATATAAACATAAAAGAACAGATGAACTAGGATAATCTATATTCATATTTCAATCTAATCTTAAAATATGCGTGGGAAAGCCAAAGCATACATTACCCTCTATATTTACTTTCGTTTGAAGATCCACATTATTTGCTCAGAAAATATTGCATATCAGAGTTGACCCGATTCCATCAACTTTTGATATATCTTCAGAAACTTAAGCAGTGTTTTAGAGTAAATAAGTACACTCAACGTAGTAAACTTTAAGGAGTTCTTAACATTACATCACGCCTGTATTCCCCAAAGGGGTACGTAGATGTATATAATAAACCCCCATTTCGCCAGTACTGTTTTAGTTCTTAATGGAATAGGGGGCAATCGAGCCTATTGCCATCAGCCGCACATGCCCTAGAGTCCGTGCTGCTACTAAGAATTACCTTGTAGAAAACCCTAATAAATCCTGCCCAACTTGAATTTAAATCCAGAACCTCAAGCTCAGCAATTGTGCTTAGCGACCACTATACCAACGAGACAGTCCTGAGTTTTAAGGGGCTCGGTGCATAAAATTGTCTTCGTTAATGAATGTTTACCACATGACGCTAATTAAATTAATGGGTTGTTTTTTTAAAATAAACCGACTATTAATATCCTGCTGTGAGTGTACAGCATTTTATGAGGGACAGAACTTGGAGTCTGCCCGTATACGTTTAATATTAGTTAAAGTTTAGTATGTGGGTCATTATTTAGGTTAAATTATTGGTCGAGCAAAATATGTGGTTCTAAATATAAGATCGCTCGTTCTTGGGTCAAGTTATACTGGATGTGTTATTCATTAACTGCGCGACAATGATTTCGTTCTAAATAAATCCCTGTTTTTGTGCTAAGTTGTGCTTTTGGCACGCCATTATCATTATTCATTTTCCATTCGTTTTTATGTAAAAAATTAATCGTAACTTAAATTTACTAAAATTTTAGATTCAATTTATTTTTAATTATAGTTGTTTGAAACTTTCTTCTTATAAATTTCTCGTTGCGTTTATGAAATAGTTATTCATTCTGACACTCTCATCTATCATTATCAAAATGTCTACTTATAGCGACGTCAATCATAACCGCATTTTTGTACTCCCCTCATAGTAACATACCCTTGTCTTTCCTCGCAACATTAATCTTCCCGACTTATAGTTTCTATAATTAGTAGAAATATTTCGAACAATGCGTACGACATCATCTTTAACCGCAGAAAGTGCTCCCGCTCGTCTCCAATCATCTACAGTTTACAAAATGTCACTTAGATCAAAGAACTTTACATCAAACGTTAGGGTAATGAGTAGTGAAGATTTATCTGCACTTAAATAACACCCTATTACTTGGTCATAAAGCTCTTTTTCATTTGGCCCAGCTGTTGAAACCTAAAAGAATACAGGTTGCAGAGATTTATCGGTGATCTTTTTTTAACTTGACGACAAAGTTGGATGTGGCGCTAAATATATACTTTAATTATTGCTTGTTTATAATACGTTTGACGTGCATTTTATGGCTTAGTCTATTTTTTCCTTTTAGTCCATTTTTATTTTAGTGAGATTCGTGAGAGATTTTGTTTGGACAACGACTACCCTCTAGTAGCTAGAAATATATGGATTTAGAGGGCCGCTTTTCGAATTGATATGTTTGTGTTTTCGTCAATGTTTTCTCAAGGGATGAGCCTGAGCTTGTGTTAATATTGAATGAAAATAAAAATAAAGTTGTTCTATTTGTTGTGTTGGCACAGAAAAAATATTTTATGCCATTATTTAGTTGCTGTATACATATTTGTAAATACTACAACTAAATCTATTGTTTATTAAGTAATAAAATAAATGTAAAACTATTTTTTTAGCAAAATGTGATATTCTTGTAATACATGACATACTTCGCTAATCAAATAAAAAGAAATCACAGATATTCCTAAGACATTACAGACTAATTTGTATTTTTTCCGATTAACTAATTTCAATATATTCCACCCTTATAATTACATACCTATTCCACTTATACAGTTGACATTTTTATATAGGACTACTTTTACGTCTTACATATAATTATGGTACATACCTTTTCAGCATAATATGCATACATTCACATTAAAGCTTCCTATGACGTCATCTACTGAAACAATACCACGTGCAGCCAAAGCATGTCATAATTATTTAGAATACTCCGTTACTTATAGGCTCATAAATATATTAATTACACTACTCGGCTATGGACTCATTAAATATTATGTGTAAACATAATTTACGACGCAATTAATGACAAAGTCATAAAATTCGAACACTTTTCAAGGTCGATTGAAAATTAATAATAACTGACGCATCAATAGACGATACGTCATAGACATCATAGTATGTGCTGACAGACACACTATGACTGACCGCTGAGTAAGGAAGGTTCTTGACTTGCCTACGAACCGAAAGATACAGTATTGGCAGGCCTCCCACCAGGTGGTTCGAGGACATTGTAAGGGACGTGTTTCGGCTGATGATGATAATAATAGTGCTATATACTTTAAAGGTGAACACCAATAGGTACAATTATTCCTTTGGATACTACAGTACTGATTGCATCTACACCTATGTATTCAAATCTTATTTATTTATTAACAATTTATGTACACACAATATAAAAGTAAAAAAAAGAATAAGAGAAACATGAAGTACAAAGGAGAAGAATTAAAATCTTCATTTTAATTCTACACCCACACCTATGTATGCAAACCTTCATTTTAGTACCTAATCGTTATTATTTCGGCTACTTAGTAGAAAACTCTAGACCTTAAACTGTATTGTCATTTGATAAAAGACAAGCCACCAACAACAAAAGGAGATTCTTAAATACTTGATATCGATTGCAATACCTTTCAGATAAATTTTAATGTCCCACGTTAATTCAAACCAACTTTGACATGATTTGAATATTTGATGTCTGTCTCGCCATCTTTTGGCCCGTTGTGTCAACTTTGACAGTGACAGGACATCTTTCAAAAGTATTATTAGCGTTGGCAACATTACACAAAAATGCGTTCCATTTCCTTCAGAAACTCTAACTTGATTGACAGATACTCAAAAACTTATACATATGTTGTATACGTTGGTTCTTTCCTCTTCAAAATGGAAGTGTTACACTAAAGAATTCTTTTATAATGTAAATAGTTACCCAGTTAACGATTGTAGTAGGAAATAGGTCAAGCGCGAACCGCTTCGCTGTGGGATGGTAATTGCGTTTAAACATAGCGTTGTTCGTATTGTTGTTATTCTTTAGAAATATTGTGTATGGACTTTTAAAGTATGTGTATTGAAAAAACAGTGAAGCTGATGTTTTGAAGACGCAAACGGTAGCGGTATTGTGCGCTGTTTTTTGTGACCAGGACTTTATTATAGAATACAAAATAGTACGTCTGACTTTAAAATAGACTACCTACTTACAAAATATTACAAATTCCCTCAATGTAATATGCTTTAATTGAAATAAACGCTATGTACTTGAATATAAAGTCGATATTTGGCAAAATGCAAAATATAAACTAAATAAAAATATAAAATATATAATAATTTACAAGTTTAAAATATAAACTTTGAAATACATGACTGGGAAGTCAACGATCAGGATTAGAAATCGCTGTCCTAATTCGTTAATTTTAATTTAAAATATTTCTTGTGTCACACAAAAAGTCGGTGAAGCAACGATTTATTAGATCTGCCCTATTCAAGAATTACATACGTAATAAAACTTTAAAAATTACCTATTTCTTAAGAAACATAAACATAACTTTATGTTTCTCAAGAAATACGTATTTTTTTAAGAACGTCTGTAATTCTTCAACAAATCCTAGAGCAAGAATTTCCTAACGGCTCTAGAATATCATAAAACGTTCAATCTTCTTTTGCGGGCGTTCGTGACTAAACGAGGACTAAGGATTGTATCCCACTGAGAGCATTTACAAAACAAACAGATATGGCCTTCAATTAGCTGTGTAGTTTGCTCACGCGATGCACTTATGCATTCAGTGTCAATTACATTAGTTGAGCTGATCATAGCTATGAAATGTGCAATTCTAGGCGGCTCTAGAGATGAATTCTTTCACACGAAATGCTAAAATGATCTAAATAAAAGAGGAGAGGCATAAGGAATGCTTACTAAACTAATATGTATATAATGTGGAAAGAGATAGAGTTTACGGGTAGTTTAATGGACGTTCGGTTAAACTGTCAGACGGTTGTCTGTTTTCTAATCAGGGGCCTTAGAGAACTGACGAACACTTGACGAATAAAAATGTATGAGATTGACATATTTCATGGATTACATAGTCGAAACATTTTTCGATTCTCATAATTTTTTATTCTTTACAATTTTCATTCATCAAGCCATCGCCACTAGTTTAGGGCCACCAATTTTTCACTAAGTTCGCTAAAAATAGTATAATTATGTTAGAATTTGTTTTATTAGCCTCTAACTTTATACTTGTACAAAATACTCGCAATTAATTAATACTCCTTTTGCTATCTAACACCAATAGACTAATTAAAATTCTGGTTAAAATGGTTCAAATGCTTGAGCTATTTATAAAGTTGGTGGTAAGGGGGAAAATGCTCAACCACTAACTCATCAAAAATTAAAAAGTTAGAAGCTGTTAAACAAAGTTAAGATAAATGAATTATTTTAAAAATCGAAGAATAATTATATATCGATTATATAAATTCTTCTCTGTTCGAAGCGTAAGCTCACTCATTACTTTGTTTTTTTGCCTCTAACTTGCATTCTCCATTTTCCCAACATTCTTCAATTAACTGCAACGTGATCATGTGACTGCAATATTAATTGCAGTTAATAGATGTAACTGCGTCTGAGGATTATCTAACACCTCATCAGCGTGACACGAGATACGGCTGTCTGTGTCAAGTCAATGTACTGATACTTCGCGCCTATTTGAGAGGTCAGTAGATTTGTGACGAAGTAGTTCAGTTTGTTGACTGTATTAGGGCTGTTTCACATAACATCACGCCTGTATTCCCCGAAGGCGTAGGCAGAGGTGCACATTTAGTACACCCACATTACGCCAGTTATGTTTTAGGTCCCAATGTAATAGGGCCGCCAACCGGGCGCAAATCCTGACTCCGTGCACCTACTGAGATTTACCTAATGGAAAAACCCAGTAACACTTTGCTTCACCCGGGATTCGAATCCAGGACCTAGTGCTCAGCAGTCGCGCTTAGCTACTACTAGACCAATGAGGCAGTCTAGGGCTGTCTCTCTTCATGATATTCGACGAAAAGGCGATAAGTAATCCCATTCTAAATAATAGAATGCGGTTCTATATCATTACAGGGAATGGCCGTCAAGTTAAAGGTGAGGATACTATCTGCTATCCTCGTAAAAGCGAGTCTAGGTGAAGAAGGGCCGATGAATAGCACATTCTTATTATTAGCAAACACAACAAAAGAGACGATGGCTCAGTTGGCAAAGCAACGCCATGGTACATAGAAGTTCGCGGGTTTAAGTCCCGCTCATGTCCATCATTTTTCAAAAGTCCTTTATTAATTTAGGTTAAACCACAAGAAGGTCTTTAGACTTTTCTGTGTTTCAAATTGATTGAGAATAAAAAATAGTAACCTTGTTTTCTAATTTAAACATACACAGTCATATAAAATACACAACAAAAATACACATATAACATACCTCCAACACATAAAAGTCGACACTTACTTATCCGGGACGATTAATAACAATAAGCTGGTGCGCACGAGCGGGAGCGATGCTAGCTCAGTGATTAATGTTCGGCCGATAGTGTGTGCCCGCCTAGTGCTCTGCTGATTGTAGTTTTATTGATAGCGTGATGCTGTGCTGGCTGTTAAGGCTATGTGGGATAATTGATTGTATTAGAACTTAGATGGTAGCTTGGGGGCGTGTTTTCTATCCATAGAGATAAAGAAAAGAAGAAAATCTTTATATACTGTATTAATATACGTCGCATAGTTAATTCTCCTGGTTCTCACATAGAAGATATCCCAGTCAGTTTTATAAAATATATTAAATAACTTTAAATGAAAACGTCGCCTACGTCCAGGGCTTATTTCCATGTCATCGGTGCTTTAAATTGGTATGAAACATCAATTATAACAGCCCTCTTCATCGATCGCCTGTGACGATAAAAACGCCCCACTCCTACCCCTACTCTTCTCACAAATGTTGTTCTCCAAAGTTACTTAATGCGCTTAAAGACTAAAACCTCATACACATATCTGGAATATTAAATAGAAACCATATTATCATTTCAACGAAAGTTTCTGTTGTTTACCTCAGGATTACAACCTACGACTTTAAGTTTTGCTGTCATATTATTCTGGTATCGGTAAACCTACACTTAGATTTGACCTTAAACTCCTACCGTAGCGGTTACTTACGGTCACTGAGTACTCGTATATTATTAAATGTGGGGAATATTTTAATGGCCGCCTACGCATACGTCACGCACGAATAGCGATACTTATGTCAGATCCGATCAGTTTTCTGTGGTATGATAGTAGATTATTATCTGTACTATCAGCCAACATCACTGGATTGACTCGTTGGCAGTGTTGGTATAGCGCGTCTGCTGAGCGTGATGTCCTGGGTTCGATTCCTGGGTCAGGAAAAGTTGTTGTAATCGGATCTCGCACATTATGTTTAGAGGTAGATTATTTATTTTTCGAACAAAGATATGAAACCCTTTTGAGTCTTTGAGAGCCTTTTAGTCGTCACGTTTTCACTTTTAGAAAGAATTAATGAATGTATCAAATAGACCACCCCCTTTTCTCCCTTGGCTGTCGTAAGAGGCGACTTAGGTATAATTCCGGGACGATAGGCAGCAGCTTTCTCTTGTATAGGTATCGTTCACCATAAGGCCGTTGCCGACCTGCGTGCCCAGCGTGGCGATTATGGGCAAAAACACCCTATGAAAAATAGTTAAAAAAACCGGCTCCCCCAGTTCTTGGCCACAATACTATTCCAAGTAACTGGGTGGCGACAACGGGAGAGCGGGTCCTGTAGCGTACCCTGGGGGAGGCCTACGTCCAGCAGTGGACTGCATCAGGCCGATGTGATATTCTGATCAAATTCGTTTTATATTTTTAATAAAGTTATATAGATAACTTAAGTGTTTACTGTATTACAAGTATGAGAAGGTTTCAGAATGTAATAATACGTGACAATCTTCTATTTTGTTTGAACTGATCATCCTAACCGACGATTTGAAATAGTTGTATTTAACCAAGCATTGATGCTACACTCTACAGACATTACCAAATTGTTGTGATGTTTACACAGCTATTTTTATACGGGAAACCGACATCAATTATTCCAATTGGTATTTATGGTTTCCTGTGAAATTATAATATTTACTACAGTAATATGTGCCGGGTTACGGCGCGCGCAGACAGATGAATGTCGACCAAAATGTACGGTAGGAAGTAATTACTGGTACCCACGAAAGTATTGTATCATCATTATCAGCCAGTTGCAGCCTACTGCCGGACATAGGCTTCTCCTAAGGTAAGCCACAGAGCCCGGAATGTATGTATAGGTATAATTATTTATATGACTTTTGTGGTGTTATTTTAGCATGTTGCCCATGCTAAGCTTGAATTTATTTATTTGTTTCCATTTAGAAAATTATTTATGTTTTCGAAGAAGTAGGTAGAGATGGGCAGCAGCGTCTTCAGTACCAATACTCCGATCACCAAGCCCCCTAAGGGGAAGGCCTTTGTTGCCAACAGTGAACTTCTTCGGCTGATGATAAAGTTTGAGGTTTGGTCACCCACATTTTGCACGAAATTATTAGGTATATTATGAGCGAGTTTATTGCTTTTTATTAGACATTTATAGGTAAGTTAGTAGCTATGAATAAAAACTGATACAAAAACATGGATCCTGGGCCTTTCAAATAGTAACCTTGTGAAAAATAAACTATGAAAACATTTATCTTTTCATGAAAACGTTATGTTTATAGACATAAATCATACATACACAAACAATAGACTCAAAACAAATATCTGTAGGCCGTGCAAATATTTGTAACAATCCGATATCAAAGAAATCTCTACATAAAAACCTTTTAAATGTTTTAATACCCTGCTAACGCAGAGCACAAGGACCAAATGCAAAACAACTGCGCCACAAAAGACCAAAAAGGACCAAAAAATACACCCCAATCACAACCAGATTTCAACCATCACAACGTTTCAAACTTAATGTAACGTCATGAAACATTTGCGTTTAAATTTCGGGCGATTAAATTCCTTCCATTAGTGGGTAGGTAATAAGAAAAACAGGCGCGCTGTGTTTTTAGATTTGTCTTAAACGTGACAAATCCTGCTTTGTGTAGACAATATTGTTGTCATTTTAAACCCTGTTAAGATTCTACAAAAGGGATTAATTATTTCATGAAAAATATTTACTTCTATTACTCAAGTTTTACGACTTAATCTTAATACGTTTTAGTAGCGTCGACAGTTAAGACGATTGCGAATTTAAGTGTGCCTACATTAATTTGAGCTGTTTGTAATTTTGGTCCTTTTCTTTCTTAGTCAAAGACTTTTAAACGGTGATTTTGAGCACATTGCCGACCATCTCTATTATACTGTACTACCAGATTTTTTACAATCATTGTAACTTGTCAATGTAAGTGAAAGTGAGTCGAATGCCAGCTGCGTGTGTGGCGTAACGCATTAAGTTTATGTACGCCATTCGCTCGTAATTAGTGACATATTGTCAGTCAACGGATCAGGACCACCGGCAGTATTGACTCCTTGCGTGAGAGTAAATGAATCGGAATGAATTGATGGAAAGAAGGGTATAGGTAGTATGAAGGTATTTAAAATGTATTAAGTTGGAGTAACAAGGCAGAAATGGGAAGCATTGAGACCCAATTTTCTTACATGAGCATTTAATAGTATCATCATGACTAGGTATGCTTTTATGTAAATATAATGTACTAAATAATATATTAATAATATAATACATTTTAATAGACAGATTGTGCTGCTGGGTAATTTATTCCGCCGTTTCTTTTACCCAGCTATAGCACTAAGAAGCAGTGACGGGCGTTTTGGGGGCTATCTTGAAATAATTTGACGTTCAAAAAGTATTTTTAAATGCTGAATAAATGTTTTTTTATCTTTTTCGAATTTGTGTTTATTTCGAAGCCCTTAAAACAGTTTCTAACGCCTGTATCTGATTTTACAACATTAACATTTTAGTACAGTCTCACACGAAATTCTGCTAGTACTCCAACAGTAACTAACGTGAAGAGCCATCCATTCAACCCGTACCATGATTCAGAGTATGATCAATTTGCGTGTGCGATTTGCGAGTAATAGGACGCCGGGTCACACGACCAGCATAGGGGACTCACCTGTTCAATTTGACACATCCTCTTTTATATAGTACGTGGTATGTGTACTATATATCATAGCGAAATTAGGCTACGATTCAGGATTATAAAATTTTGAATTTTTTATTATATTTATGGGGAACTTATAGGGGGAGGCCTTTGTTCAGCAGTGGACGTCTTCCGACTAATGATGATGATGATGATTATACTTATACTAAAGTATTTGCATTTAGAAGGTAGGTGGCAGCATTATGTATAGACATTTATAATTATAGAAATAAAGTTTTTCGAACGAAAATAAACTTAATTTCTTAAGCATTCACGGTCACAGACAGTCAGGTCAGAGGGCAGACTGCCCGTGACCATGAATACAGTATAGGATTCAAAACGTCGGAACCAATAAAATTAAATAAAACGATAAAATCCGAAAAACTAGTTTTATTTGAATGTCTGGTATTCGCGTAAGATTGGTACAGTTAAAATATTAACAAATCGAAATTGAATGAATAATGATGATGAATATGAATTTAAAAAAATACCTGAATCGTTAGAAGGGCTGGATTTATTACCTAAATACGTACATTAGAGCACTGCCCTTAGTAGGGGTCAACAAGTATAGACTACCATATGTTTTGACCTTTATCTTTTTTTAAACTGTAACTGTTTAAACCTATTATTCATGTATAAATAATTTAGTATCGGTACAGTAAAATATTATAAAGGCGAAAGATTGTGAGTTTGTTTGTATGTTTGTTACCGCTTCACGCTACAAACGGCTAAACCGATTTTGATGAAATGTCGTATGGACGTGGCTGACTCTCTGGATAGAGATTTAGGCTACTTTTTATCCCGAAAAAATTTAGCGGGTAATACCGCTGGGCGCAGCTAGTATTTAAATATACATTGTGATTTTGCCTTCTTGTGTAAAAATATAAATGTTTAGTTTAATGCCCAAGAAATCACTTAATTCTTAATATCTATCAACACTGGACTGCAAAACTAAGTATCATACTTTAAAAATAGCAATAACTTTAACTAAATAAAAAGGAGTTTTAGTTTACCATAGTTTCAAAGAAAGCCTATAAAATTTGCTATAACACGCTTTTAATTTTAAATCTCTAACTTTCATATATAAAAAAAAAAACTTTAGATACTTGGTTTTGCACGCCAGTGTACCTGTCAGATAACATTTCAACTATCAAACATTACTACACGTACTCTCATTAATATTATCATTCAATATTATGAAAATGCGAAATGTATTCCCTATAACGTATTACATCGAATTGTTCTTCACTTCATTAGTTTACAATAGATTCATTGTACGCCAAATGTTAGTAATTATTCCAGATACGCATAATTGTTCAACTGAAACGTAATAGAATTTGCAAAACATTACTTGAATATTTTGACTTCAAAGCCACAGTAAGCATGCGTAACAATTTACATTAGATTCTCAAATAGCATTAAGATATTATAATATATTAACTTAATTAAATATTTTACTGTATGGAATCTGTGAGAGACGCTTACTTAAAAGTAAAATACGCCTTCGACTGTATTAGTCATATTCAAAATGTTTTTTTGTTATTATTTACCTACAGGCTTACTAATATTTAAGATTCACATTCCTCTTTATAAAATCAGTTTATGAATAGAAGAAGAACGTAATATATTCTTTATAATTGTAATACTTTCATTTAATTTGCAATGGTATGTATGTAGGTATGTATAAATATGCGTAACTTAATAATATTATAGTAAATAGGAGTTAGAAAATACATATTCTTATAATGTGAGAAGAAAAGTCATAAAACATAGGTATGATTTAAGTTTACCTCAACTAAAGTAATCCACTTCACAACACTACACGGGCACAGATTAAAAACTCACGAAAACAAAACGTTCCAAATCCAATTCCCGCTCCAAATAACAATTGAATTTAACGGAAATCCAATTCGCATTTAAAATCGATAGACGGAATCCGATTCATATTTCGAATGCTTTTTTCGAAATATCGAGACGCGCGCGCGCGCGCGCTTCCAAAGATATACTAATTTACGATGGCGCGTGAGTCGCGTTTACGCTATAAATAAGTCGCTCTGGCGATTTCCAGCTGTATCCATTGGTGATTATCGTTTAGGGATATTAGTTTTTAATCCTTTGAATGGTGACTTACAGGTAATAAATCAACAATAACTTGGAGATATTTAATACTGTATGTAGACTAAAAAGTTTTGTTAACCATTTTTGTAAGTTGTTACTCGTGAGTCTGAGAGAAAATAACGTTTCTCAGAATAATTGAGTGCGCTTTACCGACTTGAATTTAGTTTTTATAATAACATATTTATCATTATTTACCAAGTTCTTTGTGCGTATGAAGTGCGTACCTATCTAAAATTAAAAAACTTAAGTATTTCTGAACTTAATATTTAATATTTTGTTCGCAACACACGCAATATCACTGGGCTAGACAACACAAAATATAATCCCTTGAACTAAAATGAACGTAAAGCCCTAGGGGCAGGTCGTAACCCTAATTTCACAGTAGCATAAAGTATTAGTCAATACTCATAACTCTGATTAGACCCATTGCAAATACACACATCACTAAAGTTCAAATGTTCATCAAGTTTTAATTTCGAAATTTAAATAATAAATGCCATTCTCCATTTTATTTGTGATGGAATAGTGATGCCACATAGTTTTGAGTATATTAATAATATTTTATCGACGTTAGAATTTTTTTAAATTTAATTTTTCAGCGTTCGTTCTTATTTTACTTAAAATATGTTATTACTTGATGATTTTATGAATTATTTGGTCTCACTATAATAGTCTCAAAGAATTCAATATTTTATAGATATTTTTTTCATTAACATAAGATACAGAGAGAATAGGTCGATAATTTACAAACCATTTGGATGACAAAGAATTTACATTACATTTCTAATCGTTTACCCCAATTAT
The DNA here is from genome assembly GCA_946251915.1 of Abrostola triplasia. Lineage (NCBI taxonomy): Eukaryota > Metazoa > Arthropoda > Insecta > Lepidoptera > Noctuidae > Abrostola > Abrostola triplasia. The sequence goes on from OX276438.1 coordinate 1,142,784, forward strand.
AATAACATAAAATAATATTTTATAGTTCTACCGCTATTCACAAACCTTGGAATTAAATCCAATCACGATCGCAACTCGCACTTGCGACCACAAGCCTAATTAAGCATGTGTGTTTTATTACTTGTAGTTACATTTCTATTCGTGTTACGTATTTTGTTTATGATTTTTTTTCTATCGGTCTTCATAATTAATTATTTTAACGATAAAAACTATAGCTCGTAATCACTTAAAGTAAACAATCTATCTCAAAATAATACAGTTTTATAAAAAATACTCAAATACGTGATTAACTAAGCAAATAACACAATATATATCTTAAAAAAAATTGTAAAATCTTTTTTTACGATATTTAGAAAATAAAATCGAAATAGACTATAGTCATAAATCAAAATAAATCATTAACCAGGTAAACTATTTCGCATCTGGCAATTATCATTGCTTAATTATTTTAACTGTCAAAAATAACGGACTTATAATACGATGCCGGAAGCTTTCAAGCCACCCTGAATACATTTTAGGGTGAAGGGAGAAGAAAACAATAATTAAAATTCTGAACGGGCGAAGTATCATCGGGTTTCTTGTTAGGAACTTCCATTATAATTTGATCCCCGTATTGAAATTAAGGTCTGAGCTTATAGCATAAAATAAAATTTATACATTATAAGGTACCTACTCTGATTTTCACGTTTTAGGTTTGGCTTGAAAGTAGAAATAAAAAAAATGAGTAAACAGGCATGAATAATATCTAATGAATATTTTTATTCCTAAATTTGGACACCCAGACGCGGAAGTAATCAATTTAGGATAGGATAGGTACATACATAATAATTATTCCGGAAGCCAGAAAAAGTTAAGTCTTTACTTTAATAATGAGTCCGTCATCATCATCATCATCAGCCGGAAGACGTCCACTGTTGAACAAAGGCCTCCCCCTTAGAACGCCACAATGAACGACAGCTTGCCAATTCCATCCACCGGTTGCCCGCAGTTCTGACGATATCGTCGGTCCACCTGGTGGGAGGCCTGCCAACGCTGCGTCTTCCGGTTCGTCTGTGATGAGTCCTTGAGGTGTGACAATTAAGATTATTCAACACAGAAGTTTTTACTTAAACACCTTCAGTCCATTGACATCCCTTTTTTTCGTTATGGCAATTCGTTTTCGTCGAAAATTCTGCCAGTGTCAAGTCTTACATTGGCAATTGGCATCTCTATTTTTGAAACGCAAATGATGACACTGACAGGTAGGATTTAAATGATCAAAAAATGTCAAATGTATGTAAATCGTTATTTTTGAATGACAGAAATATCTTATATGTTCTGTAACCCGTCTCACCACAATCAGGATGTTTATACATAAGGAAATACAAAATCCCCTACTCAGCCGTAGATATAAAGATTACGGGCGACGTTTATGACGTTTACTGTTTTATTACGCTCGCTACATGTACCTTAGGTTTACGATTAGGAGACGCGATTTTTTGTTGAATTACTTGCAGCTTAGTTGCGCTACTACCATGTTGCTGTATGGAGTATTTTTAAAACGAAAACCAGTGGTAACGATTGATTTGGTTGATCTCTCTCTCTCTAGTTTTTAAATCTTTTAAATACTAGTAAATAAATAAAAACAGCCTATAATGACTGTCCCTCTGCAGGGCAAAGGCCTCTTCTCGTATAGAAAATGATTGAGAATTGATCCCCATGCTAGCTCACTGCAGGTTGGCAATTTCAGATAATTAAATCTAGATTTCCTCACGATGTTTTCCGCCACCGTTAGTCAATGGTGTCTTAGAATTACTAAGAACGTATTTATAACATTGAAAAAGTCACATTGATACTTGCCCGGGTTTAAACCTGCAACGTTGTGCATACAAATTCAGTATGTTAACCACTAGGCCACCACGACATTGAAACACACGAAATACGAGTAAGTTTGAATTAAATAAACAATTAACAAACAAAAAACTGTATTTAAATATCAACTAATCTGCATGGTAAAGTTTTGCAGCAAACAATAATAAACTAGAACACTAACGTTTTAATAATGGACTTATTCAAAAAGATCCGAGCGACCAAAGAACACTTAAACTAGGCTATTCTGAATTTCAGGAACGTCTGTTTTACATAATAAAGCAGTATTTTTGGGGAAAAATCTTTTTCTTTAGATGTTTTTGGCTTTAAATAATTCTAACGATTCTGTTGTGTCAAAATAGGTTTCATTTTAATCTTATTAAAAAATACCTCAAGTTTTTGCTCCATTTTTTGTTTAATATGACGGTTGATTAATATTTTGCTTGCTAGCAAATACATATTTATTTTTCTCTTACTTTGGTACCAAAAATATTGTATCACGTTTGGTAGTTTTATCCTTTCGAATGTAAAGTCGTTGATGATAGAAAGAAAGACATCTACGGTCCTGTGACGACTATTAATCTTCAATACATTCTTTTTTGAACTTCGTAAGGTATATAGGCCGTTTAAGTTAAAATACAAATATTTGTTTTCTATAAGTACATTGTAAAAAATATCCACCTTTATCAGCCGGTACGTACCCAGCTACGTATTAGACAATAGTACTAACCGATGTAACAAGTGCATAAACGATTGTTGAATAACGAGTGGGATTCTACCAGCGATTACATCTTTGACTTAAGGAATGCGTCTCGATTTCTGCACAAAAAATATATATTATACGACCTACAAACAGCCGTACAAATTTATTACAACAGAAACGAGTATGACAGCTAAAAGCGGCCATATAAAACCCTGAAGGAATCATTAAACGAACGCAGACGGCATAGGGTCACACACTTACTCTTTATTAGGATGACCATAAATGCTGCGTCAGCGGGCTAGGACTCGCAGTCCACGCAATCCGCCTAATGGCAAACGATTCATAATAAAACAATGATGTCCCCACTTTACGGCGGAGGAGAAGTATTCACGTTGTTATAAGTACGGCTCTTGTGGATACGGCCGATATCTTGGTCATTGGTAATGTTGCTCTTATTGGTACTGAAAATAATAATAATTCATTATATTATTTAATTAAATTACATCAGCTTGTAATATTTTCATTGTAAGTGGAAAGCCGCTGCTTTTTACGGAGAAAACACGAGCATTGATCAGCTTGCTTCATATTGTGAAAATCCGAATTAGTTCAGATTAATTAATCATGATGATTCTTTTAATGACCGTAATAAATAAAATTACTTGCGCAAGTCCTAATTATTCTAATTAGTGCTTTTCATAATATTGTCAGTATCCGATTTAGTCCAGATTAATCGAGATGATTTTCGTAAAGTCTGTAGTAAAGTAGTCTGTACTAATTGTTCTAAGTCTCACTTATTCTAGTTAGATGTTTACAAATATATCGTACGTACTGATCATCAATTTAAACGTAACTTTAAAGACACAATTAAATAATCCTTAAAACGAAAGTAAACCCGTAAAACAGAAGACAACACAGCCGGCGACAACGTTAAGAAACAAATGGCTCTCATCGCACAAACTCAAAAAGTAAATCTTTTTATAACATTTAGGAATTCTTCAACCAAAAAAATACTACTGAAATTTTTTTCGCGAATATTTTAACATACTAAAGTGATAAAAATTGATAAGAACCTGTCGGGTTTGTGTGCTATGGTTCCGTATATTTTAAAATACTCTGATTCATATAGTTAAAACATTCGTGAAAATAAAATGTAGAGGGAAATGTTTGTAAGAGGTTAATTAAAATCTTTAAACAATAACATCCTTTATACTTTTATTCGATCTTTGTCCACGTTTTGTATTTTAAGATAATAATGTATAACGCCATCAATTCAATGTGTTATCTAGGAATCATCTTAATAACTCTGTAATCTAAGCTCCAAGTTATTTTTTCTCCCATCCGGTCGATTCTAAGAAACAAATAATTTGCGTATCCTAAATGTAATCTGCAATGGAATGTTGTTAAGTGTCAGCTCCACCCCTTTTTTAATGTGTACTATAAACTTATAATATAATGTGGTGGTGACGCCACTAGCACTGGCATTGCATCGACATATTCTGTCATTTTAACATATTCAAATAAGGCAGTTTTTGTATTCATCATTTTCTTTATTACTTGCATTAAAGGTTCGAATGATAACTCTGACTCTTGGTAATAACGGTGATGTTTTAGAAATATAAGAAGAACAATTCTACGTAACACTAAAATAAGAAATATACGAAGTGTTTATTTAGCTTTATCAATTCCTTAGTCTGCGCACAATTGTCTCACAACGAGGCGTAGGTGGGTACCACATTAATCTCAGGACCTTGTTTCAGATTATCATACGATGGGGATATACGAGTGAAAAGTTCGTGGAGCAAAATGGCGGTAACAATAAATACAACATATAAACAAACACCATTAAGAATGTTAATCCTATGAAATTGTAAGAATAGTTTTCTATAGTACGCCTGTAACCGCCATTTAAGTAGATCAAGCCATGAAAAAAAAATCTCGAACCCTGCTCTTCGTAACCTAGACGATCATAGAAAATTATCACAATTAATGTTGATGATTCCTTTTATTCTAAAAAACCATGTTTTAAATTGAGCTATCATAATGAAATCGTTTTCTGTTTTAAATCGTTCTTTCAGTTATTCTCGATAGTCTTAGTCCATCCGAACAATCTCCCGTATGCTCCCAGCTTGAAGAAAATGAACGCACATTACACTGTATATGTGTTGCGGGCCGTGATTCTAACAAACGACTAATTATCATACACAGGCATTACATTTACACACATAATTAATTCAAAGAAAACGGCCAAGTGAGGGATGGTCTCGAGAAATTCCGAAATTGTGTTCACCAATCTTGAGTGTCATATTAATTATATCTAAGAAGGAGAGTGATGTGTTATGCTCCAGCTGGGTCTAGTCTCGTCTGTGTAAGAAGGTTTTAAGTGAAATGCTTACTTAATATAGGACTTATGGAAGCACGTCAGAGAATCAATACTGATACAGATACTGATAGAAAAGTTAAAGCTCCTATGGCTTCAACTATACTCAAATATTTAATGATTCTAGAAATTCAATTCTGCTCAAAATATAATTTTGAACAATTATATTTTGATAGATTGACGGTCTGTTTAAACATAAACTTCTGTTTTCATAAAACCCACGCAAAAATTCGATACGGATGGATCAGGATTATTTGTGTACAATATCATTATTTAGTAAGAATAATCTTAACAAAATAACAGCGCTTGTTAGGTAAAGCAGGTCGGTATATGGTTTCGCCATCATTAGTCTAATAAGATGAGGTGGTCGTTAATTTTTTATTCCACTCCCATTTCGCCGGCCATACTCAAGTACACAATTCGTCACACGGCCTTTTGTTTTCAACCTATTGTTTCGATTTTTGCAGTTTTCTTTTGTAATTTCCAGCACAATCTCTTTATTTTCCGTCACTGAAGCTTTTTCTTGACGCAACAAACTTTCATTTGCCGCTCCACAAACCCCGTCTCCCTTTACTTTCTACACAATATTTAATTGCTCGACCGCACAGTTAGGTTGGTTTTGCTTTAATCATGATTCATTTCCTGCTTTGTCGTATATGGTCTTTATTGCTTGGGGGATAAGATCGTATTTCGATTGGGATGTCTCGCAGTTTTCTAATGATATAATGCCATATTGTTTTTGTTAAATACTAGTGGTTTTTATGAAGTTTCCTTAGAGCTCCGCAAAATGTTTGTTTCAGAATGCTTTTGATATTGAATTATATATTTTTCTGATAGCGAAACTGTCGTAGTAGCTCTGTGGTGTACGTGAGTATCTAAGACACCATTACGTCTACGACAATGAAGTTTAGACATTCTAAACTCGAATTCGTTCTAAAATTTTCGCCATGAATAGCAATATAGTACCTCATCCTAGTCTTATAATATGTGGCAAATTGTGAATAATTAACGGTACATAGTACCCTATGCATTCCCTCAAAGAATCATGTGTCAAATCACATATATGAATAAAAAAGTTTGCCATGCAGAATTTACAGAATTCATTTGTTTGAAAACTTGGAACCATTAAACATAATTCTGATGATCAAATGCTTTGGGTGAAACACAACCTACCTTTCTAAATCCTTTCCACGAAGCCAATGAAAAGGCTGGAAGTTTAAACCGAAATCAATTCAATACTCAATATCAATCGAAATTCCAGTCCAAAATTAGTAACACCCAAACATCCAACAAAGAACATTTTGTATCAAAGGTGCCGATCTGTTACTTCCTGTGATTCCAGCATAAATCAGCGGGGCGGGAGCGTGACGGAGACCTGGCGGCTACGTGGCGGCTACGTGGCGACGGCGCGGCGTGGCAGCGACGATGTGGGAATGTTACGTTTCTATGAATCAGCACCACAGGTATGTGATGTTGTGCCTCTGTTTATTATAACCGGTATTTCAGATATGTGTGGGGTATTCGGGGAACCAGCGCTTAGCGACGGGCCTGGTGCTTCAAATGTGCATGTTAAGGGGTGTCGATTTTAGTGTTATGTTTTAACTGAAAATCATCAATATCACAAAACTCAGTTCGGACCCATGACACTAGTTTTATCACCATTATTCCAAGAAATAGTCAAAAATGTCGGCCATTTTGTTAGGCAACTAACTATCAATTCTTTCTTACCGTTTGCACTCATCAGAATCTTGGTATAAGCTAGACTGCAAACGCAATAAAGCGAAGCTACTTTGTCAATAGAAAGCAGCCATGCCTCCTAATCTCTATATAAAGTTACGACTATTATGACATAGAAAATATGATTTAGATTCACGTCCCCATAGACCACCATCAAACAAACATCCGGACCTAACAAAACACATAAATCATGGGCCAGTGTGTGGAGCATAACCCAGTTAGTTTCAACAACCTGTTGACCGGGAACTATATATTCTTTCTTTTTCAAATTAGCTTTTCCAGGGAAATTAGTAATAGAATTAGGTCACTGTCTTCTCTACTTATTTGGACAGACCAAGTGTTTGTTGTTCTTTAAATTAAAAACGTCCAGTTCTTTTTTAGACTGTTTTAGGAGTGCTCGATGTGGGTTTGTTAAAGTTTTAGGTACGTAATTATATTTCTGTTTTCTGGGAGTTTTATAATTGCCTTTGTATTATCTATGTAGTGTTATATATTTTAATCGATATACTATTTTACAAATATTTACAACTTAATTCTAATACAAAATAAAAACAATATAAATACAAAAATAAAAAGTTAAAAAGCATCAAAGAATTCATCCCCATCGATGTCAACCGGTAAAATAATTTATATTATTATTTTAATCGATTATAGTGGAGTAATCATTAAATATAAATGCTATAGTGGCAATTAGAAGTACCTACTTATATTTTTGTGTGGTATTTATGGTGATTCATCCTTACTACTCACTTAGTTTACTATTTTCACAATCACTTCTGTTTTATAAGATCTTAAAAACATAAAGACATAAGTAGTGCTGCTTCAGTTAATTAACAATTGAATGAATGATGAGATAAGTATTTAGTATTTGAGTAGGGAGACGACTCTGTTGTGTAGGACTCTCCCCCAATAACCAAATAGCCTACAATTGTCATTGTGTATTGTCAATAGAATAGAACATCCAAACACCGAATTCTTAATCTAATTCAGAGTTATAATTATAATTAAATCTATTTCAACGTTTAGCTTTTATTTTCGTCTTAATTATTATCTTTATTAAGATTAATTCTGATGTTAAAAAATCTTTTAATTTAAATTTTAAAACACTTACATTATTCGAAGGACGAATAAACCCTTATATTTATGTCCATATACTTTTTATAAAACTTTAAAAATGTGTCAAATTCTACTTAAAAATTAACTTGACTTTTTACTCGCAAAATATATTTATGTAAGTTATGAAGAGTGATGAGCATACTTATACTATAAAGAACGCTTCAAAATAATATATCATAAGACGTACCAACTGAATTACCAAACAAAATGATAAGGGCTAATTCAAATTCTGCACAAAGAAAAATAATATTCTTAAACAACAAACTACGAAAGTAAATATAATTGTTAAGTTTATTTACAGCTGAAGCTAGCAGTTTAGTGCCTCTAATGTTAATTCATGATCTCCACGACCTTAAGTCTAAGATAAGAATTCTGACAGCAGTGCCATTCAAAACTGGCTCAGCATTATAATCTAGTAAAATGTTAGTTTAATTTAATTATAAATAATTTTGATGATCATTAAGATGTGGAATATGCTGTCTCAGAACTTTAAACAAAATTTGTTAAATATACCAAATTTATCTCTTTATATTTTTACTGCATTATGAATCTCCATTTTGCAAAATTGACAAGTTCTCTACGTCTAATTACTTATTTGTTATTGGTGTAGTATGAATCATAATAATATTGGGCTTGCAAGAATCACGGAGCAGGAAAATTATAGTCTTTCCAAAGAAAGATGAAAAACTTTTTTTTTATGTAGCCTTTTCGGTGTCCCACAGCTGGGCAAAGGCCTCCCCATTATTCCTTCATAAAACCCTGTCCAATGCCATTTCAGGCAAAACATTTTTTACATAATATCTCGTTGAAAATGTAATACAAATAAACACACAAATCAATATTATGTTTTCTCATCGTATTTAACTCGGCCCCAATTTCACGGTACGCGACTCAAAAACGGCCGAAAACTTTAGAAAAAATACCGGATACGAGCAGAAATGGCCAAAAAAAGCCGGACCGACACGTGCGATGCCTTTGACAACTAGTTAGTCGTGATTCGAGGGAACATGCCCTGTGAATGGACGAGAAATTGTCTTTTGAAAACCTTCCTTTTTGCTGCGTCTTTTTTGCTTTCCCAATCGCCATAAAACTGCTACTGAAGGCACATTTCTACCATTATGTTTATTTATATATGTAGATATAACGTTCGGATAGAACTGAGTGATAACAATTTCAGCAGAAGTTCAAGTTAAGTAAAACCACAATATTTTTTTTTTCATACTTCAGCCGTCTTTTTGACTTATGGTTGATGAACAACTTGGAGTCAGAGTTTAAACCGCCTAAGGCCTCTGACTTGGCTTTACACACCGTTGCAAAATCCCTCAGGCCTGCCGGTTTCTTCGTGATATTTTGTACATGAATTCGTAAATAAATTAGTGCGTGCTGGGGTTTGAACTTGCGACCTTTGATTTGGCAGTCCAACGGTCATACCACTCGGCTATCACTGCATAAGTTAAACCTCAGCCGATTCAGAATTTCAGACCAAGTAATTATCTTCTACCTACTTTTCGCTCTTTAAAAAACCTAAAAAAAAACTGATATTATTGGCTGGATTTAAAGTTGAGTCTTAACAGAAATAAATGACTATGTATATCAGTAATATTTGAAGTATGCAGTCCCATGATTCATTATTCCAAGATCAGTTACAACGCCATTCTAGAGATTAATACGCTTAAATTAAAATGTCGTAACGTTTATTAGAGCGAATGGGTGCAGTAAAACATGATATCCGTCACTAATTGTGGGTGCAAGCGATATTAATGATGTTGTGAAGTGAGGCTTGGAGAATTAATATGTATGAAAGTAGTTGGGTCAGATCTCCGATTCTCAAGATAAGGGTCACGTAGGTATGTATATAATACTTGCTGTTTATAGCATTCGTCTCACAATACTTGTACACACAAGTATTATGGGTGGGTAGCCTTATGGTTAGGTAGAAATGCCACTTTGTCACTCCTATAGACTATAAACTTTGCTCACATCTCTCTCTCTAAAGTTAACAATTTCTTATGACGTAACATCTTTATTCTTTGACATACAAATAACAGTGACGGGTATAATTTAACAAAAGCGCAACAACAGTGCCCTAACAGGATTGGATGACTTATGGGCGTGGCCTAATCTACGTCAGAACCCATGTCTTACACCAAAGTTTGGACATCCCACGGCAGCCTCAGTAGCCAATGTATTTTCGTACGAATTTGCAACCAAACACATTTGTATCAACACAAAATCTCGGAAACCATAAGCAAATAAAATTTCTCACAGCGAAGGCAACTAATATATACGGATCAAACAAACCATACATTCATTGCTAAATCGATGTGAATAATACCCAAATAAACGGATAGCTAATCAAACAACACATGGCTAGCATAAAACTGCTAGAAACGTGTGTAGATACTATAAACGAACGTGTCAATAAAGGGTGCCTGTTTACGAGATGGGCGGACAATACGGATCTACAGGGGGAGTGGGATACTGAAAGGCAAATAAAGATTGCAATTTCTCATTGTATTTAATATCCGATTGGTGAATAAAACAATGGAAAGAAAGAAAAAGAGGCAAGCAAGCATGTATTTGAAAGCGCTAATGCAATTGAGGAATTGCAATCAAAGAAAACTGCTTGTTCCTTCTCGATTGAAGTAAACAAGGCATAAACAGATCCGTTTTTCATTTACTTGTGACTCACACAAAGTAATTGATCAACAAAATCCTTTAATTGTTAAGAAGTTTTTACTTGCGTGTTTCTAGTTAAAATGGCGTGCATTCATTGTATACTAAAACAATTTCAAATACTAAACATTCTAAAATATGAACAAAATGAAGCTTTGGGATCAGTATTTTTATTTAACATTTTTCTCAAAGACAAAATAAAGATTAGTATTTATAAAAAAATAATCCTCCATTTAGAACTCACCCACTATAAGCTCATTCCTAATTTTGCATGACCCTGTGCCGGGCATCTAGGTAAAGAGTACATTACAAATTTGGGTGATTTGATGAGGAAGGTCGTGTTGGTACTAAATCTGTTTAGGGCTATATCACACACTGACGTTACATTGAACATCACGCCTGTATCTCTCGAAGGGTGTAGTACACCTACATACTAGTGTTAGGCACTTACGCTTAGGTTACCACATTTTGCGAATTATATTTAATGGGTCTTAGTGGCGAACCTATTGCCATCAACCGGGCACAAGGCTAGACTCCGTGCTGCTACTGAGAATAAATGTATTAACTTAATGGAAAAACTCAGTAACTCTCTGTCCCATCTGGGTTTGAAACCCAGAACCTTAGGCTCAGGAGTCGCGCTCTGCGACCACTAGATCCACCCATAGATTACCAACGAGGCAGTCAGATGGAACATGAAGTCCCAAGATTACCTTTGAAAAGTTTTATTACTGTCTTGGCTTTCAAATGATCTAAAAAGCAATTAATTTTAAATTTCTTTTGTCGAGGAAACCCAGGGGACTTTGCCGTGTTTTGGGTATATACAGGTCGACATTTGAACTAACAGTATCCTGCCCCAAATTTTTGAAAAGTGAAGACAATTATATAATCGTAACTTCTATTTAGTTACTGTTTCAACCACACCATGTCTTATAACGGCTGTAATTCACTTAATAATTATGTTTCGAAATAAACGCCGAGCGAGGATTAGGCCACGTCCACATTTGTCGACATGCGATCCGCTCGTTTGCTAGCCGCCTAAGCTACGTAATTGATTCAATCCCTTTATTGAAGCCAGTGATATTACAGCCATTATATTAACTGGGTTTTATAACTAAGCTAGAGTTATTTAGAAAAAAGTAGGTACCCTTGTTGGTTTGTAACATAACATTAAGTCGTTGTACATCTTTTTTCGTATGCAGAATAAATAAATAACAGCGTATTGATTTTCGTGATGTAGTTTGACAATATAATTTATCTTATATCATGCGTTTCATTGTCATGAAATAGCACATGCATGTATGTACACCCAGACTCGGGGTAGAAATTTACGTATCTCAAAAATCTTTGTCACGTGTGGGAATTGAATTCCTAGCGCAACAGTCTAATCAGTATCTAAACTTCCTTCAATACCTTCTGACAGAAAAATATTACAAATTAGGTACGATAGCAGAAACTTTATGAGTTTGACCTTATTTACGCATATTTTCTGTAAAAATAAGTAGCCGTAAAAGCTTTTCCCTTACCAAAATTGCCAAAGTCCCTTTTACCACATTTCTAGGAAAAGGATGATCTATTATGAATCAGTATGTGGCACATGGTTATTGACGTCATCCACCTACATAATACCTGTTTCCACGAAACACACAGCCGCCCAGAATTTTTCCTAAACCGTGGTTGTTTTTACAGTTACCTTCACAAACACGTAACAAACTCTAATCAAATAAACACACGCCTTTACCAATTACTGGTAAGCAAACAGGTTTAATAAAATAGTCTGGATATAAAATTGGATTAATTTATTTTACGTGACCTATTTCACTATTTTAACCTCATTAAATACGTAGTTCATGTTAAAGGTATTTACTCCAATTTAGGAATAACATTATCTTTGTTTCAGTTACAAAACCGTAGGTATACTTACTACTTCACTATGGCACACAGTATCTTACCAGTTGAATGCATCACATAGGTATGTAACCACATCACATTTCACCAAACAGAAAAAATCCCGTATAAAAGGCGAGTCTATTGCTATGTAGGTATTAGCCAGTCTATGCCAGCAATGGTTTAAATGAATTCAGAATAATGTAGCCCATTAAAAAATAAAAATATGCTTTGGTCCTTATATCCGGGTTATCAACGTTTGGTTCACAACATTAGGTACCTCTGGGCTACCATGCTAATAGTCTACAAGTATCTTGTACCCAGAATTTCAGAGTAATAAGAGTTAATATGCCTACTAAATGAATTTTACTAGACTATAAAGTCCCGCCTAAAATATTACGACAAACACTTAATCCTTTATGAGAAAACTTTTGAATGTTATTAATACTAAAATAAAGTTGGAACGCTTCAAGAGAAACTGTAAAAAGTAAGTGTTATACACTGTAAAGTGTACTTTAAGGTCTAGAAGTTTCTTAAGGCCTAAATAGTGCTTAGGTTCTGTGTCCTTTGTCTCTAATCGCAGATTTAATTTGTGTTTCTTCTTTGTTTGCTCCATTAAGTTCATTTTTAAAACATAACATAACATCACGCCTGTATTCCCCGAAGGGGTAGGCAGAGGTGCACATATAGTACACCCACATTTCGCCAGTTATGTTTTAGGTCCCAATGTAATAGGGGGCGAGCCTATTGCCATCAACCGGGCACAAATCCAGACTCCGTGCTGTTACTGAGAATTACCTAATGGAATAACCCAGTAACACTTTGCCCGACCCGGGATTCGAACCCAGGACCTCGTGCTCAGCAGTCGCGCTTAGCAGCCACTAGACCAACGATTCATTTTTAATTTAGTTTAATGGCACTTTTAGGTTTTCATACAACTATTGCCGATATCATTTTCTCTTAGTAGGTAAATAAGGTTGTGTTCAAAGTACGTACTCGTACTGTAACCGCATATCCTCATAAACCGTCACCCACTAATAATAACGTTATCCCTTCCAGGGCTCAGTTTATTGCTAAAGGGTATAATTTTTGTCTTTATACAACTGCTATAAAATCTCTCGTAACATCTTTGAAACTTATTATTTAATTTGTAAATTAAGCTTCTATCACCTCATAATTATCAGCCGTTATAGTTTTTAAAGCTTTAACAAGTGTTCAGTATTCCACAAAAGGTATTATTAGCCTATTTCATTTGACAAAAGTGATGAAAAAAGACACAAAGCTACACAATCCAACTGACCATAATTAACATTAAAATCACATGATTTTTTACAAGTTCATGGCGGTAACGAATCGTATAAAACTAGAATGCATTCGAACACAATTAAGTAGTAAATCAATTGCCCTGCACCACATTCCTTCCACAGAAGCTCAAATACACCATAACAGTTAGTTCTAACGAAACCAATACAATTGAAACGTAAATAAAACATGTAATCGTTCCCCTGACTGTAAACACAGGCACATCTGAAACAGAAATAACTATATAAATAACGGTTAAAAGGCATTTCTTTGTCGATACACGGAGACTGATTTGTGAACGGTTGTGTCGCGTCATAGATTAACCAGCAGATTCGACATGTCTTTTGATTTTAGGAAAAACGTTTATACGATTCGTTTGTAGTGTGAAACCACAAATACAGAGTAAGTATTTTGTAAATTAAAACATGGTGACTTTTGATGGTTACTTTAGCCAAATAAAATAATTAATAATGCAAAACAGCTGCGTTGCAAACACAGACTAAACCTGGGTTTTATAAATGTCACACGTAACGAATTAGCAACTAGGATATCCATTATTCACCCTTTAATATATCTGATTTACTAGGTATCAAAATGTCCCTGCACATCATTACCTACAGATCGCTTCTGCGCACCGAATCTTTGCCGAAATATTCTTAGTTTATAAATAGCAAGAATGTTGGAAAACGTGCGACAGTCGGCATTATTGTTAGCTCTTTGTCGCGTGTCAGTACATGTGACCTTGGTATAGTGCTTAGGCTTGCATCTGTTGCCATTGTAATCTGTGGCGATGGATGTATTGATTCTGATCTTTAGGTATTTCTGTTTGAAAACATCTTTGATATTCTTTTGTATTGTTTGGGTTTTTACGCTTATTTATTATATTATAATAAGAGTGGCGATAATCTGCTTTGTGTAAGGAACCAACTTGAAGAATTATATGTTTAGGATTGAAGGATAGGTACTCATATGCGCCCCTGAGGGACCCATATAAGTTTAGAAATTGTGGAGATGAGATTTAGTTGTTGGATGGTGAACACGGAATATACTGTAATAGGCATTCGACGTCATTCAATTGAAAAGTATTCAGAAGCTTCGGCATTTGAACCTCTATTGCCTGTTACTAGAAATGGTTATTAATGTTATCATAAGCCTTCCTACAATAGTTACCAGTACTAGTTCGTGAACTTAGTGAGGTTTTTTCTTTTCCAACCTCAAGAAACCCATATACATTTATTATATCTTCGTAAAATAGTAGCTACTAAATCACAGCATCCTTCTTCAATGTAAAAACAAACATCTAAACATATTAACCTTGGAACTTCTGCAATGAATATAGTATTAGTTAAATGAGCTCTTAATCTATCACAAAACAAGAACTTTAATTAGCTTCGACTTGTTATATTGCCTGGTTGGACTAAGTGAGGTAATCACAAATATTTATGACGTAAGTAAGGTAAGCTTTTACATAAAAAAGTTTAAACAACAATAATATTGAGTTATTTCAGAAATCTTGATGTTAAAATTGCAGAATCGTAAAATTATTTGAGGTTGAATTAATTTAATTTAAAAATGTTAATTCCCAATTAGGAACGTAGACGCGAGATTCAGTACTTAATTACCTACTATTGCCATTACTGCAATCTTCAGTTCTTTCACACAATCTGCATTATATTATACATTTTTAACCAAGCCCCAACACTGGCAAAATTTTCCATTTATAATGTACTAACAATCGGAACTCGTACACAAATCCAAATAATTTGAGTGATGATAGAAATTAACTGAAAAATAGAACAAAAGGAATATACATAATGAACTGTATTATACCCGATACGAAGACCCACACGATACACATATCCCTAAATAAATGCCTTCTATTTATTTACCTATAACCATAAATATAAAGGTATGTTTACACAAAACATAATTATTTATTACCTACTGTAATACAACATACCAAAATAATTTTTACCAGTCCCCAATACTCAGTAGCAGTTGATAAATTTAATGTTAATTGACAATCCGCTAACAAGTTGGAGGTTGTTATTAATATTGCATCGCATTTGGCATGTTTTGCAAACATTGGGCCAAAATTATTGGTGTTCGGCTTCGGTTATGAGAGGTAGCACCTGTAGGGAATGGTAGTGACGTCGAAAGGAACGAAGGGTTTGCTAGAAGATGGTCAGTTACGCATCGATGAATAAGAATCGCTTTAAGATTTAGGTATAATGACGTCGTCTAAGAAAGTAAGTCAATTTAATTTTTGTTGGTATTATTTAATAAAAATAAGAGGATGTATCAATAGACTGAAAGTAAAGTGACTCTAGATGAATGAAATAACCACTACTGGTGTAGTAGAATGGTGTGTAACAAATATAAAAAAATACGTAAAATAATTAAAAGTAGGTACTACTAGCAAAGATATCCACAAGTAGCAATCTATTACCTTAGGCTGCCAAATAAGAACAACGATCAAACAAAACTGTAATAAATCTATCGAATCGCAACAATGATGAATCATCCTAATTTAATAAAACAATGATATATCATGTCTAAAACAGTTCACATTTCGCACAAGCTGGAAACTTTCAATTACGAAGTTGGACCCACGATACCTGGAGTCTTGCCAGCCCAGCAAGCCATATGAAATTTGGGAACTACTATAAATTCAATTATTCAATTCTATTTGCAACTGAGACATTCGTATGTCAAAGTTTTTCTTTTCATATCCTTGAATGTAGGAAATGGTTCCGCATTGCTGATCTTACTGAATGCATTGGGATCCTTGAAGTAAAGCTGCACATAAAATTCTGACAATAAATCTAGTGAAGTTTGACTATGAATTTAAATTTATTTTTTTAATGCAGGATACATCAAATGTTACATAATTAATTCAATATTGTAATGCAATGTTATTGGCCGCATTGGTACAAATATACCGAGGCTAAGAATAGTGCTCAATAATTAGCAAAATTATTGACCTTCTTAACAATGGATTTGATAAAGGTAAGTGGCGAAGCACCCTTTGCCTACCTTTTCATACAATCCAGGGGTGACATGAGACAAAATATAACAGTAATAATCGCGTTATGTAAAGAAGAAAAAAATCTAAAAAAAAAAAACATAATTGATCTAAAACCTTTACTTTAGCAAATAACTGGTCGATATCATGTTAACAATCAATTTCCTGGCGGTGTCAGAATAATTGCACAAAAACTACTCAGAAACAAGTGCAAAAACTATGGGAAATACGAATTGCTTTGTAATAACAGGAATTTTATACCCCACGATACGACCGCTACAGCTTTCTTCAACTTTATTAACTTGCAATCGTAATAGTTGCTTGTAAAAACAATCTTGTGCTTAGAACAACAAGTTGTATAAACAAACTTGTCATGTCTATAAAATAATATTCACAGAACTAGATCTTGTTGTATTAATTAATATATTTTAATAATTAAAAAATCTGTATTATGCGCCACTTAACTTTTTAAATAACCAATCTATAGCCATTCACCCAGAATTAACAATAGATACATATAGGTATTTATATTGTATATTGAAAGCATTTATAATATCGTTATGTATAAAACCAATCCAATTAGTTACAAATTATAGATTGTAACAGGTTTCTTGTTCGTAATCTCAGAGACAGTTCTCAACGCCAGTAATTAAGAATTAATAGCAAGCCAAGTGTTACTACTATTACTAAGTTGGTTACAGTCTTCCTTCATCAAGGAACGACAGGGACTGTCATTTTCTGGCTAATTACGTAGTTTTGATAAATGACAATGTATTGATAAACAATTATTTGTTTATGGTGTATCTCGAGGACAAGACTTGTAGTGTGACTTGAGGACAAGTGCTTAATAAACATGTCAATATTATAAAAATAATAATCAAAACGATTGCAAAATATGTATACTTAAAGTTGCAGTAAGTGGTTGGACTGACACACGGAATGAAAATGCTATTTATTTTCATAACAACAATTCGGAATACACTGGGACATAAGCGGCGAAATGTGGGTGTACTATACACCTCAGCCTACCCTCTCGGAGCACACGGGCTTGATGTTATGTTAAGTTATGCTTACAAATCGGGCATCTCTTTATTAAAATTTGGAGGAAAACCCGATTTACGGATTTTTTGAGATTTGATGATTTTTTATAGAAAGCACATCGCTACTCGAGACCGTTATAAGTTACGTGAATTTACCAATTGAACATTCTCAACACAGTTTCAAACAATTTCAGCGAAAGATATACAAATTATCACAAATGAATAAATTAACCAAACCAACAGCAGTCTATAAACAGTACATCATCCATCTACACATCACAACATGGAGTAATTAATCGCAACTGTCAGTGAATGATCTGATGGGCGATTCGTATTTAATTACATCGATACATGTAAATCGGAAGATGAAAATTGATCGTCGACCGCACTGTACTCATGAATATTAAGCTATGGCTCGAACGGGGCAAATTTCATGTTGTACGATCGGAATTTTGTAGGTACGCATCCATTAGATCAAATAATTTGATGACTTAATACTTATGACTTAACTTTAGCAGGATGACTCAAGAATGGATGCGTATACGATACACACCTGTTATAAACAAAATCGGTTGTACATTCTTTTTATTTATTATTATTATTCTTGGCTTTTACCAACCAATAAAATTACATTAAAAACATCGCGCTTCAAATGTAGTATATATTACAGATGATATTTAAGAGTATAATTATGGATAGCTGAGTAATATCATAGTCTTTTATGAAATAATTTATGATCAATGAACATACATTTATTTTCACTCTTCCCAATCTTTGTCAATAATGTAGATTGTAGACACAGCGTAAGATACAACTAACTTAAATTCATTTTATAAATAGAAGGCCTATCTGAAAATTTTAAATTAATGATTACATTTTGTAGTATACCTATACAGCTTAGTAACTTTAACCAATGGATGGGGAATTCACTGCCTAGATATTACAATAAAGTGGTTCTAGGCTTCATTAAAATTTGCCCTTTGATCTTTCATATATGCACACCACGCTGTTAATACGCACACATGCTTGTTTAACCTGTAATTTAATAGCTAGGCTCTACGGTAACTTTACATAAAATTCTTGGTGTTAATATTTGGTTTCTGTTTCTCTGTCTGATTGGAAATTATGTATTGTAATAATGTTTTGCTCTATAAAGATGTTTTAAGGTATTCTGGTTATGGTCTAATTTTGATTCCCGGGGATGTTCTTTAAGATAAAAAGTATAATACAATTCACAATAGTTATTTTGCTCTGAGATATATGCTCGAAAAGTAATACAAATCTCTTCAAAATAGATTCCCTTTAACACGTCTTCGATTTCATTTATACCTTCTATAGGATCAAAAACAATGATAAACTGGGAGTCTTGGGGATATTTCTCAAAGTAGCTTATTCTCAGTTCGGCCAGATAAAATTTGTTTATTAAATAGAAAGAAACAATTTTTAAGAGGGAAGTTTTTAGATATTAACCAAGTCAACTCCCACCGGTAATGTTGCTATCTCTCAATTGATGTGGGTCTTTCAAATGTCAAACTGGATAGACATCTTGACATCAGCTGTCTAATTTGAAGGGTTACGTTTGAGTTGAATAATCTAAAGTCCTTACATATTGCAGGTGAACTTTTTGGTTCAATTTTTTACATCACATCTGATTATTAATTTATACTTAAGCTAAAAATATGTTCAAGATAACTATGAATGCTGGACAAATAAAAATACGTCTACAAGCAACCATTTTTAATAAAGGCAAAGATAATTTGAACAATGGTACTGGTAATAATTTAAAATATCTAAATAATTTGCACGTCCTAGGTTATAAAATTATTTGTATTATCTTTTTAGGGAACACTAATATTTAACATCTTGTAATCACGACAAAGTGTGACCTACTAAGAAAAATCTTGCCACAGTGAGCTTTCAGGGCATAAGATTTTATATACCTACGTTACCCGTCAATAACGGGCAACCAGTTGATGCTAATGGTAAATTGTCCTTCATTGTGGCGTTCTAAGGGGCAGGCCTTTGTTCAACTGTGGACGTCTTCTTGCTGATGATCTCGATAAAACTGAAATTTTTTTAAACCACCTTAATTAAAAAATGCTAGAAATATACTAGCGTTAACACATAGACATGACCTATTACGTGTTCAATGTGTATACGTCTTTCAGTTCCTACCGTTACATCTACGCTTACATCGCCTCTCTGTCTGCTAAAATAACCAACAGCATTAATTTTCTTGAAACTCTAAGGCTTCGCTTCAAGTCTTAATAGACGTTTAAATTAAGAACCAATCAGATGTTTCTGTGGAAATTCTTGAAGATGTTTTTTTACAATTCTCCTGAATGTGGGAGCGAATATTGATGTAGCTAGAATCGTGTCTTTGAGGTTGTGCGGTTATCATTATTAGGGCTTATTATTGAATTCATACTAGATAATTATAATTGATTGAAATACTCTCTAGAGCGTACCTAATAAATATGCTTGCTTACAATATATCCTCTTACGATATTCATGTTTAATCTATAGTAACTACTTTATTGTACCTATAAATAGTAATGGTACATGAAGAACTATTATTATTAGCCCGTACTGTCCACAGCCTGGACCGTGTAGTTTCTGGCCTAGAATAGACCACCCCCGTCTCGTGCAGAGGCGACAAAGGGATACTTCCAGGGATGGGCAGCAGCGTTCCTTTGTGTAGTTATTGTTCACCATACTGTGGTTGCCAACTCGCCTGCCCAGAGTGGTAAGCATAACATAATACAACGCCCCATTAAGAGAAGCCAAAGAAAATGGCTCCCAGCTCCCAGTCGCCCTACTATTCCAGGTAATTGGTAGTGAGTGGGTGGCGACAACGGGAGAGTGAGCTTTGTGGCGTACCCTGGGGGACTCCTACATCCAGCAGTAGACTGCAATAGCCTGATGTGATGTGTGACTTTCCCACTGTAGGCCAAAAATCTTCCTTCCCTTCTTGTATTCGTCTGTCTACAAAAGAAAAACGATACTAAATTATGAAAGTTATTTTACATATAATACAATATTTATTTATTAATGGTATTATTATAACTATTTTACAACTATTTACAACTTAAATCTAATACAGAATAAAAACAATATATACAAAAATAAAAAGTTAAAAAGCATCAAAAAATAAATACAAACATAAATAAAAACGACTCCTGTAAAACTACTTTTATTATTACGCTACGAGGAGCAAGTATGTATTTGAATTAGATAAATATAAGGTGGATAAACGGTACGGAACGAGGCGCTTCTACAATCGCTCGATGACACGTCAAACGTAGCGTGACACGTGTAGGAGCTAGAGAACTTTTGTACTACAATATTCAGTGTTAGCTCTTATTTAAATTCAATTTATAAGCACCCATAAACGTTGAAATAAATGTACTAGAAATAATCAGGTAGAAAAGAGGTAGCTACAACATATTTTTGACACGTGCGATGTTCTGCATAACGTTTCATTTAAATTAAATTGATGGAAGTTATTTTAACTGTATAAAATATTTCTTATACTATTCTAGACACGTGTTGTGAACTCGGCACGTGTTTTCTACCTCTTATCGTATGGTTGATGAACAACCTGGTGGCAGAGTTTAAACCGCCTATAAACCCCTAACATGGCTTATCACACCGTTGAAAACTCTCAGGTGTACAGGTTTCCTCTCGGTGTTTTCATTCACAGCGTTATCATTAGATAACTTTTTTATAGGAGCATTCTGTGTATGTAAGGTACAAGCAAAAGATTTTTTATACAAATAAGTCAAATATCTATAAAAAATAAAAGTGTTATATACTGTGTATATTTTAAATTTTAAATCCATACAAACACCAAAATATACCTTAATGAATTGAAATTTTAATTTATATACCTAATCCGGGTGTTCGAAATCCGTTTAAAAAACCTATCATGGCAAAGCAAATTGGAAACCGGTCTAAACAAATTGTTTTATACAAGTCACGATCAGATTACACGTGCAGGCTGCGAAGGCAACAGGGGGATTACCGGCGATCGGCGTGCCACCGTGAAAAACATTGGTCCGGTTGAAATGTGGAGTTCGCAAAGCTTGCTTAAATTGCGTGTGTGGGACGAGTGTTAAGTTAGTTCGGTTTTGTTTGGTCTCGTTTACAGATCCGTTTGTTTTCAGCCTTATTTAAAGTGACATGTTTCATATATTTTGGGCGGTTTTAGTATAGTTGTACTATGTGCATTAAATTGTGTACAGTGGTCATGAAAAGACAAGTCTATGATCTTACTCACAGTATATAGCTTTCAGTTTTTAGTGCCGAGTTGTATCCGGCCTAGAATTGACCACCCACTTTCCCGTGGGTGTCTTCATAGGTGACTAAAGGAAAATCCAGAAGATGGTCAGCAGCCTTTTCTGTAACGCTTGTCAAGCGCGGGGATTATGTCACCCCCCTCCCTTACCTAAGGGGGAGGCCTTTGTTTAACAGTGGACGTCTTCCAGCTGATGATGATGATGACAGCTTTTTGTTGCAACAAGCCCAATAACATGAAATAACAAAACTTACTTCTTCCACCTACTTATTATATAAAAACTATAAAAAAAATAATTATAAAATTCGTTCAGCATTAAGCTTAAAACATGATAACTGCTAACTTATTTGCAAAAAAAAAAACATTAACTCAAGCTTTTCGCATAAACACAAATACCATTTACTAGTCCCTACAAAAACCTAAATAAAAAACATATGGTTATCCATATCCAAGTTTCAATTCCACTTGAACGTATTTCCTTTCAATAACAACATACAGTAGAACAACTGTACTACAAGCGAATACAAGTGTAACTTTTACGATAAAGACATCACTAACGGTTCATCGGGCGCAGCCGGTCTCCTCGACTATAATCGCACGCCCCAGGTGTCGCGATGCACTTGTCTGCGAATAGGTTTCCATTGAGCCTCCCCTCTACATATGTACTTGTATACTCCGCTCCACACTACATGAGCCTCCGCTAGGATTTTATTATGGCGTATTATGAGTAGAGGTAGTTTGGTATTAGATTTTGTGGTGCATAATACACAATATTTAATGGGTTGTCTTTCAGAAGCATGAGAGTACGTGTTAATAAGGTTTTCTCGAAGATTAAGAACGTATTCAGGTCATGAGTTTCCTTCATCAAACAAACATCCATGCCACAGACACAAAAACCCAGACTTGGGTCAAAATTCTGCGGATTACACAAATGTTTGTTTTTTACGGGAACTGAACCTGCAACCTATAGCGCAACAGTTCAATCGCTTAGCCACTGCGTCAATCAAGTGGTCAAAGTATACATTTAAACATTAAAAGATAATACCTCAAAGGGTAGGTAGAGGTATTTAGTACACCCACATGTCACCAGTTCTAAAATAAGCCTTAATGGGGGGCGAGCCTATTACCAACAACTATTCACAAATCCAGACTCCGTGCTGATATTGAGAAATACCAAATGAAAAAACCTTGTTAGAGTTACATCCAAACAAAAATGGTATTTGCAACAGGACAACTTTTAATTACATAATCTTCCAATTAACCTCAATTTATACTCTTACGAAGTAGTTTCGTAACAAACTTACATACAGTCAAAACCACATTGTTTCCCACTACTCGACGTATACAAAATAAAAGGACAATTTCTAATAGCCATTAAGATTTGAGAACACATGGCAGCATCATGTCAGATTCAATCGTAACTCATTCTAAGAAACGTTGCAACAACATTTTATTAACCGTCCCAAAGTTACAGTTAAAAGAGAACGCTTTCCCACACGTTTTGTTATGGTTCAAATATTTTAACTGACAAGTCGCGTTCTTTGTTTATCAGTTATTTTAAGATTTTATGTGTGTTTATTGTTATAGTAATGAAAACTTATTATAATTTGGTCGTTGCTCATTTTAATGCCTTTGTCTTTAATATCAGTATGTTTTATCAGATACGTTGACTGCCTCGTTGGTCTAGTGGTAGCTAAGCGCGACTGCTGAGCACGAGGTCCTGGGTTCGAATCCCGGGTCGGGCAAAGTGTTACTGGGTTTTTCCATTAGGTAATTCTCAGTAGCAGCACGGAGTCTGGATTTGTGCCCGGTTGATGGCAATAGGCTCGCCCCTATTACATTGGGACCTAAAACATAACTGGCGAAATGTGGGTGTACTAAATGTGCACCTCTGCCTACCCCTTCGGGGAATACAGGCGTGATGTTATTATGTTATTAGATACGTTGTATGGCAAGTACTTTTAATGTAGTTAAGTAATTAATTAAAAATGTCAATAAATATTAAAACTAATGAATATAATATAAGCAGTGATATCCGAATGGTAAGACCGTTGGACTGCCAAGTAGGGTCGCAAGTTGAATCCACGGCACGCGCTAATGTCTAATCGAATTCATATGCGTACTATTAATTAGTTATCAGTTGCTAAAACTGACACATCAGAGAGATTTTTCAACGGTGTGTTGCAAATCT
Source organism: Abrostola triplasia (assembly GCA_946251915.1). Classification (NCBI taxonomy): domain Eukaryota; kingdom Metazoa; phylum Arthropoda; class Insecta; order Lepidoptera; family Noctuidae; genus Abrostola; species Abrostola triplasia. Next base: position 1,166,980 of record OX276438.1, read on the forward strand.
CAGAGAAAGCCATGTCAGAGGCTTACAGGCAATTTAAGCTATGAGTACCAGGTTTTTCATCAACTATACGAACAGCAAAAAAATATAATTTCAATATTAAAACATGAGCATTTTGTAGTGGCTTACAAATAGATTTCACCTTTAACTTCCAACAAAAGAAGAAGAAAATAAACTCGTAACATTTCAACAACACAGAAGTAAAAAAACCGCACCTAAATAATCTCTTGAACACATCAACGATATAAACAATATTTTAAAACATTCCCTCTCAATATTCAAAAAGTCCAATTAAGCCGTAAGCGGCACCCTAACACTATGATTCACGCAATCAACGCACGGGAAATGAAACAGATAGACAATCGAGATTCATCCCGCCACCCCCGCGTAGGTAATAGGGACGATAATTCTCGAGTCGTACGAAAAATTTCCAATTTTCCAGAGCCTTGCGGTGCGATCAAAATGGGTGGCTTGAGTCGATTGTTATAAAAACTCGCATTTTTAGGCCCTTTTATTTTGCCATTTATTTTTATGATTAGCCCCTACCTACGCTGCTGAGCAAATCATCCTGTATATCCTGATAACGTACTGGCATACAGGAGGTTACTATGATCATTAGAATTAGTGAATTGCTTGATCGTTTCACCTTAAATTAGTCTGGCACAAAATCGCTGATGACTCAACTGATGAGCCAGAATTGTTATTCTTTTTGTTTGCCGTAATTCTCACTTTTATGTGGAAGTGACCCATGTTCAAACGGTACCTTAGATTTCTAAACACCATTGACAAGAGGTAACTTTTAAATGAAGGGAGGAGAGAGGTCGTGTATTTTCATGGTTGGTATTTTAGTCAGCTTCACCAAACCTTGGTTTCTATACACTATTGTCGTTTCCGCGCAGCCCAAAATCAGGGCTCCAGTATTCCCACTAACCCAGTCTGAATATTTATTAATGGTCGCTGCGGATTCGCGGCCATTCGTGCTGTGAATTCACCCTTATTGTTTCTTGTGGACCGGACGTGACATTACAATGAACGCAGGTTTCGTCTTTGTTGTTCTGCTTTTGGAGATGGCTTATATCTTAACAATTTAATTACTGAAAAAGTTAGTTTAACTCTTTGCCATTCGCTTCTAGAAGTTACGGAATTGTATTGGGAGTTTTCATTATAAAACCGTGAAGGAAAACATCGTGAGGAAATCGGCACACCTAAGAGATTTTTCAACTGTGTGTGAAGCCATTTCAGAAGCCTACAGGCGGTTTAAATTCTGACACCAGGTTGTTCATCCAGCATAGGACAAGAAGAAGATTATAAAACTTAAACCACTTTTTAGTAGCTTATCTTCAACGTGCTCCTAAAGTAGATATTATAATTTCAAAATTCAAACACGTGCCAACAAAGCCTAGCACGAGAGGTATTCAGAAAATCAATTGTTGCAGTTTTGAACTATGGGCAAAGGTTAATCAAGCGATACTCGGGATGAAAGCTTCATATCGATACCTCAGCTGCAATATTTAAGCATTCTTTGCATAACTTTGCCAGTCTGAACTTGCGTAACTTTGCCAATAAATTCAATGTCCGAATACAATTGTAGAGAACTGGCAATGACGCAGAAGGTGGTATAATGAAATAAGTGAAGCGGGGTATAATTGATTGTCTTGTTAAAGTATAAAAGAAGCCATTTTCGTAGATTTTTTTTTTCATTTAAAGGTATTTTCATCTTATAGGTTGAATCATATTCCTGTTTCGACGGTTTATTTCTGAATCAAATGCTACTTTTACATTTTATTTTTTAACTTATTTATTTGACCAATGAAGTTTCAACTTAGGAAAGAAAGTACTCTAGTGAAAAAATATGCGTCCATTTGGAAATGTCACTTATCTCGCTATTTATACTTATTACTAGAAAACTAATTATAACTTGTAGAAATGTGGGCTGATAGAAGTCTATCTTAATATTACATCGTCCAAAAAGTGTTATTTCATCGTCTATTTTTAGCTAAACTTTTTTTTATTCTTCGGCACTTGAACGACCTAATGTAGTCAGTTCTTTTTTCAAACTTGCTTTTACTTATTTCAAGACAGCATCAATTAAGTTTTAAATGTCATGATAAAAAAAACAAAACGGCAACACACTCTATAATATTTGGGTAGGTACTTTTCTTCCATTGTTTTATGATCATGTACACACTTAAATACCCCTACCATCGACGGGTTAGTCCAATCAATCTCCTTACCTATACAACGTAAGCATTTAGGTATGTTTGTTAATCTGGATTCTAACCCTTCCCCCTTTTACGCAGATCAAAATGTATATGTGAGTGCTGTAGTACACATTCTACTAAGAGTACAAGTGTGTATGTCTAGGTTATCACGTTTATGTCAAAAAGAGTTAAGTTAGTGTTTTGACATTTAATGAACTAGATTTATGTAGGGTGTAAGTGGAGAGGCACCAGGAGTAACGATACCCAACTAAACACGCCCGGCGCACTCTGGACGGTCAACCTCACCACATCTTTGATGACTGACCAATCTCAACACCACGGCATAACCTATTCCATGTAGGAATTGGCTGAAGAAGTTGAGGCGTTCCAAGAGGGAGGCCTTTGTTCAACATTGGACGTCTTCCGTCTGATGATAATGATGATAATGATTCGAAGAAGAATGTATATTATCTATTGATGCAGCGGATTAGCAATTATCTCATTGTTCTAATAGTTGCGGTTTCAAATGCCGCACCGGTACTTGATTAGGTATTTGTCCTGATTTTGGGCATTTAGCATAGTATTATGATTAGCACGGTGGACACCTAAGATATTGATTGCTATAATTAATTCTGTTGATCAAACATTTTTTTAACCATACATAAAAGATGATACAGCGAGCTTCGAACCTCGTACCTCGAGAACTGCTATCTTATAAACTTCAACTGTAATAAAAAAAATATTTATGTAACTTCAGAAATATTAAGAAACAAATTCTATATAAGCTGTAGGTACAGTCAGCAACATAAATAGCTGAACATTTAAAATACCATTAATTGAAGTACAACTTCTTACGTTGTGAAGTCTTCAATATTTTCAGATAATCATTCAGACGCTCCTATAATTATTTGAAAGAGTATTTTTTTTTAATATTTGACAACGTATCTTAAGATGTTAAGCTACCTTACGTTGCAGACTGTACATGTTCTACTGCATGACTCTATTTCTATACTTATTTTCCATAAACATTAATTATTTTATTCACAAGCGAACCCGCGGTATTATCTAGTTCTGCATATTTGCAATATTGATTGAATGGCACCCTATTTGCCTTGTGTTAATTAAAATAGGAGAGATGTATCTGTATCGTGTGCAGTTTGTTTGCCCTCTGACTAGCTATACATGTAGGAGATGAAAAAACTGGGCGAGTATTGCTTATTTAGGATAGATGGATAGCTATAATGCTACATATATATACTGTACTATATTATTTACAGTGCAGTTGGTAATACTCGTAAATATTGTATAAATACATAATTTATTTGCATCGTTTAAGTAGGTATAGTTTGAGAACTTAAGTTGTGCTTATTTTAACACGTTGCCCGTCCACCAAGTATACATAATAGTCAGACAATCGTCGTGCATTATAATTATGTAAAGCACTGGACAATCAAAGGGTTAAGCAAGCCCCACACGGTGGGACTGCCTCATTTCGTCACAGAGTTCCTATGACCATCTTCTGACTCCATCATCAAAGCAGCCCATAAGTACCATAATATTGTATTGTCACCAAACCTATTTACGTATGCAAAATTTCGTATGTCAAAAAGTGGTTGTAATTTAGACTGCAAGATTTGACCTAATCAAATTCGCATACATACATACATAAATCAATACATACAAACATTGCAAGATAAATAAAAGCTTGTAAAAATTATACACAACTGATTAGAATTAAACTCTTTTTTTCTAATAAATTGTCTAATAAAGGAAACGAAATAAAACGACAATGAATTACCGACATAGATTCTGCTTTCTTATTTTTTAAATATTTCTCATCCAACAACATTTTGTATGACAAAATGATGTACACAATTCTGTACACCAAGAAAACAAAGAACAAACAGGCTACAAAACCCTTTCAGGGCTCCGACAAAATGTTGCCAAAGAAATGAAAGGACACCACTAAATTCCTATAGCTGGTCATATCCTTATTGTAAGCGCGGGCGCACATGCGCGTCGAGTTATTACCCAGTGCGCGCTCGGACTTAGTTCCAGTACTTTATTGTGAACCGTTAAATTTTACAGCCATGCATAAGCTGAACGCTTGTTGCAAAGAACAGGGAGTTTCCAGTTGGTGTTACGGATATTTCTGCCTACATTGTTTAGGCATCTGTGAAGACATATGAAGGCGATTTTTAAAGTTCCATTGTTATTCTTATTATGAATTATTGTTCAGTAAGTGCTACTACTTAAATGAAGACACGTTGCTCAGTTCTCTATTCTATGTTGGAACTTTAATTTAATTACGTATAGGTATTTCTTATGTGTTTGAATTGAGGAGACATAATTATCTATCCCATAAACTGCAGGTACATTAAAAATCTTAGACAAATAAAATCTTATTAGATTATTTATCTACTTGCTATGTTAGGGTTGGACTAACTAAACAGTAGTTCTTCTTGCTAGCGAGTGACGTTTAAATAGACTTCATTTGTACATACTGTCGCATCTGTACCAACCAATTCTTCACCGCTGACCATCAGTTCGAGTTTTACGTTACTGTCCGCGCCACACTTTTTTCTACAAACTTTTTGTCTCGCAAAGTTGGTAGCACTGGCCAGCCGAGCGCCACATGCCTGGTTCGCACTGCCAACTGTTTCATGTATGAAGTTTAAATTAAATGTCCTTTTAACAATGCTTACACATTGTTTAGTATCCTAATAAGGCTCTCAACCAAGCTAGCTTAAGTAAATAGTAATAACTAACCGTTGACTTACAAAGTTGTTACTTACTTAGTTTCAAAATGTCTGCACTTGTATAACTAATTTGTTAAGATCTTTTCCTTCTTATCGTATGGTTAATGAACAACCTGGTGCCAGAGTTTAAACCGCCTGTAGGCTTTTGACATGGCTTTACACCACGTTGAAAAATCCCTCAGGTGTGCCGGTGTCCTCACGATGTAATAATTAATTTAAAGAAGATGAAGTTAAGATGTATCTCCTTAAGATAGCGGGAGAAATGATCACACTAACATTTCGATACAATTAAGACATTTTTTTGAGATTAAATTGCAATTCCTGGTTATAAAATAATCAGAGGTATAACAAAATTAAATACTTCGGCCTAGTAAATTGTTTAAGCACCACGGATTAATTTAATCAATTACAACCTGAATCTAGATATTTCTGCTTTAGATTCACCACCTACGACCCTCGAAAAATCATTTTAAAAAATCTAAACCTTTATTAGGTTGTCCTCATTAATATTATCTACCTCTACATAATCAAGCAAACGTAACCTAAATATATGCCTATAATTATGTAACATAGCAACAATCTTAATCGTAAGATTAAGCTTAGATTTACGACGCAGGATTTACGCTTTAATTCCAGTATTAAATAAAGACGTGACCCGTTTTCTAGTGGTTTCCTGGTTTATGGTAACTGAATGTGGGCCCACCGCTGGGCTTTTCTTGGGCCCGCAGTTCTCTAGTCTCGAATGTTATTTATATTCTGTTTCATGGTGATGGAGTGCCGGGCCATAATAGCACCTCCCCATTTCATCCTGTGGACATCGAAGACGATTAAGGAAAAAACTGCAAGAATTAATGTTTTCCGGCTAATGATAATAATAGGTATATCGTGCAATACCTAGTTTAGAGTACAAGTCGAATTCATTTTACCAGCTTTATCAATTAATTAAGGGACCTAATCATATCAAGTTATTCCCTATCTGGGCCCGAGCAATAGAAATAGGCCATAATAAAATATGAATTCTAGTTTTTGACTTCTGATAAAAGAGAAAACCTCTCTGTTCATTTCTGTTTTTTACAGGCGTATTGGCATGTAATCGCACGTTCCTCTGACGTCACGGCAATAAAGGCAATATAACCTAGATACACATCGTTAAATGAAACCTGAATGATCAAAGTTTCCAGACGTACCTATAACTAGGTTTCTCTCAAATGTTTTTCTGAATTATTGTTAGGAGCAAACAAAAACAAGTAGGTAGCTCGGTAATGTTATGTTTACATTGCTTTCTTTATAGTTATTGTTATGTTTGTTATATACAACAAAAGCTCGTTAAATTACCAGAATATTAGATTGGTACATTGGTAGGTACTTACCTCTTTACTTCAGTGTGTGATTAGACTTAAATTTGAATCTAAATTGATAAAGGAAAATTGAAATATGATAGACATGAGCGGGTCGCAGGTACAAGTCCCGCTAGTGCCTTCGTCCCAACTTTTGAAATATGGTAATAAAAATCGGAATGACATCGAAATAGCTTCAAATAACGTCCTAATTGGCACAGTGGCCTATTAGACTGCTGCACTAAGGTTTGCCGGTTCGATTGCATGGGACGAAAATTTGGACGATTTGCAGATGTCTGGCCCGAGTCTGGGTGTTTGCGTATGTGAAAAGCACTCACTATACAAGAGAAAGTCCTTAGTATGGGGAGATGTTTAAAAAGAAATAACAAAACATCATGCCTATATTCTTCAGCCATATAGGTAGAGGTATACATAGTACACCAACATTTCGCTAGTTACGTTGTATCATTAACAACATTGTTCCCTATGCTATAGCAGCGAACCTATTACCATTAACTGGGCACAAATGCACACTCCACTGCCACTGAGAATCACTTAATAGAAAGCTCTTTTCCTAATACACCTAACCCTGCAACTTTTAATTCCTTCGCCGTCCATAGCTATTCTATATAAGTACAGTCCGCCACATCCGAGATCATATCGGCGGGTCCAGCTAAGTAATTTATACCAAACATTGCGACCTCCAGAATACGCAGGGTTATAACCGTAACATTACTATTTAAGCATGCGAGAGACACAGAACGGGTTAATGGTACAGTTGCCATATGTAAAATCGCTGATTCCGGACATGAGGATTTTAGGGTTGAATTCCGGGAATTTTGAAATTATACTTGTGTGAATTTTTGATTGATTTTATGAAAGGACATGTTTTTAAATTTTCTCTCAGATGTCAGATTTTAGTATTCTTGGAATATTTTTTGAATTTATGCTTTTTAAGTCCATTTACTGGTAGACTGGCAATGATTTCCATGTCATTGATGTAGATGTTTTTATAGAAGTAATACAACAGAACGCTGTTATATAACAACGGGCACAATTAGTATCCTAATTTACATTCGTATCCACACTGCACAGATTGGCAGCAGGTTTATTGTATTCAGTATGTATTTCATTTAAAAGAGGTATTTTTATTTGTAAAAAAATAACCGTAGATTGATCCAAATTTGCCTGTAGAACTTAAAAGTATAATATTTTTGTAAGCTCGTCAGCAAATTGACAGGACTCTTCCTAATATCAAATATTTCCATTTAGCTATACCTATATTAGTAAAAACCTATATTAGTATCCCGAAAACTTACGTATGTGTTAATCGGTCACAAATCACATCGGTCTTATATTAATGCAAAAGCAACCTGTTATAATGTCACAAATTTGTAATTGTACTTTGAAACTAAATTAATAAAAAAAATATATATAACTTCATCTAAGTATAACCCTCCGACCATCCAATGAAAACGGCACCGTAATTTTCAGTCTAACGTTATCCAGCAAAATCCTAGTCACAGCTAAAGTATGGCGACTTTAGCTAATGGCGGTCATGCCTTACCCGTCTGCCATTAAAGACATCTGACGATGGTTAAATAATAATTAGGTCGCGCACGTGTGTCTAACCACGTATGGTATTATGAGGACTATGAAACGTAATCGCTACGGCGCCGGCGTGATAGTTCTATGATGGTACAACGGACCTCGAAGTTTGGCTCAGTATTTGTGTATTCATGTTTGAGAAAACTTACGTATGTGTTAAATATTGGGAACACATCTGAAACGACTCAAAGCTATTGGCGTGCATTTATTGTATTCACATAGAGGTGACATAGATGCACAGATAAAATATGTAACAATGACATTAGGCTGTATGTTGAACATACCTAACAATATAGAAGCAAACCATTTAATTTCATATTGAGTTTTGTTAATATCTCTTTTTTATTCTGTTTTCAGATTGATTAACTATAATCAAAACGAGCTAAAAAAGAGGTAATACATAATTTTTACACTACCATCACTACGTCCAGTAGGTTAAGAGATACCTGGTGGTAGTGGCGGACATTCATGTATGTAATGTGTAATAGGGGGTACAAGCAGAGAGCCTGCTATTATACACAAGTACGTTCCTCGTTGACCAATCTCTACACCACGGCATGACCTATTCTATGTGGCTATTGGCTCATGCCGTTATAACAACAATCTGTTATGTAATACGTACGGATGTTACCCACTACAATCAGTATTTTCTTACGTTTCATGTACCGTGAGCAAATAAAAAGTTCGCTAGTTAGACTTTTTACTTGAGAAATGAGGTTTAACTAAGGTAGGAAGTAACAAACAAAGTTATTCACACGATATTAATCTTTGACTATGAATGATTATGTATAATATCTTACTTCATAATGATATTATATGCTCGATCTACTGCGCATGCGTCATGCACATATTGTAGTGTATCTAAAAGATACCGTCTGTCTTTTGATCTATTAAATTAAGTTGTGCTTTTTCTTTTGTTGCAAGTTGTAAGCTTATGGCGTAGATTTCTATAGCATTTGGCAGAACAAAAATAGTTGTAATGTAATAATTATGTATTTTAAAATCTTAAACGTACCTACTATGTGATAATATGTTTACCTACTTGTCGTACCACGGCTTTAATTAAATGGATTTTGAAATACATACATACATAAAGTCACGCCTGTTTCCCTGGAGGGTAGGCTTTGTTCACACGCATCACATTCCTCACACACGCTCTTCGGTTGAAGATTTTTGAAATGTGTTGACAATTAATAATATAATTTTCATAAATTATAACTACACGCCCGCGTCAAAGCGAAAAGTGTTTCTGTAAAGAAACGCAAAACAGAAGAATGCACCTTGCATAGCTCTTGAACTTTGAACTAACAGACGACCCACCAAACGCGCCATTCCTATTTTTTTTTTTTTAATCTATATCCAACTCCTTGTAGATTCTCTCCAATTCGTGCAGCACTGATAGCTGAGTGGTATGACCATTTTATTTGACGGTTTAATAAAAACGGTGAAGGCAAACACCGTGAGGAAGATGATACACCTGAAAGATTTTTCTACGCTGTGTAAAGCCATGTCAGAGGCCTACAGGCGGTCAAAACTCTGACACCAGGTGGTTTATCACCACACGATAAGACGAAGATCCAATTTGTCACCATTTTCAAAATTAGAACCGCTTTCTCCTACGCCTTTACCCACCGCCCAAAGACGTCACACAAAAATAGAATTTTCTCACACAACGTAGTGGGAACTGAGTGCCTTTGTGATGCTGCACTTTTGTCAGTCACACCACACACACATGTAAACGTTGGCGTTACTTATTGTTATACCGTCGGGGCCATTGGCATGAGACTGGTGAAAATCTACGGAGAGCAAACAAAGTTACATCACTCCTGTATTGGCTTCCAAGGATTCAAGGAAGGCCAATGTGTGAAAATATTAATAAAATTCAATAACTGGAACGCGTTATATTATAGTTGTTTGTTGTTTTAAACTCTGACACCAGGTTTCAACGATAACAACTTTGTACTGCCCATATTTGCGAATATATGATTATGAATTATAAAGAAAACTCACGAATTTTAATATTTTAATTACTGATTTAGGAAATAAGATTTTCTCCTGAACGAATTTCGGTCACTGCGGCCACCTCATCTAAGACTAGGAACTACACAAGAGATTATTTTGCACACTAATCTCTCACTTTCATAGTCTGATAGGATGGTAGACCGACAAGACCGAAGGTGCAGGACCAACGGCTTAACGTGCCTTCTGAAGCACGGAAGGCATTTTTTTTGGAAATACTTATTATCTTAGTATGCACAAAGCCTTTTAGACTGCATACTTACAATAGATGAAGTCTACAGTTAATGTTTGGAACTCCATTATAATTATTGAGAAAGGTACCTAATTCAGTCACTGGACTGTAACAGCTGAGCTCAGAACAGCTTCTCACTTTGATAATCCCCTGACGCACATTCACCAAACTACTAAAGCCAAATCTGAACACATCTAAGACCAAAACCAAGCAGCGCTTTAACAGGAATCCTCCATCACTTACTTACTCAAGTCACCCGTAATTAGTGTTGCCAGGTTCAGTCTGACGAATTTAGGAACGTCTCGTTTCCCGTTTAATTGAATTATGTGCAAAAGATCATTAATTTATTTTCTGGTAATATTGCTCCACTTTGGTAAAAGTTATAGTGTACTTTTTTTTTACCTCAAATTGTAGTAGAAAATATTTTTATACTCCGCATTCAAAATAATTAAGATACCATTATTACAAAGAATTTAGATATTGTTACTTAAAAAAAATCGTCGCCCCGCACTATAAAATTCTCTTGTCCAATGTAGAATTGTTAAATCCTACCCGCAACCCTTAGCGCAGCAATACAATCGCTTAGCCACTGCGCCAATCAGGTCGTGTCATCTAAGTTGATATTAACTATTTCCATAATAAGCCATTGCGATAAAGTGCTAATAATTGCCTGTCAATACATTAGACATCACGATAAAGGTTGAAACGAGCGCGACAGCCTCTTAAATACCACGTCCCGGGCTAACCGACACACCTGGCAACACTATCTATGAGCTTGCTACTAAGATATCGGAAATTACTTAACATGCTACCATCTGCTACCAAACGGCGCTAAGTTGCCACATTGTATGCAATTTAGAGGAGCTTACTACCTGCCGAAACTAGCCGTCAGTTATTGAGATGCTACTCGGAGATTAGATTGGTACTGGAATGATCTAAGAAGAGATAGCTTCAATAGGTGCTATAGAGTGTAGGGTTTCCTTTGACCAAATCTAGACTGATCTCTATAACTATTCAATTGTTATAGCTATTTATATTCAATTTCCATATACGACGTTTATAGGTTAAGGATTTGATCTGAAGCCTCGTATCATTGGTATATTCTTTCAACGTAATTAGTAATGCCTTTTTGACTAGGGTTTTACTGGAAGAATTGTTCAACGGTTTGGATCAAGGATTAAAAAAAACTGAGATGAAAAACCTTAACTTGTGATTTGAATATGTACACAAAAACTATATTTTTTAATTCCTTGCACTAGAGCCTGTTTACAAAAAAAGCATAATTTTGCGACTATTCAGCTAATATAATATTAAAAGTAAATACAAAGGAAGAGAGGAAACCAAACCTGCAAAAACCAAATCACTGACGAACCTAAACATTCCAACATCACACAACAGCCCTACGTTATAAGGGGATCTCAATAATTAATTTTAATTCCATTCCGTCTTACCAGTATCCGAGAAAATTAATAATACATAGCACAGATGCGTCGAACGCTTAAATTTCTCCGATATTAACTGTGTCTGGCCGAAAATATAAAAGTTTTGCCACACATCGGCTAAAACACAGAGATCCCGGTGCGACCGTAAAATTTTACAGCTTAAAACCGTTGGAAACTGTAAAATTTTGAAACGGAATATTACATACGGATATGTGTAGAGGGCTTAGTGCTCGTGTTATCTGCTCTTTTTATTGTTACTGAATATTATCGGTGTTTTAGTAGTAGAGTATCTGGTCTGCCAGGACTGCGCTTTTATCTTATTACTAAGCAGTTTTGTTGGAAGAACTGTTTTGCTGGATCGTCTTCTTCATTGCGTGTTTCATTTCTGTTCTCTAACTCATAATATAGTATTTAAGTTGGTGACTCCAGTTCATCCTAAAGTCGATCCTTGGCTATTTTACTTATGGTACCTAGACCATGTCTATTGTCTGCAGAACAGCCGTAAAATCCTTAAGCTTCGATGACGGTTCAAGGCAATTCTTTTCTAATGAATGTTGTCAAAACTTTATTATATCAATTTTATCATAACAAAAGCATCCTACAGCCAATCCACGAAACTTTGTTACCTGCAGAGCCATCATTTCCACCCGCACGCTACATAATGTCCTAAATATGTTCACCTGCTATTCGCCAGTGTGTTGCGCGCCTAAGCGTTCCTCAAATTTATGTTAATGTTTTCGCGTGAATAATACACGCTTTCCCGAGTGCTCGCCGTATTTATGACGATTATCGTGTCATCGGCAGTTTTTATGGTATATCCATCGCTGGGTTTTGGGGAGCAGGAGTTTGGTACACTTTATAATGTAACTACATAATATATCGAATTGTTTATTGAGCTTCGGAATAGCTGCACAGGGAATATTCTGTATGAGAAATGTTGGACAATTACATACAATATATACGAGAAATATGGTGAACACTTCTCACAGGACTGTCCTATAAGAGGGTCATGTTTACTTGTAGTAGGCTGTATGTTTGATGATGTTTTCCAATCAGTGACTAATCAAGAAGTGTGACCGATTTGTACTGTCTAGACAGTTGTTTTTTTATTTATTTTATTTTAAAATAATGTCGCCCAGCACTTTGACTTTCTCCTGTGTCGTGAGTGCATTTCACAAACATGAAATATCACACACAAAAACACCCAGACTGAAGACAAACATCTGTGGTTCGCACAAATGTTTGCCCCGTGGGGGAATCGAACACGCAACCCTTAGCGCAGCAGTCCAATTGATTAGCCACTGCTTCAATCAGGTCTTAAAGCAGCCTAGCAGGTACTTGCTAAATTGATCCTTTGCGGTCAGAAAGGAAAGAAAGAAAAAACGATACTGGGACTGTAATAGAGTCCTTTAAAAACAATAAATAAAATATTGTGGTTCAAGTATTAGGGAGTAATAGTCCCATCTGGATAGAAAAGTTTGAAGATCGTAAAAAAGAAAAAATATATAAACCAATGGAAAAACAAGCCGACAATATAATAAAGCTTGGTCATCATCACAACACAGCCGTTATTACGTGGGAATTATATTTTAAAACCTCATAAATACTCACCGCTCCATTAGACTGATTGGTTTTGCTGTACTCATAGCAGTTCTGCGGAAACAATAACTCATAAGAAATGTATAATAAAAATATGTTTTTAAGTTTCACGCTTTCATACTATGTTCTTTTTTTCGTTGCCAAGGGCATAAAATAGGTTTTGTTTACTATTACATGCCCCAATATCACGGCTGTATCTTTTTGAAACGATGCCTCTTACTATGCATTTCTCCTTTGTCGGGAGAGCGTTTCACAATCATGAAATATCACATACACAAACGCCCAGACCCGGGACACATATCTGCGGTTGGAACAAACTTTTGTCCCGTGCCGGAATAGAACCGTCAACCCTTAGCGAAGCAATCTAATTGCTTAACCCCTGCGCCAATTAGGTCCCCATTCCCCAAATGGGCGCACTCACATTTTTTCTGTTAAACAGTAGGACCCAACATAATAGAATGATAGCCTATGTTGTCATCAACCAGGCACAAAGCCGATAATAGTTTACGAGAACCGGGAATCAAATCTAAGACGCCATGTTCTGTAGTACCGCATTGCGACCACTAGACCATCAAAGCAGAAACTATTCCCTCAAGTAAATTCTTCACTATAACAGTATAATTATTACGTCAAAACAATATCTTAAACATATGGAGCGTTGACGTAACATGTAATATGATACTAAACAAGACATACATACCTACATAATAACTCCTACCGCACCAAATCATCTAAGTAATTTACCTAACAAAGTAAATAATTACTCAAATACGTTTGCTTCAAGCAAATTAATCAAGGCGGCCGCAAATCAAACGATACAACTGTATTTGAGACACTTTCCAACGTACTAAATATACAAACTATCATCCCTCAACAAAAGGTAGGTGAACAGCCAACACAAGCGCGCTACGCCGAGCTCTGTTTTCCTCTATAAATTACTCGTCTCCTCTGTTAGCACAATGTTATTAAGACACAATTTAAAGGAATCCCAACCCTATGAGCCCAAAAATAAGGCAAGAGTACATGCATTGGCAAAGTTGTTTTCAGTGAATAAAGATGAATGGGTGAGCCCAACTGTCTCACGGTAGGTGGTCTTTGACAGACAGACGTTCCTTACTTAGTGTTCGTACATATATCATAAGCGCCATTTTTAATTTTAGACACACGACCTATGCAATGTTTTCTGTATTTCAAACGTCATTTTTGCTGACAAAAGTGGAATATTTTTGACTAAGCCGCTGGACATGCCGTCTGTTTTTGGCGTGCGTATTTTGTCAGACAGTGGATTGACATCATCGAATTTTAGGTTTCGACTCACGATTGATGTTTGATTGTTCAATCAGTTCCGTCGATCGATAGGTCTGGCTTCAAAGCGAGTAGCAGACGGAAAGACAAACAGAAACTTTTAACGGGAAATAAATAATATTACATTAACAGCGGAATATATTTATAGTCTAGTTATGGAGAAAAGTGTTACTGGGTTTTTCCATTAGGTAATTCTCAGTGGCAGCACGGAGTCTGGATTTGTGCCCGGTTGATGGCTATAGGCTCGCCCCCTTTACATTGGGACCTAAAAACATAACTGGCGAAATGTGGGTGTACTATATGTGCACCTCTGCCTACGCCTTCGGGGAATACAGGCGTGATGTTATGTTTTATGGAGAAAGGTAATTAATATGGTGTAGGGATCTACACAATATTAATTTTAATTCTCCTATTTTTGGAATCGCCACTTGAAAACAATAAATGTTATTGTAAGCGTAAAAAGTGTAGATACTGACTTTTGATAGTAACAAACCTACTGACTCTATTTGGGGATTGGTAATAGGTGTGTGTATATTTCGGGACATCTTTTTTTAGTAGATGACGTCCATCACATTGATTAAATTTAAATGTTAATCAACATGGGGAGGCCTTTGGCCAGCTGTGGGACGGCGAACAGGCTAAATAAAAATAAAAAAAATTAACATTGTTAAAAACTGTCTGGAGTTGATTAACATTGTCAAAAAGGTTGGCTTTTTAAGATACTTTTCTCTCACCCTCCTTATCTTTCACCATTTACTGAAAGTTTTCCCAAGTGTATTAAAATCTACCCAATTCAGTATTTTAAGTCCACATTAGCAATTAATAACAGTTCCAAAGACAAAAGTAAAAAATGACATTATATTCTAATGCTCGCTCATAAATTACGTCATTCGACAGTACTGCGAGGTTCCGTTCATAAAAAGTCGTGAATATATCGTTGGTTGCTATAACAAATGGCTGGGGGCCCTTCGCAGGCACTTGTCAGTTTCAAACGTACCACTGAGATGAATTGTTACAGACAGTATGGTGGCACTGTCTGTTAACTGTAGTTAGAACTCGAGTCTTCGTTAAGGAAGCGTTATATACACGTCAGTATGCAAGCTTTCGTTTACGACTTCGTATGTGTCGTGTTATCATAATGCATTGATTCTGGTATTGAAATCTTAATTATGTGGTTCTAGAGTGCAAGTTTACTTAACAACCAATTTTATTACGTTCGGATTTGTGGTTATCGTGAGAGGTAGCAAAGAAAGACAGAGGTCGTTGCATTGTTTGTCAAACAATAATAGCACTTATTTTGTATATTTGTGCACAATATAAACTCAAACACTAACCCATAAAATTTGTAATGAATACCAAAAATAACGACTCGTTAATTCTGATTACCGTTTTAACTAGACAATTGTGCTACCCACCCTGAGATACAGTTGTCAACTAAGTGGCGTGGTGTGTGGCCCATCATTAGTGGAAACTTATCTTGAAGCTTGTGTGTGTGTGAATGTGCTTGTGTGTATGTGTGTGTGTGCAAAACATACGTCACTATCGTCCTAACCCTTCCCTATCATATCTTGTAGTACATCGCATTTAATTAATGGAAGGATAATGTTGGAAAGTCCGTTATAATTATGGGTAGGATGTACACGACTTCCTGACGGGTTCCAATTAAAGCCAGTTCTTCCTTAATTGACTATTTTGTGTACCAAGCTTTTGTTCAGCGAAGTAGACAGATTTGTGAACCTTTCACCGAAGACAGTATAAGTTCCATGTAGTAGAAGGCCAGTCTTAATCTACTACATATCCAACAGCTTGTCTACCAAGAAATATCTATCCAACCTACGCTTACTCTTTGTTTGACGTATCCCCTTACCGTGAATTCTTAAAGCAGGATATTTTCTCACTATGAGGCAAAACGACGCTACGTGTAGTGCGATGTGTAGCTTTCTCGTTTCTTTTCTTCCTCAAACTCAAAAACCTCACGTTTAGCAAATGCATTTATGACCACTCTTACTCAATACCCCAAAACAATATCATCATACATAGCCCTCTTATTTATTTGTGCCAATCTCCACGCTCCTACACATAATTTCCCATAATATTTCCCTGTAAAATAATTTATTGACACGGTAAAAGTAGAATATAGACAAAAGAGAATTACGTCTAAATGCCGAACGACGTGTTTGAAATTCGTTCTCCGTCCTGAATATTGCGCATTTCCCCGCGGTACAGTTACAGAGAATAGGCGTTATATTTTGTAACCCTAATAGGCACATATCTTGCTTCGCTTCACCCTATAGGGCTCCATAAACATGTTTATGTTGTAGTCAAATTGTAATTTTCCATATTTTTTGTTGCTAATTTAAAACAAGTATAGTAATTTCACACGTATATAATAATAAATTAAAAAACTAGTGGCTTATACATACATACATGACATCACACCTGTATTTCCTAATGGGATAGGCTAAGGTAACTGTGAAGTATTTCCACATTTCACCAGTTATGTTATAGATCCCAATGTAATAGGGGGCAAGGCTATTGCCATCAACCGCGCAAAAATCCAGACTCCGTGCTGCTACTGAGTATTTCATAATGAAAAACCCAATAACATTTTTGGCTGACAAACCCGGTACCTCACGCTCAGCAGTCGCGCTTAAAGAATACTAGATCTACGAGGTAGTCAAACTAGTGGATCGTTTGATATTTGACCGGCTACAATGGTCCGGAGGAGCAGTAAGGTGTTGCTAATATACCAATTTATATGAGTAAAAATAGTAATACTCTAATTTACTGTAAGTATTAGAAAGTTAGGCCTTTGTTCAACTGCACTTCTTCCGGCTGATGATGATGATGATTAGAAAGTGCGGCTAATACTATTAATCGGGTACCTAAGTTGAAACCCTAATGTCTTATAATTTTCATAATATTCTATACATATAATCACTGTATCAATCTTCCAAATTAACCACTCGCGAATTTGCCTAAAATCAAACAACCACAAAATAACTAATCTGGTGATTTAGCTAAATGTCAACATTTCCCCCGAAACCGCAACATTCACGTAACTTCAATACACAAACGAGGCAATACGTGCATTAATGATACAACATACGATATGAAATGGATATTGTATCCATTATATTAGGTCATAGTGACAGGTATTATGGTAGCAGGTATGTTAGTTATTTGCACTCATTTCGCCTTACGGGGCACAGCCCCATAATATGCTTAACGATTTCTTATATTGAGCTGATCGATTTTATTGTCTGAATAGAACCTCGTATCATACTGATGGAGTAACCATAAGTTGAATTACTATATAATTCAACTTATATATTAAGTTTGTAACATAATGATGGATAATAAAACCATTCCAAGAGACGATAAAACACAATTTTTCGTAAGTAAAGCCTTCTTACATTGTCTCAGAATTTAAGAGACGTGCTAGATCTAAAACACAGCTTACTAGACACAAGAAACAGGGAATATTTTTAGCGCGCAAGTCGTTAATAATTAGATAAACTGACACGAAGTCAAGATTTCACGTAGGAATCCTTTGCTTAGAGATAGTTTAAGTAATCATTATATGTCTCTGAGTGTGGCGGATAGTACCATTAGGCTTAAAGGGATCACTGATTCCACTGTGTCCAAGCAAGCCTTTCCTTGGTTAAAGAAGAATAAGAACATCGTCTACATTATCCATTACTTCAAGCCTTACTCCATTGCTTCTGTCCCCATTGTCTGCATTAGTTTTGTGATTCATTTCAACTTCAATATCACTATCACCATCAGCTTCGATCAGTCCACGGCTAAGTACACGCCTTCCATTATATTTTTCATACAAACAATTGGCACGTCTGTTACAGCAAACACTACGAATTTCCTACAAGTTCTGAAGCAAACGCGGACCAATAATTCAGTATATTTAATTAAACTCCTGTCATCTACGGGAGCCATTAATGAACAATAACAGATACAACTTAATGATATATGGCCACCGTAATAGTTCTATTATTCCGCCAATTAGTAAATAAGTGATCGTAAGTGCAAACCGCATAGTGACGTCACATGTCAACGCTAATTCAGAACATTTCTCTTAAATACCAACTTTGGATTTTCATTCACAAGAATATACAGTTAGCTCTTATAAACGAAACAATAAGGTTGAAATTTAAATGGCAGAAGTTTTAGGAGATGTTAAATGGTAGTTATAGCATTATTTCGTGGTAATTTGAGTGACTATAGTAATAAAGCGGATGTTTTAGTTTGTTAATGTTAAATTTACGTGATATTCAATTTTCAGAGCCTAGTTAAGTAGAAACTTACCAACCGTGGGTTGCAAGTATTGAGCGTCCTTGAGTAATGCCAAAGTTATCCGGCGCATTCTGACGGAACCTGCGAACCTTACCTTCTTAAAAAGACCACCAGCTCTTTTCTCGCTTATAATATTAAGCTCGTCTGGACTTTAAAAGAGACCTTGACCCCTGAGTTTGTTTCGGTATTTATTCTCAGAGGTAGTCAGATAGGAAATGCCTTAAAAAAATACGTGTAAAAGTGTTTTTGTAAAACCTATTTGCAAAAATAAAATCATTTATCATTTACCTGACCTAAGAAGTTGTATTTCTCAATTTGAAATTCATTTAAATTAGCATCTATTTAACCATGACACTTATAAGTAACATAATATATAATGTATATCCGAGAAAGATTAAAATATAAAAGCTAACTACTAAAAAAGATCCAACAGTCTTCTTACAATATCACATCGCTCATAAAAACATTGAAAAAAAGCTCTTCAATCATTTAATCTTTAATCATTAAAAAAACGTTCGGCTAAGCTTATAAAGCACGATTTTATTAACTCTATGATAAGCAGCAAACAACCAACTTAAAACTGATTTTACAACAAACAGTAAATATTGAAATGACCGATGGCTACTGTGTACGGATCCATAACACCCAATAATTACCACGGCGCATCACTAATTAATTAACAAACTGCATATTAATATAATTTAATATTCATAACTATCGAAATCCCTCCGCTTCATTTCCCTGAACTACAAACTATTCCATTAAATTATTTCACAATTTAAAAGTATTAAAATAGGTGGAGTGACGGAATTTTAGTTGCGAATTCTAATTTTACGTTGTAGGTTTAACTTTATAGCCTTGCTTCGTTTTCCGATAACACCTATGGCTACCTCAACTATGAAAATGGCTATACTAGCTCCATACATAAAACCTATGAACATGAAAGCTCCCAACAAATGTTGGATGCTTAGCGGTTCAATAGTGCTAGCTCCTTCAGCGCTCATGGCATGGATCAGCTGTTCATTCATCCATTTATCAATCAGACCGTTTTCCGAAACACTACGTATTATACTATTAAGCCTTTCCAACATAGGGAACCATCGTCTAGCCAAGAGAGCCACTCCGTACTTATACATATTATTACTTTCAGGGAAGCAGTAAATCAATGGGGCCCCTTTACCCAATTTCTGGTCCTGGTAGACAGCTTGACGTCTCGAAGCAACGACAGCGAAGTTTCTGTTCAACGCTGCCCGCCTCACGCCCTCGGAGAACGTAGTCGAATTGTACTTGCGATATAAATAAAACGAACTCGCGTTATTAGTCTCAAAATAAGACCGATAAATCTCTCTACCTCCCAACGGAATTCCAGACTGTATAAGATCCGCCTCAGTACTTATCTGCTTTTCAAATCGCGGATGCATTAAGAAACTTCTGAGAAACGATTCGTATGATATCCCCATGTTTATACTGAAACAGAGCCAAACAAATACTAGGATTCGGAATGTGGGGCTTTTCGGTTCAAAGGTAGCGCCCCATCCTAGCAACATACTCAACGTCATCAGTAAAGAGTTTGTTGGCCATTTTGTTGCCTTGCTGTGTTCTCGGTAGTAGAATAAGTGGAACAATAGCCCCATGATTATGATGCTGCATAACGTAGCTACCCATGTCGACCATTGGAATATGATGACTAAGTTGGCCCAAGTAGCCGCTTGACCTGCTTTTGGTACGCAGATCGTCATCTCATCTTGTAAGTAGTTGACAGTTGGATGAAACCATTTTCGTAGTATTCTTGTTACTTCGACATTGCCTATCACTAGGTCGGCAGAGTCATTCATCAATATCTTATAAGCGCCCGTTGCAGTACCATCGGGGTAAACCACGCCCCAGTTTTCTAAGATCTCTGAAGTTCTAACCGTTAACGACATATTTGTAAATTGGCTTATGATTCTAACGAGATTTATTTCGCCTCCATTTATAAACGCGTGACCATCGTCATATGAAGAATTATTTAATCTTCTCACTGGAGGCATTACGTATGGCTCAGCGACGACGGCATAAGCTACTAACGGACAGCCTTTCAAGTCTGATGGAAACATTTCATGCTGTTTTTCGAATTCATATATTGTGTTATTCGTACATTGATCCAAGACGAAAACGGAATCACATGTACCTCCACAATTTGTAAGGCTGTACGGCCTCCATGTGTAAGAAATAACCACATCATTGTATTCATCATAAATAAACACAATTGTTTTGAACAATTTATAATTTCGAAGTTTATTTATAAACTCTACGGCAGTCTCTTCGCCGGTCTCGTTATATTTCAACTGATAAAACACTATAGCTTTAGCCAGTGGATTCCAAGTGGGCAATTTGTTCAATTGTAGTATATTCCTCTCTAGTTCAGATTTTTCTTCCAAAATCAACATATAATTTTTCGCTTTCTCAGGAAAATGCGAAGCATTTGCATGCGGGTAAAAAGAATCTTTTACCATAATAGAATATTTGATACCACTGTGTATGGTTTGCAATAGTAGCCCCTGTGTCGTAGAGGTATAAGAGTTGATGTTGATTATCACGATGCTGCCACTTAAAGCTTTTTTCTCAACGAAATATTTAGCGGAGAGTTTTAAAACGCATTCAGCTGTTTTTGCTATTTGTCCAGAATTTCCAGTTGTCATTAGTAGTGGATTTTCACTCATGCTTGAAGTGAAATGTATGAAAAATAAAATTGTTGGAAGAGCTGCGAGCATCTTGGTCCGCTAATGTTCACGAAGGCTGCGCAAATGATACAAATGGCAAACTGATTCATTGTGAGGGAAAAACGTTGAACTTTAAAGTTCAGGGGTATTAAACTGTGAACGTTTTCCGCTTAGAATTGTTTTACTTAACATTTTGAGCAAACATTATGTGGTTATATAAAGGTGCTTATTCACGTTAACCAACAAAACAATACAACGTCGAGCAGTTTTTGTGTTTCTTTTTAATTGAATACATCTTTAGAACGCTAATGAAGCATAAAAACAAAACATAACATCACGTCTGTATTCCCCAAAGGGGTAGGCAGAGGTGCACATATAGTACACCCTCATTGCGCCAGTTATGTTTATCGGTTCCAATGTAATAGGGGGCAAGCGAATTGCCATCATCCGGGCACAAAACCAGACTCCGTGCTGCTACTGAGAAATACCTAATGGAAAAACCCAGCAACATTTTGCCCGACCCGGGATTCGAACCCAGAACCTCGTGCTCAGCAATCGCGCAGCAACCACTAGACCCACAAGGCAGTCGAGTCAGCTAATGAAGCCGCAATATTGAAACCCAGTAATTTTCTAAACATTGCTCATTTTATAACATTATGATCAAAGTAAAGCATCTTGTTATGTACGATATTAATTAATGAGATCCTGTAAGTAACATGATCACTTTAGCGTAGGTACTGAAGTTATCTCTCTTCTGAAGTTGAGTATTTATAGCTTTCCACGTGGCGAATCTTTGGCAGCCTGTTTTTTACAACAATCCAACGCTTTATTAAAAACTTTTCCAGTTGAAATTCTTTATCAAATGTCACAGTCGTCATTAAAAATTTCTGCGAAACATCATACATAAAGTCACGCCTATTTTCCAGAGTGGGAGGCAGAGACCACTGATTTCTATTTGCTACGATCCTGACATACTTCTTTCGCCTCATTATTAATATCATATTATATCTTCACACCTGAAATAACTGCAAGAATAGTGAGAATTATACTACGATCTTAAACACAATACAATATACTTACTTTTTACCAAAGACATCTGTAATAAGACATGAGAGCTATGGAAGTAACATCTTAATAGAGTATGAGCATAAAAAAATAACCTCGCCCTACACTAGGAATTTCTCCTGTATCGTGAGTGCTTTTCACAAACACGAAATATCACATACACAAACACCCAGATTCGGGACAAACAGCTGCAGATCGTACAAATGTTTGTCCCGAACCCGAATCCGTAACGGATCCGCCCAATCGTCTGCCAATGGGCCAATCAGGTCGTCATTTTGAATTATTCATGTCAAAATAACTTAATGTTAAAGATCATTCTATAAATAAATAGGTTTTATGCCTCCATTAATATATTACATTTTACTTCCCCCATTGAGATCTAAGTACTCTTCCCTTATTATGAGTGGGCCCTTAAATGGTAAGAGACTCACCACAATATGGGCCTTAATGATGAACGGCAAAATTTAAATGTAGTTGAGGGAAACAAATCTGCTTCTACTCGGAATACATATCATTTAATACATACATACATAAAGTCACGCCTGTTTCCCTGAGGGGTAGGCAGATACCACGGATTTCCATTTAAATGAAGCAAAACCATAATTATTATCAATGAAATTAGTGTTTCGCATCAATGATTACTTTCACCATATTTCAGATTACATTTTTAGCTGATAGGTAATTATAATATGCATGTTTGGCTCGTTAATCACTGCGGTAATTAAAAATATGGTTAGCATCAAATTTGCGAGGCTGCCCGCAATGCATTAAAATTACATTTCATCCTAAATTGGCGTCATTTTGTTGGACATTTTTCGTTTAAATACATATTTATGATTGATACTGATAGGATTTTGATGGTGCTGAATAGATACTTCTGTGAGGCTTTGCTTTGTTTTAAGTAATTTACAGGTTTATTTTCTGAGCAGGTCTTTTATAAACTTGGAAATAAAATAATCCCACTCAACGAAATGATAATATTGGGAAAAAACTTCTACTTCTTTCTTTTTACAAGCTTTTATTTAACTTTTATTTATGTCAGTTTGTTTAGACCAAATATTGCAATCTAAATTAGAAGCACTATTTGACATCCGATTGAAATGAATTTTTTCATACTTAAATAGGTTTGATGACAATGCAATGTTATGGTACTTTTGATTTAAAAGCTTGTTAAAAATACATTTTTAAAATTTTACCTTATTTTGTTATTCATGTAGAAATGAATATTGTAATTCATGATTTGTAACAATAACCTGTATTATTACTACCTCCGAGTTAATTAGTAATACGCGCTGAGTGACAGTTGCTTTACCTATATGCTTGATTTCGGAGATTTTTTAACGACTGTATATATTTTTGCCATTATAAGTAACTAATTTGCTGGTTGGGGCCTTCTGTTGGGACTCTACAAAACTTCATTCTTTCGAAAGCAGCAGTCGAAACCGTCTTAGAATCTTACACCTCTACAAAGTCTAATGATATAAAAAGCTCGCAGAAATTTTTGTTCTAGTTTAACAATATAATTACTAGAGTACGTCCAGGTGGCGACGTTTTGGTCGAAAGGTGTTTAGATTTTTAACACGAAAAGAAGAAGAAGAGCTGATTCAAAACACTCTTCCAAAACTATTCAAATGGAAAGAGACAACTCAAGTACTATTATTATTTTTAGAATTCAAGAATATGCGTAAATTGATACTAATTCATTTTTGGAATTTCAAAATAAACGCTACAGAATCGTGACAGGACTGCTGCAGCGAGAAGCGCATAGCTGTCTGCCAGGTCTGAGTGCTGTTTGATATATTTATGTTGGAAACACCCCAATACGAGATACTTACGTCGGAAGAAATGTTTAAAAAGTAACATATCTTACCTACCTAATTATATGATAACTAGCTCTTAGTAATTAATACTAAGTCATTGACTATGTAGTAGAAAAGTTATTTCTGTTAATGTTTTTAATTTTTTATTGTCTCTTTATTCTAATTTTATCGTTTCCGATTTTGCGCAAATGTTTAGTTTTTGTGTGGAAACTGTTTAGGATTATGTTTCGTTTACTCTGTATGTATTATATTAGCTATATTGTATCTGTTTGTTTCCCAAATAAAATAAAATAAAAATAAGGTAATGATTTATTTTTTGGATAATATATAAAAAAGTCCGAGCGTAGCTTTTTTCCTAATAATGCAAAGGCATATAAGATTATCGCAAACAAATTTATCATGATAATAATTATAGTGTAGAAATATGATAGACGTAGTTGTTAAACCCAAAATAGAAAAAAACAAGACAACGTGAAGCACTACGAATAAGTAATAAGTCTTATTAGTAGGCGAAACATTATATATAAAAACATTTTAATAGAGAGACAGACAACGTCAAAAATACGTTACCAAAAACGGTTGCTAACTTCTGTCGATCGTCAAGTTCGAATTATAACGAAGGTTGCAATAATGTGTGACATTAAACAAAATAGGTCCGTCGTACAATTTTTATATCTTCAAACCATTTCACGAGCACGCGAAGCTTTCACGAAAATATCAAGGGTTCAGACCAATTTCCATATTTATTTTAATGCTGATGATTGCTTTAACGTGTCTCTACTAACAAAAATACGAAATCTTCTGTTTGTTTGAGGTACTAGTCGGATTAAAAAAATGGAATTCGGTACTCCATTACAAAAAATAAAACATGCTACTTATGACCTTTAGGAGTGGAAAAAGAAACAGGAAAAACGAAATGATAACGTAGGCGCTATGATGGTCCAATACCCATGCCAAATGCTCTATTGTATGTAATCAGATTGTATGAACTAAACAGCGGCGGGTGGAACCGCGGGGCACAGCTAGTCGGTTTATAAAGATGAGAGTTCAAGGGCGATGTATTGTGAATATATGTAGGGATTAAAGTAATCGATAGCTTTCATTTCTCGGAAGAACGTTACCATGGATACAGTGTCAAGGCTGACGGTTTGCGTTTACTGTTATGTTTAACAACCGACTTTGTTATTGTATTATACCATTCATTCATATTTAAGGGGAATAATCATAAATCATCATAATACTGGCCAATACTACATGTGTTGGCTGATAACGAGTGTCATAGTGAATGAATAATTGAGGTAATTTCATCAGAAAATTTTACGTTACCTTGAGTTCATCTGTTCATTCCTGCCTATTTTTTTAAACATAGACCATTTTTTATAGTAGTATCCACGTGAAAGTTAGCAATTCAAAATGATGACCATACGATTAGACTGTCCAAATGAGGAATGGGCAACAAATATTACGTTAGGTTACTCATTATAATTATCATCCATAGTCTTAAATATCACACTGCTAGGCTTAGGCCTCCCTTAAACGATGCTATCCGCCGTGGTCCTGTGCCAATATTATCTAGGTGTGCTCCACAATCTTCGTAATATGGTCGATCCATCTCGTTAGTTTACTGCGTGGTCTATCAATGATGTCATCAATGTACAGCAGTGTTTGTTGTTAGAAATGAATTATGACAATTAAAGTAAATTAGTACTTGGGGACATGAGTTCTTAACCTGGTTTACGAAATCTGATTAAAACCATAATTCAGAATCGCATTAAATTTCATCATCATCATCATGAGACAATCTCCAACTGCTGGACATAGGCATCTTCTATGACACATTTAATTTAATTACTCAAAAATCTCATAAACAGTAGAGAGCTCTTTTTAAGTCGGTTATAAAGGTCGACGACGAGATCGTTGCAGTAGCTGAGCGATTTGACTGATGCGCTAAGGGCTGCGGGATCAATCCCCGCACGGGACCAAAATTTTGTGCAAACCGCAGATGTTTGTCGCGAGTCTGGTTGTTGCTGTATGTTATATTTCATGTTTGTGAAATGTACCCACGACACCGGAGAAATTGCTAGTGTGGGGCGACGGGATGAATAAAACAACAGCGCATGTAATTTACATAATATATTATTATTTTTAAAAACTGTCGCTTTTACATTGAAACTAAAATTGGTCCGACCGGAATCGTGTAACATCTGTTAAACATGGCGTAACGAACAAAATTACACATTCAATTTTCTATAGACATACATATGAAGTATTAGAAACGCAATAATGTCGTTACCTTTATTTGAATTTACAACATGAATTATCGCCTATTTTTTTTAATATTTCTTTTTGAACAGATTGACTTTTATGAACACCCACATGTTGTTATTGGCATAAGTCTCAAGCAGTCCATTAAATCCTACACTGTAAATAGGAATTTTCTGACAGAAAATCTCGACTATAAACAAGTAATTGATCCCAAGACTTAAGTTAGTCGAGATAACAATCAAGAACTTTATCATTTCTTTGGTAAAACATAACAGATTATAATATCTGTTGCTCTTTAGTATATATATTTATGTATATACCTTTTCTTTGAAGAAAGAGATTTTGGACTAATCAAATTCAGTAACAACATACTTGATTTTATTGCCCTTCCTTAACTCATACTATGTCCATAGAAGATTCTACAATCAATTACAATATAATTACAACATGGTATAAATGATTAACCCACTAAACATTACGACTAAAATTGACAGAGAAACAAATTGTTTTTACTAACATTTTGTGCCGTAAAACGAGTGTGATATACACCGTAGGTACAGTACCGCTTATGTTTACAGTATTATATTGAATAACTATTTACAATAAATGCTGTGTTCACGCGAATAGAATAACAGGGAACGAACTGACGGTAAAATAATGGAAAGTACTAAAATGGTTCAGTCGCCAAAATTCAACGACTCTAAATATCTGATACAAAAGAAAGCATCACAATTAGATTATCTATCTTTGTTGATATGGTTATTCTAATTTAAATCTATTAATCAATCAATGGTAATGATTTACATACAGGTGCTGTGATCGCCATTGTCAGTTCCTCACTATTATTCTATACACGCAAACAATACATTAAATGCAACTTCCAATACCTAAAACCTGTGCTTTATAACAATCTATATAAATATGTTATTTCTTCGTCTTATTTTAAAGCTAATTCAAGTTTTTTTATTAATCGGAAAGAGGAAATCGGGACGGTGGATGTACAAATACACACTAGATGTAAAAATATAAGCAGCTTTTTTATAAATTATGGTTCGAGAGGAAATTGCATGCATTATTTTAGGAGAATAGCCATAAATTGCCTCGCGCTATAAAATACATGTTAGAGAAGGGAGCCTAAAATTACTGAGGAGCCATTGCCAATCAAGTAGACTATTGAATATCTGCTATTCACAGTTGTATTCTCTCTACTTCCACTGCTCATTGATAGCCATCACAGTAAAATAATATTAGCTTATAATGGATTTTAAATACTACATGAAATAGCGGGCCAATATTGGGTCCTTGCGGCACACCAATGTATATTTTTCTTGCACACACTAAATTGGTACTTTTCGCACAGAATTTTTGTAAGTTTTTATTTAATTAATTTAGTTGATAATATACATGGGGTAAAAATGAGCACATTAGGTTTTCGACCATCTTAACCCAGTACCGTTCCGTATCAAACGCTGCGTATAAGTTTCCTTTCCTTTCACACCGATTAGCATACTCTACGGAATATCTTCTGATATCATTCCATGTTGAAGTTATAATTTATGTATATTTTATTGACATACATTTTACAGGAATTAATTTGAGATTAAATTGACTGAATATTTATTATTTAACTCTCTCACTATAAGTCAACTAGGCCTGCGTTTCAAACAATTATTTTTGTTGAGCAAATTAATTGTTATGGGGAGGGAATACAGGGATAATACTACAAACAAAACCATTTGTATCTACTGTTGGATATAAACTTGTTATGTAAGATCCAATTACTTCAGATAACCAACAATTGCGTCGATCGAGCAATGAAAGAGTCCCAGTAGAAATACAGAATGCTATAAGGAGGATATGTTAAAACTCAGAACATCTATATTCCATACCAAATCTACAAGCTCATACTTGTTACGCGTCCTACAATAATATACCTGTTTTCATATCTAACTCCAAGCGAATTTAGATCTTATACTCTGCTGATTATGATTCCATTTTCTATACTACGCGCCTCACCCCGCCGATTTAAAATATTGTATAACACCTAATATATATAGGAAAGATTATTGAGAATCGTAAAAGTACTGTAGTCTTCAATTGAACGATATGCTTCAATTTCGTGATGGCAGCTCCAAATATAGCATTTTCATCTTATGTCTTATATAGTCGTAGAACATTAACCAGTTTTGATCGTATATCAAAATTCGACAATTCTGCAAACTCATTGCAATTGCAGCGAAAACATGTTTGTTTTAAGTTTAATATTCAATAAAATATATTATTATGTTTACAAAAAAAGTCAAAATCTGTCAAAACTTGTCGAATTTTGACATAACATCAAGTGAACGTCTACAACCAATATACAATAGTCTTAATTTATTTAAACTATTAAAGGCAATGTAGATAGAAAAGTTAAGTCGCAAATACATGAGTTATAGCAATGTACAGGTCAGAAAAGCTAAGGTTTAACAATAACACATCAGTAACAGAAACAAATTAAATTAACTATACAATAGTAAAATGCAATTCCATATTCTCTAGGTTTTCACTATCAGGGCCTTTTGCATACTAGACTGCAGCATAGTTTCTTTAATCATCAAATTAATGAATTGTGTGTAGTAGAAGACACTAATAGGTTAGATGATGATTTTTAAAGTATTCACCGTCTAATGATTTTAAGATACAACGGATAATCTTCACCATGCTACAAATCTAGTATGAACAAGTCTCAACAATCACATCCGTACACACAAGTGACCCATCTATAAACATTATTAATTAATATTTACAAAATACTAAAAACACTTGCGTATCAGTCATTATATCTTATCATCTTAAAGCATTAACGCCCAATGTTCCGGCGAGGTTCGATTCGAAGCGTCTAACAACCACTCACTATGTTTCTGATATGTCCGACACACACAAAACTATAGTTGTCTCTTTCGTGGGTTTAAACGTACCACTCCTTGATGCCGTCTCGTTTAACGGGCTGCGTTGGTATGGGTGCGAGGGGGGCAGAAGGCGCTGTGCCATTTCTGTTGAGAGGGAGAGGTTGCAGGTTCCGAACCGCACCTCCCGTTGGAGCACTTGATGCTCCACTTTGGTAGCTTGAGTGAGCCTAGAAAAATACAATAATTTCAACTATTATGTAATAGTCCATAGATCACATATTGGTAAACCAAAGAATCAAAAATTCAGCAGCCGTGGTTTTAAAATACTACTAGAATTTCAGTTCAGATGTGCTGTCAGCTCTACAGCTAACAGCAGCTAAAACTAAATTTGATACACTTATTTTATCTGTTTGTTATTATAGTACCTTTCAACTATTTTGGATATTATTTTTAGAGATAAACATGAACAAGTTAAAAGGAGATCACTATTACCTGGTTGCCCAAAAGAGCTGCGCTGGCTCCTTGCTGATAGTTCTTGTCTTCTGTGACCTTATACGAGGGGTCGAACTTGAACACAATGTACTTGAGCACTATGATCACTATCAATATTATGGCTATCAGCACCGACGCCACTATGCCTGGAAATAAAAATTAGTTATTTCGAAATTATTTGTCTTAGATTTCAATTTTTGAGATAAGATTTAGACTGGACCACATCCTCATAATATGTTACCTATTTTTTTTTATCATCATCACGACCGTTATTGTCTATCAGATTCATCAAATTAGTTGAGCACATTTAGAGTTACAAACTCTAAGAAAATCCATCATACATAGAACTTACCAACAATAGTTGCAAAGAATTCCGACTCTGGTGGCACAACCCGGTTATCCGTCGTTTTTGGGTGATACCATTTTGGCGTGACGTCATAGCCATTGTATTCAGGATGAACTCTGCCTGGTATTCTGTCCTGCTCACTCTCAGTTTCGTATGTTGGAGTCCGCGATTCTATCTCGTTCTCGCGCCGGTCTTCGTATTCTGGTATGTGGTTGGTGTCTTCTTCTGTCGTATGTGTTGGCTCGTCAGGTATGTGTCTTCCAGTTAATGTTGGTGTGAAGTGGTAACTCGTCTTTGTATGGGAGTGATCTATGAAGATAGCACAATATGGATTAATATTTAGATGACGTATTAATAGATTCCATAAAAAAGTGTAGATAAAACTAAATAAAAAAACCAAGAGTACATATGCTAATCATATTTTGCTCCGTAGTATCATTGTAAAAGTCATAAAAACTGTTGGCTATGTAAATATTTTAATGAAACCAAATATCGATTAAATTGTATTTTTACCATCAGTAGGAGTAGTTCTCCTCTCAGGAGTGGTTGCAGTATCGATGGTACCAGCGTGCATATTATCATGGTCTGGCAACGTGGGGTGGCCGTCAGTGCTACTCTTAGTAGTTTCACCGGGACCAGTAGATCCGTCTGTAGAGCCTTCCAGGGATTTATCCACGTGTTCAGTGGACACTATGATCACGGTTGGTGATGTCATGCTGTGGGTACTGGTTCCACCAGACCTGAAATTTGCACAATTTTTCTTTTTTATATAATTTTGAATCAATCTAGTATCAGAAAATTTAATAGGTTTACTTCTTAAGATTTTCGTAGCCTCGTCTATAATATGATAAACTCACGTGGTTATAGGATGTTCAGGTTCTGTGATTTCGTCAACGCTAGATCCAGACCCCTCTATACAGTCCTCGTCATCACATGGCTTCATCAGCTTACCACTTGTGTCACCCTGAAAAAACAAATACCTCAAATTAAATTGCCATATTTTTTATCCTTTCTGATATATATAAATCAATACAATACATGTTCTGATAATCCTGCACGGTATGGAAATTATCATTTGGATTTAAATAACAAAAATAGATAGGGTTCAAAGCATGAATAAGCTTATTTTGTGTGTTTGTAACATTTTGATGATTATTATCTACGTAGTCACTCTTTACCTTATGCAACCTAGGTGGAGGCCGCCTGGTAGACGGCACATACACAGGAGTAATGAGATCGTCTCCAGAACCCGCATCTGGGAGAACGCAGGCATCTTCATCATCATCCCTACACCCTGAACCAGCACCGGAGTACACCAGCTCGTCTAGCACTCCTGGCCCCCCATACCCTGATGGTGGAGTCTGGAAAGAAATAACGATTATTACTTTTTAATTCAAACAGTGGCTGCTTTGAGTCAACTCTCATGTGCCGTGCAAATACGGCAATCAATTCAGGCTGAGCTTCCGAATATCGAAATTAACTCTTGAGTCTTGGTTTTACGTTAGAAAGTGTTACTATACTACTGTAGCCCACCCTTCTGGAAGATAGGCGTGACTGTAATGATAAAAGTTTTTACATTCACCTGTTGCATCCTATTAATATCCCTGTCCAGTGGAGTGTGAGCTCTCCTGGCGTCTCCCCGGACTGACACCGAGGGGTCACCGCCGGCGGCCAGGTCGAGGACCCTGACGTTGTCCACCACCATCCCCGCGATGACTCCACTGAAGGTGCGCGCGCCGCCAGACCCGCCTCCCACCGTGATTGTCGACATGCCGTTGAAAATTGTAGATTGCTGACCACCTAAAAGGTAGGAAGTTTGAATAAAGATTAAAATTAATATCGTGTTACCATTACACTATACCTGCTTGCCATCCAATTATCACAGTAAAAGAAACGAAAATAAAAATTCTCCATTCAGATAACACTCAGAAGATTTAACTTTTCTATCACTACCAGCTACCTGCTGCCCTCTGTATTAATTAACTACATACTCATTTACTTGCATACAATATAAAGTATTTTTTTCTGTTAATGAGTTCATTATTTTGTCTTTGTTTCACTTACCCTGAGGATGTCTTATAATGACGGCGTAGTTGTCAAGCTGTAGTGAGGCTCTGCTGCCGTTCCTTGTAAACCTCGCCACGTGGTACGCTCCGTCATCGACCCTGGCTGTCTCGTCTCCTAAGGGATGGTCACCGCCACCCACGTTGTACACCATGAAGAGATTTCCACGTATCTATAGAATTTCATATAATTTGGACTTAAATATTTAAAGAAGTCGAGGAATACCGTATATATAACCGTATAACAGAGCTTGCTCAGACAACAGCGATATCGACATATTTTTCAACACAATGTCGCAATTTAAAGATAAGATCCTGAATTTAAATATTACTTTGTGATCGGCTACCTTACTCTAATTTTAGATTTATATGGATCAATTTTATTTTTAATTATTTTAATTTTGATTTAACTTTACTAATTTTAAGTTATTCATGTCAATTCTAATTATATTATAATTACTTATTTTTTTATTATTTCTATGTAACTGTATGAAGCTAACTTCATTTTGTTATTGTTATTTAATATCTGCTTTGTAGCATGTTTATATGTATGTTGTATACTGTAAATGGTGTGCATACCTGTAAGTGACGTATTTACACTGTAGATAAATTATGAAAATAATGTCACAAACCGTAATTGTAAATATGTCGTTGGTTTGCCTTATCAATAAATAAATAAATAAATAAGTAAGTATATAATGTTAAAGTTTAAAGACAACCGAATAACCAGGGTAAAGTTTATATTCCTAAATCTGCAAGAGGTTTTGTTAAGGTTTTTCCTCTATGCCATGCCATATTATCTGCATCTGAGTTAAATATTAAAATGACTTACAGAGATTTGCTTGCTCCTTCGTCAGTTTATACTTACTATCTCCATTTGCATATAGTCCTGCGTATTCGAAGACTCGATTCTAAGTAGAACAGCGTCAGCTTTGCTGGTTACAAATCCTAGTGCAACCTTGTCGGTTTCAGTGTCAGCTACCGAGTCAGTGGGAAACGTGTATGTGATAATACCTCGGCCAGGGCCAAACTCGTATGCTATCGATTCTAGAAAAAAATGGAATAAATATGTAGAAAAAGTTTTTTGTTGAATTCATAAAATGTATTATTTTATCACAAACCATCATAACACGTAGGACCAGTGAATGACGTTAAGTCACAATCACACACGTAAGTATTCCATTGCTGCACGCATACGCCTTTGTTCGCGCATGCGTTATGCGTACATTTTGTTGGACCTGCAGATAAAGTTTGTTAATTAATAAAAAAAAAAATGAATTCTTGGACAATTAAACAACAAAAAAGCAACGTTTTGCTGTAGAGTTAATATAATAATATTATTATAATAGCCTAGAACTATATTCTCCGGTGACAAAAAAGTTAAATTACTTTTGTTAACTTACAAATTTTCATAGCAAGTATCTCACCTTCACATCCAGAACCTAACGAAGAACTTGGAACTACAGCATCTTCCATCAAGGATGGGGACTCTCCTGGGAGGTCCAAGCTAGACATACATCCTTCAAACCCTTGCCTAGAGAGAACCCCTACTGGTAATGCTGAATACATATCTTTTGGTACTCCGCCCACGTATAATACACTGTCTAGCTCCAACATCAAGTTTGAACCTAAAAATAATTATAAAATAGAAAATTGCCAAAAAAGAAGAAGTTATTATGTTTTGTTAATAAGAAACTTGGATGTGTTTGAAAGATTTATTTTCCACAAGACAAAAATAAATAATGAATTTTAATATTATACGTTATCTTTGCTTACTCGTCGTATGCATCTCCATATCATCATCAACTTGCAGCGTATGAATCTTCGGCGTTGGTCGTCTCACAGACACTGTATGCCAACGATTGTCGTTCAAGAAATTCTTCAGTTTATCTTTCATGGTCACCACTCCATCTCCCAAGTTGAACACACAGTGAATATGGCCATTTACCAACTCTACCGCAATAAAATCCTGTTTCTTGCCTCCATTATAAAAGAGTAATCCATCCATCTCAGTGGTGCGGAAGTAAAAGTCCAAATAAGTATTCGCATACGCCTTTAGAAGCGGCAATCCCACGTACGTATGCTTTGATTTAAAAGTAACAGATTTATAAACATTTAGCGAATCTGGTTTGACGAACTTTCCAGTGAAAATCAAATTGGAAGTATCATAAATATTGTTGTTCTCATCAGTACTTCCAACTCCGAGTGTCTTGGCCATGTCGATGTATCTAATTCCGTTGAAGACGAACTTTTGTAGATAGCCAACAAAGTTAGGTAAAGTCGATGTCATTTGGATTTCTTCTTCGGGGTGGAACAGTCCTCCTAAATGTAACGTTGATATTTCTAACGTTGATGCTTTACCTAGAATCGTCTCAGCTGCAAAACCAACCTATGTTTTAGTATTATACTTAATATCAATGGCATCACACCTAACCACAACATTGACTGTAAACGAAAAATAAATTAGCAAATTAAACTTTCATAGAATCATTATTAGCAGCCATTATCTGAAGTTATTTACAATTAAGATCTGCAGTTTGTACGTGATAGACAAGCTTAGATAGATGTTGATGCTGATGGTTAAATAGTCAATCAATATCTAGAAGACAATGCATAGCGACATCCTTGAACTATCTCTTTGATAAATAGATCAATCATCTAGAGGCAAATAAACTGGCAGAAGTTATCAGCATTCCTGTCACACTACTTTTTAAATTTACTCAATTGGCACATATCTGAATGATATTTATTTCACTACTTTAATATTTGTTGCTCTGAGCGTTACAAAATACCGTTAATAATAATATTGATTAATCTAGTTACTATTTGTTAGCATCTTGTAACGATACGAGCCTAACAGTCAATTTAAGACACACAGTTTTTTCTCTTACACATATAAATAAAAGCTGCTCAAATATGTGTCAAATTAATTATTGACTCAAAAATAATAAGTTCGAATTATGTTCATCAACAAAGAGTTTCAAACGTAGTCTTAAATTCCCATTGAAATCTGAGCAGCATTTATCAGCTCTAAAACTACTTTAGCACATAAAGGACACTACTAGAAGAAACTAATATAAATGAAGTAAGAAACAATAGCGACAAACAGAAAGGTGATACACAGTGCCAGCTATCAAACAACGGAAAATAAGCCGCTAAACTACAATCTAATAGGACGTCTAACAGATATGCACTTCTCCGAAGAACAAGAAAAGTGCCAAATTTGAATTTGCTTGGCATTGAACAAGTTAATTCAAATTTTCTCTTAAGTTCTATATTTGGTTTGACCGCGTTATGATTTTAATTATTAAGCTTATTTATTTTTACTTGTATTAGTATATAAGTATAAAGTATCAGCTCTGTATTGTTCATAAGGGTTTGTAAAATGAATTAATAGGCAAAGGCCCTTTGTGTTTTAAGCTTAATATTTTTCAGTGCTTCATTAAATCAAATGCAAAATCATTAATTTCAATTTATTTTATGTAAATTTGTGTTTCGTACGTATAATTTATAATTTCGTGAAAAGCTGTCGTTAGTGCTTATTTCTTGGTTTAGTCAAGATTTGCTGTAAAAGAACAAAATACTCTTTTTGTTTCTATATTAATTTTGTTTTAATAAACCGTTTTATATGCGACATTTCGTCAATTACATATTAAACGAATAACAACAATTGTGGTGAGTGAAGATGCAGTATTTGTATGTATGTGTGTATTGTTTCAACAAACTTTTTGCTTTCATATCTTCACAAATTTCACCAACGCAGCCAAACCAAAACCAACCTTATCGTCTTCTACCTAGGGGTCAAAATAAAAGTTGTGCGGGAGGTGCCCCGTGCATACGTACATAACATACCGCGCACGGGTTGCGCTCCGTCCACTTGGAGCTTGAGATTGGAGGCGCGGCGGGAGAACCTAACCGTGTGCCAAGTGTCATCTGCCACGTTAGTGCCAGCTAGGAGATTCTGGGGAGTGACCGAAAACTACTATTATTACCTTGGCTTATAGATTGTATTTTGGTATGTTAAAATATTGTTGAATTAGTTACTGTATGTCATATTATTACTTCTAGGTGTTCCTAACACAGGTGTTGTAACCTATTTCTTTCACTGTCAAAAAATGGCTTTAGCCAAAACGTCTTTAGTTTATCGCCTAGCACTCTGTTCATCTCCCATTTCATAATATACACAAACTATTCGAAACACCTTTCCTTTTCTTCATAATAATATTAGTGTTTTTAAACATGCCTGTATCTAAATATTATACTTTTTATATACCCACTTTTTCTCTATCTCCAAGTCTCACGCTGGCTCTAACTCTCCCAGCGGCCACAGCCAGCTCGATCCTATCAGCCGAATGTTCCGAAGCCGTCCTTAGCAACAGACCAGCTCTGGTTGTCCGAAACCTAAGTAGCAACTCTTCAGTCTGTGTAATGTGCTCAGATCCTAACGCCGCCGTGAGATGCTGACTGCCGTTTAGGTATATTGTTGGTGACTCTGGAAGGATAAATAATTAGAAATTTATTTAAAATACGTAAAACTGATTGATATATTTTTACATCAAAATCCGTTGCTATTTTAGAAGAAGATCTTCAGTCAAAATCTTTAGAATAGGAATGTTATTGGCACCTTTGCTGCTTTTTTTCTTACTTTTATAACATTTCTGACTGCAGAACGAGAAACCCAACTATTCATCCACCAACTAACGTTAACAACCAAAGCCATGTGTTTAATTGTTTCATCACTCACCTCTCCCACACGTAGGGCCACCATAGTTGGTCATGGAACAGTCACAAAGAGGTCGGTTCCAGCCCTCAGAGCAAGACCCTCCATGCTGGCAGGGAGAGCTGACGCACTGCTTCATCAGCACGTGACACGCTGGGCGGACTGATGCTGTGAAAGGATATTCATAACAATGTTACTAAAAGAATGACGGATTACATAATGATGTACTAATTTGTATTTTTATGATGTAAAGAAATGAGAGCTTAAAGACAAAAAGAGCAATGAACAAAACAGCACAATACTAATTAAATTTTTAATTAGTTCTGAGGTTAAGTAACGAATAATACTCGGCGCTGTGGTGTTCTAAGGGGGAGGCCTTTGTTCAATAGTGGACGTCTTCCGGCTGATGATGATGATGACTCAGCACTAGCCAATGTAAATGGTATCAAAGTTTTTTATGACATACCAGAGTCTTGCTGACGAGCAAACGCGGTCAAGTCCTGAGGCTTTCCGTTCAGCACTAAATCTCGGATGCAGCCCACGAACCCTTGCCTCAAAGCTGCTGTCCACAAGGCCGGTGGCGTTCTTGATGCGGAGTACTCCGAACCCAGGCCTCCAACGAAAAGAGGGCCGTCTAGCTCCAACTGATTAGATTCTCCTGAAATGTGTGATGGTTTGGATTAGAAATATGTTACAGTGATTCTTAATTTTATTTAACATTTTTCTAATTCATTTCATTTCTTTTTTCTTGAAATCAGTGATGCTAGTCTTCAAATGCTATTTGTTTACCAACAAGGCTCACCAACGCACCGTATTAATATGCGACTTTAAATTCTAATGTGACTTTTTAAAAGTGTTTGCAGTTTCTCAGTATTTTAGAACAGCACTGATTTACTTAACCGTACCCAATAAATAACAATGACCTCATCAACATTTACGTATAATGACACATATACCTTTAGAGTCGAAGGTATGAGTGATTGAGAGAGGGAACCTTTCTCTGAATATATGTTAGATAATATGCTGTCTAATCAAATTTAGGAAAGTTATTACACATATAAAGGTCGCTCATTAATGGCAGAATTCCAGGCAATGCATACTATACTGGTAGAATAAAAAGGGTGGTTGAATTTCACCGAAAGCCAATTACCATTTAGTATATGGATTCTTCGAATTCGAGTCAAATGTCAATATTATCTAAAGAAATTTGCATATAAATTCAATTTATACACCTATAGGTAATTATTATACATATATCAGTCAACACTAGACTTATGAGCTTTAATTATTTCCAAATTGCGAGATCTAATTGATTATAATTTAACGTATATCTTAATAGTTATTACACACATCAATTAAGTGTACTTGCGACGATGTAATTACGAACACGACCTTATTAAGATACATACATAACATCACGCCTGTATTCCCCGAAGGGGTAGGCAGAGGTACACATACAGTACACCCACATTTCGCCAGTTATGTTTTTAGGTCCCAATGTAATAGGGGGCGAGCCTATTGCCACCAACCGGGCACAAATCCAGACTACGTGCTGCTACTGAGAATTACCTAATGGAAAAACCCAGTACCACTTTGCCCGACCCGGGATTCGAACCCAGGACCTCGTGTTCAGCAGTCGCGCTTAGCAACCACTAGACCAACGAGGCAGTCTTATTGAGATATATTATGATAAATGGTTACTAAATATTGGTCAATCAAACTATTAAAGCATGTAAAAAAATGTTAATAATGAACGAATATTCATGTATACTCCTCATACATGATGACTAAAAGTGGAAGGAGAGGAAAGGCTTCTTAGGAGAAAACCATAATACATCCACTGCAATTCCGTGATTTGACTGCTAAAATA
The DNA here is from genome assembly GCA_946251915.1 of Abrostola triplasia. Taxonomy (NCBI): domain Eukaryota; kingdom Metazoa; phylum Arthropoda; class Insecta; order Lepidoptera; family Noctuidae; genus Abrostola; species Abrostola triplasia. The sequence goes on from OX276438.1 coordinate 1,206,024, forward strand.
CTTTTAGTTTTATAACTTGGATTGAAGCTCACACAAAGGAGAATATACTCACCAGGCGTTTTAAACTCAGCATTAGCTCCATCAACAGTAACCCTCCCATCTCTACCGCTCCTCCTCAGCAGAAAGTCATGCCAGTGGGAGTCGTCCACTCGTCTCCTAGATGCCCTGACCCTGACGCCTCCAGAACCCAGGTCTATGTGCACGTATATGTAACCGTTGAGAATTTCAACGGCGAAGAGATCAGCCTGGAATACGACGGTGATATGATGAGGAATTTGTTAAAACAATTTTGAACTGGGAACCACACAACACAATTTACAACAACTAAATGACGGGGGGTGTTTGGCAATTAAATAACATCGCTCAAGTGTTACAACAGCGATTGACAACAAAAAGGCAAAACCAACAAGTCTTGCTAATGCTTCCTGTACTGAAAAGCTCGTTAATATTAATAAAGATACAATAAAATACATAGATAGTTATAATATATTAAGTAATACTTAAATACTTTATGAGATGCAAATTCATAAGTAAAATAGTGATTCTAATAAACATCTAAATATATATTTCAAGAATGAAATAAAAAGGGTAAAAATATGGGATCAGATACAACAAAAAGACCAATATAAATCAAATGCAAAATATAACTTGATTCGTATCTAAAGTCGAAATCAATAACAACATAACGAATTCTAAAAGCTTGCTAAAAAACCGTTTCGTCTGACTGCACGTAATACATGCAAACCAATCGCAAACTATTTGAATACTAACATTCGGGACCAGACATGCAAATTCTAGTAAATTTGTACCAACTCTCACAGTCAGTTAGTTTATATTCAATATGGAATTATTGAAAGTATCGAATTCAAAGAAAAGCTAAATAATTTCAAACGTTCTCTAAATTCTTACTTGAAGTAAAATGTATTCGAAATAAAAATGTGATTTAGGACGAAATGGTGCGAATTTGTGTAGGTATTAATAAAGCCCTTCCTACAGAAGTATATACCTACGTCATTGGTCCCATGAATTTGCCTAGCATCAAATATACGAAACTGAAAACTCAAACACCAATTGGAAAATAAAAACAATTTCATTTTAACGTGTTCTCGTAAAAGCATTTCGTGTTGTGCTGGGGAGTCAATTGTGCTTTGGATACTACTGTGCGTACCAGATAATAGACAGATAAACAAATAAAATTCACATCATCAAAGTGGGTGAAACTTTATAAGGTACCATACACAAATTCCCCTATGTCTGTGTTCTCAATTACGGTAAATTTCTCTTTATCTTGATCCTACCATGCAGCACCTCAATGGATAACGAGAATTTCAAAAATAAATATCTACTTCAACAAATTTAATCAAAATTTTATTATTAGTTCACCCATATTACATGTAGATTTAATAAAAGGGACTTCTTAATTTTCCCTCGTGAATTTTGGGCTGTATTATTAAATTTGGAGATTTGCGTGTCCATTGAGGTTGGTGGGGTTTCGCAAGTCAGTTATTGAATTTTATTAATAATATTTCAGATTTAACTTTAGGGCGTTCACAGCCATTATTAAAAACTATTTTAATCAAAAGTTCTAGAGAAATAAAACAAAAGTCAAGTTCAAAATGAAACTGAAAGTTCTTATTATTAATGTCTACACCTCAAAGATTTACCTAAAGTAACTTGAAATAGAACACAATGTTAATTGTGATGAATTCCAAATGTTTGAAAAGTAAAGTTTACATTCCGTGATACTTTGAAATTCCAAAATAGATTCCATTAAACTAAACAAAGTTTTATCAGTACCAGCGAATTCGGGAATCTGAACACTAGAAAATAAATGCGATACCCCACAAAGCGTCTCCTCCATGATCATGATCGTGATTGACTTCAATGATGATGATGGTAATCTCTTAAGTGATCGGTCTAACCCCAAAAGCTCCACCCCTTACCGTGCAACCTACCCTTGGTGGCTTGGCGCCCATATTGAAGAGAACTAGCCCATTTGGTTCGTTTGTACGGAACTTAAATGATATTGTTCCAGTCTTCACTGCTTCCCATTTTGATAGGATCTGGAAAAAAAATATAATTAGAATTGATAATATACACCCAAGGTTAAAACAAAAAAAAACTAAACTAAAATCCAACTCAAAAATACACATTATTTTTAGTTTAGAACTGAACGTAACTAAAATAAAGATACAATTTATCTATACGAAATAGTTATAAATTCTAACATTTTGCCGAAGTTAGCTTTAAACTTTCTGTTTATTGTATTTTTTTAAATTACTAAAACGTTTCTATAACTATTATGTTTAGAGTTGGAAAAGTTGCGAAAAATAAACATAACTTTTATTTATCCAAGGACCAATGTTTATTCGATGATGAACAAAGAAAAAAAATACTAAAGTCCAGTTCTTCATGGAGAGAACTCTTAGCATAAATAGATATAATGGAAAAAAGTACATTCAGGGTTAATCTGGCCTTAACGAAGGAATGCTTGAAGTTATGCACGCTAAAGCAAAAGCCTTAAATTCTCGAGTATTTCAAGGAAAACATTCTATCGGAGGTTGAGCAAAATAGATAGAATCAAGTATTGAGTAGAACCTTAAAGATAATTGGCTTTTGATTTAGATACAAAAATGTACTCCTAGTTTTAAAAGTAATATATTTGTTTATTGTAAAAATTGTCGCCCCATACTAGATCTTTCTCCTGTATCGTAGGTGGGTTTTACAAACATGAAATATCACACTCACAAACACACAGACTTGATACAAACATCTACGGATCGCGCAATTTTTCGTCCCGTGTGGGAAATCGAACCCCTTAGTGCATCAGTCCAATCGCCTGGTCACACAGGTAGTCAAAACTAGTGCACTACTAATAAAATTAATAATAATGTTTAACATTAATTTCGTATCGTCTTTAGAAGTGGTTTTAGTATTCAGTTGATTTGCATGTCTCAACAGTAAATCATTTATAAAACCGATCGCTTGCCTCATACAATTTTTGAAATGAATAAATTTTTACTCTGTTACTAACATAGATTACGAGGGTCAAACTGAAAGTTCTTAGAAAATCAAAAACTGATTACATTAGCCAGTTATTAGTTTTATTATATCTTTTCAAAATATTGTCCATTCACGTCAATACACCGCTGCATGCGATGGAACCACTGGGAAAAGCACTTTGCCCACTCGTCTTTAGGGTTCTCTTCAATGGCATCGCGATACGCAGCCACCGCTTCTTCAGCATTCATAAACCGCTTTCCTTTAAGTTTTTCTTTAATTTTTGGAAATAAATAAAAATCACAAGGGGCGAGGTCGGGGCTATACGGCGGGTGACCCAGTAATTCAACGTTTGATGTCGCCAAATAGTCGATCGTTCGCTTAGCGGTGTGCGACGAGGCGTTGTCGTGGTGAAGGAGGATCCTACTGCGAGGTCGTTTCTCTCGAACTTTTTCCAAGACATGTGGCAAACAATTGGTAGGGTACCATTCTGCAGAAACTGTTTTTTGATCCTCTAACACAATTGTTGCGAAATGACCTATCCTTCCAAAGAACGAGGCCACCATTTTTTTTCCCGCACTTCGATCTCTCTTCACTTTAGTTGGCAACCTCTCGAAAGGAAACACCCACTGAGCAGATTGTCTTTTGGTTTCAGGATCATAACAGTAAATCCAGCTTTCGTCACCTGTTAGTATGTCGAACACAGCATTTGAGTCACCTCCGTTAAATCTTTCAATCATTTTACGGCACCAATCCACACGATGGAGTTTTTGAGCCTCAGTCAAATTATGAGGTATCCACCGGGCGCAAAGCTTCCTGACTGCTAAATGTTCGTGGAGGATTTTGTGCACTTGACTCATACCGATGCCTAAGCTTGTCCGAATCTGCTGATAGGTCACTCTTTTGTCAGTCTCTATCATACGCCGCACAACACAGATGTTATCTTCAGTCGTCGCCGTAGAAGGCCGTCCCTTACGTAAATCATCAGTGAAAATAGTGCGACCACGTTTAAACTCATTAAACCAGTTGTAAACTGTCGCACGAGATGGGGCTTCATGGTGAAAGGCCAATCGTAGTCTATCATAACTTTCTTGTTGACTTAAATGACATCGAAAGTCATAAAAAATCATTGCACGAAAATTTTCTCGTGTTAAATTCATGTTGACGTGACACAGACAATTTTCAATTTGCCGCCAAATCGTAAAACAAATGACAAATTAATGAAATATATACTCAGTAATATTGGCAAAGAGTTCTATTTTCAAATTTTAGAATTATTTTTTAATTATATTGTTTATAAGTGGCCAGTTCTAAGAACTTTCAGTTTGACCCTCGTATAAGTTGTGTGTATTACTAACATCAAATGGATCAAGGTCTAAAATAAAGTTTATTTTATTTTATTTTAATTTCATTGCATTGCATTGAAACGGTATCTCCAAAACTGCTCACGAAATAAAAGTAAAGCTTACCATATTTATCTTCAAAATCATCATTATATTTTTTCCATTACCTACTACAATTTGTATTCTAAGCTTCTGATGACACAATATTTACATTAATCATAAAAATTACACGCCTCCTACCAATACTAGAATTAGGAGGCCAACAGAAGTGTTGTACAATATTTAACATACAATCAACCTTCAATCGCACAACAATTGAATCAATAACATATCAGTTCAGTACATCATTCGAACATTAGCCAGTGAATTATTGAGTACCCACTGAAACTGTGGGTAGAATCGATAAATTTATAACTTAAGCATTGTTGGATTCGGAAATTCATGTATTCGGCTTGTATAGTGTCAATTGTTTATACAATATTGTTTATAGTTTGTTTAGAGTTAGAATTGAACAATATTTTCCAATGCTATCGGCCTTTGTATCAATAATTATAATCGATAAGACCTTTATTATTGAAGGTTATTAACATGAGACTGAATAAGCAGCAAATTGTAGGTGTATAGAATCCTGAACGAAGATACCATCTTTTCCCAACTCTTGGAGAATTTTAATTGACTTCAAAAGAAACTGAAAGAAAATCGAATAGATACCAGAATTGTAGCAAATGGAAATCCGTGGTTCCTGCTTACCCCTCTCGGAAACAGGTATGTGTTATTGTATATATGAAGAAACTAAAGTAGTAGTATACATTTTTCGTTTTTAGTAAATTACACCTTAAAGAGGGAAACTAAAGAGTAAGACAAATATATTATCTTATTTCAGGATTCTATGCACTCAAAAACCAAAATACCGAAGCGCATCAAAGAGAGATTACTAACAAAAACGACGATAAACTATGATAATAATCCCCTCAGGGAAACAGGCGTGACTTTATGTATGTATGTATGTAATAATCAGCCATTGTCACAATAAGTATTGAAACTACTAAATAAAATCAATATTTCACTAGAAAATCATTAAAGTTACGAACAGTACAGCCAGAACTAATATTGCACAAGAAACAATGTCCTGATGTGATAACTACAGACGACAGCAGCAGCGATAGCTCATTCATTCATTACTGGATATTGAACTGAAATGTACCCCAAATAATTGTAGCGGGTGCAACTACCGCAAATTATAATACGCCAAACTAATTGGACGAATTCTACAGCAAATTGGCAGGATATATAGGGTACTAGCTTTCACCACGACTTTGCTTACTAAATATTACATTTACGAAACAAATCATTTGGTACCTCGTATATTTCAGTCGTTTAGAAATATACCTTGTGTGGATTTCTTATAGGAAAAAATCTTATGTCGGTTATAGAATTATGACAAAATGCTATAGACTGCTTCGTTGGTCTAGTGGTCGCTTAACGCGACATGAGCACGAAGTCCTGGGTTCAGATCCCGGATCGGGCTAAGAGTTACTGGGTTTTTCCAATAAATAGTTCTCAGGAGCAGTACGGAGTCTAGATTTGTGCCCGGTTAATGGCTATAGGCTCGCTCCCAATTATATTAAGACCTATAAGATACTTGGTGAAATGTGGGTGTACTATGGGTTCCCCTCTGCCTACCTCTTCGGGTATTACAGGCGCTTTACATAAACAGCAACATCAGTGATTTGATTTTGAATTCCAATGCAGAAAAGGTCAACATTGTTAGCGAACTAATTGTTGGGTTCTGGGCTCACAATTGTCAATAGTTATCTGGCCGCCCAGGATGCTCGTTAGTATTAATTAGTGATGTTCTACACTATATAAATCAATGTTTCCATCTAGGACTCGATATCGACAAGACTGGCGAGGCGAAACTATTGCGGAACCAATTAAGAAACAGAATTTAGTTATTTTCACCCATTGAACAAGTTTGCAGTTGTAGCGGAGTTACAATTAATAAAGCTATTGATGAACGTGTTTAAAAGTCGCGTCAAAATATAAACGGGATAAATGATAGAGTTAATGATCGTTATGAATATAAATTTTACATTAAAATGTGTATAATGATTGATAATAATTATGGGCGAACCAGCAATTAATAATTTTTCGTATAAAGTTGGATATGGACACAAATTGAGCATTACTAGTTTCATTTTCCTCGTAGAAGAAAAGATTTCGTTTATTAATTCTTAAATATAATATTTTTTGCCGGCAATTTTGTATTTTTTTATTATCATCAAATAATATATATTTTCCTTGAAGTTAATTCAACGTGACATAATACTTACTTTTAAGAAAAACAAACCATTATTCCATTATCCAAAATACGCAGAATACGCAAAATCGATACATTACCGAGAATATGAAAAACGAATGGTATATTAGATTCTACGAACCAGGCTTTCTACGCAAGGACAATACTGCGAACTGTATTCACCAAACCTTTATTGTGAATCAACCGAGGTTTTACGAAGAAACAAAAATACTCACGAAGCTGACCTTGGACATGTTCAAACAAATACAAGCAAGAATAATAATTGTAATAGTAATAGTTATGATATTAAATATTATACTATTTATTCAAAATATTAACTTATAAGTAATAACTATGGTAAAATAAATAAGAGACCTGTCTAAACGGTTGGTTGACTCTTCACGTTACCAACGTGGCAATGCTGCCAGCCTTTTGGGCACCCTACCAGTCGACAGCGATGTGGAGGAATATTTTGATGCATAATTTTTAGTTTTTTCATTTGTATAATATTTATTTTTAGCGTAGGTTATAGTGTCTAAATAATTTGAATGTATAAATATTCTAATAGTAATTCAGTAATATGAAGAGTCAGAAACAATTGCTATTGAGTATTGGTGGAATGTAGAAATGTATATTAGACCTATACTCCCAAAGAGTCGCGCAAAGCTGCGCTAATTAATTGCACACCCAAATATTGCCTGATTTTAAGTCGCATTAAAAGGCGGGACTCATAATTGCTATTCATCGGGCATAGTGAAATTAAATTTATAAAGGTAAAAATTTCTCCTTGCATCCTTACATCTATTAATACGAATACAATGTATTTGTTTTAATACAGATTGTACACGATTTCTCTTTAAAGCATAACGTAAATTCTAAGTGATGGATCATCTATCTCAAGTTTGCGATAACTCTACATCATACTCTCTAACAAACATTTTTGATACTTTTGTGGCCTGTGGGGACATGCATTATGGATGGAGTCCAGACTGAAAAAGGCGGAGATTTTGTCGAAATATTCCAGACGAAACGGCACGGTACTCCCACAGCTCTAGCAAAAAAACAATTGAAAAATGGCAACTGAAATTAAGGTATATCAGACTTTAGTCTTCAATACTACTCTCCTCTTATATATATAAAAATGGATGGCGTTCTTTAGTCTTGCCAAAACTTGAGAACGGCTAAACCGATTTGGCTAATTTTGGTCTTAAAATATTCGTGAAAGGCCAGATTTAAATGGCGGTACGTAGTTCGCTGGGTCAGCTAGTAGTTTATAATACCTATACAATAAATAAAGCTCTGTCCAAAATATTGTCTTAAAATCATGAATGTAAAATCAAGTGGAAATTGCGTTTTATTGTACCCTCCAACACAAAAGGCACGAAATTTTTCGATAAACCTGATTAATATGCATTCCAAATTTACACGTGAACAAGTAAGTTCCACAATTATTATGGCCAAAAGCCCTTTGAGCAATTCGCCGAATTACCACCGATCTCATATCGTTAAAACCATCTGGTAACGTTAAATATTTTCATGTGGGTACCTAACTAAAATGGCCAGCTATTACACTCCCCATAATCCTTTAAAAGCAAGCTTTACGTTGAAATCTATGAAAATTAAGTAGGTTTATCCTCGTTGAGTATGTTGTTAAAATAAACTAGGTGTTCGCGTTACTTTGCTTGCGTTGAAAAAATATGCTTTCAGAACTGCCGAAGCAATATGGGTACTAAGCAAAGTGCTATTGAGATTTTTCTACTGAGAAAAAAGTGACTAACAAAACAGCTTTCACTTTAATTTTTATATTATTTTCTCGATAAATAAAATCTAAGTACCTTATATGCTTGCCAAGGAACCAAGAATTTTCTTAGAATATTTAAATGACCTATTTCGTCTACAATGTTCCGTAAAATACAAAATGTTAGTCGCTAGACACCGATGAAAGAAATCTAGCATACGTACAAAGAACAAACTTGGCACCAAATATATTTATGGCTCCAAACATAAATACGATAGATAGGGATACAAAAGCTTCCAAAGTTATTTCCCGAAATCTTTTACCTTTTTGGAGAATACAGTCAAGTCAGGACAGTAATGCAAACATTGATACTTATTAATCTAACAGATAATTCACACAAATACTTTTTAAATTTCTGATATGGCTTTTGTCTTGCTGTGGGCCAGTAATACACTGTATGTGTGTATTATTATTATTATTATTTTTTTTAAAAAACGTCGCCCCACACTAGGAATTTCTCCTGTGTCGTGGGTGCGTTTCACAAACATGAAATATTCACATACACAAACACCCAGACTCGGGACAAACATCTGTGGTTCGCACAAAGTTTTGCCCCGTGCGGGAATCGAACCCGCAACCCTTAGCGCAGCAGTCCAATCGCTTAGCCACTGCGCTAATCAGGTCGTCATCACTTTTTAATTTCTGATATGGCTTTTGTCTTACTAGGCCTGTAATAGACTGGTATTATTATTATCGAAAAGGTTTATAAAGCTATCAGGTTTGTTTCCTTACCGTTTGGAAGCCACTAAGGGCCACATAACAACCGAAAATCGAATATAAGGACGGTCCTCCGATCCAAACTCAAGGCCGATGTGCGTAACGCTCTTATCTTAACATTAAAATCAGTTATTTCCATTAAACCGAACAACCGACGCGAAAGGGTTGGTTCAGCGAAAACGAAGATTAGGTAGAGCTGAACGAATAATGTGGGATATCACTTGGTCATGTGTGTTCTTTGTAGCGTTATTTTTATTTATATAAGTAGGTTTTATCCTGTCAATCATGTTAAGGCTTTGGAGCAAACGTCTATTTTTCAACTACCTCTGACAAAAAAATGCTTATACAAACTAAGGAAATGAGGCTGCTTTTAAACCCTAGACGTATAATATGTCTAGAATATTAAAATATTTGAGAATATTGTGCTTAGCTGCCTCGCCAACCCTTGAGTAAAATTTTCTCCACCCGTCGACTTCATTGTTAATCACGTGATTTGTTCGAAGCTACAGTCGCTGGCTTACCAAAAAAATGCTACAAAAATATCTCGGAGCTTATAAAGAATATTACTAAGAGCCACTTTTCTACATCAGCGCAAGAGCTGGAACTAGTTCCTAAGGATCCCCACCGAACTGCCCACTTGGGTTACAATAATTTACTTTAACGTTCGCCGTTAAAGCATTGAGTGGCTAAGGAAAACGTTATTTCCTTCAGTAAGCAGCACCAAGACAAGTAGTACAAAAGGTTTCCAAACGCTGTGAATATTTCGAAGCTTCGATACTGAAAACTGACAATTCTGGTTGGTTTAAGAAACTTCACTAGAAGACTTCGTATATTTTTGTGTATATATTATAATTATGTATGTATCTTTACCTTGTTATAAAGTGTCTAGAAACATCTAATCAGGGCCAATCGGTCCAAAATAGGATTTTTGTGGACAGTCTTCTAAGCGCCTATGACAGAAGTATATTAGTTACAAATATTTTATATGAGTACATTTTCCAAAACTACACTTTAATCAAAATGTCAATTAATTACCGACAACTATTCCAATAGGGTGGATATTAAGTCATAGGTTAGTTTTGTTCGTCGTGTTTGAATGTAAGGACACCACACCGCGAAAGAATCCATCAAAAAGGTCAGACTTGCCGTAAATACGGTGCGAAACATATAAAGTTTCTTGGAAATTTAGCCTTTAAAGCAACGTGTAGTGACGAATTGATTAGCGTAGTAACTAATGCTAACATTTTATCCATTCCAGAGGGCAATGTATTGAAAAACAGACAACAGTCTAACATATAACTAATAGTTGCAACTTACCGTGAATATTATAGTCTCATTACAGAAAAAGATAGATTACAAGTTGGCCGTCCCTAATCGGCCCGGTACGCCCCGGTCGGGCAGGTAATTGGTCACTTAAGGTTCCTTTCTTATCCGTTTGAGGCAGGGTTGCTTGGAAAGCTAAAACTTTCTGGGCAGACCGACTTCATGCTTGTTGTGACAAAGAAACGAAAGTATAAATCGTATATTTACTGGCTGCCCATCAATAAATGCATAAAGTGATTCAGATAGAAAAAGGAACTATTAAATATAAAGTTATCCAAAGAAGACCTTATCTTACACAGAGACTGCGAGAAGTATCTATAGCAGCATATATAATATACATATAGCAATTCCTAGACTATTCTGTTCTTACAGTACCTAAGGAAGAACATAAACGTTTCTTTATTGTAGTGTGGTTAAAAGTGGTCCTTTTGTACGTATCTTTATTGCATGAGTTAGAGACGAGATATTTTGGAGCAACGCTTGGGAGAGATTTAGCGCTGAATAAGTACCGATATATTCTATGGTACCTATAAAGTTATGGATACCGAAGAATTGGGTGAAGTGGATTCTGGAGGGAAAATTCTGGAACAGTGAACGCGTGAGACTGTGTGAGATATTGAGGCCAATATACACTTTTATATGAAGAGAAATACAACACATTTGCTTGAATAAAATACGTATTTTGTACATGAATTTTCGTTCCATGAGTACCTTTGCTAGTTTTGGATTCAAAAGCTTATCACAAATTGATATCGTGATAACCTCATGAATAAGAGCATAAGCCAATAATGCAAGTCAACCCGTATACACGCACAAACATGAATACTCACGAAATTTGAACACGATATACAAATGAGAAATAGTTCACAAAAAATCGTTTTTGCCTTTAAAATTCCAAACAACATTTGTGATACATTTGATTAATACGTGAAATTGAAGCTTTATTAAGGTCATTTATTTACAGAATGTAATCACTGAATAGCGGTCACTACATTTCTAGACTAGTAAAAGGTCACTTAATCGCTTTTAAAGCGCTTACTCGGAATGTAGTGAATAAATAATGTGCTGTTATAGCGCTTACTTAGAACTTTTGTAGAAGCAAATTAGTTGTTTCAGGTGAATTCGTAGGTGGTCCTCTATTAGCAAATCCATCATCATCTGATTTAATTACATTTCTTTTTCAAGGTATGCTTATTTTGTCATTAAAATGGTCCAACATGGAATTCTTTAGACTGCTACTAAGCAAGCATAAATGATGTCGGAAAATATTGTGAGTACCATAATTAACGCATGGTATACGATGAGGTTATTACAATTTTTATATAAAAACGGGTTCTCCTGTTGAGATGGTTTCAACACCAAAAACTACGAAGTATAAAGTAAATTCAATTCTCACAATTCTAAGCGTCAATCGCTCCCTAAACATATTTCGACAAGCTGCCATGAAAACACAAACCCTTTCCTTTCAAAATCACGCCAAACTTAACAGCTCCATCAACCGAGAAACGTTCCATTCAATCAATACAGTCTAACCCATCCTTAACTCAAATCAAATAACCGCTAACTCCGATCTAATCAGGGTCCCGGTGACACTCTACCAAATTCAAGAGTACAACGTTTGAAGTGCTCTCTAGCGACCAATGACCATCTTAAATGGGTCGGGTTCCACACGATTTTTCCGAGGTCCCATTGTTTTTAATTGCTACTTAGTTTTTGCGAGTGGCACCGTACCGTACCGGACGAACGGTTTTGTAATGAATTGAGTACTTTTGTACGGCGCTTTATTATCGGAAAGTTGTGTATTGGTTGATTAAAAATGTTCGTTTATCCTGTTTTGGTATGATTGGTGGGTATTTATGTGGTTGTTATGTGTGTCAATTAGTATCGGCTTAAAATTTCGTTTAAGAATTTTAATATGCCATGTTTTGCTTACAAATTTGTTTCATAGAGATCATTCAGCCACCTATTATCTCCTGAAATAGAAAAGAACGAGAAAAAAGGATATACGAATTGTCTGTAGGACAAGAATTATAAAAGTGGTAGTTTAATCCAACGGCAAAATGATTTCGACTTTATTTAACACTTCGACTGCCATGCCGCAGAAACAATGATTTTTATCGTTCGCGGGTCAATTATGACCCGTGTGGCGTTCAAAGACTTAATAAACTTCTAATACTGGTCGCAAATAAATCGGATCTTGAACCTAAAAGACCCAGCAAGTTCCAAGCTTCTCGAATGCAATTTTCTCTTAATGAGCCCGACTGGGCGCACTGAATGAAAAGCTGTAGTTGCAATCTAGACCATTAATTGCTAGTCCGACCAAGTCAAATCAACTTCGAGAGAACCCCTTTAGATCTAGGACATCGTTTGGTTCATTTACGTGTCTCTGGCTGCAATCAGGATCAGTAGTGTTAGTCTTTGTTCCTGTGATTAGTTGCCACTGATAACACGAAGCTATGGTTTCAAAGATGGTGGACGTAGCATCCGAAACAAAGAACGCGCTAGGTTTATCGGTTCGCTTGTTTAGCTAGAAATTTAAGATAATTACGCTCGCCATTTTGCTCGGCTCCTATTTTGTGTACTTATCCACTTATATTATGAATTTTAGTGATTAATAGTGTGGGTTGCCTTGAGGGATTTTGTAGCTTTACTACATTGAATGTCTTAGACGTATTGTGTTTAACTAATGATAAATTGTTTGAATTTCTTGCATCTATTTGTGAAATGTATTTTCAGTACTAAAATTACAATGAACGGTGTATGTAAACTTTCGGTTTTTACAGGACTTATGTGGCATTTAGATTTTTTTAAATTTCTTTGTGTTTAACTCCTGGGAGAACTATTTTGTTCTTAAAATAATCTAATTATTGTATTCTCTCTCAGTTTAACGATCTATCCGAGAGTTTAATTTTAACATTGCCTGTATTTTAACTCATGAACATCACTTACCAAATGCGCATCCCTAGTGGTGAAAGTAACAGGATCAGCAGAGTCTGTGGCCGTGCAGGCGTACTCCAGACGACCGGTGACAGTGATCAGCTTGCTGCCGGTGCGGGCCAGGTCTATCAGGTTCAGTCGAAGAGTGTCCGCTGAGAACTCCACCTGGACAAAGGGTACGGATTAGAGTAGGTTTGATTGAGTTTTTCTTTGCCAATGACAAGTGTAAGGTATGTTTAATTGGTAAAAAACCTGTGCTTTATTCCAATATAAAAAAAAAACATGATTATTATCTTTCAAGTAAACATAACATATCATTCAAGTAACACATTATAAATCCAACATAATATGTAATCACATCACATATCATCTATTAAAAACCAAATAAAAAAATATTTGTTAAATTTCGCATCTAATTTCACAAAATTCAAGGTATTATAAATTCATTTATACACTACAAAGTTGTGGGCATTACCGAGCTTAAAATGAACTGTTTCAAAAATCACGTATACTAAAACAAACTTCCATGCGAAGTTGTCTTTAAAAATAGCAGACCTTTCTGTTTGCAATGTAATCTGAATATAGAATGTGAAATGAATGCATTTTTGAATATTTTATCCTACGTGAACTGAAGTCAAGAATAGGTCTTGCATAGAATTATTTTAGTCCCTTGCAATAAGCGGATTTGAGGGAGGGTAAATTCAGATGGAACAATAAGCATGTATGATGAATGAGGTGAATAATTAACATCCTAGCAAATGAATATCAGACATGTTTATATGTAGATGGAATTATTTTAAATAATACAATGACGTCATCAAAAATATATTGGTCCTTGTGTACCTCAAAATAGTGGCTAACACAAAAGAAGATTTTCTCTATTAGCCTGGTTGGTGATTATTGTAAAACTCGGGTTAGCGCTATTTCTGGACATGACCTTCAGACTTAATTCTAATTAAAGTTAAATCCAATAGCCAACCTTCTTCAAGCAGCCAATGAAGTTAGTATGGACCCTCGCTCCAGGCAGTGCTCTAGCGTTGAGGGAGCCTCCAACATGGGCCCTAGATGAGGCCAGCATGGTGAAGGAGCCAGCCACGTGCGAGTGGTCCGAATACACGTCGTCTACCACTGCTGACACCTGAGAACAATCAAAAAAACATCACAATTAACGCTAGTGTTTAGAATAATATCTCGAAAGGTGTTAGTAACCATCAAAGAGGAAAAATAATTTTATTTCCCAAACGGTTTATTGACATTTAACTTCCAACCCAATATACCACACCCGACTCTGGTATTCATTAACAAATTTCTAATTAGGCACTCATTGTTTAGAATTTTGATGCCAAAGTCAGTCTTGTCCATCGCTTTCCAAATAATTAATATTCGTTACAATTTGATACAAAAAAAATATTTTGTTTACTTCCTTGTATCCGGGTCACCTTTTGCGCGGAACCAAGGTAACGCGGAACAAAGGAATGGCCAGTAAAAAATAATGACTTTATTAACTCCCTAACAATCAAGCAAACCGTGCAACACACCCGAACCCATAACCACTCGAAGTTTGTTAATAAATGTAAAAACAAACTTTTTTCATATCGAACCGCTGACAGTGTAATGAAAGTTCCCTTTCAAGTTATTATGACTCGTAAAATATATTGGATAAACACTTTGCCAGTAGCCAGATGTCCCTAGTCGTTAGGTTTGTTGATGACGTCATA
The DNA here is from genome assembly GCA_946251915.1 of Abrostola triplasia. NCBI lineage: Eukaryota > Metazoa > Arthropoda > Insecta > Lepidoptera > Noctuidae > Abrostola > Abrostola triplasia. Next base: position 1,221,159 of record OX276438.1, read on the forward strand.
CAAGACACGCTATGTACAGATTGTATTTTTGTATTGAATAGTGTTGAGTTAACAAAGTACCCTGTAACAGTGTGAATGATTATGGTAAATTCGATAGAACTAAGCTTATGGAGAAATGCTAAAACACACGATCTCTTCATACGACAATGAGAACTTATAATAAGTTGGTCTAGTGGTTGCTAAGCGCGACTGCTGAGCACGAGGTCCTGGGTTTGAATCCCGGGTCGGGCAAAGTGTTACTGGGTTTTTCCATTAGGTAATTCTTAGTAGCAGCACGGAGTCTGGATTTGTGCCCGGTTGATGGCAATAGGCTCGTCCCCTATTACATTGGGACCTAAAACATAACTGGCGAAATGTAAGTGTACTGTATGTGCACCTCTGCCTACCCCTTCAGGGAATACAGGCGTGATGTTATTTTATGATATCAGATGACTAACATTTGATTTTATTGGATCCAAGTCCTCAATAAGACCATAATTTAAAATAACTAAGTGACCACTTGATCAGCTCTTAAAGTAGGCCAAACTCATTCTCAGTCATTCTGCATCCTATCCATTGTACAGCACTAAACTTCCGATAGCATGAAGTTGCAACCTCCTCGATTCACACACCACGATTGCGCAAAGTTCAATAACCAAACTTTTACTGCAACCTACATTCGCGTGAATTTTGCACCGTGATTCCAACTAATCCAGCCAATTTATAATTCCATCTCATATGTTCCATACTTTAGTTTAACGTTGTGCTTTACAACATATTTTTTGATTTGTGATTCGAGAAATTCTGGTATTATATCTTGGTTGTAATATTTTAGCTTGTAGGTTTACCTTGAGTTCTCTGCAACGTTCTTGGATAATTTGTTAGGACTAAAACCGAGGAAATAAATGATATCGGTTCTATCTTTGTTTTTGTTATGTGACTTAACCTAACTCTTAATGGTTAACTTAAAGGTTTTGGTCCTTTATTAGGACTAAAGGACCAGAAAATTATCTTCTTGTCGCAAACGAGTTCAATAACAGACAGATTGTGTTACTGGGTAATTTGTCACGCCATTCTTATTACCCAGATATAGCACTAGGAAGCGGTGACAGATTTTAGGGGCTATTTTGAAGTAACTTATCGTTCAAAAAGTACTAAATTAGGCTAATTGGAATTAATGAATTTGTCTTCTATTATTTAATACGCAAAAGACCAATAATAAATAAAACCATTTGTCATAAGTTAAATTATTTGTTTCTGATGAAATCTGCATTACGTCTCAGAAAGCAAGTTTCGCTGAAACTCGTTTCTATAGGAACGACAAATTGGAACCGAGCTACTATGCTGACTTTTTATAAGTGCTTTTTAATGGTTTGCTCGACTGTCTACTAATGTTATGAATGTTAAAGTTTTGTTGTTGGCCATTGTCATGTTATTACCAAGCCGCCAGACTGGAAATTTTGTAAATGCTATTTATTATCCAAAGTGCTAAGGCAAATTTATCTTGGTATTATTGCAGTTCTATGGGAGAGGCCTTTGTTCAACAGTAAACGTCTTCTGGCTGATGATGATGATGACGTGCGAAGTAATAGTCTGGCTTATTTGTGTCGTCTATATAGTTAACTATATGCTAAAAAAGACTATGTCCGAGATAGTTCTTTAGTTTTATAGCTTCAACCATTACATTGTTGAAAAAAAAAATTGTACATTTAGTAATATGATCTGCCTATATCGAAGCTTGTAGTTTAATCTTGTTTTAGGTATCAATACCCCTGTATGTACACTTAGTTTCAGTGGCTAAGCGGTTGGACTGCTCCGCTAAGGATTGTGGGCAAAAATTTGTGTGATCCGCAGAATATGTTGGTCCTAGTCCGGGTTTTTGTGTATGTGATATTTCATGTTTTTGGAACACACCCATGATACAGGAGAAATTCTTAGTGTGGAGTGACGTCTTATAAAAAAGAAAATCTTGAAATAACATAAATAGATCGTAAGATTCAATGCCATTTTTGTATTTAGTCAGTGTCCTGTGACATTAAGAAACTTGAATTTGTGTCAAAGGAAAATTGTAGGTGAAAGCCTACGAGAGCCAGAGATGAAATAATCAGAATTTGTAATAACTAATGAAAGTTAGACACCTGGAGGGAATACTAAGGGTCTATTAAGAGATCTACGTGTTATTTGAATCTAAATAGGCTAGAATAATGAATATTATATCAAATAGTTATGTTCTACAATCTTGTTAAGATGAAGCATTAATAACATGAATATAATAATTTTGTTACATCATAATTATTTTCAAGGACCGTTAAAAAAGTTTCAACCAAATTACTTCATAACTAGGCTGTATTCACAGACTTGTATTGTCTAAGCATGATTTAAAATCATGTCGAATTTGTTTGAAATTTGTCTATACATCCATCCCATGCCTGTTTGCGTGGCGGCAGGTGGGTTGGTGTCGATATCGTGTTGTTTTGCTCGTTTCTGTGCAAGATTTTATACAAAAAAATTAAACCTAAGAATTGGTAAAATAATGTACTACCGATAGAAACACACACAATTTCCCACTTATAACAAGGTTTAAATAACAAAATTCCAGTAATTGGAATGTGAACGAAATAATCCTGTAAAACTCCAAGCTTTGTCAGCCCTAGTGAACATTGTAGTTCCTATTCATCTCTCTCAAATTAAGGAACAAATCAAAACCCAAAGTCTAATTCTTATCGCATGGTTGATGAACAACCTGCTGTCAGAGTTTAAACCGCCTGCTGTAGGTCTGTCTGGCTTTACACACCGTTGAAAAATCTCTCAGATCGTGTTTCCTCACGATGTTTACGTTCACCGTTTTTTGCACCTAACTAATTTATTTTATTGTGCCAGGCATTAAACTTGCGACCTTTGACTTGGCAGACCAACGGTCATACCACTCGGCTATAAGTGCAAAAATCCAAAATGAAAAAGTTGTTATCAATATCCAATTTCTTCTTATACATCACAATATATATCCGACTGTATTCCCGAGAACCGCGAAGTTCCACAACTACCGGATCATCATTTTCCATTAAACCTCATAAAGAATTGTTTCGATTCTCTCATATTTCTCGTAAGTGGAAACTCCGATATCGTTTTATCCGATTGCTTCGTGAAAAAGATATAATATCGGGAAGAACTAACAGTAACAAGTCTGGTAACTAAGTTTTGTGTGTTTCCGTATTTTATTTCTATTCTGATATTTAATAAACTTGTTGGAAACTTCCCTTTGAAGAGTTAATGTAGAGGATATGTAAAATGGCCTGCTTACTGGTCACATTTGAATCGTAAGACCGCCTTCTTACGACAATTATTGAAACGCAATTCAATATCATCACCTCAAAAACGTAATAATAATTTAGCTTCTGGGTATGAAGCATAATTCTAACAGTGTGTGAATATACATATACTTTAATAAGCTCGTATGTATTGTCATGAAACTTTAATTTACTACCATTCTCAAATCCAGCAGCTTTTTTCATATCAGAATACTATGGAAACAAAGAGCCAAAAATATTGGTTCTCTTTTCGAAAATTTTTAACCAAATTCCCAAAATTACTATCAACTATTACTGAATACAAACCAAACTTTTTGCTATCTACTTCGACCTAATTTAATGACAAACGCATTGACCTTTTTCATAGGATATCCAAGATCAATTAGGTCAGTGTTAGACCGAATAGTGTCCCCAAGGAATCCCCTTTATATCCGGGATATAATTGCCTTTTGTTCATCAACTATGTTTACGTCAAACGTAGGTGTTAGTATCGTTCCGTCGGATAATTAATACCCAACAACAAAATTACCAAAACATGTACCGTCGCACTATGGCCACGTAAAGGTCAAGTTTCTCTCTAGAGAATACCTTCTACTGCGACAGTAAGGCCAAACAGATGAGAGGAATATTTTGCACCTGCGAAATATAGTTAGTATTTCTCTGTCAAATGCTTATGATAAATCCTTCGGTTTTACTTTTTGAAGCTATGTTAAAACAAATTGTATCTAACTTATTTCTTCGATGATACGCGATTTATATTCAAAACTCAGCGCAAAATTGATGTTCATACTTTTATAAATATCTTAACCCTCCCAGACAAAATAATGAAGTCCAATAAAAATTTACATTCCCGTTCTAAAGCTCAATTATCCGGCTGAATCATACCGAACTACCGTCCTTCCTTAAAAAAATCCATTGTTTTGCATAAGACAAAAGAACTGCTAATTAAACACCACACTAATTGGTCCAGTTTATTCATAATGTCACCAGCTGCGGTTTATTGAGTTAAAAATGCCCGATAAATATTCATTTGTTTGTAGTTTACAGCGGTACGACGTTAGGATATTATTGGAGAAAGAAAATATTATGGCTTTCTTGTTTTCTGAATAAGCTGTATGAGTGCTTTTGTTTAATTAAATAATTATTTGTACGTATTATATAATTTCTTTTGATAAGAGAGACCTTGACTATTATAATTATTATTGTTGGTTTTGAAAATAGCATCAAGGCAGACTGACAGTAATTTTGTGACATGGTTTGTAGCATGTTTAGAAGAGTTTTCTTTCCTTCAAATTTACCTCCTAAAATTGAGTTCATTATACTTCAGTTACAATAATTCTACATACTACGAGAGCAGCTGGTGATACTCTGATCAGTTTACTGTGCCGAGTGACAGAGTTGCCGTCTTAAGGGATTGAGTCAAGGGCAATTGACGAGGACGCATTTAGGTAAGTTTTGGCTCCTATTACAAGTTTACGACCCAAATGCAAACATAATGCGTTCACTTAATTGCTTGTGATGGTGGGTATAATAACAGCACTTCTATACAGACAGAATTTTATGATAATAGCACTGTTCTGACTTATTAAAGTGGTCAAGCTGAAGATTAGCACTAAAATTTTATGAGGGAATACAAAATATGACATTATGATCCATAAAATGATTGTTTCCTTAAATACAAACAAAACAACAAAGTTGCTGCCGATGTAAACTAAAAAAAACAATATCATTCCTCCGAATTACAATTCAAATAACTGGGGCAGTGAAATTGTTCCAACCAACACAATAAAAGCAATTAATCCATTAAAATACTTGACCCTTCCTGATACCAAAGCAATTATCTTCTTGTCAACGAATTAAGCATCGATCGCCACTTCAAATATTTTGCTTAATCGAACGATGGTTTAAAACAGTTCAGGATTAAGGAAGATTATAATGATAGAATTGTAATTGTAAGCCTCTTGTCGTTTGAAATATAAATATTTATCTCAAAACGACTTGCCTTGTAAATGATATTAAAATTTGGCGTATCATGATCAAACACAGACAGTTAAACTGAAATGTTTTCGAACAAATTCATGGCAATTGTTTGTAATATATTTTTAAGTATTTTATTGACAAAAAATAGTCGACTTTAAATTTATAATCAAATATACAGTCATCTGTTTATAGTCTCGGAAGAATTATTTGGACAATTGGTCAAAAAAAGCAATAAAGTACAAGTAAAGTCTATAATATTGAAGATAGCAGAAAAAGAGGAAGGCCTACACCCAGCAGTGGAGGATACCAGGCTTAGAAAGTTCTATATTGAGAAAAACAAGTTGAATAATTGAGACCAACCATAAAGTAAAGGTATAATAGTATAATGAAGTTGGAAATGTGTGTAATAACAATAAGAGCAAGCTAGCAGAGTACAAATATGACGTAATTTGTGATATAACTCGAACGTACCATGATAAAGCTAGTCTACATTACCACTATTCAATTTATTCGCGCAAATATCAAAAGTCATTACAAACTGATGATATAATTAATAGAACAAATTCACACAAAGCATTCCACTAATGCAAATTAAACCAGTTCGTCTCATAATAATGCGTCAAAATCAACAGTGACGTAATAATTTCTATTTCAGTTTCCAACCATTGTGGTCGAACTATTGTCAGGCGTCTATTCATTGACAGTGCGCCCCCATTACCGCGAAAGCATCTCTATTAACCCAGGAAAGTTTTAATTCAGGAAATATTTTTAACTCCAGTCTCGCCGTCGCGAGAACTTTTCTTTATTTCTTTTATTCAATTTAATTTATTAGGGAGTGTGATAGGAGCTCCACAGTTTCAGAATTGAATCATACGATATTTTATGTTGTATACAACGAATCTTCAGTTCTTGTCAGTAATCTCGTGTTAGTAGGTAGTGTTTTTTAACTTCCGAATTGGGAAAAAAAAACAGCTTCGGCCTAAAGTTATTAGTGCTCCTTAAATGATAACAGGCTCACCCCTTGTTGTGTAGGACTTACTATAATAATCAATTGTGACAAAAAAGTAGGATGTACCATTTATGTTCTACAACTAAAACTATTATTTTTAGTAGGTAAAGTGCTACTGGGTTTTTCTATTAGGGAATTGTAAGTAGCAGCACGGAGTCTGAATTTGTGCCCGTATAGTTGATGGCAAGAGGCTCGCTCCTTATTACATTGAGACCCAGAACATAACTGACGAAATATGGGTGTACTCTACATATACCTCTGCACTACCCCTTCGGGGAGTACAGGCGTGTTTACAAACTTGGAAAATAAAGTCAGGACCTTATACACATCAGCTGCAACTCTACAAGTTACCTGTAAGATCTACTATCGCGTCAACCGTGATTCTCAGTCATGTTTCAAGTTTAATAAGTTTTACTATAGTAACTAGCGTCTGAACTTCCCTTTGTCACCAGACTTCGTTCATTTTCATTACAATTGTATTACGAAGTTACTGTTCTAATGTTATTATAGTGGTGAGTATACACTAGAGCCAATTCTCATTTCAAAGATTTCCATGTAATGTAACGTTTTTGCGTTTGCTCGACGCTGTGACGTAATGCTGTCGAGTGACCAATTCGTAAAGCACGTGTAACATTTTGTTCTGCCATGCGTTCGCTCTTGTTCTTTGCTCGCGCTTTTGTTTGATGCAATGTTACACCAATATGCTCGTTTAGTGTGGTTCAAATTTAAAAACGGCGTTTACTTAATGTTCTGTCTGGCTGGTTTGACATCTGTCCGAAGACCCGTACAAGCCGTCCATACTCGGGAGACCCGAAACGATACGGATCCGACCCGGTTGGTAGGACGCGGGTAGCGTTGTACGGGTTCTACCTGTAGCAGGTCGCGTACGGACCTTTTAAATGTGTGTGTCCTGTGGTGGAACAATATTTTACCACCTCACGTGTGTCTCCGTTCTAGGAGCCCCCGGACAGCAGTGAAACCAGCCTTACAAATAAATGCTCAAGTCTGTACACACCTTAACAGAACTCTTTCAACAAACCTTGTAAAGTCTAAAGCTTCTATTTCTGTTTCTTCTCTACTAATAGCTGTTTTGCTTTGATAAGCGTGTTTGTATGCTCGTACATTAATATGTGAAATTAAATTCTCATTAGACTTAAATACGTATGTAGTTGTTCTGAGTTGTAGGTAATCTTGTTAAGTTATTTTTGCGTGACTTAGGATCGTTATTTAGAAGTTTGTTTGCAAGGACTTTTATGGACTGACTTAGACTGGATTTGGCCTAAAACACATTTCTAATGGTTGGTTGGTAATATCCAATTCCCTCTTCTGATAAATAATATGGCGGACTTGTTTTAGTCTCGAGTTTTTTTAACATAAACATACCAACACACCTATATTCCCCAAAATATGTTGTAAGTTCCAGTATAATAAAGAAGGAGCCTATTGGCATCAATCGGGCACAAATCCAGACTCCTTACTGCTTCTAAAAATTACCTAATGGAAAAACCCAATAAAACTTGGCTGCCCCGGGAACCTAGGACCTCATGCTCAGCAGGTGCGCTTAGAAGCTTCTAGTCTAGACCAACAAGTCAGTCGAGTTTTGTTTACATTGTAACAACTATGAACCTACGTACTTTATGATCATACGCAACCGGACTTCTGCTGGGTATAGCGCCGCCGTCTAAAGGTCAAATCTCGCACGTACAAATTTATTTTCAGGCTAACCTCAAACGATTGAATGCCAGTAATGACGTTAATATCTATGGAAATGCCAAACGGTGACCTTTTGCTGACGAAACAAAGCCGAAAAAACCATGGTTTACAATTACTTTAATTGCATTGATACCTATCAATCTATATGAGACTGCGTTTGACTGCCTCGTTGGCCTAGTTGTAGCTAAGCGCGACTGCTGAGCATGAGGTCCTGGGTTTGAATCCCGGGTCGGGCAAAGAGTTACTAGGACTTTCTTTTAGGTAATTCTCAGTAGCAGCACGTAGTCTAGCCTTATGTCCGAATGATGGCAATAGCCTCACCCCCTATTAGATTAGGACCTATAACCTAACGTGTGAAATGTGGGTGTACTATACGTACACCTTTGCCTACCCTTTTGGGGAATATAGCGTGATGTTATGTTTACGGAACTAAACGTTTTAACCATGTTTTGTCTGGATCTTATTGTTTATGCATCCTCTTTGTCTATGTTTAAGAAAAAGTTAAATGAGCGTTTATTTTCAAACCCACTAAAAGTCTTGCTTTTCCCGTTTCGTCGAGTAAAAGTTTAAATCAATAGAGATTAACCGTAAAAATTCCATAGCGTTTCAATTTAAAAGTTTAATTAACTGGAATTGTACGTTAGGTAGGTAGTCATTTAAAAACGTATGCAACTTTATCGCAACGTGAGAAGTAATAACTAAAAATGTAAGGTAGCTGAAAGGAATTGTTCAAATTGGACGCTTAACTTTTAAACTGTCCGTGAATGCTGTTTTCGATTCAAAACGCCGCATCGGGATCAAAAAACAAAATAAAACCTCCATCAATTCCGTAACAATAGTTTCAATCCAATGTCTAGTATTCGCATAAATGATAGAAATCATTATTCTCTAATTGTTTAAATGTTTTTCTTTCACGATAAATATTTATTGGTTATTCAAGGCTACATTTCTTTATTTCATCCAATAAAAATACTAAGCTGCTGCATTGCAGTAACATAAAGCTGTTATAAAAAGCTATTCTGGCTTCGAATAGCTTAGCTGGCCGTTTTTTATTGTACAATTTGAGCAAGTGCAAAATTATTATCCGTTCTCTCGATCTGTGAAATTTAATCTTAAGATAAAAGCTTGTTACCAACAATTGTGCTACTTACCCTGCAGAAACTCGTGAACGGCGTGATCTGAAACAAAAGAATTCTGAATTAGTATACATCAACTCTGTTTAAGAGCTTTGTGGCGAAGCCTGGGAGAGGCCTACATGGCTACAGGGCTGATAATGATGATGATGATACATACTAGTTGGACATCAAATACAAAATGTGTGAGATAGTAATTTTTATCTATAGAACATTACCCTACTTAATTCTGTTCAACTCCTTCACAAAGTTCAATTTGTTACTAACCTCAAAAAAAGCAAATTATAAAACCCATTAAACGTCGCATTTGAGGAAGACTAAAAGCTAATCTAAATCTAAGCCTTCAAGCCCATAAATCTACGTATCAAATCCAGGGCACTAGTCCAAGTATAGGAGGTCTCGATAAGCCCCCAATATTCGCAAAGAATGAGAAAGCCCCACATAAATACATAATTAACGATAACGGAATGGCTAGGGATGGAGCGAACCCGCACGCAGTACGTAAATAAACTATTTACTAGCGTTTTGTGCCTCGTTCAGTATGGCGAGTTTTTCTTGAATGAACTCGGAAATAAATTACGTGCTTGCAGCGTTATTGTTCTGAAGAAATGCAATTTAGCTACAAAAGCATACTTTAATTTCCTCTTTGATTAATAAAATAGAAGCTTGTTTAATTTTATAGATGTCACTAGCATCGGAGACAGCACCTACTGTCTGTGTGTCGGTATTTCCAAATTGGAAACTACGAATAGAATTGTGTGAGTTTTAATTAGCTGAGTTCAAATCAGCCACAATGTGCTAACTAAAAATACATTTACCAAAGACTTTCATCAATACACAATAATTCTCTTTACGTTCGTTCGGTTGGGTCTCATCAACATTGAGTGCAGAAATAAAACCAACTACTGATTAAATTACTCCACATTTATTGTTCAATTCTGTTTTCCCGACGTTCGAGCCACTCAGTTCTGTAATCACGTGACAGCCTCACAGATAAAAAATAATACAAACGTGGAAATGCACATGCATATTTTCCAATGGTTATCTGTTTTAATACTGCACAAACATTCAATATTGCAATCGTTAGCAAGTGAACACTTGGAAATGAAATTCAATATTTGAAATGGAATGGAAATAATTAAAAGCAGAAGAAAGTGCCTATAGAAACAATATAATATTTTTGTAGTGAAAAGAATACTGCAACTAAGATATATAATAGTTTTGGAGAGTAAATGATGTAAAACGAAATTTGGACAGCGAAAATAATTATAATTCAAGTAGCAATGTAGTAAGTTATTATTCTATTCTATTCTATTCTAAGTTATTTGAAGAAAAATAAGTGTAATAATTAAAATAATATACTTAAAAAAAAAACAAATTTTAATATCAATAAAAAAATACTAAAATAATTCCGCGCCAGTAATGGTCAGCGTTCAAACACTCCACAACTCGCCCGCCCCAAGCATACAGGAAACATACCCAATTCGACTACCGACTAAATGTATCGCCGCAAAATTGCTTCAATTATAAAAGCATTCATACCAAAGGATCGATCCACTAATTACGGACACAATGCCGAAACAGGAAAATTCCACTTTACAACGAAAAAAATTCCGACTTTAATAATCAAATTACTCGGATATGCATCGATTTTGTTTTTTGAAGTAATGGCTTCGATGATGAATGGCTCATGGCTGAACACGCCAAAGGGCTATAAGTCGTAAGCTATCGATCTCAGTTCGAGGCACAGAGCTTGCAATACGGGCCTAAGGTCATAAAATATTTGTACAGCGATGAAAGCGCTTTATATTTTGGCTGATGAAATCTGGGAATATGGGGGTCATATAAATGAGAGTGTGCCGACAGTCGTTGGTAGAGAAATGTTTTGGGGGTAACGTGAGCTGTTATATATAATGGAACATACAATGTTTCAAATTATATTGAAGACTTGTTAGGAACAAATAATAATAAAGTCTTTGAGTTGTAACATAATAATGTAGAGACTGAAATGAAAGTAAAAGTATTAGGAAAAATTGGGTACTGAAATTGATGTTGGGTTGTTTATCGGATAAGACCCAATCTCGATATTTATGTAAAGGTGTCTCCTTATTGTGTTATCTTTGAACTATATAATTGAACTATATATTGAGTGACCTTAATATTACATAACCTTATCTTTTGAAACTATGAAATATATAGAACCGTTTGTTCTGTATTCTGAGATAGGACCATTTTCTAATTGTTATACTTGACATGACCGATTCAAAAAATCTTTAAGTCAAAAGGATAAGTAATTGAACGCTGCGCTGGAGGCTGTGTGTTCGATTTCCGTGTGATACAAAATTTGTGTGATTCGCAGATATATATCCCAAATCTGGGTGTTTGTGTGTGTGATATTTCATGTTTGTCAAACGCGCCCACGATACAAGGAAAATTACTAGTGTGGGGCTACGTTTGTGAAAGTTTAACATTAATTAATACTGGATAATCACAACATGATCAAGTGGGTCGTGTTATTCAACAAAGTACCTGGATACAACATAAATTTTACGTACTATTAGCGTAGGTACAGCTATTAAATCCCTGAGTGGCCTCAGGTGGTGATTAGTTGTTAAAAATGGCTGCTGTAATAAAACTAATATATTCCCCGAACACACAGCTACTGCATACATGTACCATAAACCGCTTAGGTCGTAAACGTAATGGTGAACGGTAATTGCTCGACATATTTTCATATCACATTCTGAAATATCAGTAATTATTTCGCTTATTGCCCTTAGAAAGTAGCATTAAATGAAGTACTTTCAATCAGAATTTTTAAAAATCGAAATTCTCTTTAGGTATATCCTTAACAGCGATGGCTTTTTCCTAAAAGTTCAGACGCACACCAAATCAATATATTAAACAAGAACCTAAAAAATATTGCTAGCTGATGAGGTGTTGGTGGTTTACAATCAACATCATCAGGTTATTTCAGTCCACTGTTGGATATAGGCCTCTCCAATAGCACGCCACTGAGCTTAATCTTCGGCCTTCGATTTACAATAGTCTCCGAAAACCACACGATTCGTTCCGAACGAATCCGAAAAAAGCCGAAGCTTTAATCGGCTACAATAATCTTACCTCTTGTATCCTTCGGTGTACGGTCAGCTTGTGCCACTGGTGGTCGTCGAACCTGGTCTTGGCAGGTTTGATATGCATCTCCTGCTTCCCATTCCCGAGTCCCATTGTTAGGGAGACCCCTCCATCACGAACTGCGAGGTTCAGGTAATCGGCTTCGTGACCTAGTGACAAGAAATTTGGTTTATAGAGGATTTTTAATACTAACAGGGGGACTTTGGGGGAGGGGGAAATGAGGAATGCAGTGCAGTTCCATGGCTGCAAAAACTTTAAAAGGTGACGAACCCGGTGTAGCTCTCATAGGTTAAAATATATTTATGAAACTTAGAACCTAAGATGAACAACAAAGGAAAGTCGAGGGCCTTTTGCGAAAATGGGACACCCAAAAGGGCTAATAAAAAGAAGGCTCTTGATAAAAAGATCCTGAGATTACAGTTATGATTATAACGCATGTTTTTACGTGAAACATATCGTGTCTACACGTCGAACGTCGTGTAGTTACACGGTAGTTACCATAAGGATGAAACGTGCTATTGATTTACATTTATGACAATTTGTACAGATCCTCTAAAGCTTTCGCAAAGAGCCGGAATTTCTGGTATGCGTACTTTAGTTATCTTCATGACAACATAAGAACTACCAGCTATCGACTTACTGGAATATTTTTGCTAAATGTAACGTTATGACTTTTGGTATAATTTTTGCATGTTGCCCATGCTAAGCTTGAATCTAAATTGATAAAGGAAATTTGAAAAATGATGGACACGAGCGGGTTTTGAACCCGCGACCTTCGCCGTACCACGGTGGCTCACGAACGGCGAAGGTCGCGGGTTCAAAACTCGCTCGTGTCCATCATTTTTCAAATTTCCTTTTTCAATTTAAATGTAACGTTATAAAATATTACTACAAAATTCTAAAGATCTAAACTTCTTTATTCTACCATACTTCTCTCTGCTGTTTCCGATATAAAATTTTCTCTAGAGCCCTTTAACCTGCTGTTATTAATTTATACCAGTTGAAAACATTTCTATTAAAATTACGAGTATACCTAATCAGGGACCTACTTTTCGTATCGGAAATACGTATTCTCTCATAATATTAAATCAATATTACATAATTATATTATGTTTCTTCTATTTTCAAAAGAGTAACATCTCACCAGTATAAAACAGCAGTCCATTAGGCTGTCGAGTCTTGAAGTACAGCGAGATGGCATCCTGGGTGCTGACGATAGGCTCTCCACCAGTCTGCGTCAGGTCGTAAGATAGGAACTCTGCGCCCCTGAACGTAGCTTCAGATGGTGCTTTGTCTGAAAAGAAAGTTGTTGTTTAGTGACTTTGATTTAAATAGCACTCGAAAAAAAAGAATCAAACCTCGTACCTTAGTTAAAGAAATTTCGAAATGTTTTTGGTCCATAAAGAAGTAGCAAATTTTAAATAATAATCATTATTATTTCGAAAAGGCAGAAATAAAAAACGATTTTAAATTTCAATAAACTCTACACAATAATACCGCAGAAAAATATCAATACGAAAGACAAAACAATATCAAAGTTCAATAAACTCAATACAATAGATATCGATGGACGATGGACGTAACACAAACATTTTACAAAATACTCACAATAAGCCCACCCAATAATAAAAACATACGAAATGATATTTCAACATTTCTGTATTATATCCATATTATTGTAAGCTCTATGCAATGGATGAAGTTCATAAATTACCGCATGATCTGCAAGCGGACGATGATTAATTCACAGCACGCGTACCGGTGATAAATAACTGAATTGTAATTGTATGATACGATAATTAATTTCTGTGAAAATACTGTGAATCGACTCGTTCATATTGTTGTTGTTTGCGCTGGTAGCTGGTTTGTTTAATGGAAATCGAAAATTTTGTTAAGGATTTTTCATATGACCCATCAACTCCTAATACTGAATCAAGGTGAGATTAGTAAAGACTTAAGCAAATATAAACCCTAATTTGTGATGTATAAAGCATATTTTAATGGTATTTAATCTAAACGAAGAGATCGATCGCTATTCTCAGTTTTGAATTTCAATTCATAGTTGGGAGTTAGTTGAGCATTTTCTTTTGTCTAGGTTTAGCACTTGAAAATATTCGAGGTTTAGTAAAGTTAAGGTTGGATAAGATGTTCTATATAATTATACATAAGTTTGATTTCTCTGTGTTCAGTTTGGACTTCCATTAAAACTGTATTACGCTGTAACAAGGAGAGACTGGACCATCATTATCACAATAATCTGAAACAACAGGAGCTCTTTTATGGCTCGAGTTATTAAGTTATATTCTAGCGTCGTCTATAAAGTAATAATGTAGCTGTGATGCTTGCTAAATTTTAGGTGTCTGGTTTAGTAATAATTATTTTATCTTTCGTCTGTCCGAAATATTTAAAGTTGTGCTTGACCAATCTATAAGTTATTTAAAAGCGGAATTTCATAAGTCTTCTCAAACAAGGGCAAATATGTGCATCATCATAATCAGCCAAAAGATGTCCACTGTTAAACAAAAGCCTCCCCCTTAGAAAGCCAGGAAAGGCATACGATGGTTTTAAATTAAATCGAAGTTTAGTTGTGCGGTCCATAAATCAGAGTCTGTCGCGAGTACGCTTTAAAAGTATGATGAAAAGCCATCATCATTACATTTAGTATCAATATATACAATAGATAGTCGTTATAAATCTTGATTCGAATACAAGTCAATAGCTGGAACAGTGTTATAGATGTGAACAACACTCAGCCATTTATCTGATGTTTATAAAAGCGACATAGTCTATGACGACAGATTATAAAGAGCATATCGTTTATTGTCTGCAGTAGTCCCAGTTAGGTGAAGTTCAAGTTATTAATTCGTTGTTTCTTCTTACGTCTCGGCGACGAGAGGGAACCGTATTAATTTTTAACAGTATCTTAATTTTGTATTTTTATTAAACAAGCTGGTCCCAAAAAATCCAAACTGTACTCTGTGAAGGAGCAGTCAACCTTCGAGTTTAGTGGATCTCTTTTAAAGTCCAGACAGGTGCAGTAATTTATGAAAAAGTAATATATCTAGGTATAGCTGGTGTTTTAAAAAATGGAACACAGCAAGCTATAGACGACCTGTCCTAAGTCCCACCAGACACATTGAATATAATCTATATCTTTCCACGAAGACACCAAAAATATAAAACGTTAGATACATCAAAAATATTACGTTCCTTCTATAAAATTATTTAATAATATAGCGTCTATAAAAGAACTCCAGCTGGTTCATATTAACGTCGCTGAGGTAATAATGAAACAGTCTCAACTAGTTAGCGCATCCTGCAGTTTTAATCAAGGTGGAACCAAACACCACCTGAACTACTTTTCTTTGCTTATTGGGGAACAGAATTACAAGGCGGGTAGACTTTTAATGCTAGGACTTAACAATTTTGAAGTATGCTACAAATTGGTATGTTTTCAGTAAATGGTGAGTTTCTAAGTCGATATTAACGCTCGTTTTGAAACACTATAATTTTTGGCTTGTTTAGGTTGAGTAATCAATCTGTTATTCTAGGTTACAATCCACTCTGACTACGTTGTCAGAACTATCTCAATAGATATAAACACAATGAAGCAAGCAGATTTGTACTCTGTCTCTATAGACGAAGAAAACATAATCATTCTTCAAACATTCACGGTTAATACAAGAAAATAAGCCCATTAATATTCTTCAACAAAAGACGGGCCATAAAGGAACTCCAGCAATTTCATATTATCGTTCAACTAATAATGGAACAGTCTCGCCTAACTGGGCTATAACTACAGCGTTATGCATTTTTAATCGAAGCCAAAACTTGGCAGCACCTGAACTCTCGGAAATTGATTAATCGTCGCAAGTTTGCCGTTTGCAGATTTTTATATTTCTGCTGCTATTTTTACGGCTTCATTAGGAGTTGTTTGATTTAGCTTTCGAGACAGCTTAATGAAAGGATTATCGCGAACTCTCGGCTTGCGTTTTGAAATTGAGATTTTTTGTGTAACGTGATCTTTTATTTGAGCATTGTTTTGTTTGAAAATCATCCAAACTTCAATATATCTATATTATTTTTTATAATTTTCTTACAAAGAATCGCATTTTATAATAGTGTGGTGCCGCGCAATTTAACTTTCAATTATTGTATGCTGGCACCTTAACGTCAGCAAAATCCAGTGAGAATACCTGACATCATTAAAAACTTCATCCACTCGTGTACAGCAAACAAAACAGGAACACCAGAAAGAAAAACATCAAACAACTCAAGCAACACATAACAATAATAACAACCTAAGTATACAAGACGTAACTGAAATAGTTAAACTTAATCACGGCGTAACGTACATAATGGTACCGCATGAAGTCAATATAATCCCGCTTAGTGCTTAAACACCTGTAGTAGGAACATAATAACGTAATATTACTGAGGAGGTTTGATGGCTACTGACTCGTAATCCTGAGATTAACACGGGGAAGGTACAATATGCGACAACGAAGTTAATTGAAGGAACTATTGATTGTAGCTCAATCCGTCGGGTGTGCCGTAAACTATTGAATTGTAGATGCTTTGATTGTAATTCTCTTAGTGATCTGAATGTAAATTACTGACGTGTCTTAGTTGAAATAGCTTGGAAACAAGAATTGTTACTTTTGCAATTTACTTTACGCTCTGTAGTTCTGTTTTAAGGTGTGGTGGTAAAGTTTACAGGATTACTATTCTTTAATCAATGTTATGTTTATACAACGGTAAAGAAAAAATACAAAGAAATAAAATTAGCTATTGTGTGAAATACCGTACTTATAAGTGTTCAATGTTTGATATAAATATAAAAGAGTATAGGCAACATTTACAGTAGCATAAATCTAAAATCTTCATCAATCAATTTATGTAATCATAGTCTCATAATAAATTTCAAAAATAAACATAATGATCAGAATAAGCTATCTATAAAGAACAAGAAAAATAAAAGCCTACTAAACTTTATCACTCCAGTCGAGACAGTAAAAACTTGTACTCTACCTCCATAGAAATCATAACAGTGACAAGTACCAGAAATAAAAATGGATGTAAAATTTTACTTGTTACCAAGGAGAGTGAGCTGTGGAAAGTTATGACGTCAGATTAGTTACAACTGCCCTCCTGAGGCCAATGGCGCGGTGTAAAAATTTTAAACTATGTTACGCTAACCACGACTCTCGGACGTAATGGGTTGGGGATTAAAACTGTGGATTCTAATGCTTGAAGTGGAAATAATGTCCAAAGTTTAGAGTTTACGTTAGATTTTATACTACCTGCAAAGATAAATACGGTAAGGACGGTTAATTAATTTGTTTTTGTACCTTTATTACCAACGGTAGGAAAGCTTAATGATAAACGTTTTAAAAGGAAATAATAGAAGCCTCGATATATTAATATTTCAAACATAAAAGTTATTATTTTAACCCTAAAAAGTGGCATTCATAACTTAAACCTCACTACAATTTTTCCCTCGTTATGGTGTCCAGATTATCACTAAATCGAAGAGAAACTTTGATAAATAACCAAACAATATAATAGTGACTAATGAATGGCGTAGAAACAAAATAATTTCCTAAACCGAAACAGTAACATCCAAAAAATCTTGCAAGACTAATATGACATTAAAAAGACGAATTAATTAAAAAATTTATACACCATGAATAATTACAAACGAAACTTCCGAAAATAACAAAAGAGCAAGCGCAACTGGATATAATGAAATCGTTTTAATAAACTGAATTGTACAACAAAGATATTTGCACAGTCACACAATATAAGGAACATTAAGTTCCTCTAGACATATGAATGTTATTTGCTTGAGAACTCAGCAATTCAGGTTATTACTAAGCCTTTCTCGCTTTGTTAGAATATGATTATTATACTCAAGTACTAATGCGAAGTAAATGGATTGGCGGTTAATAAACCTACGTATGGAACGTATATTATTGTTAGAGACTTAGTTTATCACGATTATAATTTACCTATTAAAGTAATAAAACTACCTACTACATTTCATTCTTAAGCTATAAAAGTATTATTGTAAGTACGTTAAATAAGCCTAACTTTTTTCTCTAGTGGCGTAAGGCTTTATAATATGACCTTCTCAGATAATAGGCCATTATTTCTTGTTGCAGTAGCGCGCATAATGACTTCAAGCAATGTTAAACAATGTTTACGTTGCCCGATAGGGTAATGGAAGGTGTTTTATTAAGTTTCTGTCATTAAAGTACACTCTTTATAAAATAATAATAAATGTTTAGATTTATTTTAATAACATAACATCGTAAAGTTAAATATTTAATTAATCTAAGCTAGAAATCTAATTCAAAAGTACGCCATAATGTCTCAAACTAATCCATTTGCCCTAATATTTTACTTTCCCAGCATTAAAATAACACTTTCTCGTCTTAAATGTGACAAAACAACAGACTAAAGTTACTGAACCATCGACCTTCCACCGGAACAAACTTTAAGGTTTCACCCCTTTGAAAATACGATAAAGTAACTTGTGTTTTATAGAAGTTACTGTAAAGTTTTATTAGGAAAAATTGCTTGTTGATATTTTGAATCGCATAAAATATCGTTAGCCGGAGCATCGTCCGTAAATTATGGTGTCTCGGGTAAATTGTTTAGAAAGATAAATGGATACCTGTTGATTTATTTGTAAAATATCCACTTGTTAAGAAAAGTGTCGAGCGCATTTTGTATTCTAATTGGGAGCTATATTTCAGAAAGGGTACAACAAAATATATCATCTCAATAACGTTGAGAATAGATGTAAAATGTCTTAACTACTTAACATTCAGCTCACGTTGTATGAGTCGCTAGAGCGCAATAGATTAATGGTGCCTCTATCTAATAACCTGTCACTAAGCACTAACACTATAATAACTTTACGTAATATGGCTGTAAGCAATATGTAAAAGACAGGCCGAGGAGAGCATGAATTAACCTTCACTTACACAATAAACAGCTTAAATTACCCAGAACCCGTAAATTCCGACGCACATTAAACTAGTTAGGTTAATAGAAAGGTTTCTAATTCGCGGCTCAATAATAGCGGTCCTAACGACGTACCCTGTAGCACACCCTCCTAACTATCCCCTACAACTCTCAACGTTTCGAGGAAACCGTCGCAATCCCGCCCTGGAGAACTATTCATGGTCAATTTGTGTACTTGTAACTAGTTTTATGCTTACATTGAGTTGTAACGACATAATAACATGAGTGTAACTGCGTCAAATGTGTTTTGAAAAACAAACATCCGCAACATGTGTATTCGAAATTATTATTTTTCTTGTTCTAGAATCGGATTTTGTTTATTCTTATTTTATCAATGCATACACGCTTTGTATTGATACTTGATAAACTGACTGAGATTTATAGTAGGTAGCCTCAGTGCATATTTTTTTTTTTAAATAAACCTTAACTTATCCCTTACGTAAACAGAACCCATGTCGACACTCCTATCAGTTATCACTGTCTAAACACCGTCCGTGCCATTACTTCGCCAAAAATCCAATCAACATCTTCAATAAATCTTTATTTATGTTGCAGATAAGCATATAAATAAGGCTACAATCCAAATTCCATTCCAAAAAACATTATTTAACTCGATAAGAAGACCTATAAATATAAAATTAAAATTACCTTGTCAAGGAAGCGGGAAAAATCTTCCATTTCGGTCCCAAATATGACATTGATGTTTTCCCCTTAAATTCACGGTTAAAGTTAGTGGAAGTATTTGCATCCCCCTCGAGGTGGCATACGGAAGGCATCAAGTGGAATATCCCATCATTCCATAAAAAATATGGCGGTGAGGAACGTTCAATATTGTAGGCTTCGAGTGTAGATCGATTTACATGCATTATCCATTAGAGTTGATGTGTTCGTATCACGAGTGCGTTATACGTCTAACTTAAGTGGTTATAGGTATATATTATGTTCAAAATTTAAGCTTGTTTCATTGTTATGGTACGTATTTTCACAATATACCTAACTATTTTTTCTTTTTTCTTTACACATATATGTAGAAGACGTGGATCTTGATGTAATTAGAGCATTTCTAGAATTTCGAAATAGTTGTATTTTTTTAAATTTATGTTATCATTATTCTGATTATAATTATTTATAAGTAAAAAGGTAAATATATTTTCTTGTTTAATCATAACAAAGAACCTTATTCGCCTTTATAGTATTCAGTGGAACAAGGATTATGAAATGTAAATGTTTGATTAAGCCAAGCAAAAACATAGTCTAACCTTAATACCAGTTCCAATTACAACATCATTTTCGTAGAATACTAAAGAAATCTGGTTATAAATACCGCTTTTAGGTTTAACATTTGAATTATTATCTAATTTAATGGTTATTAGCATTATAGAAGGATAATTACGTTGGTAGTTTTTTATTATTCTTAGTGAAACGGTATTTTTTTTAACCTTTTTGTATTTTAACATAAATTGGAAGACTTATGCTCTAAGTAGAAAATAAAACCTTTCGGTATCATTATGATATTCAACATTCTTAACATACTAAATTAATATTGTTCATTCAAAGGTTTGCTCTTACATTTTCATTTGCGATTGGATGTGCCAGATTACTTCAACAAGCAAGTTATTACAGGATAACAAAATAAAAGAATATTACTCAGAAATGCCTTATATAGCTTGCAACTCCGTGACCTCTCCCAAGAATATCATATTACCAAAATATTTACCCGGTGTATGTTATAACTCACAAACAACATATAATATAAACAAATGAATAAGACCCTTAATAAACCTCTAAATACACACATTAAAGCCATTTTCCCAAACAAAGAAAATTTGAACAAGAAACAAAACAATTCCGGGAATGGTCCCGTAACTTAAACAACTGAGTGTTATTCTCGCTACGTTGTTATACATTGACGGTAATGTTCACACAGATATGAACGGCACGCTGATGTTGTAAGCGTTGGGTGTGAATATAAGCTATTGCGCGGTTTCCACTGTCGTCGCCTGTCGCATGATTGTCGGGAGACCTCGTTTGGCGGAGGTAGATGGACGCCATATTGGTTTTAGGATAGGCATGGGAAACTCAATTTCGGACGTAGAACGCGGCCCGCGTTGTATGCAAATTTCATTCAATGCGGTTTATTCTAATTTCAGTAGATACCCCACTTTAATGGAACCGAGTTTTTAAACAGAATTTCTTTTAACACACCTTCCTTTTAAAATGGTTTGATAAGGTTTATCAAGATAGAAGGAGGAGGCTTTTGTTCAATAGTTAACGTCTTTCGGCTGATGATGATGATGATCAAGATATTGAAAACAATACTGGTATGATAAAACTAAGCATATTATCCATATTTGGTAACCAATGTTTAGATATATTTAATACGTCTTTTCGCATATTGTATAGCATCTTTGGACTTTGTTATTTTTGTATTTTTTTATTTCATGTATGTTCAAATGCAGGACAAGCACCGCTGCATTCCTCGTTGGCAAGTTCTTATTTTTTCCTTGATATCTTTTATAAACTCCTATGATTGGCAGCCGTTAGCCGTACGTCAGGCAGGGTAGGCTTGAGTTCGTTACTTTAGTTTTTAAGGTTATAGGCAGGGTACTCTTGTAACATCGTATCGTAAAGTCTGGAAATTGCAGGGTTCCAAATAAAAAGCACGTGTCCACTACACATCACAAATAGACTTCACGTTTCTAAATATAACAAAAAGTATTAAAAAAACCGTTAATGCATTCAACTGTCAGTTTAAATTCACCTTTCATCTTTTCGAGTTTACACTCAGCCACTGGAAGAGATACACAATCTTTTGAAGTGATTACAAAGCTGAATTTATTTTTGGAACTATCCTTTTCAACCCTTTTCATCCCTTATAATCCTTTATTTATACTTGATTAAGCCCGCCCGTCTTCGTTTATTTTTTTGGTGGAATTCTTAACAAGATGTTGAAAAAAATCACTATTTTACCTTAGTCTTTTGAATATGTCTTGTCTTACCTTTACTTCGTGAATAAGTATTATTAGAGATTTTAGGCTCCCTAAAAGCCTAGGGATAATTTTTTATGCTTTTGTTATGCTTTGTTTAAAATACAGAAGTTACTTTTACAAATAAAAAAAAACATTTACCCACGCTAGGAAATTCTCCCGCATCGTGGGATCGATGCGTTTCACAAACATTACAACAATATCACAATACACAAACACCTAGGCTCGGGACAAGCATATGCGGAACGCACAAACTTTTATCCCGTGTGTGAATTGAACCCGTAAAAATTAACCTCGAATAAAGTGTAAAATTAAACATTGTAATACATTTCTGAGAAGGATCAAAAGTATTTAAAAAATATCTCTATTCCTACAATTGATTACCTCACACCACAAACACATCGGTTCAAAGTTGAAAAGGCAATCGTTTCACCTTAAATTAAATTCGCTTTGTCCTAAATAAAGGGATTGGGTTAACCTTTTAATAACAGAAACCAATTTGAACAGGTCCCTAAGGACCTCAAATAAAAACTTTCTGGGCCGTTCAAATATGGGTTTAATTAACTATCGCAGGAGTAATAAACATCCACAATAATATAAATAATGGCTAGTTTTAATATGTATAATGTAGTAAACTATAACCAGTGTTCTCAGTTAGTAGGTTAAATTTCTCCGATGCTTTTTCAATGTATTTTTATAGGTCACAATAAAATGAATAGAGGATTGTTTTATTCCCCTTAAAAAGGTGGCATTTGTAGTACAAGCTTGTGGTCCAAGGGCTCTGGACAAGGTGCAAAACTCTAGACAAATAGAAATCAAGGAGCAGACCGCATCATTATAGAGAATATGCCGAAATAAAAACACATGATCGACTTTATCAAATCAATCTCCTAGATAAACAATTACATATTAAGCTAGACAACCTTAGCTAACTACAAACATTTAAGACAGATTTGCAATTCATTACTACATATAAGTTCCCTAATTGGGTGTGTAACTCAGTAACAATCTTACATTGTTAGGAACTTAGGACCACGCATTTTGGTCTTTGGATCCTTTGCCTTTCATTATGTAACGAAGTTTGATGAAAGCGTATTAGGCACGACGGAATTATTCATGTGTTCTCATGTGGAAGTTCATGCTAAGTATGGTAATTAGTGAAGTATTTTTGGGTAATGAGGATTATGTTTGTTTAGAGAATTATTTTAGGAAGTTAAAGATTTAGTTTATTTCACGTGGTATTCGACGCGTCCATTAATGCAGTTCAAATCCACGCCATGCATTGTTGTTAATGTAAATTGGCTGTATAATATAATAAATATGCAGACAAAAATAATTAAACTAAGTCCTGAAATTCCCAAACTGTTGTTACAGCCTTACGTCATAATTCAAATATACCGCAATATGGATTACTAGGATCAGGCGTGAAGCGTTTTGAACCAGTTAGAGCCACATCAAACCGCTCTACGCCGAAATAGCGGTAACAATCTACATGCTAATACCCCACGGAATCATAAAATGGAGTTACTGTTTTCTGGTATAGCGTTCGATTGTATTCGAATTGCTTTTGAAAATTATTACGTTAATTAAACGCGAAGGATTTGTGGTACGGGCCACTATATTTACCGCCACCTTTACTGTTTTTTCCATTTCAACCGGCGCTAAATAGGCCATTACCAAACTGAGAATGGGGCTCAATTTTAGATTCTCGTTCTCGCAAATGGGACGCGATGTTTTCAGGATAGGTCTCTTTGTCAGTTGCAGATTCTATTATACGAGATTGTTGGAAGTTAACTCCGCAGTCTTTTCTAAAACGTGGTGAACGGAATTCTGAGCGGTTTTCACAAGATGTGGGCGTGGCTAAAAGTTACTGGGTCACATTCCAAACTTCTTTGTGATGTTAGGAGAATTGCATTTTAAGTTTTCTCTCGCTAGAAAAATAAGCTTTAAGACAAACCCGGTGCGAACGTGCTAAATTGCTATAGATGCGTCACGGATATGGTTCTCATGATAATCGATAATTTATGACCATAAATACTTTTGATAAAAAAAGAAAATAGTACTTCTAAACCCTGCTTACAACTTCAAGAGTTATAGGCATAATTACTGTACACCAGAAAAAATATGAAAGCACAAAGATAACCAAGTACTCATATTTGATGAGATGTTTCAAAACAATGACAAGCACCACCCAGTTACCATGTACGAGCTGATAAAAGTACAACGTGTGTTCCTTATCTTTGCACGGCTCGTAAAACTTTACTGTTACGACTATGTCCTCTGACCGACTGACCGAAAGACTGTACACACATAAACAATATATAGGATGCATCTTTACTGGGTGCTGATATTTTGAGGAGCTTATAACGTAGTAGTTACGTTGGGTACATATTAAATTTTCATTGTTGTACGAGGCATTAATAGTGAACCCATGTTTGAAGCTTAATACTGAAAAGCGATAGATACATATAAACTTTTGGGCGAAGGACACATTTTCACGTTTTGCCGGCTGTGATAAATTTGAAAAATGCACTAAAGAAAATAATATTGATGAGGCGAAAACATCATTCAGTTTTGTGATCCTTATGTTTTGTATATTCAAATCAATAGGAAAACATTTCCATTGTATGTCAATAAGTAGAACAAAATATTTAGTCCTAAAACTAATTTAAAAAGTTACTAAACTAAAACTCATAGCGGCATCCCACTATTATCTACACGGTGACGTCACATTTATAATCTGTTCATGAAGTTGGACAAGCGGACATCTTCCGGTATGTTAACTGAAGTGACAGGTCTATTCCCCAGATACGCATCAGGATAGCAGACGTAATCTAGAGACATAATAATACAAGTTGTGCACGAGAGTGCGCTTGCGTGAATTAATATGACGAGGAAACATCTGCGCTAATCTGATGTTTTCATTGATCTGCTGAGAAAGTTTGAACCTTTTATAAAGTTTTTTTAAATTTTATACATCTCTTTTAACTCTCACGAATGGTATAGTCTTGAATATTAAGATCAATGAGATCAAGAAATTCATACCAAGATTTTTAAATTCCTTAGTAACAGTCGTTTCAAAATGAGACAGTCAAGTCGCAAAGATTCACCCCTTTAAAAATCCTTTGGAAAAGGTGGGTCAATGTATCTTTGGTGACTTTTAAACCAAATTCAAATCTTAACTATACCTAAGTGGGACAGAGCTGTAATCTATTCTCCAATGCATCCTTCTTTTTATTCATTCGTTGGTCAGGTAACCTTCAAATATTATCCGAATAACCAAACATCCATACTTCAGAATTTACAATAGTAGTGCTGAACTTGACTTTCGGGAACTAGCTTTATATGCCTCGGACATAATTCAAGATTCTATTCCTGTCTGAACTTCAGTAGTTTATTGACTATGTTAAGTTAACGGTAACCACGTAGTAAATGTCGCAGTATTTTTTGGTACTTTCAATATTGGATCACATTTTTCAAAACCCACATTATTTAAAAATGTTGCTTCACTACACTATAGGGTTACATTTTAACTCATGAAGACATTGCAAAAAACAGTCATCGGCAAACTCAACTATTCTGATGGCGGTTCTTACCAGACATCAATTTACTGCAGTGAAATCTGTCTATGTTAGAAACGAATCGAGGATATGACATCAAAAACATTTGTTGAACTGCATTACAATTCTACGACAGTGTGAAAGACTTAAAAACAAAAGAGAATCAACATACCTAAATAGAATGTCAAACAAAATGTCTGTAATGTTTGTCAGGAAACGATAGCTCCGCACGCCATATATCGGGACAAGATATTGCTAACTTAATGGTTGCTCTATTTTAGACCTTACTTGATTGATTTGCTCTCTGTTTTTGAGCGATTGGACAGCTTTCTAGGTTGAAATGTAATTTATTGTAGGGTTTCAAAAACGATTCGTCATACTGTTACTTTTAGAAATAAATTGTAATGGGTATTTAATAATTGGATACGATAACTACAATAATAATTATGATGGGAAAGTCCACCTTGGTGTTATCGTTAGACCAATTACAAAGAATTTTAATTAATTGACTTGCGATCGATACTGAGAGACAAAAATATGATAATACCACAAATTACTCAACAGTGGAAAATACAGATAAATAGTAAACGTAAAATACGAGTAGAACAAAGTATTTTCAGTATTCAGTATTATTTATGAAATTACCAGTGTCATAATAAGCCCCAAAGAAGAGAAGGAGGACAAATAAAAATGTAGGCATATACCCAGAAGAGATACCGATCTGAAATAATGATGATGATAATATGCCCCGCAACAACAGCGTTATCACTAATACGAGGCACTACAACTCATTACCCACTCGACCTGACATTAAACCAATATAACAGTAAAATTCAAGAGCACTACATGTTGGTTGCACGGCAAACTCGACCAAGGCCCGCCTCCACACGCCCGCTTCGGATAATTGAAATCCGAATTTGGAAAGTGACACGCGGATTGTCCAATATCGTGCTGGCTCTTTTAATTGTTTTAGATAAACGTCCTTATTGGCAACTAACTTTTTACGCTTTGATATCTTGTTGGTTAGAGTGATTTAGGGCTGTAGCAACTAACTTGACTCAAGGTTAAAAATAAATTTATAAAAATTAACTTGCTCGATTTTATTTGCCATAATAATAATTATGGATGCGGATTAAAGTAAGTATGGCAATTATAAAATTTACCTCAAAGAAAATTTTTAAATTTGTAGCTTGCTTTTCTGAAGGCGTCATGATTGTCTTAAGTTTTTTGCGTATCTACCAAAGTTTTACTATTAAACATAAGAATCTCAAAGCTTACCTATGTTTAATTATCTTTCAAATAAGGGCATACATTTCTATTTTACGATTATTTAAAGTTTCAAACAAGAAATTGAAAATGTACCCATATTTACAAGTACACCATGCCAAGCTGAAGGGAGTATGGTAATTTCACAACCAAGTTCCGAATTCCAATCGGCGCATCGTTTAATTGAAAATTTAATTTTGAAACTGTGACGCAAGCGAATGTGCCCAGTATTGTCCCGGGAGTATTTTTTATTGGTTTTAGATAGCCGCCCATTCAGCCAGCATTTTTGATTCGTTGTCGATAGAATAGTGAATTTAACTTTTATTTTGTTGAACAAATTGATAAAAATAACGTAGAGGTTGAAAGCATTCTTAAATTAGATAGTAATGTCGATTAGGATTATTATATGCCTGTAAATACTGTCTTTTAAGTTAATAGTATTCATGCTGTTCTCATTGAAAAGTTGAAAGTAACTCATGAAACCGTTATGGTGTAAATTACAAGAGAGCAACTTAGTAAAGAACTGGATGATAAAATTTTACGAGCACGCTGGTGCACGGTAAATTTACGACAAGTATTTTTTTATATTACAGGAAACACACTATCAAGCGGGTCACCTGTAAAACCAAGAAAGCCATTGAATTTGTTGCCGATTCTCCTCTATAGACATGCCAATAGATATGGAACCAAGGAATTGAATTCGAGGTTGGTTGCTTCTTTGACCTATAACTATACAAACGAAAAAGTTGATCGTCATGACTGCGTGTTATTTTTTGTATTTATTTATTTTTTCGTTTGTCTTCCTGAAGAAGAAGATGCAGAAGTTCAACCATGTCATTCTATTAATACACAAAAAAAATTGTGAATTCAGGCACTAAGTTCATCTAAACAACCCATACCTCACGACTCCTTTACTATAATACAACTACAGCCCATAATAATCTAGCGATCGCTCCATTCACTAATCTACTAAAGCGTTATAACCTCACAAACGGTTGGGTAACGGATCTAATATTCAAATTCATCAGAGAGTAGACGAGACCTCAATATCGCACCGTCACACTTGTGAGAATGTTCCGCAAATCTGCATAGCACCCTTTGCTAGCCAATTTAACTCACGTGGGTAGGGTTATCAAATCCTGTAAAGGAATTTGATTAAATATTCAAGAATTCAGGTGAGAATTCGGAGACACGAGTGGTGGAATGTGTGGGGTTTTTTAAACTATTGTTTCGAGTGTGTATCACGATCTTCTTTTGTTGAAACTGATTTTCGATGGTAGGGTTGGTACTCATGATTTGGAATTATGTATACTTGACAGCACACTTTCTACGTGCGATTATGAGTGAACGATAATTATTACCTAATGAACCACGGGGATGGAATTGGCAAGCTGTCGTTCTTTGTGGCGTTCTAAGGGGGAGGCCTTTGTTCAGCAGTGGACGTCTTCCGGCTGATGATGATGATGATGAACCACGGGGAATATTTAAAATATTTATTATGATAATGAAAGGAGAAGAAAGTGCTTACTGCACGATACTTACTGCAGTCTTACATATGACATGTAGATAATGATATTTGGTTTTATTATGGAACGTTTAGATAAATACTTGTAAATACAGCCAAAATGCACCTAACGGTATATTATTGTGTATAATTTTTATTTTTAAATATTTATTCCGTTTCATTTGCTAGTAGGATACAATTGACAGGTACTTGAATGTAAAAATAGTCAACCCTGCACAACGACTACTTTGATAGTTCCCAATTCAAATTTCCGAGCGATCGCCTTCGGGTGCGCTCGGTGATTTCCGTCGCACGTCGGCTGGAATAATGGCGGACGACGCGTGTCACAGGAAATGGGGACGATGACGGACCCCGGAAACGCTTGGGACACGAGTGACCTCGTACGTGGACGTTCGGGGGAGATCGGAGGCAGTCGGGGGACGTCGGCCCGCTACCGAGTCGTGATAGGCCAGCGTTAAGTGGATTTATCGGACTTTTAGCCAGACATTTTTTTTGAACGTTAAAAAAGCACGCCGAGTTTTTGAATAAAATCTAATATTCGAGAACTTGGAAAATATTTTTGGGAAAAATGCAAGTAAAAATTTTGTGTTGATAAAGCTTCGGTCCTATACGGTCACTGGTCAGTAATAAAATTAATAAATATTCCATTATATGACATATCTTTTTTGCATGTTGCCATGCTAGGCTTAAATAGTTTCAAGTTTCCTTTATCAATTTAAAAGTATTCCATTACTAACAAATTGAAAAAGTAAATCTAAAATTAAAATTAATTTTATCGGAACACCTCCAACGAACATAAGCCGTTGATACCGCTTTCAACCATCGTTATTCCAGGAAATAAGAGCATTAAAGGATGGAAGAGTAAAAAGACTCCCTCAAGGCTATCCGATTGATATCGTTGTTAACGAATGGGAATCAGGTCCCGGACATCTTACTTCGAGATTCTCTTAAAAGGTAAATTTCGAACTGGATTTCTCATTAGCTGAAGCGTTGGCTTGATATAAAGTTAGTTTACCTTAGCACGAAGACTGGATGAAATAGTTTTAATATAAGTTATTTTAGACTTTGTACAAGCTGCAGCACTGAATTTTCTAATTAAAATACTCCTAATAAAAAAAAGTTCCCTAGACTTTGGTATAAAAGGTCATCAGGCCTGTATTTCCCGAAGGGGTAGGCAGAATAGTGTTTCACACATATTTAGCCAGTTGTTTTAAGTCCCAATAATATAGGGGTTAGCCTATTGTCATCAACCGGGTACAAGTTCAGACTCCCTGTTGCTACTGACAATATCCTATACACTTTGCTCGACTCAGTACTCGAGCCCAGGACCTTATAAACACTCGCACTTAGTGACCACTAGACCAACGACAGTAGACTTTGGCAAAAGTAAATAAAGCACAATTCACAACGAAAAGTAAAAGATATTCAAGACATCACATTGTTGTTATGTAGATATATGTTCCCTAAAGTGATAGAAATGTTGAACACAGAGATCCAGAGCCTATGCCATTTATCAGGCACAACCATTTTATAAATTTTTGTCAATAGTAACTGAGAATAACTGACTAAAAAAATTGGTCATTTAGTTCCTGTGCATATAAGAGCTTTTAAAATTATAATACAACTACAACACCATAATTTAATTCTAGAAATTATCCTATCATTTGTAGAAGCACGATGCACCTTCTGCGATCTTACGTACGTGGAGCTAAGTAGGTGGCACTAATTACAAGATTAGCAGAGAGGAAAATGCGAATTGGTGTTATGTTTTCCGCATGAATATTTGTTACATTATTTACCACGGTAAACTTACATAACATAACATCACGCCTGTATTCCCCGAAAGGGTAGGCAGAGGTGCACATATAGTACACCCACATTTCGCCAGTTACGTTTTAGGTCACAATGTAATAGGGGGCGAGCCTATTGCCATCAACCGGGCACAAATCCAGACTCCGTGCTGCTACTGAGAATTACCTAATGGAAAAACCCAGTAACACTTTGCCCGACTCAGGATTCGAACCCAGGACCTCGTGCTCAGCCGTCGCGCTTAGCAACCACCAGACCAACGAGGCAGTCGATAAAACGGTAAACTGAATTCTTTTTAAACCCATGGGCAAGTTAAGAAAGCAAAAATGTTATTTTGTAACTTTAATCCTCTTTTTTTAAATACTTCGCCCCACATTAAGAAGGTCTCCTGTATCGTGGGTAAAACGCACAAATTAAATATTACTTACACAAACAGACTTAGCACTTAGGAGAATTTTTGTCCCGTGCGGAAATCGTATTAAAACCCTAAGCGAAGTGGCTAAGGTCGTTAAAATACGAGTACAGGTGCCGACAGTAGGTCGATAGGTGTTTTGAAAGCTGTCTCACGGTATACCGATAAAACTAATTGCATAAATGGAACAAATGATATTAAATGTTTTCCAAACAGACTAACGAATTACGTTAAGGATTCTTTGTATTCCTACAATTTCTAAAGAAATCTTTCACAGTTATAAGTTTCCTACCCAATTCCATGTCAAATAACTGCCAGAGCCGATTTCCACTAGTTCTCAGAACTTCCCCTTGCTCGGTTATGTTAAGCTCCCCTGAGAGAGCAGCCAAGGATAGGTGAATACTGTATGAATGCGAAGATATATTGAAAATCGAAATACAAGTACAATCGATCACCATTTTCTGACAAGTTCAAAATGCTGAGAGTTTATTGACCTTTGACTGTACACAAATAAGCAGGAAGGATAATATAGAGATATTGAAAAATTGCCAGATTTCATAATTTAAGTAGGCGTCTTTGAAGATCATTGATATGTGTTTTTTTATGTTTGTGTGGACAAGAAAGGTAAAGAAGAGAGAAAAGACGGGCCTGTACCCAGCAAAGGGTGATATTGGGCTGAAATGATGACGATGTCAGTATGTGTCATACCTCCAACTACTAAATACATTATCAGGATTATATACATCAACGATGATTAAATTGGCGTAAAATGATGTCACGAATAGATGACATATAGAGCCAAGGATAAGATGTACAAGAAAAATATTTCCTAGCAAATGCAAAATAGAGTGCGATTCCCTCTTGCCATTCCTACAGAAATGTTCATTTTTACAAGCTTTTATTAGTAAGGTTAAATATGAGGTTATACACTTCTTCAAGTGTATGGAAAATATCACAATATATTTAGCATCTATAAGAATACATACTACAGTCATCATACACACACACATTGGTTTCGATGACGGAAGACAATTTCATTCTTGATCCGTCCACACAGACAGAATATAAAAGATATTAAAAACATACAAAGTCTAATTGAGTGACAAAATTATAATAAAAATCATGTCTTTCCAGCAGAACATGAGAGCTTAAAGCTGACAACACGAGTTAATTGGGTTAATCCCCAACCGAACCAAGGCGGGTAAATTAATAACTACGAAAATATATATGCTACGACCTTTAGGGATAAACAATGTTACAAGTGACAAAACACTATCACTATGGGTCGTTACAGACGATGTTCTGTAAATTGGGCGGGGCTTAGAGCAACTAGAAGTGACATCTCGTAAGTGCCTCTTAATGCTTCATGAGACATAATTTGTTTTGACTTTTATCTTATTCTTCCATTATGGAATAGTGCAAAAGATTACTTTCTTTATTAAAAAAAGATGTTCTTTTTTTTGTTACTATGAAGACTATTATGCCTACTAATATTATAAACGCGAAAGTTTGTAAGTATGGATGGATATTTGTTACTCTTTCACGTAAAAACTACTGAATGGATTTTTATGAAATTTCATATGAAGGTAGCTGACACCCTGGATTAACACATAGGCTACTTTTTATCCCGAAAAAATGTAGCGGGTATCACCTCGGGGCGCAGCTAGTCGAAAATAAACAGGGTATAAGAACAATCAACCAGAAAAACAAATTTTCATAAATACTCTCAGTAACCGGCTCCTAAATCTAAACAACGAGAAAAGGAATAATACGCCGATAAAACAACCCCTTTTTGGAATAACGCGACAGACAAAACCCTAAACTGCGGGCTTGATCCGCCAAATCAACCGTGAAACGCGATAAAGAAATCAATGGAGGTTACCAATGCATAAATTATTTGACGCTCCACTGAAATTTAAAACTTTGCGTCCTAGACTACATAAACTGTGTGCGGTCGAGGGAAAATTGTGTAAAGAAGATTATGTACTGAAAAGTTCAAATAGAAAAATGGTTGCTGGTAGGTAGGTAAAGTTTTGTGAAGTATTTAAGGCTTCGTATTAATCGTTAAGTTTGTTATGCAATACATTTTCTGGTTACGTAATAAACGTTGGTACTACGCATTAAATTCCAATGAGTTCGATGGAAATTTTGTTCTGTTGTTGAACATACAGAGAGAGGTGATAAAAACTGAAGCAGTACTTTCTCGGTCATTAGGATCGCTCACTAAAGTCTTAGAGAGAGAAAATAATTGACTTGTCAAGACCGTCCATCAACGAGCATGTCTCAAGAGAGAGAGAGAGAATAAGTAAAAGCAGTCACAAATTTGTAAGCAGCAGAAATCTGAGGTCTCTTCTCCCCGTTGCAGGAAACCGTAACTTTATGTATGTGAGGGCAAGGTTTAATGTCATTAAAATTATACAGGAGCATAACATTAAGCCCTATTGTTTCCTTTATTATGCCTTGAAATACGGATGAAATTTTTATCTCATGTGGGTAGATACTAAATTTATTTCTACAGTAAAACGCGTAAATGTGCCGTAAAGTCAGAATGCGAAAATATAATTTTAACTCCGAATGAAAAAGGTTGATGTGAATCCAAATTCTTTTGTAAATGCTATTGATATTTCACAGTTTAACCGCTACCGTTCAAGGCAGATGTAAAAGGTTTTTAGGGCATATATTTACTCTCAAATATTTACGGTAAGTACCTAGTTCTAAATTCATTCTTGACTCTTTTTTCTAAGATAATATCTACTTAAATCTTATAATCTTAACGGTTTATTTAATAGTCTCTTATTTCATAAACAGTTACAGGCATTAGATACCAAATTTCCGAAAAAAATGAACCGCCTACTTCCAATTAACGACCCAAAAAAGGAGCCATCACTAAGCAATGCACGAACACAAAACTTTCCACCATAACTCAAAACTGTTAAATTAACCTATAATTACTTTCGAATCCCCGAATCTCGAACAATTTGCCACATAAAGCAAACTTTTAAGACTTACGGGGCTCCGAAAAATTCCATCCAAATATTCTCGCCATACTTCAAAATCCGGAAAGTTATCTTATCAGGGATAAGCGATTCAACTTCGTAGATGCTCGCCGATACTCCTACCATGGGATTTATGTAGTTAGTTAAATAAATCATTAAAATCTCTAGTCAACGTAGACAGTCTTTAATGATTTTTTTGTGTCATCTGGACATCATACATCATACTACATTCTCTTTTTATTACCGAGTTTGTTTAACAATTCTATTGTATATAAAAGCATAATTTAAAAAAAACGTAACTAAAGAAAAGTTTATTGTAACAACTGACACGTAGATATGTTTTACTACAAGATTATCGCAGTCTACTCCAAACACGTCTAAAGGTCAGACTTAAAATTACAGTGCCTGTATCTCCACATTTCGTATGCAACGTGTAGAATATTTGAAGCTCATATTTAATACGAACCGCTTACTTGCTATAAAAAGTCTCGTCATAAACTTTGAAAGGTAATACTTTTATGTATTTAAGCTTCAAACGTAATTTTAATAAGAAAATACCTTTTGCAATTTTATACTCTAGTGAATATGACATTATTCAAGTGTTGGTACTGAATTATCATTTATGGAGCTAGACATTTTTCAGACTTATTCGATTTCGTTTGATGTTAATATATTTTGATTTTTATTTGAGACATAAAAGAACGAAAGTTCACAATTTTGTCTAGCTTTTATTTAATAACGTGATATAAATTATTTATTTTAGCGCTGTGAAGGTTCGATTTTATTCCTTTCAGTAATATTTCAAGTAACGAACACTGACAGTATAAAATGTGAGGAGTAAAATTCTTGGAAAATGAATGTTTTTTATTATACATAAGATTATTGTTATATTGATCAAGTTTTGTGATTATTTATGTTACTTTGAATGTAGATAATAATGAGGGTTATGTGTGTTTAACAGCATTACTTAATGCTTTAAAAACAGAAAATTAAAAGTCAAATGTCTTGAAATTTTGTCGTCAAATTTTGAAATCATTCCCATTTTGAGTAATTTAATTCCAAGAAGCGTTAAATTAAAAATATTTTAAATATTCCTTTATAAAACTTCTTCGTAATAAGAATTCATGGTACGCGCCCCGAGTACGTTACTTAAAAACCGGGAAACTTCTCAAATAATCCGCGCCGGTAATAAAGGGGAATTTATCAAATTGTAGCTGTCTAAATCAGCTTGTTCTACACGGTGTTGCCAGATTTACTGAATCACCCGCAATTCCGGGAGTTAAGAAGTCTCCCTTGTTACTTAATATTATTAAATCTTTAATAACTCTAATTTGGAGTGAGAAGTTGAATACATTATTACTTTTGTTGAGATGTATTGTTCTTTTTTCCGTCTTTCTTGTGAAGTTTGAAGTACGATGGATGATACGTTTCAATTTGCTTTGGCACAACTTTGATATAAATTGACACTAATTTTACAAGTCTAAGATAATAAATAGGTACTATGAGTCTTTGAGGATAAAATTATATTTAAGTAATACTGAAATTCATACCCTAACTTGTATAAGAAAATGTATTAATATTCAAATCTAGAAATTAGGCCCCACATTAGCGTATTCTAGTAGTAGCTAGCTAGCGGACACAAAGATATGCCTAAGTATATCTATACATTATACATATCTATGGAATCTTCTACTTTCTCATCTTCTACTTCTATGACAACCTGACTGGCGCAGTGGCTAAGCGATTGGACTGCGGCGCTAGGGTTGTGCGATCGATTCCCACACGGGACAAACATTTGTGTGATCCGCAGACGTTTGTTCCCGAGTCTATGTGTTCGTGCATGTGATATGACATACAGGAAGTGCACCCACGACACAGTAGAAATTCCTAGTGTGGGGCGACGTTATACTTATTATTGAAAAACAACTGAAAATTCGCCATTCAATTTGCACGTGTAAAACAGGTTAAGCTCCGGGGTGTTCGCACGTGCAACAAACACCCACGTATAGAAATTAATTACTGCACTCCAATACGGTTGGAAGTAAGAACTTGGCCAAATTTCTAGGGAAGCTAGTTCTGACTGTGGTAAAGTTTGACGCAGAAAACGAAGGCGTAAAGTTATTGTGCCGCTTTATTATAGTGAAGGGGTAAACTTTCGTTGCAAACCGAAAAACTGTAGATTTATTAGGAAAATGGTATTGGACTTAGTATTCTTACAAGCTTTTATTTAACTTGTAATGTTTTTACTGTAGGTAATTCGTAGTTTTTTTTGTTTTTTTTTATGGCGACCCACACTTTCCTAGTGCGTCTACTGTATCGCGACAAACATGAAATATCACATACAGGCTCGAAACAAACATCTGCGGATTTCACAAATCTTTGTGCCGTGCAGGAATCGAACCGCAATCGTCAGTACAGCGGCACAATCTCTTAGCCATTGCGCCCATCAAGCTGTCCAATTACGCACAATGCATGTCAAAGTATCTGAAAATTCTACAATATCGTGCCCAAAAGACTGCAATGCATATTATATATTATTGAAATCCTTATGGTGCAACATTGGGTAGGTAACATCACACCTGTGTTACCGAAGGTGTAGGCAGAGGTGTCCTAACGCCACCCTTTTTCACCATGATTTATGTAGGTTTTGGGGTCAGGTCAAGAGTACCCTGACCCAACATGCGTGCATTAAATATGTGGTGAAATGGAAGTATATGACAATCATTGTAAAATCAATAAATTTACGAAATAATGATAAAAAGTCCTGTACTAAATCCTCGTTGGTCTAGTGGTCACTAAGCGCAACTGCTGAGCAAGTGGTCCTGGGTTCGAATCTCGGGTCGGGCGAAGTGTAACTGGATTTTTCTAATAGGTTATTCTCGGTAGCAGCACGGAGTCTGGACTTATGTCCAGTTGATGGCAATAGGCTCGTACCATATTGCACCTCTGCCTACTCCTTCACGGAATACAGGCGTCATTATATATTAAAGCCTATAAAATATATCATTGCTACGGTCCTAACAAGACATATCATTCACTTGCTGGTCACTCTCATAACATTTTTTATTTCCCTTTTGTCGCCCAAGAGTTCTCCAAAACATTTTCAATTTGGACAGAACAACTTTGCCAAGGTAATAATCATAGTCTAAAAATATACATAGTAATTAAAAGTTAATTTTAGCAGAGCAACCACCGTTCGCTCTCTCACAACAACCACTATGTCCGCAAGTAAATAAATAAATACAAAGCACTTTGTTGCCGACCAGAGTTCGCGACGTCATTTCCGTTGCTTCTAGGGTTGCCTATCCATTGAGGAAGTTAAGAAATACGTATACCAAATATATTATGTGGTTGTCGGTGACTTTGTCACTAGTATTACAAATGACTTTTTTTTTTTGGCATATCCTTAAAGGACAAAAACCCCGAAATTAAATAAATAAAGATTATAAAAAAAAAAAAAAAATGACTTTTTTAGTATTTCGCATGATTATTACTTTTAG
The DNA here is from genome assembly GCA_946251915.1 of Abrostola triplasia. NCBI lineage: Eukaryota > Metazoa > Arthropoda > Insecta > Lepidoptera > Noctuidae > Abrostola > Abrostola triplasia. The sequence goes on from OX276438.1 coordinate 1,258,503, forward strand.
TTGATTAGACACACTAACTTTCAAGACAACATTACCAATGTATAATAAAATCGTGGCCTTTCATAATGATTTCCTTAAGTATGCCAGTTTTAACCCATACTTCCATATTAATATTATAAATGTGAAAGTAACTCTGTTTGTCTGTTACGCCTTCATGATTTAACCGCTGGTCGGATTTTTATGAAATTTGTCGTGTAGAACGTTTAAGACCCGAAAAAGGACACGCGGGCGAAGCTGCGGGCAAAAGGTAGTATTATAAAAGCAAATCTTATCTACATTTAAAGCAAACGTCAAACTTTACTTTTTGAAAAGGAGTGCATTTTGCTATTTCTATTTATAAGCATACCAAGGCGACGCAGGAAAATCATGTAGGAGCCTCCGTCGGAACTTGTCACGATATTATTTCCGACGAGGGGAAAAGATGGATAAGGTTTATGCAAGAATGAGGATTAACAAACTAGGAAAACAAAATTTAATGAATATTGCACAACCTTTGCATGCGAATTTGATAAAGGTTTCACCGCACTAAAATTCAGACACATACACATATCATCACGCTTGTATTCCCCGAAGGGGTACGCCCACATTCCGCCTGTTACGTTTTTAGGTCCCAATGTAATAGGGGGCGAACCTATTGCCATCTACCGGGCACAAATCCAGACTTCGTACTGCTACCGAGAATTACCAAATGGAAAATCCCAGTAACACTTTGCCTGACCCGGGATTTGAATCCAGGACCTCGTGCTCAGTAGTCGCGCTTAGCAACCACTAGACCAACGAGGCAGTCAGTAATAAAATCCACTTACACTCAAAACTTTTTGTTCTTTTTTATGCAACCAACTGTAATATTGTTTTCATTTTAGCTAGGGTTGCTGCCTACTTTTTCTATTAAAAGTGACTGTGTATATACCATAGCTTAGAATCACGTGGTCACCGTGGTAAATATAAGCATATTCCCGCCAATCTATACATATAATAAAATCGTAACGAAGTCAAAACTGTACATTGAAGATATTTAAAAAAAAATAAGTGCAATGGGATGTCTGAACGCTTCTGAAGCCAAAAATATAATTTTTAGAATTTTTGTCTGTTTGTCTGTTTGTCTGTATGTATGTGTTAGATTAACGTAAAAACTACTGAATAGAATCCGCTGAAAGTTTGCAAATATATTCTTTAGGGGCCGGCGCGTCGGTATGCTTAATATCATCACGGCATTTGCAAAGAGGGCTGAGCAATATTGCATTATGTCTTTGTTTTGTCTAATGTTTGCCGTAGAATGATAAAAAGACGAAACCAATAGTTGCATTATGCAGATTACTTACAGATGAACTTCTGAAGTAGAAATCATCACGCTATATCCACAAGGAACTGAGCAGTGAATCATGACATGTATAGAAACGTCTATTTTAAACATATTGCTATGTGTCATCGTAGCGTGGCGGTTTAACGATCGCCCTACGAGTTATGCATAGTGAGATCGATTCTTGCCGAAGGTTTTTCTTTTTGCGTTAGCTTTAATTTCTTTTTGCATGTTTTTTGACTTAAATAACAATAAAAAGACAATTATAATATATATTTTAACATAATATTATTACCAACAATTTCCAGTAAATTATAGTTCTAAATTTTTTTTTTTTCTACGTTAGTAAGTTTGTAAATTCACCATTTCAAATAAGTGATGTCCAAACAATTCTGAAGCCAAAAGCAGTCGCTTCACGTTGACAACAGATAGGTTGTTCCATACTCACCTGTGCTTTCTAGGACGTTTGAAACACACATCAATGTTGAATCGTGTTCCAGCGTCGAGTCAATTAAATACATTTGCAAATACGTAAACAAGGGTAGTGACCAGGCAACATTCGCTTTGCAAAGCACTGATCGGGATGAAGTGACCAAGTACCAGTCTGGTCGCTACATTAGTACTTCAGAAGCAGTATGGCGAATGCTGGCGTTCTCTATACAAGATCGGCATCCAGAGGTCATGAATTCATGGACGTCCATTTTGAGAATGGCCAGCGCATTTTTTTTCGACCCCGCCAATGTATTAGAGCGATTGGAAAATCCCCGCCAAACAACACTCTTGGCATTTTTAAATTGATTAAGGGAAACTTGAAAAATGATGGACACCAGCGGGACTCAAACCCGCGACAGTCGCCGTACCGTGGCGCCGCTCTGCCAACTGAGCCACCGTGTCACTGCTGGCATCCATCAAATTTCAAGTTCCCTTTTAGTATAATTCTTGAGGGTGACGTTAGGTATTATCTGTTGGAATCTACGATTACCAATTCAGTGTTGTACCTTTACAGCTACAAACCACTAAACTGATAATACCAACCCAAATTTATATGACTTTTGGTATTTTTTATGCATGTTGCCATGCTAGGCTTAAATTTTAAATTGATTAAGGGAAACTTGAAAAATGATGGACACGAGCTGGACTCGAACCCGCGACAGTCGCCATACCGTGGTGCCGCTCTGCCAACTGAGCCACCGTGTCACTGCTCGCATCCATCAAATTTCAAGTTCCCTTTTAGTATTTACGTCTTAAGGGTGACGTCAGGTATTATCTACGATTCCAACAGACAACTCTTGGCATTTTTACGTCTCTGTGAAGTTGATTTTTTTGCAAAGTCACTTACGTATGATGAGGTGCCGTCGTACTATACATACTACAAGCAAAGAGGTGTATTTAATCGACATCGACGTGGTCGTATTGTCGAAGGGTTTCCGGGAATCTTTATGGACACTGCATTGGGAAGGATTTACACTGTGCATACAAATAATGCCGAGTGCTATTATTTGCGGCTATTGCTTCACATCGTATAGGGGCCAACGTCATTTGCATTCTTAAGGACAGTTGATGGTATGGAGTATCCGACATTTCGTGCAGCCTGCGTAGCACGAATTCTTCTTGACGGTGACCAACACTGGGACAACACTCTCCTGGAGGCTAGCGTTAGTGATAGCCCAAGTTGCCTATGACATTTGTTTGCCATCATGTTGGTATTCTGCGGTATTGCAAACCCGGTTTTGTTGCGGGAAAAATATTGGCGTCATCTCTCTGAGGATATTTCATGGGCTTTAAGACATACTATTGAAGGAGACATCGGAGAAACTGATGAACGCATTTTGAACCACTGTCTCAGTTCTCATCAAGACGTAGTCATTGCCATCGGGGGCAATCCACTGTTGGAATACGGTTTACCGGCTCCGCAACCATTAAATAATCAAGAACGTGGAAACAGGAAGTATGTCGCCGAAACAAATTATGACCAAGACGCAATGACCACCATCGTGAATGACTACGTCACTAAATTTACCTCAGAGCAAGCACAGATTTACAATATTGTCCTTGAAAGCGTTGGGCTTGGCCAGGGTAAAATGTTTTTCTTGGATGCTCCTGGTGGAACAGGGAAAACATTTATTACCACTGGCATTCTTGCAGAGGTTAGGAAACAAATAACGGTGGCAAAATTGTCTTCCGGAATTACTACCTCTCTCCCCCTTAGATGACAAAATATAAGCGCTCGCCATACTCTAGATACACATCAATTCGGAGCAATAAAACGTCTGTTCTTGGAGAGTTACGCAATAGTTTTAAGAGAAATTTGCCGAAATGTAGTCATAATTATAGTAAAAATGTACAATACCACATAGTGAAAGTTTTAGACAGAACTAAGCAGGAACAACAATCATGTGATGGATCGGCACATTCCTGTTCGTCGGTGATTTTAGAGAAATATTTTCTGACTTAAATGCTCTGTAAAAACTTTCATTATATATTTCACTTTATACACTGGATATACATAAATATCAATAAATAGTAATATTTAGACGGGGTATGTAGAATTCTGCTCATTATTTCACGTTCTTGGATATGTTGGTAAAGATATGATTTAATAGTGTGATTCCCGCGTTCGGCAAGATATTTGCTTATTCAAACAACATAATATTTTTAATTTTATTGGTTTATATGTTTTAACTCTCTAGCAGAAAGTGGACTGTAGGCAACCATCGTCAAGTTAAAGGTCTGTGATCCACCTCAAAGTTATCCTTTTGTAGATAATCATCATAGACATAAATTTTCATTAGCCGGGCACAAATTTAAAGTCGGTATTGCCACCGAGAATTAGTGCATTACAATTATCAAAGTATTTTTGTTGCTGGGGAAATCCTCATGGACTTCCTCCACCATGAGCGGACGGAGGGTAATGCCGGTCTCTTATACTAACTAAAACCTCAGGGTATCCGCCTAACAACCTTAGGTTGAGGGACTCGCGATCCGCGTATGCTACACCATCTCTTTAAACAAATTCTGACTCGCCTCTTCGCGATTGGTCGCGCTCACCACGTAGGTACGGCCTACGTGCCTTATGTCCCTTAAAACCGCCTTTTCTGTTTGAGCATCGAACTGCCCAAGTTCGTCGCCCACAGGCCCAACCTATGGGTGACGGACATGAGCAGTTCGTTTAAATTTCGGCTACAATAAATTTCAATACAAGCGCTTGGCGCATTTTGGCATACAAACTATCACCATTAGCACACGCAGAGGTAGACTTAATTAAGGCCTAGAAACCAGCTGATTTTTACACGGATTACTGTATGACGGTCGCTTCTGAGTTACCAGTCCACACTCTCTGTAAATGTTGTCTGCTGAAGACAAATCTACAACCGTAGTTCAGAGAAATGCATGCTGTCAATGTAGTACATAGATACAGTAAAATAAAGATACATTTAAAATTGAAATTCCTTATAAGCCAACAAATCGTGTCAATAACTTTCCTGTTAGTCACTCAATATTTACCGATCATACAAAATCGGTATAAAAAGTAAACTAGCCCCATCTTAATTTGAAATATACCTTTATAATTAAAATACTATGTATATTCCATTCGGTAAGTAATTTGTAGTGTTTTCCACTTACTTACAAAATCTGATTATAGTCTACTGGTGTTTTTACCTGAAATTCACGCGGACGAAGTCGCGGGCAACAGCTAGTACATAATAAAAGAGAAACACTTTGTAGACGGCTACAGTTCAGGACGTCATTTCCGGCCCTAGCGTAGGGTTGCCACGTCACATTAACTTTTAATAATTTTATAGCGTTTTCTTGCCATACCCATTTGATTTGATTCATTTAAACACGTTTCTAGTTTATACTATAATTTACTTTGAGTTGATTGCCTGTCACTCATCTGATATCTTAAATAGTCACACCAATATTATTAATTTGAGTCGCGGACCACGCAGATAAGACCAATAAATAGTGTCATTTTTCTTTAAACAAAATATAGGTAAGCTGCGTAGCTTTTTGTTCAGACATTTTGAGAGCAATTAAACTTGCGGCCGGCGTGTAGTTATACCAGACAAGCTCATTCTGAAGGGGAACAATTCATACATAATGTATAAATATACGATGCTCTCCGTTGCAAGAAAAGGAAGGAAAACTAAGTGACCAATTACCTGTCTGGCCGAGGCCTACCGGCCGATTAGGGACGGCCATGTTGTAATCTATCTTTTTTCCTTTTTTTCCCATTTATGAGACAAATTATATTCACTGTTGCGACGTTATTGACTATTTACATGGCCAAATAAGACTTCTCCTTTCACGATTTAAGTGAAAAAACTTATCTTTTATTTTTCTCTTTTTGGGATGTCCATGTTGATAATAATTTACTGCTGGCTGAAATATTTGTAAAGATGGGTTTGAGTAAAGAAATATAGGCACACTAAAGATAGTCATTTCCCTAGCCTAATTCTATCTAGTTGTGATATATACCTTCATATTCAAACGTATCTAGGTCTTAAGCGTAGGCTCTACTTTGGGTGTATTTGAAGAGAGAGGACTTTGTTCATCGAATCTGCATCTAAAACGTTATATCAGGGTCTGATAACACATCTTTGGGAAAAACTTTTTACTACCCCTATCAGCCATCGCGAAACTCAACGGCCGATCCGGTGACTTATAATGCAATTAATAGTGCGATTTATTTCAAAGTTTGACAGCCCTGTGCGGGGCCCACCAACTTTTGTTCAACTAACTGAACTAGTTCCGTACACGTGTCGGTAACAAAAAGTTTGACAGTCACTGGCCTTTGCCGTGGTATAGTTCATTCAGTAAACGGTTGTTATACATACTTACCTTACCATGTTATACCTTACCATGAACTCTTAAAGAAGGACAGTATACGTTGTGGGAAGCGAGACGCCACATTTAACTGCACGTAGCGGCGTCTCGCTTTCACAACGTAAACGGGCAGTTTAAGAGCAGCTTGAAGAGTTCATGGTATGGCTGTATAAGGTTATATTAAACAGGGTACTATTTTAATAAACACAAATTTTCGTCGAAACATAGACTTGAGAACTTTTTTAAACAAACCTTATTTTCGTGTTTCATTTATTATTCGTATGCCTATGAGAAAAGACACTACAGTTCTGAGTATATACTTGATACTTGCAAATGTCTGTCTATAGTTGGCTGGTAGCCGGCGTCGCGTTATGTTCCAAATTTCCGATTGGTGACCGTCCGTCGCGACGATGAACGCTGTATTTATGCAGATGTCTTTCGCGTAAATTATCTCTTCATATATTCAGCAGTTTGCAAGAGACATTACTGGAAGCTATTTGTTTAAAAAAAAAAAATCTTCCTTTGGAATCGATATTACTATGATTGTTGGATAAATAAAAGTAAAACTCTGCGCATCTATACGCGTAAGTGTACAGTATACGGGGTAACTAGACGCAGAAAAATGTTTTTTCAGACTCTTAACTACATTATGTACCTAATTTTCTTTAATAACACAAGTCAAGCAAGCAATCTATATTTACAATCACTAAAGTAAAATTTGAAGAGCGCTTTTACATATTCATTTTTGACACTTACTGAAAAGCGAATAAATACATTAGACGTTACAATAAAACTCAATTTTAATGTACTTTAAATACACTTGAGTTGAGATCTTTTGGTAAATCATTATGAGCCTATAATATCTTACTGCAGGGGCCTCCCTATTCTCTTTCCATGTCTCTGTCAAGGGCTGTCAATATCCAGTCCTTCAAATACATGTTGTGTTAAATCAACTCACCTTAATAAAGGTCTATGTAAAAACTGATTGATCATCCACAGCCCTACAGTCTACATCCACACTAAACCGAATAACTTTGGTCCCAAAGTAACAAAACAAAACGAATTCCAAGACAGGTCAGCAACAAAAAGATTGACAGCTGCCCTTTACACGTACTCCCAGTTATATGGGTAAAAAGGGTTCGTGTAACTCCTAGTTATAATTGGATGTCAAATATATGCTCTGTGACTACGTGTCACTAGACTGAATCAGACTAATGCTGGTCGTCAGGTTAAAAGAGATGGGGATTTTCCACGCAGGATAGTTTTGGATGGAAGAAAATTGTTATTTAAATAATGATGAGACTGATAACATACTGGTTGGAAAGACTGGTAAGTACCTTTGACGAAAAATTATGTTTATTTTGAGTAAACTACATAGCACAGGCATGTTATCACCGAAGAACTAGGCAAAGGTATACAATATGCCCATGTAATAGTGCACCCATATTTCGCCAGTTATGTTTTTTCGGTCCCAATGTAATGGGAGGCGAACCTATTACCATCAACCGGGCATAAATCCCGACTCCACGCTGTTACTGAGAATTATCTAATGAAACTATTTTTTGGTGTAAAACCAGAAAAATCAAAACATGCTAAATCCATGTAAACCATTCTCAGGCGTAATAAAATATGATTAAAACACGGGTTGAACCTTTACAAATCCAATTAAAAATAATCAGACGAAACTGAGAATCTTAAGTCAGAGTAACTCGGGATGACTAATTAAAAAAGCTGTTATTTGTAATTAAGATTGCAATGAACTAACTTCTAGTTAAGTTACTAAGTTGAATCTTAAGTAACTTAGAACTCATATTCTGGCTTTATTTGAGCTAGAACAAAGTAAAATTCATTTTGCCTTGCGTGCCAACTGAATTTAGAGCACCATTCGCTCAGTAGCTGTAAGAGCTGACATTTCAACTAATGGAGCATTAGCTAAGGTTCAACCTCGGTTGGTTTAACGCCACAGTTATGTTTAAAGTAAACGTGTTTTATTAACTAGTTCAAGACGTGAGTGAAAATTAACACGCGATTCTTGTAAGTTCGTAAGATGTTAGCGGTGGTGTGTCGGTATTGTTTATGGCGTTATTAGGGGAGTTATACTCTCGGTAGGCAACAAGCTCTTTAACACTCATGTGATAACTCATGTGTTTAGTCTACAGTAACAGTAAACACTGTAAAGGACGACTTTTCGATTAGCCCCAATTCAATCTTATTTGTAGCAATTCGTTATGCTCCAAAATTTTAAGGATTAAGATGTTTTCTACGTCTAAATTTCCCGCAGAATTTATCCCTCGGTGGATATAAAAATCTCCAGATTCTTCAAAGAAGTCTCAACTTACCTCTCTCACAGAACGCGCCTTCGTAGTCTCCGTCGCGACACTCGCAGATCGGTCCATCATCGGTGCTGATACAGACTCCGCCGTGTTGGCACGGATCGCGGCGTTCGCAAGCGTCCCCACTCGCGTTACTGATGCGAGATGACTGGAACAAAACACTTGGTTAGATCTCAAAGAAATTAAAAAGCATCGGACAAACATACAATCGATACATACGTGTCCTATAGCCAGAGTTGTATTTATTGAGCATACTAGCTGGGTCCCGCGGTGTTACTCGCTACACTTTTTCGCGATTAAAAGTAGCCTATGTGTTAATTTAGGGTGTCAGCTACCTCCATATGAAATTTCATCAAAATCGGTCAAGCCGTTTGAACGTGAAGAGGTAACAAACACACTCACATACTTTCGCCTTTATAATATTAGTGTGATAGCATGGATAGAAAGAACTGGCAGAGAAAAAGGGAGGCCTATACTCAGCAGAGGGTGATACCGGGCTGAAATAATGATGATGATAATAAAGCAAGGGGAACTTGGGAACCACACTGAAATAATATTTGAGGCTTTGCAGTATAACCTAAACGTAAGAAAGGAACCTTTCTGATTGGTTCGTCTGAATTGATATCCCTGCTACGTATAGCGCATCCAGGCTAATCAACAACTCTCATCAACAACACTAATTGTCTACGCTACTAGTAGTTAGCAGCAGTTCCATCCAGGGTTCTTCGATGACATTTATAAATGAGTCTTCGACTCGACAGCAGACAAATCTTTTACAAGAGATTCTAGAATCCTAGGATTTTCAACTTGTCTAGAAGCAAATCACCTACTTTCTTACTTAATGGCTCTAAAGATTCTTACTTTAGAGCCATTAAGTAAGAAACATCACGCCTGTATTTTCCGCAAAGGTCATTTGGCCAGTTATGTTATAGGTCCCAATGTCCCAACACTAGCGAGCCTATTCCCATCAAACGGGCACAAATCTAGATTCCGTGCTGCCACTCACAATTCCATAATGGAAAAACTCAATCACATTTTTCCCAACCCGGGATTCGAACCCATGGCCTCATGGCCTCATGCTCAGCAGCCGCGTTCAATGGACACTCGCCAACGAAGCAGTCTAATTAACGAAAATGAGAAATATGCAAGCAATACTTCAAATATTTACCACATTATACCTCAAACGTGGAAATGAATTAAGTACGCAATAAACGTATTAAATATAATACACGGCTAATACTCGCAGAATACTTGATTATCCTAAATATTACCCTTTTGTGCTTGCGTATTAAAATGGCGTACCATCGCCTGCGTGTTAGCTAATAAACCAAGTAATTACCTAACACAGTTTCGTAACGATAATATTTTAACGTCTTTGCTTTGCGTTAATGTTTTAAAACAATGATGCTAGGTTTACATAACCTACTTATAATTACGCTTTGAACACTGGAGAGGTAAGCAAAGGTTCACCTTTATCAAGTTTTTTTTATACTGACATTTTTGCTGATTATTTCCCATATAAAACATAACATAACATAACATCACGCCTGTATTCCCCGAAGGGGTAGGCAGAGGTGCACATATAGTACACCCACATTTCGCCAGTTATGTTTTAGGTCCCAATGTAATAGGGGGCGAGCCTATTGCCATCAACCGGGCACAAATCCAGACTCCGTGCTGTTACTGAGAATTACCTAATGGAAAAACCCAGTAACTCTTTGCCCGACCCGGGATTCGAACCCAGGACCTCGTGCTCAGCAGTCGCGCTTAGCAACCACTAGACCAACGAGGCAGTTTCCCATATAATGGGTCGCAATCTATGTAGTACATATATGAATAAGATGTATGGTTTGGGGAATTCAAATGTAGTGTTATGTAGTATGTAATATAAGCCTATCGTATTACTTTATCCAGTTCTGGAACTGCCACGTGCTAATCAAGTGTACTGAACTCTACTGTTCAGAATTAGGACCATAAAGCTGCTGGCCTAACCGCAGAGAACCAGTTACTGCCGGTGTCTGCCGTTATCAGATTTAAGTTAACGTCTAGCCTGCCTGGAAGATTAACACCGCAGTAATAAAGTAGGCCCCGAAATCTAACTAAACTAAAACAACAGTGCAAGTGGCGGTCGCTGCCACTTGCACTGTTGTTTTAGTTTTAAGGTTTTTCTGTATTACTGATTTTCTGGTGTGCAATAAAGTATATTCTATCTATCTATCTATCAGCGATATCTATCTATCTATATAGCCTTTGAAATAGATACTTATAGATACTATTTAAAATAATAGTGGCTAAAGTTAGATGTTTGGTAGCTAAAATAGCTGGACTAGGGATAGAACTGTAAAGTATGGTGAAAAGGGAAATTACCAACAGTAGGTAATCAGCAATGAGGATAATAAAAATCGTAGATTCCATTAGATAATACCTGAGGGTGACGACCCTTAAAACATAAATACTATAAGGGAACTTGAAATTTGATAACTGCTAGCAGTGGACAAGGCAGTTTTGTTGGCAACGGCTTGGCAAAGGCCACGGGCGCAAACCCCGCTCTTGTCCATCATTTTTCAAATTCCGTTTTTTAATAAGAAAAAAATAGAAGTGCTTTTATGTGTTGCTGGTAGTAATCACATCTCTATTTCCTGATAAAAAATGTAAAGATTTTCATTCATACTCCCTTTATTTAAAACAATTTCCAATATCTAATACCAAATCGCTGTTTTCATAGCCACACACTAACGACACTTCTAGTTATCTTAGCATATTAAGATCTAGCAGCGTCTAGACCAGAGACTAAGTCTAGATCAAATCCTGATTACTGGATAATCCGCTCGTTAGAGGAGTACCAAATTTAACGAGGTTTTCTAAAACCCCAGTAAGCTGACAGTTTACAAATGTGGTCGACGATGGATTGCTGAATAATTTTAGACTGGTTCCTCCTTTTATGACCTCAATAAGCTTTGTAAGGGGCTATGCAAATGGTTTATCAAAGTCCTGGTGCTGGAAAAGCAGGTCTCGAACCCGCCATGCTTGTAACAGGGACCTACTGTGAGGAGTGAAATGTGGGTGTATAGATTCTTCTTCTGTGGGTGTAGAAATTCTTTGCAGACGATGCGACGACCAATGGGTATGGAAACATAATGTACAGTACAATATACTGCCACAGTCTACTCCACTCAACTTTTTTCTTTCAAGCCTTTGACGAACAATAGGTTCTGCACAGGTACAGCACTCAGCTAACTTCGAGGAATGTAGCGGTGACGCTTGAGGGAAATAAACTTGTAGCAAAAATAACGCACCGATGAAATGTTAAGGCCTAAATCCTATACAATATTCAGCATCATAACTATTTTATAACATCGCGTGATTTTCACTAATAACTAAGCTAAAATAGTCACGTTAAAAACGCTATGATTATGTAATTTGTATGTAGAAATTATTATATTAATTCATTTAAAGCCTTCGGTTGGACTCATGACCTTGCACAGTTTCAAAGCTTATGCGGGCCTCTCACTGACTAAAGGTCTAGCTACAATAGTAACCTACCTATAACCATTTAATTTTGTGGTGCAGCTTCATTTTGTCAAAGGCACACACTTTGTAACAGAATTTGGAACGTGTGCTCTGTAAAAAGACAAGTTACTAAGGTACATAACAAAATATAGTAGATTGCCTATTTGACACAATAGTTAAACAATCGCCATGTGATACACTGAACAGGGAAAGCATATAAGAACAAAATACTCTAGTTTCAAAATCCGAACATTCGTCACTGGCCAGTTATTTTAAAAGGCATCCAATCGTCCTATCACCCACGATACAATGATTCATAACACGACACCAGCCACCACTCAAACAATGATACGTTCGTCCATCCATTCAACAATTCTATCAATCATTCATTCGAACAACCTATTCAATCATCACTCCATTCAATCCTGAATGAATGAACCAATCAAACTAAGTTCTAAGGAAAGGAGTCGAAACAACATTTCTTTAGTTGAACGAGTACGGAATGATAGACGGGATCTTACAGGATTGGATCGAAGGAACCCTTATTCAGGACTTGGTTTGCGACTGGCTTGGAACTGAAATGGAATTCAGTCAGGCGTTTAGATGCTCAAAACTATTTCAGAATACCTAAAACAGTTGAAGGGATTTAAAGTTTAGTCAACAATGCGGTTGGAGGGATGGTAGTCTGTATTGAATAGAAACACCGAATCCCAGTTTAAATCCAAGCTAATGCCTGGCTAATGTAATTTTGTGGTATGCATTCGGAGTTTACGCAAATAACCGTCTTAGAAAACTTTGGTTAACAAGATGCAACAGAGCTGAGTAGTATTTTAGGAATTCGATACGCTTTATGTTTCTCAACTTTAAGACTGTGAATGAAGATTGTGTAATATACTGTTACGCATACTGATTCCTGTGATGATTTTAGTTTTACGAATGTTAGACTTCCTCCAAGAATTACCAACATTGGTGATCAATGGCTATTCTATTTCACATTTTAGTTCAGAACGTACATAATAATAATATTTGTGTCATACGGGGGGTTATTTAAATCTTTTAAAATGAAAATCGTACTAATTCCATCAACAAAACTGCACACAGGATAAATTATATTTTTATCTCATTCGTCTAAGATTTAACCGATAAGTTGAAATCACAGTTATATATGCAATACCAGAGAGCTCTATGCCTCTCTATCCTACTGCATATAGTAAGCTGTACAAGCTTGAAGGTATATGTTTAAGTACCCTTCACAAGGCATTCACCCATCGACCTCTTAAATAAACCATAACACACGATCACGAAATCAAATAGCGAGCAAAAATATTTTAACGCCAATCTAAATTATACCCTAAAACTACTGGATTAAAATTGAAATTACTTTAGAATATTTATGTATTTTTTGTAACATATATTGGTCAAAATTACACTTTGAGTATGACTACATAACGTTCAAATTCCTTTGCACACTTTAGTACATTTTACCCGTCGTGTAGTGTGCATTAGTTTCTATTATTGTTGTATGTAAATGTAAAGTTAATTTTACGAGAATGGAAATATATGTGTTAATTATTGGTTTGATTAGTCTTTATTGTAAAAAGAAAATGGAGGGACAACATTAGCGAGGCAACCATTACGTCATGAATTACTGGGCAGGCTTGCTGACAGTGTCTCAAAATAGAACACCCCTATTAAGTGTGTGGGTAGAGTTAATAGCAACAGGGATTGCGGGTAACTGGCTTCTGTCATCCCCTCGGTCTGTGAGGTTAGACCAGGGGCCGTAGACATATGGCAAAACAGAAATCGAATATAATGATAAATGTATTAGGATGACATATATACATTTTTTATATTCGTCCTGCGTTTTGCCACGTGCCTAAGGATCCCCCCCTCTTTTTTGATGGTTTTTGTAAACTAGTTACCCAATTTTGCCATAATGTCAGCCCAATAAATGGACCATTATATTCCATTGTGCTAAATGACTCGGGCAGTACCTACCCAGTACTCCTTGCATACAAAGATGGATTAAAAATTAATCATGACACTAGCTCCCCCAACTTTCAGATAATATTACAGTACCAACCAAAGAGTTTATAAACTCAAAGCTTCAAAATACTCAAACCCACCACCTCAGCATAAATCGTGCCAAGCCGACGTATAATGTTGCCAAGTAATTAAAATTATACGTAGAAATATAGGTAGCGGGGCAACACTGTTTCCGTGTCGGAAAAGGTTTTTTTGACTACTTTCTTAAGGCACGAACGGCTAGCAAGGCCTGAAACACGACTGAATTTTAATTGCTGAAAAGAAACCGAATATTTTATGTATGCCTTGAAGTTAAATTAGAAAATTTGCTGAATTCGACTACAAGCGTAATTTATTAAACACATTTTGTTGAGGCGAATAGGTTTAGAATTGCTTTAACTGCAATTTATTTTATAATTAGATTAAACGAAACTTTAAACTTAACTAATTATTCTTAGCTATTGGACAAAATTATTAAAATGCCATAATTATAAAAAGTTCCCATTTCTTACTATTGTTAATAATAATAATATATTTCATTTATTTAAGTGACCAGGACTCATAATTGTTAGTGTAACTTACAAGCTATGTTAGTATGACAATTATATAACCATAAAACATACTTTTAATTTGGCCTCCACTGTGGCTCACCGCTGTACCATTCCGTGAGAGATGGCACTGCAGCGATTCACGTACATGCAGTCCAGCCGACTAGCAATCATATTTAAAATGCTATTGGAGCTACCCCGCACCCTGCTTACCAGAGATGCACACCTCTTTCGCATAATCGTATAAAAACAATTTACTTGTGCATCTGCGAACATCCCTGATGCGCTACAGAAACGAGGTAGCCCCACTAGCACCCTGAATGCGTTGTTGTATTGAACACGGAGGGCGCTATATGCTTTCTGCGTATATCTGGCCCACAGGCTGCACGTGTAGAGGGTGGTGCAGTATGCTCGAAAGAGAGTGATTTTAACTTTAAGTGAGCAACGCGCAAACCTGCGAGCCAGCATATTTGCCCTTACCGACAACGCCCTCCGCTCGCGTTCAATGTCAGGGTCATCAGTGAGACCAGGCGTCAGAACATGACCTAGGTATTTGAATGCGTTTACTCTTTTTAATGGTACTCCGTTCATATTTACCGATGGCATACTCTCAGTCATTCCACGCCCTGCCTCAAATACCATGACCTCTGACTTATTGCAATTGTACAACAACCCGTGTCTTTGAGCGTAGTTTTCACATATTTTAATTAATCTTCTGAGGCCACAAACTGACGCACTCAGCAGCACCATGTCGTCTGCGTAGCTGATGTTATTGACACAAATTCTGTCTATGTGACACCCGACTCTGGTGCTGCTGAGCTCGCCAATCAATTCGTTTACGTATAGGTTAAAAAGCGTTGGTGAGCTCAAACCCCCCTGCCTCACCCCGCATTCCAACCCATACGAACGCGAATGGCCTCCCGCCCATCGCACAGAGTTGGTCTGGTTACTGTACCAAAATTTAAGGATGTTTATCATTTCTTTAGGTAAGTTTTCATTTTCTAGCTTCTGCCACAATAAATCATAAGTAACCAGATCAAAGGCCCTCGATAGGTCGAGAAAGCAGGCATAAATAGCAGTATCACGCCGAGTGTAGTATGAGACAGCATGCTTAAGGCACAACACTGCACTTTCCGTTGATAGACCAGGTCGGAAACCGAACTGGTTATCATGAATTTTTACAAGCTTGCTTAAATGTACGTTAAGCATGCTGTCAAACACTTTGGCTATCACTGTAGCCAATGATATTGGCCTATAGTTACTGATGTCCGCAAGGTCACCAGTTTTATTCTTTACAATGGGCACAACTATAGTCTGCATCATTTCCCTCGGCAAGTAGCTATGGCTCATACAGATGCTGTACAACATTGTGAGAACTCGGGCCAGGTGTGGACCAGCATGTTGCAGGTGCTCGATGCTCAGCCCGTCATGGCCAGGGGATTTACCTCTCGACATAGTTCTTATGGTTTTACTTATCACTTTAGAATTGAATTTAATCTTCATTGCCATACCGGGCTCAGCATCGAACACCGAACGGGAGGGGCCTAACGGGGACTTTACAAAGAAGTGTTGCATGAAGAGATCAGCAATCTCTAAACTATCAAACTTCTGAAATATCAATTCTTCATACTTTTTAGCTTCGACCATAGCACCTTCATGGGTTTTAGATGGCCAATGAGGATATTCACCCTACGAAAGCCAAATCCCCCCAAAATGGGTGACCGTTCTTAACCAACAGAATTCACTGCGTTCGTCTTAGATCAATTTGAATTGTTGGTCTTGTCATACAAAAGCCTTCGACAGTCACAATGGCGGAACTTAAGCCCGAAGGTCGTGAACTTGAGCTTATATTCATGAGTTCTTAACGCGCCGAATAGCCAAACCATTGACACAATATATAAGAGCTTCAGCGCCCTTACTCTTTTTCTTCTTATCTATGATTGATAAACAACCTAGTGTCACAGTTTAAGCTGCCTGTAGGCTCTGTCATGGCTTTCTAATCGCTCAGGTGTGCAGGTTTCCTCACGATGTTTTCATTCATCGTTTTTAGCAACTGATAACTAATCTATATCCGCACATGAACTCGAAAAGACATTGGTGCGTGACGGGGTTAAAACTTGCGACCCTTGACATGACAGTCGAACGGTCATGCCACTCGACTATTAGTACATAGTTGATCTTGGAATTATGAGTCGTTATTTTGGTAACGAAAAACAATTCAAAATATAGAATAATAAGCTAATTTGATGAATCAACAGCAGCGTGGGAGGTTTGTGGGATGATAATAGAATTATTATATTGTTGTTATTTTCAAACGTTATACAAACAAGTATTTTCGGTTCTTTTGTTTTTTGTGTGACGTAAGCGTAGGTATTACTGTTTTATTACTACAGTTTGAATACGTGGGTGATTCAGATAATATACAGACATGATTGATTTGGGATATAAGACTTTAAGAACAAGAAGCTTCGAAGTTATTTAGATATAATTAGGTCAAATATGGTGCAAGTAGAGAGCCCCCACGAATGATGAAACTTATGTACGTCCGGCGCACCCTGGACGGTCAACCTCTCTACCATCCTTGTTGATTGCCTAATCCCTACACCACGGTATAACCTGTCTCCATGTAACATTTAGCGATACGAATATAAAGGTTAACCTTCAAGGAGTTCTCTACTTACTCTATCGATGGTTAAAGCTCAATATATCAAACATTTATTTTTCCTCTATATTATCCGGACTTACGATGGAATGTCATTATTCGTTATACCTTGTCGCATGTGTACGTGAAAGGTTCGTTCATTCCTCATACAGCGCGCAATGTACGTGATGCGACTGCGAAATGTATTAACACGCTAAATCAAAGAGCTCATTTTTCATATAAATGGCTGGTTCACCGTATATGGTTTATTAATGTTGTTCGTTTATACATCGCGGAATAAGGACAGGGTTTCTTAGATTTATGGGGGTTTAGAAAAAGATTAAGATTAAAAGAAATGTAGTTCCTTGATCCTGTGGGAAAATATATTTTTGAGGGTATTTTAGGTGGTTATCTATTTAATCTGACGAGTTGTATCCGGTCTAGAATTTACCACCCCCTTTACTCCCGTGGGTGTCGTATGAGGCGGCTACAAGAAAATTCAGAAGATGGGCAGCATGGTCTTCTGTACCTTCACCACCAATACTGCGATCCCCAAGCCGCCTACCAAGCGTGGGGATTATGGCACCCCCCTTTACCTAAGGGGGAGTCCTTTGTTCAACAATAAACATCTTACGGCTGATGATTTCTATTTAATCTTTCAATAAAGATTATCCTAAGAGTCACGGACAACAAAACGGAGAAAAAGATGTCTTGAACTACCAACTGACTACAAAACAGATATAGCCTGTAATAACATTTAGGTGTTACAAGATTAAATTGAAATATATTGATAACAATAAAAACTTTTCCGAAACATAAACAGAGAATGCGGTGAAACCCACACGCAATTAACTCCCGAAACAAAAATACCCACCCTTCGATAAGATAGAAGCTTTTGAAGTGAAAATGATATATTAATATGATTGTTATAGAAATTCGTCTCTGGTATTCTTCTAGTATATGCATATAAGGATTATATTCATTTAAATTGTATACCAAATAAAAGTATAGAAACAAAAAATCACGATCTTATCCAGACAATCAAAAACAAAATAACATATTAGATATTATTATTATCCTTTATTTTTAAACTTCTTATAAAAAATACAAAAATATATTTAAATTATCAATTTAAAAATAAGGCAGGCAGCGGGTACAGGGTCAAAGCCGAGGGTGGTGACAACTTCAGAGAATGCTATTATTATTTCAGCCATGATCGTCTCACTGCAGGACAAAGGCCTCCATTTCCTTCCTCCATTCCTCTCGCTACAAATATGCTACCAGAAAATATAGAAACCTTTTCCTTGTCCGTACCATCAGGCCTGTAATCCATGAAGGTGTAGGCTTACATTCCTTTATCAGAAATCTATATATCAACACAACCTACGCGTAGACCTATAACGCTACTGGCGAAATGTGGATGTACTATTACGCCTCTGCTTACTTCGGAGAATACAAGTGTGTTGTATGTATGTAAAATGGTAGTAAGCCTAAAGGTCTTGGCTCACATATCAACCTGGAAAAAGATCGTCAGCGTATCAACTCGAGCCATGCCTTTGAATGAAACACTACTACAACTCACATTAATCGGAATGGTAACGTAATCGCCTCGCCTCCGGACAAGCTCGAACTAGTGAGCCATAAGCGCGGCGTCGCCTAGCTGTAGCCACATCGACGTATCGGAGCAGCAGATCGGCTTTATTTACGTGCTTACGTAAGTTTGACGCCTGTTTGACGGCGAGGCGAAAGATGATATGGTGAAGCTTCCTTTCCGAGTTGATATGTGTGCTATGACCTTAACACAATTCATCGGGCCCACACTGCCCGTAGGCCTGTTACAATAAATCTTTTATTTTCACTTAGAATTCTAATAAAAGCGATACATACAATCATTGGCCTAATTAAGTATCGTTTCTCGCTCGCAAACGTTATACGTGGCTCCACCCACGCATTGAAAGCTTTGTTTTCTCTCACAGTTACAATGCATACCTAATTCAGTAGCGTCCCACGCGATAGTGCCAGGAAATGCTTTGAAAGCAGATTTGAATTCTCGTGTAAGACGTCAGTTTCTATCATGACGTCAAAGATGTTTAGAACAATACACAATGTAGAATTATATTTAACTGCACTATTCTTCTTCTTATCGTAGGGTTGATGAACAACCTGGTGTCAGAGTTTAAACGGCCTGTAGGCCTCTGACATGGCTTTACACACCGTTAAAAAATCTCTCAGGTGCGCCGGTTTTCTCACGATGTTTTCCTTCATTGTTTTTAACAACTGATAACTAATTTATAATACGCACATGAACTCACATGATTGATTTATAAAATGTGTGTTAATAACTAGCGTTACAAACTTCTTCTTCTATTTTTCTATCTTTGCAGATGACAGCGGCGCTAGTGTAGCTGTCAAAGTCTTGACAACTGACACTTTGCACCCATTATGCCCATTTGTTTGTTAGTTCCAATCTTCACCACTGGTATAAATACGTGTGTCATGCTATTATGTGTAAACCCTGGCTGGAGGCCTTTTATTAGGTCTCGCCAAACGACCGGTTAAGCAGTCAGAGCTCCTTCAAAGCTAACTGCGAGAGACAAGTTCGAAAAAATATTAAAAAAATAGTGTAAACTGTAGGTATTATGGCAAAC
Source organism: Abrostola triplasia (assembly GCA_946251915.1). Classification (NCBI taxonomy): domain Eukaryota; kingdom Metazoa; phylum Arthropoda; class Insecta; order Lepidoptera; family Noctuidae; genus Abrostola; species Abrostola triplasia. The sequence goes on from OX276438.1 coordinate 1,278,335, forward strand.
AAATTTGTCATAGAAGAATAGATTAAAAAATATTTTGAACTAAACGTAAATGCAATTATTACTAGCACGAAATCCAAAATAAATTGAATTATAAATGTCACACATTTTGAGGCAACATTTAAATTCCCATATCATTTTGTAACTGAAGCCAACTATTAAATAATAGTGACGTACCGAGCTTGTATGGATATTAATTGGTCAGGGCCACAAAACGTTCAGGCAAATAGCGCTTGAAAGTTTAATTACAGAAGTAATAGTAGATTTAACGGCGTATAACTGCTCTCCACACACTCCACTCTATACATAGATTGTGATTTAAATGAGGTATTTTTTAATATTGAGGTATAAATATATGTAAACTGTTTGATAATTTCTGTCTCGTTGGTCTAGTGGGCGCTAAGCGCGACTGCTGAGCACTAGGTCTCTGGTTTTTATCCCGGGTCGGGCAGTGTTACTAGGTTTTTCTATTGGGTATCACGGATTTTTTTCTAGCACGTAGTCTAGATTTGTGCCCGGTTGATGTCAATAGACTCACCCCTTATTACATTAGGACTTATAACATAACTGTATGTTAACGTCTAAAAACGTCTCCCTATCTACGTGGGTAGTATCGAAAACAATCCACAATATCAATTTCAAATGGTCATGACTCTGCTAGCATATTTCATTATCCAGGGCAACCCTACGCGTGGGCGATGCGTGGGACGCGCCCGACGTCAGGGCTGCCACCACAAACTTAACGCTTAAGACTATAAGTATGAAAGATAGAAAACACAACCGAAAACTTTTAATGAAATTAATCCAGACATTAAGTAGGCTTACGTAGGGACACGGGTTCAAATGTTGCCGTTTGAAGCGTAATCTTAAGTGAAATGCGAAACTGAAGTAGATTTCACCAGAGCATCTACTATACAAATGAAAGCACTAATTTACTGGAATACTAAATTACTTTACAAGCTTTGTAAACCGAACTGAATTCTCGCGAGAGGCATAAATACAATGATATAAAACTTACTAGTATTTATCGTTGCTTTGACGCTGTAAATCGTACGTGTGTAGATTGAGTTATTTACAGTATAAACGAATTCACTCTATGCTTTTGTGTAGCAAAATGCAAGAGGATATAGGATTTTTATCGAATCAATAAAGGCAGACTTTCAACTTTCCTGTACAGGAGTAAAAAATCTATGGCAGTAAAATATACCTAGGTATAATCCGGTTGAATATTGGACAAAGTTTTTATCGTGACATTAGTTCTTAATTTTTCTACAATATCTCACTATTTCATTTATGAGGTAAATTTACATGATTAATTTGTATTTTGTAAGCAGACAAGATATACAAGACGTTTGTATCGATGTAAGATTAAATCCAGATAACGCAACACCATTAAAAAATTCCTTATTCAACGAACGATGAAACTCTTCAAAATAACACCGGCCACCCCGTCTCGTGTGTGCGCTCCCACGCTACATCAGGCCTTTGTGAATTACCCGCGTTTTCATTAATCGTTAATTGCTACATATTTTACGATAAAACAATATTTTCATTTGGTTAACATTCTACACAAAATTGCGGACCGTTGGGATATCTGATGTTTTCAGGAATGTTATTTTGGGATCCCTTACCCGTGGTTATTAGATATTAGGAAGCATTTATAATTATGTTTTAATGTTGGAATGTTTAATAGAAGAAAATAATACAGCATCATTTAATCGTTTTAATAAGGTTGCTTGAGAAAGAAAGAAAGAAAATTTCATCATGTGTGAAGTCCTTGCCAGTTCCTAAATAATTAAATCCTCTTATTTTAAGTTTATAATGAGACGACAAGCGGTAGTGCCAAATGCCAAGACGAAAGTTCGAGGGTTTTCCAGAAAGATTTTTTGACTTTGATTTTTACCACATTTTTGCGAGAATTAAACAGCAACAACAGTAACATAAACAACCTGATCAATAGCAACACAAAACTGGTTAGTTTCAATTGTAGGTCGGTAACCCGCTCAATTGAGTGCGTAAGAAGTCTATGCCGATCAGCTGACATAGTTGCGTTGCAAGAGACGTGGTTGCAGCCGCAAGATATATCGTTCCTGGGTACGATTGATGAGGAGTTCGAGTTTACAGGAAAGTCTGCGATAGACACCAGTGCCGGTGTGCTGCGCGGACGGCCTTATGGAGGCGTCGCTATACTTTGGCGGAAAAACATGTTTCAAGCAGTGTCGGTCGTACAGTGTGTTAGTGCGCGTATATCGGCGATAAAAGTGTTGTGTCAGGACAGATCGATGTTAATATTCTCGGTGTACATGCCAACGGACTCAGCCGACAATCTTGCCGAGTTTACGGAATGTTTAGGCGAAATGGCGGCTATAGTGGAGGAGTCTAGAGTGGACTGTGTGTTTATGCTGGGCGATTATAATGCTCAGCCCGGCGAGCGGTTTGGCGTTGAACTGTTTGACTTTTGTGATGAACAGAAATGGCGCTGTGCAGATGTTGAAATATTAGGACTTTCATCGGACTCGTATACGTACGTAAGTGACATTTATGGATCTCATAGTTGGTTAGATCACTGTGTAGTATCTGAAGCAGCGTGGTCAGCGGTGGTTAACGTAAAGATATTACATAGTGTATATTGGTCAGACCATATTCCATTACAAGTTACCTGTAACATTAACGTACTTAAAGCTAAGACCAGCTGTCATGTTAGCGAACGAAATAAAATTGTGTGGGGTGAAAGAGATTTGACACAAATTGACATGTATAAAAAGTTATGTACGAAGAGATTAAGAGAAATTGATTTTCCTTCTGAATTAATTAACTGTTGTGACAAGTTGTGTACGATTGTAAACCATAGATGCGTTATTGATAAAATGTATACCAAAATTGTTGACATATTAAGTGAAGCGTCATTAATGAGCTACTCGGGGCCGGGACAAAACAAAAGAAAGCCAGTAATAGGTTGGAATAAACATGTTCGGCAGGCGCATTTGGAGGTCCGACTTGCTTTTCAGAATTGGGTGCTATGCGGTGAACCTAAATTCGGTCCTGTATATTGTAGTATGAAAGAAACAAAACAAGTTTTTAAAAGTAAACTAAAGTGGTGTCAGGAGAATAGGGAACAAATTAAAATGAACATCATAGCATCCTGCCACGACAAAAAGGACTTCGGTAAGTTTTGGAAACACACTAACCAGCTGAGGGGCAGGTCGAGCCTTCCTGCGAGTGTTGAGGGTGTTAGCGAGCCTGCAGCCATCTCAAACTTATTTAAAAACCACTTTGAGGTGAAGTCCCCGCTAGGTGCAATAGGAGAGGTCGTGACAGCTAGGGACTCTGCGATGGGAGCGCTGGTAAGGGTTTCAGCTAAGGAAATTGTGGCAGTGTTGAGAGACATGAAGCGTGGGAAATCACCTGGGCACGATTCTCTGAGCATCGAGCATTTACAAAATGCGGGTGTTCATATGCCCAGAGTACTTGCTTTATTTTTTAATTTATGTTTCTCGCACACGTACCTTCCGCACGACCTAATGAAGACCCTGGTGGTGCCCATCATTAAAAATAGCACTGGGGATGCTTCTGACATAAATAACTATAGGCCAATATCGTTGGCTACGGTAATAGCGAAGGTGTTGGACAGTGTGCTGGACAAACAGTTGAATAAACATCTGTCGCTTCACGACGCTCAGTTTGGCTTCAGAGCTGGTCTGTCAACTGAACACGCTGTTCTTTGTCTCAAGCACACTGTTCGATACTACACGGACAGGAAGACCCCTGTGTATGCTTGTTTTCTGGACTTATCGAAAGCCTTCGATCTGGTGTCCTATGGTGTTTTATGGAAGAAGCTGTATGATGAGACAACGGTTCCGGGGGAGATTATTGAGTTGTTCAAGTTTTGGTATGGCCATCAAACCAATATGGTGAGGTGGGCAGGCGCGCTATCCGATCCGTATAGGCTCGAGTGTGGGGTGAGGCAGGGCGGCTTGACCTCACCGAAACTCTTCTGCCTGTATGTAGATCGGCTGGTTCGTGAGCTCAGCAGCACTATGGTAGGTTGTTCAATCAACGGGACACTTGTCAACAGCATAAGCTATGCCGACGATATGGTGCTGCTGGCCCCATCGATCAGTGCCCTCAGGACGCTGTTGTCGGTTTGTGAGCGATATGCGGAGGCCCAAGGTCTCAGATATAATGCAAGGAAGAGCGAGTGTCTGCTGTTCAAGGCAGGTACTAAAACATATGAGGTTCCACCCGTTACACTTGTGGGGACTGCTTTAGAATGGGTCACTTCTTTCAAATATCTGGGGCACTGGGTCACTGATTCACAATCTGATATTAAGGACATGGAGCGGGAACGTAGGGCGCTGTCAGTCAGGAGCAATATGTTGATTCGTAGGTTTGCAAAGTGTTCATATGATGTTAAGACTACACTTTTCAGGGCATATTGTCAATCTTTTTATACCTGCAGCCTATGGGTCGACTACACGCAAAGGGCTTACAGCGCCTTACGAGTCCAATATAATAACGCATACAGGGCACTGTTGAGGCTGCCGCGACACTGCAGCGCATCGGGGATGTTCGCTGAAGCATGGATAGATGATTTCTATGCAATCATAAGAAAGCGTGTCGCCTCCCTGATGCGGCGGGTGCGGGGCAGCGCCAACAGTCTCGTGTTGACTGTGGCGGATAGGAATGATGGTCTCATTTTAAAACACTGGACGAAGACGCAAGTGTTGCCTACAAACCGTGCCCAGAAGTAGGTGTGGCGTTTGTTTTGTTTTGTTTAAATTGTTATTTTATTGTAAATTAATTGAATTGAATTGAATTTTAGATGATGATATTTATGTACTAATACTAGTTTGTAAGTTGTGTATGTTTTTACTAACTATATGGATTGTATTATCTGAAAATAAATTGATTATTATTATATTAAAACGCATCTTCACAAGAATCTAAAGAGCGATCACATCGCCTATATATAGACCCTTTGAGTAGCCTCAACAAAAGCCTGAGGTCCACCCTTTGACAAACAGAATCTCTCCACTAAATGCCAAATGTCAATGGCTCCTTGAATCAACTAATACTCAACGGTATTTAGTATGATTAAGAGTTACGTAACAATACCTATATAATACTCTAACACAGTTTGGGAACATCTAACTGCTTTTAACAGCTGAAGTAATTATATTTTCCCCGACCGACTCCCGGAGGACATGGTCTTCCTTAACGGAACTTGTATAAGACCAATAAACGTCTATTTATAGTATAAGGACAATGCTATCGGTTATACAACGACTCTTGACCTTAGAACCTTTAAAAAAACATCTTCTATTGAGTTTTCTTCTGAGGATTGATCTCGCCACTTTCTAGCTGCTTTAAAATAGTCTCTTCTAGTGAAGATAGTACGTTCAGCGCACCCTAGGTGGTCAACCTCGCTACCATCGTGGTTGCCAAGCTAATATTTATTCTCCGGTTTGACCTGTTTCCATATTACAATTAGCTCATGACGATCATCATTATCATCAGCCAAAAACCGACCAATGTTAAACAAAGGTCTCCTCCATAAAAGGGAGGTTGCCATAATCCCCTTGCTTGGCAAGCGGCTTGGGGATCTTAGTATTGGTGGTGAAGTTACAAAGAAGATGCTACCCATCTTCTGGATTTCCTCTTAGTCGCCGCCTATGACAGCCACGGGACGAAATGGGGAGGTATTCTGGCCCGGCACTCCACGGAAAATGCCAATACAAAGAAAAAATAACAAACAATATGCAAACGTTAAATTTTAAAAGAAACGCCGAAGCAAACTGGTATCAGTATTACTTTACCCACAAGATTTTACTTCAGAACAATGTAGGACGATGTATCTGTTATACCTCCTGGACAATACGCCTCCATATTTTACATGCCATTATACATCATTATTATGAAATAAGTAGGTAGGCGTTTCAAACGATATTTTCTGTCAGAACTTCGTCACGTCGTGTTTCATCCTTAATTTGTCATGTCACTGACGTCTGCTCTTAAAAGGTCTTTACATTGCTGTAAAGTGCGACTCATATTCTATTAGATAATGTCTAAACAACACATTATAATTCCGTGTGTATGATGTTTCATAACGTACCCGTAGGTAGGTGGTACAAAAAAGTATATATTTTTAGTAGGCCTGTCAGCCAAGACAATATACAGGATTAATATCAGGTGAATATAAATATTATTACGATCGGTTTAAAATATATTTTGTTGAAACAGTAATAAATACGTTGTACGTAACACAACATTACGCCTATATGCCTAAAAGTAGGATAAGCCAAAGTGTACCAACCCAGTTTTCGCCAGTTATGTTATAGATCTTATGTACCGTCATTTAAATCATTTTATATATAACGTTATAAACATACATTTTTGCCATTTTATAGCCTACCTTTAGAATGTCCCTTGAGTTGTTTAATGCTTCTTGCTTAGCATGGCTCAGTGCAGAAAAGGTCAAAGGATTCTGTGACCTTCTCTACCTACCCTGTTACCCTTTTAATGAATATTAATAAACAATTATTGTTATTCACTGCCTCTGCCTCTTCACTTCCTTGTTGGTCTTCACTGGTCCTATATTCGAATCTTGGATCCAGCAAATTGTTATTGGATTTTTTCATCAGGTATTCCTCAGTAGCAGCACGGAGTATGTGCCCAGTTGATGGCAATAGGCTCGCCCCCTATTACATTGGGACCTTTAACATAACTGGCAAAATGCGGGTGTAGGTACTATAGGTACACCGCTGCTCACCTTTCGGGGAATACAGGCGTGATGTTCTGTTATTTGTATTACGTATTCTTATTCAAATAACTAATTGAGGTATTACCTTGCAATTGTGGCTAGCAAACGAGTTTCTAGTATATTTGAATAAAGACCAAACTGTAATTGATATTTTCTCGTTATTGGTTTCTCAGTTCCGAGTTTGTAATTTTGCCCCGAATGAGAAACCCAATCAACGCGCTCCCTTCAACATAGTATTAAATATCGTCACTGACGTACTATGAATTTTAAACGTATACCTGCCGGATTAAAGTACGTGTGAAACGTTCAAGCTCCGTCCGGCTTCGTAATTATAATATAATTATGTCCATCCGCAATTTAATTCAATTTACTATAATTTGTGATATTTTTAATGAGATGGTTTTAATAGTCTTAATAATCTTGTGACCTGCTCGTGTAAAGTATTTGTTTTTAGTATGTAGGTTAATTCATGTCCATGTATAGTATTATTTTTATTTTTTTATGTTTTTCATCTTCTTCTGGGTATATAAAAATGGATTGCTGTTCGTTAGTCTCGCTAAAACTCGAGAACCGCTGGACCGATTTGGCTAATTTTGATCTTGAAATATTCGTAAAATTCCAGGGAAGGTTTTAATCACGTTCACCGGGTCAGACAGTTTAATGGAACTCATACGGGAAAGATGTTAATTCTATAAAGCATCTTTTGCTTTTTTTTTCAAAATTTTTCGGCAATAACAATTTTTTTTTTCGGCAATAATAATAAAGAATTTATACTACGAGATAAACAAAACATATAACTTTTGCAAGATCATAATATATTCAGCGGTACACAGCTAACCCAGAATTGCTATTCCAGAAGTCTTTGAACCTTATATACCGTATGCACCATATTTGTCACTATGTCTGAGAGCGAATAGCTTTTCGTAGTTCACTTATAGGTAGGGAAGTAGGTACACATACTATATTCCTACTCTTGGCGCCCAAAAGTGATGGCCGATATTAAATCCTGACGCCGAATGTATGACATTTATTGGAGCTAGAAATGTTCAGACGGATTTGTACCGATATTTTTCTGAAGTCAAACCTCAAAAATTTTCGGACTTATAACAATCTTCTTCTTATCGTATGGTTGATGACCTGGTGTCAGAGTTTAAACAGCCTGTAGGCCTCTGACATTGCTTTACACACATTTATAACAATAATGTTTACCTATGAAATAATGTCATCTGGCACAATTAGCTTTCGGTGCGACGATTCCATTTGTGTTCTTTTGTGCAGTAGACCAACGTAAAATAGTGAATTAAGTAGACCTTTTTGAAAAACTGTCATCTTATTATCAATCTATAGGTACAGTAACATGATCTGTTTTCTGGTCTCCTTTGTTTTCGATTATACACAAACTCGACAGAAGCACTAATAGCAATTGTTTTGGCAGTCTATCGCAGTCAACAACGAAGCCGAAGTATGTCTTATGAGTTTGCTAAAACTATACGTCACAAGATGCACTGTCTTTATATTAAAATGTGTTGTTTCCACATCAAAGCTTCCACACTCTGTGGAGCGTTGTTTTTCTACGTAGCTAATATTGGCGAGGACAAGCTTCCTTAAAGCATTTTATAAGTATATAATACGCGTCTTATAAGCTGGAAGATGAAGCTAAGAATGCTTTTTCTTAATTATTTTTTATTATAACTAAGGAATCTTGTCTACTTCTAAAATATATTTTATATGGCGGATGGGGTAAGCAGAAATGAAGGGAAACTAGATTTGATCGATTAGCTCACTGAAACTTCTAAACTTTATTACAATCTTGATCCATCAAACCTGTTTTTAAAATATATACATAGGTTATCCGCCTATGTAGGCGGAGAAATTGTTTTATTCTACTGATTACAACGTACTTAATTCTCGATCACTGTTCTCTAAAGACGTACTGTTTCACAATATACCTACATTTGTCATCATCATCATCAGCCGAAAGACGTACACTGTTGAACAAAGGCCTCCCCCTTAGAACGCCACAATAAACGAAATCTTGCTAATTGCATCAAGAAAAGGATTTTTATTCTATCAGCATTACAACATCTGGTTCCTCTTCTTACGTCTCGCTTTTCCGGCAAGGAAAATTAACTTACCAATTTTTACTATGACTAGTTTTTGATGATCCTAAATAAATGGCTAGGTAAGTAATATCTGTAAAATTGTCAAACGTGACATTTTTGAACAGTATAATGAACGTAATTAAAATGTAGCAACAGTTTTAAAAATTACAATTATTGCTTCCGATAAAATACTACCTATTGCTTCCAGTTTCATTTATCAGAATATCCGGCAAAAGGTATCGGTCAAACAGCCTCCCACGTAAACCGTAAACAAATATTCTGTGGCACAGCGATATTTATTTATTTTCTGTGTGCTTTTGTGAAAACGTTTTTATGAAACAGTAAACACTTCATCCATTTGACGACATATTTAAAAAGAAATAAACTTTTGATTTTTATCAAAGACATAAAATAATTAAATACGCTAGGTTACTGAACTCACTAAAAATAATTACTCAGTTATTTCGAACGATTAGACTATTTCTAGGATCCATTATTAGTCTGAGAACCTAGCTAAATCCATAGTCCTGTCAATTCAAGTAGGTGACATAAGTACCATCTCCAAATATTGAGCGGGTGAGCGGGGGGTGACGTAAGACGAAGTGGGAGGGGTTGGACCTTGGATGTCTTGGACGGCTAACGTATGGGGATCGCTTCCGTATTCCGGACCTCGTACTATCATACTCTTAAGTAAAAGAGATACTTTGAAAAAATATACATGACTAGATAAGATGGATCCTGACCATAAATTATTTTAATAAATATACCATACATAACATCACGATTTTATTTTGAAGGGGAATGTAAAGTATATCCACATTTCGCCAATTATGTTTTAACCGGGCACAAATCTAGACTCCGAGCTGCAACTGAGAGTTACCTAATGGAAAATGCTAGTAACACTTTACCGAACCCAGGATCTGAACTCGGGACCTCATGCCTAGACCGACGAGGCAGCATATAGCTTAAAATACATATGTTTTATTTCCTTCTTGCTAAAGTAAGAGAACGTTGTCTAAATAATTAAACCTCGCTTGTTGATTAAAAAAGTGCCTACCAGCCCTCCAACCAAGTGACACATGATACTACATTAAACGTATATAGTAGACAAGCCAATGATTTATTTATTTATTTATTTATTTATTTAAACACAAATGCACAACATTACAGTCAGTAACCATGGCGTTGCACAGTTCAGATTAAAACTATAGGTAGGTTTAATACAGGGTAAAATAGATTGAAAAACAATAGATCTTACAACTAAAAAATGAGGACAATTAAAAATAAACAATATCAATTTTTTTCACAAAAAAGTAAACATTGACGACACAAATCATTCCATTCGGACGCAAACAAATCACACTGCGGTGCTAGTGTCAGCAAAGAGTTAAGTAATCTCAGAGCTCGAACGAGCGGTGAGTTGGCATGAGATACTGTGCGTGATGGTGGGACAGCCAATAACTGGTGTTGGCGCGGTTTGAGGTGGTACTTTGGGATATCAGGTATGTAGACCCTCACCAGTTGGCTAACTATGTCGGAGCAATACGATCCACCACGAAGGACCTGACAAGCGGTAGTAATTAAAAAGTAATTACGCCTTACCTCCAGAGAATTAAAACCTAACATGCCCAGCAAATATTTAGTCGGGTATAAAAACGGATAGTAACCGTAAAGTTTTTTAAACAAAAATCTTAAAAAGGCCTTCTGTACTTTTTCAATCAGCAAGGCATAGGTTACTTCGTAGGGATTCCAAATGATGGATGCCGACTCAAGTTTACTTCTTACTAGGGCCATGTAAACTAGTTTAATTGCGAGGGGATTTTGGAATTCGCGCATATTACGTATGACAAAACCAAGTCTGCGGAAAGAATCAACAGCAAGGGCTCGTATATGATCGTGAAATGTCAGACGTGTGTCAAAAAGTACTCCCAGATCTTTGACAGAGTTTACACGGGCTATCGGTTCCTCGTCCAGGAAGTATTGCACATGTCGAGGATTATGTGCTCGACTGAATGACATAACACAGCATTTAGCAGTGTTGAAAATGAGTTTGTTTTTAATGCTCCATTGAAGTACAGAGTTAACATCGTTCTGTAATGTTTGCGTATCTGTCAACGTTTCTACCCCGTAAATAAGTTTCAAATCGTCAGCGTATAATAAACATTTAGTATGTGTGAGAGCAGACTCAAGATCGTTTACCATCACCCCAAATAGTAGGGGGCCCAAAATAGATCCTTGACTGACCCCGGATCGAGTATGGTATGGGTCGGAGACAAAGCAACCATGTCGGACATATTGCTGACGATCCTGAAGGTAACTCGCAAAAAATTTGAGGAGTTTAGGAGAGAACCCGATAGCACTGAGCTTGTTGAGTAACACATCATTATCTACACGGTCAAAAGCCTTTTTAAAATCGAAATATATTACATCAACTTGAATTCCCCTATCTAAATGTTCCGAGATTAAATCCACTAGCGTTAGGAGGTTTGTACTAACTGACCTATTAGTCCGAAAGCCGTGTTGAGAATCTGTAAGAAAGGGTTGTATCTGGTAAGAAACTAATTTATGTATTATAGACTCGAATAATTTTGGAAGTGCTGATAGAATTGCTATAGGTCTATAGTTTTCCACTAGTGAAGTATCGTTAGTTTTAGGTATTGGTTTTACTCTAGAGACTTTCCATCGTATTGGATATTTTCCACTTGAGAGTGCCTTATTGAAAATGTGCAGTATTGGCCATTTTAAATACTCTTTACACCCTTTAAGGATGTAGGCGGGAATGTTGTCTGGGCCAACAGCTGATGTAGGTTTAAGTTTATTTATCCCTGTTTCTATATCGGATAGATTTATTTTATCAATGTGTACAAAGTTAGCTGAGTTAGGGTGACAATCAGTATTATTTACGTTATTGTAGTCGAGAAGGGGGGCATCTGGTAAAAACACGCTAGAAAAATAGGTTGAAAAAGCTTTTGCAGCATCACATCCAGTATGTTCCGTTTCACCATATTTAACTCGAGGCTCAAAACCACCGCGCGATTTAAAACTATTTACATGCTGCCAAAAGGCTTGAGGATCTTTTTTGATTTTCGTCTGGATTTTGTTAATATATTCATCGTAGGCGACTGACATTCGTTGCTTTACATTTAACCTAAGAGCTGAAAATTCTTTGTATAAATCCGGATTATGGGAGGCCTTCCATTTACGATGAATCCCTGCTTTACGTTTAATGTCATGTATTAAGTCCGAAGTAAACCACACTGGAAAGCGCCGAGAGGGCATGGTTGATCTATGTTTTTTGGGAACGCATTGATCAAAGATCTCATAAATAATGTTATAGAAGCAATCAACAGCAGTGTCTACATCTTGAGCATGAGATACATTGTACCAAGAGGCACTACCTATTAATTCATACATTAACTCGTAGTTTCCCTTTGAGAAATTCCAGTCTCGTTGTGCATCCAGGTTACTGGGGTCGATTTTTTCCGAGCTCTGTAGACGCCTGTTGCTGTTAAACTTAAGGGCTATATCCAAAGGTGGGTGATAATTATCCCTTCGTGGAACAAGTCCTCCACCGTTAATTTCGGTAACATTAGCACTGTAAATGCCATCTGACACTAGCACTACATCTAATTTACTTCCATGCATATTAAACACATCATTCATCTCTGTCAGACCACACACAGATAAGAAATAACAATAGTAATTTAAAATACTGATTGATGTATAATTAGGATTTAAGTTTAAATCACCAACGATAACCACTGCACTTTTTAAGGAATCTATAATAGATTCAACTTTTAGAAACCACCGCATGTATATATCATCAGATGCTCTAGGATGAATGTATACAACACATATGTAAAAGGAAGCATAGTCAGTCTTTACACGTGCCCACAGGTCTTCGCCACATTGTGTTTCAAGTTCACAACAACGCTTTACAGTTATACCAGGCCGGGTGCCGAGGAGTACGCCACCTCCAACACCAGTGGTTCGATCACGACGTAATATGTTCCAACCGTTGCAAGTGATTTCAGAATTTAATACTGAATTAGTGAGGAATGTCTCTGTAGTTGCTATTAAATCACTACTCAGAATTAACAGGTTTTGTCGAAAGTAATTGAGTTTAGTTTTAAGTCCTCTGACATTTTGATATACTAGGCTGATTGTTTGTTTTGATTCGAGGTAAGCAGTAGGACTAGGAACGCGCCTGTTGACTTGGACTGGAATTTGGTCTTCGAAAAAACCAACCTCTTACTCGGGCATTGTTGGGCCACGTATCAGCTGACAAGCATTTTTCAAAGTACAGTGCAGGTACGCCGATTTTATAAGACTTGTAGTCACCTTTGGGTTTTAATTCTTCCACGGTACACATTCCCTCCGGGCACAGCTTTTGCAAGTAGCATAGGATGTTATCGGCATCAGAAACCATGTTCCATAGATGAATATATTTGCGAAATTCAACTGCTTTGAGTTGAGTAACATCAGGGCCGGCAGTACCACGTACGAAAGTAAAGCGCTTTGGTTTCTGTTTACGTACTACTTGTACCCACTCGCTATCCGTAGAATGCTGGTCTTTTACATTTTCTGACGTAATGTCCATAACGTCGCGTTGGGGACAGGTCGTAGGAATTGGTTTGGAAGATGTTACCGCTTGTTTCTGGGACAACTTATTAGTCAAGTCGGTACTAGTTGCCGTTGACGACGTCAACTGAGTAATAGTCTTATTGTGACAATCGTTTTGAACAGACTCTACAATGCGTGCATGTGTACTTTCTTCCTTATCTTCATAGCCAGTGTTGGGCTGCGCTATCATACCAGAGGTAACAGGGTGACAGCGGGTGCACTCCGACGGTTGTTCTAATTTATTCAGCTTTTCACTAAGAACTTCAATTTTTTGTGTGCAATCAGTAAATGCAGTATGATATTGTGCAATTGTAGCAACAGCATCAGTAAGTTGTTCTGTCAACAAGTTTATTTGTTCGCGTAATAACTGCATCTCAAGAGTCGCAGAAAATAAATTATTCCCCGGGGATAGCAGCGGTGGGGGGTTATTTTTATTTCTGAATGATACATTTTGCAAAGCAATTGAAGACCTAGCTTGAGTAGGTGTATCATAGTCACGGCCATCCTTCCCAGAAGCGCAACATTCGGGGCACATCCAAGTAGCCCTTTCTTCTAACGCAAGCGGGGTATTATTACATAAATAATGGTACACTTTATTGCAAGCCCCCGAAGCACATTCAAGAAAAGCATCTCCGGACAACAATGCCGAATTACACTCTGCACAAATCATATTTATATCAATTTAAGTCAGGCAGGTATGCGATATGCTATAGTTATTAATAATATTAAAGCGTCTTCCAAAGCAAAGCAGCGTAACGCGTGTAGTCATGCGCTCAAACCGATGGAGTCATGCAATACGTTCCGCGCAGTAGTGCTCCGGTGTGCGAACGGTGCGTCTGTGTGCGTGGCAGCGACGCGACCGCGGCGCAGGTGTTCGCTCGGCGGAGGCGGTTTTTTAAACCGTTGACAATTGTTTTTAAAACTAATATTGTAATTACTCACGATACAGAAGGAGGTTTTAGATGTTATAAACTGTATTGAGAAGTCCTTTTGATAAGCTTTCCACTGATATAACTCACTGTTATAATGCACAACTTTTAACAATTTTTTAAACGAAAAAATGCGGAGCAGAAAAAATAAGGTGTTACCCTAACAAAGTACGAACGACGTGTGATGATGATCTGATGATGATGAGTGTCTCTGCAGAATACACCTTATTTTTTGTATATTACCTTATATTTTGAAGGTATCGTTGCTCGCTTCTCGAAATAGCATCTACTAAGCGTAGGCGTAAGTGTGACATAACACCCTAACCTCCTCCGTGTCTTTATTTGGCGCTTATTTTAAGAAGACCAAAAAATCTTACCGGTTGACGCTTGAAAGGAATTTGGACTTAATATCTTCCAAATTAAGTTGATATTTGTATGAACTTTATCAGGTTTTTGTTTTTGGTATTGTGATAAATGATATATACGAGTATATAACTCTTTAGAGTTTTCCGACATTGCTTCTTTTGTTTAAGTTTGACTGGCTTTGTGAACCTTTACTGTGTGATGTTATTTGGAGTAACAAAACGCCCCCTACTTGTAGGGGATCAGAAAAAATTAGCGTTACGATATTCATAGAGATATTCCCTTAATTTGAAACGATGACGAACCGCCTTTTTTCAAACTTATTTTTTCCGTTTTGGCAATTGAGACACTTTCGTCGACTATTCTGCCAGTATCATTATTCTAACTTAAATTCCTCTTAATTTTATTGAAAACTATTCACTGAGTTTCGAAATAGATAAATATATGTGTCACTTAAGAATGTAGGTTACGTCCCGTATACAGTTAATAAAAGTTCTTTGTAGTGTCAAGTTGTCGGCTCCTACTTTATCTCAGTTACAAAACTAAGCTATTTCAGTCGACCTACATCCCGGATTGGAATGAAACGCAACTAAATCAATATATTCAACTTTTAAATCAAAGTGATATGAAATTGCATATAGGTATTTCCTACAACCATAAAAATCCATGTCGGAGTTCCAGTAGACGCATCAAAATACCAAACATTTAGGTAAGGTTCACGTAATTTTAACACTCAGCTAATTTACCAGTATTGATACAACAAATAGTGTCAAATGTCAAATTTAACACTGACAAAAACAAAATTGAAATCCAAGAATTCCGTTCAAGAAAAACCTTACAAAAGAAAAATCTTTACCAAAAAGAAAAACGACAAAAAAGATTCTCAAAAACAGCTTTCGAATCTAGATTCAACATAACCCTTAAAATGAGGCTCAATTAACTGGGGAGGTGGGGTATAACGTCACACACGTTTATTCCACTATCAACACGCTTTAATATTCGCTCGCTGCTGTCATGGCGTGACGTGGCAACATGGCTGCCGCAATCACCGCCGAGTGGCGTCATGTCACAGGGCTGAGAGACGTTTATGTTGAAACGCGGGAAATTGAATGAACTGTTCGTGTACTTTTCATACGGATGCGAATAAAATGAATACGATTTTATTTTATGTGGCCGCTATTTTGTGGGGATTTCTAGTGGGGAGTTATCGTTATGCTGTTCAGTGCTGTGAAGTTTGTACTGGATAGATTGTTCTTAGATAGTGCATGGTTTTGTTCGACTGTAGAGAAAATTTTTAGTCTTCTCATAAAAAATCTGGGTGGGTATGAAAAATGTTTTGAGAGTGATTAAGGCAAGAATAGAATTTTAGGTTTCTAGCAAATGCTACGTGTTCTATTTATAATAAAATGGATATTTTCATGAGCTGTTGTTTTCCTGCTTTTTAATAAAAAAAAAGCGTTCCCTACGATCAAATACTTGAAACGTCATCGCCATCGTATCCAGGTTATGGAGAGAGTTTGTGTATTCTAACCCTCTGCGGTGTTGAGAGAAGCTCTTGGGATGCTTAATTGCATAGTTGGAATGGTCAATAGAATGATAGAATCTATAGTTCTTTTGCTATGAATCTCTTAAGTAGTCTCGTATTTTTCAATAAGGACGATTTTCAATCACACAAAATTATATAGAATTTGGCAAATATATGACACTAATATTATAAAGGCGAAACTTTGTGAGTGTGTTTATAAATGTTTGTTACCTCTTCACGCTCAAAAGGCTAGACCTATTTTGATGAAATTTCATTAGGTAGCTGACACCCTGGATTAACACATAGGCTACTTTCTATCCCGAAAAAATGTAGCGGGTAACTCCGCGGGGCGCAGCTAGTATATTAGGCTAGTATATTAAAGATTGTATTTCTATTATAATATTTAATTCTGCTTCGCATGCCAACCCTAATCCATAACGAGCCGTGAGTCTAGTGTGAGCGTAAATGGATATGGAATTGCAGTTATCGACGTAATTAATTTGATCTTCTTCTAATTTAATAAACATTAAATAAAACCATCGTGAAAAATTAAGGCTTTTATAAGGTTTAATTTATTTAGTTTTTATAGAGTTGGCAATAGTATTGAAAAAATAATTTGCTTGCATTTAACTTTTGAATTGAAAGCTAACCATTCAAATTCACTTGCCAGTAAGCTTCCAATCTATAGAAAAAACTGAAAATAAAATAATAATTATCTTAAGGTCTGCACTTTAGGACACTATTTAATTTTACTCCTAGTTACCTGTATTTCAGAGTGACGCTTGTCCGTAAAAATAATCATAAATTACATTTTAAATTGTCAATAATAATTGATGACACTTTATCAATTACTCCACGAAACAACATCGGACATAACAACAAGAGTCGAACAAAAAACAACATCCAATAACATTAAACAAAGGTGTTCGCCGACAAATGATAATAGGGTTGTGTACCCAACCTTCAAAATATGTCTGCCTCCAATAAATTTGTCGTGTCCTTATGGGCCCTTCCTACCCATCAATATTCGACCACCGTAGAGAGGATAGAAAGTTTCTTGGATAGTTTTGGGACTTTCAAAACATAATTTGGGTAGTAACGGTGATCCGCCAGCGTATATAAGTGAATATATACACTTTGAGGGTACGAACGTGTGTTTAGAGTCGAAACTCTGAGTTACGATCTTGTAGTTTGGTTGAGTAAATAGTCTGTCCAATGCCATATTTGACCGTGAACTATTGGAACTTAATAGAACTAAATGTTATGTTGATTTTAGCAACAATATTCAATTTTAAGGTTATTGTGGGCCTAGAATAATAAAATATATTTTTGGCAAAAGTTTCCAACTTCAATTTGCTTAATCTAGAAACCGAACTATGTTAAATAAGATCTATCAAACCTAATGGTTACTACTTACTATTATAACAATAAAGATTATTATTTATTTTCCTTGGTTTATGTATTCACTTACAGTTTTCACAGCGTTCGTTAATAGCTGCACCATTCTGAAGTTCATCGACCGCCATCATAGTGGATATTAAAAAAATAATATACGATGACATAATAATATAATTTATCGTCAATCCCCTTTATTAATGAAACAATTAAATTTTTACAACTTATCCGAGCAGGTTTTATGGCATAATTTTTTGTTTTATACCTGAACCGCGTTATTTTAATGTGGCAACATTATGGTTTTACCTGTCGCCATAAAAACGTAAGATTAGAAACGTGATAAAATATTAATCATGAAATTTTTTAATCCAAATGTAAAGCAATAATTTTCATGACGCTTACTTTTTTTAAGACAAAGTTTTATTGCTCTGTTTTAAAAATCTTGCTGGCCATTCTGGAGTAAAATGAAGCAAATGATGATGTAATTATCTGGCAATAATGGCGATTTTTGAATACCAACCGTGACCTCAACTTCTGCTATCCAGCTAGCTAAACGGTGAAGGAAAACATCGTGAAGAGACCGGCACACCTGAGACAATTTTCAACGGTATGTAAAGCCATGTCAGAGGCCTAAAACTCTGACACTAGGTTGTTCATCAACCATGCGAAATAACGAAGAACGTAAGTATTGGAATCATCACAAGTTCCAAGCCTGACCGTGGCTACGTGGTACTGCTTCACCTAATCAGCTGATCTGCGGTAACTACGCAACGGTACCCACACACTAAACACTAAAACACGGGCGTCCTTCATAGCTCACGTTAATACTGTATTCCCGAAATATCAAAATATTGGCTCGAATAAATACCGGTGCTGTAGGTGACAGCTCCTTATAACTTATTTTTGTATGTTCTGCGTAGGATACATGTTGTGTGTCATATTTAGAGGAAATAAGTTAACCTACTTAGGTAGTTACTTAGGTAGGTACTTTGATATTTATTTTTTACATGGACTCTTAATTTAGTCTGCCTATTGAGTTTCTTGACATTAATTTCCTCTTTATACGCAACGGATTTTTAATACTAACCTAGAATACATTTCTTCAAAAATATTAAAAAGATATAATTAATCACCTTAATATTCAAAATCTTTTTGCATTTTATATGAGCACGAATTATGCCCATCTACCTACCTACCAAAAACACCTAACCCTTTTCACTACACAGTACATTCAAACGCAGACCTAACCCTAAACTACGAAGACAACAAACCTAACCCTTTCACTGCACTGAAAATCAAAGAACCATCAACCTTCCCAAGTCGCCAAGATAAAAGCGAAGCATTTAGCCGTCTCCAGATAAATCCAGAACCTAGTCGTAAGCACGTCACGGCACCTTTCAGCGCTGCAGCGCTCAGATTAAAAAGCCATCGGCTATGCAATCCGTAATGTGTTTTTAATGATGTACCTTCACGCGCTCCAGCCGATACTAGGTTTTATAGTTCTGGCGAGATTAGCCGCTATTCAAGCGAGAAAAGCGGTTTTATGCGTTGTAAACTGCTTTTTATCAAGTACTCAATTTTCTTAGGTATTAAGTACAGTCTAATCGTGTGCCATTATGAGATTATTCATTTTATTAATTCTATCAGTATGTAAACGCTATTTCTGCAAGGAGCGATGTGTATAATTTAATTTACGTAGTTACTTTTGGCTAGACACTGCTAACGTTCATCAAGAATAGTCGTGAGTTCATTCACTCACATAATATACAGATTATAACATATTACGATTGCTTGAACCTGGTTTTAAATCGTAAAAGCGCTCGCTGCCTAATAAAACTTGTGCAATGTGCATTAGCCAACAATATTGTCCCATATCTTATTATTGTCAAGAACACCTTAAGTATAACCATAAAAATAAAATAAGGTAAGTTAAATTTCCCTACATGTCCATTTATCCCGACTCTCCCCAATGCTCTGCTCATGGTTAATGCACATAAATGCATGCACATTTTTCTCCCCTGCCCCCGAGACGTACTACCGAGGCAAAGGTCCCAGTGCTCCTCAACTAAATTAATCCCACCGTCTGAAAAATTTCCCTTGCTCTCTTCGTTTGAAGATTTTTCTGCATAAGAACTGAATTTTGCATAAATATTTCTGGAATGGAAATATTTCTTAAGTTTATGTCATCGCTTTTCTTTGGTAATCGTTTAGTTAGTTTAATCGGTTTTTTATACGTATTTCGTTTTTCACTATATTTTTTATTCGAATTCTTCTTTTGATCTTTCAAAGTATAATGCACTGTATCAGATATCCTTTCAAGAGTTTCAAGCCTTAAGTACATAATATCAAGGATACAAACACTACATGACTTGACGAATTATCTTTAATTAATTGATATACAATTATAATCAAGTACGATGATGCAATTATACCCAAACTGCACATTCATATTGGAGTAAAATTTAAATACGTCACATCTCGTATTCGTCATGTTTTATCATCTTCCAATTTTATTCATCATCCTGAACCATAACTCTCACAACCAATTCACTTAAAATTCTACTTGCAAAACAACTCAAAAGTGGCCCAAATATACGTGAATTCTGGAAGATATTTGTGTGTCAGGTGTCCGACCCTCGGGACCTAAGACCCTGCTTCTTAAAACACGAGTCACGGACCCAACATAAATCGTGTGACGACGTTATATTGTCATCTTACGTTTTAAATTGTTACGGAATCTATTTAGAGATCCGAAAGAGGTATTAAATGGCTCGCGGAATTGCTGGAACTTGGGCTGTTATAACTAAACTTTATTCTACAATTCATTTTATAGCCGTTATATTTTAGGGTTATCTTGATAATTCTGTTAATTTCAGTGTTTCTAATAAAGGATATAAACTTTTAAGTATACACTAGAAAGACATATTATTAATATCAAAACTAGAAGTAAATTCTTGATAAATAATAATCGGTTACTAACTTTGGCCGGCCGGTGCAACGCGGTCGAAACGTCAGGCCAAAATTAAAAACTTGTGTTCGGTAAATTCCCGTGTTGTAATTGAATTTGATTATAATAATCTGGTTGTTTTGTATTGAAGAGAGAAGAAAGACAATACATTTCTTTGTCAGAAAACGGGGACATCAAAAACAATTTTAATTTAAACATTAAATAAGAACCTAAAACTAAATAAACCTAAAATAGGTCCAGCCCCTTTACCAGGAACTCTTAAAGCAGGACAGTTTACGTTGTGAAAGCGAGACACCACTACGTGAAGTGTAATGCGACGTCTCGTTTCCACAAAGTAAACTGTACTGCTTTAAGAGATCACGGTAAGGGGGCAGTTCAACATGTTGCTTGACTACCACTGTCCATGACTGGCCCTCGTTATCATCTGGACCTGGTTGAGTGACACACGGATGTGAAATTATATTACAACTACAAGCTATACTTTCGTTATTTTAGTGTGGATAGGTAGGTTCATGATTGAGACCATGATACTGCCTGATGATGATGATAGCAACATATTACTGTATCGTTATTAGCTTAATCTACTACTATTACTAAAACGCATGTAATTTCCGTCATAACAAATTATCTGATCCAAATCTCCGAACGAACAAAAGCTGTAATGATATAAAATAATTTTATGAAGAAATTACAACTTTGGCTTGCCAAGGGAAATTGGTGGTTCGTTATTTTAGTTCTATACACTATAGTGACCAGTTTAGACCTCAGGGTCGTGTTGGAGTTGACCTTAAAGCCTACATTCGAAACAAGGCCTAACTACTTTTGGAATTCTCAAAGAAAAAGCTTTTAAATCTTTCTGGCCTAGTTTTGTATTGCGATTCTGCGATAAGTAATGTGTTACTATGGACTGATGTGTGCTGTAAGTATAATTATATCTCAAAATTATCGCACTCATATTATAAAGGCGAAAGTTTGTGTGTGTGTGCGTTACCTCTTCACGCTCAAACAGCTCGACCAATTTTGATGAAATTTCATATGCAGGTAGCTGACACCCTGGATTAACACATACACGACGAAATGTAGCGGGTAAGTGACAATAACGACCCGATTAGCGCAGTGGCTAAGCGATTGGACTGCTGCGCTAAGGGTTGTGGGTTCGATTCCCGCACGGGATAAAACTTTGTGCGAACCACAGATGTTTGTCCCGAGGCTGGCTATTTGTGTATGTGATGTTTCATATTTGTGAAACGCAACCACGACACAGGAGAAATTGCTTGTGCGGGGCGACGTTTAAAAAAAAAATAGCCTTCTAAAAGAATCGCAGACCAGACATTACAAGTAATAAAAGTAACAACATCAAACGCTTTCATAAAACGAAAACTTCCGAGCGCTTGTTACGTAGTTTACCTGCTACATAATTTGTATGCAGTAAACAGTTAACTTTTCTTGAACAAGAAAATATATACGCAGGAAGGAGGTCGGAGCTGCAGCCGAGCGATCGAAGGTAACATTAAGGTTTATAGAGTCCTACAGAAATTGTAACAGCGTATAGGAAATAACAAGCTCTTTGCCTATAACTATGACTATAATGAAAACGCTATCAAACGATGGTAGTTCGTTTGATGTATAGCAATTTGTTATATTATTATAATAGACGTGTCTATGCGTAAAATATTTGTTGTTAATTACGATAATGATATATTTGTATATATATGTATTGGTCGAAAGAATATGCAGAAGTGCGTCCCTTCAATCCCAGTATGACATCAACGTTTTTGTTTTGATTTTGTAAAAATCTTCGTGTGCAACCCGCAAACGATATAAAATAAGTATTTGTTGATGCTATATAATTATATTTCTTAATCTCGTGTATTTACATGGTGGTATAAGGGGAAAAAAGAAAATGTTGGTCCTTATAACACAAATAAACAAAATAATTATTACATCGTTTGATTATTTTCCTGTCGACTTTAATCAAATTAAATTTTAACAAGAAGAATGCTTCGTAGGAAAACGACAGCATAAAACATCCAATTATCCATTGCTGCTCGTTAAAACATTATGAAGTCACTTAAGCGATGTAAAGCAGCGATCGTTTGCATTGTCGACGATTCATTCGAGTCACTCGCGATTTCTGAGCCCGCTCCCGGTCTTTGTAACTTGATTGAATTGATGTTGGATGAGATTTTTTTTATTTTTACAATAAAAAGTTTGCGGCCAAAGTCAATTTCGTTAATATGTTAAAGATTATAGCTGTTTATTACAAAAGTTTTTGAATTTGGAGCAAGTTTTGTTTTTAGAAGATTATTTTGTTTTAGATGCGTTCACTTTCTTTTAAGTGATGGTTCTCGTTACGTTAAATTGTTTGAATTACAAAAGAGCGTGCGAGATATAAAACTTTTTGGTTTTGAAACTTAAAGTTTTAGATTGATCGTACAAATAGTATGTATAATTGGATATTTATGTAGAAATTTGTGGCGGACCCTAGGTTGTGTGTCTGTTATTATGTTACATAAAGCTTTATGTAACATGTCACTAATATAATAGTCTGTTTTCAAAATATTCATGTTCCAAAGACATTTGAATGAACAAAGTGTCACATCTACGAATCTAACGGCCAATGGAAGGTTGGGGTGAAGAATCACATTGAACCCTTATATAAATAGCCATGTCACATTTACATGCTGACTATAAAGGGTTATTTAAATGCATTGTCAGCGAAATAATTCTTATGTTTGAGCTACAAATGTTTATTGTTATAGTTTTTGTGCAAGGGTACAAAAATGAAAACAACTGCAGATACTGTTCTGTTACTTTTGAATATCTTGGACTGTGAAATGCCTAAGCTACACTATTCATGGCAATATTTTATTTAAGCATTTTTTACTTTATTTGTATATTTAATTATGTATATATTAATAGTTTAAATGTAGGTAATATGTATGGACTAGTAGATTATTTTGTTCAAAGAGAATATCAATCACAAGTTATTTGATTTCAAAACATAATCAGCTCTCCGGCAAGCAGTACATACTTCTATCTACCACATCTTAAAAAAGCTAAATGATGCACCATTTATTTGAACATACAATGTATTTGCCCCTCCTACACACTCCACCGCACATAACAGCAAAACCCAAAACTAGAATTCATAAAAAAACAATAGCGTTCAATCTGTGCCTCAAGAGGATTGCGTGGGAAACAATGTGATACCCGGTTTCCCCAGATTTGAAGACGGTTACCCCAACGAGGCCTGCGTCACTCTCGCTTCTCGTTAACCGTCTTATGTTTTTAGATGCGCAGATTTACCCCGGGTCATGCGTACCTCATTTCGTTCGTATATTGGGTAGATGACAACACTAATCAATTGACATACTTTTGATAAGCTGTCAAAACGCTATCTCTTCATAGATTTTGTACGGCAATAAGAGACTGTGACGTCACTAGTTCGCAAACTCAATTGTATTACTTATTGATTTCAAAGTAAATAAAAATCGAATTTTACAGGTAATTAAAAATGTATAGGGTGTTTAGGAGAAATAGTGTCTAGCTCTAGGTGTTATTGGTTTATGGTGTCAATTACCCAGTTATTGAATTACCCCGTACCCTGGCCTTGATTTTTTAATATGCTAGACGAAAAACGAATGTTATAATAATATGCTCTTCGACAAGGAAAATATTGGATATTTTAATGAGACAGGCAATTTGTGTGATGGTTTTAATACGTGTATCAAAAGAGCGAATGGAAATAATTTACTTTTTAAATGACTTGAAATAAGCCTCTTTGGTTCGTTGGTACAAATCAGAATTTAGAATTCGTATGATGCGACATTCATTCGTTATTTAAAAGACATAAAGCATGATTTTCTTTTTAAAGTCAATCTTAATTTTAGAAACGTCAATTTACTAGTGTGTTGATGGCTTGTGTGCGTGAAAATCATTTCTATGGACAAAAATCGGCATGAAACTCCAAAGGTTCCTACGTTACAAAATAAGTACATTATAGTAATAAAAATGCACATAAGCACCTTGTTTTCACTGTAGGATATTGTTTATAAAATAATATAAAATGTATCTTATTTTATAAAAGAAATAACGTATTTTAAAAACGTATTTGAATTCACGTCACAAGACCTTCACACTTACATCGGTTGACATTTTTCTATTTATATAAATAACCTTTTGTTGACACGTAACACGAGACCCCGACTTTTATTGGTTGACCTCACCGCGGATTAAAATCGGAGGGTCGACACCAGCAGGCCACATTAAAGTGAAAACTGTATTTTTAAAAACATTTAACCTTTGATTATTATTGGCGCAATGCCCGTGAGCAAAGCTAAAGAACTAAATACGTATAATCTCTATAATTACTTTCGTATAAATTAGTTATCAGTTGCTGAATCCATCCCTTCCTCCACAAAACCATACCTGAGAGATTTTTCAATGGTGTGTAAAGCCATGTCAGAGGCCTACAGACGGTTTAAATTCTGGCACCAGGTCGTTCATAAACCATACATATACAAGAAGGCCATGAAATTCGGGCTAGTTTTTATTATTTTTTATTTTATTTTATTTGTCCTGTGTATAGGCCAGAATAGCATCTACCTATTTCATCCCGTGGGTGTCGTAGGAGGCGGCTAAGGGAGAATCCAAAAGATGGGCAGAAACGTCTTCTGTAACCACACCACCAATACTGCGATCCCCAAGCTGCTTGCCAAGCGCAGGGATTATGGCAACCCCTCTTTAAGGGGGAGGCCTATGACTATCAGTGAACGTCTTCCGACTGATGACGTATGTTATTTGTACTGTATATTTACTTTTATCTTTATAAAACAAGTCATACAAAACAATATATCGTTATTATAGCAGGATTTTGTGGTCTTTGGTTCCGAATTTTACATTTTCAGATCTACCTGATGGATGCTTTAGGGGTCCAAATCAATGGAAATCTGACATAACCTACCAGAATATTCTTTTTGTTATCGTATGGTTGGTGAACAACCTGATGTCAGAGTTTAAATCGCCTGCAGGTCTCTGCTTTTTGCTCTGGTCATTGCTGTACAGACCGTCGAAAAATCTCTCAGGTGAGCCGGTTTCTTACGATGTTATCCTTCACCGTTTTTAGCAACTGATAATCAATTTATAATACGCACATACATTCGAAAACACAACTCAAAAAAACACATAAATTCGAAAAGACATTTTAGCACTAGGGTTTGAACTTGCGACCTTTGACTTAGTAGTCCAACGGTAATAACATTCAGTTATCACACTTTTTAATCAGATAGTAAATTGTGAAAGTCGTTACCAAGCGTATATCACTATATACTTACACTTAGCTTTTCATAAAAATGTGTTATAATATAGTTATCCTTGCAAAAACCACCCTAATAACATTAGAAAAAGCTATCTAAGTATACCCAAAAGAAATTCATCAGCACTGCTTACGTATTCAAAAAACAAATGCTATAGTCCGCAATTAGCCTTTCGAGTCGGCGAGAGGGCGAGCGATTAGAGCGGTCGGCCGAGCGAATGATGGAACTAGCTCAAGGGCGCGAGGAGATTATATCTTACTCTATATCATTACACCTGAGAATTGTTACTGGGGCTCATTAGCAGACGTAACGTAGCACTAATGTAAACTAAGCTAATATATTTAGGTGTATTTGCTTCATTTTGACTTCCATGTTTGACGACCTGATTGGCGCAGTGGCTAAGCGATTGTTAGGGGTTGGATTCCCGCACGGGACAAAAAATTGATGATCCGCAGTAGTTTGTCCCGAGTCTGGGGGTTTGTGCATGTGATATTTCATGTTTTTGAAACGCACCGCGACGTTTTTTTAAATCTTATTTTTAAATACGTTATAATATTTCTAAGTACTTATCTAATATTTTGACGAATGACTTAAAACTGCATCAGAAGTACCTACTCAAAAAATATTTTTAGCTAAAACAAATTCATTAAAATTATAAACAACGAACATCGCTTACTTTGAAAGTTAATAATAGATCGAGAATAATAAATATTATTGCACAGTACCGGCGTAGTATTGTAGTGTTGTAAACAATGATAAAGAGATCGAGCTGTCGTGTTTAATTTATGCTGGGCGGGAGTGTCTCGATCTGAGCGTGGTGTACGCGACAAGAGTTTGGAGGCGCGCAAATACCGTACCAAAGGACCAGGCGTAGCACGTAGCGTGACGTAGCATTTCGTAGCTGAGTACAACGGTGTAGCGCTACGTAGCTCAGTGTATGCTTAAGTTAGTATGTTAATTGTGTATTTCCAGCACGTAATAATGAAGATATATTCAACAATTTAAACTGCGACACTAAATTTGTCGTCATTAAAAGGTTATACTTTGTACGTGAAGGTATTATAAACAAGATGGTTGCACACCAAATATAATTTGTTTAAAATTTGAAATAACGCCTCTAAATAAACGCTACCTAATTTCCACTTGCACCAAACCTACTAAAACCATGACTAAGGTTAAACCGACGCTCAATGGAATTTCTTTGTTAAATTCAACTCAACAAAACCGTTAATCGAATTGTCGGGAAACGAACCTACGCCACACGACATAAAGTACAAATTCCAATGGATTTTAATCAAGAAAATGACAATGGTGCCGCAAATGGTGTTGTTTATGATATACTTGAAAGAACGCGAAGTATTTTAAATTATGAGTGTGTAATGTGCCGTAGGATAGCGGGGAATTCAGAAATATTATCAAACTGTGAGGGTAGTTAATAATATTGGACTATTTTATTAGTGGGGCGTAACCAGTAGGTCTGCAGCAACGGGACTGAATAAGGCTTTTGAGGTCCCGTCGCAATCTTGCTGTAATAGTAATAATTAAGTATCTATTGTATTATCGTGTGATAGACGACTGGATGTAACGACGCACCTTGACGCTTTAGACCAAATTCTATTACACAAATTATTTTTGATGTAAAATTGGATTACCAAATGAGATCGTAAGGAACGCTTTAACAATACATTTACCAATAGTTCACATACTTTTACCTTTTTAAAAAACTGAAATTTTATAAATTCTAATCTATCTCACTGTAATAATGATCTCCTGACCAAATTTCAGTCACGGCGGCTTATCTCAGCTGAGACTGACCAACTGCCCAAGAGATATTATAGTGCACAAATATGCGCGCAT
This sequence comes from Abrostola triplasia, assembly GCA_946251915.1. Lineage (NCBI taxonomy): Eukaryota > Metazoa > Arthropoda > Insecta > Lepidoptera > Noctuidae > Abrostola > Abrostola triplasia. Next base: position 1,306,172 of record OX276438.1, read on the forward strand.
CACAGGTACACTCCCTATTCCTACACTCTCATAGTCCGATGGGACGGAAGACCGACACGACCGGAGAGGTACAACATCATAACACGCCTTCCAAAGCACTGAGTAGTCTCGACATGTGAAAACGATCACCCATCACAAGACTGACCGCAGTGAGCACGGCTTAATCTGATCGATTGAACTGCGCGGTAGCCACGTAATTACGAGCCCCTCCTATCTCACAATAAAGTAATTCCAGTCCTATAGACACATTAAAATATTATGAGTAGAAAGAAGTTAAATTGCTAAGATTACAATAAGCGACTTGTTATACATTATTTTTACCGTTTTAAGAGTAAGAGGCGTGAAAATGTATAACGAATGAGTGGGCTGTATTTGTGGAACAACTTAGCTGATTTAGTCCGGTCCTCAAGGCAAATAAAATTACCATAGAACAATGACTTCACAAGTGAATTTATTCATAAGTTTCCTATTGTCGACTCGGTAAGACTTCTGATTGTTTTCAACCTACTTTTTCATTTGTGAGCTTTGATTCTTTGTTGCTTAAAGAATGGTGAATGGTAATGTGAAGATGAATAGCTAACGAAATCTTACTAATACATTTAAATATGTAATGTTTTTAGCGAAGTTTTTTTAATTATTTACACTATAATGGCTTCACAAATGTTTGTGGTATTTTGCATAATTAATATCGATTTTTATATACTCTTTTTCCACATGTTGTGAAATTGAGTTCAACAGCATGTTTAATATTCTATCGTTTTGCGCAAATCTCGTTCTCTAGAAACTAAATTCTGCTTTGATTGTAACGCACCCACAACCCCGATGCGAGACACGTTTACGGAATCTCTTACGTATAAATACTGCAAATTAAGTATAGGTATCTGCTAGGTTATTCAGAAAGTAACATTTTCTCATCACATAAATATCCTGCCTTCACTGAACATACCTTCAAATCTCTCGAATGCCTGAGCTCTTGTCTCCGGGGCGGCTGTCCAGGCAGGTCAGAGTACACCAGGTTACGGACCGATCCTCGGAACTTCGGCTCAAATATCACCGAGGGTAGCGCTAACGTTGTCAATTTTGAATTGTACCTGAAACAAAAAAAAAACATTATGTGAATGAGGCCTTTGAACTACAGTTGAATACTTACAGGCTAGTAATTATAACTATTAATAATTATTAAGTCCTTCTGTACGCGCTCATTGCGGAGCGAAGGACCATGTTTAAAAAAATGTCCACATCAGATTCAACAATAGGTAATAGTTTTTATAACAAAAGACGCGAAGTTACTGCACATTTCTTCTTATCCAGCTGTACAATGATTGGATTCGAGGACAAATCTATGAAAGCAAAATAACTTTCAAACAAACTATTTCGTACACAAGTTCTAGAAGTGATGTATGCGTTTAAAATATTTTTAATAAAACAATTTTCATAGAACATTCGTCAGGAGGGGGACAGAGACGGCTAACAACAATTTATCTTGTGTCCTTTTCTGTTACAGCGCACCGTGGAACAATATTTCAGTGTGACGTGGTCGCTAGAAGCTTGCTTTAAAATTGCTTTTACTCTATTTACTGTTGCTTTGTTTCTAGAATAATCGTGAGGGAAAATACTTGGGAAGAGGATACGACGAAAACTTCTACCGAGTCCCAGACAAGTGGTTAAAAGCTAGACGAAAAGAAATAGAATAGAATGGAAAATGTATGGGCTTGATATAATAATATGTCCTACATTATAAATACGCCTCGTTTGTCTAATGGTCACTAAGAACGACTGCTGAGCATAATGTTCTGAGTTCGAATCCCGGGTCGGACAAAGTGCTACTGGGTTGTTCCATGAGGTTATTCTCAGTAGCAGCGGTGTCTGGAATTGTGCCCGGTTATGCAATGTGTTGGTGTGCTGATGAAATGTGGGTGGATTGTACACTTCAGCTTACCCCTTTAATGCAGGCAAGATGTTATGTTGTTAGATTTCATAATCGACATATGTCAGCCCCATACATAAATCTTTCTATTCTATTATATGTGTCAAGCGTTTTACTATTCGTCTAGGGTAAGGTGTAACTGACTATTCTATTTTATTACGGTGCCCCGGGAATTTAGGGGTCTTGAAACTTTGGTCCATTATAAAAGGAGTATTTGAACTTGCTGGTTTTAAGATTAGGTCGCTTAATTAGTTCGGAGGTCGCCACCGTGAAGTACCAGTGTTAAGATTTGTGAGTACGACAAAGTTTATGTTTTTAATTATTTTGTAATTGCTATTAGATTAAAGTTAGTTAGCTGTTTTTGTTGTCAATTATACAAACATAAAAACTATACGTAACTTTTTCGTACATAGTTTTTAATGAGGAATAATAATTATAGTTTGTTTCAATAATAACCAAAGCTTATGTTAAGAAATGCAGCAAAGCAAATTATATAAAATCGTTTACAAAAACAATACATATCTACATTTTGAAACTAGAATTGATCATGACATTGTCAATTTTAATCGAATCAAACCAAATCGATACAATCAAACAAACTAAGAGACTATTCACACAACGCGAACAGTATCGGTAATAACAATTGAGCGTTGATTGACAGACATTTGTGAATACACAGAAAACCTTTTACGAGATAACGCGGCGATAGACGGGTGACCAATCTAGTTTAATGATCGTTAGCACTTCAACGGGAAGCGTCGGGATGAGCACTTATAATTAAAGTGTAATAATATTAATGACTAATAGCCTGTCTGCCTATCTGCAATATGCCTTTAGACTACGGTAGATAAATTAACTTGTAGTCAGTATTAATTTCTAGTTTTCATTCAACTTTAATCACATACCTACATGACTATATACATAATATTACAAACGCGAAAGTTTGTATGTATGGATGGATGTTTGTCACCTAAAAACTACTGAATGCATTTTAATGAAATTTTCTATGGAGGTAGCTGACAGCCTGGATTAACACATTTGCTACTTTTTATCCCGTGAAATGTAGCGGTAATACCGCGGGGCGCAGCTAGTACGTACATAAAGCCACGCCTGTTTCCCAAAGGGGTTGGCAGAGACCACAGATTTCCATATGCTACGATCCTGGCATACTTCTTTCGCCTCATTCACTCGCATTACATTCCTCATACACGCTCGTCGGTTAAGGGTACACTTGACCCTTTTGCAACCCTTGACTTAAATGACAGATACTAGATACTTTAATTTAGGGTTCGATTATTTCGCGAGATTTTTGTCCATGAAACTATGATTAAGAGCAATTAGTGTGTAAAACGAGGTATGAAAACTTTGGCATAAAATACACCATCAAAATTTCAAAGCAATCCGAACCGCAGTGCACTTGTAATCGCAACTAAAAGCACCCGAAGTCTTAGTAATTCTAATTAAGAAGAAAGCTACAAAGAGAATTCTCATAATAACAGAAACTATATCACAATTACCACATTTGTGCTCGAAGCACGACGGTACTAAGAGCGAACAAAATAAACTTAACACCAAGAAATTTAATTACTTAAACATCTAGAAGTCTCTGGAATTATTGCTTTTAAAAAACTCGGTTCCCAATGGAGCTTTCCCGTCTGAATTTCGTAACGACCTGAAGTTGGCCGGAGATAATTTGCACGAACATCGAAGTAATAAAAAGAAAAAAGCTGTTTTGTAAGATCGTCTTAATTTTGATGATGACGGAGGAGTTATCAGGATTAATGGAGACAAGCAATCTGAGATATGCTGAGACGATTGTTTTAGATGTGGACTGTGATTTAAATAATTGATATTTTATTTATTTAGAAGATTGTTCGTTATTGTTTCGAAATGCTATCGCTGGTATGTTTTCTACTGCTAAATTCTTGGTACCCGGAGTGTGGAATCTGTTTCATGGTGTTTATACTTTCTTAGATAAATTTTTGTGTAACGCAAACAATGACTGCGAATCTTCAGCTATACACGGGCATGATGGTTAATCTCAACAAAACTGACACTAGATACTCTGGAAACAAACCCATAGCTACCAACCTCATGGCTAAAAGATACAGGCTAACTAAGGCTAATCATACATCGTTTAGCCCATCCCATGCGCCTCCTAAAAGCCATTGAACCGATCCCCCATCACCCACTAGATTACGATCTCAAACTTCACAACTAAGTTCCAGCCAAATGAATAGTTAATGCTAAATGTCTTACAAGTTTCAGTTTACCTAAGTCTAGAACAAACTCAGTCTAGATCTTCAGATTAGCCTGAGACACAAGTTGGACAGAAAATGTGAGATCGCACCAAACTTTTTCGTATACTTGACAATTAATTATGAGTTATTTTGATAAGTTTTATATTTTACGAGGGCGTTTGTTTCTAGTTGCGAAGTTAACAAGACAATGGCCGGGGACGCTCGGAGCTGTGGAATTAATTCGATAAGGGTCGCAATTTACTAAGATTTGTATCTTTGGAATCATGGATGGATCCAAGAACATTGCAAATAAACTAGTTTATTTTTTCTAGAAATATCTATTAGACAGAATTAGATTAGTTTAAGTAATGAGGTTGTTATTTGGTTAACTGTTTAATAAATAAATTACTGATACAAATGTCACTGGTGATTTAAGATAAATTATTCTTGGTTTACATATTTTTTAACGTATTTCTTTCTTTAGGTTCAAGTCGATTGTAAGGTATAACTTTTAAAATAACGCGTTGCATGATTATAATAAAATTTAAACAGGAATTAACGCCTGTTTTTAATCAAATTAACTAAACATGAGTTCGCGATATTTAATTGCATTATAATTGTTAGGTAGTTCAATTTGTTTTGTTTAAATATCTTGGGAGCATTATACGGTATGTCATCAGACTCGGAATGAATATCTGTGGCTCATACAACTATGTGTCCCGAGCGAAACCTCCAGACGGGTTTAATACCGGCCAATGGCCAAGACGTATTTAAAGTATTCGAACTATATATCGTCTATACATGTATACGACTTTCAAAGGCGGAAATCTGCTTTGAATAAAAGCGCAAATTTCCGCGTTTTAAATTATTCGACTCATATACGGTAGCATTTATACAACTACCTTGTTAGTCTACACTGTACTTCCTGGGTTTGATTCTGGGGTCTGGCAAAGCGTTATACGGTTTTTTTTATATGGGGTTATTTTAGCGGCAGCCCTGAATTTGTGTCCGGGTAAGGACAATAAGCTTGCACCCCAATATAGGAACCTAGATAACTGACACAATGTGGGCAAAACCTCTGGCAACCCCTTTCGGGAATATAAGCGTTATGTTTCAGACTGTAGTATTATTAACGTATCAATTTACACAACGTCTTAATACTTAAGGCATAGAGACTATATTTGCCTGGCTGTCAGTCGGTTTCCTTTATACAAAACAGGACATTGAAGTATTCTTGCTGACTTCTAAGAAAATACGCGGCATTAATTGGATCGTTTTCCAGGAACATTGTTTTGCAATTCTGCAAATACTCAGCATAAATTCAAGAGCGTTATCATAAAATTCATATTATTATTATTATGCCCGTTCTTGTTCTACGAGTCTAGATTTTAAACAAATAATTTGTTTTATACTGAAGCCATTATATATTCATGACGACTTTCAATTCATCACATTCCCGCGGGAGGCTAAAACTGCTGATAACCTAGCTCATGTCTGCGTGACGCTAAGTCTAGACTGAAAATCCAGTCTAGACATTCAATTGTATGACTATACGGACTAAGCGATGTCGATTATAGTAGCGCAATAGCTATAATCGTAGAATTTAGTCATCCTATCAATTTCCAATAGTTTCGTTTTATAAGGTTCTCGAAGCAACTATTAGGTGACTGAATCTAGTATCACGCCCATATAACCTGAATGGAAGGTAAATTTGTTTGTTATGTAATAAAAAAAGAAAAAATCGTAAGTATCTACCTAATAATGTATATCAATTAAATACGTACAGCAATGGGCTGAGACAGGTTTATGATGATGATGATAAAATAAATTCTGCCCCCGTACCACGAACTCTTAAAGAAGGATAATTTCTATTGTGAAAGCGAGACGCCGCTATGTGCCGAGTATTGTGGCGTCTCACTTTCTGAACGGAATGTACACTGCTTTACGAGTTCATGGTAAGGGGGCTGATAATGATAATCTGCAGGACAGGCAATACACTGCAACTGCTGTATGCTGACGGTATAATAATGATGCTACACCTATTTCGTGGCACAAAAGTCAGTGACCATTTTGGATAAACACCAATAAACTGGGACCATTCTTGATACCAAATAAATAGAACATACACACACACATACATACACACACATAACGTAGAAACGCATTGTAAAGTCCAACAGTGTTATAAAGTCCATTAATATAATATTCTTCTGCAGCTATCCTAAAACAGTTTGGACATAAAGTCCGTGTATTACGTCACATTATCCGCTAGTGTTGTGTTTTATTCTATTTTCTTTGTCCTAAGAAAATAGCACGGAATCGGGTCGCAGCCTTGTAGGGTGTCTACGCGTTTAGAAAAGTTTGGACAGATTTTGCGACCAGAAGTCGGATTACCAAAAAGTTTGGTGAAAATATCCTGTATGTAATCAATAATCTCAGTTATTTAGGTATTTTGTGTTAGCTGTATTAGTGAATCCACCAGCAATTACGGAAGGAATTACGGGCAAACACAATCTTACAGCTATTACGAATTCTCTCATAGAAAAAAAGCACTATCAATGATATTTTACCCGTTTCAATGTAATTTGGATTTATCCCAAGATTCGTTCACTAAGATAGTCACCCTACACCCGAGGTCCGATAAAGAAGATTTCTCTTGATATAGTGCGACTATACCCGCGGGTAATACATAGTCAGTTCGCACTGAACTCGACTATTATATTTTCTAGACGTAGAAGTGATTTGAAAAAAATACGGAAATTAGTTTTCTAGTAGGATCTTGTGTTGGAATTTTTATATTACAATAATGTTATTAATATTATAATTTTAAAATTGATACAACTTTCGTTTGGATTGGATATAGGTTCCGCAATTTTAGAAAACATTTAGAATCACCTATGCGCTGTCTAAAGCCGTGTGGTATCCGGTAAGCCGTGTGGTATCCGGTAAGCCGTGTGGTATCCGGCTTAGAATTGACCACCCCCTCTCCTCCCGTGGGTGTCGTAAGAGGCGACTAAGGGAAAAAAATCCAGTAGATGGGCAGCAGCGTCTTCTGTAACTTAACCACCAATACTGCGATCCCCAAGCCGCTCGCCAAGCGTGGGGATTATGGCAACCCCCCCCCAAATGACAGACAGAACGGCGCGACGGCCCCCAGTACCCGGCAGCTCCTCTATCCCTGGCTATGGTAGCGGGCCAGGTAACGGAGGAGCAGGGGGTGCTAAGAATCCCCGGTGGATTTCTCGCTACCACCCCCACCGGACCTTGGCCCTGGCAACACACAACGTCCGCACGCTCCGGACTGACGAGAAGATTGTCGAGATGGAGGAAGAATTGAGCAGGTTACGTTGGGACATCATAGGATTATCTGAAATCCGACGAGAGGGGCAGGATACGATAATCCTTGATTCCGGCAACATGCTCTTCTTCCGGGAAGGAGACCGAAAGTCCCAGGGTGGTGTTGGGTTTCTCGTCCGTAAGTCTCTCATTAACAACGTGGTAAAAGTCGATAGTGTGTCAAGCAGAGTAGCATACCTGATACTCAGAATTACCGACCGGTATTCGTTGAAGGTCATCCAGGTATATGCGCCGACCTCGACACACCCTGACGATGAAGTAGAGGCTATGTATGAGGAGATCTCTGAAGCCATACATACCTCCGAATCCTACTTCACCGTTGTTATGGGAGACTTCAACGCTAAGGTGGGCACTAAGAATGGCGATGAGTTGAGAGTAGGGTCGTTCGGATATGGGCAGCGGAACCAGAGGGGCCAGCGGCTGGTCGACTTTATGGAGAAGGAGGAACTCTATTTGATGAACTCCTTCTTCCAGAAGCGACCATCCAGGAAGTGGACGTGGATAAGCCCCGATGGTTCAACCAAAAATGAGATCGACTTCGTCATGACAACCAAGAAGCGTATATTCAGTGATGTCTCTGTGATCGGGAAGGTCAAAACCGGTAGCGATCATCGCATTGTCAGAGGCACACTGAATATCAATGTTAAGCTAGAACGGTCTCGTCTGATGAAGTCCACGCTCCGTCCTGCTCCTGCCCAAATCCAGAACCCCGAAACCTTTCAACTCGAACTGCGTAATCGTTTCCAGTGCCTAGCCGAATGCGAAACAGCGGACGAGATAAACAACGGGTTTGTGGAAGCTGTCCAAGCAGTGGGGTCCCAGTTCTTTAAGACCCCACGCCGAAGAAAACCTCAAAAGCTCTCCAATAAAACCATTAGACTAATGGAAGCCCGGAATGAGATGAGATTGCAATCTTCAGCTGATATGTCGGAATACGGCCATCTCAATAGGCGGATTTCAAACTCCACGCGACACGATCTGCGCTCCTTTAATACTAACCGTATAAAGGACGCAATAGAGCGGAACCAAGGCTCCAAAGTGTTCGCGAGGAATTCCTCTATTGGGAAAAGCCAAATGACGAAGCTGAAGATCGACGATGGCAGTATCATCTCATCAAAACCGGAGATATTGAGAGAGCTGGAGAGGTTTTACGGACAGTTGTACACTTCGACACGGAAACCCGTTGTCGGTTTGGCTCAGGACTCTAGGGCTAAACTGACCCGACACTACACCGAGGACATCCCAGACATCAGCCTGTACGAGATTAGAGTGGCTCTGAAACAGCTTAAAAACAACAAGGCGCCGGGTGATGACGGAATTACAACAGAGCTTCTGAGAGCGGGTGGAAAACCGGTACTTTTAGTCCTCCAGAAGCTATTCAATTCCGTCATACTCGAGGGTACTACGCCAGAAGCATGGCACAGGAGTGTGGTGGTGCTCTTCTTCAAAAAAGGTGACAACACCTTATTGAAGAATTATAGACCCATCTCGCTCCTGAGCCATGTGTATAAGCTGTTTTCGAGAGTCATTACGAACCGTCTCGAACGCAGGCTTGATGACTTCCAGCCTCCCGAACAAGCCGGCTTCCGAAAAGGCTTTAGCACCATAGACCACATCCATACGCTCCGCCAGATTATACAGAAGACCGAGGAGTATAATCGGCCACTGTGTCTAGCGTTTGTGGACTATGAAAAAGCCTTCGATTCTATCGAAACCTGGGCTGTATTGCAGTCCCTCCAGCGATGTCATATCGACTATAGGTATATCGAGGTGTTGAAGTGTTTGTATAGTAACGCCACCATGTCAATTCGGCTACAGGACGAGAGTACGAAACCAATCCAACTGCAGCGTGGTGTGAGACAGGGAGACGTTATCTCTCCGAAACTGTTCACAAATGCGTTGGAGGACGTTTTCAAGCTCTTGGACTGGAACGAGTTCGGCATCAACATCAATGGCGAATACATCACTCACCTTCGTTTTGCCGATGATATAGTTATTATGGCGGAGTCGCTGGAGGAGCTCAATACTATGCTCAGCGACCTCAGTATCGTCTCCCAACAGGTGGGTCTTAAAATGAACATGGACAAGACAAAGATCATGTCCAATGTCCATGTCGCACCTGTACCGGTTGTCGTTGGGAACGATACCCTCGAAGTTGTCGACCACTACGTCTACTTAGGACAAATTGTTCAGTTAGGCCGGTCCAACTTCGACAAAGAGGTCGCCCGAAGAATCCAACTCGGATGGGCAGCGTTCGGGAAACTACGCGACATCTTCTCGTCCAAAATTCCGCAGTGTCTGAAGACGCAGGTCTATGACCAGTGTGTGTTGCCAGTGATTACGTATGGCTCAGAGACGTGGTCGCTAACGGTTGGCCTTTTGGAGAGGCTCAGAGTCACTCAACGAGCTATGGAGAGAGCTATGCTCGGGGTTTCTTTGCGCGACAGGATCCGGAATACGGAAATTCGCCAAAGAACTAGAGTTACCGACATAGCTCGAAGAATATGCAAGTTGAAGTGGCAATGGGCAGGCCATATCGCTCGAAGAACCGATAACCGCTGGGGAAGAAAGGTTCTCGAGTGGCGACCACGAACCGGAAGACGCAGCGTTGGCAGGCCTCCCGCCAGATGGACCGACGATATCGTCAGAATTGCGGGCAACCGGTGGATGGAATTGGCAAGCTGTCGTTCTTTATGGCGTTCTAGGGGGGAGGCCTTTGTTCAGCAGTGGACGTCTTCCGGCTGATGATGATGATGCGCTGTCTTACTAAACTTGAAGTCAAAGCTATTTAAATTGGTGATACACTAGTCGCTTTTACGTAGTATGCTTGACTATTTTTGATTTCAAAATCGTTATTATTGTATTTATGATTTATCGCTAATATTTAGGGGCTTGTGGAAATCCTTGAGCAAAATAAAATATATGAAATCTTTAGAGGCGAGTTTAACCCATAGGTTAAGGTCTATTGATTTAGACTTTGAAAATTAGGAGTTAGGAGTTCTGCAGCTTTATTGACATTATTATTGTCGTGACACTACACACGTCACTACAGAATGGCGGATTGTATAAGGCTTTTAATCTACCTAGCTCACCGACATAACTGAGATCACACATGATACCGGACGAGTCCAACGGGCATGTAATTAGCACTGAACATTAATTGAAACTCGCACGCCGATCCCTAATGCAATCATAAACTCTTGAACATTTGCTGCTATTTCGAATACCGAAGTGACTATGTTCGTATTTCAAACTTTGTTCTGACTGTTTCGAATTTCAAACGACTCAGACTTTTTTTATAGTAAAGAACAGACATACTGGCAACTTAGAGAGATATTATAGTATCAAATCTCTTTTCTAGAAGTTAGCAGGTAAAAAAAACGTTTCGTGCAGCGAGCATAATAAACACATAGCTTCAACACTCATGCATATTTTTATACCATTTTTATATTTTTACAACCGGCCGCCAACCTTTTTAAGACCATCAACTGCAGATTCAAGTATGGCCGTTGTTATTTTAAAACGGTACAAATTAATTGTTAGCGCATAATGATGCGGGACAAACAGACGCCGGAACGTGCTTGCAGTCGGGTTTGGTCCTCCGTAACGAGCCAAAGCCCGCTACAGCTATAACTAGGTCACGCAGAAGAGTAGTTAACACTTGAAAACTAGTTTTTACCGCGCGAAACTAGTTTTACCGGGGTTTACCGGCGCGACGCGGATTGCGCCCGGGCTCAGTTTTTTCGTTAATAATAACGTAAGAGCGTTTCCTTGTCAACCCTATTTTATGTTTATGTTTCAGGGTTTTATTATAAAGGTAATTTTTTATCACTGTAATTTTTTGACGCAATAGGTGGTTACATCCAAGCATGTAAACCACATAACCTGTAACTTATATGTATACTTGTGTCAGTGTAGGTTGGTTGCAGTTGGTCGCGCTGTTACCCGCTACATTTTATCGGGATAAAAAGTGGCCTATGTGTTAATCCAGGGTGTCAGGTATCTCCATACGAAATTTCATCAAAATCGGTTTAGCCGTTTGAGCGTGAAGAGGTAACAAAAAATATTATACATATATATTAGTGTGATAACGTTGTCAAAAAAATAAGTATAAAATTAATTACCTTTATATCTACTAGCAAATATAAAACTTTATTTCTGCAGATAGGTTTTACAACACACGTCATTAAAAGATAAGTATGTTAATATTATTAAACCATTGAAGATTACTTAATTAACACAATACAGTTTAAGCGTGAGGCCGACGGCGACGCCTGGATTTGACCCACTATCCCCACAATACTAGTCCAATCACAGAGCCACTGCGCCATTTGTGCAGTAAATATTTAATGTCCTTAAACTATTAAATCTTCATTAATTATCTCACCTAAGATGGCGCTCACATTCGTCACTGGCGACATTAAATTATTATCAATTTGAACAATACTTACTTAACACTCGAATAATAGAACCGAGATCAAGAATTATGATGCAATTAGTCTTCATTCACGATCGCAATCAGACTATTATTCACCAATTAAATTGTAATTAATTTTTCGAACCACTTAAATAGTTTAAATAATATGTTTGTTTAACAAATGAAAAATTATTCTTAATGATATGCTGAATTGTTTAATTTACACATAAATTAATGAAGAAAATATGCGTCGTATTGATAAAATATAACATAAAATCACGCCTGTATTCCCCGAAGGAGTACGCAGACGTGTAGTACACCCACATTTCACCAGTTATGTTATGAGTCCCAATGTGATAGAGCCTAATGCCATTAACCGGGCTCAAATTCAGATTCTGTACTGCTGCTGCGAATTAACTAATAAAAAAACCCAGTAACACTGTCCGACCCGGGATTCGTACCCAGGACCTTATGCTCAACATTCGTGCTCAGCGATCACCAGACCAACGAGCAGTCCGAATAAAGTGTGCATTATTAACTATACGTCAGACTTTACTAAACTATAACAAACGGAGAAATGTACTAAAATCTTTCTACTATCTACTATTTCACAACATCCACCTCTTTCAAGTAGGCTAATGGACGTATAAATATTTATCTATGCACGGGACAACAATGCAGAAAGCCTTAAAACAATGTCGGGAGCATATTTCACGGGATACAGACGCCATCTGTCACGTGGTCAGCAGTTTCCCATTTTGTCCCCATAAAAAACTCTTAAAAATAAGCCGCAACAAGAATTTGGGAGCCGGGTATGTACGACCGGTTGTGGTGTTGTGTCCGGATATATCAGTGCGGTTTGTTTATTAACATCGCGTTTTTAGGTTTCAGAGTTTGAAAATGATGTTTGTATGCAGACATATGACACAGACCAATATGTATATCGATCTTATGTTTGTTCTTATTAGCCTTTAAAAACTACAAATATTTTTTTAAATAGTATTGTTTTCTAGTTAAGAATTATGATTTCCCATACTTAAGAATGAATAGGTACTATTAAGGGGAGTACAGCAGCAGACCGGACTCTGTGGCGTAGGTTATAAAGTCCTATGTCCATTGTCCAGCTGTGGACTGTAACGGGCTGATGGTGAAGGGGAATCCTTTTTAATTTTATATAAACAAAACATAAAAACATAACATCACGCCTGTATTCCCCGAAGGGGTAGGCAGAGGTGCACATATAGTACACCAACATTTCGCCAGTTATGTTTTTAGGTCCCAATGTAATAGGGGGCGAGTCTATTGCCATCAACCGGGCACAAATCCAGACTCCGTGCTGCCACTGAGAATTACCTAATGGAAAAACCCAGTAACACCCGCCCGCCCGACCCGGGATTCGAGCCCAGGACCTCGTGCTCAGCAGTCGCGCTTAGCGACCACTAGACCAACGAAGCAGCCGATAATTTTATATAGTACGTAAAAATAATAATGTATGTGTACGATGACTGCATTCCTCTTGCAACAGAGTAGCTTCGTAATAAACTGTAGCACAAAGGAAGAATTAAAGGTAATAAAAGCAATTGTTTTCACGATTTTTATTATACTAAGTGCGTCCGCACAAAGGCAAAATATTTTTTTTCAGGAAAATCATATTTTATAGTTGGTTGGAATTGCTGGCACATTTCTTAAAATTATGAATTTAAAAATATAATTGCATTAAGTGGTACCTATCAGAACTCGCGCAAGCGCACGAGAGAAAATGCAAACAACTGTCAATTCCAATAGGGTTGTCAACGGCAACATAAAAACTCTTAAAAGAACCCTGTTGACCTAAAAAGGTTTTAAACCTATTTCTGTCAGGATTAAAGAGAAAACAGTAGAATTTGGTATTAATGACGCCATATTTTGTGGAGACCATCTTGTTTCTTCAGAAGCTCTCCCCAGGTTAGTCGTAAGTGATAAGACATCGCGGGTGCAGTCTGAATTCCAAGCACAAAAGGCAGGGGAATCCAACCCAAGTTATGTGATTTCTTTAGTATAATTTTCGTTATTATTTGACACAAATATCTAATAATATTAAGTTAAAAAATTTGACTATTTCAAATAGTCCCCTCTAGAGCCGTAAGCGCGGCATCGCCTAGCTTTCCGATTTAATGTGTGCCATGACCCTTAAACGTACAGTTTGTAAAACAATACTAAAAATACATTAATGTTATTGAAATAACTACGTGAGTGTTACAACTATAATTGTACTTTATCTGGTAGGGTGCAAGGTCTCTTCAACCTTGAAACTATTCTAGGTATTTAAATACCAACATTCAAATATATTTTTTATTATTATGACTTGTGTATGTATTGTCTATACCTACATACATAGGTACTTTACCATGCCTGTTTTCCAGAGGTGTAAGCAGCGACAACGGATTTTATTTGCTACGATTCGCCTCATTCACATTACTTACAAAATATTTTTAACTTAATTAATGACCAGTTGTAATCATGTGATTATATACGTAAATAAACCACCGTTAATATTATGTGTTGCTATTACGAATAAATAAAATATTTTCTGGAACAAATCTTGAGTAGAATCTACGTAATTATGCATATGCGTACATATTATTACACCTTCCGTGGTCTCTGCCTACCCCTCAGGGAAACAGGCGTGACTTTATGTATGTATGGTATGTATTACACCTTGTCTTTCAAAAGATTTTTTTTTATATGCTACTTTTTATTCCACTTTTGTGAATACTAATCTCAACTCACGCTTGATATTTTTAATTCTAACTTATGACTTGGACCACACACTAAAACGGGGAACTCAATTAAAATTCCTAAGGCGTCCGTATCCCACTTTTATTGCTGTAATTCTGTGAAAAAATATACTTTTACAGTCGCTTGATGCGACTTATAAGTGGTATGTTGATTCTGTATTAACTAATTAGTTGCGTTCGATTACGGTTCGTGTTTAGCATAGTTTTGGTTTTAACGTTTATAGAGGACGTAAAGTGAACACGATTATTGGTTTTTTAAATGTAATTGTATTATTTTTAAGCCAATGTCTTTAACATCGAATGGTTTTAGTAGCTCCACCATACCTACTAGAATTCACAATAAGTATTTGTTTTAATGAAATTTTGAGTAAGGTAATGGCAATAGTCTCACCCCTGGATTCATGGGAACTATAACATACTTAACTGTGGCCAATTTTTTTAATCATGTTTTTTTTTAACGTCGCCCCACACTAGGAATTTCTCCTGTGACGTGGATGCGTTTCACAAACATTAAATATGACATACACAAACACCCAGACTCGGGACAAATATCTGTGGTTCGCATAAAGTTTTGCCGCGTACGGTAATCGAACTCGCAAACCTTAGCGCAGCAGTCCAAACACTTGGCCACTAAGCCAATCAGGTCGTTTGGATGTACTAGTAATATGGTGTATATTACTAGTACATCTGCCTACCCCTTCTGATCTTATGTGTATGTTATGTTGTCAAATGAATGCCATCCGCATCAGAGTGCGGCGGCCACTGACCACACATCACATACACAGTTCATAATATTCATGCGGTTATAAAGATAGGTCGTCGGTCTACTAGTCGCAAGCTAGACTACTGATTATGAGGTCCTGGGTTCAATTCCCGGGTCGTGCAATGTTATTGGGTTTTTCTATTGGGTGATTTTCAGTTGCAGCACGGAGTATAGATTGTGTGATTGTGTCCGGGTATGGCAACAGGCTTGCCCGCAGTTACTTGTAACATAACTCGCGAAATGTGTGTGGTTTGTGTACCTTTTCGGAGAATACATACATGATTATTATTATGTATTATGTTAGTTCGTAAGATTCATATCATCGCTTTGGTTGTATATACTGTAATGGTGTTATATTGTGATATTAACAAAATAAATAAAAAAATAAAATAAAAATTATGTAATAAAAGATAGTCAGAATCTGTGACTCAGTGATATATCTAACTACCTCATTAGAAGTTAATAGTCTGGATATACCTACATATGTCTCTGTCAGATAATCCTACGGTAACATTAGAGAGATGCAATAACCTTATTAATGCATCCGTCTTTAAACAAAGCGGTATGCAAGCCCCGAATTAATGCTTCAATGGAGTCCAAAACTAATCGAGGCTCAAGAGTACCTCAACGTGCACACATGGACCCAACTTCGCACGTAAATGCCCCAAACGAACCATGCATTTATAAAGCTACTAAGTTCTATAGCAATATCTTCTTTATTATTATGTACGCTGAAACAATTTGCAGCGCTTAAAGGAATAATGTAAAAGTTCTCAAACTTGCATCGCATGAGATCGAAATAGTTTAACTTGGTCTTCGAAGTTATACCTTCCTATAGTCAGAACAAAAAGAGGACAGGAATTTACATAAATATTTACATTTTAATCAAGCTCTGACGTAGTAGCTTATCATAAAGCAACCATAAAGTGAGTCAGCTTCCCGAAGGACCGCCATAAAAGGGTAACGTTCCGGCCTGTTGCCAAACACGCATCAAACCTATCTCACACACAATGTTTGTACAAATGTTTGACAAAACTTTGGTCCTAAGCAAACAGTATTTTTTACGCGTTCCAACCGGATATTTCCGGTTAAATTAGCGCGACCTCACTAAATTAGGGGTCCTTCGATAAATCAGGGTTGAACGTGGACTCTTCAAGAGCTTAACGCAATTAGACCCAATTTGATGTGAGTATAGGTATATTATAACAAATTGTTACTCGCGACGGCGGCCCTCGAAGTGTTATGGCTGCTTCTAATAGCTCTATAGTCATAAAGCTATCATACAGAAGTTAAGTCAAGAAATTACATGTAAAGCGTAACTTTATTCCGCTCGAGATAACGGCTTGAATTACGATTGTTGTTATACTAACGTCTGGTTACTATGACAACCATCTACTTATGTACCAATAGCCGATAAGTACATAAAATGTCCTTACGAGAAAAGTAACGAACGAAATTTAAAATGGAATGACATTTAAGCTTTTCAATTTACGTTTAACCATATTTAATTTTCGAATCATTAATATCAATGACTTTTGACCAGCCAATCAAACCGCATTGTATAGGCGCGAACAGCCATTATATTCGATCATCAATGATACTACAGGCACATTTTAATGTATTTAGTCTCCGAACAAAAGGTTCACTAGCTATAATAATAATACATGCTCTGTTTTTAACGGAAATCCATATACCACATAATTCTGTAACAATTTACAAAATAAAAGTGCATCTGTCGTTTTGCCTACATTGCTTTTTACTTAACACTACAGTAAGATATTAATGTTTGCTTTAATTCTCAGTGGCAGCACGGTGTGCCCGGTTGATGGCAATAGGCTCGCCCCCTATTACATTGGGACCTAAAACATAACTGGCGAAATGTGGGTGTATTATATGTGCACCTCTGCCTACCCCTTCGGGGAATACAGACGTGATTTCATGTTATGTTATGTAATATTTGCTTTTATAAAATCCAACCCTTTTTTCAGAACACTTAAGATACAAGTAGTTCACTTTTATTTATCAAGAACCGTCACTTCATTGACATACACAAAGTGAATTCGAATTTGACACGAAACTATTGAAAGACGATATTACATACAAATGTCCTGTGAACACAAACTTTAGAAGACGGTAAAACGTGACTGGACTCGTGAACAGTCAAATAAAACCATATACATGTATATGTATAAATAGACATGCAGCCATAACTATTTGTATATTATTTACATCCGTGTATACAAAGTTTTAATTACTATCCCTTGGCTACGGGCTTGTAAAAAGTACGTCCCATTATAGTATTTTGAATTTATATGCGAATGTAAATTGGTTACCATTGACCTAGATGACAGCATATCATTGCGCTCTGTTAAGGCAGGCAGAGTTTTGATGTTATACGGCTTAAATAGAGAACCTTTTGCAATGTTACAAACAATATTATAAGACAACTATTTATTATTATAAGAAGAAAATATTCTTCATCATCATCAGCCGGAAGACGTTGAATAAAGCCCTCCTCATATTGCAAAACAAAAACCTTTAGACACAAACCCTATCTAAACCCTATCTTATTTATACACGAGGTTCATACCTGTATTAACTAACACCCGTCTAAAGTCTATTGACACCTCTAGATATTTTCTGACATGCAAACACACAGTGACAGATATAATTTAGCCCAAGTTTTATAATTGTCATTTTTCGTGAATAGATCATAAATTCCAGATTTTTTTGGTCATAATCTTCACCAGCCTGCACCAATTTCCTACTGAGCATAAACCTTCAAGGACCATGTTACATGATAACTTAAACAAAACCCTATCGAGAAACAAAATCAGGATCGAACAGAAGCGTTCGAAAACCCCAAAGTACACAAGCCCCTAGATAACTTTACGACACACCGATATATACGAAAACCCTTCTTCTATAGCTTCACACTATTTAAACATCACAGCCAGTCCCTGAAAACGGGAAAAATGTCCGAAAAACAGAGTGAACTAAAACGCTATAATTGAATTAAAATAAAAACAGCGAACGGGTCCCATAAATATGTAGTGAGTGACCATTAATATTTATGCTGAACTTTTAGAATCGGCGCCTAAGAAAAATGGCCGCTGGCAGACCGACGTTTTTCTTGTCGTATTTCTTGGTGTAAAATAGAAGAATGCGATGTTTTGATAGATTTATTTCCTATCTTGCGAAATGAATAAAACTAGTACTAAAAGACTGGAGTTGTGTGAATATTTTTACTTTTGACATCATTGAGTTTTTAAAGAATGATCACAAACAGTTTTAAATATGTAGTTTAGAAGTTGGTGCGAATATTTCTGAAAAATTCCTTTCATTCCTGGGACTTTCAAATACTATAGTATTTTTCGTCCGTTCTGTAGTCTTGAAAAATATCATATTTATACAGAAACAGATTAGCAACGTTTTATTTTCTAATCTTTAGTTTTATGTATAGTCGGACTCTCTAACGACTAATTTACTTTCAAAAAACTTTAGGCACATAAAAATATTCAGCGAGTTAAAGGTAATAACAACAATTGAATAAATCAGTCAAGGAGGTCATTAGTCCATTTCCATTAGTTGGCTTACACTCGAAGAAAGGACACATTGTATTCTTTTCCGAGGTCGCATCTCGTAATCCTAAGTAGAATTGAAGTGGTTACTTAGAAAAAATGTACAGAAGGACCACGCTTGACATGAAGGACCAAGAATCGCTACGACAGGACCACGTTTTACCTGAAGGACCAAGAAAAGTGATATTGAATGTTATACTGAACGGTATTTTTCAGACTAAGTTAGTTTAGAGTATAGAGAACGCGTTTGAAAATGCAATATCATTCATTAGGCTCATGATTAATGTTTTAAAGTCAGGAACCGATGGAAAGGAATGCAGTAGTATTACTTTACATTGTTTTTATATAACGTTTAAAATAAATTTTAAAATAAAAGTTATATGTTCAAATATAGAGGAAAGGTAAGTGTAACTTACAGCTATATTTGTTTATTCAGTAGTAGTTAGTTAGTAAACTAACGCCATTAGAAGCTAAATAAACAAATGTAATAAGACTTTACAAGTTTTACACTTTGTATTTAAGACAACCAGCCTCCCTACCATGAACTTTTAAAGCAGGACAGTTTACGTTGTGGAAGCGAGACGCCGCTACGTGCAATGTAATGCGGCGTCTTGCCGGGGCAAGACGCCGCATTACATTGGCTAAGGGGACTAGTCTAAACATTCTTAGTAATACCGATTAAGAATAAAATCCTATCATTTGCCGATAAAAATGAGTAGTAAACAGTTATGTAGCAGCGGAATAGCGCCAGCGACTGACAATAAATTGTAAAGACTCATAACAAAGCAGACGCATCTACCTACAAAAATATTTCACTAATGATTGTGTATGGATATTCTTAAATTTTACGGAGTAGTGGTTCTGTGTCTATCTGCCAGTGTTCATCATGACTCATGCCTATTGTACCCACTCTTAGAACCCACAAGCTTTGTTTGTCCTCTGTCTAGACATGTGAACTCTAATATGGCGCTTGCAAGCCATAAAAGAAAACGTATATTTTTATTTTGAGTGAGCATTCCTTCTGGGAATTTGTATGCCTTCTAATAGATTCGTGATTGATATTTACATCATGTCCTAGACGTAAATATTTGTCGGATCAAAGGACCAAATTTTAAATCAATGTGTAGTTTGAAATGTATAATACTTTTTTTTTTTAATTTTCCTCAAACGTTATGGATCCCGTGAAACTAGAAATTTAAATAATTTATTTAAAATTGTATTAAATACCGAGAATTCAGATAATGAAAGATTATGCTATTCAAGATGTTATTAGTCAGTTGGCTTTAGATATTTGTAACAATGTCCTAGCTGACAAAATATATTTCATGTCCAATATTCTATTACAATGCTAAAAATAGAAAATATATTCGAAAGAGCGTTGAATATTGAACTCATGCGAGTATTGAATAGATTTTTATGTTCCATAAATTGTGGACAGTCAATTCAATTAAACTCTGCGCGTGTTTTAAACTATTCGGAAAGTTGGTTCGTTTTACATTTAGTTTTAGCAAAACAAAGCAGCATATTTGCTGTTTCTTTGGCCCCAAGGCAACTGAATGTAAAATATCACAACCAATACAGTCATACACTCGAATGAATAAAAACTTTACAATATATAAAAAATAATAAGTTAAAAAGCATCCCTATCAATGTCAACCGGTAACGTGCTCAAAAGACTGGCTTTGCCACGTTGAATGGCAATGTGGGTTCTTTGGCCAAAAATTAAACCCGCCCTTTGGCCACGTGTGGCGTCAATTAAGCGCTTTGCTAGATCATTAGACAAAGCGCGAGCGCTCGGACCCCATGGCCCAAATGTTCGACCCCAAACGGCCAATTATGTTGGTCTGCAATACACTGATGTGATGTGTGTGTGATCCTCCTATACCTACGACGTTTCGCGTGTACCTACTTTGTTGTAGAACACACATAAACGCTTCATGCGGCAAAGTCGGAAGTCCGATGGCCAACAATTCATTTATTCATACCGAAACATGTACTCGCGAACAAAGCCCACGTGTGTTGTAAATTGCATTATAATTGCACTCATAAATTGTATTTGTGAAAGTTATACAAAAATTCTGCTATAAACGTAATTTCATGCATAGAAATATGAGTATACCAACCTTATTCGTCCATTTCCATCCATCGGGAGTTAGATTGCCACACGCGAAAATTTTCTTATATTTTCTAAATATTTGCTCCGAGTCTAGGCGCTAATTGGTATCGTCTAATATGCTCTAAGTATAATCGTATGTAGAAATATAATGAGATTATTGTGTTTCAAAGACACGGAAGAAAAATACCTTCATCTACATCAAATTTAAGTAGGATATAAGTCATACATGCGCCACAGAATTTTATATCACGAAAGTTGTTTACGTGGTTCATTAATTAACTATACTTACCGAACTTTGTTCTTTGCATTTATTACTTCCTACACAACTTCAGACAAGTGTATATAGGCCGTTGAATCTTTTTCAAGAGAATTAAGCTATATGCAGAAGCGTGTTGTCTCACAGCAACCAACCAATAACACACTTTGACAAAGATTAAATATACCCCCATGAACATAATTCCACTCCTAGACGGTAAGGTTATAACACTACCCAACGCACTGATAGCCTAGTGGAATGACCGTTGCACTGCCAAGTCAAAGGTCGCAAGTTCAAACCCCACGCACCAATATCAAATTTATGTACGTATTATAAATTAGTTATCAGTTGCTAAAATCGGTGGAGTAAAACACCTAGAGGAAACCGGCACACCTAAGAGATATTTCAGCGGTGTGCAAAGCCATGTCAGAGGCCTACAGGCGGTTTATACTCTGACACAAGTGTGTTCATCAACCATACGATAAGATTTGACTTCCCAACATAAAAGTTGACCTCAGACCTCAAAACCATAACTTTGTCGCCTCTTGCCTAGCCTTTGTCGTCTGTTCTTGCAAGCAAAGGGTAAATAAATCAAGTCGTCAATATCTATACGCAATAAATCTAACACCACATTACTCTACGTATCTTTAACCCTAAAAGCAACTAATCATAGCACTCGAGATAATTTCAAAGTTTGTGTCGGTTCCGCATAGATTTTAATCATGTCGCATCGTATAGCCGTCTGTAGGTATGTTATCACCACCGAGGGAAACGGTCCCGCTCAGTTTGAGTGGAAAACGTACCGGTTAGGCCGGTTATACACGTGCGACAAAACGTAATAATCAATTGAAGCAAAAGTTGGTTTATATTTCGGTTTGTCACGTTGGATATGTGCGATTATTCTGTGGTTATTTTGGGAAGAATAACTTGTGAAGGTGTAGCTTATGAGTTCATCTACCGTTTAGTTAAGCCATATTTCTGAACTGAACTAAATCCACCATAAAAATGTAAACAGACAATTCCGTTTTTAGAAATTTACTCAGTACTCTGAAACAATGAGTAATTTAGAATTCTCATGGACCTAAACCACATCTATCTCACATAATAGCCTGAGTTCACAGTAAGTGCGCACGGATTTCTAGTGCAAATCTAACCGTCCACCTTTAAGTAGAATGCAAAACAACACCAACATAAATCAGGTCATCATTATTAACTTTGTTCGTGTATTGTAAAGCTAACATTTGCAGTAACTCTAATATACATACATCTGTATATTTTACTTGTCAGACATGTATAAATATACTTATATGTTAGTATGTACATTGTACACGTACCAAATGTAAAATTCGACAACTTTCTTCAGCAGGTGCTAATGAAATATTTCGCGATTCGCATTTGTTTATGTCATGGATACTACGTGTGCTGTATTTTAAAATTTCTATTACTATTCTGTATTTGAAATTCATGTAAAACTTTTTCTTTTTGATATAGGTTTTACATTATGATTCCAGCCTGTAACTTTTATAGAACAAAGGCCTTGTGTGAATATAACTGAAAACTATATTATCTTTTTTTTCTAAGAAATTATCAGGCATTCACCATTTTTTGGTGAATTTCAACCATAATACAGAATTTTTTACGATATTTTCCGTTGCCATAAACTACTAATGTCTTCGACAGAATTATAAGTCAAATATCTCAAACTACATAACGATTCAAACCAACTTTCCTGCGAAAACCTTAAAAGTATTCCCTTACCTTTAAGACACACTACATAATATACACACATAAAAAGAAAACATGAAAAGGCGAAGCTTTCAAGACATATTGCAACTGCGAGTCCCAGTTGTGTAGAAAACCTATAAACGTGTGAGGCGGTGTTTGCTATGCCAACTCATATCCCCGCTACGCACACATCACAACATATACTTATACTGCAAGGACTCCTGCCAACTCGTGCTCAATTGAAATTCGTACTTATACTGACGATATTCTGATGGAATTATAGGGAAAGTCGAGTTGGTTTACAAGGTTCGTTTTCAAGATCTACAATCGTAAATAATTTAAATATTGTTGCTCTCTGAAGCCCATTTAATACATACATAAAGTCACGCCGGTTTTCTTGAGGGGTAGGCAGAGACCACGGATTGGTCTGGCATACTTCTAATTCAATAATGATGATTATTTTAATTAGAGTCTCCATTAAACGCACCCAAAATATTAAAGATGATAACGACGCGTCAAATTCATTGTCCTAATCACTTTCCAGGTAGTTCAAGATAAAACACGTAAATAAGATAAAACCTCAATCTTAACACGGCCGAAGTAAACTTTGCGATCAGCAGTAACAATAAAACTAGAAACAAGGCTAAAGTTACGCGTTTCTGTGTCAACTGACGTAAAGGGGGCGGCAGACATATAACTCTGAATACTGTAGGTACTGATGTAAGTGGGAGGACGGAGGACGTATTCTATGAACCTACTAATACGTGAAGCGAAAAGTTTGGGTACATTTTTACGTATACACGCGGCCGGAGGAGTATGAAATTTGACACAGTTAAAGATTGTATGGAGGAGGGCTGCAGAAAGCTAATATGCGTTATTATTTCAGCCATGATCCTCCCACTGCAGGGCAAAGGCCTCACCATTCCAATAAGCAATATGCATTAGATTTAAAAAACGAATATCTCACACTCTATCAAGCGTTTTACACTCACACATACGCACATACATATTTAATTACCTTCGAGGATTAGAAGAGAGATTGACTCACCTCTGCACACCCTGGAGGGTCACAGATTAAACGTATGCCCAAAAACATCACGCCACACTCCCAGGCGGGTTAAGCAGAAGTGTAGGGTACACCCATATTTTGCCATGTAGAGTGCCAATCTGAATAAATGAACCTCTATACTGTACAACCCTGTACGCGTGTATTATCTACAGTAATAATCCGTTCGCCAATGGTCGTTATGATGGCGATGTTTGCTCGCGACCGTTTATTGTAGCAGTTTATTTGGCCAGAATGTGTGCGTGGCGTTTTGGTGATATTGGTTTGTGCGCAACAATGACTTTAGATAAAAAAAACTACTCAAGTATGAATGTCATTAGGCTGGTGTGTTCCGAAAAGCAGAGTAGTACAGAAAATCATTACAGTAACCATGTTTTAATTAGTATAGTTCATGACAATAGGTATACGTCCTATGTGATATGTAGGCCGAACATTTTAAACCCACTTTTCATACACAGAAAGAACAAATAATTTTTGACCTGCATACAAACTATACTACACAAACACGACAATACATACGATAAACCCAACATTGAATTAAATCAAAAACCCTTATCAGTCCAAAATGCACGCACTTCCAATTCAAAGCAAGTTGAATAAACGAGACGACCCCTAATTTGCTATACATAGGCCGTGTGTGTAACCTTGCAACGGGGTACGAAAGTAAGGCCAAGTCGTTTACAATTTGATTGAATACTTTAGCGCTCTGTTACGAAACGCCGGTTCAAGGTCACTCGCTGAATCACACAACTTATTTAGTACCTGAGGTAATGCAGGTGACCTGTTCAAAGGTCATTTTTATTTTAAGCTTGGAAATGCTGATATACCTGTTTGTCCGTAAATTAAATTATCTTCTAACTAATGTGCTTTAAAATTCTGATTGTATTTCATAAGCCTCGAAATTCGTTTTGTCGTTAAAAGTTGATATATATTGTAGTTTAGGCGGCTTTAATTTGTGTTATACTAAAGTGATGTAGGTACGGAATTTAATACCAGGTAACAAGAATTGGAATATTTAATATCAGAATATGGAAAAACAACAATTATTGTTTCAAAAATTATTCGTTATTTTCCATATTCCACATTTTCTGTATAATTCACACAGAATAATAATGTTAAAATAAAACAACAAAAGTATGTTTACCTCGGACAAATAGTCCAAGTGGGTAAGAACAACTTCGAAAAAGAAGCACGAAAAAGAATACAGCTAGGTTGGGCAGCATTTAGGAAACTTCGTCGAGTCTTTTCGTCGCCCATACCACAAAGTCTAAAGACGAAAGTCTTTAACGAGTGCGTCCTACCCGTCATGACATACGGAGCCGAGACGTGGACACTGACTGTGCGACTTGTCCACCAATTTAAGGTCGCTCAGCGAGCTATGGAAAGGGCTATGTTGGGAGTTTCTCTGAAGGATAAGATCAGAAATGAAGTTATCCGACAGAGAACCAAGGTTATCGACATAGCCCACAGGATTAGCAAGCTGAAGTGGCAGTGGGCAGGTCACATCTGTCGCAGAACCGATAACCGTTGGGGAAAACGTGTTCTGGAGTGGTGACCACGACTCGGTAAACGTAGTGTAGGACGTCCTCCAGCTAGGTGGGGCGACGATATACGCAAAATGGCTGGCAGTGGTTGGAGGCGGAGGGCCGAAGATCGAGCTCAGTGGCGTGCCATGGGAGAGGCCTATGTCCAGCAGTGGACTGAGATAGGCTGATGATGATGATGAAAACAACAAAATAATAAAACCCGTTCGTATCGCCGGTTGACATAGTAAAAACTTTTAAACGTCTCGTGACACAAAGACCACGCTAACACAGCCTTCTAAAATCAAGTTTATTGGTCCTTTGGCCCAAAATAGATCTAGAATCTAGTATAAAAGGGAAAAATAATAATAAATTGATTGATTGCCGTCTATAAAACTGCGATGGCTTAGCTCAGGTTGCTGTGTCGATAAAAACGGGGCACGCGATAAATGCCGGAGCGGACACGCAACCACATGAGATTTGTTACGAAATCATTTGATAAGTTTGTTTGAGTAGTATTAGGTATGATTGCTGTTGTAATTAGCTGTAATGCGGCTTACATTGTGTTGGTATGGAGAGAGAATGATAATTCAGGTTGACGAAGTTATATTTCCATTTTTTTTTATTAATGTCGAAGCCCTAGACTCTGTGTTTGTATCTGCGTGTTTGCTAGAAGAAATATATTTTAAATGAAATAGAGTGAAATAAGAAAATCAAAATATATTCATTCTTAAAAAACCTGTTTGTAATTATTTCACTCAAGGCTAGTTTGTACACAGATAAATGAAGCAAAGATCTTAAGATCGAAATAATGACTATGTTAAGTAACTAATTTCAGAATAATATCTTCATGAATATCTTCCCTACGCTATATACTATACATTAAAATCATGAATCCCAAACTGCACTACATTTTGGTATCAAATAGTTAGTTTTTACCTTCATTTAAATGTTCATGAATATTTCATTTATAAGAGTCAGTATAATACAAGTTAATATTACATATTTTTCTCGTACCAACTTTCTTGAGTTTTGCGTGGGAATGTGCAATTCAGAAAATATATTTTATCAGCAATTTCAGGCCATTTTATACCCTATCATCGAAATAATGTGTATTAAGTAATCCAAACGAATTAATACAGCCAATTACTGTTCACATTTCACGCACAAAATAAATCATTTCGCGTGTCACACAAACCAGTTTAAACCTTAATTCGAGCGATTAAAGTTTGATTTCGTACAGCCGCGTATTGCGTTTCGTTTATCGCGGTCAAAGTGACAGATTAATCATTTTGTTTTTATATTTCTCGCCGGCTAGGGTCACGGCTGATTCGGTGATTGTTTTCAACGCGTTTCCCGAAAATTCGATTGCGGAAAAATGTAAAAGAAATGGTTTTCTGTCGGTATCTGTTCACCGTTATTTTTTACAATTAGGTATATGCGTAGGTATAATATTCCCAGTAAAACCCGAAACGATAAGCAGCTTTCTTCTTTCATTTGGTATCAGGAGTACAATTATTAATAAGGAATTCTGAACCTGTCCCCTACTTGCGTGGGAATACAATCCAACATATACTCGATCAACGAATACAAACGTACCTCATTTTAATAACATAATTTCATAGCACAATGAAATGCGGACACAAGGACCATTTCATTACAGCGCCCACAAATTGTACTCTAATAAGCTTAAAGCACTAATTAGTTTGTCACAAAATCGATGTAACACGAAATCGCCTGAATATGTAACACAATCCACATTTAGATTCCCATAACAAGAAAGGCAACACACACTATTTCACGCTAAATTAAACCTTATAACTTTATTACAAAGCCCAGAATCCCGTGGAGTAATCTAAGTTAGCCCGCAGCATAGTTGGTAATAAATTTCAATAATTTAAATTTGTTATGAGAGAAACTGTACAAAGCGGTTGTTTCAAAAATATCATATTTCGTTGTTGCTAGGGTGCGGTTCGGAGCTAGGATCGATCGCATGCGAGGTTCAGTAGCATCTGCCGAGGTTACACTTTAGATGGGTTTCTCTCCTCCAAGCTTTGCAAAACACGTCTTAAAGCTTTTATCGCTGTGTCGTTTTTGAATAGGAATCTTAGACTGAAAGAACAATTAAAACATCTTCTTCTTAGCGTATGAGTATGACTGATGAACAACCTGATCTCATAGTTAACCCACCTGCAGGCCTCTGTCATGGCTTTACAGACCGTTGAAAGATCATTGAGGTGTATCATAATGAAGTATTATATAGGATGCACATTGCACATGAATTCGAAAAGACATTGTTGCGATCCGGGGTTTTAACTTGACCTATGACTTGGCAGTCCAACGGTCATACCAGTCGGCTATCACTATCCAATTATTATATATTACCTCTGCTTTTAATGTCGCACATTATTTTACATAAAATAAAATCACTTGTAATTACAAAACAGTGAAACAAATTACAAAGTTATTAAAGATGAGTATCTATTACATGAACAGCAAAAAAATTATTACAAAGGTGTTCACTTTGATGTAAGCTCACCAAACTAAACAATTGTGTGTAGACGGAAAATTACCGTGAACCGTGAACATACGGCGCTTGCTTCTTTCTCATACAAGACGTACCAAATCTCCACAATAATGGAAATGAATACATACTATCGTAAATAGGTTACAACATAATTCGTTTAAGGCTCCAGTCGGATATGTAGGTTGTATTTGTCAGCATTAATATACTGGAGACATTCCAGATTCGCTGAGTCCGGGTAATATATCGAGGTCTATGGAGCGTCATATGTATGTATATAGCATAATATGTAATATGTAAGGAGGTCAACTGTAATAGAAAGTAATGACCAGATACATCTTAATGTGAAGATGTTAACCAGACTCATACAAGTCTTTAACTTGAATTGAGTGTCTGGAATTCTAGGTGAAGTAATATCTCAGGTATAAATAAAAAAAGTCTCTACATTTTCACATGAATTAAAAACAAATAAAATTAACGTCTTGTTGCTTTTAATAATACTTACATATTATTAATCAATTTAGATCCAAGCTTAACATAGGCAACATGCTAAAATGGCACCAAAAATATCATATAATTCTTACATAATTATAATTACAATCAAACGCAAAATAACAAAATAGATATAAAGACCAATAAATAAACCACACAGAATAAGAATTAAAAAAACGACGTCTATCAACACTAAGATGGTTTTTTCTGTGACCTAAATTAAACGCTTCAAAGCAGAAAAATCTGTAAATCATACAAACGTTCCCTAGAGAGTGAACCCACTACAATAACAAACCACACCAAGCAACGGTCTTTAGAGACGGCCAAATGAACACAATTGTGTTGAGCAAATGAACGCTCAATCCCTGTGTTGATTGACTAGTGAAACTAAGTGTAGTTTGGTACCTCCATACGTACAACTTCGCCTGTAGTCTCTAAAGGCGTCTCTCTACCACCTTTATATTATATTAGGTACGAGCCTATTACCATTACAAATCGGATCGTCACCTTCCTTTCTTGGCACCGGAGAATTATATTTAAATAGGAATTCCAATCAAGGAGTCAGTGCTAATGTACGATCTAAATTTGAACGATGCGTAAAACTAAACTGTTTTATATTCACAAAAAACACTAGGTTAATCACTCAAGCTTGAACACCCTAACCCAAGATCCTACAATCCCGGTTGGCCTCTTTACAGAAAGGCGTTCTGTATTCGCGTGAGTTCTCCAACGATTTGGCAAAATAAATAATGGTCCTTTCAACTGAAGCAAATAGACTCGGATGCGGGTACCTACTCAGAGTGAATCATGTTGTTTAAGTGAAAGGCAATGTATCGGCCGTGTACACAATGGTACATAGTGGCCTCATTAGAGAGAATTCTTGGTAAATTGTTTACGTTAGATGGCAAATTAACTAAGGAAGATGACAAAGAATTGCCTACCGAACATGGTGGTTTCTATTATAACCAAGATGCATTATTAAGAGCAAAAAATCATCATTATCATGATACACAATATAGTCTGTAATACATAAATCAAATGAAATATAAGAAAACGTATCTCCTAATTTTAACACGAACTCGTTAAAAATTCGAAACAACCTGAACAAAATAATTAGTTTAGTTTAAGTTTCATGTAACGGCGGACGCAATCGACTACTCGCTTACAGTGCTCACTCGGAGCAGGATAATCGACTAAACCCGAGTTTAACGGCCGGTACATTTGTAACCCGTGGTCGTAACCCGAAGTTTTACGTCAAAACAGAGATACGTCCGGAAAAAATATACCTTTTTTAAAATTAAAATGTAAGTGGTCCGCTCCGGAGATTTATGATGTTTGCCCTCTACGTCTGTAAATATTATGACGTTGCCACAGCTAAAAAATATTTTTTTAAATGTATTTTTAATGTTCAAAACTGTATATGTTTTTATCTAAAGCGAAATAAATTAGATAAGTGGGCCGGTTATAAATTAAAACGTTTGGATGTTGCCAACAAATAATTTAAGATAACGCTACTCGAATTTGTTTTACTTAATGGTATTTAAAGTAAGCCTAGTTAATTTGCCTTATATACCTAGTGAAAATTACTGCTTATGTAGAATGACTTACATTGAGAAGAAATACATCAAAAAAGTTAAAATAAATCGCTATCGAATATCAGCGAGCTTTTAGACAATACAATAGTAATAAACAACATGTAACTCAAAAACTGGTAACATGTTATTCTAAATCACCGTAAAAAAAATGTAATGATTACAATCAAAAATATTATTACTACCCAGTGATTATCATCACCATGGCAACCAAAACTGTTGGTACTGAAGTTTTTTCAGCAAATGTCCTACGTCGTTTCGTAACGCAAACTCCAAGTCGCCATTTACGACTCTCACTGGCAAAGGCTGGCCTACTTTTTCCCAGCACAGTACAAGGAATGCTATTAACTACAAAGCCAGAACTTTAGGATGCATTTGCGGTTCAAAATATGAGCGTCCAAAATGAAAGTCCTTTTAAGACGGTAAAGTAAAGCCACGTACAAACATGCTGTTACATTTTTTCTTCTCAAATATCCCGTAGCTTAATAGACTGCGTGGTATTGTTTCACGAAAATACTATTTTAAAAATGTTACCCTTCTCTTTTAGTAAAAAAAAAATGTTTTTGCACAAAGACAAAAACATGTAATAGAATGTGCAACGTACTCTTACTGCAAAGGCAGAATTAACCATTAATCAAACATATTTTCATTATAATAATGAGTCTTATTGCAAAAAAAAATATAATTTTATACAATCTAATTATCTTACAACCTCCATCGCAATAACTTGCAATAAAAGGTTTTTTATGCGTACCCCAACCCCAAAAGACACAAGTCATCCACTTTCAAAACTTCACATCCACAACAGTAAAATATAGCTGCTGCCATCAAAAACCAATAAAAATAGAACTTGAAATCGTGGAGAGCGCATAAAATTCCTCGGTCGCACGCTCGTTCCACACATTCTTCAAGGCCACATATTGTGTCTAATGGCAACTTAGGAATATCGTCGATTTAACTTCCTAACACCTCTGGCGGATTTGATTTAGTACCAAAAGGTTTGTAATGGATTATTTTGGTCCTTTTGCCGCAGTGATTGAAATATGCTTTTTGTTTTATAGAAAAGTTGTGAACTTTGGTTGAACATGGTTTTGTTCATTGAAGCATTCATGCAGTTTTAATATCCATTAAAATTCCTGGAATATTATCTGGTATACTTTAATTAATTATGGCTAGAATTTTTGATTCTATGCTTTTGAAACTTAATATTAAACGCTTATCTTATGAAGGGCTATACTGTAATTGTTTTGGTCTTACTTATGTATCTAGAGAAATATTTATTATTTTATGATGTGTCCTGTGTTTGTGAGATTCATTAATCTAACGTTAACGCACCGCCAACCTTAGTAGGAGCCTAAAAAAAACACAGCATTTATTTTCTAATTCAATGAATAACAAATACTCTAACACCGTTCAGAATATCAAATACCCTCTCAAACAAACGCAAGATAACTTGAAAAAAAAATACAAAATAAAATGAAATTACAAAACCAAATTCGAGTTCCATCCAAATATTTACATTTGACAACAAAACACCGCAACCAATAAAAATAGATATTGAAATCGTTGTTCGCGTATAAAATTCATAAAATTATTCGATAAACATCCCCTAACTGGGGGTTGGTACTAAATATGAGCACCATATGGTGAGCGCTGGGGTTGAGTAATGCGAAGCGCGTGAGAACACACTACACTGAAGTAGGCTTTAGTAGAAAAACCTCTACTTATAGTGCCATGTATGTAAATGTTTTGATTTTGGTAAGAGCTACTTACTTATTCTAGCTAATTTATAAATCATGCCAAAATTCAGGCCGTAGGTAGGATTATTTAAAAGCAAAACTACGTACGTATCACTGGGACTCAGCTTGAAGTAATAACATGGTGACATGTTTCTTTTTCTTTTTGTACAACTAAGAATAGCTCTCCATTTTACTTAAGAAAACCTTATTAAAATCGCAAAAGAAAGAGTTCCAAAGTAAAATGACAAACTAAAAGACGTTAAAAGGAACAAGGACCATTATTAGGAACAAGCGTAAGGACCAATAGTAGTTCAAAGTAAATACAACGAAAACGACATGGTCCGTGAGGACTAATCATTTTTAGATTCGATCGTTTCTATAACCCATCATTACTGAGCTATAGTATAAACCTAATAGCCTTGTACAGTCACCTGCTAAAATACAATAATACACTGTCATAATTGAATATAGTAGATATAATTTATTTTATACATACAAATAGATATGAAAATGTGAAATTTAATTAATTCATGTCATTATGGATCCATCTCTCCATGTAACCGTACAAAAGGACCAGGTTGCGGATTTTATTAGACTTTATAGACTTAATCATTATGATTACCTTTATACGATGATGAACCATACGTGAAAATTATTTGTAAGTACAGGATCGTTTGTGAAATCAATTTTTTTGTGAAAATGTTTTAGTGAAAGTATCATTTTAAAACCTCACTTTTTTATATTGTTTTAAGTCCGACTGTACTTTCAAACTGCGGTCCTCAATGCGCTTTTTCACGACATTACTTTCATCGTTCTTTAATAATACAGAACATGATTTGAAATTAAAAAATACAGTACATTGGCGATCTTATCGTTAAAAGCAATTTCTTCATGACAATCGTTCATCAGACAAGAATCACGAAAGTAATGTTAGTCGCAATAGTCTGCTGTTAGTCTGGTTGATAAAAGTGCAATCATAAATCATAACTTACCCGGACCTACAAGGATATCAAAGGGCAAAATATTACCGTCAAATAATATTTAGAGTTGCACTTTCTGCCGTTTATAGTTTTATGAAAATAGGTAGATAACATTTTGGGAAAGCCCGTAAATTAAACGTTTTATCTTTGATACACAATTCTCAATAAACTATAATGTAATACTTAATAAATTATGTACCTTTTTAAACAAATCTCTTTTTGCAGCGATGCCACGTCATCATCAACGTTCCATTTGAAAAATTACGGCATTTACCAGACATTAAAAAGTTATAGAGCTTTAAATCTACAAAACGTCTTTAGAATTTCTGGCTTGTTTGACCCAAAAATTCTTTAAAAAGGTCCCCTCAATGGTGTTTCAGAACTCGGGCTAATAACAAAACATACTTTCCCGCCACAAATCACGGAGACAACAATGAACTGAAATTCGTAAGAGAAAGGACCTTTGCTTTTGTTTACAACATTGGTGCCAACATCAGTGTTGGGCAATAAGAATTTAAATCAAACTGCCAACCTTTTAGCGTCTGAATACCGATTGAGAGATCGTGAGATTCCCTTTTAGTAAAACTGGTGTATTTTTTTTTTATAGCCAGATAGGTACTTTACTTTAGCTTTACCTCCTTATTAATAAAAAATAACAATGTGCAATCGATTAAATTATACCTGTCACTGTAGTTTACATGTCAAGAAATAGAGGTGACAATAGACTTAATGTTTAAGATAAGACATACTTTAGCATAGTTTATAACCAGTAACTTCGCCGGGGTTCGAACCCAGGATCTCATGCTCAGTAGTCCCGCTTAAAAACCACTAGACCAACGACGCAATATAATTCTTACATGATAATTACATTATTAGTTTTATCTACATTCATCATATCTCTATTCCATAAATAAAAGGGCCGGTAACACCTCTATAATTCCCCTGTTTGTTTATTAGACCCAAAAACTACTAAATTGATTTAGAAGAGGTTTATTGTTTGATATGTTCGGGCCGAAGTTACAACAAATCATACGGACTTCCGCCCGCAAATCACAGAGCAACAATGCGTCGAAATTCGCGCTCCCAGGCTTTTGTTCGTGGAATGAATTGACGCCAACATTGGGCACACATGTTCGCCAATGCGCATGATTGTTATTGGCTAGTGTTGGTGTATTTTCGTATTCATTTCGTTGGTGCTGATTGTTGTTTTCTGTGATATGAAATCGTAAAAATAGTTAATATTATTTGTGGAAATAAGTAGAATTTCCTTTATTGTTACAAAACTTATTAACTTGGTGCATATTGCGATATTACATTTACTTTTTTTTAAATAATCGTCGCTCGCTCCACACTAGGAATTTTTCCTGTATCGTGGGTGCGTTCCACAAACATGACGTATCATATAAACGAACACCCAGATTCGGGACGAACATCTGCGGATCACACAAACTTTTATCCCGTGCGAAAATCGAACCCGCAAATCTTAGCGCAGCAGTCTAATCGCTTAGCCACTACGCCAATCAGGTCTTTATTTATTATAAGTGTATGCTATATAGAAGTATGCCAGGATCGTAGCAATTGGAAATTCGTGGTCTCTGCCTACACCTCAGGGAAACAGGCGTGACTTTATTTATGTATGCAATATGCACTATTATTCAAATGTCGATACCATTTTATGTTTGGCCAAACCTACAAATAAACCACGTATCAAACTGGCTGATTACGACATGGGCGATACGAGTATAAAAAAATAAAAACATAAACAAAGAACTGTACATACCTTTATATTTTTAGTACTGAAAAACAATAATACGGTATCTCGCCAACAAACCCACGACCAACAATGGCAGAGCGATACAACCCGAAAGGCTACCTTTGTTTATAGAGAAAGCATTGGCCCCAATGTTTGTATGTTTGTGTACGATTGTTATTGTCTAGATAGCAGTCGTAATTCATATTAACTGTTTACTGTTAAGGCTCCAAAGGGAGGGCCATGAATCACTGTGACTAAGTAGGAGCAGTGGACTTGAAGTTTAGTAGATGTTCGAGTAACTGGCTAAGGATATATTGCAAGTTAGTAGTTTAAAAAAAAATGTTAACCTTAGTTCTATAAAAAACAAATTACAGCATTTAAATAGAGAATACAGAATCAAAGTTCCAAGCCTTTTTTAAATATTCTCTTCATTATAGAGCGCAGTCTCTCTGAGTCAGATAAAAAAATAACTTTTACTTAATTGAAAAATAGATATTCTATTTATATAAGCGGAACGTTATTCCACCTATGCTACGCTATACTGGAGAAACTAAACAAATATTTATTGCGTAACTGTATAAGCAGCATCGTCTGCAGCAGGTAAAACATTAATATCATACTGAATTCCAAGAACCTGATTTTCATAGAACTGTACTCGTTATTATAATTATAATGTTCTCCTTAATATTAGCCGCAATATCTTTCCTTTACACGGTATTGTATATAACTAC
This sequence comes from Abrostola triplasia, assembly GCA_946251915.1. NCBI lineage: Eukaryota > Metazoa > Arthropoda > Insecta > Lepidoptera > Noctuidae > Abrostola > Abrostola triplasia. The sequence continues at coordinate 1,341,731 of OX276438.1, forward strand.
CTAATACTTAGCTTCGCAGGACCAGGTACAAAGGACTGCGTTCCAAAGGACCAATTCTAATAGATGCGAAATCCGATTCCTTTGATAATGAAGAGCGCTCGAGTGCAGAATGCCAGTAGTATTATGACGTTGGATACGTAGTTGTAATCTTATATTGCTTACATGCATGCCGATTACTTAGCAGCTAGCAGCAGATAACATAGCTAGGGGATTGTTAAGGCACAGCATTATTTAAGATTTTTGGGGCAGATGCGTTTAGTTTTAAACCCAGACTTTTTAGAAACAATTTTGGATGGACCTTGTTAAATTCACTACTTATAGTCCTATTTACTCTGCTAAGCACTAGTTACATATGTTTACTCTGTATAATGTTTACTAATATCAAACATACCGACCAAACATTGGCCCATCGAGTCCGAACTCTAAGGCCAAATCTAGTCCAGAACTATAATTTAGTGAGTCCGTGGGGCGCAAAACTAATTTTACGGCTGTTTCCCTGTCACATTGTCTTCATAATGCGGGCACAAATCGTGTTGGAAATTACTTCGCATTCGTTGAATGGGTAAATGGTTAGCGTACATTTATTTATTACCGAAGGACCGGGATTTCTATTTATTTGCGGCAATTCGAGCAACATAAATAAATGTGTCATCTTTTGTGCCACCCAGAATAGAGACAAGTAGAGCAACGCGTAGATTCTGGTATTGTGTGGCTTGATGTGTAATTTCAAGTTACAAGTACTTCATTTGTACAAATAAATAAGCGCAAACTGTTAATGTAGTACAATAAATAATATTGAGGTAGTCAAAAATAACTTGAACATCGTTCAAGTTGGTATTCAAATACACACACGAGAAAAAGAAAGGGCAAAAGGACCAATAACAATGATATGAGTACTCCAGTTAATAATTTACATGACTTGTCTTAAGTGATTCGATAGAGGCCGAATTCCACACTCATTTGACTTTTGTCCACCAAGTGAGAAAAAGTCCTTAAAGTGAGTCAACGTCAAGAAGTAGAGCCTTGAAGTGAGACGATTATGACTAACAATAGTAAGCGTCATCGTAAAAGATTCAAAAGTTTCAATACCAAGATTAGTTAAAATAAATCCAGATAAACCAAACTAATGTGTGAGATCAGCGTGCTGTGAGCCTTTAGAATCGATATCTATCGCAGTTGGTTCAGGTGCGGTTCAACATGGCCAGGATCAGCGGGAGCCGTTGAGAAAGGTACGGGATTTGTGGATCGTTAACTTTTTTTGCAGTGTACCTATATACAGGGATACGAAAAATAATGGTTTACGAAGCAAAGGTGTTCAAAAGTAAAGAAGATTTTAACATTCCTGAATAGCGCGCTGAAATCAAACTTTGCTCAAAAATTATCTCTAGCATAATATCAGTCAGGTATTTATCACAGGTTTTAAGGGAGTTTATTTGTTTTCCTATAACCTACTTCTTCGATGATTTATTAATGTGTAATATGTATTATACTTTTCCAGAATATGCGCTGTTTTCATAGCAGTAATAACAGCCTTATGTATAGATAATATATGGCTGTTAGCAACTATAAGCATTTGAGTTGTAACTCAATTCTGACCTACTTCCAACTGTCGCACAGATTCGAAGCTGCAGATCCGAACTTTGTTTTGAGGTCGTTTGAAGATGGTTACTGCGTACAGTATGATAGAAATTCATTTCAAACCATATTCATGTTTGTATTAACCTATTATAATTGCAGTATCTGGTCTTCCAGCCGCACAACTAGAAAAAAAAAAAAAAAATAAATTAAGTCTTAATAAAATTTCCAGGTAAGATTGGTGTTGTTGAACTTGTGTCAGTAATTTCTACTCTCCAATAGCCTAGCCATATCTATACTATAACTTGATGGCCAATAGATTTAAGGACCTCACATATTGGATTACTTGAGTATTAATGCAGAGGTACAAAAACTAGTACAAAATAATCAATACAAACGGCAACTGTGTTCTATTTACAACAAAAACTAAGCAAAAATAAAATCCGTACAAAAGGACCAATGATAGTTTATATAAAGTAGTTCCTAGAGGGGACTGATCTCGGTGTGGCCTCATCAGTAATACTCCTTGGCCCAGTTGTCGGGGCCAATCGAGGTCACTGTATCCTTTCTTTGCAGTTTTCTTTTGTAGTTTTCAAAAGTGCTGAATATAAAATCAGTGTACTTAACTTAGGAAAACATGTAGGACTCAGTTGGTGCAAAATAAAAGAGCAGTTTTTGTTAGCACAGTTTTTTTAAATATGTTACTCCTTATTGTTGGATAATAAGTTAGTAATTTTGGATCACAAAACTAAATAAAAGTTAAACTAAGTACGTATATTCTGACTTATTCTCACAATATTCAGGATAAAACATTATTACAAACAACAATAACACGAGTCTAAATATAGCTATTAACCTACGTTTAAGTTATAGTATTCTAAACCATCACGAGCGAAAGAAACAAATTGCTACCTTCCTACCCAAGTGCAGCGCCATATTTTTAAAATTAATTCGACATTCATTTTCTGCTCTCTTATTAAATTTCCTTTTCCAACTAATTCTATTACAATTAACTCACAAAAATTAACTTTTCTGATAGGATGTTCTAATGGAGCCAACTGTGAACGTTGTCTCGTGATTTGAACATTTTATAATTGCTCCACTTACCCTGCCACCCTGCGTACTTTATAAGACAACCTATATGCTATTTAATGTAAATGTTTGGATATAGGTTATGTTTTTTGGTTGGAAACCTTTATTTAAACATACTTGTTCCAAATTTAGGGTAAACTATAGTTCAAGGAATTGAAATTGATTTCCGGATCAAAGTACCAGAATATAACATCACGGTAAGCATCACTAAACGACGGAATATTTGCGTAAAGACAACAACGGACTCGACGTTTATATCTATCGATTAAATATCGAGATATAATCGATGTCGATCGTGAGAACGTTTGACACACGATGCGTCTCCGTTAAGCCCACAATTTATGCGTACCTCGACAGGTGTTACCAACTATTGTCGTTCCCATGGCATGTTATATTCGGATTTATGTGTGTGCCCCTACTATGTTACCCTTCAGTGTTTGACTATTGAGATAAATTGATCGTCGTTTGGTTCTAAGGAAAGGCTATCTCTGTCGTATACAGCGACTAACGGATTACGTACAGACGGACAGTAACATACTAGCTTGTGGCAAAACGATAGATTGAAATCATATTTTTTTCTTTTATCCTTTTGATATAGATTTTTTTTGTCAGTATAATTCTAAAGGGGAGGCCTCCGTTCAACAGTAGACGTTTTCCGACTGGTGATTATGATGATGATTGAAAGTAAGACAATTATTTCTTCGCTTTCATTGAAGCACAAAGTTTGCAGAAAATAATTGTGTTATAAAATATACATTATATCAGACAGGCTTTTGCGTCCACTCGGCAATAGATACTTATTAAAGTATAATTATAAAGACTGAAGATTACTGTCTGACAAGACAGTAAACTTCAGTCTTTATATACACGTACCCGTACATTACTTATAATACATAAAATAAAGAATAGGCCAGGCTTTGCTTCCTCATCTTTAAACAATACGGCCCATTTTTAACATCATCCTTATCACATCATCAAACTTAACGTCACCCACAGAACGGACCGATTACCGGCAGCTGGGCGCACCATTAAATAAATGAATTATTCAAATACGGTCGAAAGGACCAGAGATGTAAAAACAAAGACGAAATAAATAATTGATATGTTCATTGGACAATTGTTTACTGTACATTTATGTATCTTTACGACAATATTCCTATATAGGGTAGGCACAAGCATGGCATGCGGATTTCGGATGTATAGATTTTGCTAGTCGGTATTAATCTTGTACAACAGAAGGCGAGCCTTTTGCCATTAACCAGGCACAATTTGTAGTCAGCGTGTCTAAAAATACCTTAAAAAAATAATATAACATTGAAAAGGTCACAGTACTTCCCTAGATACCACCACAATACTTTTTAAATCAAACCAAAGCATTTCCGACATTACGCAACGATTTCCTCAGAACGTGAAATGCCATTTCAAAATCAAAGTCAACTTCATAAATTAGGTTCGTAACATTGAACCCGGGTATAACGTACCAATGTTATGTGCAAACCGACGTAACTTAGCGTCACAATTCGGAGCAATAAACCCAATACCAGCTACGGCGTAGACAGCGCTACGACGTACTTATGTAATGCTACGACGATTGCTACGCGTGTAGGCGCTTTACGCTTGCTTTGAGACGTTTTTATTTGTTGCTTCTTTTCGTATTTAACTGAATTAGGTCAGTGCGTTAAATATATAAATAAATATTATGTGCTTTATATACCACTTGTTACGTTAATATCACAGTAAATAGAAAACCTGCTTTTCTCCTTTAATTAGTTATCCCCTAACTTTTGTCGACCTGATTGGCGCAGTGGCTAAGCGACTAGGTTTGATTCCCGCACGGGATAAAAATTTGTGCCATCTGCAGAAGTTTGTCACAAGTCTGGGTGTTAGTGTATGTGACGTTTGATGTTTGTGAAACGCACCCACGATACAGGATGAATTCGTAGTATGGGGCGAAATAAAAAAAAAACGCTTAACTATATCGCTCATATTCTACAAGAACTTTTTCATGTACCCGGAAAGAAAGAACTTTCAAGTTGATTAAAATGTAATAAAAAAAACACCTACAACAAACTGCAGCACACCATAACCAAACCACATAACTTTAGTTATCATTGAAAAGCCTACGTAGTTAGCGTCAACAATATTCGCTACGAACATTATCATTAACCTATTTTATTATTTACAACAAAACAGAACTAAACCTAGTCATATCGTAAAATGTTATGAGCCGATAAACTGAACTACATAAGCCTCTGATTTATACTAGATAGACGGAGATGTTACCGCGACTCGTATTTTATTAACAAACATAAAACATTACACAAGATTCCGAATTAGGTAGTTCATTTGACTGGCCTGTTGGTCTAGTGGTTTGTGACCCTGACTGCTAAAATCGGAGGTTGTGGGTTCGATTTCCACTCAGGACAAATCTTTGTGTGATGAGCATGATCATTTTTTCTGTGTCTGGGTGCAATTTGTCTATAATATGTATGTATTTATGTTTAGCACTTGTCTGGTTTCCATAATAATATCAACATATAAAAAATTCCATAATACAGGCTCTGCCTAGTTTGGGATCAGATGACCTTGTATAAGCTGTCCCAAGATATTAGTATTTCGCCAGTTATGTTATAGATCCCAATGTAACAGGGGGCGAGCCTATTGCCATCAACCGGGCACAAATCCAGACTACTCCTACTGAGTATTACCTAAAAGAAAAACCGAGTAACACTTTGCTCGACCCGGGATTCGAATCTAGGATCTCATGCTTAGTAGTTGCGTTTTCCAAGTAGAGTATTAGATCAACGCAGCAAACATAAAAGCCTATTACTAAGCAGTTTTACGTTTATTTTACTATGTGCCTCTCAAAGAAATACAATCACAAAAAGTGGTTAACAATGGTCTAACTAGGTCAGAGCAGAACCTTCGATTTTCGACAAAAAGCCTCACCAGCCTATTTCTAAGCTATTGTTAGTTTAGTGTGTTGTTGTAGTCTCAAAGGCAGTGCTCTAGATTTTAGGTAAAAGACTATTTGAAGGCACCAACGCAATGTTAACAAATTAAATGGCGTGGAAGCGAGATGCTGCTACGTGCAGTGACATGCCTCGTCTCGCTTCCACATCGCAAACTATGCTTTAAGGTCATGGTAAAGGGGTACAAGGAAGATTAAAAATATAATTTTTTTTCATCGCCGAAAAACTGTGTCATAAGAGACGTACCCAGTATGGGCCCGATAAATGACATTTCACATATCGGGCCCATCCTAGGTTCGCCTCTCACGACTCACTCTTTCGGCACCACATGGCGAGTCTATGTCGGTTCTCGACATGTTACTAGTTTTGAGATGTCTTTATAAACAAGACCTCTGCCTACCCTTTCGAGGATTACAGGCCTGATTACAGTTATGTAAATATATATTATATGATGACGCAATCCACTTAAGGCCCCAAAACGAGAACACGTTAATCTTCGATTAAGGCCATCATTACATCAAACAAACCCCATTTTGAGCCTTTCAAATTAATATTGGAAGTGTTGGCTGGAGATTAAAAGTAATATAAGCTTTTAAAGTAAGATTAATATCTGAACCATTTTTAATAATCTGTGTTATTTTAGTTTTCTATGAATACATTATTCTTATTTTTAGTATAAACTGCCTCGTTGGTATAAGCGCGACTGCTGAGCATGAGGACCTGGGTTTGAATCCCGATTTGGGCAGTGATTTCGGTTTTTTCATTAGGTAATTATCAATAGCTGCTTGAAGATCTGTGCCAGGAAAGCAATGTAGATACCAATGTAATAGGCTGGCCCCTAATACATTGGTATCTATAACGTGACTGGAGAAATGGGTGTACTAGGTCTCTGCCTATTCCCTCGAGGAATACAGACGTGATGTTATGTTTGTGTTATTTTTATTTATTTTGTCCGCTACTCGAGACGAGACGAGTCTCGTTAAAAATAATATACTTGACTTATTCTGGAAAATATGCAAGTGAACTTTTGAATTATAATTATATTGTCTATCTAAAGGTCGACTTACAGTACTATTGTGTTGTCACGATAGATTCTTTGCATTGAGTTTCAAATTACATATGTAGTAAAAAAAAAACAAGATTTTTCATCTGTTTTGAAAAACAGTATAAAACGTTAAGAAATTGCGGATCAAACATATGCACAAGCTTCTAAAGTTTTTTTACAATTAAATTCTACCCACGACCGTCTCATAAAATGTTAAACAAAATATCTAAACCCTTACTTCAGCTTTCAACAACAATATAAAGTAAAAATATACTTGAATTTTGTATCCGATTTCCAAACCATAACCTAACTAATAGTTACTACCATAACAGTTAACCTAAAATATAATTGTATAAAACTACCTGAATACTATTCAGTATTCTGATATCCATCAGTTGGTAATTCAGGCCAAATTAAATACAGCACCACGAACAAAAATAAATGAAAAACCAATTAGGAAATTTAAACTCAATAAAAAAATGGACATTTATAGTACGAACTGGTTCGAGGTAGCGCGAGACAAGGTCCAATGGAAGGATTTGGGGGAGGCCTTTGCCCAGCAGTGGGACAGTATAGGCTAATAAAAAAAAAAAAAAAAAAAAAACTCAATATTAACTACACAGATCACGAGAATTAAATGAATCAATCCGATAAACATTTATTTTATTATCAAAATAAATAAACTATTAATGCTTGCATCGAAACCGCATTAAATACACGCAAACTGTTAATTTATTCAACTTTTATAATAACAATTGCAGTTAAATTTAATATACGGTTATTTTCGAATAACTGTTGCCTGTAGTTTTACTTGCATAGCACTGAAACATCATGCATCTGATTAAAAAATAATGATAAGTATTTTTTAATTTAGCCCTAAGTGCCATATTCCAGCATTATTGGTTATCAATTATCAACAACCATCTTAATAAATGACATCCAAAGTTTCATATTTTTATTTTAAATAGGGACCACTCAAATACCCTCCAGATAGTACGATGGAACTTTGGCTGTTTCTTCAAAAAACTATCTACTGTCTGCATATTAAAAGAGACCTTGACCCCTCAGTCTATACAAAGCATTTCCCCTTTGGTTTTCAATTATTACAGGTAAGATAATGTACTGATCAGTTTAAAAAGTACGTGTAAATGTTAGTAAATTCAATTTACATAACATAACCTCCCGACTGTATTGCTCGAAGGGGTAGTCAGAGGTTCACATATAGTACACCCACATTTCGCAAGTTATGTTTTAGGTTCCAATGTAATGGAGGTGTCTATTACCATAAACCGAGCGCAAATTCAGGCTCTGTGCTGCTACTAAGAATTACCTAATACCTAGTAACACTTTGCCCGACCCGGGATTCGAACCCAGGACCTCATGCTCAGCACTCGCGCTTAGCGATCACTACACCAACAAGGCCGTCCAATTCGATTTATTTAAAACGAACTATGGATCAGAAGGATTCCACCATTGTTAGTTCTACAAACTATTGATTTTATAATACCAGCTTCAGTATGATCGATTTGAGTTGCGTGTCGTGTGATTAATTCAAACCTCATTTAATGTCGACGACCGTAACTTTGACCTTCACTACAGGTTATTTATTTACCGACTGTGCACGAAGCGGTGCTAAATGTTATTCATTATATACCAGGATATACTATCAAACCAGTCTACCTCATCGGTCTTGTGGTCGACTATTAAGCATGAGGTTCTGGGTTCGAATCCGATTAATTAGGTCTAATTGGGCGGTGTCAGTAGGATTTTCCATTAGGCAATAGTTAGTAGCAGCACGGAGTCTGGATTTGTACCCAGTTGATAACAATGTTGAACAAAGGCCTCCCTTTAGAACGCCACAATGAACGACAGTTTGCCAGTTGCATCCACCGGTTGCCCGCCGATATCGTCGGTCCACCTGGTGGGAGGCTTGCCAACGCTGCGTCTTCAACAGTGGACGTCTTCCGGCTGATGATGATGATATACCTTATATATTTCTATTTATGTTTTTTACCTCCCCATATATAAAGCCTTAACTAGAACGTAAACTAAATCCTCCCTAAGTAACTCCAAAGTAACAAAAAAGGTTGCACAATTTTTTCCTAATATTTTGTTCACCCACAAACTGTCCTTAGATAACCAAACAACCGTGGCCTCTACCCCCAATCTCATCAAATTAGACACAATACCTCAATACCCAAATGGATCCTATCAACATAGACCTTTTCTAACGAAAATATTACATTGTCAACACGATGGAGGTCACCCGCACTGTGTAAGGAGTCGAGACACGTATCTGGTCCTAATAGGTCCTTCGATACGCGGAGAAGCCCTCAACAAAAGGCTAGACGGGAAGAATACTAACTATACATATGTCATACCTACGTAACGTGCTGAATGTGTGGATAGTTCAAACGTTAATATTAAGAACAGATACATCATCAATCACCAAGGTTATCGACCTTATATTTCGCAGCGTAATGTTGAGTGACATCAGTGTGAACGATTTTCTTATTCCAGCATTGTTTCAACAGAAAAATCTGTTTTTCTTTATTTCTATATTGTTCGTTGATTGCTCAGTACAATCACTTAAGTGGAACTTGAATATATTTTCTTTATTTAATGTAGTTTTGCTTTGAACCTTTCTATGTCAATTAACACACGCGAGTGAGACAAGAGTTCGACAGTTGACTAACCGAACGTCCTATTGATACGTATAGGTTAAAAGAGAAATAGAAAGATAGCGAATAATGGTAACTAGAACTAATTCATATTAATTACTCGAATAATGTACTCCTGACCGAATTTCGGTCACGGCGGCCTGTCTCATCTGAGACAAGCCAACGCAGGAGATAGTACACAATCATGCAAGCAAACACAAGTGCATTCCACATTCCCTCACTCTCATAGACCGATACGATCGGAGTGAAATCAGACGCAGGACCAATAGCTTTACATGCCTCGCAAGCACGGAGGGGGCGACACATTTGAAAACGGTCACCCATCTCAAGACTGACCGCAGCGAGCACGACTTAACCTTATCGATCGACTGCTGTGCGCGGTAGCCATCTAGCTTCGATATTCGAATAATATGTAATAGAAGACATGTATAGAGAGATGTATTGTATTATCATTTTCCCAATTTAAATAAAGTGTAATTTTAACTCTTTACGTCAAAATAGAGACTGAAAAGACAAGTTTCCAAATCCATTATACCCCCTTGTATAACAGTATGTAAATAGTACCATAGGTAATTCCAAACGTCAGAAGTTTCCAGCACGTTATATTGTAACTCAGTAAGACCGCAAAATGAATCGGTCGCGATTTGAATTCAACCAAGAATAAATTTCAATGATTCACAGACATCGCTCTGCGAACCGTAATATACTAACGGTTTTCGACACACCAATTAACTGAATAGCCACCCACCACCCTCATGCATTCGTTGCTTTAAAATATTCGCTTCAATTTAGACCTTAACACATAAAATTTAGAGTGTGCATTTGAATGTTCTCATATACTCTAAAATTCTTTGTTCAAATTTCAACTTTAGCGTATAGACTTTAGGGTTAAAGTTAGTAGTGATGTGGCCGCTTAGTGGAAAAGATCGTATCGGTAAAAAAATACGAGTTTCGATTGGTAAATCTGTGATCGTTGCGAGAGCACCGATTAGAGTAATGGCTTATTCAGAATGCTCTTTTGTTAATTGGTAAATAGTTGTGTTTGTGATGACATGCAAGTGAATGCTTTGAATGCCAGTGCAAAAATAGAAGGACCAAAATAAATAGTGGTGTTACGAGCCGATTCTACAAATTTTATTTGTTTACGCCGCGATGCTTGTTTGTACTGAAAGGTGGACACAAATTAGAAGCATTATTAGCAGTGAGAAAGTCACATTACATGTTTTTAAGAATAGGTGGATAGCTGAGTCATAGTTCAATATTGCGGCTATCTCAGCTTAATGGTAACCCAGAAAAACGTAAAACCAACAAATTATTATTATTATACATGTGATATTTCATGTATGTGAAACGAACCTGCAATACAGAAGAAACTGCTAGTGCAAGGCGACGTATTTTTTTTGAGAAAATAAAAATGTATGTACCTATATTATTAAGCAATAAAGAAAATAGACCAAAACCCGTTTCTAAACTTACACAAGAGTAACCTACACAGAACGTTGTAACAACAGTAAATCAGCTAGTTATCTCATCGCAATTAACTAAAAGCAAGTGTAATCTCTCAATTTGTTGCCAACTTATCCGTCAGTTAGGATTGAACTGCTCTAACTCTGTTTAATTAAAGTGTCTCATTCATTGTTAGCTGTGTAAGTAGAAATAAATAATGGTAATAGTTCCCTTGGTACAGAGTAATTGGTATTCGTATGTTGTGGTTGGTGTACTGGCGGTATTGTCTTATTTGGGTAGTACATTATTTTAGTATGTGTGTATGTTAAGGTAATATTTGGTAAATGGATTTTCAAGAGGAAAGGAGCATGTTAGAGAACTAATCACACAAGGAGGTTTGCATGTATGGCTATTCAAATTAAAAATATGTCTCATTAGGTTATAGACGCGTTTTTATCCATGTAGAAAATCCCTATGACGCGTGACGTAATGAGATAACACAAACAAGACTGAGTTACTTTTACTGAAAATATGTTGTATGGCACTATAGTGGGATTGAATTTAGACCCTAAGCGTACAAACCCGGGCGCTGAGCCACTGGTCAGATATATTAAGATTTTTATCCGAACATGGAACATAAAATATCGGCGTCAATTCCAAAGAGTCTGATTGTTCAATTTTCAACATTCTTTTTTTGACCAATAGCAACGAGCGAATGATTTCATGCACACGCGATGCCGACAGCATAATTTCAATACAGTCAGTAATACTAGACTATAAAAACAAATTTCGAATCTAAAAATCTTTTTTTGAATCGCCATCAAAATAATAAGGTATTACAGTTATGTTAAAATATCATTATATAAAAGCAAAATAAATGATATTGTTTTAATAGAAGTTTAAAGGAAAATACTTGGATATTTTTGTTAGAAATGAAAACGTTGCTTTAGTTTCAAAAGCAATAGACAAACTGGCTGACTTGAAAACTTAAAATTTACAAAAGTACGAGATGATAATTTAGGAGTTTAAATTTTAAATTATTGGGTTTTTATACGACATGTAATATATAAAATAACGAATCTATTTATTTCTTCATGAAAGCTTAGAACACAAGGATTAATTGTATATCGACCTGAAAAGAGCTCATACAAAACGTACGATAAGGGTGTAGTGTTTTTTTTTAAAAAACGTCGCCCCACACTCGATCTTTCTCCACCATGGGTGCGTTTCACAAACACCCAGACTCGGGACAAACTTCTGCGGATCGCACAAATATTTGTCCCGTGTGAGATTCGGACCCTACCCCTTAGCGCAGCGTTCCAGTCGCTTGGCCACTACGCTATTAGGTCGTCTAGTTTATAGGTACAATATTAACTAAATCTACTCAATATTTTCCAGCTAAGGCTTGCAGTCTATTCTATTAGCTATCAAACTGTCATCCAGTAAAGCTCAAACTTCAAGTAAATACACCAAACGTTATCATTAGTGCTTTAGGACCAATTCCGACTGGCTCAAACAACACGCGACGGAAAATGAGTATTAGTTTACAAACAAATGACTACTATACAATACAATTACGTTTTGAATCAAAGGTACTCTTTACAATTAATTAGTAATGATAAATTGTAGCCTATCGCATTTGTTAGACACGACAAACTAGATTTATTAATTTTCGTGGAAAACACCTGTTACAATCCAAAAGGACTTATTTGATTGTATTTAAATATAATTCTGTCATGCCTTAATTGAAATACAGGTAAGCAGACACGTTCTTTGTAATACCTACTAATCAACGTTACGCCGGATGCTGTGATAAGCCCTGTAGAATATACGGTAACTTTTATGACACTAAAATATAGTTAATAATAATTCTACATATTAAAAAGTTTTCAGATATTTTATAGCCGTATATTAAAATATCCGTACAAAAGGACCATTTTATAAACAGTTTCAATCAAGCACTCCACAACTGGTCCTTCGATCCGCGACCTAAATAAATATCAGTAAGTATAAAAAGACTTACGACGGCGGTATCCCTCCGACGAACACGTCTGAGTTGCTGTTGAACTTGCCGAAGACAAACTCCTTGCCGCGCGACGTCTTGCTTTGCGTTATGCTGTCCACTGTTAAAGACGTGTGCTCGTCGCGACGCGCCACCTGGTGGAGATAATGAGAACTTAGTTATTATTACCTAAATTTAAACACATTTAAGTGTAAAAGCGTAATTGTACTGCCGTAATGGGCAAGCATGTAACTCTGTATCGTATTGAATGCATTAAGAAGTTCCTCAAAGTCCAATGATTGTAAGGAGCACCCTAAACAGTTGAAACAAGTCATACTCATGCCGCAGTGTAGAGGTTGTGCAGTCAACAATGAGCAAAGTATCCCACCTCACGTGCATCGAACATACTTAGAGGTATAATTCCTCCTAGAGGCTTTAAACTTGCGCTATGTTTAGATAAACAAGTCATGCCAACATTTCCCGTATTTACCGGCCTTTACCTACCTACAGAACGATGTTAGGCACTCTCCGAAACGTATCTAGAAACGCTATAAGCCGACACATTCGTACGTGATCTCTCAACAGAACACGGAACAAAATTTATTTCTCAGTAAAACAAACATCTCTTGAAAAATAAGCGTCTAGTACTCGTAGTCAAGTTTCCGAACGAGACCGCCTGCACTTGCAGACGAGTGGAGAGACAATAGTTTTGTAGCGACACATACTTTGGAGTTCGCGCTATGTAGCCTCATATATGGCCCCTCTTGTAGTACACTGTGTAGGTATGTGTGGTACATTATGTCGTGATGACACTTGTATTCCCCGTAGAGGTAGGAAAAGGTGTGTTTTTGCATCTACATACATTATGCGTATGAGGTTGGAGGTGTACAATGTTTCTGGCCAATTCTTGTCCATGACTTTGAACCGTGCAGAACGCATTTGAAGTTTCGTAGGAGCTGCTGTTGGAATTGGAAAACTTATGATGATGACGACTTTTCATCTGTACTATTCGTGAGAATATATCTACGGTTTAGCCCAATATAATTAACCAAGAATTTGTACTAAGCACTTCACGCTCCGAAGATACATTAACAAACCAAAGACCAACGCGATAGTCAACACAATAATACCAAAAAGAAGTTAAGAATAAAAACTAATTAAACATAAATACTTGGTAATTTAGCGAGGGTATTTTGACAGGACCTTATTATAATAAGGGCTCAAGTGACGTCAAACGTTATCGAATTTAGGGCCGACCCAATATATACCTACCTATACAAAGGGCCAACTTTATTAAAAGGTCTTGCGGCAGGAACACCGCCGGGTTCAAGGTCCCATCATCTAAGCATGTCACACGTCAGCTCAAAATGTTCACAACGCTTCCGAGGCAATATGGAGGCGTTAATTATTTACATGTGAAAGCTGGAGGTACTGATGAAGAGGGGTCAATGTGACCTATTTCGATGGTTTGCAGTTCATTAATTTAATGTTTATTTGATGATAATAAGGTTTATTTAGGTTAGAGGTTGATCACATTGGAAAATAATTTGTATAAACTGCAGATTTTTTATGCCGGGTTTAGTGTCTGGTTAACGCATTTAAAAGTAAACGCTAAACTGTATCAATGTATCTATTTAAAAATGAAAAAGGGTGAGTGATATTGAACTGCTTAGGCATTAAGTCCGCCTATGTGAACCTATTGTTGCATAAAGTTTAAGATAAATAAAAAAGCTAAGCATAACTCACCTGTACTTTATGCCAATGTCCATCATTAAGGTTGTTGCCAACTGTTATGATCTGAGCACCGCCACCCAAATTGTACCTCAGCCTCAGCGCTCCGTTGACAAGTTTTAGTTCGAAAAAATCGTAAGTGCCACCGTCGTCCGTATACAAAACGAGACCGTTAGGCTGGTCAGTTTTGAACTCTAATTCGAGTGTGCCGTTCAATCCAGCGTTCCATTTGCGGAATTGCGAGTACGGGTTTTGTTTGTCTAGTACGAACGCGAAGTTCCTGTTGAAGGACAATGAGAGAAGGCAGAAGAGTACGTAGCGCATCGTGGCGACGTCGTCGGTGGACATGGTGTCTCGGTCACGGCACACGTCACGCGACGCCCGGGCAAGGACTCCTTCTGCGTTTCATTTCTTGAGTCTGCAACAAGATACACGTAGATTAGAAACTGAAATGTTAATTTATTGTTTGGGGTGGGCACCATTGACAGATATATTATTATGGTCGGCTGTAACTATATGCTTACATTTGCATAAAAATGATGGCTGTTAGTTACAATGATGGACTGGCTATCTTACATATAACACCAATATATCACCCACCAATGTAACTTTTATGCAAATAAAAATATGGTTTCCTTCCATGTCGGTAAAACGTCGGCTGTAATAACTACTTACTTAATGATATAGAAAAAATAATGTATACGAAACTTTAATCGATATAAAAATATAACAATTTTGATAAATGAGTCGTTCATCAATTATTTCAAGTGGTAAGTTTAATTAAAGAAGTAAAAAACCACTTACAATATATTTATTATAAAACTATCGAATAAAACCACATGCTATGACATCAATGCGTGCCTTTTATTTTTGTGTAATACTACGCAGGAGATATTATAGTGCACAAATATGCGCACATAGACATTTATTCGCATAAAAACATGGTATACAAAGGTGTTATTTAAGTGAGAGAACATATGTACATGTTTTGCTTAAAACTAAAGCTTGCAAATTTATAACTTATGTTTTAGGGAACACAAAGAAAATTAGGTACTCATAAAGGGAGTTTTTTAATCGAACTTTATCACTAAGAAGAATACCATTAAACATTTTTATGGTATGTATCGTACTACCTGGATCACACAGGAATGCTGACAGTAAAATCCCTTAGTCACGTATGGGCCCCATGGGTAATAGCGATCCTTCTCGAAACCATAAACCGTTGTCCGGGGATCAGCAGGACACTAAACTGTGCCGTTACCGGGACTTTAGTGCGTTTATACCATGGAAGCGTCGAAGTAATGATATAAACTAGTAATATTACAACCGTCAAGTAATAAATTGAATAAATGATTGACGTGACTAACGGTTGAATAGTTACACTATGCTTTGTCTTTGTCTAACGTATAGTAAGCTATAGAAGACAGAAAGAGAAATGATTAGTTAATCTTTACTGGATATTCTGACGACGTTTATTAGTTAAGTCATTTACACACCATTCGATAATATCGTATAGTGATTGCTAAGCGTGTTCTAGGTTCAAATCCCGGGTCGGGCAAAGTGATACTGAGTTTTTCCATTAGGTATTTCTCATTAGTGGCACGGAGTCTGTATTTGAGCTTGGTTGATGGCCATACGCTCGCCCCCTATAACATTGGGACCCAAAACCTGTAACGTAAATTTGGTTGTATTTCACAATACAGGCGTGATGTTATGTTTTTGATAATGTTGCCATAATTAAATTCAAAATGTGACAAATTCTTCTGTCATAATGATACTGAATTATCGAGTGTTGACGACCTGCCCCCTTACCATGAATTCTTGAAACAGGACTTTTTACGATGTGGAAGCGAGATGCCACTACGACCAGTGTACTGCGACGTCTCGCTCCCACATACATAAATATTTAGGCTTTAAAGACGTAAGGCAATAGTATTACATTCCGTTGTTTTTACCTACCCCTAAGGAGATGAGAATTCTCAATATTATAACATGGAGTTAGTTACATTTCCTCTTTATTTGCACAAAATAATGCAAAACAAAATTAATGCGCATATGTTTCAAATTGTTCTGAGTTTGAAACGCATTCATGTATACATCCACGAGTAGCACAACTTAGTTTTGGTATGAAATATTAAATTAATTATCATCATACTTCGGTAGGTATTTTAACTCTACGAAAAGTTTTTTCTGTTAAAACTACTATACAAAATTTTTAGTTTTATGTTTGAAAATGCGCTGCGAAATTCGTGTATTAAGTGCCCTTCTAATATGGTAATGAACACAACCATAACACCAGTATTCTTGAAAAGAGGATGCAGTTAGGAACATTTCCCACTTTTGGCTATAAATTATAATGCAAATAATAACAGAACTCTTTTAAACAAAAGATACTGTTCTCATCCATTCCATTTTCAAACTAGACAATTCTAAAAACAAAGTATTCTATTTTCAAAATAAACAGCTGATAGCGTTAGAGCTGAGCATTTTAATCCCATTACACACATAAACTGCATCGGCCAGTACCAACGATGCCACAGAGTAGAAAATTTCCAGAATAACAAAACATAAGCAAACGATGCGAGAAAATAAATGTAACTTTAAGATATCCACTATCTACTGCAGGTAAAAGGCACTTGGCTCGCACAAAAGAGCTGCAGATGCTGAAGAAAGTAGGCCGACGGAAAACTGGAAATGAGATGCGCGAACGTTGGATGCGGTAACTTAATGGGAAAATGATGGTTGTAGCTAATGGCCTTGCATATATTGTCGCGATCGTAGTTTACACAAATAGCTTCCATGATTGACGACCCTCGCACAATTATAATTAATTTATTACCATTTGACGGTATGTAGTAAGTCTTTGTTTAACAGTGGACGTCTTCCGGCTGATGAAGATGATGATGATGACTGTATGGAATCATTAGTTTAATATTCTCATAATGTTTGACATGCATACATAAAGTCACGCCTGTTTCCGAGAGGGGTAGGCAAAGATCACGGATTTCCGTTTGCTCTCCTACTTAATGACCCAAAATGTACAAGAAGTATACATAAAACATAACATCAACCGAATTCCCTGAAGGGGTAGACAGAGGTGTACCTATAGTACACCTACGTTTAATTACCTTTAGTTTTTAATTAGGTATGTTTTTCTTAAAACTCTAAGTGCTATGTGTGTTATTTTAATTGTTCAAACAGGTTAGATTAACACTCGGGCTTTATTTGTCTTCTAGTAATTTGTATTTACGTACTCATTAACTTACGAAATGCAGGCTATTTTATTAAACTTGAGGTATTAAAAGACCAAGTCTTAAGCTCTCACGATATCATTTCGGTTTGAATTCAATGGTTTATCGATATTGATATTTGGGTCAATATACTAAACAGACACTTTTTCTTCTAATACATGAATTGGTGCTGAAACGAAGCTAAGGCAGGAGAAAGAATGTACAAATATTTGGACGTTCAGTCGTGACGGGGCAACGATAGTCCGGATTATGTATCACGGCACTTTTGCTCCCAAATAACATAGATCTCCTAACAGTCACAATAAATTATGACAAATACATTTTATTTAATGAAACCATACACAAACATAAATTATACTGTGAATAAAAGCAGTATTTTTTGCTTTCTTTGAGTGTAAGGAATTTAGGCGTTTGGTGCTAAACCCGGACAGAAGGACCAGTATTTTAAAACCAGCAGATTACGAGTTTAAATAATATTTAACAGCAAAGAATATCGTGCAATTAAACACACAAGCTTGTCCAAATATTTGTATGGAATAATGTCTGTTTTCATACAACTAGTACAAACATTTTGTGTGGACAAATGTTTGCCGATCGAAGCTACATTGTCATCAACGTGCTGTAATTATGAAGCTTTTATTTTACATTGAAATTGCATGTTTTAAATTGTAATGGTTTTTCTGTATAAAAATACATCCATGAAATAATTACTTTTTAGTTATAAAAGAATAAATATCGATCGGAAATTGTACCTACTAGGAAGATTATAAATAAAAATTCGTGTAAAAAATAAAAAATACCTTATTTTATGTTAGTTTGTAACCTTGTGGAGTGTCTAAAATGCCCGAGCACCAAAATGACCACTAAAATCCACTCACAAAAAAAGAGGCAATTAATTTATGCCGCGTCCAAAACTTCTTGAGTGAACGGGCCATTCCGACCGGGAAGCGCCCAGTCATCCCCGCGGAGCGGAAAGTTGGCACCGACCCCGGTGGAAACCGGTTCCAGCCGGTTTTTACCGGTTTCAAGCCGTTTTTTTCGGCACAAGACGATTTTTCCTACCGACGCGATGCGACGGCTGATTTGACGCGCTCTTACCCCAAAGTTCGCGATTTGTTGAGCGTGCTTTTTTAATTTTCGTTTGACTTTTCTTTTTTTAAGATTCATGTTTTTTCATTACTTGTAGGTATGGTTTTATTTGTTAACACAATTGTGCCAGTGTTTTTCTCATGCGGTAAAGAAACGCGTGTGTATGCTTGTTAATTGCATGTAGCAATTACAGAGTATTATGTGCAGGGTTTATCGTGATGTTTTCAATTACCAGTGCTTTCTCAATAACTTAGTGTAGCGTAGCATCAAGAAAGTCACTATACATGTAAATGAAGGGTCACTTAAATTTAAATAAACATGCTCAAACAAGAAATGTTATTGCTACAATACATTACCGGCCAGTAACAACCCCTAAACATTATTTCTCTAAACTATTAAAGTGGAGCACCCTTCTCTGGCAGAGACAATTGGACCAGCTAGACAAGTGGCCGCTCCACTAAATGTCGGCCGCACTCCCCTCGTAAATCATACCGTTTTATATACGTACACGTTTTTCTTGGCGAGATAACTCGACTTTCTTTTGTTCAGACACCGAAAATCTTTACTTTGTGGCTACAAAAGCCGTTTTTGCAAAACTATTATGGCGGAGGGTATAATTGTAAAAATCCTGAAAGTGGTTGAGCTGAATTAAATAAGAACACATGATATGGTATTGTACCTTGTTGGCCTAGTGGTTGCTAAGAGTGACTGTTGAGCATAAGATGCTGGATTTAAGTCCCAGGTCGGGCAAAGTGTAACTGGGGTTTTCCATACTGTAATTCTCAGAGACTAGCCAACTACGCAGGAGATATTATAGGGCACAAGTATGCGCGCAAACACAGGTGCACCCTTAATTCCATCACTCTTATTGTCCGATGGGACGGTAGACTGTCACGACCGGATAGAGATCAGGCAGGACAAATTAATGGAACAAGATTATGACGATAGTCATATTCCAATCATCTTATAACCTATCTTTCTCATTTATAATATCACTATTAATTCCCATATCAAAATCACTTAACCCTTCACCTACCGACAGACCATCATTATTTAACCCTCTATAACTCAAGGAGTTTTCATTACGAGTATACCCAGTGGACTTCCTATAGTTTTCAATTTGGACAAGCTTGGGCCCGAAACGAGCCAATAACATGGGATATAGATTACTCTAAAGCTAGCACGTGACATGTTTTCGGTTTGAGACCTCTTTTTATCCCCTAATATCATAAGCGTAATGATTTATGTAACAGTATCTATACATATACAATGCCACGGAGAATTGGGACGTGGGTCTAATGTAATATGGACGTACTTTTTTAAGATAATATTATGAGGCCACGTTGATCCTTTGCTAAAAATGGGCCACGGGTCTCTTGTGGGTCGTTAGAGATAACTAAGATATTATGCAAGGTGTGCGAGGTGTAATGGAATTAGTATGAAGATAGGTTCTATGTTCAACTCGACGGTTATTTTAAATTGCGTATTCCTCGCAGATGTATTAATCAATATTTTTAAAAATTAAATATATGGATTAAGGACCTATAACGAACTATTTAATGCAAGATTTGGCAATTGAGATTGGATTAGATTACGCTACCGCGCTGGTCAGTCAATCTGCAAGGTTAAGTCGTGCTCGCTGCGCTCAGTCTTATGATGGGTGACTTTATAGATATCATCACCAGTCCGAGCTTCAAAGCACGCTAAGCTGTTGGTCCTGCACCTGATCTCTCTCAGGTCGTGTCGGTCTACCGTCCCATCGGACTATGGGAGTACACCTGTGTTTGCGCGCATATTGTGCACTATAATATCTCCTTCGTAGTTGGCTAGTCTCCGCTCAGAAAAGGCCACAGCGACCGAAATTCGGTCAGGAGACCATTATTAATTGCACTTAAAAAAAAAATCCTCTGCCTTTGTGTATAGCAGGATCGAAGTCACGTGGAAAAGCTAGTTAAAACCAGTCACGTGACCAAAAGTCAAAACATCCCTCACCTATGATCGTCCAAACGATTTGCTCGGCACGCTGCGGCATCTAAATCGTAAAGTCAAACTTCACTACCGCAAAAACTTTTTGCCAAACACGTGTGTGTCCAAATCCGTGGAAGCTTATCAATTTCCGACACCTGGCTGCTGTGATTACTGAATTATAGTTATGCATGTATCCGAGGGCAACGAATTGGAAGTAACCCGTGTGCACGGCTGGCTCCGCCCGTCTATGTCCATCATTCAACAAGAGCTTAAGGCAGTTTACAGTGCAGGACACTTTTAGAGGAACGCAATAAATTTACCTACAGATTTACAGATCTGTTCGGAATTTAAAATTACTGGTTGTTTTACAATCACATAATATTGTAGTTAACTTTACAAGTCGATTAATGTTTACAAAGTGCTCGATGTGGTTTGAATTAAGTAGAATCGCGATTCGAATATTTAGAGAGACATTTTTATCAACCATTACCATTAATGAAATTACCTGAAAGAATATAAAAAACACATATCTAAATACCATTATTTAGACCATTATTTTTTATATTCTTGCAGGTAAAACAATACAAAACATTTATAAATCGTGCTTAGGATATGCTTGAGTTTTGTAACTTTAAAATAAGGATCGCAATATGTGGGTCCCAATAAACCTTTAGCGGTTCCTCTCATTCTGTCCTGAAGTGTATATACGTAACTTACACCATTTTAGACTTAACCCATCCATATATTCCCGTGAGTAGATACAATTCGCTTGTTATAAAACGTTATATACTGGTGAGGAAGGATGAATCCATTACGAGAAACTGACGAGGGATGAACAGAAAGATTGACATGTTATCAATGGTAGCAATGGATTACGCATTTTTTGTTACAGTTGGAGGGACCACCCTGTTGGCGCAGGCTAGAGGCTGTGAGTTCGATCCCTGTATAAAAAAACACTAGCTTAATCCAGTGTATAAAAATAAATTCTCTTTACTTATTCATGAAAAAACAAACAGTATTCAGCGTGAGTAGGTAATTTTTTTTATTAATGAAGTGTTCCTTACCCACAAAAAAATACAAATATATTTTACATAATATAACATCACGCCTGTTTTCCCCCGATCGGTAGGCAGAAGTGCACTTAAAGTATACCCACATTTCTCCAGTTTGGTTATAGGTCCTAATGTAATAGGGGCGAACCTATTGACGTTAACCGAGCACACATCCAAACAAAGCGCTGCTACTGAGAATTACCTAATGGAAAAACCCAGTAACATTGCTTGATCCGAGATTTGGACCCAGGACCTCATGCTCAGCAGTCACGCTAAAAGAACCACTAAACCAAAGAGGCAATATAGTTTTATTAGTGTTACTTTTTTTTCTTTATAATTACGCAAAACTTTTCGATAATTTCATTTATATTCATTTCATTTAAAACTCTTTAACTATTTTAATTGCATAACTAAACGCGCCGTCATTTTAAACTGACAGCTGATGGCTGTTCTCTGTCAGTTTGCCATCTGCACTGTCAGACTTTAAACGTCAAACTTTTACAAATTTAACTTTCGATTATCCTAAATTATTCGTAATCGCAATTAGATTCAATTTGCGAGTGAAGTCTACCATTCATTAACAATAGTGCGGTAGATTAAACAAGTGGTAAAATATGAGACTCCTCAAGTACGTGGTGATTAACTCATTTAAAGAATTTCTACCAGATCCCTCTGACTTTGAAATAGTCCACGAGAATGTTTCACCCCTAAAAGACGGCGAGTTTCTTGTCAAAGCATTATTTATAAGCCCCGATCCTTACTTGAGGTCCTTTGCGGAAAATCGCATTACACCGTACGAACAATTCGGCTTCCAAGTGGGCAAAGTAGTGGAAAGCAAACACCCCGATTACCCGGTCAGCATGAATGTGGTTTCGCATTCCGGGTGGCGTGACTACGTAGTTCTCAACGGCGAAATCGACGACATATTTGGCATAAAACCATACAACGCGCCGGTTGGAAACTTACCCCTATCTATGGCTCTGGGAGCGCTCGGAATGCCCGGCATGACGGCATACCTCGGCCTCTTAGAAATATGCAAGCCTCAAAAAGGCGAAGTAGTCTGCGTAACGAGTGCCGCAGGGGCCGTGGGCTCGTTAGTCGGTCAAATAGCTAAATTACTGGGCTGCACCGTCATCGGCTTCGCTGGCTCCGACGAAAAAGTGCTAGTTTTACGTAATGAACTGGGCTTCGACCATGCTTTTAACTATAAAACAGAGAAAGATATTAAGGGCGTTCTACGGTCAGTTACGCATGGAATCGATTGCTTTTTTGACAATGTCGGGGGTGACTTAGCTACGAGTATCATGAGCTGTATGAATGAACGTGGCCGCATCGCCGTCTGTGGTTCTATAAGTACGTACGGGGGGAGCCGAGTACACCGCAAAAAGCCACACATGCCCAGCTCTGTGAAAGGTGTGTCGTTCAGTTTCACACAATGGGACTGGGCGCACCAGACCGCTGCCCTAACCCAGCTGAAGGAATGGATAGAAAAAGGTAACATTAGAGCAAAGGAGACCATTATAAATGGCTTTGAACAACTTCCAAACACGTTCATCTCCATGCTGAGAGGGGACCACATAGGAAAAACTGTTGTTAAAATGTAGGCCTTATGCAGTTATAATTAAGTCTAAATTGTAAAAACTGGGATTCTTCGGACCTTGTTCTTTACAAAAACGCAGCGTTGGCTTTGATAGGGTTCATATTTATTTGGCTTGCGGGTGTGTGTTTGTTACATTCCAGTCGTTTATGAGTTTCCTTTGAGCTGGTTTGTTTAGGATTAATCTACAATGTAGATTTGCTCTATTGTTTACTTTCTAAAGTACCACACAAAAACAATAGCTGTTGTATTAATTAACTTGGTAGATTTTGTGTATTTTTTTGTATTATGATTTTTGGTATCAAAATTACCGTGTTCACTGTAATTTATAATTAGCCTTTTTTACGTTTAATTTTCAATACTTATAATAAAATTAAATTTCCACACGGTAATTAACCGTAGAAACGAAAAGCCATGATTAAATACGTGTGTTCGCTTTAATTCCCGTGTCGTAATTTAATTTAATTATAATCATGCACCGCTATAGTTTAAAAGTTAGTATTTTCAATACTTATTTAAAAGTAACATGGAAACTGTAAAGGATCAATGTGTTAAGTAAAAAAATTGCAAAACTTGTTATACTTTTATTAAAAACCTTTAAAAATCCCATTGAAGAAGCTCTGTCTGTAATTACATGTTTTTCATTATATTAGTTCTTAAAACTTGGAACTTCCATACGATCAGCAGTCGGTTTTACTTTTGCAAGAATTGTTTTTGTCTGTAGGGAGATGGATTATGAATACGATTCTCTCCTATAGGCTGGATGTTGTACATAGACGATTGATCAAGTTTGGACACAATAACTGGCAAAAATTGCACTGCTTTGCATGTTATGGCCAAGTGAGAAGTTCCATACACCGACAAGCATGCATGAGGAATGAAATGAGAATCTTCTTATCGTATGGTTCATGAACAACCTTGTGTCACTGTATAAACTGCCTGTAGGCGTCTGACATGGCTTTTCACACCGTTGAAAAATCTCTCAGGTGTGCCGGTTTTCACACGATGTTTTCCTTCAACGTTTTTAGCAGCTGATAACTAATTTATAGTACGCACATGAATTCGAAAAGACATCGGTGTGTACCGGGGATTGAACCTACCATCACTGACTTGGTAATCCAATGGTCATACCACTTGACTAAAGGTTTTTCAGCGACTTTTTCCTGCGGAAAAATATAATCTGCGAATTATTTGGAAAATATGGTAGTAAAATAGGATTTTAATCCCTTTGAGCACTAATGGCGACAGTTAGATGAAAAGCAAAAGGCTGGAGCTTTGAAAAATAAAATGTGATACAAAATGCCAAGTTATATTTCGAAATAATCCTCTTTGCGACAATCATACAATGTATTTAACACATTAAGTTAATACGTTCTCGCTTATCATACTTTACTGGTTTTTATTTAAGAGCTGCCTGTACTTTGTACAATCCCCACATAAAGTTGACGA
Source organism: Abrostola triplasia (assembly GCA_946251915.1). Taxonomy (NCBI): domain Eukaryota; kingdom Metazoa; phylum Arthropoda; class Insecta; order Lepidoptera; family Noctuidae; genus Abrostola; species Abrostola triplasia. The sequence goes on from OX276438.1 coordinate 1,366,681, forward strand.
TATAATTTGTGTGGTTGGTGATTTAAGTGAATTGGTTCAAGGACCGAATTTGTATGCACTAGCTACTTTTATTGCACGTATGTTTGGTACAGAAAAGCGGACTTAATAAGGATTGATCGCCATTCGACTATAATCCAAACGAGTTACGGTTTACTGTTTCAGTGAGTCTCGTACCATCAAATGGGATGTATTGAAACCAAGGGTGAATAGAGACAAAACTTGGGAACTGATTTTAATTTTAAATTATTGCAGTTAGTTTTTTTTATTCAGACGTCGCCCCACACTAGAAATTTCTCCTGTGTCGTGAGTGCGTTTCACAAACATGAAATATCACATACACAAACACCCAGACTCGGGACAAACGTCGGTCGCACAAGCTTTTGTCCTGAGCTGTAATCGTACCCGCAACCCTAAGCGCAGCAGTTCAATTGCTTTGCCACTGCGCCAATCAGGTCGTCGAAAAGGACTCTACATTGTTTATAACAATTAAAAGTAAAGTCCATAATGGTAATAATCTTTATTCCTTTTGCTATAAAATCAATTCCAAACTTAAGTCTCTATTCACCCTAAGTTTCGATTCACCCCGTTTTACTGTATTAAAGGTACATAACAATTAACTCAATAAAATGAATTGCCTTGCCTTGAACAGGGCTAGTCTATCATCAATGTGTGTGTACACCAATACACGTACTTCTGCCTTTTGTAGAATACTGACCTGACATACATACATCATACAAATCTCGGTGCGAAATGTAAGCAAATGTCCAAATAAGTAAATAATTCGTCCATATCAGGTCGTTACTTCGGTGGCGCCCCCTATATTATGCCAAACGACCGTTATTACGTCTAGATGATATCTGTGGTCTGAGAATACGTGATTTACGTCGCCTTGTTAATGGTAATTGCTGGGTCTTGATATGGCAAGCCCTGGGCCGACGATGTTTTTATACCACATCGTGCTGGTTGAGGTTTAAGGGTTAGGTTCATTGGCCCTTTGAGCGTTAAAGGCGAATAGCAAAGTCACTGTTTTCAATGTCTCATGTACCTTTTTAACTATTCTGAGCATTGGTCTCTTAGAATATTTACACCGTGCCTTTACCTAATATTGCCAACGATATATACGAAAAGACGTCTTACGACGTGTACATTTTACACAGAAAATTTATCTACGTATTCCATATGCTATTGGCAGTCGAATTCCTAACTCCAGCAGACCTGGGGTTTTCTTTACAGAAAAATCCTATAACACCTCGTCGATATGGGATCCAATCCAAACCTTAGAACATTCAAGTAGGTTTCCCAAATATAAACAATATTTTACTCCATAATCTCGCTAACAGAAATATAAGATTATCCGCCTCATAGTTCGTAATAAGACAATTAAGACCCGGATAAGCTCGGTTTAGCTCGCGGGACTAATTCTGTAGGGCAATAGTGTAGCCATCGTCCCGTTAGTCCCGCGGTTTAGAGGTCCTTTGTGTCCCGTGAAATACTACCACTGTGTGCAACATTGTAGTATTCCTTAATTATTATAGCTTTAATTATTGAAGACTTGGAGACGTCGTTATAGAAACCACACTAATATTAAAAGGTGAAAAATTGTATGTTTGTTACCGCTTCACGCTCAAACCGCTGTACTGATTTTAATGAAATTTCTTATGGAGGTAGCTGACACCCTAGATTAACACATAGGCTACTTTTTATCCCGAAAAAATGTAGCGGGTAACACCGCGGGGCGCAGCTAGCTAGTCATATGTATTTTACAATTAATGCGCACGAACCTGTTACCGCATTCAGTAGGACCAAAGACCAACCTCGTAGACTCGACAAATAATAGGAGCGGCGTGCTAATTCCAGCCATGTTCCAGTTCAGAAGCAGCAATGAATACAAATTCGGATTCCTAGATGTGGCTGAGTAAGCCTCCACAGACTTTATAATACCTCTTTCTACCTCGATTATGTGAGACTACTTTTCGCCTGTGATTTTGTCCGCGTAAAAAGTGGGCTGTGGAAATTTTCTCTGAATCGGTTGTCTTCTCTTTTGTCTAGACTCTAGAGTATAGTATAGTAAGAAATCTTACATAATATAACATCGACCTACCGACCGAATATAACACTGAAGCAGGCACATAACTGGCAAAATATGGATGTACTAAACACCTCGGTATAGTACATCCACATTTCGCCAATTATGTTATAGGGCCCAATGTAATAGGAGGCGCGCCTATTTCCATTAACCGGGCACCAATCCAAACTCGTGCTGCTACTGAGAATTACCTAATGGAAAAACCCAACACTTTGCACGACCCGGGATTCGAACCCAGGACTTCGTGCTCAGCAGTCGCGCTTAGCAACCACTAGACCAACGAGGCAGTCTACAATAAAAAGTAATACAACAAACTATAATCGTAATAAATGTCACGATTAGATGTTGTCTTCTAATAAAGTCGTAGCGTGACAAGGCTTGTCTTCCATACAAGACTGGTGCTCAAAAGGTAAAAATTCATAGAAATGTTAATTGTATAAGTACATTTTCTCAGTAGATACTCGTTTCTTGAAAACTGATGGTATTGTTACTCCTATATCCCAGCAGAAGATTTTACGTTCGTCATAAACTTTGGGCAGAACATTGTTAGGGATAAGTGATGCACGCTTGGTACGTATTAGGTGGGCGAACAACTAAGAGGGTAAATATTGATGACCAAGGGAGGAGTAGCTAAGTGATTGGACTGCGTGTGGTTGCGGCTTCAATCCCCGCTACGGACTAATATTTATATGATCCGCAGATATTGATCTCTTGTCTAGGTATGGTATGGTATGGTATTGCTGGGCATTTTCCGCACTTAGCCTCTTTAGTGGGCCATTGTGCGTGAAGGGTTTTTCTTTTATTCCAGCCATCCCAGATCATCCCAGAAGGCGAGCAGCCTTTTCAGGTTGCTACAAGCCTCCGGTAGTGATGCTGGGCATTGGAGGATTCGGGCCCGTTGATCGGCCACACTGCCGCACTCCAGGAGCACGTGATGTGGCGTTTCTTCTGCCTCCATGCAGCCTCTGCATAGAGGGCTGTCCGTCACACCTATTGTGAACAGGTGTTTGTTTAGGGGGCAGTGTCCTGTTATTGTACCCAGTACTTTACGGACTCTGTCCCTGTTTAATCTGGTGAGATTGCGGGCAAACTTTTTCGAAGCCGCCGGAATCGCATTCTTTGTCTGCCTGCAACCTGCACAGTTTCTCCATTCTTCTTGGTGGTTTTGCTCTGTTTTGCAACGCAGCCATGTTTTCACTTGTGCCAGGGGGATTGGCAGCATTGGTTCCGGTCCATATACTGTTGTCCCTGACCCTCTTTTGGCCAGCTCATCGGCTGCGTCATTACCTAGTGAGTTGCTGTGTCCTTTGATCCATTGCAGGGTAACTCTTGTCTAGGTGTTTGAGTATGTGATATTATTTACATGTTTATGAGACGCATTCATAATAAAAAAAATATTGTGTTTCACCAACAAGTTAAACTGTGAATCCACCACGTGTTAGAAAAGATAAACAAACAATCAGAGTGAAAATGGCAAACTGATAGACTGACTGCGCTAAGTGTGCGGGTTGCAGGTTCGACTCCCGCAATCGCCAAAACTTGTTTAATCTGCAGTTGTTTGTCCTGAGTCTGGGTGTTTGTATGTGATATTTTATGTTTGTTTAATGCACCCACGATACAGGAGAAACTCCCAGGGTGCGATGACTGTTTTCTTAAAAAAAAAGTACTTCAAACCGATGTACAACAATTCCTGCCACTCTCTAAGTCATAAAACTAACAAACACTTCCTTAATAGGCTCCAGCTGCCCAATGTCTGACAGGCACGAGCTACCTGACAGGTGGACGTGAGCCTTACTACGGCCGCTCCTAGAGGTCAGTTCAAACGCCCTACATTGCTGTCACGTAGCTTCTATTATAGGAAACGTCTGGACTTCAAACGAGACCTTGAACCCTGCTCCGGTGTTCCGTCTTAGATGTTATGCAACTCCAATTACGTTTATGATGGTTTATCATTGTTTACTGAAGAAATATAGTTTGGTAGCTTTTGTGTTTGAAACGCTACTGTCTAAAGGGTAAAAGTACTTGAAGAATATTGATTTTCATATTTACAAAATGCATAGTAACAGTCCAGATTTAGTCAGATTCGTAATGGCAAAAAATTGTTTCTTAATTATAACTAAACTGTCATTAGCAAAATGTAGGCGTTCAGACACACATGTAGGCAGCTCGTTTGAGGTTAAAAGAGTGATGATAGACAGTAAAAGTCCAGTGTTATTGGAGTAGATACATGGCAAGAGTCCGGCCACAATATTACATGAAAATTATGATGAGCGACAAAATGACCAGCGTCATGGGAATGAATGACCAGCGTCTTCTCGCCTCGAGGACAAACATTATTTTTTATTATTTTGTATCTCATGTTGTTTACTAAGGCTATCAACTATGTGGAAGATACCCTATCCTTGAAAAGGCTTACGCGGGGAAACAGATCCAACACGCAGAGACCCGTTGAGAACTTTAATCTTAAAAAGAATGGGACACCAGCCAGAGACACCACATAACTGCTGTATAAAAAAACAGCTATAAAACGTCCCCAAAAGGTGCAGACCTATTATTATTATTAAACAGGCGTCATACTACGTAACAATAGGCGAGCCTACAACCATTTATCGGCCAGTTTCCAATTATCTTTTTATAGTCATGCACAAATAAGGCCAGACTCGCACTAACATCGTACAGACAATATCAGGAATTCCGTTCAATGCGCAATTGCAGTCACAAGCCGCAATCGCGGATTCCACGGACGCGGAAATTCCGTGGCGTTACGGAATTCACCGAATAATGCTCCAACTGGTAGCCGGCATCCGCTGAACTCGGGACAAATCAATGATTCATTGACCGACAAAGAATACTTAACTAGGAATTTGGAACCAGAGTTGAGTGGTTTGTTGGAGCCCAAATTACTATTCTGTTACAGGATAATGGATTAGTTTAAACATAGTGTTGAGACAAGGTTTTTTTTGTACATTTTGTGGTCATGCGAAGCACAATTTTTTTTATTTTAAATTGTGTTAACAATGATAGACAAGAGCGAGATTTCAACTGGTGACCTCAGCCGATCCGTGGCACAGCTTGCACCAACTGATCTACCCAGTGGCTGCCCGCGCCAATCAAAATTTCAAACCCTTTTTTTACGTCTGGAGTTATTTGTCGGCCATCTATACTTCAACTAGTTCATGAAAGACATCCAGGTTTTCCTAAGGCTGCTATCTTATCTCGCACGTGTCGAACACTTAAATAACAGTGATTGCTTCTTGTGTTCCCAGAAGTAAGACAACAAGTAGATGTTGGCTTTGTACAATATTGTGGCATCTGTTTCTCCCCACGCAAGTTGCTCAAGTGTTAGTAATAGGGATGTAGGTACCACAAAAATATTGGGACACAATTTTGTAAGAAGCAAATCAATACTAATAATAGGTACCTACGTATATTTGGTTTTATATTACCAGCCCGGAACTGTCCCTATTCCGGTAAAGGCACCTTTTGTGTACTGAATTACAAAATATAATTTTATTTACATTTTTAAATCACTAAATCAGTGTCGATAAGAATTACTTATAAAGTAGGTACTACTTTATGACATTCAGAGGTCACATTAGTACTTACTAAAGAAATAACTCTCGTTTTCATTTGATGGCACCTACATTATATGAAGAGACAAAGGTTATATAAAAAAGGCTTTTTATCCTTAGCTTTCACTTAGCTGTTGCTAACGTATTGTATATATATAAAACACTATATATAACACCATAACAAAATATCCCAAACTAAATCCTAGTGTCAGGTATTTTTTTTAAAGAACCTCTATACTGAATTGACATAACAATACCAATACTTTTTTCCGGGTGATACCTTCAAAGGGCATCCGGCCCCTATGAGAGTAGGAACCGGGGACTGTGGGACTTCTACCTCACTAAAACCACGAATCACGATCTGCTCGAACAAGCAAAAAGTTACCAACACAAAAGTTTGACTGCGATCAAACTGTTTCACGATAACATGGTAAGTTCTCCTTAGAATAGAACGACTTAACCCTCAAACGGTCACACTAGCTTGTATCAAGACACGTCACGAGTATTGAACTGGCCTTGGACTGGCCAATGAAAGCGCGCCAAGCGACCTCACGCTCAAGGACGGACAACTACAAGTTTATGTTCACGTCGACGACTTATATATAACTTGACAGATTTTAGAGAAAACTTGGATCGGTATAGATGTCAGACGTATCTATTTTTGAGTTTCGAGAAGAGCTGTGTTTTATTCCTGATACCTTAGAATTTAGTTATAAAAACAGAATCGATTTTGTTTCAATTATGAATAACATATTTGCGTTTTTGATGCAGTTATAAAAATACCTATATTTTAACTTGCTTATAATAACATCACGCCTGTATCCCTAAAGGGGTAAGCAAAAGTGCATATATAGTACACCAGCATTTCGCCAGTTATGTAGGTCCCAATGTAATAGGGGTGAGCCTATTGCCATAAACCGGGCACAAATCCAGACTCCGTGCTGCTACTGAGAATTAACTAATGTAAAAACCTAGTCACACTACCCGACCCGGAATTTGAAATCAGGACTTCATACTCAGCAGTCCCGCTTAGCAACCACTAGACCAACGAGGCAGTCTTTTAACCTATTAATGATTATTTTAAGGGGCATTTACCCTTAATTAAAAAAACTTAAGCTTACCAAGCTGGTAATCAAATGCAGACCCTAACTCGCTTCAGGCGCCGGATCTACTACCATTAGACAAACAAAGTATTGTACAAGTATACCTCGAATAATGCTTTTAAAGAGTAATAATGTAAAGTGAATGAGAGTTTATACTAACGCCTACGTCCAACCCACACGTAACAGTTACCGAAGCATCACATCTTCCACAAAGTACGCGTAACCTTTAGTTTGAGGCTCGAAATAAAGGATATAAATTAAATAATATCACGTTCTAATTATTCTGAATAATTTTAATTACTTGTAATTTCCTCCGTTAACAAAATTGTAGAAAAAAAAGGCGGAAACTAACTTTCAATATAAGTGATATTAATAGGTACACTGACTGCCACGTTGGTCTATTGGTTGCTAAGCGCGACTGCTGAACACGAGGTCCTGGGTTCGAATCCCGGGGATCTATTAGGTAATTCTCAGTAGCAGCACGGACTCTGGCATTGTGCCCGGTTGATGGCAATAGGCTCGCCCCCTATAACATAACTGGCGAAATGTGGGCGTACTATAGCTACACCTCTGCCTACCACTTCGAGGAATACGGGCGTGATCTCACCTCTGAATTTCCCAGCAGCATTTTTCCTAGCATAAGTTCAGGTAATCGCCAAGATAAATTAGGAGTCCGGCTCATATGCATGACTCACGATGCAAGTTTCTAAACACAGGTAAAATATGATAGTACCTAAGTTGGTCTAATGAATTCATACGAGCGACGTCCCGGGAATAAAACAACGTGCTGGCCACAGGCTCGGCTATTAAAACTTTATACTTACTTCCAGCTTAAGTAATATGTGATCGTTAATTAGATGCCGTCTATCGCTTCTACTGCTATCCTTCAGTTGAAAGTTTGCATTGGTACACGATAAAGTTACTAACGCTGCTATATGGATACTTAGATACGTAATTTAAAAAACATAGCATCACGCCGGTATGAGTAGAAGGTAGGCAGTGGTGCACATAATTATAGGACCTACCAACACCCACATTTCGCCAGTTATAAGTCCCAATGTTGCCATTAATCAATCGACCCGTGCTGCTATTAAGAATTACTTTTAAAAGCTCTGTAACACTTAGCTCGACCCGGGATTCGATAACAGGACCTTGTGCTCGACTGTCACGCTTACAGATAACTAGACCAACGAGGCAGTCATTTATAACACTTGTGCACTACTATATGTACTGCGTGGCTAGGCGTGACTGAAATTCGGTCAGGAGGACATTATTATTGTTTAGGTATACACCCGTTAAGGGCTCACGAGACAGATAAACCTCACCTTGAAAGCTTAAATAGTTACACCAAGTCTGGGTTATTCAGACATTCTACTATTATAGTCGTTACGTAACACTGTCTGGTTCACCTAATATACTCCAAGGGTTTATTTTTGGCTTCACGTTTAGCACCTCGTCACTCGTGGCTTTCGTGACCAATTTTAACAGGTTACTTAAATTATGTTGTGCTGTGCAATTGTTTATTGTCTGCGGATTGAAGATACGAGACATATACAAGCGAAATATATTATTTATGTAAAATAATAAGCGCAAAAAGCGGTAGGAAAAATATCAATTCAGCTGTGTGAATATTTAGTTATTGAATCTATATGAGTCATATCTATTCCTTACTTATTATGTTATATATATCGTTATATAGTAGATACAAATTTATATCATATTTACATAATATCTTATTTTTTTCCAACTGGCCAATACTCAGAGTACATACCTACTCAGAATAAAAATCTAATAGCCTTAAAAAAGAGCTGAAATAATCTCTCAAAGACATGTTAAAAGTCTAGACATTTCTTAAGACAAGCTTACGTGAGAATAATGTAGAGTACGATCTTAGGCATGTTGGGTCACAAGCTAAATAAGTCTAAGTCGAGTTTATTTTCACTCTCTTCTGCATCATTGTTCTGCTGGGTAGTTTGTTGCGCCGTTTCTTCTACCCGACTATAGCAATAGGGTAGTAGTCACACTCGGGAATTTTGGGGGCTGTCTCAATGTAATATGGCGTTCAAAAAGAACTTTCTTAAGTATATTTGAAATAAATTGTATTTTATCTTGCAAGATGAATGTGGTCGACATTGAGTTCTCAACTTTTGCATATCAAATATTACTTATATAACACACCAATGTGTGTCAAACACAATAATCTCAAATATTACTATTATACACCTTATTGTTTTAATACAAGGCAACTACAATCTCTAACGCGGAGATGGAGATTGCCATAGTTATCACCTTGCATGTTAGAAATTCTTGACTTCAAAGTCCAGGCTTCATCACGATAGCTTCATCGCCGTATGTCTGTGTCTTAGAATAATTGAAAGTACAAATGAAATTAAAAATGACAGTATTTTTTGCCTAGTCAACATCCAAAAGGGTTAAATTAGGGTTAAGCAAATAAACACGAACTTATAAGTTAAGACTAGCTGGTACTTGATTAGAACCGTGCCTTGATGACACCTTTCCTAAATTTATGTGCAGTTCTAGTTGAATAATAGCCTTTTTCTGGTACTTTTTAATTCGTGTAGTTAAGACACTTATATAAAGTGAAGCACGAACGATTTCTTAGTTTCATGAATTTAGGAGTCGAGAATCTTGTCTGATGGTTTGATGTTTAAGTTGAACAATTTTTGTGTTCTGTTAGGTTTATTCTTAGCTAGGGTTTAAGTTTTCTAACTCTTATTATCTTTAGACCTTTGTTCAACAGTCTTCCGGCTGATGATGATGATTATCTCATACGGTAATAAATAATATTATGTAGGTGCACTACAGCCTACAAATGAATTTGATCCTTAGAGAGTTACAAGCTAAAGTGCAATTTTCCACGTCAACCATCTTTAGTATCTATTTATCTAAAAATATTAGTACAGTAACATAACATTACGCCTGTTTTCCCCGAAGGGGTAGGCAGAGGTGTACATATAGTACACCCACATTTCGCCAGTTATGTTTTTAGGTCCCAATGTAATAGGGGGCGAGCCCATTGCCATCAACCGGGCACAAATTCAGACTCCGTGCTGCTACTGAGAATTACCCAATGAAAAAACCCAGTAACACTTTTATTAGTACAGTCATACTACAATATTCATTCCACATCTCAAAGTTAAATGAACGTAAGTAAGTAAGTCAGTAACTACAGTGACATGCTATTGCCCTTTTAATCCCCCCTAATCCCTCCTCCCTGTGATAAAGCCATACAAGATGTCCCACGACCCCTTAAACTCGCATTCCCCTTTCTTTGACGCAACCTACTACAGACGAAAATGAGACGTTCGTCTGTAACTTACCATTTTTTGCTTACTTTAGCTATGAATACTTTGGCTGTAATATTCACCATATTATTCCAACCAAATGAGAGTATTTTTGTTTCTCATTCAGATCTTCATTTCAACATTTTCTATATAAAATATTCTTTCTACATTACGTCTTTAAACCTTGAAAAGTTAGGCAGTATTATTTTAATTTATTTTTCTCAATGATTGTTCTTAATTTCATTTTTTAAATAAAAAAAATCACCTGACATATTTTAAGTAGGTACTCGCAAGAGTTAGGCATTTCTTATACCTGATTGTTGAACCTAAAAGCCACAGCAACCATCTTCTTTATTTGAAGCTTAATAAAAACTGGACAGCTGTGTTTATCTGATAAAATCGTAAGATGGCCGCTGGATAAAACTGGAAACTTGCCACATCACGGCGAGAAAAACTTCCGCACACCAAAATAGATTCAGGCAGTGGGTCGGCAAAATGCTACAATTAAGAAGACTTTGCAAAGAAAGTTTAAGCTAGATTTAATTATTTACGACCAGCTCCAACTTGCCTTGATACCGATGTATCAGGTACCAAATGCGACTACAAACGGGTGCTTTTTATAGTAATTACTTATGTATGGCGTATATGAGAAGCCTATGTACAGCAGAGGACTGGGATAGGCTGATGATGATGACTGCAAAATCGTATAAATGCCTTTACATAGACTTATTTTCATATTACCGTACACTATAATTCTCCTGTAGGTTGATTTGCGTATCGCGATAAAAGCACCTAGACTCGTTACCAATAACAGCATATAACTTTTAGCATATAACTTTGTCTCGTGAACATTGTCACTAACTTCCAGCCCTAGTTTATCAGTATCTATTTCAATATCCCCCTTAACATCGTTTTTAAAACCAACAATATTCCAAAAAAATTAGTACTTGGTATTCTATATACCGTCATTTTCAAGCAAACAGAGTAAGTACACTACTCTTAACATAACACAGTTACACTTATCCCATTATAATCTACATAAGTACTTGGTGTCTCTAGAGAGCAATCTGTCCGTCTCACTGCCAGTGGTCCAGACAGAGCAGAGTATTCTTATTAACGAGTGTCTAAAAGGGCGGCTAACGGATTAAGTTGAGTTAGTATTACTCTACTATATATATACTAAGAAATTTTCAATTCAGTTGTGTGTAGTGGTATCCATCTTGTGATAGATAATGTTGCTGGGGAGTGTGTTGCGCCGGTTTTCCTTTTCAGCTGTACCGCTAGAAAGCGGTGAAGGGGTGGTTCGGAGGCTGATTCATGTTACTTTCGGGAAATGGTTCTTCTAATTAATATAATTGCATTACATTTCTATAGTAACTGCATGAACTTATTCCGTAACCTATATCACTATAATACCTAACTTTTAGTTAAACATTGTACTGTCTTACTCTTTTCTAAATTTAAAGAGTTAAGAAATCTGCCTTGTTTTTGAACTATTTACACAAAGCCTTTTTGTAGGTTTGGCACGCCTCCCGCCAGGTAGACCGACAGTATCGTCAGAGTTGCGGGCAACCGCTGGATGCAAATGTCAAGTTGTCGTTCATTGTGGCGGTCTAAGGGGAGGCCGTTGTTCAACAGTGGGCGTCTTCTAGCTGGTGATGATGACACAAAACCTTATTATAATTGTACCCATCTTTGGCTCCCTTCATAAAATATATACGTGATTAAAAGCACATTCTAATGAATACAAAATGGAGTAAAATTAAAAGTTTGACTACACGAATGACCAACCAGGATATATCCGAAACGTGCTTCTAGAAAATTCTCGGCAACCACTTTACAACTCATTGAACAAACGAATCTGTGCTAACAGAATTCAAAATCAAAAAGGAATTGAGAGTCCACTGTCGCATTAACAGAATTCTGCAACGCTTGCAGACTAGCACGGAAAATGGACGAGCACGGGCGAAGAGAATCCTTAAACTGTCGCATGAAGTGTCCGAACACCTAAAAGGTTGGACATGACGAGAATTGCAGGTGCTTAGTAAAAGCCGTCATTTAGAGGAACAAACAGGGATCTAACAATGTCACTATCAAGCGTACAACTGGTACAGGCAGTGAAGTTACAAAATGATTCTTGGATTTCCATAGAGCATCCAGAATTAGCTAGTTTGTGTTCCATTTTAGTGAAATCTTCATTTATCTTTGCGTAGCAGACCTTTGTTCCCATGTAAGCTGCTTGCCTACAGGAGAGACTGGTCCACTTTATGACTGAATAAAGTGGAAGAATGAAACGGACACCTTTGCCTTGCAGTAGGACAACACAAGCGGTTATAAAAAATAATAATTAAGGAGTCTCCTTGTGAAGAAGAACCTTTGAGGTTATAAACTTGCCTAATAGAAGGGATTGAGCAAACCATTTTTGACTAAATGTGGAAGGGCAACAGTTTTCTCTAATTCTACGGAGTCTTATGACATTCATCCATACATTATTATAAAAAATCCTGAGAACCCTGAAAATCTTCGAAAAATCTCATATCTACAGGCTGATATTGAAATTCTATTTGTCTGTCGACGCCCACGGGCTTAGAACAGATTGACTTTAAGGTCCTACGTATAGCTTTAGGGCTAGAATAATATAAATCAAAGTTATATTTGCATATATATTAGGTCTTTTAAAAATATAAAATATTACTTACTATTTATTATCTTGGGCTTACAGAAGATTTTTTTTCCTTATGACGTATAGGCGTTGGTTTATAATAATCATAATAATGTCCTCCTGACCAGATTTCCGTCACGGCAGCCATTCTCACCTGAGACTAACATACTACGCAGGAGATATTATGATGTACAAGTACGCGGGCAAAAACAGGTGCACCCCCTATTCCCTCACTCTCTCTCCCATGGGACGATAGACCGCCACGACTGATCTGCCCCGTAGCCTCGTAGACGTAGACCGTAGGCCGTAGACCATAGCTTTGTTGAGTAGCTACGATCCCCTCACCCCGTGGTATATAAACTATATAATAGAGGTACCTATATGTACGAGGATACTTTCTACTAGATTACACACTAATGTAATAAATCGCAGATTAATCCCAGTTTACCGTGTATAAGGACATAATTTATACGGTACTTAACAACATAACATCACGCCTGTATTCTCCGAAGGGGTAGGCAGAGGAAACTGTAAAGTACACCTACAATTCCCCAGTTACGTTATAGGTCCTAATGTATGTAGAGGGCGAGCCTATTGCCATCGACTGGGCACATATCCAGATTCCGTTGTGCTACTGAGAATTACCTAATAAAAAAACCCAATAACACTTTACGGGACCTGGGATTCGAACCCAGAACTAAGTGCAGCAGTTTTACTAAGCGATCACTAGACCAACGAGGCAGTCAAAATATCGAGATTGAGCAATTTTATGCAGGCACAGTTAGGTTGCAAAAGGACAATGCAAAAAATAACGCGGCTGATAGCTGATCTCACGTTAACAATGGAGAGTGAACTTTATATTCTAGGCAATAAGGTTGACACTCTTGCTTTGTATGTACGCTTTCAATTTATAGATGCAAGCATACCGTCAGATTGTAAGCTGTGTCCATATTGTGATTACTTACACGACAACGCTTGAAAATGAAGCGGAAAAATATGATACAGACATTAGAGAGCAATTATTAGCACTACTCGCGACCTATTTAATCAATCCTTTGTACTTATAAATGCAAAAAAGGAACTCTCTATCTGTTTGTTACAGTATAATGACGAAACTACTAAACCAATTTTGATTAAATCTTGTATAACAATAGCATAAACTCTGGAGAAAAATCAAGCTATTTTAAGTTACGGAGAGCAGAGATATAATTTTCTACGTGTAATCAAAACTTAAAGGTAACACACAACATCACGCCTATATTCCCCGAACGGTAAGGCAGAGGTGCACATATACTACTAATACATTGTGCTACATTTGTGGGCCAGTTATGTTATAGGTCCCAATGTAATAGGGGGCGAGAAAATCGACTGGTCTGTGATTATATTATTACATATCTTTTAATTAGTAATAGAGGTCATCTGTCGCTTGATTAGCGGTCAGTGCTAGTTAATTACAGCCGCCATTCTGATTGGTCATAAAAGTAGGTTTAGTGGCTTACCATCAGTGGTCAGAAGGATACACGTTGATATAGATAGCCTTACGTAGAGACTGGTCCTTGGTCTGGTGGTCGCAAAGCCTGAGTGTGAGGTCCTGAGTTCGATGCGTGGTTCGGGCAGTGTTATTGGGCTTTTCAAACTGATAGGCGAGTGGTATGACAGTTGACTGCCAAGTCAAAGGTCACAAGTTCAAACCCCAGCATAGACTACTTTTTGCATTCATTTGCGTACTATAAATTAGTTATCAGTTTCTAAAAACGGTGAAGGAAAACATCGTGTCGAAACCGGCACAAATGAGAGATTTTTCAGCGGTGTCTAAAGCCATGTCAGAGGCCTACAAGCGGTTTAAACTCTGACACCCGGTTGTTCATTAACCAAGCGATAAGAAGATTGGCTTTAGCATTAGGTACTTAATTCCACTGCTGACACTGCCTCGTAGGTCTAGTGGTCGCTAAGCGGGACTGCTGGGTCCCGAGTTCGAATCCCGGGTCGGGCAAAGCGTTACTAGGTTTTTCCTTTAGGTAATTCTCAATAGCAGCACGCAGTCCGGATTTGTGCCCGATTGATGGCAATAGGCTCACCTCGTATTACATTGGGACCTATAACATAACTGGCGAAATGTGGGTGTACTATAGGTACACCTCTGCCTACCCCTTCGGGGAATACAGGCGTGATGTTGTAGTATCATGTAAATTTTATCTGTGAATCAATAAAAATATTTCTTAGTCTCGACACGAACCCGCACGCTTTAATGCAGAAGCCAGATACTTGATCACTGCGCTAATAGGGACGTCACTATTTCTGATCCTACTGCTAGATTTAGGCCTTTTAGACCTCTTTATTATTGTCTGGTCTAGTTAAATATACATAGTCTAGTCTAGATGCAATATTTAGTTCGGTCTAGAGCTAATTCGAACCTAATCAGACGTAAGAAATAGATTATTTAAAACCAGACACAACGAAATGTATTTTTTTACCAATCCATATTTGATTTTTCTAGACATTTCAACAAAACAAAACTTAATTACTTCAATTAATCCATAATTATATTGAATTCGTCTTTCCCCTTGTTTCAATATTAAAAGCCAGAAATCGATGTAGGTAATAAATAATAATACAATTATTATATCGTTTAAAAAGCTCTGAATACAACAAAAACCTTAAGTACCCACAACACGATAGATGAGTGTCTATAGGTGTAGATCAGTCCTTCGCTCTCAAACCCGGGGTCAATACCTTCTCAATGAGATGAATTAGAATTATATTTCTTTACTTATATCATTTATTTTAATCAAATCTTTTACCTTAAGATTTAGTAATACACTTATCGCTCGTAATATTATGATTTACGACATATTAATACTATTGTTTTAGTAGTATTAATCACAAGTCATTTCCCACTGTTCTTCTTAGTAATATGCCTAGAAATTTGAGTAAAACTAAGCTATGCTTGTCTTTAACATTACCTAGTCATTATAAGTTAGGGGGTTATGTTTATAAGGTAAGTTTCATGCGTTTAAATCATCACATCCTTATAAAATACCAACCAAATCATCTCTATACTGAAAAAACAGGTCTACATAAGCTCTACGTACGCGTAACACTCCCAAAAAATAACCTGCAGCCGAAACTCAACACACAAAACAGAAAAACTTACACGACTTAGAAAATAATCGATAAACCAAACATTGAAAGAACAACTTAATAAACACGATTAAAACAAAATAACGAGAAGAATCTACGAAACAAATAACCAAAGAAAAGCTGAAAATATAGATGCATACGTAAATATAGTATTATGTACAATTTAGCGTAGCGTGTGTACGATATCGTACATACTCCGATACAGTACCTGTGTTTAGCTCGATCGTCCGTTTTCACATAAAATTAAAGATTAGCAACGTCACTAGTTCACTTGTTATTTTATGTTATGTCTATAACACTGTGATCACTCAGTTGATTGTTGTTAATGTTGAATATTATGTAATGTATTTGGTTATTGCATGGCGCGAGTTAGCCGCGCGGGGTACGACTGCAGAGAGAAATGGCGGACGGGTGCGCGCGCCGCCCGCCCCGGGGTTAGTGCGGGGTACCGCTGGCGCGTAGGCCGCCGTGGGGAGATACGTGGGTGTTTTGTCGCGTCACATTTGTATTGAAAGTTATGAAAACACAATTATTGTTACAAATGAATAACAAATATTCAGGTTGTTTGTACTCAATGATTAAAATTTTAGTTATGAGAATAACAAAATAGTTGGATAAAATTATGATTTTGATAAAAGGAATTTGCAGGTCTAGCTTGGTGATTTTATTTTAAACTTATGCTACATATTAAGTAAAAATAAGTTTTATGTTCTTTTTTTAACAAAACACAATAAAATGAAAATTGCAAATCAATTCCAACAAATTAATAAATGTGCTAAATACAAAACGCAATATTTTTGTTCCTTAATCGTAAAAAGTTTCCATCAGATTTTCAATAATAGAATAAATAAATAATTAAATAAAAATGTATGACCGACTAACCGCAACAGCGGAACAACCCCTTAATCTAGACAAAAGGCTCGCACTTTGTAACGTTCAGCGTTACCTTGTACCGTCGACGCAACTTATCTAAACGTCTGCACTTGTTCGCTATCCATTACCCTCAACACGCTCAACACATCACACAACTCAGTAACAAACCGCGCAACGTACACCGAACATTCCGATTCAATCTCATAGTATTATATTTTCAGTAGAAGCGGAGAAGTCGTCGTGAAAAAATGTTGATTTTCGAGCAAAGCCTCACATTCACATGTGCAGTAAGAAATTGAGTGGAGCCTTAGGATAAAGTAATAAAGATATCAGTAAATATCAGTATTTATGTATTGAATTTTTGTTTGATCTTTTCCCGGGATTGGATTGATATTTGTTTATCACTTTATTTACTTCGGACGGAGTCTGAGCTTGTTTGACTTACAACTAAATCTAGTTATGAGATAAGTTTTATTTACTTAACAATAGATGTGTTGTCATTATTATAGCTTCAGCTTTTAGAAGTAGACTACGCGTTACTTATAACTTAGAATTAAATCACAATAAAATAAACAATCTCTTTAATAAGTTTATAAGTATTCTTACTACTAAAAGTAGTTCAGTCCTGAAAACGTATTACACAAAATATTTATGATATAGGTACATATACTTTACACGATGTACTAATACACTACGCTAACTACCTACTTTAAATAAACTGGTAGGCGGATTTACCCAATTTCGTAAGATAATAAACAACACAAATGTTAATGTACATAACATCACGCCTATATTCCCTGAAAAGGAAGGCACAGGTGTACCTTTTGCCAGATATGTTGCAGGTCCCAACTCCTAATGTAGCGGGCGAGCCTATTGCCAACAACCATGCACTAATCCAGACTCCGAGCTGCAACTCAGAATTACCAAATAAAATATAATTGCGTAAGTAACGCGTTACGCTTACACGGCTAAACGGGTGAACCCCCAGAAAAGGCATAGGCTTCTTACCCGGAAAAGAAGAGCCAAAATTTTCCATACGAACGAAGACGCGCGTGTAAGCTTGTATACTATACATATAATGAGGGCCTTGCAGCTACATAGCAGAGACAGAGCAGATCCGTCGACCTGCGAGGTTGTGATGGGTGACCGTTTTCACATGTCAAGACCCCACCTTACTTTGAAAGGTTTCATCAAACCGGTTGGTCCTGCGCCTGATCTCTCTCCGGCTGTGTCGGTCTACCGTCCCAGCACCCATCGGACTGCGAGGGTGAGGGACTAGAGAGCACGCATACTTGTGCACTATAATATCGCCTGTGTAGTTGATTAGTGTCAGCTGAGATAAGCCGCTGTGACCGAAATTCGGTCAGGAGGACATACATTATTACTATATAACTACGTCTAATGTGTTGTAGAGTAGGTTCAAAAAAATTGTGTCTATGTACCTATAACATAACTGGCGAAATGTGAGTGTTACAGTCACCTCTGCCTACCTCTTCGGGAAATACAGGCGTAATGTTATATGGTCCAAAAAGTAAATCCGTTAGTATGTCGTGTGTATTCTTAATTATGTATACCTAGAGATAAACTTTAACTTGAAACTCAGTAGTGAAGTTAAGTTTGCCTTTCAATTTGCAGTTTCTTCAGCTTTAGCTTCTACTTAATTAGAGGACGGACAGTTTCTGCTTTTAGTTTTAAAATCAATATAAGTATTTATAGTAGTTATGTAGTAGGGTAGATAGGACTTATACATGTTACATATGGGTGACTAAATATAACATCACGCCCGTATTTCCCAAGGCAGAGGTGCACACCCACATTTTGCCAGTCATATTATAAGTGCCAATGGAATAGGGAGCGAGCCTATTGTTATCAACCGGGCACAAATCCTTGCTGTTACTGACAATTACCTAATGGACCAAACCCAAAAACATATCGCCCGGCCCGAAACTCGAACCCAGGACCTCAAGCTCAGCAGCGCGTTTAGCGACCTCTAGACCAACGAGGTAGTCATAGCAATAGTATGTAATTTGTCAATCAGTAACTTCGTAATAAATGGGCCATCGATCTCCACTTTAATTGGCCTATCTTTAGAAGCATGTCGGTTACTTTAGTTTTTGCTCTTATATAGGTGTTTATATTTCTGTCTTGTGTGTAATGTATGTAATTTGTAAAAAATAATAAATAAGTAGTTGCTGTGCAGTATACCTACAGCCTAGCATTGACCGCCCCCTTTCCTCCCGTGGGTATCGTAATAGGCGACTAAGGGAAAATCCAAGATGACTTCTTGACTAAACCACTGGACGGATATTGATGAAATTTGGCATGTAGCAAGTTCAGGACCCGAGAAAGGACATTGGCTACTTAACGCGGGCGAATCCGCGGGCAAAAGCTAGTATCCAATATATCGATTACAGACAAATATTGTTTAACTTTAACCTTTATCTTTTGGGTAAAATAAACTTGAGCAGCTACGCCCATTCACTTATCTTTCGTCTTTCTTCATTTTGACACAAGCTTTTCGTCAACACCCACGATTTAGGCTATGTCCCAGCTACATAGATTAGCGCGATGCAACGCCATATGTACCGAACAATTAAAAGTTGTTATGTTAATAATGGATGAGCAAATCTCATAGATTAGATCCATACTAACTGTGAAAATATAAAATATAATAAACCTTAATACAATATCAGCTATCTAGGAATTTAAAAATCGTAACATATCGCCCGCATTCTTGGTTGTTTCAAAGCATTTAAACGCTTCGCGTAGCAAGCTCAACTAGGACATATAGATTTAATATTATTTTAAAAGGGCTAACTGCACGGAATCTAACCTGATATTTCAGTTTTCACCAAAACTTTGCATCTTAACATAATAGTTCTGTGTTTGTCCGCACAAAGTTGCAATTAGGCAAGTAGATATAGCGCTTAGAAATATGTTCTGCCATAATCCAGACTTCGTGCACTTGTAAAAGCCCGACGTCTTATGCGTTTAGCACAAACTTCGCTGTGTTTTCACACGGATAATGCTTTCCTGCACTAAAGTGTGCTCGCCGTGCGACACCTTCCCGGCTTACCTTTATACTTGTAGGTACAGCGTTTCAGATTCTGGGAAAAGTAAGAAATTCCACTACCAAAAAATGAAACGTGTAACTTTATGATATAGACATGTTTATTGTCATAATTAGCTACGTACATTCTTGAGTTAGACTATAGAAAGGAAATAAAATATTAATATCTCATTCAGATTTTATTGTCAGCAGACTTTAACTATCGTAAAACGGGGTGAATCGAACATAAGAGCAAATAGAAATGAAACTTTGAAACTCATTTTAACATAATTTTTGCAGTTTATTTTCTAAAATTGATTGTTGTTTACAATACAATTTAAAATATGGGGACCTAATGGTAACAATCTATACTATTTTTGCTATTAAATCAGTTCCAAACTCTTACCTCTCTCAACCCGTTTTACTATTAACTTTAAGTTAGCTCTGTGAGACTCATATTCCATTTTTTTAATATAAAAGAAGTATTTAAAAGCTCTACAGTTAAATATTCAAAGTGCGAACAAATAATCTGGAAGCATGTTTCAGGTGAAATATCCTCTCATTAGGCAAAGGAATTATTTGAACGGCGAACATCAAAATGGCGTCACAGAAATGCCATATTAATCCCATTTATTCCGTATTATCTCGCCAGCTAATCTGGGACATGGAATTAATGGAATATTGTAACCGAAGCTTAGATTTAAATTTTGTTACGTCTTTAAAATAATCCTAATGGACTGTTTAAAGCTATTGTGAGTTATGGGCCGTTAATCTCATTATATTTTTGGACATCTTGGCCGCTTTTATTGTCCGCTAAATGAAGTATGAGGAAGACATAAAAAGAGGTAGAACTGGATTTTTATTTTCTTCGTTCGTTTTATTTATAACTGGGTAAATGTTTGAAGTTAATAGCACTTAATGGGCTTTTACTATAAAATTTGGAGGAAGGATTTGCTATTCCCAACTGTTTGATCAATCTGTCTGCTAGGTTAGGTTGTACGTTAAATAATTAATTGTCTTTGAATCAGTAACTGCTAAGTCCGTTTCAGTGGGTACATCTGTCTCTGTCTTTTTAATGCGAACTTTACATAGCAAGTTGCCTATTATTTCTAATATATTTCAATGGTGATAGTCAACTCACTGCAATAAAACTAAAATAAAAAGTACCAACATGCTCGGTAAAACCTTGTTACTTGTTAATTTATTTATTTATGCAGCACAATGTAGTTTTTCAGGAAATAAATACATATTATAAATATACATCCAATATAGACCCTTGTTAGATCCACTGCACCCTGAAACCCTGCAGATGGGTACCCAATTATGCCCCACGCCATAGGCACAACGTGCCTATTTCCCACTCAATTCTAATAAAATTTGTAAAGAAAATTACTTTCTGATTTCATGGCGACGATTTGATACTCGCACCTGTACGCCATATAGTTATAATGAAACGTAGAGATTGTATTAACCTACTTTTCGTGAGGACGATCTAGGGTTGGGTGAGTATATAACTACGTAGGTCTTAGACCAAGATAGACCCTAAAAGATTTAAATATTGTGAGTAAATACCTATTTATTTGTGAATGGAATTAGTTCTCTATCTAATAATTAATACATTATTATTGTAAACCTAGGGGTCATAACCTGGGGCATTACATAAACAAAATAATAGCTTTAAAAATGATTCCTTTAAATAAAGAAACTTGCCTCCAAGCTAGCACAAAACATTTTAAATTAAAAGATCACGAAAGAATAACTTCTTTTGTTTCACATTAAACAAAACGTGCTTTTCATTAAAAGTATCTACTGTGTTGTTAACTAACAACCTAATTATAAATAGCAAACATTGTAAATCATTACGATGAATAAAAGGGTAAAGGTAGCCATAGCAAGTACCTATCTACACGTTTTTTGTTATATAACTCAGTAGGTATCTAGCTCTAGTTTGCTAGAAAGTTGGGCTTTCGTTTACGTAGTGGAATTACAAACTAGTCTTTGTGATAATTAACTGTATCTCCTGTAGCATAAAATAAAAACACGTGCAGTCATTAGTCTTGCGCCTGATCCCTTGTGTCGTATCGGTTTGTTTACCATCCAAGACTTCCTTTATTCTATATACATTTTTTAAAATAATATATTCGATTTCAAAATTGTTTACCTGTGGTAGTGCACACACTTCTGCCTTAATTTGTATCCGCATCCAGGGGAAAAGTGACTGGCGCAGTGACTAAACGTTTGAACTGTTGCGCTAAAGGTTACAAATTCCATTCCCGCACGGGCCAAAAAATTGTGTGACCCTAGACATTTCTCCAGAGTCCAGGTGTTTGTGTAAGTGATGTTTCACGTTACATGAGAAATTACTAGTATGGGTCGACGTTTTAAAAAACTTTATTTTCATTACATATTTCTTAACGAATTCTTTAATGTCATACCTTTAGAAGTGACAGATAAACACAAATGACATTACCATGACAGAAGTGCTCCTTTCCTCTCCTTGGCTTATTTGGTAATCTCGAAAGATATATGCTGCTTCTAAGTATTAACTAAGCCAAATACGAATAAAATGAAACACTAAATAACTAGCTATGACTACTCAATACAAGAAATTTACTAGACTCATAGCTAAATGGCCTTTGGACAACACTAAAGGCGAAAGGTAAGTAAAAGTGAGGTTATACGATACCTTAACTGCGTTTTTCTATATAAATTAAGTTAATAGGGCTTTTATTGGAATTACAGAGACCTCGGAAAATTCATCAGGGATAAAGTTAAAGCAGCATTTGAGACATCAGAGAAGCAGAATTTAGATTCCGAGTTCTGCAACCGACAATACAATTCACTCAACAAATTAGCTGATAATTATTACAAAAATAAGTATAAACGTACGCATGTTAGTACTGCGACAGGTTTAAGCACTGAAGAGTGTAACCTTATCCTATCCAACGAAGTTCTTGAATATCTAAGAGAAGAAAACAAAGGATTCTTCAGCAAAATATTTGGACGAGATAAAAAATGATTTCAAGACACTTGCATCGCCTCCATTGGGCTGTACTAACCCGGAGACTTTCTACAGAACAAGTTCAGTACCGAGATCATACACCAGTAATGTTGAATGAAACCCTGAAACATTTAAATCCAAAAGACAATGAGTTATTCATTGATATGACATTCGGAGCAGGTGGCCATTCAAGGAAAATACTTGAATCTGCTGATTGTAAACTTATAACTTTAGACAGAGATCCTGTAGCATATGAAAAGGCAACAAAACTAGCTGAAGAATACCCCAATAGAGTTATTCCCTTACTAGGAAGGTTTAGTGAGCTTCCTGCACTCTTAAAAGCCAAAGACATAAACCAGTCTACAATAGATGGTATATTATTTGACTTTGGATGCTCCTCAATGCAATTAGATATTGGAGAGAGAGGATTTTCCATAAACAAAAATGGTTTCCTAGACATGAGGATGGATGCAGGAAGAGACCCAGACCAAATAACTGCAAGAGAAGTCTTAGCGACTGCTGATGAACATGAACTATATAAGATCTTCAAAGTATATGGAGAAGAGAAGAAAGCTGCTAAAATAGCACAAACAATCATACAAGCTAGATATATGATCAAAAATATAGATACCACCGAGGAATTAGTAGAACTTGTCAACTCATGTTGCCCAGATGAGAAACGGTTAGACAAATTGCAGAGACCACAATCAAATGCTACGAAGATATTCCAGGCTTTACGCATTTTTGTAAATAATGAGTTGAACGAAATAAACTATGGAATGGTTCTAGCTAAACATTACTTGAAACTCAATGGGAAATTAGTGACAATTTGCTTTCATTCTTTAGAAGATACAATCGTGAAACGTCATATTGCAGGCAATATAATCAATGAAGTAGCCAATCCTGTACCGTTAAAGTACCTGAGTCCTACTTTGGTACAAAATCAGGACACCATTAACCAGTTTCTTGACACCCCATGGAAAGCCATTAACAAGCATGTAGAGGTACCGAGCGATGAAGAAGTAGAGCGTAATCCTAGGAGCCGTAGTGCAAGGCTACGAGCCGCTATTAAAGTTAAGTGAGATTTAAACTGGACACCCAATTAGGTTTTGATCAAATGTTACTTAGTTGAATAGTAATTGTATTATTTGTAAATACAAGTTTTAAGAATTGTAGTTTGTATTACATTTGTTAGACTGAAAAATTATGGACTTTGATTTAAGCAATTTGTAGTGTACTTTTGATCTGCAAATCTAATTCCTCCCAAATCATAATACAGATAATTTAAGTTAGGTCCGGCTTTTACTTGAATTTTGCATATTCAGTAAATCAAGAGTTACTAATAAACTGCTCTATTCCTGCATATTTCTTACTTTAATTGTATTTTAACACAATTCTCAATCGGCAATGTCTAACATAATCCTTACCTTCTGATGAGAGATGAGAGATATTTCTGCACCACAGATATATTGAAGTTATGAAATAACACAATGTCCCATCACGTAGCCACTACCTCGATCGGGTCCTCGAATAATACATAAAGTAAAATTTCATGTTAGAATTACGATGCAACACCACGCTGAACCTTTACAATATAAACTTGTAAAGAAAAAATAAAACAATCAAATTAAATAGACTCATTTATTATCTTCTTATTACTGATTATGGTAACTAATACTAATTTTATACTATGGATCTGCTCGAACGTACCTAAACTTTGTGTTACGATAACATGTGTTTAGAATATCCATCTAAAATAGCGCTCTCCATCAAGTTACGTTAAATCCCCAGCATGTGCCGCTTCCATTGGCAAGTAAAGCCGACTACACACAAACCACGCTCTTTTATTGTTACTTGACATTTGCGATAGATTTTAATAACTTCAATTGACCAACAAAAGTCAATGTATCTTAACTAATTTAATTAGGAAGACATTCATTACAGTTTAACTAAAGAGAATAACAGTGAACGACTATTAGACATATAACAGTGGCATAAATAACACACATTAAATATTTTACTTTTTTTTTAGATACAAAGTGTTTTACTCCCCAATGTCAAGCGGCTATCTCACAAACATAGACAATAGGCAAATATACTATAACTAGAGTAGGTGTTAAGACCTAAAATGCAATAGGTATAATAAGGTGAACTATGATTTGCCAAAGACTAGACTAAAACATTATTCTCGCAGTATAATAAAATATAATTCTTATATTTTAAACATTGATATTTTTCCTTTTAAGATTTTTATTATATTTTATGGCAAGGTTTTTTGTATTTTTATATTCTTATTTACGTCTTAGGTGTTATGATCCATTTACTGCAGAATATATCACAAACATGAAACTGCGTAGACCCACATTTAACAGTTAATTGTATAAAAAGTTTACATAGGCGTAACTCCTATTAACAAACACATCATAGGGCTATCAGTGAAAACCTAACTCCAATGTGGATCATAATAGTAAAATAGTAAATGAACCATTTTAGGACAATTGAGTAGGTAATAATAATATAATTCTCAAATAACATTTCATATATCATCTGCCTTGATAATACGTTGTAAATATCAACAATTATTCTTAAAATTCTTCATAATTAGAAAGCAGATAGGGAATAGCATTGATAGTCACATTTGATTTAACATTATAAACAAATAGTTATTAATAAAATGTAAAGAGTATAAATAAACATTTTAGTGGGTAGCGATTGGGAGCTGCCTGCGTATATAACAGTAGCATAAAATTATGTTCCAAGATTATGCTACGGTTATATTTTCCATCCATCGTTTTGTGGACAGTATTATGCGAAGCTTTATACGTCCTTTAAGCTTTAACATATATCTCGTTCCGTCCGCGAATCACAATTGTTTAACAAAGATCTCTAAGAGGATGGTTACCGGTAGGCAGGACATTATGCCCCAAACGAATTCTTATCTGCATAATAATGACTCTTGTACTTATGAATGTACATCAAATTATTGATCACGACAAGTTTACATTACACAAGAATTATATATCTACTATCGTTCGCAGCTCACGAAATCGCTAACCTAACAATCCAAATAATATATTATACCAAAAATAAACTCAGTCAAACATATCCATATTCCATTTGTTCACATTTTTAACTAAATATAAACAGTTCAGTATCCTATTTTACAAGGATAACATATAATTGGTATATTAGGTTCAGAATACTGAGTATAAATAAAATAGACAGTTCACATCATTTACATTTAGTTAAAAACAAAACTATGATCTATGGTATACATAAATACATATAATAACCACACGGCTGGAATGTGGTGAAGGTACAAGTAGCTGTGTGCATGTAAATGACGAAAATGGCAGTGAAATAACAAGAAATACAAGTAAAATATCTTGAAAATAATTAATGGACTTGCTTTCAACTAAACTAATTGAATAAAAATGTGTGATTATTACGAAGCTATTTAACCAATTCTAGTTTTAAAAGTGTATATTTATGACTAAATTCAGATAAAATTTCGAGACTTATTAGTTAGATTTTATTACTAAAGGCGTGACCACGGATTACTGTGGGCGCCTTACTGAAGAAACTACAAGCGAATGCTCGAGCCAGCTTAAAATGCAGTTAAAAGAGAGTCCATTAAAAAGTCTTATTCTCAACAAGTCGGTGTGCTTAAATATTTTGAGTAGATAGATTAGACCTTTTCATCAAATACACTCTTTAATCCTTCGATATACAACACTTGAAAATCAATCCGTTATTTGTCAACTTTTGTTACAATACATTTAGGTGGCACTTTAGTCCAGAGTACGCACTCCATTTGATTATTATTCCGTAAAACTACTACAACAGTAATCACTTCCCGAACTTGATCAAATATACTGATTGATGAAGGTTTCTTCCAATTAACAATGTTTTATAATAATATAATTTAACACAGTGGGCGTGGCCAACCTGGGCCTTTCCAAAACATCGATTGCAATAAAAAATTAAATAATCTGTGGGCTAGTTTACATTCTCATATATAGGTTAAAAACCTTCATCAACCAGTGAATTAGAATCGTAACAAAAAAATGTTTTGTGTACCGTTACGATTCAAAAAGGATCGTGAGCGAGCATGTGACACAGTTGACACCTCGGCCTTGACACCTAGCACGCTAGGTGCAATCAATAGCAAACAGTTGACACCTAACACGCTAGGTACGATCCTTAGCGCGCACGTGCCACCTATTGGACCTATACACCTAGCACACTAGATGCAATCTATATCCAGCACTTGACACAGTTGACACCAAGCACGCTAGATCGGGTCCTGGCCGGGCCGTCAGTCCTGAGTGCGGGCGGCGGGTCCGCGCGCGTCGCGTTACGTCCTGTTGACGGAGGAGAGCACGTTGGCCTTGGCGCGGTCGGTGGCGGCGGCGGCGGCGTCGCGCATCTCCTTCAGCGTGTGCGTCATGCTGTGCTGGGACGGCACCTGACGCGGGAACATGCTGTGCAGCACGTGGTTGAAGCCGCTCACCTACACGGTATATATACACTTGTTATACATGCGCTTGGGTATTTGGAAGTTGGAGTTCTCGGGTCGAGAATGTTTAGATTATTCTTACTCTGCTTCAAATCATTTAGGGACATCGCTATGAGTGTTATCATTTGCTATCATTCATCTTTCCTATCTTAATCATAATTATACCAAAATCGACACATAACTTGTGCCATCTAATAGGCAAAACTATTTTGGAAAGGAATGCGAAAACACTAAAAAACTAATCTAAAAAGAGTTAATATTATCTATATACCGGACACCGGCACAAGCTAGTTTTAGTTTCAGTACTCACCATCTGGTTGCAGTTCTTCTTAAACCTGTCGACCCCGAAGGCGCGGATAGCGCGCGAGAAGCCGAACACCTGCGAGTCGATCCAGGCCGAGCGGCACGCCACCGTCTGCCCCGGGCCCGCCGCGCGGTACTCCACGCGCTCCACCACGCTCTGCGGCCACATAACACACTTACTTAACATTACGTCATTATAACACTATAAGTCGTAATTAAACAGTTCGGAAAGCCGAAGGCTAAGCTCAGTGGCGTGTCATAAGATAGGCCTATGTCCAGCAGTGGACTGAGATATGATGATGAATAAAGTTCTCTCTAAGTTGGGTTACTTGGTGACCAAAATCTCATGACACCTGATACACTTAAACATTTTTTCTATAGGCAATTATGTATGTATTTGTCAAAGCTACCGCTTGCGAATTGAGGTATTTAGCTACCAAAACCAAAACCACGTGACATAAGAAGACTGATTATAATGCTCATTTAAACTTCTGATCCACTTTAGGTAAATTTTGTTAGTGACATTAAATTAGAACCTCAATCAGAGAGCTGTTACTTCGTTGGAGAACTTGTACAATTTTTTTTTTTCTTAAAAAAAACATCGTTCCACACTAGGAATTTCTCCTGTGTCGTGAGTGCGCTTCACGAACATGAAATATCACATAAACACTACCCCAAATAATGACGTCAGAAAGTTGAAATGATCCTTACCATAACTTTAGTATACCCAAGATTCCTGGTGTAGGTCACAAATATCTTCTTCTCGGGATCCACAATGCTTTCCTCAATGATCTTCACAGATTTTGCATTGAAAAATCTGTAATGAGGACAACAGGAAAATTATAAATCGCCAAAGTCTAAACCGCTATTAGCTATTTACGTAAGAACGAAACCATACATAGAATATAAGTAAATTAGTAATAAGTTCTTAATGACTAAGCAAAACCCAAACACGCAATACATGAGTTCTTTGTTACATAAAAAAAATAATTGAAGTTCTTTTTTTTAACGTCGCCGATCTCTAGGTTTATTTTTCCTGTATAGTGGGTGCGTTTCACAAACATGGTATACCACATAGGTACACAAACACCTAGACTCGGGTGAATCATAATATTTTTGTAACGTGTGGGAATTGTACCCAATCGCTTAACCACTGTGCAGGTCGCAAAGTTTTGTATTTATGATTTGGAAAAAATATATTAGGTACACGGTGCGTGGGACATCCGGAAAAGGAAGTTGTAGGTTGCAATGAACCCGATACAAGTATGGCTCTAGTATCGCCCCCTATTATTAACTTGGAACTTACGATGAGCTAAGAAGTGTGGGTTTATACTCCTAATCAAGGGGAACACCTCCGCCTACCCCCACGGAGATTACTAGCGTGATTTATCTATGTAGTCTCTATCTGTTTGTCACCGAGAACGTAACAACAGATTAATTTATCAGTTATCACAAGACTAAATACAAACATAATAAGATTACATTATCTATGAAGATATAACTATTTGCGTTTATTAGATAATTATGTGATAAATAAATGACTTTCTACTATCGGGCATATAACCTTGCATTATGTAAGCAATACATATATAATCTATATGTGTTTATACATACATTAGATTCTGCAGTTCCAAAATAATTCGTAACGGTAAAATGTTTGCGTAGTATGGCCAAGGCCGTTCATTACCAAAGTATTTATCAAAGTTACTCGAGTATAAACATTGTTTGGTATTTCAACACGCCAGCCTACCATGAAGTCTTAGAGAAGGACATTTTCATTTGTGGAGTTGGTAAGCAGGCTGTATATAGCTTGACGGGGAAGGTAAAGACGAGGTGTCTGTAAGGACAGGTCGACTCAAACTCGCTTTGGATCTTTCTTTAAAAGACCACATATCAAACCACCTACACTGTTCTCACATAAATTTATTGTACTTGTCTGGACATCAAAAGAGCAGTAACCTCGATCCCTGAGTTTGTTTCGGCATTTCTTCTCAGAGGTAGTCAGTTAGGAAAAGCCAACGACTTCGAGGTTTTAAAAAATAATGTGTTTCCTATAAACCTATTTGCAAAATCATTTAAAGGCACGCTATTAAACTGCACGGCCACAGTAACTACCAAGTGATAGGGGGAAGTCTATTGAAATTTAATGGGCAATAATGTAGATTAGATTAATGGTACATATGAAAAGTTACTTGAGACTATTATGAAGGAAAAAGTTCCCCAAAGAACTCACTGTACCACATAGATTGGACAGATTGGTTTGGTACATAAAATCCCTAGGCTTATAATAACTATGTTGAACAAATCGACAACTTGATTAGCAGCTAACAATGTTTATCCGTCTACTACGTGAAGGTTTCCAATGGGTCGCATCGGGTCGACACTCGGGTTCAATTCCAGAACAAATATTTATATGACCTACTGTGTACTTGTGAATGTGACAGCACACGATATAGTAGCATGACATAGTATAATATAGATTTCTCTTTTCTATACTAATCATGGACACAAATATACACGGAACTTGCACCTCTAAGTGCCTTTATAAAAACTCTAGTGGAGTCCTAAAAAATACAACAGAGATTAACATAACATAACATCACGCCTGTATTCCCCGAAGGGGTAGGCAGAGGTAGACATATAGTATACCCACATTTCGCCAGTTATGTTTTTAGGTCCCAATGTAATAGGGGGCGAGCCTATTGCCATCAACCGGGCACAAATCCAGACTCCGTGCTGCTACTGAGAATTACCTAATGGAAAAATCCAGTAACACTTTGCCCGACCCGGGGTTCGAACCCAGGACCTCTTGCTGAGCAGTCGCGCTTAGCAACCACTAGACCAACGAGGCAGTCAACAGTAATTAGATAATCGACTATAGTGCCATCTTCGTCGATAAAAGGATACTCTTAGTAGCTAAGGTATATTTTTTAAAATAAGTAGATTCCTATATTCTGTCCTACAATCAGACCTCTACTGCGCACCAACAGGATTAAATACACCAGACAAATGACCTCAACATAATGTACATATATTTGAAGGTTGAGTAAATCTCAGAATACATAATGTATTTATTATGTAAAGTATATTAGACGCAGTATATCTACTAACTCGAGCTGAACCAATGATGTAATTCCAACATTCAAAAATATTACATACCAGACTATTATTACATAAGTATACATTCATTATAACAATATCCCCTTAAATAATGTTAAATCGATGTTTTCGAATATCAAACCTAAACCTTCCCGCTGAGTTCATGGTGACAGGTAAGAATATGTAAACGTTTACGTAACCAGTGGTGAATAATACCAGCAAAACAAAATATGAAGGTTGCTACACGATTAGGCTATTCTTATTACAGATTACACGTCACTCCCGAAAATTGATAAAGTTAATACCGCATGATAAGTCATCAGTCAGATGAGTGATGTTTGTTTACTTGAAGCACCGCAATGTAAGGATTACCAAGCACATTTACCTTATTTCTAACTATGTCAATATTATGAGTGTTGGACTCAGAAAGTAACTTTTTGCTTCAATTATAATCATGTTATTTTTAATTAGGTAGCTCGAGCTGTGGTATATACAAACAAGAACTACTCAAGATGCCAGGGTGGACTAACACTGGCTACTACCATCTCTGCTTACACCCAATATTTTAATTCAAGGTCTTCCAAATCTAGGTAACCAGTGTTTCCTTAGATAGTTGACTAATCTTATCATTACCTACGACGTGATTACCTATGACAAGATTGAATCTACAATCTAAGAAGGGAAACCTTCACCTACGTTCCAAACGCGTAGATTGTAGAAATAGTATTCAATATATTGATTAAAAACAAACAATCAATATGCTAAATAAGTTTAAATAATATGAAATAGTGAACTTAAAAGGTAAAATTAAATAAATATGAGGCAAGGATGACCTGCCCACGCCTCTGAATAAGGAGCGTCTTTTAATTCCTTTATGTACGAATTATTAGTTCTACATTAAATCCCAAACAAACATCATACAGTATTTTTATCAAGGATTACAGACCTTTGCTCTGGTATCAGATGATACTAATTAAAAACAAAGCATGGAGTTGATTGATAACTCCACCTTGGCCAACATACTCAATGTCATCTGTTACTGCAATCAATGGTAAACACGCGCCTATTGTTAGTTTTAAATATTGCTTTAACAGCATCTTAACTCTCAATCAAAACATACTAATGTACATCTTAAAGAGATTATTTCATACAGGCATGGATTAAAAATACAATTCCGGGACATTACAAAATATCAAATTGGTTGTCCGGCGTCCGACAGTCCTACTTCGAACTCGCAGATTGGCTTATCTTTGTTACAAGACTTGGAACTATTTCTTTAAAGCTTGGGTTGAGTAACCTAGTCGTAATAAGATAGCTGATTGTGAGGATTGAAATATACTATAGAATAGTACATAGACTGTTTTTAAGTGAAAACCTCTCTGCCTTCAATGAGGATTACAATGTTATTTTTAGATCTAAAGTGTTAAACAAATACTCAACAGAACAAATTATCTTAGTAATCGTAATAATCACGGATTAACTACTGAACTAAATCTATAGATGATTGATTTGAAATAACGTAATACAATCAAGTGGTTGATTCGAATGCACATACCTTTCACCCCATTTGGGGACTCTATTTGTTTTGGTAAGAACTCGCTTTGTGTATAAGCATCCATTCTTCACTTCTCTGCTCCATGTATCTTCTGATAGAACATGGGTACTGAAATTTAAGAAAAAAATGTTGTACACTTACAATACTCTATTGATCTCTGTGGTCAAAAGTCTAGAAACATCATGAGTGAAAGAGAAAATTGGAGTTATTTAGTTAAGTCAAAAAGAAAACAGAGGATTGAAAATGTGGTGTACCCAGCTTCCAAACACGAACTAAGGTCGTAAAAAAGAGAAATAAATGTGGGCGTAAAAAATAATAATAATGAATTGTGTCCTGCTCTTACCTTGAACTCTTAAAGCAAGGCAGTTTATGTTGTGGAAGTGAGGGGCTACATTGCACTGCACATAGTGGCATCTGTCTTCCACATCTAAAGTGTCCTGCTTAAGGAGTTCATGGTAAGGGGGCAGAAGGTATTTAGAAGAGTTGGTGACTTGAATGAGTATGTAATTGCTTGCTCTTTTATATTGAAATTAATAGACAAAGCCTTAAAAGTTGTTACACCATCTGAGATGGTGCATTTTTTACAGGTCTAAAAGTTGTTATAATGTCAAGGTGGACCTACTCAATTTGAATTATCTTGCCATACGTAGTAAAACAACAGTCAACTTCTAACACACAAGAATAATAATTAGTTCCTCAATGAGGAAATAATAGAGCTTATTTCATTTATGAATAATACTAAATAAGTTCATATTAAAGTTGTTATTAAATTGGTAATTAATATTAAATAATTTGTTGTTTTTATCCATGGCTCATCATGCCATTAAAATAAAGTAGCCTTGAATTTATTTAAGAATGTTAATTGTTAAGGTTTATTGTTTACAAACCCAGCCTTACTGTTATTTGTTTAAGTTAATTAAAAATAAATAACATTATGTGTCATTTTTGAGTGCAATTTATTGCTACTATGCCACTTGATGGTGTCATTGTACTTTTATACAATTTATAAATATTGAACAAAAGTTAGTAAGCTGCAAGTTTCTTGAACAATATTTTGAGTATTGGCTACAATTGAACTTTGGCCCCATGAAGTATTTAGACTATTTACGTCAAATAGAAAAGAAATGCATACCTCTGAGGGTTTGGGTACCTCTTCCAATATCCAGAAGCAACCTGGTCCCAACTAAAATTAAAAGTTGACGTATTTTCAAAATATCTTGCCATTTTTTCACTTTTTTTATATTTTTCTTACTGGAATGATTGTATACAATGAATTAACAAATTCAGCATAGCACCATGCTCGTGTTTTCTGTAACAAAGACGCGGCACTTATACCCACACCCGATGTATAAACACATTTTACGTAAATCCGATATTAGGGAATATTAAACCCGCGTGTATCCGATTACATAAACACAATCTATGTAGGTCACACAATGAATATATTAATTGGGCAGTTTATCTCGCCCCGCCACTCACAATGTCTTTGTGACCATGATCACGTACGTAGGTGCAGACACTGCAGACAGGTAGCTTATAAGTAAACAACGTTCATTCAACTTCTCCTAATATTACTTTAAAAAGGACAACTTAAAGTGACGCGGCGGTACATGTGCCGATATGTGATAAAGTAACTAAAAGAACGAAACGAATATGAATCTTGTCTTCCAATAACTACATAATCTGTACAAAAAAATACCCAAAACAGATCAAAGGTGAACTTACCAATAAGCCGGAAGAACTTATGGATACTATTTTTTTCGTGATACGATTCCTATATGGACCCTTGCACGTCCACCGAGACGGTCAATGATGTCTATTTTGACCATAAGTTATGTAAAACAGTCGCGAAACACATGTTATCATTCATATTTTCAGGCGCTTTTTGATAAAATTTTGATAATGACAGATTGTTCGAGAGCCCATTTGTGATACAGATTACATAAAACTTTAATTTCAATCAATCAAACTGGATGGTTATGGTATAGTTTTCTTTTTAATTCTACATGGGTCGGTATTCTCAGATTGGGCACTAAACACGATTTCAAAACTTTGTTATCTGTGGAGGCAAGAAGAAATTACTTTTGAGATTGATAGGTTTTTTTTTAGATTACTTTGTATTAAATTAAAAGCCAGCCGTAAATAACATAAAATACCTATTTACCATTCAAAAGGAGTTGATATTTCATATTTATTTCTAATAGGAATAACTAGGACATGGATGAATAAACTAGATTTATTCATTATACCTAATCATATAAGACCATCTTCACCCTTAGTATTCACCCAAGCCTGGAATTACAAATTTAGGCAAAATAATTTCCTGTAAATTTATTTAATTTGGCATTCTCTGTTAGACGACTGAATACGCTATTGCAGCTTCGAATATTAACTGGCCATGGCAAAAACCATACTTTGTTATCTGTCACCGGAAACTGAAAAATATAAACAGTATTTCCCGTCATAATATTGCGGGCTTCCCGCTGCAGGAAATTGAAAAAAAATGGCAGCCTTTGCATGTTTTAGCAGCAGTAAAGAAAAAACTACAGATGCCTACAAGGACCTTATTCAGCGTTTTAGGCGAGCAGCTAGCAAGGAGGCTAGTATTTATATTTAAAAGTATTGTTCATCTTATATTGGTATTATACTTACTTCCACCACGGATCGTATTCCTCATTGCTGAGGGTCGTGATCCCCGGAACATGGAGTAATCATTATCTTGACTATGTAACGCTATCTATTCCTGCCTTTAGCATGGTAGAGCGCATCATTAAACTTGGTGATCAGCGTTGAGCGGACCTGGTCGGACCATCTACGACCTCTTCTTCGCCAGTAACCATTAGTTGTAACAATTACTTAGTTCCGTTTAAATAGTCAAACAGTATATAGTTTCCGTCAAGTAAAAGGAACGCGGACCGTTAACTATTTTTTATTTGAATTCCAGTCTATTTCAAAGTGTTACGTAACTAGTAAAGTACTTATCCATAATGATACTACCCCAGGATATTGCAATAAAACAATTACCCTTAATTATAAACCGCAATACGCTTCGTCACGAGAGGGTTTATATAATTATGTACAATTGTACATTGTAACTTTTTTTTATCTCATTTAAGTGAATTCTGTATGTTCTTTTGATAATAAAGCTTTAAACCTAATAGCCTAGGACCATATTCGTTGATAGTTGCTCAGAGTTATTCTTACGTGACGGGAAATATAATTAAAACCAGAAATTCGTTCGCCTACCGTAAAACTAAAAAGTTCAATAACGAAGTACCGGAAGCAATCCCAATTTTGCCTAGCAATCAAATTTCCGTCTATATGACGAATGTAGATAATTATGTCTATAAAAGGATACGATTAAAATAGTAGTTATGATTACAGATAGGTCAGTAAAACTTTTCATAAGTAATCCGGATTTTTAGGAGTGTGACTTACGTCTACCTTCATTACTTATTATATTTCAACAGGTTGGGCAAGCTAAACCCGTCAGCACTCTGTCCTATGCCTACTTCGCTGCCCACAAGGACAGCAGGACTCATGCGTACAAGGATTACGTGTACCAACTGAAGAAGACTGAATTCAATGTGCCCTGCGTTATGTTGTGTGAAAACCCTTCCCTCCAACTGAAGCTTTACATCCAACTTATAGAAAGAGTAAAGCTTAGCGACGGCCACAGCTCCAACGCTTACTATGGAGAATTTAAAAAGATTGTAACCAGCTTCGTTAATTATTTCACTCATATTATAGACGATGTCGTCAGAAGAATAGACAAATATAGCCACAATTTGGATAGCCACAAATTGATGAAATTAGTAGACAGAACTATAGAAATGACTGAAAAAAACCAACAGATCTTTCTCTTGGAGTATCCTGTTAAAAACCAAGAAGAGCAAGAAAAGATGAATGAAGTTGAAGGAAAATATAAAGCTTACATGGCGGAATTGAGGAAATTGAATCATTCCTTGCAATGTGTTATTAAGCCTGAGAACATTGGAAGTTTTGCAAAAGACCACTTTGAAACGTCAATTAAAAAAGTTAATGAGTTGTGTACGTTCACACACACTTATATTTCGGTGATGTTAGCTGACAGGGTTTGTATATTTCAATACTTGCTTTAGTACTTTAGTTACTGAGTTTCTTTCGACATTTCTTCTCAGAGGTAGTCAGTTAGGAAATGCCGACATCATCTAGTTATTTTTTATTGAAATTTAACGTGTAAAAGTTTTTGTGAAAACGTATTTACAGAAATAAATCATTTATGTTACATGCTATTTGCGTATTGCTTATAGAAGCGCACCAAGAAAACAATTGTCTTACGCTATCTACGGCAATTCTGTCTACCTTTTCAGGCAGTCCTACCCTACTAAAAGTTAAATTTCTGATAATTACCTTGAATTTACCTTAAATAAGTATTTCACTTGAAATACATCGTTGACGTCAGCCAAGGCGATCACGACATCTTATAATATTTCAGCTTTACGAAATAGCTGTGAGTCTTGAAGAGACGGTAGACAGACTGAACACTAATAGGCGAAAGTACAATGAGCACTGTGCCCAAAGCGTAGCCACGCTTATACACGAGCTCTATGATAAGAACAAGGAGAATTTAAGTATTTATCGACGCGACAGGAAACGCTCTGTGGATGGCGCCGAAGTAAGTCAAATTCATTTACTTAGGTATTTAATAAAACTTATCGATGTCTTTGGTACTCAAATGTACTTGCAGTGTCATTCATTTGTACACAACTCACTCAAATCTCGTATCTCGGCTAGCGATTTGTGTAGAATAGGTACTATGAATATATCCTACCTACTTAAGTAGGTACCTATAATATACCTTTATTTCAAATCAGTTTCATGGACTTTACCAGTTGAAGCAGTGCGGTATGTCAATATAACTTAAACATAACTCTATGTATTTATGTTCTTCTCAAAAGTTGCTAGAAAAGATACTTGTGCAAACGTGCAACTGACCTCTATATAAGCGTCGGCTTATCCAAGAAGCAACAAGTACCTCCCTTGCTAATGACGCTGGCTGTACAACTTCCTCCACCCCGATAATCTGTAAGGATTGATCCTTCTAGATAAAACGAAGCATTGAAGTTTTGAAAGGTAAAATCGAACACTACGGTAACGGGGAATCTTTGGCTCGACTGGAGTTGGAGACAAGGTACTGGAAGTTGCGGCTAAAGGACTTTAATGAGATCGCCCGCATTCTGACCAAGTTGCAGCTTGAGTTAGATAGACTAGAAGTTGAACAGAAGGAATACCAGACGTTAAGGTGACTCATACACCTACATTGTTTAATTTAGGACTAGGGAACCATGTCGCATATAAGTTCTCAACTATTTGCATCTGATGTAGGGTTCAATAGAATAATAATAATTTTAGATCAACATGTATATAAACAACTCTCTGGGGGTGAAATCATAGCCTAAACAGTTTAACTATTAGATTAACCTTGAAATTATAAAACAGCTGTTTCCTTCAAATTCAAAGATTACCCCTTTCATGCCTCAGAGTACATCCGAACATACCTACTAGATATCCCATGAAAATTAATGAAACATTTATTTCTAATACTTTGGGTTTGATCTTAAATAAAAGTTGTTTATAATAGAATATTAATTCCTTGTACGTTTTAAGCTCCCCTTTAAGTTAATATTATGTGCGCATTTCAAGGAAGACGGAGTTGGCAGGGCCCAAGACGATTTGCTTCGACATGATGGGCGACAACTTTGAGACGCGAAAAGATTATCTCAAAAAAAAAATTCTCGAAGTATCCAAAACACTTGTTACATTTTTCTGCGTCAGAGGTAGGTCAATTTTCAGTCTAGCATTTAGTCATTAACGCGAGAATATAATATCAATTAGATTTTTATATTTTAATTTACTTAACTAGCAAAATGGCAACCTTCACGGTTTCCTAATCTAGGTAACCTTAGGGTAACAGGAAAGACCGAACAGATTAAAAGACTTGTAAGTATACCTGTTTAATAAATTAGATGCATCCTCTTGGTCATCTTAGCAGGTATTTCCTTCGCCCTGATGAAATCCATTTATCTCTTTTCTTCTTTGTCCATTTATCGTTTTTTTATTATATCACACCTATTACAAGTCAATTTAAAAATCCTAATTTTAAATTTCGATTAAAGGTTAGTGAAGTAGGTACCTAAAGTTTAAATACGGAACCTTTTTTCATATAGGTACGGATCGTATTCTATACACGGATAACGTGGGCTCTTACTACTGCGACGAGTTCAATCATCAGAACTACATCACTGATTACGGCTTGAAGTTCTACCACGTTAATTGTGTGGGAAATTTCTTAGAGGTATCCTTGTTCCTTAGTGTTACTATAGTAATGTTTATCGTTATAAGTCCATAAGCTTGTAAATAGAGTTAGGTGGCAAGACTACATACGAGGGTCAAACTGAAAGTTCTTAGAAAATCAAAAACTGATTACATTAGCCAGTTATTAGTTTTATTATATCTTTTCAAAATATTGTCCATTCACGTCAATACACCGCTGCATGCGATGGAACCACTGGGAAAAGCACTTTGCCCACTCGTCTTTAGGGTTCTCTTCAATGGCATCGCGATACGCAGCTACCGCTTCTTCAGCATTCATAAACCGCTTTCCTTTAAGTTTTCTTTAATTTTTGGAAATAAATAAAAATCACAAGGGGCGAGGTCGGGGCTATACGGCGGGTGACCCAGTAATTCAACGTTTGATGTCGCCAAATAGTCGATCGTTCGCTTAGCGGTGTGCGACGAGGCGTTGTCGTGGTGAAGGAGGATCCTACTGCGAGGTCGTTTCTCTCGAACTTTTTCCAAGACAAGTGGCAAACAATTGGTAGTGTACCATTCTGCAGAAACTGTTTTTTGATCCTCTAACACAATTGTTGCGAAATGACCTATCCTTCCAAAGAACGAGGCCACCATTTTTTTTCCCCGCACTTCGATCTCTCTTTACTTTAGTTGGCAACCTCTCGAAAGGAAACACCCACTGAGCAGATTGTCTTTTGGTTTCAGGATCATAACAGTAAATCCAGCTTTCGTCACCTGTTAGTATGTCGAACACAGCATTTGAGTCACCTCCGTTAAATCTTTCAATCATTTTACGGCACCAATCCACACGATGGAGTTTTTGAGCCTCAGTCAAATTATGAGGTATCCACCGGGCGCAAAGCTTCCTGACTGCTAAATGTTCGTGGAGGATTTTGTGCACTTGACTCATACCGATGCCTAAGCTTGTCCGAATCTGCTGATAGGTCACTCTTTTGTCAGTCTCTATCATACGCCGCACAACACAGATGTTATCTTCAGTCGTCGCCGTAGAAGGCCGTCCCTCACGTAAATCATCAGTGAGATTAGTGCGACCACGTTTAAACTCATTAAACCAGTTGTAAACTGTCGCACGAGATGGGGCTTCATCGTGAAAGGCCAATCGTAGTCTATCATAACTTTCTTGTTGACTTAAATGACATCGAAAGTCATAAAAAATCATTGCACGAAAATTTTCTCGTGTTAAATTCATGTTGACGTGACACAGACAATTTTCAATTTGCCGCCAAATCGTAAAACAAATGACAAATTAATGAAATATATACTCAGTAATATTGGCAAAGAGTTCTATTTTCAAATTTTAGAATTATTTTTTTATTATATTGTTTATAAGTGGCCAGTTCTAAGAACTTTCAGTTTGACCCTCGTAGTAGCAGTCTATCACCAGGAATAGGAATTAGGACGAACCACTACATTTATATAGTAGATATCTAAATACTCAGGGCGTCCTTTAGCCTACTATAGGCTTTGGGCAATCGCTCAGAGTGCCTAGTAGGCAAGTGGGGCGTGTAAATATCCAATTTCGAAAACATTGGTCATAGGGATGAAACCCAGAGTCCTAGCAATGTATCGATCGATCGATCGTCTAAAAAAAAGATACCTACCAAAAACATAACCTGCTCCTTTTGTTAGTCCATTAAAACCAACATCTTTATAGTAATATTTGAACCATAATATCTTATGTGCCTACATATTTCTCGATTAGAATTTGGAAACAGATCCATACTACTTCGACGACAATGGTCGTTACATACTGGTTGACGACAAGAAGATCCACCAGTGTGCGCCCTGCACCAGCCAGTACGAGCTCGGAGGCGATGGCCTCTTCAAAAAGATCACCATAGACTGCGGCCATTCTACCAAGGTCAACGATAAGTGTAGGATGGAAGTCAAGGACTTGACCGACGTGGAGATACTGCCTACGACAGTGCCTACTGATATTTCTAGTACGTTCCTTCTAATAGCTTAGTCTTCAGTCATTGGCGAACATTTCATGTGTTGAAATGAAACTCTGAATTAATTATATAATTACGGTATTTTATAATCAGACAATCGACATGCTAGTCTTTTCTAGCGACGTATGCCGTGATACTTAGCCTTTTTCTAAAGCTTCTTTAACTTGCTTAAACATTTAGAATACGCAACGAAAGTAGATTAGGCAAGTATCACGACTAACCCTTATACCGGCACATTCTATTACCTATTCTAGAAATATGTCCTAAAAGCAAGTACTCAGAGCAGATTGATGGCAAGGCTGACTGTCAAGGCGCCCGAAACTCAATTTTTATATCTATCGTGAATTATGGAGGCTCCTTTATTGCAACCCATAACGAAATGCAAGATAATGGAAACTTGATTTCAGATTCTTTGGATGCTGACACGGTGAAGTACCTATGGGATAGCTTCGGCATGATACTTCCTGAAGTACTGTATGAACTTGCGCTGGCAAAGCCCAAGAATCCTATTCACTACCTAGCTCATATACTACTCAAGCGTAGGTAAGATAATATACTTATTGACTACTCACTGCATCCATATTTTTCTAAACCTTACAATTTACTTGGTAACTTACCGTTTTTTATTTTCAAATACTGTGTTGCCTCATTTCAGATTTGAGTCAACCAATGTCGAACTTAATATTCTGAGGAATTTAGCAAACAAATACCGATCTGATATTCACAATGAACGTAAAGAGGTAAGTTCGAACAGTTGCCGGGGTGGGTGGGAGGGTGATAAGGTGACAATTTTCAGTCGGCTATTATCAATAGCATTTGAGACATGGTCTATGGTAGAAGAGACGTAAGTAGGAACCTACCAGGTTTCTTAGATTTATCTTCTTTTATGAGAACCTATGAGAGAATATGCCCCCGTATCGAGCCTACAATTGACCACCCCCTTCCCTCCCGTGGGTGTCGTAAAAGACGACTAAGGGAAAATCCAGAAGATGGGCAGCAGCGTCTTTTGTATCTTCACCACTGCGATCCCCACGCCACTTACCAAGTGTGGGCAATCCCCCCCCCCCCATACCTAAGGTGGAGGCCTTTGTTCAACAGTGGACGTCTCGCAGTTGATGTCGAGAGAAAAAGATCTAGACTACGAGCCTCGAATGTGGCCAGTATACTCGATTATGTCCACATATTGGCTATGAGACTGTTGTTATCACTAGTTGTTTGGAGCCACTAGCATCAACTGTGGGACTGGACTCGAGCCAATAGAACTTGATTGTGGCCCCCATATAGACACGGTTGTGGCCCATATAATCATAGTAGTCACAAGGTTGACATAGAAAAAATATTGCCTATTTACTGTCCCTCTGCTGGACAACGGCCTCTTTTCTGAGATTCCAGATCCCCCATTCTCGGCCAGGTCTGGCCAGTTGTTTTTGAAGGCTGTCCAAACGTCACGCCATCTCCGCCTAAGATAAATATTTTACTGTGGCAAGATTGCCAGTGCCGTCGCGGTGCGTTAGAGGCATTAAATAAATGTTC
The DNA here is from genome assembly GCA_946251915.1 of Abrostola triplasia. Classification (NCBI taxonomy): domain Eukaryota; kingdom Metazoa; phylum Arthropoda; class Insecta; order Lepidoptera; family Noctuidae; genus Abrostola; species Abrostola triplasia. The sequence goes on from OX276438.1 coordinate 1,408,788, forward strand.
TGTTCCTGGTGCCCGCAGAAAGCAGCGGCGGAGAGCCGTGCGTGGAGAAGCAAGTTGGTGAAGCCTCGCAAGCATGAAGACTTAGATGATTCCCATGAATGGGCAGCTTACAACCAACGTGTCGCCGACTGGCAGTTCGTCAACTCTCTGGGGTATTACGAGTAATGTTATTTTAACTATATTATCGTCACATTTTTTGGTTTAATATTTGTTTTCAGTTTTCGATCATTTTTACTCAAAACGTAATTGCTAACTAAATTTACCATGATTAAAGTTTTCAGCTCTTTGATAATTATATGGTCGTTTTATTTTCTACGTTACGTCGTCGTACGTGTGCGTCTTGCGTTTGCTCAGTACGGATTCATTACAGTTAATACTAATTATACTAAATGGGTATTTATGTACATCCAAATGAAAAGATACAAAATCTAAAACTAAAATTCCTAGTTTACATACCGTTTTCAAACACAAATACTGGTATTACAAATATTTTATTTTCATGTAACCTAGACGCTACTCTACTCTCAATGTGTTGATTGTGTAGATAGTTCAGAATTTATTTTAAAATATTCCTTACTGAGACTATTAACTTTAATATACAAACAAATTACATTTGAGTCGACATATAACTGTACACAGATAAATAAGCTTCATATTGTCTATGTCGTCGTTTGATCGCAGAATTAGGCAGACTATGATGTGCTCAATTTCACAAACTGACGACGACATCTATAGTTACCAATGATTCGTGTATTAGATAAAGAAATATTTTATTAATATAAGTAAGGTGTAAAACGAATTGTTGGCTGCATGATTGAAATGACAATAAAAATATAGAAAGTTTTAAAAACTGTTTACAAGTCAGCTTTATCACATGATTAGGTCATGCAGCCAACAATCAATCACTTGACCAATATATGTTGTGAAACACTACGCACTACTGATACCACAACAGCGGGATCTACTAAAACAATAACAAAAGAAAAAAATGTCAAGGTACAGGTATTTATTGTTCAAGCGTCTACTAGATAATAACGAGACACACTTCGTGATACGTCGACTTTCGTCTGAAAGCAAAATTTAAAAAAGACAACCTACATACTCGTCTTGGATGGACGTAAAAAAATCCAATTCAAAACCCACTGTCTAATATTAATATTTGGTTTAATTAAAGAAAAATAATGGATAATTAAGTCGAACGCAACCGTCGCGTTTAGGACAGAAGGAAGGCCAATAACACTATTGCCACACTATGTGACACCAATAGTTGTAAACCGACACGTTGACGAGACATTAGAAATGGCGACTGGCACATGTTCGAATTGGCATTCAAATCTAAAACACTATTGTACAAAACACAATGTATAGAATAAACTACGTAAATAATACAACACAACAAACTGGATCCTCGACAATGGGTTGAAAAGGGTAATAAAAATATTTTAGATAAAAATTATTAGATGGAAGCAACGTTAAACTGACAAATTTGGGGTCATAGCGAAGTTCTGACGCAAGGCAGCACAACACGACAAATTGTTCATCCAAGTTGCCTCTAGAATCGTTAAATATTTCGTAACAAACATAATTTTCCCTTAAAGGCAAAGTTTCCGAAGGGGGTAGTCGGTAGTAAGTATTGTGCTGCCTTGCACAAGATAAAAATAATAATAAAGTCTCAATAGCTTTGCTACCACCAATAGATCAATATTTTATATCTAGGAAACAGATGTTCAGTAGTTATCTTGTAATATATTAAACTAATTTAGATATGGTTTGAATTTTCAATATGTACGTTTGAATTTACGAATGCAACTCGGTTTTAAAAATGTCGAATTTATTACATTTTAGAATTTCTACTGTAGAAATCTTAAAATGGCATTCTCAAAACTGGAGTAGCATTTGTAAATTGAAACAAATAACTATAATATAATAGTTCGTTATTACTTCAATCGTAAGATATACTAAAACAATGCCTCCCACGTCACATTTGAAAACCTTTGAAATATTTTTGTTCAGTAAAATCTATTTAGTTACATTATTGTATCAGGCGTTGGAAATACATATACCATTATTCTATTTAAATAATTTGACACGCAATCTTGGTCGTTGCAATTACAATTAAGAATGATGCAAAGAACACTTAAAATTACATAATTATACAGTTGACATTGGGTTAAGAAATTATAAATTGACAACATTACATAAGTTACAGCATAAGTAACACCAGTAGGAAGCTTTTTAAATTGTATAGAAATAGCTAAATGTTATATGTATCTCCAGGGGTGCTGACACTATAAACTCCTCACAATTAGTTAGTTACACGCTATAAACCGCACAAACAGGTACAAAAGTATCTTTTTTCTATTCTCTTTTATTTACAAGAGGTGAATATCAGAAATGAATAATACATATAATTTGGTAACAACATTATATGACATAGTGGAATTCGGTCTAATTAGATATTTTGTACGGCCACAGACACTACGCGTTTCAACAGATTAGTTAATTTATCTAAGTACGAAGCAAAATTTAAAAGCATACCCATTTTTTTCAATAACGCGTAACTTTTAAGAAGCGATTAAATCTAATTTCAACTTTTGTGTAACACGAAACGAAGAAGAATATTTTTTGAGAAATAAAAAAAAACTAACAATTAATATTACCCCATATTCCAATACCCGACTAATAACTAGTTTAAACTTTTAAAATGTTATTTCGAAGTTTTGGATAATGACTATGTGTGTTGTAATAAAGAAAAAAATATGTACAAAAAAGAATCTAAATATTTATTATTAGAATTGAGAAATCAATTACCAATTGTATTTTAGGCATATTTATGTAAAACGGAACATAAGTTTACACTAAATCCGACTGGCCATTTGGAATATGTTATTCATTAATATGCTTAACATCCATATTAAGAAAATTTTGCTACTAAAACCATTTCCGCTAAACACTAAGCAAGTTTAGCTCTCGGGTATAAAAAAATCTTAACAAATGTTAAGCGCGGGAACGTAAACTACATAATTTAAACGCTCGCACAAAATAAATTGCATCATAGACTTTCTATTACATCCAATCGAATATCTAATATTATACATCTAATATTATGACATTCACGAATGGCCAATGTTAACACGAAACAAAAATATCTAAACTACGAAAAAAATAAAAATTGTAACGCGACAAAATTAAAATGTTTGCTATACAAATTAAGGGTTCGAAGGAGATTGCTGTTTCAATCCGGCTGGGCTATAACACGGCGGGGAATAGGACATTTTGTGCCGAGTGGGCTAGTGGACCGGGGGGGCTGTGGCGGGGCGAACGGAAAAGGTTCACATTCAACATTTATTTTAAAGGCCATACCACAGCTTATAGAGTATTACATAGTATATGCATTTTTGGATTTGATTGGCTTCGACCCTGTTGAGTTGTCGGTACTGTAAAAATACTTTACGATGACAATAATTATTAAGGAATCCTACGTTACTTATATTAATTATGTAGAGTGATAAAGCAAAGGAAGTGGGAACTAGGCATTGCGTTTCTTCCCACTGTTATGCCACTACCGGTCGTGGCGGTAGTTGTGGCTTATATAACCGCAATCAACACAGCCGAAGCGTAAGCTTAGACTGAATCAAACAACATTACAACTACATTACCAGACATTCGAGACAGTTATGTACAAAATAAAATGTTACCAACGTTCAAAATCCATGAGTAATGTAACTGCAACAACGTTTGATTTGTACTAGAATGATGTATTCAGCTAATTTTGGGACGAAACCGCACACTAAGCGAGCGCACACGCTTGAAATCCAAAAATGTTTGAATTCAGAAAATGTTACTCCTCCCTTGATGAATCTTACTTTTAATTTGAAAATTGGCTTTGGTTTGATATGTCGAAATTACAATTAATTTAGTAGTGACTGCCACTGTCTATAACAAACAAAATCATCCTAATGTTACTTACCAAATTGATCAAACAACTCAATTTGAATATCAACTAGAAATACAACATTGAGTCAATGTTCGCGTTCCATCGGCGCGTGTACACGGCTGGTGTAAGATCGCGTCCCGTTAGTGTTAGTGTAGAACGTAATGTGTAGGCATTAGTTAGCGCTAAACGCGTCAGCCAATTCGCTTTGACAGTCAAAGGTCTCCGAGCTGTCCGGGTGGTCCGGGTAAAACTCCCTGTATATTTTGTCCAGCAGCGATTGCCTGAAATTTAAAGAAATTCAGTTTTATATATTCCTCGTTAACCAATTGTGCAATTTTTTGCGATTGACAGATTAACTCTTTCTTAAGTGCAAATCTGCGTAAGTACCGCTATCACTAAACCTCGTCAGCTTCTTTGGTCTAGTGGACACAAAGCGCGACTACATGAATAGTAGTATGAAATTAAACAACGCAACGTCATAGACCGTTTGGGGTTTTCCATTAGGCAAATTCTAATAGCAGTAAGGAGGTGAATAACCTCGCCCACTATACCCACTGTCCTTATATGGGACCTTGGGCCAAAAAAAGGTGATACTATAGATCTGCCAACATCCTCAAGTTCATTTTAATTCTATCAAGCGTTCTATAGTAGAAATTCATGATACCCTCGGATCTAAAGGCGCTAATTCCATAAACTTGGTAAACACTCACTTGGCAGCGAGTCCCCCGCCGGGCGGCAGTCCGGGTATGTTCTCCTGCACGAGCTGCTTCAGCACCCACGAAAAGTGACACGACGTGTCTTCACGCTCCTCGTTATCGACGCTACGCTCGATCAACGCTGCGAAACAAATACACTCAATTAGAAATAATGTAACAGAATGAATGGCGTAGAAATTTTCTTCGACCTCTGTATAATGACTAAAAATCTAAGAAACATATTGACTTAATTCATCAAGTGTCATTTTCTTTTAGGAGACAGTTTCTATGTTAACATGTTACCTAAACTGTCAGATTAATTTAAAGATTAATAAACCTTAACGAGGTTCTACTGACTGTTAAATCTTTTTAAGAGGTTCGAAGAAAGAAATCTGTGTAAAAATAGGCCGAAACTGTTAATAGTCAAACATAATATGTTTCCAAGCAAGTCAAGCTTATTATAGAAGTTATCAAAACTTGCTATTAGTGACATCTTGGTCATGTATCTCTAGTCTAACTCAATACCGTTTAACCCTATCCATAAGTTATCAGTCAGTCAGCTTGACACGTGTCAGCCTAAACATGCGGTTAATGCATAATGCTATACAAGAGATCTAAACATACTGGACTTTGTTGAAGCAAATTATTGTAATATACTTATACATGGGCCAAAATATACTGGCCACGGTTTTGATAGACAACTTTTAGTAACCTTGTAGAAATACGACGACCAGATTGGAACAGTGGCTAAGCGATTGGATTGCCGCGCTAGGAGTCGCGGGTTAAATTCCCGCACGACACAATAATTTATGTGATCGGCATGTTTGTCCCGAGTCTGGGTGTGCGTGTATGTGTTTCATGTTTGTGAAACACGCCCACCATACTGCAGAAGTTCCTAGAGTGAGGTGAGGTGTTTATTAAAAGAAAGGAATAGGGCTATAAATACTTTAACATTTCTAAATATTTGTAATTCTTTATAAATAACACTGCCTTTTATTAGTCACTGACATTGCCAAATTAGAAATACAAAATGTACTTAGCTATTACATCTTAATTTATTCATATCTGCATCATATGTCGGATTATTTATCAATCATAAATTAATAAGTTTGAATAAATTATTTAATTAATTAACAGCTTATTATTGTTTATAGATTACTACAGCGTTTATTGAAACATAAACAACTTACTCGACACATGCTAGTTTATAGTTCCTGTCTGTATCTATAGGACATGACATTAACCTGACCTATCAATAAAATATTATAAAACATTAATTATATTATGGTAATTCTAAAGAAGAATGGAGAAGGCGAACAGTGAGCAAGAATAATAATGTGGGCATTAAAACCTGCATTGCAGACATACTCAAATATTTCGGCTCAATTTTTATTAAACCCTGCTTAAAAAGCGTCTCATAAACTTGGTTTCCGACTGGCTGGAATGCTTTATTGATTGTCGCTGTGATACTTGAAGTATAGACGTTGTTTTGGTTTTTGTAAACAATTTTTTTAAGGGACTAGTAAAAATCTAGTTTAAAAAAAATGACGTTATAAAGAGCGGTGCGGAGTGAATGTAGATGTAATTACGTAAATTGAAAAGAAAATGCTTAGGTGGTTTGGGCATGTAGAAAGGATGAATACTAGCGCGCTCATTTTGAAAACTCAAATATGTCATAATTACAATAAAAAAATAAATTAATTAAATATGACAAATCGTCTAGCAGTGATTGGTTAGCTTGAGTGACTTTTGACATGCGCGTGCAATTGTCAAACACTGGTTTATTCTTTTACTCTTATTGTTATAATTACGTAATCTCTTTCACGTCTTCGTCTAGTTGTATAATTAAGTATGTGTTCATTGTGTTACCTTTTGACTTATCTATACTTTTTTTGTCATATCATTGGTTAGAAATGCCGTCTAATATACAGCTTTTTACGTTACCCTGTTTACCTTAAGCCCATAAATCAACATCCAAATTACATTAATAATAAAGTAGGTACAAAAAACTCTTCATGTATCACTGAGACCACCCTTGTAGCTAGTGTAGGCGACATCGCAACTCCCCACGACATTTAGTGACAAAACTACGGGTATGCTAAAACACAACCTATTTTACCTGTGTGTGAGCCGAGAAATAGACGTTGAGCACGCGACCAACGTAATACTGCAGACACATTTCAGAGTTTATTTTGACGTTGACATCCGCCCTTGACCTTGTCAAGGACTATTTAGTATAAAATAAGTTGTAAAAAGACAGAAAAGTTACATTTCTGTTAGAGATACAGTACTTTTAAACTAGTTTTGTATAAAAGTTTGAAGATTTGCATCAAGCAGCTGTAGACAGAGAGTGGAAGGAGGGAAGGGACGCCCTTGCCCTGTAATGGGAATGTATGGGCTGATAATAATAATACAATTTAAAGTTGCATTGGATACGCAGCTAAGTTCATTCGAATTGCAATTATGGCAAAACTATAAAATAAATATATCCTACCGACTGTCCTTAAAGCTATAAATAAATCATTGTTATTATATTTTATGAGATTTGACATTTTATCCAATAATAGATTTTACTATCAGAAGACGTTTACGCAAATAGCCTATAAATATCAATCAAGGCTTTTCCAGCAATGCAATCAACATCGGGATGAATTTTATAGAGAAAATACCTTCAAACCTTTATTATAGTTAGGTCCAATCTTAGGCATAATGTTTACGGATATCCAAACTTTTCCAGAGTGATTAAGAACTGAATAAAAATTTGGGAAACGCATTCTAGAACTTTACTGCATTTAAATAAAGCAGTGCCAAACTTCAAAAATTTTTTTTAAACAAGCTAACTATTAACATGGCCAGTATCAGTTGCGTTATTATTATGTCCTAACCGGATCCTCTTCTGTTTTAAATATGTAAATAAGCATTTACTTGCTATGTCTCTGAATACCTTACCTGAATTTTATCTTGTTTCTCTCCCATTTATCTCTAGATTTAAGTTCTAGAATCACAATATAAGAAATGCATTAAAACTAAAAATAAAATAAATTGGACTTCTAAAATCTTGATCTGCTTGTGGAGATAGGTTTAGTGGTACCAAAGCAATAAAATACATACCTACTAGAATACATTGAGATTTCATTACCCATTTGCTTATTGTGTAATTATCTATTGAATGAACTAAATCAATGACCAATCAATATCGTTACCCTTGCATATAAATAGAGGTCACATAAGCATTGAGATGTTCACGTGAAGCCAAAGGACTGGCACATACATAAATCTGCGAGAAATAGGTGCCTATAGATTTTTCATTAGAGAAAATACCCACAGATAATATCATCAGCCTAACTTTTTATAGGTTTATCTTTGGGTTTAATTTTTTTTACTTTTTATGTCCTGAGTTTAGTCTTAAATTAAAATTAAGCAACTACATAACAAAAGTGAAAAACCAATGTGCTACGATCCCTTAAATCGTCTATTTTACTTCCAAATTCATGCATCATGTTTTACTTGGACTTATACATATAGCTATATGGGCCATGACTCTCACCATATTAAAATTGAGCATTAAATACTAACCCGCGACAAAGTCATTATCCATTGAGCCATGAGCCTAATCAGTTGTTTATTATCGCATGCAAATTGTAAGCCAACCGATGTTTTCCTCGCCATGGGACATTATTATACTCTATTGTATATTTTCATTGCCTGGCGCGACGCCTTTCAATGCTATCACTATGCAATAATTAGCACCGCAACCATGGGTGCAAATACAAGAGCCTATATACATATATCTTTTTATTATAAATAGGTACTAGGTAGGCAGGTATTATACCACGCGATTTTTACTTTAGCTCAAATGTACGAAATCAGTGATTCTAGAAGTATCGTACGATTCTTCAGTTTCATTAGATCGTAACACAATCTCGTCATTGAAAGGCTGTTTGTAACATATTACATAAACTTAGTCACGGCACATGCACTACATAATCGATAACAGACAAGACCAACAAGATTAGAAGTGCACTATAATGGCTTCCAATCTTATAAACCTAGTGTCTTTGAATGCGAGCGGCATACGAGCCCAGACCGGCATTGTAGGCGCACGTTTTTCATTGCTTTAACCCTTCCAAATGCAAATAAAGCAAACTTTATTATCATTTAATTTTATGAAGCAATGACATGATAAGGGTCAGGACTAAAGCAATGAAACTAACCATTGAGTTTTTTTAAATACTTTAATATTAGAAAACAGTTATAACAATTTTTAGACAATATAAATTCAGCGCGATTTAGTCTCACAATATACATGTTAGTAAAAATTTTGTAAAAAGATTAATTAGGGTATTATAAAGATTTTAGTAAAATTTTCAATTAATATCACAAATGTTAGATTAATTAAAACATAAATCACAAATTCGATTAAGTACATTGTAGTTAAGTATTTGTACAGAGGAAAAAATACTTATAAGCTAAGCTATACTCGAAGACTTTTCAAAATTAAAGTAAGTATTTTATGCATTAGAGACTCGAAAGTGTATTTCTAGCGTATTTATTTCCACTTCATCGCCCACTTCTCGTTGAGAGGCCAACGCTAAACTCTAGGGTAATGTTATCTATGGTTCCACTCAAATAATACAAGATATCCTATAGTTAGTAATGGAGCAACGTAAGAACATCGCTAGCGTTGGCTACTCAACGCAACTTGAATAAAATCCTTTAAATGGGTACACGGGCTGAACAAGTGTTAAAAAATGGCACTTACTTTACATAAAATATCAAGATTATTTTGAAAAGCCTTTATGGCATGTGTACTCTAAGAGCATTGCCTATAACGTTAATAAATAAATAATATAAATACTAAGTAAAACAACAACAAAAAATATACACTTTGTGTAAAATATAAACAAATTGGTAACATTCATGTTATCTCAGATAAATAAAACATTTCCATTGTTATTGTTTTTAAATAAAATATGTAATGATGGCTAATAGTGTAGTATAGTAACTCTAATCAATTATAACAAAATAAAAAGTACGTTACTTTTATAAATTATTATTTTATATTTACGAATCGTATTACTTTATGATAAAAATACAACGAAATTATGTCAAAGACAAGGATTATAAGATCTAATGAAAAATATAAAGCTGTATTTTACTAGGTATATTAAGGATAATACCTGTATCAAGATTAATTATAACTTACATATCAATTAAAAGATTATGAATGGCAAGGATATAATTGAACTACTTAAATGTAATGATAAGTATACTTGCTGATAGACTAATTTAAAAAGTATCGTATTAAGCTCAGGCAAGCCCCTACTTACATCCAAAAAATCAGGACATCTAATATCTAATATAATTTAAGATAATTTAAATATAAAATTCAATAATAAGAGGGATTCGTTGCGTCTCTAACTAAATATCACATCACAGCTTGAAAAAATTACATATATCTTATTCTTATAATTTAAACTATTAAATTACGAATTATTATGATAATATGTATTATATATTATGTTTACAGAGATGCAACATAATAATATGTTGATCGAGGGTATATTTTATCTATGTCTTAATTCCTACTGGGCAAAGTTGAGCAATAAAAGAAAAAAAATATGAGTTGTTAAAAAAAGTCTAATCATAGCATTCCAGAATTGTATTTAAACGATAACAGTTTGTTTTTATTTTACTTACTTATATGTAGGAACTGTATAATGTGTTTATCGAAGATTTTACTTTAACATTGTAATTAGAAATTATAATACACTCACCGGCGCGGATTGTGACCCAAAATTATATGGATATAATGGTTTATAATCAAAATTATACATAGATTTTCATTTTTTAACTTGTTTCCACACTTCAGTGATTAATTTAATAGAAAACGTAAATCTATAAAAAATATACGTGAAATAAATTAAATAAATCGCGTCTTATCAATTGCCAATAATATCGATGAGAAATTCGGGCCACATTCCGTGCCGGCGAGAGTAGATCAAAACCCAGCACTATGATTCTGATACTACTGTGAATCAAAGCCAAATCGATATTCGATAACCGATCGACTCGATTCATACTGGGACCATTATAATTCCGATGCCGCTATACGATTGCTCATTATTTATTTTAGTGTCGTCACAGATTGCTGGACACGTGTCATAGACATGCATGTCTGGACAGGATAACTGTTCCGTTTCATAGTCAAGTATATTAGTATTCCGACGTAAGGACTTCCATCTCTCGTATATAAAGTTATTATTTTGACAAGCTACTGCAGTTAGAAAGTTTGATAGACAAACGTGACTTTATTTATTAAGTCGAATAGTATTTGATACGATGGACTGCATTAAAACACGACCAAATAAATTCATATAACAGTCTTAATAGTAGGTAAACATACATATGTTTCTAAAGATACAACCCAAATAATGATTATAACTATCATTTACAGTGTATGAGTCATTGATAAACCATTGCCATTATCTTAGATATGAAAACAATCAACAACTGCAAAGTGACAAAATATGTAGGAAGTCTACGACGAATTGTACCTATATGCAAGGCTTGCGTTTTTAATAAACCATCCAGTAGCTATTAAGTCCGGTCTCGTTCACGCAAGTTACCTAGATTTTATTGTTTGTATTGATAATAATAATGGTTCATTATTATTCTGGTCGTGATGTCGAACATAATAATATAGACGCAATGGCTTTGGCAATCTAATCGAGGTAGGAACTATGAAATCATAATTTACAATATTCATTTAAGTACTTTACTAAAGACTCGTATTGCTTGCCAAATTGGAATACAATATATTCTTAGGTAACCCACGAAACTGTTTTGTTGGTATTGTAGAATGGCGGGAGTTCGGTTCCCAATCAGTTGTATTTTCTGTTAGTGAATTCTAAATGGCAGTCTAGAGTTAGGAATGATTCCCGTAAAATGACAAAATAACAGGTGACTTTTACCGTCTTTGCTAAATAAATGTGTTCTACTGCACCTATTCATGCGAATGTAAGCTCGGCTATGTACCTATTTAATATCACATTCAAATACGTACTAGCAATTTAAAACAGCGTCCGATTGCTAAGTGTCTATTATCTTCGTTATACAAAAGTACAATAAGAATGGCAGATTTATTCATATCAATTGAAATAAATTTTCCCTAACGTACAAAGCGGAGAATAAAATATTCCAAGTAAGGGTCCGTTCACACTGTGCAGTAGTATTTATCAGGTGGCAGTAAATTGCGGTTGAAATCTAAACGCGTTACAGTCACGACACGTGCGCGCACGTATGGTGTCCTACGCTTCGCCACAACATAATAGAACTCACAATTGACAAACAACGCTCAAAATAAACGGTCATTTCGACCACGATTTAAACAACTTTATTACCTTTGAATCATCATGTGATCATTAACTTGGAAATTTCTTAATTGTGATTCTGACCTTTCTCCAACATTTGTATCGACTTTGTACACATAAGCACATTAATAGCAGAAAAATACACTTAGTGTTAACTTTAGTCGTCCAATATTTATAGTTTTTCTTGGCATTTCTATAATATTTTAGATTGGCAGAAGATAGACTTAGATGAATCACAACTATTACGTCACGAGACTATCAGTAAGGAAGTTCACAGTCCAGCGCCTAGTGTGCTCGCCGCCTAAATAAATGATGTCATTCTCTGATAGTAAATAGTACTATGATTGTGATATCTTATGTGATAACAATCTGCGAACGCCGCACTAACTAGTCGATTTTAGTGTTCTTGTATAAATACTTGATACTAAACAACGGAAAACTCTTATCAATGTTTTTCACGTTAATGGAATAATTTGGCGTATACTATTTTGTTCTAGCTATATGGGAAATACGTAGGTAAAGTTTTTTGTAACAATGAGTTGATCTCTCTCATTATGCACTGTGGAACAATGAACTATATTCGCATACATTCCTAATAATAAATATTATTATTGAACCAAAGTTATCAATTTTAAGATCCGAATATTCACACAAAAACTGATATTGTTTTTCAGTACAATACAATTCCTCGGATATTGTACCCTTGAAACTATATACACAGATGTCATATTATTGAAAAATTATATCCGCATTTCATAAGCACAGCTCTGTTTAAAATTGATTGGTGTTTGGGGATTATTTCATGGTAATGCTGCGATAATTGAACCTTGATTCTTTTATTAGTATTTATTGGTGGGGCAGCTAGAAAGCTACGAGTAGGATATTATCTAGTTAGGTTTATATGAATATGAGTATTCGAAGATGCTTTGTATTTAAAATCATTATTTTAAATTTTTTACTGCGACTTTTACTTGTTTGTAAAGACAAATCTCCACACCTATTTGCACTTTTTTTAGAAAGATTTTTTGTTTTTATTTTTTATTACAGTACATCCCCGTATTTATTTCAAATATTTTAGTAGTACTAAGTAACAGCAAGCTGTCGTTCACTGTGGCGTTCTAAGGGGGAGCCTTTGTTCAACAGTGGACGTCTTCCGGCTGATGATGTTCATGAAGTAACGGAAGTTCGTTTCAATTCATTAATTAGAAGAAATACAGAATATGTGCAAATAGTTTGACGATTCACGAAGTTGATAAATAGTGAAAGGTAACACACTAATGTAAAAAGACTGTTTACTAGTTCATATGCGTGGGACGATCGAAATTTAAAGAATCCATGTTAGTCCTTTCTTAAACTATCGCATTTTTATGACTATCATCAATGTTACCGACCTATATAAGTAAGTCAATAGTATTCAGCTACACGCTAAAAAAAGTTGTGTATAATTAAATTAATTAACAACTAAATGTGCCAATTTGTACTTATTACTTGTACTTGATGCCTTAATTATTGCTAGTAAAGTTGACTAATTTTGGCAAATATGGCATTACGTAAAAAACATAAAATAAAGCGGGCAGTTTCTTATCCTCCTAAAAATAAATATTATTACCATCTGGTAATCAAATCCCAATTCCTTACTAATAATTACAAATAATGTTTTTTTTAATATTCAATTTGTCAAATAAGGCCCATATTACCACAAAATAGTGTCTCACGGAGGATCCGTTTTATTAAAACTACACTATGACGTATTTTGCGTCAGCAGCTTAGCAATGCGGTTAAGGGTAAATCGGTGCAGGAAGCCAGTTGCTATTCGCTTTCTCCCTCAGACTTAAGGTATTTCTCGATCTAAATGTTATTAATTCTAGACTACAGTATTTTTTTTTACACTGGGTGTTTTTTTAACAGTCTTTCATATATTAACGCCGTACCTTAACCGCACAACCGCGCTTAGTAAACGGTGATATTACGCCCTAGCGTTACTCTCGTTCCTACAGTCGTCCCTGTCTATATGGTTGTCAGTCCTAGTCTGTCGGTCTCTGTGTTTGTGTGAGCAGGCATGCAGTAGTGAATGATAGCAACCTGTGAGCCTCTGTCGGAGCGTCTCGTCCAGTTCTCGGTCAGCTCGCTGGGCCTCGGCGTTCGGCTTCGGCGCAGCGGGGAACACGACCAGCACGATGCTCATGTTGTCTTTGCTGCCCTGTAAATAGGTGGTGGGGATGAGAATTCTGGGGAAATATAAATTAATAAATAATTTTGCAGTTTCTTGCCGGTTCTTCTCCATAGGAATGACAATTTTGGAACCGTGTAACTAGCATCTTTACGTTTCATAAACGCGTGTAATTGGTTTACATGAAATAAAAACATTTTGAATTTAATATATTATATACCTCACCTAGTTTTACGCTGTGATTAAAAGATCATGTTGAAAGATGAAATCTTAATTCTCTACTTTTTCTTGATAAAATACAATTTTTTTTTTTTCAATATTTTCCCTGTTAAATGGTCATATTGTGTACAGAGAATAAAAGGTATCCAGAAAAACAAGATTTTTTTGCAGGTGGAATTAATAATAAGTACTAAGTATTCTAACTAACCAACTAATCTAAATGTAGGTAATATCAAATAACATTGGAAAAGTTTAGCAACCCTAAGTAATAATCATTCATTCGTTTATTTTGACTGCTGTAGATTTTAAATGAAAATCCTTTTTTTTTACACTCCCTCTACACATCAACTTCTGCCAAACAACCAGGAAGGAATGTAATGATACAGGACAAACTTTGGTTATAATTGTATTTAAATTTATGTATAATAAGCTTAAAATGACCATAACTTCCTCATCTCGTAATGACATCACAATGGTGTTAATAATTATTATGTCAGATCACCAAAAAGACAATAACTAATGTCATTCAAATTCCTACTCCCTTTCAATTATGTAATCTGTTGCAGGAACAAGGTATACATTTTTGAAGTAACTTAAACAATTGAATGCATAAATATTTAACGTTTTAAATCACTGCATTCAGTACACACTTTTTTTTATCTTTTTTTATCTATTTTTTACAGGGCTTCAGCCACTCAAGGTGACTATGCCAGCCCTATGGGAAGATGTAGTGTTATTGCAAGAGCTAGGGTTTCTTAGCTCACCCTTCTTACACATAAAAAGGACACTTGTAAATCTTATTACTTTCACATGTGTTCCTTCACTAATAATTGCAAGTTTTATGAACTTAATCAACTTGTATATCATAGATTCTCGCTGTAACATAATTTTATCTTATGTATTGTTTATTGTAGTTTCCAAGTCAATGATTATAATAGTTAGTAATATTTAGTTGATTGATTAATTTAATTAGGACATCTTTGCAGAAAAAATAGGCCAGAAATGCCACTGAATAGAGATTTGTAGAGATATAAAGGGCCCAGCAGTGGGAAATAAAACAAACCCTGAAAAAAGTAGCTTGTGTTGTTACAATTACAAATTATATTTACACAAGCTGCACCCCGCGGTGTTACCCGCTATATTTTTTAGGGATAAAAGTAGCCTATGTGTTAATCCAGTGTGTCAGCTACCCGCATACGAAATTTCATCAAAATCGGTCTAGCGGTTTGAGCGTGAAAAGGTACCAAACATGCAAACACACTCACAAACTTTTGCCTTTATAATATTAGTGATAGTGGGATTGGTGTTCACTGTTTTGATTTTCAACTTGATAACAGAAATACTTTAGTGTATGATATTTTTAAGCCTTATAAATAGCACAAAAAAATATAAAGAAGTAGTGATTGAAGTAGGTATTAAATTTTATCTTTGGCTTGTGTCTTGCCACTAGGAAAACCCCTCTCCCAAAACATTAATGAGCATTTAAATCGAATATTACAAGTCTTGTGCTTGAGAAATACAATGTAAAAGAACCGAGCATACAATAGGTCAACATTAAAAAGTTGCACTGAATAAACAATAATAATAACACAAGCTTTTGACTGTCCCTCTGTATAAGAGATCTTTGACCTACAGTACAGTATAAAATACATAATAAAAACATTAACAATATAGTCATACTATTTATATAAGACTTTTATTACTAGAATGTTCAAACACAAATATAGGTACTACAAGAACTAAGGTGGTCTCATTGATATACTTATGTGTTATAGAGACACTGGTAGTATCTTGTTTCAGTGGGATATTCAATAGTTCTAGATAAAAACTATTACATTATATGGATAGATAACAATACCAATTCTTAATAATGTGACTTGAACATGAATGTTGTAGAATAATTTCTAAATCTACAAGATATCTGTTACAAAAGGGAATTTTAGATCTACACTATCTAATTATGCTATTTCATATTAGTATCCCTGTTATCTGTTAAGGAGTAGGCAGATGCAGTCAAGAATAAACCTTGTACCTAAATGTTATACATCTGAGCACATTGTCTTTTGCCTGGCAATATTCCAACCATTGTAGCATCAACAGTAGAGTATTTCTTAACAGAAAATCAAAATAACACAAGGAACTAACCTGGTAGGTAGCACTTAGCAGTGACCTCATAGACTAGAGGCCATAAAATATGGAGGTAAGATGATTTTCTTAATAATATTTATTCCTGGTAAAGTTTAATAGACAATTTAACAGTTTTTAAGTCATGTAGTACTTTTGTTTGTCTTCTGCAAATGGAGATGACAACAGATGAGTCACAAATAGTTTTTGGCTCCTGATTGAATAGTAATGCTGAGTGAAATTCTAGAATTAATGTCTTGCTTGTAAAAAAAACAATATTCTGGTCTTGTTGATTGAATTTTTACTTCACAATTGTTTTATGTTAATTTGCTGCAACCTTTAATTTTACTAACCCATAATTTTACTTGCTTTGTTAGGTTAAATCAAGCTTCAGATTAACTTTCATTGGTGTTAGGTTAACTTACCAGTTCCAGTTTGGACAAAATTGTATGTATTAAAAAAAGATGAATGCACTTTAAATGGCAATTATAAGAGTTGGTAGGTAAAATAGAACAGTTATTGTGCATACATAAAAATCTAAATGTAACATAATTAAGCAGACTTTAAGAGAGGAAGAGAATATGAAATAGGAACTAAGGGCCTATCTTAACATGTGATTGATAACTAAAAGGTGTTCTATTAATAATCAAAATTTCTCAGTTCAAAAATAGCATGCTGATAACACAAGTAAATAGAAGAGATTACTAACCTTATAAAGGCAGGTGTCGATGACCTGGTTGGTGACAGCAACAAGGTCATCAGTCAGCTGGAGCAGTGAGTGTATGTATGCACACAGTGCCTCATTGCTCATCACGTCCCACACACCATCGCATGCCAGCACCAAGAACTCATCCTCTACCTCACTCCTCTCATGTATAGACACCTCAGGCTCCGGAGACACCAGCTGCTCGCACGGGCCGCGATTCATCACCTTCTTATACTCATAGTCGCCGAGCGCTCGAGACACAGCTAAGCTACCGTTCACACGCTGTATCATGACTGAACCACCAGCTTGTACAATACGTGACTTCTCTGACGGTAGCTCAGGCTTGTGATCTCTCGTAGCAAAGATCGGCGTGCCGTTGCGAGCCAGCACGGCGCGGGAGTCGCCGCAGTTGGCTATGTATATCTGCTTAGGCGACACAAACGCGCACACAGCCGTAGAGCCAGACTTCTCCTCACCATTGCACAGCTCTGGCAGTTCGCGCATCTTCTTGTCTAAGTCCAGGAAACCCGCGCGAATCGCCTCGGCTACTTCCTCGCGCCGGAACTCGTCCGTCTGGAGGATACACTCGAGGAGATTGTCCGCGCAATGCGCCGATACCCGCGCTCCCGCATGCCCATCAAACACCGCAAAATAAGACCAGTCTGACAGAGTACCATTCAGAGTTAGCTGCGCGTGATGCGCATCCTCCATCTCAACGCGCCAACCCTGCATCGACGCCACGCCATAGCGAAGACCATTTCCTTCACCGTTCTCGTTGTATTTCTTAGTCTCAGGCTTATTCAAAAACGCCCCCATACTGAGTCCTCTGTTATTATTAAGTTAATCGCACATAGTTTCCACACCATCAGGCACTCGAACGCACGTCGCAACCGATAACGTAAAAGGCGAGCAAAAGCATCACTGGTAGATACGATCTCACGGTATGATCACGTCAGATGGCTATTACACTACACTGGTGGCTGCAATGCCGAAACGCGTGGAGTTTATTGTTTCAACTACTTCTACGTAGGTTAACTAATTACGCGATGTGTTGCGTAGATCTCGATGACAAATCGTGCTTCAGGAATCGTAAAACGAAAAAGCAACTCAAAAGAATGAATGGCGGACATAAATAGTAATTGTCTATGATTAACTTTTTTAAATAAATTTTATCGGAAATTGTTTATGGATTCTATTCTGGATCAAACCTCAAAGTATAAAAAAACAAGAAACAAAGCTGTGTGCATTTAAAATTAAAAATATATTATCTCTTACAAGATTTCGCCCTAACTAACACAATTGTATTATAATTTTAATTATTGCAGTTTACTTGTTACAAGGTCCGTTTTTCATTGAATATATCCAGAATAGTCTTTTGACTCTTAAGACTACTTAAATCATATTTATAATATACAAAATAAGATTTTATTGTACTTTTAGTTTTATATGTATCATTTATTTTTGCGATATTACTGAGATATTATCAAGGTTATTTTTATAAAGTCTTGTGACATAATGACTCATAACAGTTTCGTCTAGAAACGAGCTATTTTTGTTATAATTTTTATAAACGAAACACCATAGCCAAAAAAATCCCTTTTGACTTCTGTCAATTTGATGTATTTTATTATGAAATATGAAGGTTATGTTGGTTCAATTTTGTTAAATATATTGTTAATTAATGATTGCTACTATTAGAAGTAGTAAGTGTGATAAAAATACTTTACCAGCACTGATGACAAGACTAAAGTTTACTTAGTTTTTCACAGCCTTGAAATTTTGTGACATAACCTAATTGATAGCCTGAAAACACTTAATTTATGGTTTTATGAATTAAATTCATATTATTTTACAAAAGAAAATGTACAAATGTATATTATTTAGCCGGTAAGTACCTCAATACATATATCAATACCGTATCCCGTTCATTACGAACCATAAATATATACTCAGTAAGTCATCTATTTATTAGTTCACACTCTTTTAACTTCAGTTATCCTTCAAACAACTTCAAGTACCACAACTGTTAGTACTTTTTCAATATAAAATATGAATGAATATTTTGTTTGTCAGGTTACCAATAAACACTATAAGAAATGAATTTGTTTCTCAAGTGTGTGGGATAAAGAAAGTTCCTAATATTAATCATCAATGGGCAAGACAGCTCTCAATATCATATGTGTGCTGCAAGAAAAGGAGATCACCTGAGGAAAAGGTTTGTAATAGTGTTATAGAAATAACAGATCTTATATTTTAGTTTGTGAGTCTTCATTTTAGTTTTGTATGTCTAGCCATTGGCCAGTTGATATGATGTACTTTCAGCATTTCAATAGACATTACTGATTGGTGCAAGAAATAGTTGAATAGATAATTTTACTATGGATATTGCAGATTAACAAATAATTATAAAAAACAACAGAATATTAAGTCCTTTTACCAATACTACCACTTAACAGAATTAATCTACTAGTGTCCCTAAGTACAAGAATAATTAACTGATT
Source organism: Abrostola triplasia (assembly GCA_946251915.1). NCBI lineage: Eukaryota > Metazoa > Arthropoda > Insecta > Lepidoptera > Noctuidae > Abrostola > Abrostola triplasia. Next base: position 1,428,513 of record OX276438.1, read on the forward strand.
TATGACTGTTTTCACTCAGGAAGCGGAAAGTCACGGTAGATCATCAATCAGGTACTCACCAAAGACTTCAGAGGTGGTTGGGATATGGCGCAACATGACCGTGAAGGAAATTGCTGGAGTTTTAAATAAAGATACAGGTGAATATGAGTTTTAGTATTCCTTATGACTGTAATGTATGATAAGAATAGTAATTTTACAAATTAATAAATAGGTAGTTTAAGGGTTTAGGATTTAAATATTGCACAGTTTTTTAATGAGACCACAATGCATAGTGATGTGAAGCTGTTACATGGTGATAGGGTTGTCATCTATTATATCCAGTAATATGTATCTCTTTATCTTCTTCAGTATTTCTTTAAAAAAGCAACATAAAGTAGTACATTTCTTTTTAAAATATCCTATTTTCTTTTCAGATCATGTATTTAAAGCTTTGGAGTTTGCTGACAAAAATTCAGAAGTGGAATACACAGAAAACACAGTGATACACAACCCTCAGATCATACGAGATATTGTCAAGATATCTGGATGTAGGTTCAAGTTAGTACCCAGACCTGACGAGGAGCTGGAGAAGGAGGAGGTGGGTTGAGGTTCAATAGCAGCTGTTTATTTCACAACTGGCCAAAAATACGAGTGTAATGTTTTCAGGGTTCATGTATGTATGTGAAGTTATGGTGGAATAAATAAACACTTTTTTATTCCACCATAACTTATGAATGCCTGAACCAATGTGGAGTGTCATTAAAATCTTTATACCATCGCGACTAAAAAAGGCTATAAAATATTAAATAAAAGAAAAACTATACTATAACTGCCAAATCAAAAAACGAACTAGTAATTTAAACAAAGAAACAAGTTTGTTGTTTTTTAATTTTCTAAATACTTTTGTTTACAGATTTTATGTAGTCTGTCTCTTCATATCATCATACATTACAGTAATAACTTCCAACATGCTTGTAATAACTTCCCATTTTAAATCTCAGAACAAAGATGCGGTACCCGCTCCCCCCGCGCCGCCGTCCGCCCTCCGCCCCCGGCCGCCCGTGGTGTGTGTGATGGGCCACGTGGACCACGGGAAGACCACGCTGCTCGACTCGCTGCGGGACACCGCTGTGGTGGACCAGGAGTTTGGGGGGATTACACAGCATATAGGAGCGTTTGAAGGTAAAATGGTTATGGCATTTTTATAGACATGTATACACTCGTTAAATAATATTATATTAGATTTTTTTTTCTTTACATTTATATTTGTATTCAATTCTAATTATTTTCTTTAGTCAAAAAAGTGGCTTTAGCCTGTGTATAAAATGTTTCAATTATTATTGTGAAAATCTAACTTAAGTACATGAGTTTTTTACTATGTCCATTTTGCAATTTTGTAGCCTGTTTCTGTACCTGTACTAAAAAACAAAATCTTGTAACTTCGGTAGTAAAAACTAAATACTATAGTATGTATGTATTATGTAATAGCCCATTTTTTTTTGTGTTACAGTACAGTTAGCATCCGGCGACAAGGTGACGTTCCTGGACACGCCGGGCCACGCGGCCTTCACGTCCATGCGGTCGCGCGGCGCGCACGCCACGGACATCGTGGTGCTGGTCGTGGCCGCTGACGACGGCGTCATGGAGCAGACGGTGGAGTCCATACGGATGGCCAGGGAGGCCAACGGTGAGAATACTATCTTACCAACAGTTACAAATAAGAAACATTTTTTTAGAGTCGAATCATCATAATTACCAGCCGGAACACGTCCACTGTTGTACAAAGGTCTCCCTTGGAGTGGGGAGGGTTGCCATAATCCCCACGCTTAGCAAGCGGCTTGGGGATCGCATATTGGTGGTTAAGTTACAGAAGACGCTGCTGCCCATCTTCTGGATTTTCCCTTAGTCGCCTCTTACGACACCAATGTCATGAAAGGGGGTGGTCAATTCTAGCCCGGATACCACTCGGTAAAAGTGTCAAATAAAAATACAAAAAAAACAAAATGTATAATAAAAAGTTAAGTGCCCTTCTTAATAAGAACGACCTCCGAGCCGTTTTGAGTGCTTCGGATTCTTTCGATGACTCGCGATAAAAGTCTTCCTATTCCGTCTGCCGGTTTGTTCCATCTAACCAATGTATGGATCATGTAGTCCGCCTTATACACTTTAGTATAAAAAAATATATACCTTCTACTCCTGCTTATTCCAGAATGTTTATTGTTTCAGTTCCCATTCTGGTGGCGATCAACAAAATCGACAAGCCAGGTGTGAACATTGTAGGTATGCCTCTATTTTTATTTCTATGTTGTTTTTGCAGATTATTACTAAGTCTTCATTAAGATTTGATGTAATCAGTCATACATAGCATGAAAAACATTCTCGATGGAAAAGGCATTATGTAACATGTAATAAATGGGTTATTTAGCCGCCAAAACTGCATAACTCGTCGATAACGGCTTTAAATACTGATAATGTGTGAAAGATGTATAGGTATATTACAAACAACACAAATTTACTATCGTAGTCAATGACTCATACCGATTTTGGCTAACACATACAACGATATCAAATATCATCGTGACTCCGATGACAATTAGTAATTACGTGACAAAGCAAACAGGTGTCGGTGATTTCCATTACCCCATTACCTCATCATGATTGTAAAAAACAAATGAAACCGCATTATGTCGTCATCAAAGCATTACGGTAGCAATTTCGATCATCATAAAAATGTTAGAATCCATGCGCTTATCGCGTCATTACCATTACCTGAAAATCACAAGGAGTGATAAGAACAACCCTAGCTCTTTCCTAACTACTCTATCTCCACTTTAATACAAAGAATCAGAATATTTTTTATTTGGAAAAATACTGTGGGAAATGGTGTTACAATGAAGAATATTCGAGGTAGGTATTTGACAAGTATTTGAAAGAACATGACTTTAATTGTTTTAAGTATTAAAAACTGTGCCTAACTCTAAATAATCCGTAGATCGATAATATAAACGACAATCTATTTACCCGTTATAAAACTTCGTGCCAAATATATAAATCTGGTTTCCCTACAATATCTTAAGACGAACTTTCACGTGGCTCAACCCTGCAAAAGTTGAGCGTCAAATAAGAATTCTTCAAAAAGTCTTCACCTCAATTCCTATAAGACGTCCACTGTTGAACAAAGTCCTCCTCCTCCTTAAAACGCGACAACGAATGGCAACATCCCATTTGCATCCACCGGCTGTCCGCACCTCTGACCATGTCTTCGATGCCAATTCCTTTATCCAGGACAAAACCATGCGCGCCCTCTCTGCGCACGGCATAGTGTGCGAGGCGCTGGGCGGTGACATCCAGGCTATACCGGTGTCGGCGTTAAAGAAGAAGAATCTGGACACGCTGGTGGAAGCCCTGACGCTGCAAGCTCAGCTCATGGAGCTGAAGGCAGACCCAGGGGGGTACGTGGAAGGAGTCGTCATTGAAGCCCAGATGGACCAAAGAACTGGGTAAGTTTGTGTAAATATTTAAATATACATTTGTATGAAACATGTGTTACATTTTAAATTGTGGTGTTATAGTTAATTTTGTAGTATCAACATGTCTTGCCGTATTAGGCGTACATGTTACTTAAAATTAATTATATGTATAGGGTTATTAACCTAATGGTTAATTATCGACTTGACTTTAATAGAGCATTAGTAGCTTTCCCAAACATAATGTCTTATTCAATTGTTTTCGCTGCCTTTACACGTGATCACCTATATAAAAATAAGGTTTTGCTTGAAAACTCGCGATACACGTTTCAAACAGTCAAATCATTTATCTAGGACTCTTCTATATCCGGTATTTCTGTTTGTGTAATTTTTGTGTGTGTCCGCACAAATCGAAGATCGTTTTCTTTCTTTTATTTTCTTCCTCCAGTCTCATTGCCTCGGTTGTAGTACGGCTTCACAATAAGACCTAAATAATATTGAAAAAAATATCTCATAGCAATTATAAATTCGTAATCTCGTCCTTGAAAGCCCACAAAAAATAACATACTTGTTTGTGTAAAACAGTCAACTAAAACTCATTAGAAGTTATTAGAATTGACCGCATGACGAGTTATGATCTCAGTGCGGTTGATTAGGTAATCATTTAAGTTCACACTTAAGTAAGTACCGTCGAACATACGAAAATACCTCTTACGTAATTTTCAATTATCTTTAAACCGCAATATGATTTGTATGATTCGATTAAAATGATGATGTTTAAGTAAAACAAGATGAATGACAACATAATGTATTGCTTATTGAAAAAAAGTTCTCCTGACCGATTTCGGTCACAACGGCCTGTCTCAGCTGGGACTAGCCAGCAACGCAGGAAATATTAAGTATAAGTAGTGCACAAGTATGCGCGCAAACACAGGTGCACGCCCTATTCTCTGTCTCATAGATGTGACGTTAGACCAACGACTTAACGTGCCTTCCGAAGCACGGGGAGGTCTCGACTTGTGAAAATGGTCACCCATCACTAGAGTGACCGCGGCGAGCACAGCTTAACCCTACAGATTGACTGCGCGCTAGCCACATGGTTACGAGTCCCATACTTTTTTTTTATATATACTTTATAGGTGTGCCCTTGTCTACAATTGGCCTCATGGTAAGCGAACCTCCACCTCACCTCACTTAGCCCGCGAACTCGTCTGTTTGGACTTCCTATTTCGTGTCTTTTATAGACTTAAAGTAGCCTACCCTGAGGGTCCATTCTAAATATTAGTGAAATAATTTTGGAAATCTAGTAGATAGTTCCGGAAATAACACAAGCAACATATAAACAAACAAATTTTATAATATTTGTATAGATTTTCAGTGTCATGCTGCAGCAACATAAATATATCGTTCATAAATGTGATACTTATACGAGGGTCAAACTGAAAGTTCTTAGAAAATCAAAAACTGATTACATTAGCCAGTTATTAGTTTTATTATATCTTTTCAAAATATTGTCCATTCACGTCAATACGCCGCTGCATGCGATGGAACCACTGGGAAAAGCACTTTGCCCACTCGTCTTTAGGGTTCTCTTCAATGGCATCGCGATACGCAGCCACCGCTTCTTCAGCATTCATAAACCGCTTTCCTTTAAGTTTTTCTTTAATTTTTGGAAATAAGTAAAAATCACAAGGGGCGAGGTCGGGACTATACGGCGGGTGACCCAGTAATTCAACGTTTGATGTCGCCAAATAGTCGATCGTTCGCTTAGCGGTGTGCGACGAGGCGTTGTCGTGGTGAAGGAGGATCCTACTGCGAGGTCGTTTCTCTCGAACTTTTTCCAAGACAAGTGGCAAACAATTGGTAGTGTACCATTCTGCAGAAACTGTTTTTTGATCCTCTAACACAATTGTTGCGAAATGACCTATCCTTCCAAAGAACGAGGCCACCATTTTTTTTCCCGCACTTCGATCTCTCTTCACTTTAGTTGGCAACCTCTCGAAAGGAAACACCCACTGAGCAGATTGTCTTTTGGTTTCAGGATCATAACAGTAAATCCAGCTTTCGTCACCTGTTAGTATGTCGAACACAGCATTTGAGTCACCTCCGTTAAATCTTTCAATCATTTTACGGCACCAATCCACACGATGGAGTTTTTGAGCCTCAGTCAAATTATGAGGTATCCACCGGGCGCAAAGCTTCCTGACTGCTAAATGTTCGTGGAGGATTTTGTGCACTTGACTCATACCGATGCCTAAGCTTGTCCGAATCTGCTGATAGGTCACTCTTTTGTCAGTCTCTATCATACGCCGCACAACACAGATGTTATCTTCAGTCGTCGCCGTAGAAGGCCGTCCCTCACGTAAATCATCAGTGAGATTAGTGCGACCACGTTTAAACTCATTAAACCAGTTGTAAACTGTCGCACGAGATGGGGCTTCATCGTGAAAGGCCAATCGTAGTCTATCATAACTTTCTTGTTGACTTAAATGACATCGAAAGTCATAAAAAATCATTGCACGAAAATTTTCTCGTGTTAAATTCATGTTGACGTGACACAGACAATTTTCAATTTGCCGCCAAATCGTAAAACAAATGACAAATTAATGAAATATATACTCAGTAATATTGGCAAAGAGTTCTATTTTCAAATTTTAGAATTATTTTTTTATTATATTGTTCCATTTTGGCCAGTTCTAAGAACTTTCAGTTTGACCCTCGTACTATATACTAGGTAAATATTCTATGTTGCAGGAAACAAGCAACCGTATTGGTGCAACGCGGCACACTGAGACGCGGGAGTGTTATCGTGGCCGGCACCGGGTGGGCTAAGGTACGAGTATAAACCTTAACCTCCTTGACCATAAAAAAATACTATTTTAAACCAAGGAATAAACCTGTCACTGTCCTTTGTACTAATAGAAATGTCAATGGACTTAATACGGGCTTAATTATAAATCAGGGATCCTCTCAACCTATGATCCTCAATTATGAATAAGGGATCAGGTATCATAAAGCACTAAAAAGCCTACGGCGCGCTGTAACTACCGTGTCACTTTAAATTGTATCTACGGCGTACGAGCTTAAGTCTATATTTAAATGCTCATTTTTCTGCTGTGTAGCAATTATTTTACTTTTTCTCTCTGTAAGAACTGGGCAGGATTTGCCAGGTTGGTGTATACCTAAGTTTCCTAAACTGTATTCAAATTCAAATTCAAAATGTTTTTATTTCATATAAACCTATTACAGGCGCTTATGAAACGTTAGGATGCTAGTTGCACGGTTCCAAAATGTCATTCCAATGGAGAAGAACCGGCAAGAAACTCCAGTATTTATTTATAATTCTATATGCATACAATTGTAACAAAGGCGGATTTTATGTTAACAGATAACTTCTGCCAGCCAACTTTAATCTGTTTTATGTGCACAGGTCCGAGTACTAAACACAGCGGAAGGCAGGTCTGTCCAAGAAGCTCCGCCTTCGACTCCCGTGTTGGTCCTCGGGTGGAAAGAGTTGCCATCAGCCGGAGACCAAGTTCTAGAAGTTAGCTCTGAAGTAAGAACACCATAATAAATAATATTATAAAGAGGTAGAATTTGTTTGTGTTTATGTAACGGGTAATCTGTAAACTCCTTATCCGATTTTCAAAATTCTTTCACTAATATTTAAAATTGATCTTCTGGGTGGATATGGGCTTTAAATTGAATCCCGGAAAGATTAAAAAAATTATATCATCCAAGAACATGCATACAGATTTTTACTCATTAGGTACTACTCACTAAGCCCATGAATAAAGCTTTTATTCATATAGAGACCGATTTAATCCAAAACTGAGGGGAAGTATCAAAATCATTAGTAAGCAAAACTAAAGAAAATAAAATAAAACCAATCTCATCCAGAAACGCGCAAACGAGGTAATGAAGTGGCGCAGCAGCCAGCGCATGCGCGACAAGCAGGCGGCGGACCGCGCGGCCATCGAGGCCCGCGGCGCGGCGCACCAGGCGGCCTACCGCGCCGCGCTCGCGCGCAAGCGGGCGCTCGGCCGCTACAAGCTGCGCCCCGACGGCCCGCGGCAGAAGATGCTGCAGCACGACCACCACCCCACGCTCAGCGTGCTCGTCAAAGGTAACTAGGACTTTCAATCATTTTTGTAGCTTATTGCGTCCGCTAGGTATATTTCCCCCCTCCCCCGTTCTCCTTTGAATACCATCCTTTGCAATATGTGGCCACGTGTAAACATTTCTAACAAGATCATCACACTACATTTATCCCGACGACTATGTTCATTTTCAGTCATTAATGTTATTTCTTTCATTTTAATAAGTGACCAGTTCATCACACAACATTCGACGCCTATATTCTTTTTCAGACGTCAAAGTTCTTTTTTTTCTGATAAATGAGGGTTTTTACCAAAGTGACCAACCAGCCTACCAACTTCAGCCTGCGTGGTTATTCTCCAAATTTCATTATTACTATTACCAATCCGCAATTCTAGCCTTCTTTCCACTTTTTCCAGGCTATCAATTTTTTGTACTAATCTGCGTTATCCGTTCTGAATGTCCGGAAGCCACCCATTCACTTGGCCTTGGCCTTCAATTCAATTGGTTCTTGAAAACCTTTTTTGATATTCAATTTTTGTCTCTTGTTATCAGGTGACGTGGACGGCTCAGTGGAAGCGATCCTGGACATCCTGGAGACGTACGACGAGCACGACACTGTCAGGCTCGACTTAGTGCACTTTGGAGTCGGGCCTGTCACACCCAACGATTTAGAGGTAGGCTAGAATATACTAGCTAATTAATCATATACACCATAATTATTACGCAACTTATTAGAGGTTTCAATAAAAAGATTTAACATTTGGAACTTGGCGTTGATTGGCAAAAAGACATAAGAATGAAATAAGACTTCACAGTTTAAACAAAAAAAAACTTTTTAATGGTCCACAATGTAGATAAATTATTTGTTAAAACATTTGAACAATAGGCTGACTGCCTCGTTGGTTTAGTGGGCGCTTAGCGCGACTGCTGAGCATGAGGTCCTGGGTCCAAATCCCGGGTTAGGCAAAGTGTTACTGAGTTGTTCCATTCGGTCATTTCCAGTAGCTGCACGGAGTATAGAATTCTGCCCTATTACATTGAAATCTATAACATAACTGGCGAAATCCGGTTGTGCTATATGTGCACCTCTGCCTACCTCTTCGGCGAATACAGCTGTTAGTTATGTTTTAATTGGCTTCTGAAGTTTCACTGCAAAGATTCACAACTCCCAATAACTTCTAGATTGCAGACATGTTCAAAGCTGTGATATACGCGTTCAACGTGGACTGTCCGGCGCAGTTAGTCATGGACGCTAAGAGGAAGAACATTCCTATAAAGAAGCACAACATTATATACAGGCTAGTTGATGACGTCAAAGAGGAGATCAGTGCTAAGATACCGAAAAGACTGGAGGAAGAATATATAGGTGAGTTTGTATTAACTGGTTGTAAGTCCCTCTCACTGGTCTGATTGTACTCATTTACTTTTCGCTATACAGTCCATTCTTCTCTCTCTTAGAATCAGAATGGCTAACGTCATAGTTTCCAAAAGATACATTTATGTACTTGTTTAGTGTTTATACGTATACAACAACAATCTTCTCACACAACTGTCTGTTCATCTACCGTAATCTCTCTGTACTTACCCAAAGGTTTGACTGGTTGAAAATGCATAAAGCGTTAAGTCCGCTTTGTTCACTTTTGAATAAATAATAAATAAGTAACATTATAATGGATATGACATTTGATGTTAATTTTTTTTGACAGTATTTTTAATTTACACATTTATATTTAGTATGTATTGATTTCTAAACTCAAAGGTGTAACTCATCAATAGAACAAGGTCTCTAACAACTTTATTCCTAAAAAAAATCGCCTTCATAAAATTGTAGTAGTTTTCAGTTTTTTACTGTTACTGCATTATTTTAGGCGAAGCGAATGTTTTACAACAATTCATGGTGACGGAAAGCAAGAAGAAAGTTCCAGTGGCCGGCTGCCGGTGTGTCAAGGGATCCCTCTCTAGAAACGCCATGTATAGGGTGATTAGAGGAGAGAACGTCGTATATGAAGGTGAGTCTCGACATGTTTGTGCATGGTTCAGGAATTAATTATCATTAATTACTTTGCGGTAATTATAAGGGCTATTGTGTCGTTGAGTTTTAATGGCCCGAAATTGTGGCTCCATTCGTTTTGTAGATCTTTGTCTGAGTTTGATTTCTGAGCTATGCAATGAGGATCGTCTATTATTAAAATCCTTATTTTCTTGAAACGTAATGCAAATGCCCCGAAAAACTGTCTAAGTACTTTTTTCTTGTATACGGACGTGACATAGTACGTGAAATTCCTAAAAAAACTCTCACAACTATCATGTTCTAAATAAAAATATGTTAAATGCTCCAACAGGTAAACTAGCATCAATGAAGCATCTCAAAGACGAGGTCCCGACTATAAAACGTGACATGGAGTGCGGGCTCCGCTTCGAGGACGCGTTCGACGTGCAGCCGGGGGACACGGTCGTCTGCTACAAGATGGTGGACGCCGCCGACACCACGGCGTGGGACCCCGGCTTTTAAAACTAATAGTAAATGTTATAATTAGCTATTTTGTGTTTTATTTCTACTTGTTTGAAGTATATAATTCCTGAATTATGAGAAAAGGGGCAGAAAGTACAAGTGTTTGACTTTATTAGGACTATCGATATCGATATTATTCCGGACTCTATATCGGAAATAAAACAAGATCTGCTCTCGATCAATATCCAGTTTCAAAAGTAGGTATTCGAATGACCAAACATCCGGGTATCGGCGTGGTGCCGCAACAGTAATCAAAAGAAAATTCTATCATATAACAGTTTATTTATCTTACCTCATCAGTGACTTCGGCCGACCCTGCCGTCTTCGTCTTCGTCGTAAGCACAAAGATGTACTGTTATTTTGACTGTTTAAAAGCATTATCCATTTTTGCGTCGCGCAGTTGGGTAAAAATAAAAATGCATGACTTATAAAGAGAATCCTCTATTTAAATATTAACTTGATAGGCTTGTAATTCGTGTCTCACTATTATTGAACAAAGAACTTCAATAAATTAATAAGTATTAAACATGATATAATTGCATGTCGGTCATCTATTTAACTCCGGGACTAATATTCATTACATTGCGTTAGACAAGCATGTTTCTTTTAAAATTTGGAAAAGATTCATGATAATAATGTTTAGTTGGGTTAGGTTAGGTTATAATTTATGTATATATTATGTAATATACATAATTTATAATACCTAAAGTTTATTATAAAGGGAATGTTTATCCTAACGGCAACTGTGTATTTATGTCAAAGAAAATGAATGCATAACAAAATTCTGGATTTTTTAAATAGACCTGCGTTGTTACTATTTGCTCGCATTGCAGGTCACTTTACATTGTGGAAGGGAGACGCCGCGCTACACTGCACGTAGCTGCGTCTCGCTTCCTCAACAGAACCTGCAATGCAAGCTCATAGTAAAAGCATCTGGTCTGCCTACAATATGGCACAATACAAATAAAATATGGAACGTTCATTTTCTAAAATATTCAGTTTGTCTCTTATTTGTGGCTGAAAATAATAGATCCCTGAACTAGGCCCAAAGTAGTTTTTTTAAATAGTAGATTATAAACAGTGTATTAAATTTTAGTCCCGCAGTTAGCTCAACAGAGAGCTAAAGAAACTACAACACAATATAAAGGTATCCTGCCGATTAACCAATTTAATTAGTTTATATAACAATATTATAGCCTGGAATCATTAGTTATCTTCATGATCTGGCATTAATTTGGCTGCCTCGCGACAAGCAACATTGGCCATGTCTTTTAATTTCAATTAGGAAGTTGGCCTTGCTGTGTGCGAGACAAAGTGGTTTAGATGCCCGAAATATTACCTGTTTCGTGTTCATTGCATCGTTGAAATAAAATTAAAATACAGTATTAATCAAGCACTGTTCTGACTGTCAACGAGGCCGCTATAGTAAGCTTGCCAATATCCAACCACATTTAACAGCATTCTCATGATTTTCTCACATCCAGTCTCGTTAATTTTATCAACTAAAAATTATAGGAATTATCCACCATTTTAAACAGAGTATCACACGAAATTAAATGCAATAAGACTGGCTTAACACTGGCAACATTTAAATATTTCAAGGCACGTATGTATGCCTTGGTCCAATATTTTTTGCATCGTTTAAAACTTGTCAAATAGAACAGTTATAGCTCGCGAACTGTCAAAACAGCGCCACAGTGATTGTTCAAAGGCTAAAATTAAAACTATGAGCACAACCTATTATTAAGTATGAAATTAAAACTTACAAATGGCTCATTGAACAGATACAGTAGAGTAGCTGCTGCCGGCAAAGTGATGACTATGGCTATACGAACGATGCAATACAATAAAATTACTTAAATATTTCGTAATAAATAAATCGTACAAATTGGTAAGTAATAATTATTTAGGATACAAATAAGATGCAGCGACTACAATGCGCATGGCAATTTAGAATTCATTTTTTTCATAAACAAATAAATAATTTAATAGCAATTTTGGTATTATGTTGTATATAATAAAAACGTGATTTAAATACAACTATACATGTAGTTTCAAAGGCAGGTACTCAAACCAATTAATTTTAATAGCACAGTAGTAAAACCCTATTTGTACGTGCTAGCTGTAAATATAACATTATAATGCAAAATCACGATGCGCATGAGTCTCACTGCACGACACTGACCATTATTGGCTAAGAAACCATTAACACGTTCTCACCAACTTGGTCCTCACACTGGGCCTAATTAGTATAGCTCTGATTCACTACTGTCTTTATTAGAAACTTATTTAAATTAACTGACATAAGAAAGGCAAGTTTAATTGCAGCCTGATATAAATAGTAACAGTTATAAGGCCACAAAAATGAAAATATTTCTTTACATTACAGTCGAAAATGACACATTTTTTAACATTGCAACATGCATAACAGCTATTCTTAAACGTTATTTGAACCGAACGTAACTGCTATTAACGGTGCCACAAATAACGTTGTATCGTTATAATCTTGATTTTTAGAATTAAAATAAAACGTTATACGCTATACATATAAATAATAGTGACTATAAAAGTTAATTGTAACAAATAATTTAGGCGAATACAATAAAAGACTTAAGTTATTTCGTTACTACGCTATTGCATTGTTATAACAGTTATTTAACCGTTATTTACATTGTTGCTAATTTTTTTATTTGCAAGTAGCATGGACAAGTGTGAAATTATCTAAATATAGATTAGGAATATTATTTCAACCGCGGATTTGAGTACAGGAAACATTAAATAGTTGCAAGTATAATTGCTATTACTTTTATACTACGTTTTATATTTTGAATTATTAAACCTTAAATCTTTTTTCTTTCGAGTGTAAATGGTTAAAGATAAATATTTATTTTTAAATTAGTTCATTCTCGAAATTAATATTTTAATTGAACATGTAAAATTATATAATTTCATATAATGTTCTGTTTTCCTGGCCACCCAAACCCGCGCTCTTGATATCAATTTACCTACACGAGAGCGAACATATAGAACCAAACATTGATCTATGACAAAATAATTTCACTAAACTACAGACTAACAACTAATATCTAAATAATTAACAACTTATAAGAGTCTCACAATAAAAAAAAATAGTTAAAACGATTAAACTCTGCAAGTCTTACAGACGCGTCAATCGATGCAACAACATTTTAAATCGATAAAAAATCGTAATAAATAGCTTTAATGTGAAAGCGCACGAGTGCGTTCTTTGCGAATATGAAGCGATCAGATCGCTTGACCTACGAACTATATTTACATAAGTGAGCCGAGAAAAAAAACGTTTTCCTTAATTACAATATACATTTCTCTATACATAGTTACGAATCTCATATCTATTGTTATCTAAACTGTTTTCTCATCGTATATCATTACAACACTAGAAATGCTTAGTGGAACATCACCCACGACTGGAACTTTCCTGTATCCATGACTTAGAGAACGCCGATGCCCAGATTAAACTATTCGATTTATTGAAAACGTTTCGATAGAACTATCAAGGTGATATTAACAATTATTAAGTCTGTACCTATTCTCTATGAAGTACTTATAATATTAGGACAGATGATTCAACTATACGGGAATATCACAATTCACAATTGATTAACAGATCTGTGTGTATTCCACACGTGTAGGTCACATTTATCAAAGACCCAGCTATTGATCTGCCTAAAGTCACATCTAGAAAAAATGCATTGGAAATGGCTTCATGAAGTTTTGATAGCTCGTTTCCTGTGTGCTGTATTGGGAATATTCCCAGATAACGAATAATGAGACCTACGAATCGAGGAACTGGATTTATGCTGGCACCTTTCAACTTGTAATATCTATGTTTAAAGGCTGCCTTGTAAAGGAGTACCAATGTTACCCCATTTTCTTAGACCCCATTATGTAACACCAAAAAGATGAAGATACACTACGTTTCAATTCCCAGATTCGCGTAGAAATAAAGTGTCATAATCAGAAAAAGACACCTCAAAATTAGTGCAAACATTTTAAAAACTTTTCTAAGTCTAGTCTAAATCTTTGGCTGCGAACCGGGAACTTATAAACATACAAACATTGAATTGGCATACACAGGAGAGCTCCAGGACACGATAATACACTCACACGCATTCTGAACCAACAATGTGTCTAACATGGAATAATAGCACGCGAACACCACTCACCACAAACTTTAACTAACAACCAGCGTCCCCGCTGCATACAACCCAGAGTATTTTAAATATAACAATTGTTTTTAACATCTTAGTCTATTCAACATTAATCTCAGCGCGATACGTAGGTGCCTTTTAGTCATTTTGTTAAGAAAATGTCTTTATAAAACAATAATAAATAATAACGTAAATGCAATACTTTTGGAACGTAATAAATAATAGATACACTTCGATCTTGCAATGTACCAAAAATATAAATTTCATCTATATATTTCCTGTGAACATTGTCATTACTAACGTCAGTACTCACAAATTAGTCGATATCTTTTGAGTTTGAATAGACTAAGACCTGAGCTACCGTCAGGCAGTCGACTTGTATGCGGCGGCTGGGCGCGCGCAGCAAAGACTAGTCGACCAGATCGATCCTGTCGAACCTCCTGTGCGGGCGCGCCTCGCCGTTGTGCGCCCGCGCGGGCCGCGCCCACGTGTTGACGCAGCCGTCCGCGCACGCCGTCACGAAGTACTCGGCGCGGAACAGTAGTGCCGTGAGCCGCTCGTGCGCGATCTTCTTGCACACCAGCGGCTCCAGCACGGGGCACTCGTCGAAGCGCGGACACGACGGCGTGCCGATCAGCTTCAGGGGGTCGTACGAGTCGTTCGACTGCGCGCCCGCGGACTTGCCCCTCAGCGCGACACTATTGGACGCCGAAGACTTCTGCTCCGCCGGTTTAGACGTCAAACTGAAATTCCTACGATGTTCAGATCGACGCTCGCCAAAAGAGAACCCGGCTAGCCGCTGCGTCAGCGAGTTCACTCCGAGCGAACCTGATGTTTCTTCTTTCGCTTTCCCCACACTAATGTTCAGTGTTGAGACGTTGTTCACTTTTGCTTTAGAAGGTTTCGCGCCGGACGGTTCGCCCGCCGCGTTCGTCGCGCTCAGCTCGGCGTGTTTGTGTCCTATTTTATTCGTTTTAGCACCTTTCGGCGCTGGCACTTTCATCCCGGGAACTCCGTTCGGTGAGAATGTTTGACTATTGGGGGAGAGGTGTGCGGAGGCGCGCGCTCTGACGGGCGGCTTCAGCACATCCTCGGTGAGATCCCATAAGCACAACTGTGTGTCCTGCGATACACTGCCTAACCTATAACACTGCACGCTTTCACTTTTCTGTCTGTCGTCTTCGACGCCTTCTTCGCTTTCAGGTTCGCTAAAACTGACGACATAAGGGTCGAACGCCACGACAGACACCCAGGACCTGTGGCCCTGCCCTCGAGCTACGACTCGTCTCTCGTTGAACGACCAGACTGTAACTAGATCGTCTTCTCCGCCGACGACGACGTACTTTCCGTCGGGTGACCAGCAGACGCAGAGAAAACCGCCAAAATAGGACCTAGCTCTGCCGATAAGCTCCATCGTGTCGTAATGGAACACTCGAAGGAAGCCGTCTTGTGAGACCACGGCTAAGTTAGTTCCACAGGGGGAAAAGGCGAATTCATTTATACAGCTGCCCTCTGCGCCTATGACCCACCTGTAGAGTGGGTTGCGGGTGGACTTGGTCCGACACGTGTGTATGGAGTATCCGTCGCCTTGCTTGAACAGCTGGTAGTGCGGGGCGGTGGTCCCGCACGTCAGTTCCTCGTTATACACGTAGAGCTGGCCGGACGCGTGCGCCGTTATAAACAGGTTGCTCGAGCCCGGCACCCACTTTATGCATGTCACTCGTGTTTTATCAATCAGTCTCTGAAAAACGAGGACTTTATTGTTAACGTGAAAAGAAAGTTGTTTATAATCTACTTGCGTCACATCCTTGCGACCTTCATTAGGTGAATTAGCAAGTCTTTCACATTTTCTTCAGTTCATTACATCTAATGTTTTGTATAATTTATATTGTTTCGACGTTTTGTTTACTTTGATGATCAACAACAAAAACAGGATGGCAAATCGTTTGCACATCATAAAACATCAAAGTCTACTTATATACCTACTTATCGGTCGTAAAATTAACGACAACTCAACAGAGGCGACATTAGCTAAGTTTAGTCAAAACTGATCTAAGACTACTCATTCAGGCGACAGTCGTGTGCGTAATGTCTATTTTCTTTCATATCAATATTAACTAAAATGTATAATGAGGTTAAGGTTGACTATGTATCTGGCAGGTTTGTGTGTTGGTTATAAATAACGTGTAAGTCTAGCAACCCACTCAAGTTTCCAGGGGTCGCCCACCTTCGCCAAAACCCACGTGTGTCGCCCAACGTTTATCGATTCCTGTCTAGAGCACCTAAGCTACATTAAAACTTTTCTCCTGTATAATTCAAACCGGTTTCCTAGCCTTAATTTAACATTCCGGCGTAAATAATTTCATTAATCGACGCCCATATGCCATGTGCATAATGGAGTTATCAACATTTTCCATTTAACTGTCAATGTAATACTACAAACAGAACTTGTAACAATATACACCGAGGATGCGGTCGTGATAACTAACTAGCGATAATAAAAGCATAGCAATAAGTAGGTACTTCAAACTATTAAATACGTAGGCGGAAGGACGAATGCATAAAGTACCTATTAGAAAGTTAGCATAAGTTTTGGTTATTAATGCTCATTTGCTATAGATAGATTTCTCTTTATTGCACACCAAAAAATAAATGCATAAGTGCAGTACGTACTATCGATTTGGTGTACTGTCGATGTAGCGTACCATCGATTTGGTGTACTGTCGATTCATTAACCCGTCGATAGAACGATTTCGATACAGCGACCGTCGATGTAGTGACTGTCGATATCATGAACCAGACCCAGTGTAATGATAATGTACAATGGGCGGTCTTATCGCTCTTAGCGATCATCATCATCAGCCGGAAGACGCTAATGCTCATTACTATGTATCAATTATGCACGAGGTATGCCTTTTGCTCTGCAGTGGGACAGATCGCACAATACGCCTTCCACAGTTACAGGTTGATATTTTAATAGTAACTATTTCGTATAGATCGTAATGCAATAACGGAATAATAGCTAACAGGTTCTATGTTAACCTTCTTATTAGAAAACTGTACCTTTACTTAACCGTTAGAAGAACATAAAAATTTGGTATATCCAGGCATAGTTTTCTAGATGAGCGCCCACGTAATAAAATCCTCCACGAGAATGCAATTGTGAATAGTTTCGTTTGCACGACACGAATACCGGGCCTGATATATCTGTCTACGGCAAATAATCATCATCCGCTTGCTTTTTTTTCAACTATGTTGAGAACGGCTTCCAGTCTAATACTAGCACATATAATGAAGAACATGTCAAATGTGGGGAAAATCCACGACAGGAGGGACCCCACGAAATAATAAACGAATCGCCGCGGTGGCGGGACTAGATTGACTCCTATTGCTACATATGGACCTCAATCTTGAAAGCTTTATCTTTAGGGGTTTGCAGTGCAATAACTGACACCAATTTTGATAATAAAGAGAAAACATTGTACTCCTTTCTAAGCATATTGTGTACAGTTTTGATTACTGGGCGACTATTAGTATTAAAACTGTAACATCGTGCGCGTGATTGATGTCTTTATGAAACTAACCTTTACTATGTTTACTGTTGTAGTAGTACCTACATAAAATATTATTGCTTGCTCGCCAGAACAACTCTATTGTCTAAGGCATAAAGTGCAAAATTAATTAAATAAAAACAGAAACTCACCTCTTCATTGTACAATTTACTTAATTCTTTTTTAATAGGGTCTATGAGTTGTATTTGGCCGGTAGAAAATCCTATAACTAGCGATACACTGTCCGGTGTCATCGTGACGGTGTTGAAGTCGTGACAGGTTGGGTTCGTGCCTTTGTACATCTTCTTGTCCACTGGCTTCGTGAGATCTGCTGCCTACAATGGAAGAAGACATGAGTGAAATATAGTTACATACTCTGCCACATATATGGTTATTTTTGGCTATTGTTAATATATTTTTACTATGGCTATGAGCTTTACATTTAAAATTGTTTAGACCTACAGATTTAAGCTTTCAGTACAAGACTAATATTCCCTACTAATATTATAATGCAAAAGTTTGTAAGTATGGATGGATGTTTGTTACTCTTTCACATAAAAAATACTGAATGGATTTTAATGAAATTTCATATTGGAGGTAGCTGACACCCTGGATTAACTTTCTTAAGAACAAAATATAATTTACAGTAAGGAGTCTATGAATAATATACTTAAACTAGAAGTGTAGTTTATTTGATATAACTTTTTTCATTTTAGATAGTCGCCTATATGTGTGTACCTATATTACTTGCATCCACAATAAGTTCTAATAAGAATAGTTTTAGGTTTAAATATATTTAGATTTAAGCAAAGAAAATACATTTTATGTTACTATGTAGTTACTCATTGACAGTCTCATTGGTCTAGTGGTTGGTAAGTGCAACTGCTGAGCATGAGGTCCTGGGTTTCATTATGTACACAACACTGGTTATTTATAGTGAAGCAGTCATTACTGTTTGACATGAAACAGTAATCATACAAGCCAGCTAATGGGCATTGTGAAGGCCTCTGATAATATGCAAATCTAATCAGTCCATTACAGTTACACAAATACAATATAATATCAGTAATTAACTAAAAATACAGGTTACTTTACCTTTTTAACACCTCTATACACATAAACATAAAGTTCTTTGCCATGGTTAAAGCATATCCTGTCGTCGGAGCCCTGTCCATCGGAACCTGGCGCTCCACTGCCGGGCCCCGGCGGCAGGCTAACCAGCGACACGCGAACATGCGAAGACCCCGAACCACTCGTATAACCAACTCGATTAGGCCTAGAATACTCCGACAGAGTCATCAAGCGATATGTGCCTTCCCGCGTCACGAACTGAGTCTTCACGTCGTCCTTCCCTCCAGAGTCCGACTGCACAGCCATGTTAACATATTATCCTGTTATTATTCATGGAGTCGGCCGCTAGAGAAGCCCCGATTAGACGTGACACCTCACTTTGAGTATAGGCGCATATTCAAACGTTCGTAGACCATTCCCATAGTAGAACAATACACAGCTATAAACTTAATTCATCCGTCCCTCAGTTATCAAGCGTTATACTAGACGTTTTTGATTACAAAACGTCGAATTAGATAAATTTGTGTATGCAACTAAAAAGTCAGGTGTCAGACAACATGACGGCTTGTTGTTTATGGTACAAATTGTTTTTTTTAGGACTGACTGATATTGAAGAGAACGGTAGGTAATTATTCAGCCAATTGGCCATAGACTATTTAAGGTTTATTTAATTTTAACCTTTTATGCCTTTGTTCATGCATGGTCTATATTTATTTAAGGAGATAGCTAAAAAGTATCCAGTGTCGACAGCAATTAAATGTATACCAATGTGTTAACGATAATACACATTTGATGGTACCAAAAGGAAACCTCCATTAAACAACAAAGATAAAGTATCTATGTATTTTGAATTGATGCTGTAATTGTCGATTATTCTGTAGTTCCGTTTGGGTTTGGTGCAGGTAAATATTATGTAAAAACGTAATATCACGACTGTACTCCCCGAAGAGGTCGGCAAAGTTGTATAGTGTATTTTTCAGATTTTTTTATTAGGTAATTCTCAGTAGTAGTGGTTTTTCTATTAGAACATTTTAAGTAGATGCACGGAGTTTGGATATCAGGCCGGTCTATGGCTATAGGCTCGTCTACAGGACATGTGGATGTACTGTACACGTCTGTCTACCTATTCGGGGAATACAGGCTGATATTATTATGATATGTTTTTACATATCTACCTGTACTAAACTCATAGCAGAATACAAATCAACAGAATAATAGACTATTACAGTATTAATTCTAAATACATTGGAACTTTATCTTTATTGTTATAACCAATAGAACTCCAGCTATACCTTGCAGCTTTTGTACCATCAAATGTCTATTATAGTAACCGATTGGTATACATTTAATTGCTGACGAGTCTGGGTTTTTATTGTATAGATTTTAGGCCATGTCCTTCGTAATGCACATCACATCACATAACATCACGCCTGTATTCCCTGAAGGGGTAGGCAGAGGTGCACATATAGTACACCCACATTTCGCCAGTTATGTTTTAGGTCCCAATGTAATAGGGGGCGAGCCTATTGCCATCAACCGGGCCCAAATCCAGACTCCGTGCTGCCACTGAGAATTACCTAATGGAAAAACCCAGTAACACTTTGCCCGACCCGGGATTTGAACCCAGGACCTCGTGCTCAGCAGTCGCGCTTAGCTACCACTAGACCAACGAGGCAGTCAAAATAATTATCTATTACATTCCAATACCATAATAAAATGACGCACTAATAAATGATACCGATGGGACCGAAAATCATAACTGGCAAAAGTTGGGTGTACTATATGCGCACCTCTGCCTACTCCTTCAGGGAATACAGACATGATGTTATGTTTTATGTATGTAAAATAAATGACAACAAGACAGAAATTGATTGATTTGAAAGATTTATTTACTACACATTTATACTTATTGAGTATGATTGAATACTTTAAACTTCTGCTGCTGCTGCCTTAACTTCAGAGGTGACAGTAGACTGTTCTTCATTGTTATCAGTAGTCTGTTGTACATTGGTATCAGTAGTCCGTTCTTCATTGTTATCTGTAGTCCGTTCTTCAATGTTATCAGTAGTGTGTTGTTCATTGGTATCTGTAGTCCGTTCTTTATTGTTATCAGTAGTCTGTTGTTCAACGTTATCAGTAGTCTGTTGTTCAATGTTATCAGTAGTGTGTTGTTCATTGGTATCAGTAGTCTGTTCTTCATTGTTATCAGTAGTCTGTTCTTCACTGATATCAGTAGTTTGTTCTTCACTGATATCAGTAGTCTGTTCTTCATTGTTATCAGTAGTCTGTTCTTCACTGATATCCATAGTCTGTTCTTTATTGGTATCAGTAGTCTGTTCTTCACTGATATCAGTAGTCTGTTCTTTATTGGTATCAGTAGTTTGTTCTTCACTGATATCCATAGACTGTTCTTCATTGGTATCAGTAGTCTGTTCTTCACTGATATCAGTAGTCTGTTCTTCATTGTTATCAGTAGTCTGTTCTTCATTGGTATCAGTATTCTGTTCTTTACTTATATCAGTAGTCTGTTCTTTATTGGTATCAGTAGTTTGTTCTTTACTGATATCAGTAGACTGTTCTTCACTGATATCAGTAGTCTGTTCTTCATTGTTATCAGTAGTCTGTTCTTCACTGATATCAGTAGAATGTTCTTTATTGGTATCAGTAGTTTGTTCTTCACTGATATCAGTAGACTGTTCTTCATTGGTATCAGTATACTGTTCTTCACTGATATCAGTAGTCTGTTCTTCACTGATACCAGTAGTCTGTTCTTCACTGATATCAGTTGAAACATTAGGTTCATCTTTCTTAGCTTCCTCACCCTCTTTGCCATCTAAAAATTCACCCCATTTACCTATTCTTTTACTTATTTCAGAATCAGTTTCAGCAATCCTGTATTTCGTCCTACCATCCCAAATTTCAGCAGTAATTTGTCTCTTACCAAACCACCTTCCACTTATTAGTGCAACTACAGCATCTGCCATTTCAGGATCTTTCATTGTAATCTGAGCCACTCCTTCAGGATGCCTATCATAAAGAACAACTTTCTTAACTTCACCACATTTGGAACACTCCTCCCGCAAATCTTGTTGATAGTCTAAAATCATTTGGACTTCTTGATCAAAGTCTGTTGGGTGGAATAAATTCTTCACTATGACCACTCTTTCATGTTTGGACCTTTCGCCTATAAACTTCTCAGGTCTCCAATCAAAAAGCTTCGCTTGCATCTTCTTTAGTTTTTCAAGTTCCTTCTTCTTTTTCTTCTTAGGTTTTAGGGCAGGATTGTAATCACCTTTCATTTGGAAGCTTGCTCTTTCCACTTTAACTTTGTTACCTTTTAGATCACTACCGTCAAGCAGTTTTAATGCCAAGTCAACAGATTCTATTTTAATGTATGTACACAATGCATCACCTTTAAAACAATTATGTTCTTTATCCATGTAAAGTTTTACTTTCATTTTTTGATTAGCAGGGTCTCGCTCAACAAGGCCACATTTTTGCATGAAATTAACAAATTCTTCTTCGGTCAAGTCAAGAGGTAGGTTAGATACATAGACCTTGGTGTTTGTCTCTTCTGTGGGTTCAAACCACTGTGGTTCACTTTTCCGTTTTACTCCTCGTGTAGGCTCCACTTTCTTATCTTCTTTCTTTTCATTTTCCTCTTCATCCATGTCTTCATCTGGACTACCATTTTTGTCTTTGTCTTCATCTTTAGTTAGTTTATCAATAAATCCATAAGACATATGGTATATGGCTAAGAACTCATCATCTATTTTAGGAATCCATGCCTTCTTTTCTACATCCCAAAAGAATTTAGACCCATCAGCCTCTGTATAAACGTGAGTATCATCCTCATAGCTGAACTCTCTTCCAGGAACCTCTTCATTTTTCAAAGCCCAAGTATTTGATTCTTGGTTCCAAGCATATTTATAATGAGTTGTAGGGTCTGTGTAAATGGCTACTTCACCATCATAAGTGACATATGGTGCATAATCACTCCATGCTTCAAGGACCTGAGCATCAGTTAATTCGTCTACATTAATGACACGATCTGTTTCAGCAACATCTTGCTGTGTATCCTGTGAACTAGAATCCAGATTTGTTTCACCAGCATCTAGCTCTGGGTCCTGCGACATAGAATCATCTGTTTCAGCAACATCTTCGTTTGTATCCTGCTGCATATCATCCATATCTGTTTCGGCAACATCTTGGTTTGTATCCTGCGGCATATCATCCATATCTGTTTCAGCAACATTTTCGTTTGTATCCTGCATCATATCATCCATATCTGTTTCGGCAACATCTTGGTTTGTATCCTGCGGCATAGAATCCACATCTGTTTTAGCAACATCTTGCTTTGTATCCTGCGACTTAGAATTCAGATCTGTTTCAGCGACATTCAGCTTTGCATCCTGCAGCATAGAATCCACATCTGTTTTAGCAACATCTTGGTTTGTATCCTGCGGCATAGAATCCACATCTGTTTTAGCGACATTCAGCTTTGCATCCTGCGGCATAGAATCCACATCTGTTTTAGCAGCATCTTGGTTTATATCCTGCGGCATAGAATCCATATCTGTTTTAGCGACATTCAGCTTTGCATCCTGCAGCATAGAATCCATATCTGTTTTAGCAACATCTTGGTTTGTATCCTGCGGCATAGAATCCATACCTGTTTTAGCAACATTCAGCTTTGCATCGTGCGGCATAGAATCCATATCTGTTTCAGCAACATCTTGCTTTGTTTCCTGTGACTTAGAATCCAAGTCCTTTTTGTCAGGTTCAGCTGCACTACAGTCCTCTTTAGTGCTATGCTTGATGCCACTGATGGCTTCCGGCGTTTCATCTAAACTTTTATCTTCGTCCTTTCCTTCTAGATTTTCTTTTAGCAGAGATTTAGCTCGCCGTTCTTCTTCAACCAATTTTTGCATTGTTTCGTTAGAAAGTCTTATCACGAAGGCTTTGAAGGATTTATCTAACCTAGCCATCTTAACTTAATTATCTGCAGTCAAATATCAAGTAGGTACTCTAATTTTCTTTTAATCTTGGATTACACCTAACATAAAATAATAATCAACATGGTTGAATTTATTTTCTGAAATGTCACCAAGTCTCAATCGATGGTCTCAATTAGTGTTGCCTAACTATCAATAGCATATCGATAGGTTGGCAATACTATCGTGACCGCAAAAACTAGTCAGAAAATCGATAGGGCTACTGATAGTATTATAGTTTCACAATACTACCGACTGTATCTATTCAAGAAATTGTGTATTACTATTGATGATAATAATTAATCATAAATCGACTACAGAAATTAAGCATCTTACTGATTTTAGCAAATTGTTAAGTTTAAATTTCTCAATTTTTTTTAAAATTATGATTATGTTTTAATTAATCGTCCACAGGGGTTAATTATTATGATCGAATGAAATGCAGCGACAGACATAAATTGCAACAATATGATACTGTTGTGTAACTTGGTGCTATCATTTTTAACCAGGCGTTAAACATTTAACATTTTGTGAGATTATTTATTCTGTATTGGTTTATCGCCGTAATTACTCTGAGGGTTATCCCCACATAATAAAGAAAAAGAAAGCAATTACGTACACAGAAAACAAACATCATCATCAACTTTTTTATTTTTCTTCTGTGCGAATCACCAGGACAGACCGCAACCCTGTGTTAAGTCAACAATACTAATTATTATTATATTATTACAGAAAACGTAAGTTGCCTAAATATCTGCAAAAAAATCTTGCTAAATCTGATAAATTTATAGTTCGATCGAAAAATCATATTGTATTATGTCGCGCTGATGACATTGTTTATCGGATAGTCGATACCTCGATAGACATTCTGCCTCCCTCTGAGTGTGATTAAGAACGTAGTCTTTGTTAAGAACTGTCAAATAGCTTGTCAGATAGACGAAAGCAGATTACAAGCTGAGGTGTTTTGCTATAATTTCAAATTGTGTTTCATTTGTGAGTAAAATATACTACAGTAATAAAGGAAACCAAAATAAAACTAAATACACTAATTTATTGAAATTGTTCAGATAATTAATTTGATTAATTCAATAGTTTAAAGGAAATTGAAGATGGAAGATTTAACAAAAGTATATTTGACTCCTCTGCCGGATTCGCCTTACGTGAAGCCATTCCGTTTCAACTACACGCAGGGTGGGCAAGAGAAGAATTGGGATATGCTGGCGGTGCACGACAGCGTCGCTATCATTGTGTATAATATCACTAGAGATGTGTTAGTCTTCGTAAAACAATTCAGGCCCTGTAAGTATTTAATTACCTGTAATGTTGCTCAGAACCCTCTCTCCCAACTTGAAGTACCTATTTTCAGATCATACTAATTTATCATTACGCCTACAGACAAATAAATTCCTTACTTTCTCTTCAAATTTGTTTAAAAAAAAATCTCATTATTCAATTGCTGAACATAGGTTTTACTACTAACTATAGCTAATGTACATTAATGGTTTTATCTGGAAGTTATTTGAACTTTAATTGGCAAAATCTTTGTGTAAAATATCACACTTTGTATACCTTGCTGAGGTTTCAATGATTAATGTTGCATATCAATTGAATGGTTTTTTTTTATAGATAAGTGCTACAAGTATTCAAAAAAGTCTTGTTCCGAATTGCTTTATAGTAAGCTGAAAGCTTTATTAATTTTGTTTTATTTTTAAATTCTATTATAATTTCAAATTAATTTTAACTATAACAATAATCTGCCCTAATCAAACTGAAACTTACTTTGCTATTATAATTTCAGTTAATTGAGCTAATAACAACTAACAATAATCTCGTAGCTGCGGGCAAAAGCTAGTATGAAATAAAATGATTTCTAACCCCTCATGCTTTATTAATGCTATCAAATGCATTTCAAATTGTATTTTCACTAAATCAGCTCTTGTATTTCTTGAGGTTGTAATTGTTATATGACTGATTTTATAGGCTTAAAAAGGTGAAAACCGTATGATTTTTCACTATGAAGAGATACACATGACATTAATAAAAAAAAAATAATAAGGATCTAATATACCACATACAATATATACTACACCACATCCCTTGACAGGTCTGACCTGCCTCTCTCTGGCTGGTCCCTATGTAATTAGTAATTACGCTGGCATGCCAGGTGTATGTATTTTAGTGTTAACTAATCAATTATTTAATACATTAATTCTAAAGTATAATCATTTTACAGAAGTGTTATAAAAAATGATATACCTACATTACCACATACATATATGCAAACTTATAAGGTTAATTATAATGATTCAAACTTTTACTACTGATAAGACTTATATTTTTATAGATTGGCTAGGATTTATCAGCAGTGATATTTTACCTGTAAATTTATTAACATGGTTATGCAGATATTACATTCTTTTTATAATGGTCTTGTATTTAGAGACAGCATTTAAACTGTAACTTCGTTTGTTCGTCAGCTAACTACAGATCTCTATCGCCAATATAGATTTCTAGTCAGTTTGTGCGATTCCATTATAAAAATCTGTCTTTTTCTGTATGGCCTTATTATCTCCCAAGATAATAAATAACATATAGTCTGTGTACAGCCATGAGGCCAACAGACGGTGTAAACTTGGACACCAGGTTGTTCATCAATGATAAGAAGAAGAAGAACAATAAAATAAGATAAATATAATTTATTATTGAACACATATAGTCAACTGTCGACCTAAAAACCTACGGGACTTAAAAAAAACATAACTGGCGAAATGTGGGTGTACTATATGTGCACCTCTGCCTACCCCTTTGGGGAATACAGGCGTGATGTTATGTTTATGTGTATAGTCAACTGTCCATGCACATGCATAATATAAATAATCTGTCAACCTCTGGGGCGCCTGGTGAAGAATAGTTACACAAGAGTATATTACATAACTGTAATCATTAAAATATTTAATTTCGCTGCAAAAATCTGGGTCACATTTTTCCCTAAATACATCGTTTTCATTTGTGGATAACGCAATATTTTTAATTAAAGCTCTATGGTTTTACTGAGTTAAATCCTCATTAATAAATACTCATTATTCTCTTTTTATTGATCATGCTGTCACCTTGACCAGTAGACTTACAGATTATTTGTATAAAAATTTAAAGTAACAATAAAACTCGGTGTTAAAATTGTAAAGTGTTAAATTTAAACAAAAATAATAACAGTAGCTTCTACTCATTTAAGATGAGTAAAATGGACTTATGCGATGTATTTATGACGGACATTCCAAGCACGTCACCTTTGAAGACGTTTCGTTTGAACTTCACGCATAACGGTGACCCGAAGATCTGGGATATGGTGGAAGTGCCAGATTCTATATTTGTTGTAGTCTTCAACGTTTCTAGACGGATGATGCTGTTCACCCAACATTTTCGGCCTGGTTAGTTGTCGTGTCGATCTAGAGCTAGACAGTGGATCCCAAAGCTATGTGGGCAAGACTCACATTGACGAATGTTATCGATCGGGATTTACCTAGTTCAGCACAAAGGTGCATAGAAGACAATATTTGTTATTAGATATTTCGTCTTTATTATATTTGTTTTATTGTCTACGGACGTTTAACATAATATGTTATGGCATTAGTGAAGTCTATAAAAAATACCGACTTTCATCATTTTTCTAAATTAGCCCTTCGAACATTTTTCATAAGATCATTGCTAAAATCTTATATATAATATTCTCGCGTCACAATGTTCGTTCCCGTACTCCCCCGAAACGGCTTGACCGATTCTCATGAAATTTTGTGAGCATATTAAGTAGGTCTGAGAATCGGCGGCCAATATCTATTTTTCATACCCCGGGTCAGCTAGTTATGTATATTAGTCTGATCGTAGTCTTTCGCATCCGCTAGTTCCTAAACGACTAAACCATATATAATCTTGTCGACAGCTGTATACTACAACTGCGTTGCGCCACACGACCGCGAGGAGGATGAGATTGATACCGACAAGTACCCAGCGGCGTTAGGCATTACTATAGAGATGTGCGCTGGCATCGTCGACAAGAACAAGTCGCTGCAGGAGATCGCCAAAGAAGAGGTGCTCGAGGAGTGTGGGTACGATGTGCCGCTCAACCATCTCCATAAAGTAATAACCTACAGGTCAGTGGAAATGTATTTTTAAACAGAAATCGATTTGTCTGCTACTATTTTGGGCGCTGAAGTGGTTATTTGATTCATACTACAATGGTAGTAGGTTATTGGTATGTCAGAGCGCAATGTCATATTCTTCCTACCTCATCATCATCATCATCTGAAGTCTTGACGTGCTCACAACTGGGAAAACGCCTCCCTTTATTTCTGTCACGTGAACCGTCATGACAGTCGCATTCATCCATTCCTCCCATTAATGACCTGATTCTCTCTTGATGGGCTTGATGTTTCTCAAAATCAAGATATTACATACATTTATCGTTATAGATCATTCACCTATTACCTACTTTCGTTAATTGATTGATAACCACTGATCTTTCCCACAGGGCCGGCGTGGGTGTTCAGGGCTCGCTCCAGACGATGTTTTACTGCGAAGTCACCGACGACATGAAAGTAGGGAAAGGTAAGTGAATATTAAAAAAAAATTAAAAATGATTAAACCCCTTTAGTAAAGGAGAAACAATTACCAAAAAAAAAAATCTCTTTATTGCACACCAAAATGAAAATAGATATATACAGGGAAAACCTTAAAATTAAATTGTACAATGGGCGGTCTTATCGCAAAAATGTCCAGCAGCTGTTGATGAAGTTAACTTGTGTCAACGTTTTATAAACGAAATTCATGGTTACCTAATATGGTTACGTAGTGTGTGGATTAGATAATTAAATTAATCAACTTCCTCTATTAGAACCAATATGGTCGGCGCAATAAATACAAATCGGCCCGCACAAATAAGACACTAGAACTACAACATATGTTTGACTTGCAAAATAGTGTGACTAGACAAAGTCGTATAATATTTGCGGAGTGGTTACAATTGAATACAAAGTCTGGATTCATAGAATTCAAATAAACACACATCGTTACCTTGCAAAAGGCTATGATTCTCTTGAAAGTATGTAAACACCTAGGTTTTGCTTGCACAAATGGAATTATGACTACTTATTAACAAATTGTAATTACCGTGTTATCAACGATCGTGGAGTAGTAAACTGCAGTCAGGTAATGTTTCAAGAACCAACCAGCCTGTGGCTTCTGATTATCAGTCGGTGTTGTTTACCGTTCTGCCCATATTGAATGTTTAGGAGACACCTATTTAATTTTAGCGTATTCCCGTGGGAATAACGGTATGACGCCTATTTCACATCACATCAGTCTATTGCAGTCCACTGCTGGACGTAGGCCTCCCCCAGGGTACGCCACAAGGCCTGCTCTCCCGTTTTCGCCATCCAGTCATTTGTCAACTCGTCAAGTCACGCCTATTTGAATATTGGTGTTTTTAATAAGTCTTCCTTATATAGTAACGTTTAAATTGATAAAGGAAAACTTGAAAAATGATGGACACGAGCGGGACTCGAACCCGCACATTCGCCGTATCGTGGCGTAATTTAAAAATTTAAGCCTAGCATGGCAACCTGCAAAAAGCTACAAAAAGTCATATAGTAACTTTTTTTAACGGATATTTGGTAAATGATTTTATTTTTTCAAATAGGTTTTACTTTTACGAGTCATTTTTAAAAACTAAATGGCATCGGCGTTTCCTAACTGACTACGTCTGAGAAGAAATACCGAAACCAACTCAGGGGTCAAGGTCTCTTTTAAAGTCCAGACAAGCTCAATATTTTATGTGAGAACAGTGTAGGTGGTCTGAGAAGTGGTGTTTTTAGGAAAGAATCACGGTGAGTTTGAGTCTGCCTGTCCTTACAGACGCCCCGTCTCGTACCATCTGAAGGACATTTGGGTAGGCCGTATGAAATACAAATTTTAAAATGTCTAACGCTTTTGAATGAAATGAAATTATCTCCATTGTATTGTAAAGACGTCGTGTTGTATTTTAATGGCAGGTTGTAAGTTTTGTATGCGGTAACAAATACTAAACTCCGTGATCGTGAACTTAGGTAGGTATGTTGAGGGTAATATTATGCACATTATACATGTGACCATGAGACAGATAACCTACTTTGTAGTTAATGGCTTCACGATATTCAGGTTTTACTTCGGGTTTAAATTCTGTAATTTCTAAATTATGTTTTGTGGGTAAACTTTATGTAAGAACATTTAGTATGTAGGTATACAGACATCTGCATGAGCCTAGATATTTTGCCTATATCTTATCTTACCACCTCATATTATCATATCTGCAGCGCATAACAATTATACAATGTGTATTAGAAATGCACGGCCATATTACAGACTATCAAACTGTTCTGTTCTATATAACTTTCACTGATCAATATTGTCGCGAAATAATAATTACCTGTGGTCCAATATAAACCTTTAAAACTTTTCTTCTACTCGGTGTAAATGTTGATGAATTGTTGCACTATAGAATATGGCTCTTGACGAATTATTATTTTGGTAGTCCATGAAGTGACAACTCAAAATTTGACGACCTGTTACTGATCCACAAAACAACATCACGCCTGAATTTCTCTAAGGGGTAGGGAGAGTTATAAAGTAACCCGTT
Source organism: Abrostola triplasia (assembly GCA_946251915.1). Lineage (NCBI taxonomy): Eukaryota > Metazoa > Arthropoda > Insecta > Lepidoptera > Noctuidae > Abrostola > Abrostola triplasia. The sequence continues at coordinate 1,459,045 of OX276438.1, forward strand.
ATTTCGCCAGTTATGGTCCCAATGTGGTACGGGCGAGCCTATTGCTTTCAACCGGGCCCAAAACAACTATAAAAATATTGTATATAAATAACATTGCCCGACCCGGGATTCCAATTTCAATTTACCTATACATAGTATTAAAACCTAAAATTGAAGGTATACATCCTGTTACAGTTTACATTATACTAAATTAATTAATTATTATTACTCATACATTTTATATTATATCATAGTATGCCTTTTTGAACAGGAAGTCTTTTAGTTTCCTTTTAAATTGACTAATTGGGTTTATGTTCTTGATGCCTATAGGTAATTAATTATATATCCTTATGCCCATACAAAATATACTATAATATACTGTACATTGTAGTGTGGGATGTTTTGTAACTTAGCGTATTTTTAAGTCTATTGCTTGTTAATGTGTCATAGCTACAGAATATGTTTGATTTGACTAAAATGGAGGCCTCGTAGATGTATAGTAGAGCAGGGAGGGTTAACAGCTGGTAGTCCGTCAAACATTTAATATGTAATCATCATCAGCCGGAAGACGTCCACTGTTGAACAAAGGCCTCTCCCTTAGAACGCCACAATGAACGACAGCTTGCCAATTGCATCCACCGGTTACCCGCAATTCTGACGATATCGTCGGTCCACCTGGTGGGAGGCCTGCCAACGCTGCGTCTTCCGGTTCGTGGTCGCCACTCGAGAACCTTTCTTCCCCAGCGGTTATCGATTCTTCGAGCGATATGGCCTGCCCATTGCCACTTTAACTTATATGCAATGACATTACCAAAATAGCTTAGTATGAAAAACTAACCCTCGTTTCTCCCCAGGTGGCGGTGTCGAAGATGAAATAATAGAAGTGGTGGAACAGTCGATACCCGAGATGGAGAAGTGGCTGTCGACCTCCGGGCCTCACAACTGCCCGCCCTCCTGCCTGTTCGGGCTCATGTGGTTCTTACGGAACAAGGCGGACAAGTACAGAAAGTAGGTCGACTAGTTTACTCGATATTGATAGACGTCGGCTGTAGATGATAGGGTCTAGTTTGAATATTGGCGTTGTTGTGATGAGGGGACTTTGAGAAATAAAAGTATTGTCACGTTTGTTACTTCAATTGTAACACTGACGAATATTATGTCTAGATTCGTCATTCTTAAATCACAATGTACACGATATTTTTTCTATAATATTAGGAATGAGGTAAATGTTCCTTATATTATATTCTTGGGTGTTTGTGTATGTGATATTTCATGTTTGTGAAACGCACCCACGACACAGGAGAAGTTCCTAGTGAGGGCGTTTTAGAGAAGATAATGTATATGTTGTCATTAGGGTCCTATTAACAAGACAATATTCTCCCCAAATGATCGAACTCTGATAAAATCTTAATGACGCCAATATTCGCATGCCTTAGTACTATAATAAAGCAAGAAACTACAACATACCAATGTATTAACATCTGTTTTCTGTCAAGACAGGTCATTTGAGCGTTACTGTGGTGAATGTAAAATTGTTCCTGACGATGGCTTTTTTGCGACATGTACGTGAGCATAACAGAATTACGTACGATTAGTATGTACTGTTACCGATCGTTAAAGAAATGTAACAATCGATATTTCACTAAAATCGATTAGTATATTAGTGTTTTATTCACTTGGAAATGAAAATGGAAATAAAAGTTTTATGTCGCGTATTTATCAAGTTCTTACTGTTGATAGACCTTGACTTGGTTCATGGTTATCAGGAAACACGACAAAGTTCCATTTCAATCCTTTATTACTATTATAAATGCGATGCCAAATGGAAATCCGCGGTCTCTGCCTACCCCTCAGGGAAACAGGGGTGACTTTATGTATGATAAATGCGAAAGTGACTCTGTCCGTTTGTATGCGACATTAAGGAAACTTGAAATATCCCAAAAGAGATGCAGTCGCGGCCAGCAACGAGTTAATATTATATATCTGTAGACGATCGGTAACAGTTTCTTGGTATTGAAGTTAGGTAGTTAATATTAGTTTGAAACATTCAATCCGCATTAAAATGTCGCTTATTCCTACACTACCTAGTGTCGCTAGGTTATCATGTAATAACAGCATTATGTAGACAATTTGCTTTGAATTAATTGATAATACATACAATTATGTAATCACTTATGTATTGGTTGGAATAAAACTTTATTTTACATTACTTTGTTATGAAAATATTTTTCGAGGTTTTATGCTAAATTATTTAATTGTAATGTAATGTCGAGTTTGTTTTATTTGTATTGTTTGCGTGTGTCAGAGTAATAGATTCCAATTGTAATGCATTGCCGCGTTACTATCTGCCTGTAGTTTTCCAGTAATGTAAGTAATATTTAATAGTGAATTTATTACATAAAAATCCGTATTAAGAAAATATAATAGTTGGCAAGCCTCCATGGTCTCTTATGATAAAGTTATACCTGAATATTTCGTTGAGTTATGATTTTTGTGGTTTTAATGGAATTTCATCTTTCTTTCTTTCTGGTATCTTTAAAATCTAGAATGGTATTCCTTCTCTATACGGGAAGAGGCCTTTGCTCTGCAGTGGTACAGTTATAGGCTGTTATTATTATTATTACTAAAGGGCCAGAAATAAAAAAAAAACAACTAAAATTAGGAAATTATTTAATAAATACAAAAATATCATAACTTTACGAGATATTGGTAATATTCGCTCAATCTACAATAAATATGGTGCTCAATGAATAGATTAGGATCCTATTTCTGGCAAAAATAGTATTCATTCTACAATTATTTCTATTTTAAACTTTTTTTCACTTTGTTATGAGAAAATGATGTCTAACTTCACTATTGCACATAGTTTTAAATTATAACACGAATAATGAATATTAAATACATTTTAAGCTAAATATGAAAATGCAATTTAATAATATTTCCAAATAAGCACATAAAATCTTAAATTGTAGGCACTAAGAAACACTAGTTTGGTACATGATACTATTAGGGAATAATGCTTGGATAGTTAATGTGTTTGTTATTTAAAAGACGTATATTTTAATTAAAAGAAAAGATGAAATGATTTTATTTTTGTAGTTATTCATTTTATTGTTTTAAATTTGGTCACATACCTTTCAAATAGAAACTGCCCCCTTACCATGAACTCTTAAAGCATGACAGTTAACGTTGTGGAAGCGAGACGCCCCTACGAGCAGTGAAATGCGGCGACTTGATTCCACATCTTACACTGTCCTGCTTTAAGAGTTCATGGTAAGGAGGCAGACCATCAAACTAAAGAACTCCTATGGAACTAACGTCATAATCAAGCAAAAAGTTTCGTTTGTCCAATACATTTGAGTTGAGTAGGTTTCTAAGTATAACAGTCGATATAATTTTGCTCCTGTATTGGAAGTTATTCAGCTATATGATAACCACACTCTTAAATTTGACCAGGGACGTTTATAACACATGTTGTTTCAATTAGTCATGTATCATCACATTTCAGCATCAGACTGAAGTCAGTTTAACTCGGTTGGGCGTGGAAAAGAGAATTGAATTGTGAAGAGGTCACGAAGACGTTGTAATTGCTGTAAACTTTGGATTTTGTTTGTAAATATATTTTGGTTCGGGATCTGTTTTGCTATACCTGCTTATATATTTATATTATAATTATTGGTACATAATAACTGTGATTGTTATGCCTTTCTGTGATTAAATCGTGGAATGGAAATGTGTTTTTTATTTAATTACAAGCTGCGCCCCGCGGTGGTACCCGCTAAATGTTTTCGGGATAATAAGTAGGCTATGCTCCATTATGATCCATAATGTCAGCTACTTCAATACCTAATTTTATCAAAATCGATCCAGCCGACAGTGAAGAAGTAACAAACCTACACACACACACACTTTCGCCTTTATAATATTAGTGATTTTCAAACTCCCGAACAGGTCAATGGGTGAAACACAACGCCGTTAATTTTCCGATAAGCTCACCTTTTATATTTTATTCGCCCAGGTATCTTTTATTTTGTATAAATTCAGTGGGGCCGACGAATATTATTAATTATCAATCCTTTTGGTAATTTACACAGGCCTTGCCATACATCTGATACTATACATTTCTAATGTGTTACAAATTGTATGTTATTTAGTAAAAGAGGGTTAATCAAAATGAAACCTTACATGGAAGTACATAGTCTTTAATTATATGCAGTACGAACTATATCATAATCACAATGGTAATCTAATGTATCCTGGTGAGGTCCTCTACGATCTTGATGAGATCATCTACTGTCGCGTCGCGCATCATCCCGCCGCCGTCATCAATCTGAAAGGTGAAAACAATCAGAATTATTGGTAAGGGTACAGAGATCAATGCGAATCTAAGAGTTTTACTATAATAACTTTCGTGAGTGTTATCCATATTATTTACTGTATATTCCAATTATCCTTACGGGTGTATGCCGCGTAACTGGTTACATTCATGAATAAGGGCTCCGTTCGAGTTCGAAACTAGTCGGTCCCCGAAAACACACGTGAGTATAACCGGAATATACAGTAAATAATATGAATCTAATAGTGTTGTCTGACGAACACGGTGCGGTCTGCGTGGGACGGGCAAATGATCGGACCAAGGGATCGAGGATAATAATGATCGGAGACTGCCCGTCTCACGATAGTATACGGTCCAGAGCGCAACAAGGTCACGATAAAGACCGCACCGACTTCGATTGTCTGTTACTAGCTGAGGACTTGTAGCACAGAATATGTTTCTAGCTAGAATGCTAGTACACTGTATTTATTTACAAGTATACAAGCGAGAGTGATTGCCAGTCAATGTGCGACTAAAGACAATGAATTGTCGAGCGGGTGTAGTTCCATTAAGCCGTCATCATCATAAGCAGCCGGTAGACGTCCACTGTTGAACAAAAGCCTCCCCCTTAGAACGTCACAATGAACGACAGTTTGCCAATTGCATCCACTCCATTAAGCCGTGTTGTATCAAGTCAATAAGTCACACAAACCTGTAACCCTTGCACCGTCTCCTGTTGCATATCCCTGCTTAGATCTAAGAAGCTCTCAATCAAGTCCCCGTCGATGAAGCCCTCGGCCGGCTCCGTCTTGATGTCCGTGTTGAACGACCTCCAGAACGAGTGCGGTATCTTGCCGACCGACTTGATCGTATGCGTGAGTCTCTCTTCTAGTTGGTGTAGGAAGTCGTACAGCTCTTGTGCTAGTTGAACTACTAGACCTGTTGACAATAAGGCTTGTTACTATGTTAATCCGGGATTTTACAACAATTATTCTCATTACTCAAAAAATGCTTACTATTCAAATATGAATAATAAAATTACCTAGCCCGTTATTATAATTATTTACCCTGTCACTATTTTTTTGGGCCTGTTTACTCAAGTCATCCAATTGGTTACTGCAATTAGCCAGCTATTTCTTCCATTTTTTGGGTCAATTATCTGACCTGTTACTAAAATCTTCTGACCTGTTCCTAAAATCAACTGCCCTGATACTAAAAATATCTGACCTGTTACCAAAATTACACGGAGAGATGTTGGTACATGCGCAACACTTACATATGGAGCCAGTGACGGTGGCCAGCAGCACGGGGTTGGTGACGGGCGCGGCGGTGTCGGCGTGCTGCCCCACGAGGGAGCCGGCTCGCATCACGTTCACCATATCGCCGATGTGGAACTGGCCCATGTATGACATCTGCTGCCTCTCTTCATCTGTCGTTGCCGCGCTAGACATTTACAAAAAGAATATAAACACCCTTTCTTTGACACTCTCTGGATAGAAGAAACAAAGTCTACAGAAAAATTTACAACTTGCAACACAAGTTCAAGTTTTAAAAACGATAAAAAAATACAAATATCAATAAAAACGAAATGGTTGCGCTTCTACACGACACGTGTTTATTAAATGCTCAAACATACCTGTCCTTTTGACAAACGAATAGATTAAAACTATTCTCAGCGCCGAGGAACGTATCGTCATCTAATATCTCGACGGCCGTCATCCAGTTGGGGCTGTAGTCGCGTGCTATCTCCTCGAAACTACCCTCCATCTACAATTGGAAACAGCCATTTTATAAACGGTACATATTTTGCCACTTTTTAACAATATAGAACTCAAATGCCTCTCTACAATTTAAAATAATCCACGCCAATTCAGACTAAGTAATTTCATGCTATTATTTATTTATTTATTTATTAAGGCATTTCATATTATTTACTATATAATATGAAATGCCACAAAGTGATAATTTTAGATAAGGCCTTTTCGACACGGTCAAGCATGGAAGTTTAAGAAAAAAACATCAATGTTGAATAACATTTAAACGTTATATCAAACATACATGATCCTGCTTCAATAATTCCAACTTAGCAATATATATTTAGCAAATATTATCATAATAAAAATTGGGTGTGTCTGAAGGCTCAATCCTTGGGCCAATTATGAGACACATCTAAGACGAAAAATATTCTTGATATTTTATTCAGTTCTATATTTCAAGGCACCACACACCCAACTCACCTGTTTATACTGTAGCAGCGATAAGGAGCGCATCAGGTCGCCGACCAATATAAAATCACCCTTCACTTTTAGGTACAACGCTACTATATTATTGAAGTGACTGCATTCCAGTCGAAGCTCTTTCTCTGATGTCCATTCGAAGAGACGAACCTGAAGATAAATTGTTTGATTTGACACACGATAATTATTATATAATTCTATATAGAGGGTACGATGGCGATCTTATAACTTCAGAAGAATCGACCGGATCTAGATAAAATAATATCTTAACTATAGCAAATTGTCAATTGGTGCTGACAATGAGATGATTAATTACTTTAGTAACACCATGTGTTCTATATTATAATTACCTATTATGCATACGAATAAAAAAATCTCCCAAACAATAAGTGAAGACACAATTTTGGCAATGAATTTAGCTGTCGCAATCTTGGATTTCTACCAGCAATATGTTTAGGATTGAATAAAAAGAGAACTTACCGTACTGTTAATAGTGGCGAGAAGTTTCCCATTGAATTCGACGAGCGTGTAGCAACCTCCTTTGATCTCCTTCTCAGCTACTTGAGATAGTTTGCCTTCAGACCAGTGGAACAATAGGATCCTGCCCTGTTGGACAATGGAGATAGACTTTTGATTTATACTGTCTATTTAAGAGCGATTCGACAAAAAAGACAAAGTTAACGGGCAATTTATTTGTATAATATTAAAGTCTTCTTATTCTTCTCTTGTATCATATTAAAATCTTTACGCAATATATTTTTCAAGTGGTATAATTATATATGTGTGCAGTTTGGAACAGTTTCTTCATAATATATGACGTATATATACTTTTGACATTTACTGTTTGTCGTCTTATTATCTTACCTGTTTGGGTTCCGACTCTTCTGGGTTAAGTATGGCTGTTCCTACGGCGTAGTAGTGGTTGGGGTCATCGCCCAGCTTGCAAGATACCAGGGACATCGCGAACTCGTTCGTCATCAGCTGGTGTGCATGTAAAACTGAATAACAACTGTTTAGTGGTACGATAGCTGGAAGGTAATGACAATAGTAGCTCATGGCATCCTATCTCAGCTGGGAGTAGTCAACTGCGCAAGAGATGTTATACTGCGTGTCTCCGGAAAAGTATGCTCACCCATTAGCCAATATGACGGCAGATCAACACGATTGGAGAGAGATTAGGTAAGGACTTCCCAAGGCGCAGAAAAAAGTAATGGTATTGAAGAAAACGTCACATGAAAGGTAAATTTAATGAAATTAAATTTTTCGACGACCTGATTAGCGCAGTGGCTTAGCGATTGGACTGCTGCGCTAAGGGTTGCGGGTTCGATTCCCGCACGGGGCAAAACTTTGTGCGAACCACAGATGTTTGTCCCGAGTCTGGGTGTTTGTGTATGTGAATATTTCATGTTTGTGAAACGCACCTACGATACAGGAGAAATTCCTAGTGTAGGGCGACGTTTTAAAAAAAAAAAAAAAAAATAGGAAATTGTAGCATTTAGATGTTGTTTATTCCAAATATATTTTATTCTATTTTGTGTGGTTTATTTATAGCTCATTACATAAACCTAAGGTCTTAAACTTATTTAGCGAAAGTCATATGATCTTATGAGGGTACTTGCCATATTATAGTAAAGTTCATGGGAGGAGTTAGAGGGCGGCATGATTACCTTCGAAGGTGTGGTGGTCGAGCACGAGCAGGTTGTGCACCTCGAGGTCGAGCGCGTTGGGCGCGTGCTTGGGCTGCGCGAGCGGCGCGCCGCTGGAGGCCGCGGCCGCCGTGGAGGCCGAGGCGCGCACGGCCACGGCCGCGCTGCCGCCGCCCGCCGTCCACTCCAGCTTGTCCACGCGCATCGTGATCACGCCGAACGTCTGCAACACACCAACGAACATACATTCTATTATAAGCCCTGACAAACGAAACGTGATTTTCACCAGCAGCGAGGTGATAGAACTGCGCAGGCATCCTGCAAATTTTCAACCTACGGCCTTTTTTTAAGAGATATATTATGACATCAATTTATCTTTTAATAGTATACTACGCCTAATACAGTCAAATAGTTCTCTTTCACACTTTTTTCTGCCTTGCTCCAATTTACTGCCTTATGCCGCCTATACTCTAAGTTCTTCAATTTATGTGATTTTATTGGATAATGGTAACATAATGACGTAATTTCATAAGATACGGAGATCGGTAACCCTACCAACTACTACCAGGTGCACATACCTGCGAGGCCTCCTGGTAGGCGATCCTCCGCGGCGTCTCCCCGAGCGGCACGGTGCGGATGTGAAGCTTCTGGATCTCGTCTATGGTGCCGATGGTCACCGTGCTGTCGGTGGCTAGCGCCAAGCTAAACAACGACGAATTCTTGTTTAAAAAATTTTGACACATACTTTGTGACACATACTTTTTATCAGATGATCAAGATGAGAATAAAAATAAGTGGTGATTGCAGTCGAAGAAAGTATCTTATAAAGATTCATTGCGTTAATGTTATGACGAATCAACAAAACAATCTTGAAAAATCGGAAACCGAGAAGTGCATCAAATTTAACTTGCAAGATTTGATTACAGACCGAGACAGACAACGGGTTAGGTGAAACTAAACAGAAAACTTTTAAAATAGACACTTATATCTAACTTGTTATTTTTATATTCCACTAACCTGTCGGGATACGCTTGTGCGTTGAGCGAGCACATGTGCGTGACTTCCTTCAGATTAACGTTGGAGAACACTAGTTTGTGGTTCGATGAGAATATCACAGTTGGTCGATCCGAACACGCGAATATATTGGTCGTTGATAGAGATCTGTGGACAAGTTCCTATACCTATAAAAATAGTGTTAAAATGGAGACAAGTTCTGATTTATTATTTACTATACGTATAAGTTCTGATTTGTTACAATACAAAAGGTGTTGAAATATGGTGTCAAAATCTACATTTAAGTTACTAAATGTTATTTTTATACGTTAAATATACCAGTTTCAATGGGATATTAAAGAACTTGCAGTACAGGCCAGCCCTTACCATGAACTCTTAAAGCAGAACATAACGTTGTGAAAGCGAGACGCCGCATTACACGGCACATAGCGACGTCTCGCTTCCACAACGTCAACTTTCCTGCTTTAAGAGTTCATGGTACTGGGGCAGGTGGCTTTAATAATCTTGCACTTTGAGATAGTACGAAGATTGCGTCCCTAGACGATATTATCAGGTACTACAAACACTTTAAGCAGCATATTGTCTCACCTGAAACTCCTCAACACAGTCGGCTGTGTTCCCAGTGTGACTTTCTTTTTGTTTGTTAGCGCGCCTGTCTCTTGGTCTACTGTGAAGTAGAACATGGAGCCGTCTCCTAGAGCACAGAGTAAGTAGCACACGCCTTCTAATACGCAGATAAGCAGCGAACGTGGGATAATTTCTGGAAGGAAAATATACTTTTATTGATTTCGGAGGTCAAATGTACTTGAAATACATAATATCTGCATACACCTGTCCCACTGCAGGACAAACGCTCATACAGAGAAAAATAAATTACTATAAAAAAATGTTTATTACCTCTGGCAACATTGTTGTCAGAGGTCACAAAGTAAAACTCACAATCTAAAAAGAATATTCTCTCAAGTCAAGCAAGAAGCTAGAATCTGTGCTGATTTACGTAAAAAAAAAACATCTATACTAATCTACATACCTCCTGATAGTTTTTCAGTGTGCAAGGGCCTCAGGTCTGGCAATTTGAGGACCCTCACGGATATATCCGTCCACAGCCCCACACCCAACAGAGCGTTTTCCTCGCCGGGTCCCAGGTCAAGACAGGCCACCTCTTCCTCCATACAAACCTCGCTGCGAAAAATTATTGAATTAATATTTAAGAACTGCTTCTTCTTCACAATGGACGAAATAGGTCACGCAGTGGTGTAGAGATTGGTCAGTCAACAAGGATGAGAGGTTGACTGTTCAGGGTGCGCCGAACGTATTTAAGTATCGTCACTCATGGAGGTTCTCTTTATTTGCATTTCCACCAAGAACTACTGCCGTGACTTATTTCTATATTAGGAAGCAGTGAAGGGTGACCATTTTAGACACTGTAGTGAGCTATTTTGATGTTTAATAGCAGTTTGAATAAAATGTTTTTTTTTGGTAAAATCAATGTGAAAAGAAGTTTTAGAAGTATGCATGTGCATCTAGGAATTTGATTCAGAGATTCCTGGGTGTTTGGATATGAGGCATTTAATGTTAGTGCAGATATGTCAGTGGTTTTTCTGTTTGCAGTCTCTCCAGGGATGTTCCTTATGTGTAATGCATGGATGTTTAGTCACCCTTGGGATGTTTCGTTGGTCTTTTCAGAGGTCCTGGGACCTCCGTTGTTCACGCTGATGGTGACGGCCCGGGTGGTCTTGTGAGGCAGAAGTTGAAGGTGATCTATATAAGAGCGGTAGTTACGCCTTGAGCTCGAGCGCCTGGTCCCCGACGGCCACGAGGTAGATGCGCGGGCCGGCGGCGCACACGACGCGCGAGGCGCCGCACGCCACCACCGACAGCCCGCGCGCGCCCGACACCGCCCACTGCGCCGCCAGCCGCCACGCCCCCCCCGCCCCGCCCGTCCGCGCGATCAGCCGGATGCCCTCGCCCGTCACCTGCACACGGACATACTGTCAATGTCTGAATACCTTCAAATTTTTTTTTTGATGTGAAACATCTATAGGCTCACTTGTAAACCGAATTGTTGGCGTGGCGACACTTGCCGTGGCGACGGGTCGCCACGCTATACTAAGGTATACAACTATACATATATATATTTTATGTGTAGTAGAGTGTACGGTGTGGCGACGGGTCGCCACGCTATACTGAGGTATACATAATTATATATATATATATTTAATATTATCTTTTATGCATATTACTTGTACACACACGATGTTTCACATCTGCCAGGCGTCCCATGACGGCTCACATTTTTTTGTGGATTAGTAAGGTATTCAAACATTTCGCTGGTGTAATACGCACCACGAAAGATGAGACTTGGCTAGCGGCGTGATGCGCCTCGAGCACTTTTCCCGCCGCTCCGATAATGCCCGATCCCTTCCCGCATCAGACCTTATACTGCTAAAGAGTCTCATCTTTCGAAGCGCATATTGTACACTCCCATTTGCTCTCCACAAGTTCTTTATGTATTACGTGTGACCTCAAGACCTTCATGTTTGCTATGTTCCGCCAGCCATGGAGTGAACAACGATGTACAACAACAAGTTACTGCTTCAGAAGCCACGCCTCTCAAAGTGGCAGAATGGTGGGAGAGGCCCTAAGCGATTTCACACACGCTGGTCCAGGGAATGACCCAAGTGCAGCATACTCTGTCATGGATCGCACTATATACACACCAAAGCGTTAGAACTAAAATTTGTCCTTCTAGATCAAAGAATGAGATTACGCGTCTCTTTAATTACGACATTTAGTAAATTGACTGAAAATTCAAAAGATATATACTTTTATAGATAATGAGTGTAATAACATAGAAGAAACTTACTTGAATCAGTTGATTGTGACAGACGTTTCCTGTGTAGAAAGTCTGTCGGTCGGACACGAAACCTTTGATTTCTGTCTCTTCAACTTCCTCGCCATTTAAAGTTAATACCCTGTTTATAAAGAAATTAAACTTAGAATGAAGCTTAGCTCCTGACATCGGACATTAAACCATTGTTTTTTAGATTTCATTATTTTTATAAGCATCCACCCGCACTAAAAAATCTTACACTTTCCATGCGTAAAGTCTAAAATGCGGCGAATTCGCAGGCGCAACCTGAGACTTTTCGACGGTGTGTAAAGCCATGTCAGAGGCAGACGGTTATAATAAGAAGAATAATGGGCTACATTGTCACCTGGTTTGTCCCACGAACGACAGCACGAGCGTGTCGTGGAAGGCGTGGTTGGGAGCGAGCGTGAGCGCCCACATGCCCTTGATGCCGGGCAGGTCGATGGACGCCTGCTCCTGGATGCCGATGCCGTTGCGGATGATGCGCAGGGAACCCATCTTGAAAGCGCCTGGGGGGAGTGACTTCGTTCAAGTTCGTGTTTTTTACATTCGGGAAAACACTACATATCATTGGTTCAAGAGGTATAGTAGAAATTATATTACTACTTTCTTTGCTTTTAGATGCATATGCGTCAGATGTGAGATCAACTCGACCTCAGTAAAGTTAATTAATTCATTGTTTTTAGTTTTTAGTAAAAAAAAGGTTGGACCCTATTTTCTATGTTTGTATATGTCTACTTTGTTTTTATTATAATAATTATATAATTATACACCTATCAAAAAATTATATATGATTTTAATGATGAAAATAAATTAATACCCGTCATGTGTATTCTAGAAATCAATTGTCTAGCACTTAAACTCAAGTTAATACACAACTAAAACTGTACATCAATACAGTTTAACTGTACCAATCAGAACTAAACATACCAGAGCAGGTAATAAGCTGGTTCTGGCCCTGCCGCTCCAGGTCCACCACGCACATGTCCACGATGGGCGCCAGGCTGGTGAAGCTCTCCATGGGCTGCACGTACTGGCTGGCCTCGTCCCGGGAGGCCGACAGCCGCACCAGCGCCGAGTCCCCGAGCCGCGAGCCCACGAACACCACGCCGTTGTCCAGGTACGTCATGCATTCCGGGATTGAAATGTCACCTGGGAACAATTATATTATATGTTTAAGTGCATAGTTTATAAATTACTAGCTTTTGCCTGTGGCTCCGCCCGCGTTAAGTAGCCTGTGTCCTTCTGGTGACGCCATAATCCCCACGCTTGGCAAGCTACTTGGGGTTGAAATGGAGAGTTGCTTTTCTGGCCTGGCACTCGACTGGATGCTGTTGATGGTGATTAAAGTTTGATATCACCAGCACCTGTCGTATGGCATTCACTTTATCAAGGTGATACAAATGGGACCAGCTAACTATATGAGTGGTAGTAGGTCGTAATGGATAACCTATAAAAATTACTTTACCAGCATCTTCCTAAAATGAATATAAAGTGGGGACTCACCCAACAACTCCACCTTAAGGTCCTTGACCGCCTGAGTGCCGTCCATCTTCTCCTGAAGCTCCAGCAGCAACATGAACAGTCGTCCAGCGATGTCCCCCAGTAAGTACCGCAGCCCGCGACCGTCCACGCGACAGTAGCAGTTTATTGGAGTTAACTGGAAAACAGTATCTGGTGTGGACAAGTGGCAAAACTCTTGACGAATAGAAATCGACTAGAATGGTAAATGTATGGGGATAACATATCGATTATCTGGGTTTGACATATCGATGACGTATGTCAACTCATATATTTTTTATTCTATTCGTCGAGCGCTTGGATCTACATTCTAAACCATATTGATAAGCCAGTATTTCGCAAAGGAAAGGTGTGTTATATAAAAAGGGGCGGGGCTTATGCTTACTTAGTTAAACTTCAAGGTAAGGTATGTTATTGAGTTACTTGGAAAAAGGGCGGGGCTACTGACATCTGGTAAAAATGAATAAACAATATGGCAATTGATAAAAATTCAAAAGTTTCTCATATATAACATTCAAGATCAGTCTTTATTAAAATTTTATCAATTACATTATGGAAAACCTATGGAAAGTGTTAGTGTGTTTCTGGAAATACCTTAATCTGTGGTGGAGCGACAGCAACATAACTTTGACCATCATGGTACACAATTGATTCTTGACCTATCACTATGGCACCACCTGCAAATATTAATCATTATCATCATAATTGGATCGGATTTTTTGTAGGGCTAAGTTATGTTCTTCTTAATTCAATTTAAATAACAGTCCCAAGCAGTTAGCTGGTAACATTACAGGTACATTTAAAAATATTAAACTCGGGCTCTTGGACTTTAGTTTTTCTGACGAGTCATTTATAAGTAAAATTACAACTCACCAAGTGGACTGGGTACGGGTATTAAAATAGACGCCTCTGTCTCCACATTATCTTGCTTCCACGGTATCTTCATGAATTCTTTCTCTCGTAAATTTATTTCATGAGTCTAGAAATACAGTTAACCAATTAGTATTGAAATTAAATGTATGCAGAGAAGTGTTTCAATTGTATACCAACTAACCTTAATATGTCGGCCATTGAGATCTTGATGTATTAAAATAATAGTAGGATTTGAACAACCATGTAAGAATTCTACGTCATATACATTGAGTTCGTCGAGTCTAAAAAACAATAAAATACAGTAGAACAAAATATGGCACTGGCATACAAGCTATATCTAAAACAAAACTATATAACACAGAGTTTTAATTCATCTTTCAACCAAATAGAGTAAATTAGTCAAATGAATACACATCCTTACGAGATCCGTATACGATCCGTTACGATCTATCGTTTCGAACCGTTCGCAACGACGAATCTCTAATCGTATGTCAACATTGTCTTCAGACATTATTGAAGATGACACCGAAAATCTGTGCAATAGGTCGTTATTCACCGATTGCACAGGTTTTCGATAAATCGGCAGTATACGAGGCCTTGCGATCGTTTGCCGCAATATATAGGGCCCATAAATACTCAAATACAAAATATGAAAACTCACCTTAAACTAGCAGCTTTTAGCTCAGTCGAATCTTTATCAAGCGGTATAATTTTAAACAGACCGTCATACAGCCTGAGACCGATCACTCTAGCCTGAGGATCGATTACAGCCAGGATACCATTCTCTGAAGGTTTCCCAATTCTGTCGGAGACATTGCCGTGGGCTCTCGTGACTACTTCGAGCTCGCCGTTGGCCGCAGTTCGCCATTCTAATATCATAGCGTTGTAGCGAGCAGTTAGTATGAACACTAGGTCCTTATTTTCATACTGAAAAGATAGATTAGAACCAATGTCAAATAAAATTTGTCAAATAAATTGCACGTGTATTGCAGATTCATCTAAAGAAATATGTTTTTGAATACCCGTCATACTGTATAAGTAAATATTACTCCTTCAAAAGAATATAACCCATACACTATCTAGTGACCTACTTAGAGTACTAGACCTTTACCTATTGTTACTGTTACGCGGACAGTGGAAACGTAAAGCTGCATTGTTTCATCCATTTACGATTTTAATGGATATTAGTCACGGAATATGAAATTCCACGAAAATGAAATAGTACACTAATATTTAAGCTTCTTAATTCGAGAAATAAATAATATCCCGATTCAATCAACATAATATGCAATTAAAGATTTTGTAAAATTGCCACTTGTATATATTTTCCTAAAGGAATCCAATCAGAAATCACTAAAGAAGGTCGAAGCACAAGATAATCTGTATCCTTGTATAGTAATTGCATTATTTTCTGAGAGACACCATGGGTAATGCGGCTGAAAACCCATGGGTAATGCGGCTGAAATCCCATAGGTATTACGTCAGATAGTTACTCACTGGTGGTCTAAACATCTTCATCTTGGCGACTCTCCCGTAGAGGCCCACTTCTTTCATAGGACGCAGGCCCTCAGGGGTCACCAGGTACATCTCCAAGCGGGACACTTTCGCCACCAGGAGGTTCAAGTCCGTCGGCGAAGTGAAGTTTCCTGAAATATATATTTTGATGTCAGTTAGTAATCCTCTATTATACTCTCTTATATCTCTTTATTTTTATATCTATCCTAAATTGACAGTGACCCAATACCTTACCAACCTCTCACTGTGGCCAAGATATCTTAAGCCATCTCTGATCAGCCCTGTGAGTCTGCTCGACTAGCAGTGTGTATCTTCGACATGGACATCCCATCTACTCTCCGCCTGTTACCTTTGGGCGTATGGTGCAGGCATCTCGAATTTATCTATCTATTTAATTATTCATCCTTCATATTCGGTAGGCTAGTGCCTTAGGTTATTACGGCTGATAGAGCTGTAGGTACTTTATTATTCTGTAGGTTCTTGTCATATAATTGTGCAAATACAGCCCAGTTACTACTACGGTGATGACGGTACAACAGAGAGGAGAGTTGATCGAAGCGAACAATGCGGTTTGGTTTAAGTAAATCGCATTAGGCTCCATGACTAGGTTCCGGGAAAAAGCTCTGTGTGATATTTTTGGTACTGATAAGTTCTAACATGTTTCTTAGCTTGACACAGGACTTATCCATTTACGTTTTTATATTTCCTATAGAGACAGATGCGCGAATCGAGCGTGACTAAATACCGTCCACAAATACTTAATTTAACAATCGGGTGGTAACCTATCCACGGAGAGGCGGCAGAGACCGCACAAAACATTGATCGATCGATCCGTGAGACTGTCTAGCCACAGACACCCATACATAAAACAGTTGTTTGTACCTACGATTAACTATTGGTAGGTACTTGGAAAAGCCATGTATGTATTGTCTAAGGATATGTTTTCTTATTTGGTATTGCAAGACACATTTGACGTCACAGGGATCTAGTCACCGCGATAAGGGTTCATCCCCTTAATGATAAATAAGGAAAACCCTCCCACTTATAAGGAAAAATATTGGCTCTGACAGCACAATGCAGTAATAGTGAAATGTTTATTACATACCATAATGTAGATATATTCTAGAGAATAGCAATTACCCATAAATTGTGTTCATATTTGGTTAAAATCATTATCAGCCATGACTATTCCGAATTCATTGGAGATAGCTTCCAGACATATTTTAGTTTAGTATAATAGTCTAAATTTACCCAGTATAAAACATTAAAAAGCAACAAAATGGGCAATGCCATACAAACTTTATTTATATGCACAAGGTTACCAGTTCAAACTTTAGAATACATCATACATTTTCTTAGTTTCATTACATAGGAGCTAGGGAAATATGGGTGGGAGATTTAAACCACCAACTACGTCTTCAGATAATACAGGACCACCTTACCTATGACTTCTGTGCAACGGGCATATCACATCACACTAACAATATAAAGGCAAAAGTTTGTGAATGTGTTTGTATGTTTGTTACCTCTTTATGGTTAAGCAACCAGATCGATTTTGATAAAATTATGTTGAATCTATCAACATATAGGCTAGGTTTTATACTGAAAAAATGGAGTGAGTAACACTGGAACACATGTGCAATGGGCATATTATAAATTATATTAATATTTTTTACCTACTTATAAGTTCACAGTAACAAAATATTAATTTTTTGTATGAAGTTAAACCTGCAGCCATAGTTGCTGTAAGCCAAAGACTAAGGAGTTTTCATTACTGCCATCTACAATTGCTTGGTTTACAACTAGATTTATTTTAGGAAGAAAAAAGGAAGGGGAAAGGCAAGGCATAGTTTTCAGCAAGTAAAGGAAAAGGTAGGAGTTGAGATGTACTAAGCAGTCAATTGGAATGCTGAACCCTGGATCTTAGCTGCCATCATGCTAATCATCTTTCCTGGCATGGGCCAGTAATGAATGAAACATGTCTATGAACTCCCAAAACATAACGTAGGTATCCTGGGCATGGGAATATAGTAATAAGGGTTAAAAAACAAATACATCATAATATATTATGTTCTAAATATTAACAGTGTTTGGAAAGAGACAATAATGGTATTTCAAATCAAATTCTGTGAATAATCTATTTAATACATGTGTCCTAACTAAGAGAGTCAAAGTAGTAGTAGTTGATGAGAGGTGGATACATTCTGTAGTCTTGTGATTGTTTGCACTGAACTAACTTATTATTACAATCAAATATACTGTATTTCATAATACAATGCAATAGAGAATGGGGCCATTTTAGTTGGGTCATCTAGATTATGTTATGCTTATGGAGTAACCAATAAAATCCTAATAATACCAACCATAAAAAGGCAACTCTGTTTTAAATTTTGAGATAGTGTAGAGTAATTTTAGTAACCCTGTTGTACTTATAAGTATGGGTATTTTTTACATCCAGACATGGTGCGCTTTGTCTAGCTTGCATATTAAAGGCTTGCAGATGGATAATGTTTATTCACAAAAATCGAATAGGATTTTTCTTGAAAAAAAAAATTGATATTTATCAAAATACAAGCAAGCATGAGGATAACGAACAACTACGATCTAATCCAATTCCCTGTTGGAAAAACATTAAAATAGTATGGGCTATGAACTCAAACGTATTCTTTTAGTATTTTACAGACCACTCTGGCTACAAATATATATTCAAAACCAATAAATAACTAAAAATAGCGCGAGATGTTTAATACAATATTTAACCTCAACGTGACAATAACATAGTGAAAATGGACGAATTACCTGTAACACATGATATAACGGCGGTCGGTTTCTGTGCAGTAACCACGTAGTGGTAAGCCATGATGATATTTCACGAATCACACATCAATTTTTCACAATAAATCGTTTATGAAACTTGTATTTAGATTTATAGCAAACAATTCGCCGATACGGTCGTTTGCCACTAGTGTTGTGAGTCTGCTGTCTGTGGAAACTATAAGTGGACTATAGTATTCAAAAGAGTTATTGAACGAAACATCGACTAAAAATTAATTCTAAGTTGAATAAATAGTCATTTATTATTCTACATTTTGGATATTTAATTGAAAAACCTATATTATTATATATATTTGTTGCAATACTATAGTGCCTATTTTGATGTAGATATTCACTCCAATCAAGTCAGAATGATCAATGAATCGTGTTGTACTTAGACCTATACCCAACTTTATTGACTCCCCGATCGTGTCGGTCTACCACCCTATCTGACTATAGGATTAGGAGTGAGGGAATAGGGAGTGCACCTGTGTTTCACCAGTTTGCACGCATACTTGTGAACTATTTTAGCGTAGTTGGCTAGTTTAAAATAAGAAGGGCTATCATGACCAAAATCTCCATGCCGAATGCCCAATTCGGTCAGTAGAATTTTATTATACGTGATTATACTCAACTTTTACCTAATTATCGTTTATTATATCTTTTTTGACAGAATTTAAATTTTCCAATGCATTTACGTAGGTACACTCAAAACTTGGAATTTCATGTTTCTGTTACAATCATCAGCTTTTATGTGACCCACAGCTGGGCATAAGCCTCCTCCCTTAATTAAACGCCACTGCTTCCTGTTCTGACCTTGTGCATATTTGATATTATAACCTATTGCAGAAATTTAGAATATTTATCAAATATATTTAAGAACGCTAGAACATTGTCGCTGTGTGTCTTTACAGGCTTATATTATGATAATGATTTTGGAAAATCAAAAGTTCAATTTAAATGAAGTATAAGCCATTTTGGTACAAGCAGTTTTTAAAACACTAATATTTATTGATGTTTCTACCAAATTATTATATTTCTGGTAGTGTTTATAAAATCTTGTTCTTCCACAGCTTTGCTGCTATCTTGTAAGCATTCAACTAAACATTCATTAATTCCTTCACGAATAATTGCCTTTGCCTAGCCTAAGTTTCCTGTTCGTTGGATATTCAATTTAGTCTATTGATGAAATAGTTAAACTATGGTGACAATATTAGTCCTCGGACTATAGGAAAACAATTCTTCTTCTTCATATCGTATGGTTGATCAATAACTTGGTGTCAGTTCAAACAGCCTGTAAGCATCAGACATGGCTTTACACTGTTGAAAGCTCTTAGGTGTACAGGTTTCCTCACCACTTTTTTCTTTACCGCTCAATAATTCGAAAAAACATTGGTGCGTGTCAGGGTTTGAACTTACGACCATTGACTTGTCAATCCAACGGTCATACCACTCAGCTGTTATTGCTACCTAGGAACATATCGTCTAGGAAAACAAATGTGAATTCGAGATGTATTTTTTAATTTCATCATTTGATTGGATTTAAGAGAAAGAAAACTAAATAGTAAATCTTATATCTAAATATGTATAATTTTCATAGAATTATTATTTAATAATTTCCATTGTTGTACTATATTTACAGATTTAGCATAATTTTAATATAAAAATCAGTCTTGACGATCGCTTGGCGGTACACTTTCGAACAGGACTTGAGTCAGGAATGTGAATTTTCCTGAAAAAGAAAGAAACACAAATTATTTATACAATCAAAAAAGCACTTAGGTCCCTTAACATTTTTCGTCGCAGACGTGATGCATCGTATGTTCTGTCATATACCAGTCAATTACTACTTTGAAACGACAAAACTTTAGTAATCGAGAACGCATCGATTGTTCAATAGTCGATTTGTCAGTCATTAATAGATAAGAATTTATTATTTTTATAAATATTTAGCTCAGACCATTCACTATAGTATGCACAACCAAACATAGACTAAAATGAAGTCGGTTAAAAAGTCTGTAATGCTAATATTTCATGTCACGAGGTTTATTAGAAGGTAATATGATTTGCTCAAAATAAAATACTTACTTAAAATAGCAGTCGGTGTTTTCTTATAATATACAAATACGGTGTATACGCTGACACCAATCAGGATAAAGCCCACAGCCATTAAATACTTGAGCGATGGGTCGTGTACTATTGGCAATATCGATAGGAATACCGCCACTACCAACACAAAACATGGCACTATGGTAGGCACTCGATACGGCCGTGGTTTTGTCGCTTGAGTTTTTCTTAGAACTAGTAGAGCGACCATTGCTAGTCCGTAGAAGAACCAGAGGAACCAACTGGCGAACTCTATTAGAGTTTTGATGTTGCCAACTAATATGAAGACTGATGTTAGTATTGCCTGCAACAAAAAACATATTGATTTAGATCTAATTGCAGCTCTCGATCAATCCTAAACGTGTAGGTATCATCCCATTGTTAAAAATCTTTTATTTTAATTATCGTTTAGGGTAACTGGATTAAATTAAATATCCTCTAAGCATTTAAACTGAAGCCTAAATATAGCAAAACTACGCGAAATTTGGTTGATTGACTTGACCCTCATCAATTCATTCTCGTTTTTTATGAGCATATAAAACTTACCTGAAAGGCAACAGCAGGCGCGGGCGTCAAGCGCTTAACATTGACGTAGGAGAACACTTCCAACATGTGTCCGCCGCGAGCTGCTGTATAACATACTCTGAAAACGACACGTGTATTAGACGTTAGTTTTGAAAACTCCCACAATAGAAGCTGTACATTAAAACGCAGTAACATCTAGACTCGAGACTAATATGAGATGCCTATCATGAAATACGGGAATCGAATTTTAATCTATATCGTAGCAGTACCCCTAAGCCACTGCGCAAGTCGTTGACGAAGGAATTCAATTACATGGAACATCATTTTTGCACCACTAATTCTAATCACACACATAGTCTGATAGGAAAGCACATTAAACCAACCATTAAGCGGTCTGCTGTAGCAGTAATAATAAATAAGTCACTCACCTAGTAACACCAAACTGCACACTCATAGCGCATCCAAAGGTCGCAATAGCAACTCCTAGAGGTATCAGAAAACTGGCTGGTCCTAACACCCTCGTACCGAAGGCTACGGCGACCGCAGGCACTGACGTCATCTCTGTGTAACTTAGTACCGTCATGTAAGCCACGTTCATGAACACGTAGAGCGCTGTTATCAGCGGCACTGCGATTGATATGCTGAGAGGTACGTTACTGAAATGAAAGGTGTTTGGTTGTTTTATGGTGAATTAGGTAATGGTTCATGTATCTGCTCATAAAAGTGCAAGATAGGCAAGCTATCTAATATGGAACATTAATATCTGCAGTACTTTTTTACCTGGATTGCAATTCAATCCAAATAAGTGCTTGGATCGGATATACCTGCTTTATATAAGTAGATGACTATAAGGTGTAAGTATATTACTCTCAACAAATAATATTAAATGTTAGTCGAACAACAAATACTTACACTCCCGGGTTAATAATCTCCTCTGTCACAACTGTGACACTGTTCCATCCATCATAAGCCCACAACCCTGAGTATAAGGCGAGGGCAATGCCTCCAGGACTAAAGGTGCTGCCTTCAAAGCCTTTGTTTAAATGTGCCGTGTTACCTAAAACATATGGAAATATTAAAAGACTGATTGGCAATGAATAAGTTTCCAGTCGGTAACTATTGGTCCTTCGAATACGACCTGCGACTCTAAGGACCAAAATTTATTTGTCAATGAGTAAAACATTTTTCATAACCTTATACGGGATTACAGTTTAAGGGACTAGTTTTAGAAAATTTGGATAACTTTTGAGTCTGAGAAGACTTAATAGAGAAAAAACATAATTTAAAATTTCTAGAATCAAACATATTGAACCAAGGTCAATTAAATACCTAAAATAGAAGAGTTAAGTTACCTTTATAAATTTCATACACCCCACCTCCAATGACGATAAGGCAAGCAAACACCTTGCATACACCAAATATATTTTGTACTTTCACAAACAACTTCACACTTGTTATGTTAATATACGTCATAATACCTGAAAAAACATTAGTTTATTAGAATTGATGTCTGTAAAATACAAAAACGTCATATTTACTTATAGATAGATATGATACATAGTTCCAAAAAATAGATAACTTTCCATGCTTTTTTTTAAAGAAAAGTTCATTTATTTTCTGGAGTACTGGCGGTGGGAATAGTAAAAACATCATTTTAATGATGCTATTTTCTGCTTCGACCTAAAAAAAATCACCCAGTCTTTGGGCAGTAGGTATTAGGTTCTACAACATAAAATGTCTGTTTTAGTAGAAATTTTATAGCTACACCAATTATTCTCTAAAATAATCAGTTTTAGTAGCAAGAACAATTCTAGGTAAAACATGAGACATATTCTTAGTATTCTAATATAAAGGTATTCAAATAAGGTATTACTGTCAAATAAAACAAGCATTGTAAAATTATTAACAACTTTTATTTAATTTCTAAACTTACTAACTAATAAAAGTACAATTCAAGTCTTGTTTCAATCTGGTTCTTAAGACTAAATCAATAGTAAGTTAGTAATCAATAAGCATATAATTAGTTATAATCAGTGTACTTTTCAATGATTGATGATGGCTGTCTATACCTAGTTTTTACAATTACATAATAGACAGGCTGTGTGTGTGTGCTAGAATAGACTAGTTGGGTCCACACTAGCACACAACTGAGATGAGTACAAAAAACTAAGGGAGCCTTTTGTCCTGCAGCGGGACAACATTGGCTGATAAAAACTATCAATATGATAACTTGACTTCCATATTATTATAAGGGTTTGTTGTAACAATTTTCATGTCTTTCAGCAGTTCTATTATTTGGTAAGTCTCTGAAGTTATTGGTATGTATCCATTTGAGGTTTCATTTAGATGCTCTGCCATTAATTGCTGAAATACAAATAAACATGTAACAGTTTCACTTTAGATTGTCAAAAACACTTAACTTTTTTAAATCTGTGATAGAAACTTAGGCAGCTAAGGCATGTACATTATATTCTTTTACATAAGTAATGGGAATATCAAATAATAGAAGTTTGTCAATTTCTAGACGACTAAAAGTAAGATGAGAAGTCAAATTGTGTCTGGAATATTAGGGGTTTTCAAATATGCCTGTGGCTCAAGCAGTGTTCAACGAGCAGTGTAAGCTCTTAACATACTTCAAAGAATGCAATATGTATGAAAAACCAATTATACTGGACAAAACTCATTTAACACATTAACTATCATTCAACAGACAAAACTTCAGGGTTATATAAGTCGGTTACTGGACAGAATTGGGTAAAGTCTAATAATGACAAAAACAAAAGCACACTCACCCCCATAGTATCAATAATCATGTTATCAGCATTAGGGAACAGTGTGCGTATAAGTCCGTGCAGCTCATTCTTCATCATTTGGAACTTCTCCTTGGCCTTGTGAATATGTTCGGGTTTGACCTCACGCTTATTCACTTTTGGACGAGCCTTGGCTTCTTGTGTTATGTTGATTAAGGTTTTTAATCTGGAAATGCAAAGTAGGAATGTAATGACTGGTAAGTTGATACATGTTGCTTCTTCACTACATATTTTAACTTCAACATGCATAAATGTAAAACAAAATCAAACTTTTATGGATAATTATCTTAAAATATATGTTGAGTTTGTTGTTATCTATAGGCAATCTTACCTATTTATCTCTGTATCAATATCATGTATGGATCCTTTTGTGAAAGCAGTAAACTCGTCCACTTGGCTTGTCTTCTCCCTTATTTCATTAAGAAACTGGCTTGTAAGGAGGTTGTCATCAGCAGTGATCGGTGTATTCGAATTTTGAATTTCAGTTCGAAGTCCTTCGATGTAATTATAAGTTTTCTCATGAACTTGCTCCAGGCTTACATTCGGCGCGTCCAACGGTGAATTGTCGATTACATTCCATTCGTGCAAGCAACGCGCTTGTATTTCTTTTATTTCTCGCTTAACAGCATCTCGAGTATCAATATTTTGTTGCGAAGGCATTCTACAAATAGTACAAAAAAGTCGTCTAACTTATAATGCAAATGTGTTTAATTTATCGAATATTACGGAATAAATTTGTATTACTTACTTCCAATAAGCACTATTATACACTTAACAAGTTAAAATGTACCCCTAAAGTTGATAAAACTTATTAAATACCAACTTAAAACAATATTTACTTCACTGAAAGATAATAACGCGACCAGTGGCGTTTGAATTTTTAAATATTTGACAGGTGTTGACACTGACAAGTGACACATGACAGTCCACAGCGCAGTAGTGCGGCGCACCGTAGCCGTAGGTTTACCAATCGATTATGCCGATTATTAATGCTATTTGAATTATGTAAAATTTAGTTAAAAAGTACCACTTACATAAAGCTGATATAGACGCTAATTTAATAGCTGTATTCTTATAATCTGGATTTATATCGGGTGTGAAAGGTTGAATAGCATATTCAGCAAATGTCATGACAATAATGGCAACTTCAGCGGGTCTTAAAATGACTACGTAAATCCATGCACATATAAATGAAGGCAACGGTCCCCAATATCTATGAGAGTCACCAAATGCTTCTTGAAAATAGGAATATTCGGCGCCGGATTTCCCGACAACGGTCCCCAATTCAGCGAACGATAATGCTCCTGGAAAAAAATTGAGAGCATGTAAATAAATGAGACAAATCTTTGAAATAATAAGCTGTGTTATCGAAAAAATAGGTATCTTACCTACACCCACCTAATAAGGATATTATTCCGGAAACCGTCCATATAATAAGGCATAGGGCGACCGACCCAGAGTGCTCTAGTGCCGAGGCGGGTGACACGAAGATACCAGATCCAATCATGACTCCAAGAATTAAATTAACGGCGGAGAACAAGCCCAGCTCTCGTTTTAATTTTACAGTGCTTCCACAGGCGTTTGCCATGCCGTTACCGGTCTCACATTTTTCAATTAGTTCCGTTTCTTTCTCCGACATTTTTGTTTACCTTAAACAATACATATTTAAAATTAAT
This sequence comes from Abrostola triplasia, assembly GCA_946251915.1. NCBI lineage: Eukaryota > Metazoa > Arthropoda > Insecta > Lepidoptera > Noctuidae > Abrostola > Abrostola triplasia. The sequence continues at coordinate 1,484,948 of OX276438.1, forward strand.
CATTTTAAGAAACAAAGAAACATACATTACACAAATTACATGTTCCTATATTATTTCATTCGAGTAGTTTTAGTGTCTGGTTGCAAATCAGTCATTAAGTAGTATCTACATTGAGAATGTGTATTGCGTATCGATAGATTTAACGTAAACATGTCGTATTCAAGACGCACGTTGTAATTGTGGTAAATGCCACACAGTTGATAAATTTTAACGACTTAGTCCTTTGCGAAACAGTAGGAAATGATTAGTTCGTTAGCCTAGTGTGTCAAGGGTATACAGAACAGTTAGCTTTGGCAATTTAAACCCATTTAGGTCTCTTTCGGAAATTTCGATTCAAATGATTCAGAAGAAAGAAATCATTGGCACTAACATTACTCAATAAATTCGCAAGACTTATTTATATAAGCACTGCAAATAAAATAACTAGTCAGTCATCTCACTAACAATGGCTCGACAGTTCGTTTCAATAAACTTGATTGAAACGACTCCCAGTAAAACGTCTCCCGTTCACAATTGCCATTGCTGGATCACTAACAACTTTGTTAAACCTCTTTTGTACTTGTAATGAAGCAATGGACGCTGATCTGTGGGCCTGGGCTATTGTGTGAGCCATAAGGATGTAATTGAGTGAACGGTGAATGAACTTGGCCCTCACGTGTTCGTTGTAAAGGATGCCTGCTCAAGAAGTCGTATGGGAATATTTTTGACCCCATCCCGAATGAAGGAAGGTGAATCCACTTATAGCAATCATTTATATTTGGTTTAACTATAGCTGAGTAATAACGGACGAGATTGAGTATCATAGCTCTCACATTGTGTGTAGACTGTACTTACTACTGCATAGCTACTTAAAATAGAATACAATAGTGTTACTATGGAAAATCTATATTCATTTTTGTTTAAGAGGACACTTACAAAAATACAATTGCATTGTCCTGAAGTGCGATACGCGTTTGTACTGTTTAAACTAAGAATACTGGCCGTACCATATGGATAATAATTATTGTAGCAACACAAAAGAGCCTTATTCAAGGTTGATCTTTGGTGTTGAACCGTATCGATAATACTGGTATTAACATGGCTATTGTTACGAACAAGTATAGTCATTTTATACTAATTACAATGTATATATAACTTGTCTACCTACAGTGCAAAGGCCTCATCTCATAAAAAAAGGAAAGAGCATGGATCACCACGGTTACTAACTTTTATAAAAAAATATAGCAGAATATTTGACTACGGTTTATTAATTACTAGATTTTATCACCGGCTTCGCCTGCGTTAAGTAGCCCAATTTCTCGGGTCTTAAACTCTCTACAAGCCAAATTTCATCAAAATCCGTCCAGCGGTTTAGTCGTGACAGACAGAGAGTTACTTTCACATTATTTATTATATAATATTAGTATGGATGCCAAATTGTATATATAAAAATATATACGACATAATCCCGATAAGAAACTATTGTCAGATATAGAGCTGTTGATTACAGAATATATTGCTTTTATCTATACAGTTATCGATTTCATATGATTGTTATTAATTGAGGTCCGTTAGACCGTTTCGTAATTGATACTAAAGGACAGCAAAGACACATAATAACGGGATGAAGTATTCCATGTTATCAGACATTATCGTCATTAGCGGGGTCGTAGGTAGTAAATTATTGTAGATCTAGACATTTGTCGAGTAATTAATGAATGATTAGTGAAACTGAGATAAATAATGTGCAATGTAATGGTCGCGAGTAATATCGATGTTAGCTGTGATTGTTATCACACCCCGATTGGTTGAGTTTGAGCTTTTTTCGAGAGATGTTTTGTAACAAGTAATAAAGTACCTAACTACATGAACAAGCCTTAAATGTACCTAACATCAAAGCCAGAAAGTAAACAAAAGACGGAAAATAAGGTCATGTCAAGCCGCACAAAAAAATAACCTTTTTTCCTCGAGTATTTTGTATAAATATACGTACCTACTGCCTAAAGCGTAAAGAGAATTTTTATGTTTGCACACCTAATTAGGAGTTACCAGGTCATCCCTGAAAAATAGTCTTAGCGTTTGTAGTTTAGAGAAGTAACAATATTCAGTATTAGGTTACCTTCAACAAGCCGCTGCAGGATGTAGGTAATGTGATGGTAATGATTGCGTTTGATAGGCCAATGTGAGATTAAACGAACTATTCAACATATAACTCATATTCTAGCAAATAAATTATCCATATACATAAATAATTATACAAACTCTGCAAGAATATGTCAGATATGGGTCAACGTAAGCTAAATATAACATGAACTTTGAAAGGGAATGTGTGATATTCACACGTTTTCCTCATGCTGGTAGTCTAATAGCACTTGCTGTTTAATGTAGAATATTACAGCCAGTGTTACGCAATGCAAATGAATTACATTGTAATCGTGTTATCTTCATTAGATAGACGGAAGTGTAGGTATTATGTGACTTGCAGTAGAGATATACTTAAAGATTACACAGACTCATTACTGTTTTAGGCATGTTAAACCGCAGTTTAAGAAAAAGACGCGAGTAAGAAAAATATCTTGGCGTACATTGGGTGGATAAAGTTGCTTTTCTCAATTTTTTTTATTTATCCGTGTAACCCTTGGTCATAGCACGCATATTACCCCGGGAAGGGATCGTCACCGTATCAACACGAGCCGTGTAGTATTATTTGCATGGAACTCCCTATTGCAACGCACACGAATCGGAATCGTAACGTAATCGCCTCGCCACGATTTGACCCCTGTTTGACGACGAGGGAAAGGGGATACGGTGACGATTCCTTTCCGAGTTGATACTATGCTGTGACCTTAAATCAGTTTAACCCCGTTACGTTAAAAAACCACTTATTTAACGATGACAACAATCTATAATAGATAAATAAATAATAGTTTAAAAAAACTAAAAAACACGCTTTTTATCGAAAACCGAACTAAAAAATAGGAAATAAGTTTTAATCAATTTAAATTAAGAATATTGTTAAAAATTTCAATAAATATAAATTAATAATAGTGTGAGTAAAAAAAATATTTTATTTAAAAAAAACCGTGGGGTTATTTTCTATTTTTTTTTCAAATTAGTGTATTGTCATCGGTCCTCGATAAATCTACAAAGTTTGAACGAAATCAAGCCGTTTAAAGTGGGTCAAAATCGCGCCCAAAGAAGTCGGTTACAAATATACAAACATACATACAAGTGAAGCTAATATAAAGCGTGTAATAATAAGAATGATGCATACAAAGTTTTGCAATTCATAATATTTTTGCAATATAATTCAATTATAACACAGATAATGCATGCTCTGTCCGATTAATATGTTTTTTAAACGATTCGAGATAAGAAGATCGAGTAATAATTAACAGTTGTGTTGTGTATTATAATTATACCTTTAAAAGCGGTATTTATTCGACCAACTCGAAAGTTTAGTGATAAGGTTTTTTTTTAATAAACCAGGCAAAGTGGTTGTTTGCGCTCAGATATAATACGTAGCTCTACACATGCTCGACAGTATGATCAAGCGGGTGTGATAACTCGCATTAGGTACAGTTACGATCAATTTACATTTAGATATACACGAGAATTCATAAATGAGAGTAATTGAAGAAAGTCATGGTACATACTTAGTTTTTGTATGTATCATTTTAGTACGTCTATAAAAGAAATGTAAAAAATTATCTTAATATTTGCATCGCCTGAAATAGAATATTAAGACACATAATTATCCTAGATTTTAAGCCGTTTTTGTAAGCCGTAGTGGCGAATAAACGATTTGTTTTCTGTTTAAATTAGCACCCATTGTTAAGTGTATTAACGTATTGCTTAGAGTAAAATGTAAGTTAGTACCTACTTGTTATAAACGCAAGAGCCGAATGACGTATGACTTGATCAAATTAAGTGTGTGGCATTGGTATGCCAGTGACAATGACTCAATACTCACCTACTTACATGAATTAATGTTGTTATGTAAATATAGTTTGTTTACATCAAGACCACTATAGTCTCTCTCTTACTTAGTACTCGATTCACTTATCGATTTAATAGATAGAGATAATCGAGTAAGATTATCGATTTTTTAAAACTAGTAAACTTGGTCCTAAGCTTTATGCCCCCTTACCATGAACTCTTAAAATAGGACACGACGCGACGCCGCATTACACTGCACGTAGCGCCCGTATGGATGTCTCGCTTCTTAAACTGTCCCGCTTTAAGAGTTCATGGTAAGGGGGATGGAGAGAGCTGAATACATTTTTTTAAAGACATTAAAATATAAACGATGTGTTCCTTATATTATGTATAACGTAAAGCACAATATAATGCCGGCATTCCAAATTCATTTAGCATCTATCGTCATCCACGAGACGATACCTTGACCATACATAGACTCTATTGAATCGCGGCCAGTAATTTATGTATTTTACTAATTTTTTTTTCAGTAACAGTAATACTTAAGAGCTCTTTAAAATTCGTCCTGTATACTTAAAACAGCTGTAGAGTAATATTACCGTATGTTATGCTGTATTGTTTATTGACCTATTTAAATTTCATGGCAATGTATATTCCATTAACATTTAAATTGTAACAACTTTTATGGAGAATTCTACTTTTGTTTTACACTGATGCCTTTGGACGTCAGAAATTCTTTCTTTTCGTTTCAGGTAGCGTCGGTTGTGTCTGGTTTGCCAAGCCGCTCCTTTTCTCTAATTACGTCCCAAACGAGTTTAAGGATGAGGGCACTGACACTAAAGTATGAATTCAATTTGTATTCAGTTATTTTCACACGTATCAGGTATATGCATTGTACATATTATACAGTGCTGTTATCGCCGGACCGCCTACTAACACTGATAAGTGGGAATATTAGATAGATATACCAAACTGATATAAATTATATCGTAACATTCGATACTCCCTAAGTTCTATCCCCGCATGAATTAACATATTATTTCTTACAGTAGGATTCTTTACGCAGTCAGTTACAATACTTTATCAATAAGCATATAAAACATAACATCACGCCTGCGTTTGAAGGCGGAGGCGACTGTAATTGGTGACCAGTACACCCACATTTCGCCAGTTCTGTTACATATAAGTAATAGAAGGCGAGTTTATTGCCATTAACCGTGCACAAATCGAGACTTCGTGCTGCTACTGAGAATAACCTACCTACTGAAGGAATCCAGAAACACTTTGGCCGACCAGAGTCGAACCCAGGATCTCATGTGCAGCAGTCGCGCTAACCGATCGCTAGAACGACGAGGTAGTCATCATAAATATAAAAGTAATAGGATTATGCATCGCATACGTAATCCATCTAGTGGTCTATTATGTTAATCTGGCCCCGGTTAAGCTAACGTAATAGGCCCCTCGTAATGTGTGTCATAGCACACATTTTTTGTGGGCGTTAAACTGTTGTTTGTATTTTTTGTTTGTGATAACCGATACGTTTGCACTCCATTAGCGAAAAACGCAAGGTAACGTTACGTCACATAATGACTGACTAAACAAAACCACGCGGGTACAACATCCATTCATGTTTCTATAGCCAGCATACTGGTATCAACTGGTATAATACTCAATAGAGATGCACCATTTATTCGGTGATCGGTAAAAGTATCTTTTCGGTATATTTTTCTTCAGTTTTCGGCAACATTATCGGTCATGAACTTGAACTTGGAGACTCTAATCATGTTAAACGTGTGTATAAAGATTGTTCTCTGATACTTGTGCCTTGTCCAAGTATTGCAACTTTGCAAGCTTATCGAGTTTAAAGTTCACAAAAGCTTTTTTGTCTCTCATTAGACCAAATATTTTGATCTTATTTTTATTACCTTACTAGCTACGCCCCGCGGTGTTACCCGCTACACTTTTTCGGCATAAAAGTAACCTGTGTTAATCCAGGGTGCAAGATCCATACCAAATTTTATCAAATTTGGTTCAGCTATTTGAGCGTGAAGTAGGAACAAACACATTCACAAACTTCCGCGTTTATAATATAGTGTGTGATTCGTTTTTATCAATGAAACAGCCGAATATTTCAGTAACACCTACATGGGCACACCTCTATCTACATACGTAAGGTGATAAAGGATGCCAGTTGCCAGTCTAACCGATAAGTCACGTTTTCCACGTTTTGTAAACGTTTACTCACATAACCTCACTATAGAATACGTTTTTGATATGCACATCGATATAAAAGCGATCGTTAGAAACGCACTCAAACTATTATTATGTGCGTTAGCGATATTTAAAAGTAATAAACTAATGGCGTTAGTCGTTAATGTATCAAAGAAAAAGCATTGAGATAACGATTACCTAGTAATTACTTTATTTATCTCAACACCCCTATATACACAGGTTATACCTATTGCAATAGTGTGGTCACCTTAATAAAAACTAACTAATATATCACTACGTGTGACTGTATATTTCATTAACTCTTTTAATGACTAAACGATGTTAAAGTGTATTTTAAAGTCATTTGACATCTTTATTGTTTGACATGTAAATGACAGTGACAGTTATAATTTAATCAATTGTTCAACACTGTATTTTTTACCGAAATAACGCCCAAAACAGTTTTAATCTTCCGTTTCTACCAGAGCCCGCAATACACCCATGTGTGATCACTTCACAACACTGGCAGAAATGGCACCATTGCTGATTGCCAAAAAAAACGCATTTTTTTTATTAAGGGCGTTAGTTTTTTTTCTTTATTTATAAATATGTTTCTGATTAATTAAAAATATAATATGAATGTAGAAATAATTATAAAAGTCTGTACCTACAACTCCGATAAACATTATTGCACGTCCTTGACCGTTTTCTACGATAAAAAAGAACACTGATAAAATGGCTCTTTTTAATAAAAAAGTAAGTTAATTAAATCTTCTTCAACTTTGTTGCTTATACCTAGTTTGTATTTGCTCTTCATTCACACCTAATTTTACCCTCTGATTCGGGACAGTCGCTTAGCTAAGTAGGGCAGATACGACTTGGCTAAGTGGGCCAAATACCACTCGGATATCGTCGACCCCTTTAGCGTTCATTACTATAGGCCATTCCCTATATCTAGAGCATTTTACAGACAACGGACTGATATTATTTGGTCTATTTGCTAAAGAAACATGAATACTGGTGGGTCAGAATTTAGATCACATTTACAATCTCCAAAAGAAGTTATACATAGTTGAATTTTCTGTATGGAATTTATTACAAGCAGAAAATCAGTAGCTCCAATCTAGCTAAAAGGTTCGTGTTGAAAACAATTGAGGAGTACCTAACTATCTTTGTTAACATAAGTAATACCCATAATACCTTTTTGTTAAATTAGCATAGTCTACTTGCCTTACGAAATCTTATGGTATTAATAGGTGCCTGCTATTGACGTGATAATGACTGACTTGTAAGTTGTATTAGGTCTCGCCAAATGACAGTTTAAGCAGTAAGAGCTCCGTCAGAGTTTACTGCGAGAGACAAGTTCAAAAAAGAACAAAAAAAAGACGTGATAAAGGACTTAAATATTGATGGTTTGATTATCTAATAAATGAATAGGATAAAACTACTTAAGAACCTATGCAGGTCACCTGTTTTGTCCTCATTTACCGCACATAACAATAAAAACCCGTAACAAAATAAGATTTGATGCGTTAACGAGTTTTTGTTGCATCCCCAAAACTTTTGTCTATAAGGAGCTACGCTGTATACTTCTTACTTTACAGACCGAATTATTCTAGTGTTTGAGTAGTAAGTGCAGTACTTAGTTGAGTGGAATGCAGTGCTACAAGATAAACGGTCGTGTGTTGAAGTTTACGCTAAGGCCACATTAGGATCCGGCCGCAAAGCCCCCTTTTAGTACATTCTAAACAAGGCCAATCATTAAGATAAAAAAATTAGGTGATATTTGTATGACTGGCAAAGTAAATAATATTTAAATTGTTTTTCCTTGAACTAGCTTTGTGAAGGCTATAAAGACTACCTAAACAATCAACTAAGCCGCAACACCACAAATTCCAAGAAAAAAGTTTCGTAGAAATACTGTGTATATTTACTTATATTTAAACGAGATTTCTAGACTCTTTCGGGCTCTTTCTCTCTGGTATGATGATGATAGCTGAGATATGGAACCTTCTGAAAAAAAGGAAGCCCCGTTTGACTTGAGATTTGTTGCATGGGGAGGTTTTGAAGTTGGTCTTTTTGGAGGTCCCGGGACTTCCCTTGTTCGTGCAGATGGGTGGTTTTAGTAAGGTAGCAATCCCACACTCCCCAGTCCCTGCCCCACAGGGGCCGGGTGCCTTTAGAGGTTCCCCCCCAAAGGGGTATTTCGAGACAGTTGTATTTATTTTTTGCCTAATATGTTTATCTTCTTCAAGATCAGTTTAGGTATATTGTCGAGCATAATTATCATAATTATGGTTTTTCTTGAAATTGATACGGATTTTCCTAATGATTATAATCAGAAAATTGGTTTATGAATTATCGCAATAATATAATCAAATTGATGCCTGTCGTAAGTAACTAGGGACTGTGATTTATGTTTAGAACTTCACGATAAGGAAAATCGCGTGTAGATATCCAATAACCTCCTAATTGACACTTACAATTTGCACTAAAGATAAGCAGTTGATAAGTAGATACATTGTTCCCGGCATCCGATCAGCAATGATCATACATGTTGTTAATAGAGCTACGTAAATGATATCCGACACGGTAGCACATTGATTGAAACACGTTCTAATAACGTGCAGAAGAAAGCAGCTGAGCCTTCATGTAACTATCACAAGTTCGTCCATTTGCATAATTAAAAAACAAACCTAAGACGTACGAGTTTTGCCCTTCTTTGACAAACTGACTTTTCGAACCCTCGAAATTGTAAACATATCTTCAAGAATGTACCTATTCAACTACATTAAAATAAGTTGTGATTAGACCTCATTGACAACTTGCACAAAATATATCGTTATGCCTTTAAATGACATACTTTCTACCGGTCATAATTAATCGTATTTATATAGAAACTATTTAATTTTATCTTGGTTTACATAGTAATTAGAATATCAAGTCAGGATTATAAAGTGCGAGATAAAATCTGTCATCATTCATCATTGTTTGATTTTTCTTATGATATGTCAATACGTCTCAAGGCAAAGCAAGCCGAAGGCAACTTCATAGAATTTGACGAAATCATTGAGAAAGCAAATATTGCAGTAATCTCTTTGCTACTTTTTGTTATACTTCTTGGCCTTATCACCAGTGTTGTGCAGGTGCAAATATGTTTGGTACTGAGATAACTCGTTCGATACAGAACAAATAATTACTTGTTAACCCGTGCAAAAAGCATGCCGGAGGAAAATGAAATTGGAAGGTGAATTTTTGGTGTTGTAACAAAATATTAATCTTTGGAAAAGAAATGCATGTGTATGGCGTGAAAGGGTTTTCTCTTACATCATGATAAATCTAGCAAAAGATAATATACCTTTTATTTGAAGTATGGTATTTTAATAAAGTAACAGCTTATCACGAGTCACTGACACGATGCAAGGACCGCAGTGGACGAAAGACCGCTTTTCTCTTAGTAGGATGATGTGGATACAATTTTTGTATTTCGTTATCCTACTTTGGTGAGCCAATAAGGTTTTATTATCATTCAGCCTTTATCATGAACTCTTAAAACAGGACACTTCACGTTGTGGAAGCAAGACGCAGCTACGTGCAGTGTAATGCGATGTCTCGCTTCCACAACGTTAACTGTCCAGCGCTAAAAGTTCATGGTAAGGGGGCAGTAGTCGTATTTTTGTTATCTTCCCAATATAGCAATACCATTCGCTTATATATTGTAATAACAACAACAGTAATAGCAATAATATTTTTTTTTTTACGTTGTGGCAATATTGAGTAGCTCAGCTGTTGGATTTATTAAGCAGTTGTCCTCGCAATGCAACTTAACTTCACCTCATTGCAACGTACCTTTGAATTGACAGTGAGTTTGATAACAGGTGTTACGAAAGTTTAGAAACTGGTTACTATTGACCTATATTATATGTATAGGGCTATAGATTGTATATGGGTACTTGAAAAGTAAGTATTTACTATTATACACCCACACTGACTACGCTACATAGTAAACACATTCAATCACGCCCGTTACCCTTTTACAGAAGTCTAAATATAGTTCAAATTTCACTGCTCAGCAAGAAAGGAGAATCTTTACTAAAGTGATGACTTAATAAGCTACAGGCAATCGTAAAATGTTGCCTGTAATCTTCTATGGATGGAATAGGCACAGGACTCCTCTACCGGGAGACGTTAGGCTCGCGTTTTGCCATTCTTCAGACGTCCAATGCATTTGGTGGCGAGCCAAATTGCCATTTCCCCCCGTAAAGTTTCTACCTCATACGACTATCTTTCCTGATAGTAAACTAAGTGGAAAATGGTTTTAATCCGTCTTAGAATCGGCTAAGTATATTTAATATAAAATATCATATCCCTTAGTTTATTTAAGGGTCATCAGAGCAGTAAAGATCACCAGTAAGCGCATCCAACTTAATCTCTGTGGGGCAACTGGGGTACAGAGGAGTGGGTATGTCTTAGATAATACTGAAAGTCACTCCGAAAGTTCTCACCAATTTACCGTAGGTAGGTAGTACTTAGTACCATTAAACCATTAGCCGTTTCCTCCAATTATGTATTTATGTCATACAATTTGAGTGGGACGACAGACAAAATTAACTCAAGGTACATTCCTGAACCAGTTGCATGTAAACGAACAAAGTTGTCTATATATAGAAGTTTAGTTTTGGGCAACGAAACACGCCCATAAATCCGTCTGGAAGATCCTTGAAAATGCAAGTCATTTTCAAAATTGGAACATTTGAAATGTTCGCGCCAAAGTGCAACGACACTGCATTTTAACACATTCATATTCGCGTAAATTAGCTTATTTTTGTTATCGCCCGCATCCTGCGCTCACCATCAAATAATACGTCACATTTTGTTGTGTTATTTATAATATGAACTCTTTGTTTTGTTTGTATGCAGTGTGCGGCTGACTGTGCATCATGATTTACGCAGCATTATAATTACGTCGGTGCACCGTGCACAGTTTGAAACGAGTTGTTCCACGTACCCAATCCGGTACCTCGCCGATACTGCACAGTGTGCAAGCTGGCAAAAAATCAAAGTTTCTCCGAATTTAATTTTGTTACACCGACCACCGTGAGCCGTGCAGAGAGCATGTGTACTTTTTTGTAATTGTATGATTCACGACACCGACTGCGCTTCTTCGAATTTGTAATGCGAGGCTTGCCACCATTTTTGGATTTGAATTTATTGTGTTTTGAATGCAGCAATGTTAAGATATATTTTGGCGTGGAAAAAATATCTTGATTGACATTTATAAATGGTTTATACAATCAACATATTTTTTTTGTGTTTATCAAGATTGTTTGGTGCGTCCTGAGTATTTTTATTTTCTGAGAAACAAAACTTCAATATAAAATATTTAAAAATCGCACTTTGTTTTATTAACACAGCCAGCTGTAAGCTTTATAAATTTTCGTTTAAGATTTCCTTTTCTTATTAGGTATTTAACTTATTTGATCTCGAGAATGATACAAATTATACACGACGTATTTTTAAGGCCGAGTTAAGTATTTAACCTGTCGAGGTATGTTTAGTATTTCGTTATCCTATCGTATCGATATGAAAGATGATTATAATATTCATAATAATTTAATGTCCCTATCTACCTACTTAACAAATCAGACAACCCATATATCAGCCGCAGACACAACTTTATTAGCCGAATTATCGCATACGTTATTTTACGACGCACTTGCGTTTCGAATCTAAGAACTTAAAGAAAGATAAAAATTTAATTATCTATAATAAAATTAACGGGAAAGATTACTGTCAGTGTATTTCTTTATTGTATTACTGTTGCCAAGTAATATAATTCGAGATAATTCTGTACAAAATACGTAACAATATGATAATTTAGAATGATGTGTATGATAACTTCTTGTGCAGATGTTGATAGCCCTGGGTGGTATCACGCTATCACCTCGCGTGTTCGTATTTAGATGTGCTCGTGTCTCGTGAAATCGTGATGTGTTAAGCAAACAAAATAGTACGCATGACATGACTTAATCTTTAGCGAGTAAGTTTCTTGAAATTTCTTCGAAGGCTCAAATAAATTGTCTGATTGGTCGATTATAATAGACGAGACGATAAATACGAGAGCGTCTTCAGGCCTTCGTGACATATCCAGTTTGGACAAAAAATTGTTTACAAATTCCTTTTAGCTGTCTGGCGCTTGATAATAGGCAAGAAACTTGCATCACATTACATAGGGGCCAATAAAGAGATCCCTACCCTTTCGGTGGAATGTAGGCGTGATACAAAAAAAAACACAAACAAACATAGACGCTCTATTTTTGTTCGTTTTTTTTATGAACGTTTTCGAAATTTAAGTTTATGATGTCGCTAGGGTGACCATATCTGTGTACTTTTTTAAATATGGTACTAGTACTAGGTACTAATAAGTTCGAGCTCAAATCTAATAGGTCATTAATGGTTTTGGGACCGAGTTAACTGTTATAAAATTCGATGAAAATTCTGTAAATTAGGTAGGCTGTACCTTGAATATAGGTAATTACTGTAAGCCATTACCGACATTGCCGTTTTTATGTTCGGCGCACCCTGTGCCATCAACCCCGTTACAAACTTGTTTACGAACAACTTTTTCACTACTATTAAAGGAGAAAATCAATTAGGCGCACACAAACTATATTATACTATACATATTATAGGTAACTCGTAACCGTAAGTACTTTGAAATAAACTATTATAAACTAATTTCATCATCTCGGAGAGTCGTGCACGTGTCGAACGGCAGCGTGGCCGTGGTGTTGAAAGATAATTGTCCTGAGATTTGAATATTTATTGACAACACATTTACTTCCGTCCAATGCACGTGCAGTCTTTAAACCCATTGCGTCGACCTACGCGTAACCTTGGCCGGTATCAACGTGTTATTGTTTTGGTTTTCAGTTTACACAATAAGGGACGGAAATTACATGGGTATTCCTTAACCAGTTTTGACTATTGTAGTACCTTTAAACGGGACTTGTACAGACGTATTGGAATATTGTTAACGTTTAACAATCGTTATATTGACTGTTTACACTGCACTCGTGACTGGACGTGGCTTGACACTTGACCAAATATTTCCGCCGAACATTGATCGTTAGCTGATTTCAGATTCAGATTTTCATGTTGGTTTCGTGTTTTTTTATTTGGTCAGAACTCCAAAGAAAGAATCGTAAATTAATACTGAATTCATTATAACATTTGGTAAGTGCTTACTCTAAGAAATATAAATAAGTAGCCAAAGTAGCACATAGCTTGAGAAACTTCTAAATAGTAAGTAGTGTAAGTTATGATGTTTTAGACGATTCTTAACAAATACCTAAATTACTGTAACTTTAATTAATATTCAAGTATGGAAATAATGGGAGAGTATTTTGATATTCTAGACAACATTATTGATATCATAATTCAAAGGTAATAACACAGATATCTTTGAATAGAATGCCCAATAGTCGTATAAGCCCAACACCGTCTCATAATACATCGTCGTATCTATCCCATATTGGGTTAGAGATAATATCGTATACATCCCATAAAGTGGCAGGCTAGCGACATATTTACATAACTCGGCATGTCTGAGGTCCTATGACACAAACATCGTCTATTGTTGGAATTCTATCGCCGGCGCCATACCCCGCTAGTAAGAGTAGTACGGCTTCGCAATCAATTTCTAACTTGGTTTGTTCCTTTTTACTTGGCTTTATCTTTTTGTGTTATTCGTTGTTTACGCAATGAGCGCATATCGTTTATCAATAATGTTTTATGACCATCTGTGTTTATTTGAAGGCAGTTATTTTTTAAATTTATGACAATAACATCAAATAAAGTGTCATATTTATTGTCTGTAAATCGTATTACGTTTAGTAACTAAGTAATCAGTTATGGTTTACCAACTCATTAGGTTTTGTCTGAATTATGGTATGAATTAGTTAACAAATAGACTGCTCATTGAGTCAGATTTTAAATTAAATGATAAAATGTTTGTGTATCAAGTTTATCTCATGAAACCAAAAAGTATTTGATATGCACACGTCATAAATGATAACCAAAATACCTATTTAACATTAAATAGTTTCCCAGAAAATAAATATAAAATCCTATGAATATTTGTAGAATATTATCGTATCACTTGACGAACGTAAATGTTTGAATGTTTTCACTTGTCATTTGAGATAAAATATTAAATCCTATAGATATATGATTGTTAAACAAATGATAGGTACATAATTAGGCGAATTTTATCTTACGTCACTAACATAACACCATTTTTACATTTATTTAGTACTTATTATTGTTATTTTTATTTAATATCTGTTTCCTTTCAACAAGTAACACTACATACAAACACTTAAATATATTTTTATAAAACGTCATTTTATCACGCAACATCTCTGAATAAATAAAAACTAAATACGTAACATAAAATTACCTTGGTCCAAGGATTATTTTAATTTTCGAACAACACGGGCCGCTCACTATTTACACAATTGAACGATACACGTGAACGTCTGTCTATGGTCAGCACTTCTCTAAAACTGTCTGTGTTCGTTATTCGTAGCCATCCTGCCAACGAAATAATCTTGTACAGGGTGATAACAAACAAAAAAATTTATAACTACGATTACAAACGAATTTTATATGAAATATACGTGTTAATGGTTTCTAATTAGTTGCGTTAACGGCTGGTTAAGTTAATTCAATTAAGTAATGACTTGATAAGGCTGTGTTATTGTACTTAAGTGTCATGTTTGTTTGATTAAATGGAAAGCACTTAGAGTAATGAACAGCTGAGTTTTATTTACATTATGGATACCTATATTCTACGCTCACCTGCGGTTACAACACTTTCCACAGATACGATCATAATCTTTATCTATCTTAGTTTTGTTTACTTGTTATAAGAATGTATTTTAACTGATTGTTCTCGTTTTTTATATGCTTTAGATTACATTACAGAATTACAAAGCGTAAGATAGGTACTACTCAGATTGACGTTAATTTTATTTGAGAAGTTCGTGTGTATAGTATAGGATCCTATTTTTAATAGCCCCCTTACCATGAACTCCTAAAGAAGGACGGTTTACGATGTGGAAGCGATACGCTACTAGCCTACTACGTGCATTGTTATGCGGCATCTCGCTTCCATAACATAAACTGTGTAAAGGGTGCATGTGTAGGTTGTGTGGTAAGGGGCTGAATGTAATAAATTTAAGTCAAACACGCGGAAAAGAGCTACGCGATGGGCGCAGTGTCAATATTCAACGAATACGTACTTTGTGCTTATGTGTCCATTCCGCGTATAATGTTGTTAGTGATTAACAAGCAATGAAACGAAAATAAAAGAATATTAAAGCTTTAATGGCTTGACTGATGTAATAGTGTGCAATAAATGGTATTTTTATTTATAGAAATTGGTAGACTATTGTGACTATTTGTTACTGACATTTATTTATTGTTTGATTGTACGTTAGTAAACAATACCTATCACAATAGCTACTTTGTATTAGGGAAAAACCAACAGACGAACTTTTGTTGTTTTATTTTAGTTAGGTATTGCGATCATTTCATTTTCATGTGCGTGTCTGATCATGAAACTATGTAAACACTATTTTTATTGCGGACTATTTTCAGTTTCTAATAATATTACATACAAATGCGAAAGTGTGTTAGTTGGTTTGTCCTTCTAGAGAGCAACGAATAAATGTTCTTTTGATATTGCTTTGGAACTAGTTAAAAATAAATAGATCGAATTATAAAAATGTAGTGGCTTAAATGTCATGTGTGCTAGACTACGAGAGTGCTGCAGGCTTGTGATGCATTATGTTTATAGATATGGTTATGATACATTAATGTTTATTATATGCATAGACTACATAAATTCTGTAAAAAAAACAAAAAGTAAAAAACCAAAGTAAAAAAAACAATTATTTTAACACTTACGACAGTATTCCCGGGAAAGCAATATACCAGGCCTAATAGGAATAACTTTTAATGAGATATAATGAAATATACCTTTTAATAGTGCTGTAATTTGTAAGTTCAAACTAGTATTACTATAAGGAAAAGAATATACAATATACATTGGTTTGTGTACAATCTCTTATCAATTCAGCTACTCACATATCACGGCTGGGTTTTACAACTGTAAACAATATACACGGCGCATATTTACAATGCCATTCGAATTAAATTATAAGTTATAAAAGTCGGCTTTTATATTACTTATAAAATTCTAGATTGACAAATCTTGACCACCTTGAATTGAGTTGACAAAATTGAGTATAGATAAAATGAAGATAGTTTAACATCAGATATTTTTTATCAACGCGAGAAATTGGCGACACGATAAATAAATAGGTCACATACATACGTACATGGAGTAGGTAGCAACTTAAGTTTGTGGGAAGGATTGCCATCAGTCTGGTTTTCCCCAGATTGTCCTAATTTGGAGCGCGTCCGAGTCCGGGAGGGTTTTCAAAAGCTTTCGTGTCAGAGTAATTAATTGAAGATATGTTAAGTATAAAAAATAAAGCTAGTTAAATATTCATGTGTTAGTGGTTTTCTTTTTAAAATATATTTTCAGAGGTGTCCGGGAAAAAAATCAATTTTACCCAAATGACCGGGGTTTTCGGCGTCGGATATGTAGATGATGACAAACCTATTTGTGGGTTACCGCTCGGAATTCCCAGTTTTTAATGTAGTCTAATTTGCCTTCTAAATTAAATAGAGTAGATAGGTATGAATTTTATACAATTGAACTTACTTTAATTTAACATAATTCAGACTACTAATACGATTCATTAAATATTTTGAAGACTTTTCAACCATTAATACTTAGACCTATTTACCCATTCTTATTATGACTTACTCCACTATAAGATTCCCTGTTGGGTGCCGTTAAGAAAATGACGAAATTAGGAATAATAATAATGTCCCCCTCGTCGATTTCGACTATGGCGAACCCTTTGCTTTATCGTCTATCATGAGCCCTTATGTGGTTTGTCAGACCAAATTTGGACTCAAAAGACCCGGTTACAAATTGATCAATATAACTGGCCGGCGTCATTATATTTATAGTTTTGGTGGTCTTAGGTCTAGATTTTTTGACCAGCCGCTTCTCTTCGAAAATAGTCAATCGCTTGTCTTCAAAAGTATTTATGCTATATGAATAAAAAAAAATAGGAATACATAACAACTTAATCCAATCTTACATAAATCGTCCGTAAGAAAAAAACACCTATATAATGTTAAATAAGAAACGACAAAAAAATCGACCAACCCGATTGAACTTGTTGTCTACAAGACAATATCTACAATAAGTATGGCCGGCCAAAAACAGTTCAAAATTTTCAAGTATTCAGTTTACCATTTCTACAATAAAATGTCATTGGAATTAATGTAGATAGCAAGTATTTTTCGGTTGCAAACTAAATTACTCAATCTCCTCTCTTATACTAACTAGCAATTCCAAAATTAAGAAATTCGCTACTAAAACGAAGAAATATCTTATTTATTGAAAATCAATAAAAATTATGTTAAAGCAGTAACTAGGTAAGCAGTATTCTTCTATTCATTAACAATGATCATCAACTTGTCTCACGTGGTGATTAAATAAACTTTAGAAACCTACTATTGTTCCACTAGTATAAGTGTCATTTAAATTAATGGATAAACATAATATTAAGGTACGTAAAATAATTTGTTTCTGTAACGTATTGAGTAGGAAGGTAATCTTTTCACAATCGAGTAGTCTAATTTATGCCTGATTAATGGCAAAAGACCTCATCAATTACGTTTTCAAACAATGTGCAGTGAAAGAATAGCACACCCCTTGCACTCTGCCAATCTCTTCGGAGATTACAGGTGTGACGATAAATGCAATACAATTAACCGTAACTTTCATTGATGCGGCTGGATGACGTAGTATACACATTTAAAAATCGAAAACTGCTAGACTTCACTCTTATCATGCTTGGTAAATTCTCACATGAAGTACGTTAATATTATAAAAGCGTAAACTATTTATTTCCAAACTAATTTAAACTACAAAATAATTATTACTGTGTTTTTCTTACTTACCTGACGTATTAAATGTTGATTTAGTTTTAAGAAATAACTTGCACTCTTGCGGTTTCGTTTCGTCGTAATTTTATTTCGCGCCAAAATTTAAAACAAACTGACGTGCTCATGCACTGACGCAAATTCACTAACTGAGGACTAATCAGTACTGAGTGAGTTCACGTTCACTGCACCGGTAAAGAGGCTTATTGACCTCCACCCGGCACCGGCTGCAACCTAACTTTTATTTTTAAATCGATTACCTTTGATTACATTATTCTTTTGAAATAGTGAAGATACACTGTTTTAGAGTGACTTCTAAATTGTTTACCACTAAAGATATTGGATCACTAATTTAGTAAAATGTGATTAAATAATTAAGCTACAAATGTATGATACGAGTTTGATGTTTTTAGCTTCTTCGTCGTATTAGCTTGAGTAAAATGTCACATGTAAAGAGGTCATGTCGTGGTGTAGAGGTTGGCCACGGTCAGTTGACAAGGATGGTAGCGAGCTAGCGAGGTTGACCGTCCAGGTTCCACGATGCACTGGACGTACTTATGTATCGTCACTTGTGATGGGTCTCTACTTGCACCCCCATTTTTACGTATACTTTTTTACCCCTATTTTGTATACAAATCTACAATCTTACTACAAAAAAAGTGCAAGTATTTAACTGTTTATGTAATTAAATATTAATTATTTTTGTGGTTAATAGAATTTACAAAGCTGGCCTAGAAACGTATTTAGAAAATTAATGTATAGTAGTATTATAAAATAATTATTTGTCAATTCAAGTCCTAAACTGTAAACTCAGCATTGAGCTGTTCATATTATCATAATCGATTTGTTTATCTTGATCCCAATCGAATATAACTTTGTGTTGTGGATTGCGGTGTGAATACATCACTAGACTAGATTGTTTTATTTGTCTATGGTTATCGTCTGTGTCTTTGGATAAACAATCGATGTTACTAGCACTTTTATTAAATTTACGATGTGTGATATATTATAAAACATATATTAAAACCACAAAATATATATATTTGAATAAGTAACAACCTTAATATAATAGCACTGATTGATAATTTATGTTGATAAAATAAAAATCTGTGAAATGAAGAGTTTTTTTTTATATATACACTGGCAACAATATTCTGTCTTTCAATTTGCGTGAAAAAAGCTCGTTGTATCGTATTGAGCGATTTCGAGCATTTTGCGTTAAACTATTGATACATTTTGTGATATTTGTTCATCTAATCTCATAATTTAGTTGTAAGATACTAGCTGTTATTAAAAATAACGTTTTAACCAAAGTGGTATTACTTATAAGTTTGCTAGTGAATTACTGAGTACTGACAGATCGATTCGGCGTTGCGAAGTTGCAGGTTATTTTATAAAATAGTTGAATTCATAGAATATTTAATTGCAAATCATCAAAATGGAGAGCATGGATGTAGCGCAAGAAGGTACGTCAGCGGCAGCGACGCCGGTCGGCGAAAATGGTGAGATATGTTTTGTTTAAGCCGACCGCTTGGGTTTGCGGAAACGTGCTTTGGTTTTTTATAGATTTTTTCTATTCTTTTGTCGTTTAGGGCCAGATAAGAATGTTACTGCAGAGGAAATGACCTCCAGGGACTACTACTTCGACTCTTACGCACACTTTGGCATTCACGAGGAGATGCTGAAAGACGAAGTCCGGACACTCACATACAGAAACGCTATGTACCACAATAAGCACCTGTTTAAGGGTAAAGTAAGTATCTCTGCATGTCCTGTTATAAAATGATGTGTACTATCAACATTATTAACTAATCCTTGAAATGCTTCCCTGGAGAGGTTAAATGTGTTGGTCCTATTTCTTTGTTAGGTACTCATTTTAGATTACAAATTTATAACCTACAAAACTCATGTTTTTCCAATTTATCCAAATATTTTACTATATTTACTTCTCATTTTTAGTTCTAAAGCAAAGGATGACACATTTACTTCTACACCTCCTTTTCCCATGAATTTAATATCATATTTTTTGGCGCCATTTTAAAAAGCGCATTGTTTAACAATAAACATATAAATCTATGGTTACTCAATTTTAAAAATAACCTTGACCAGGACCAGTTTCCCACATGGAAACTTGCCAAAGTTTTGTCTGGACTCTGGCAAGGTCATAGTTTGTCATTATTCTCATCCTAACTCTTTTCATGCATTGAGCCTTTCTAATAGTATAAATATTAAGTCCTCAGAATTTTAAATAATAGTATACTAAGTATATTATAATAATTACTGATTGATTAGTTTTGACTTCATTTCACTTCACATAATACAACTTGGTAGTCACCATTGTAAATTTTTTGTACATTTGTCTTTTATTTATGTATTGGTAATAAGTATTGCTTAAATATCGTTAGTAGTTAGGACAGAATAAGGAAAATGGTAAACCTAATCCAATTCTACTGTTTTTGTAAGTAACTTTGAGAATTTTGTTGGAATTTTTATATAAACCATTGTTTTAATGTGAGCTTTGCAAGGACAATTATGAAGACATTGACACCACAAACATTTTAAAATTATTTAATTAGCCATGTATAACACAAGTGTAAGGACATGTTCTTTGACAAGGTAGTAGAGTTGAAAGAGCATCGCCACAGATCAGCGAAGATTGTGAGTGTGAGTCCTACTTGTGGCTGTAATCGTTCCGTTTTCCTTTATATTGTAATTTCCTTGTCATGCATAAGTCAGCCCCCAAGTGCCCATCCACTTCTTCACTTCTATTTATCACTTGCTGGAAAGAAGAAATGGCGCAATAAACTCCCTAGATTAATCTTAAAAATATCTATACAGTACAGAAAAAGTAAAGAATCACATAGTATTTCTGTAACAGTTACATTACAATGCCTCTTTAGTCCCTCACTTCTTATTTTTTGTGCCTACAATCTTAACTTACATTTATGCTGTTAGCAATATTGTTAAAAATGACTGTTATTTTTTGGAAAATTCCATTGTTATAAATGCAATTGTGGCATTCTAAGGAGGAGGCCTTTGTTCAACAGTGGATGTCTTCCGGCTGATGATGATAAAATGCAAACCTGCAAAACTGTTTAATCTTTATAAATAAAATACAGAACTCATTTTGATGAACTTTGTATGAAGTAAACTTGAACAATAACTAAGGACAACTCTTTACCATAAACACTTAAAGCAGGACTGTTTATCAGGCAAGACACTGCCTGTAGCGGCGTCTCGCTTCTACATTGGAAAGCTTTGTTTTAAGAGTTCATGGTAAGGAGGAAATTTTAACAAACCTTTCACAGAATCTATAGTAGATTCTGTGAAAGGTTTGTTAAAATTTCACACGCATCTGAAGTTGTGGGCGTAAGATAGCTAAAACTAAAGCAATCACTGTTTCCCACAGACAGTGTTAGACATCGGCTGCGGTACGGGTATCCTGTCGATGTTTGCGGCGAAGGCCGGGGCAACTAAAGTCATTGCAGTGGAATGCTCCAACATAGTGGACTACGCTCGCAAGATTATAGAGGCTAACAAACTCAGTGACGTCATTGAGATTGTTAAAGGAAAGGTAAGAATTTATTATTTTATTTTACCAAGGTGTTTTTTAGCTAAAACTACCTTTTTATATCTAGGCAACTTAACTTCTACTTGGTTTTTTTGTTTTAAAGAAATGGCTTCTTTGTTAACTAACAGCAACTTATGGTTTGGACATGTTTTGGTCTAACATTTCATTACCTTTTCCATAAATAATGGTTTGTAAGCTAGTAGGGTTTGCCTCTGAATACCTTAAAATACTGATTGAATGTAGTATAAATAATATGTAAACATCAAACATTTTTTATTACCAGGTAGAAGAGGTTGAGCTGCCCGTAGAAAAGGTAGACATTATCATATCAGAGTGGATGGGCTACTGCCTGTTCTACGAGAGCATGCTGGACACAGTGCTGTATGCCAGAGATAAGTGGCTCAACGCTGATGGCATACTCTTCCCTGACAGGTAAAACTTGTGATGTCCTGTATAATTCTTTCATTATTATATTTCAGCTAAATTAAAGAATCATTAAAACAGTCATATTTATAAATCAAATATTGATCACAAAGAAATCTCAGTAAGCATAATATAAATAAATAAACCTGAGTTGAATTCAACAGTATCAACCTTCTTTATGCTGTTTCTTTTATCACCATTAAATTCTTTAAAATACAACTGTTGATAAAAGCAACTTGATTATTTATA
The DNA here is from genome assembly GCA_946251915.1 of Abrostola triplasia. Taxonomy (NCBI): domain Eukaryota; kingdom Metazoa; phylum Arthropoda; class Insecta; order Lepidoptera; family Noctuidae; genus Abrostola; species Abrostola triplasia. The sequence continues at coordinate 1,507,413 of OX276438.1, forward strand.
TACTTCAAAGTTTTAGCTTGAGAAAGTGGAACTGTATAAATAGATATTGTTGCCTTTATATCAATGTCGAGTAATGGATTCGTCTTCGCTTTCGTAAATGTGTATCAGATACATGTGTACACTGTACATATGTAACAGGTAAACAAAAGTTAAAATCAAGTTTCAAAATTATATGTGTTTGAAATACTTTACTTTTTTTTTTTTTTTACTTTTTTTCTTTTGGGTTGAAAGAGATTAACTTCTTGTTTACAAAATATGCTTTATTTAACAGTCTACAACATAATTTGTCATGTTTTATCAACAGATGCACATTATTCATCTGTGGTATTGAGGACCGTCAGTACAAGGACGAGAAGATCAACTGGTGGGATGATGTGTACGGTTTCGACATGTCTTCCATCAGGAAGGTGGCCATCTCTGAGCCTTTAGTGGACGTGGTTGATGCCAAACAGGTAAGGAACTATGTAGATACAAACATAAATAATGATATTTTACTATTATCAAAATAGCGGATATAAAATGATTGCTAAACATTAGCTCCACTGAAACTCTTCAAATCAAATCAAAATTGTTTATTTGTAAAACAGAGATGCATGACATCTTATGTTATAAAAATAGGTCGCCATGTTTAGCCTACACAAGACATACAAATATCTAAAATAAAATAAAATTACTTAGTACTTTTGACTGGCATTTTACCGAGTGCACTTTAAGACTTGTTACTAATTGATCTAAATAGAAATTAAATTATGTTTCAGGTGGTGACCAACTCGTGTTTATTGAAAGAAATAGATTTATACACAGTTAAGAAGGAAGATCTTAACTTTGAATCTAAGTTCCACCTACAGGTAAGAATATTTTACTTACTAATAAAACTTGATCAACTGTTTTATAGGAACGGTAAATTGTTTAAACAATATACATACACATTCATTATTAGTTTATATTTATATTTTTGGAGTTGAACCTTTACTTAAACGAATATCTGCAGATTGTACATGTTCCTAATCGGAATTTATCAATCATACAAATTAATTCATCATTCTAAATTCACCCATCCTCTCGTCTGTATTTCCTCTACATCATAATCCGATGGGTCGGTAGACCGACGCGACCGGAGATTGATTAGGCGCAGGACCAACGGCTTAATATGCCTAGCACGGAGGGATCTTGAGTGAAAACTCGTGTGAAAACAGTCGCCCATCACAAAACAGTTGGCGGCGAGTACGGCTTAACCTCGCAGATCGACCGATCTGCGCGGTAGCCACGTAGCTACGATCTCCTTAGTCAGGTGATTACTATAGTGTTGAACCCTATTGTTATTAACAGGTGCGTCGCAACGACTTCATCCAAGCGCTGGTGACGTTCTTCAACGTGGAGTTCACGAAGTCCCACAAGCGACTGGGCTTCAGCACCGCCCCCGAGGCGCCATACACGCACTGGAAGCAGACCGTCTTCTACTTCGATGATTACATGACTGTAAGTGTTTTGGACCTGTATACTTTTACTGACTTCCAAGTACTTAAATTATTTAGTGGTCGTGTTTCGTTCGTTCTTCAAGTAAATGACAAAAGTAACGCACTTCAAAGTTATTTTTATCGTGTAACACTGTCAGGGTAATTTATTAAAACTTGATTATGAACATGTAGAAAAAGCTTATAATATTTTAATCCACAGGTGAAGAAATTCGAAGAGATCACTGGCACATTCTCAATGCGTCAAAACGCGCGGAATAATCGCGACCTCGACTTCGAAATCGAGATTGACTTCAAAGGCGAACTGTGCCAAGTTAGGGAGAAGAATCACTATAGGATGCGCTGAATGAACCTCTGGGCTCCACACCCGACCAGCCTTCACCGACACAGCCCCCTCAGAGCAGCCCCGGCCCCAAAATTGTCAGTTCTACTGCACCACACCTTGTTACACTGTACTAGAGAGTTTTATTGTCACTTAGGATGTACAATCACATTCTTTCAGCAGTTTGTATCTGCTATACTGTTGTATACAACAAATATTATAATACATGCACAAGTAATGTTAGATTGTTTCACGTATATTTATTGATTGCTATTACCAGAGAAAATTAACATAATTGACTTTATTTTTATCCAACAATCGAATTTAAATCTTTCTGGCAATAGCAATATGCAGATATGATAAATAAATAAGTGGAATAGTGAGAATGTTATAACTGTGTATGTTATTATTATAGAGTACAATATAAAAAATTCACACAGCAGGAATAAAATCGCATTTTCATTGTTAACAAGTTTTTAAAAATATGATCTTAATTTGTAATAATGTCTCACATTGTGTTGGACTAGTTTTGAACTAGCAACACCTTTTAGTTCCTTAGTGACTTAAAAACACACTTGTCAGGTGTTGCAATATATTAATTTAAATTTGTCAAACTATATTCGGTCTTAATGAATAAGACCTGTGTCAGTGGATTATGGACGATAAGTGTAATTTGTTTTATTGTCGCTTTGTATATAAGGGCAATTATAACAATGTCCGAAGGCTGGTGAATAGCAAACGAATTTTGTAACAACAATATGTTTTAAGAAATATGGTCGCTGTGTAACTTTTAATTATTAAACAATAAGTAGTTTCGACTCACTTTATTTGGATTCGTTTATTTCCATTACTTTATATTATCTGTGTTTTATTAGTTCTGGTATGTTTTATTTTAAGATAATTGAGTGATAAGAGACCCAAGAAAAGGACGAGGAAATCCTGCGATGCTTTTGACACAAAATGCGTTGTCAGCTGCCTGTAACAGGGTTGCTTTTCCTCAGAATTCATACTTTTGTTAAATCCAATACATAAGTATGTTTAATTAGGTTAACATTTTATTAAATAGTCGTCAAATTAGTGAAGTCGAATTCAATAATCAACTAATCGACGAAAATATTGAATTAATTGTCGTTAATTAATTACCTTTCAGTATTTTTGTTTAATTGACAGCTTGAATAAAGTGAGTTGAAATCATTTGACGATGTCTATGAAGTAAGTTAGGTATCTCACGTTTGTATGGCCGCCTAAAGATACTGCTAAGCCCGCCGGCAGCGGGATTTTATAGAATTTCATACCACTGTATTATTATACTTGTTGTATTGAAATATGACGTGTTAATGGCAGTTTTGAATGATTCCATATAAAGTAGATTTATACTCGGTATGATTGACGAATAATTACTATTTTTGTGTCCACATGCATGTTAACTAACCCAGTGTATTTTGATGTATGTATACTATGTTTAATGGGGGCACTATAGGGCGAGTTTTAGGCTTGGCCATTTAGCTTATTTGTGGAAGTACCCTTTAGTTGTAAGGTCTTGTGCAAACAGCTATGTTCGTTGTGCTTTGGCAAAGCTAAATGCCCATGCCCGAAATCTGTATGAAGCTATACACAAACACATGATAGAATATGTATGATTCTTGTATAGGCCTTTCATATTAGAGATAAGTAGATTTCACATGACAGACTTGATATTATTTTTGTAAACGTATCGTTTGATACATAGTGTGAAATGTTAGAATTTAACATAATTAGTTACGGGCAGGCCGGCAGAACATTGATAAAGAATATGGATTCATTCGTAATATTGAAAATAACCAAAGCAAGATGAAATTAGCAGTGAGGTTGTTGAAGATCTAGTCCGTGGGAAATGAAGTTATTTTCACAGAAAAATTAATAAATGCTGTAAGCGTTAGTGTTCTATTTTTGATATAAACCATTGCTCAACATTTCGCCCCAATTCCTATTCAGAGAGCAATCGCCGTAAGATTAAATAGAATTTAAAACTGCCATCAACAAATTGTTTTTAGTCGTAACAAGCACTTCAATGTAATAGGTTGATGTTCAACTACCGATGCCAATGTCGCCACTCAGTGGTATTAGTAAACTATTTTCTACGGTTTAGCGACTGTATGTGGTGTACGAATATTTGTGGTGCATTCATGAATAAGTACCTATAAGCAAATTGTGGTTTTATTTTTTAACCTATCCTTTTTTTAATTTTCTGTTAGGAGAATTAATGTCTTGTCGAGCCAAGACAATTTTGATATTTAGGTGTAGTATGCATTTAGCTTTTTTATTACATAAATTACTGGGTATTAAATAAACAATTTACATAGGTATTAAGGGTTTATTACATATTGTACTTTATGTTACAATGAATGACTGGACGAATGTATGGATTACATGCTATGCTATATGTTTTATAAATCTCTGTTGCATCAAACTAAAGTTAAAATCAGAACTTCGCTCCACGTCATATAAATAAATATCGAGCTTGAATTAGTGCCTATACTTTCCGTCTAGTTAATTGGCAACCTAGACAGTCGTTGAAAGTAGGTAGAATAACTAACCAGCTGTTGTAGGTAGTTACATTATAATTGAGTCAAATTGAAACAACTAAGTTTTAAAATGACGGTTTAATTTGGCCTCATGACTGCAAGAGGTCGAAATAAACATTAATCGAACATATCCTTTCTACGAATATAATTTTAGTCTTTGATCAGTTTGATGCAATCAGAAGTAACCTTGCGGTTTAAACCTATTCTAAGTCTTATTTCAATGAAGATAAAGATGATTATGCGACGACAGCGACAGGTGTGTCTTGGACGTTGTTCTTGTAAAGGTCCACGCAACAGCAGTTGGTGATCAGCTGGTGTTCCTGGCAGGAGTTCGCGTACAGGAACTTGCAGTCAGTCTTGCCGCAGTTGTAAGAGTTGACTAAAAATAATGAATAAGTATTTTAAATGTCCATTGATTCTCAGGCGTGAACTAAACATAAGAACCTATAGACAGTTCGATTTCAGTATGTATGGATGATGACAATCAAATGACATACTTTATACATATGAGCCGGCAAAACGCTATTACTCCAACAGCAAGCTGTGATGTTACTATTTCGCATACAGAATTTACTTTCTGTTTATTATTTTAAAGCAAATATTAATCAAATTTTACAGTTTATTAAAAAGGTATAGGGTTTTTAGGGCTAAAATAAAGCACATTTTACGGAAATAGTCTTGCAGTTGTTGGTTTATGCTGTCAACATCCCAATTTCGAGGCCGAGTAAGTTCTCTCAAAAACTTACCTTCTTATGTTTTGTAGTACACAAATTATTATATCTACCTACGTAATAATAGGTGAATGATTTGAAGGAGTATGGAGAAAAGAGGTTGGTAATTGCCTACATTGTGCCTACTGATGTGGTTTCTGAAATTTGCAAGAAGATACAAAGAAAGGTAATAGGTACTTACAAACAGAACTGCAGCAGCACGCATCATGTGCCTGCTTGTGAGAGCAGTAACTGTACACGGAGGAGTCGCACAGGGGACAGCCGGCGTGGGCCCCGGGAGGGCCAGGCGGCGCGTACTGCCCCGGTCCGTACTGCCCTGGTCCGTACTGCCCCGGCCCGTACTGGCCCGGCCCGTATTGCCCCGGCCCGTATTGCCCAGGATAGTATCCCGGCCCGGTCGGGTACGGATAGTTTCCATAGTTGCCTCCTAACAAATAGTCCAGCATTTCTCTTATTCCGAAACCTGTTGGTGAATGATGGTGGCGCGATGAGTGTTAGTTGTGATGTTACCGATGAGTGGTGGGGCCCAATGATAGTGGATCGTGTGACGTGGGGCTTAATTCTGCGATTAAGCATAATTGATCGATTGCCTCCTTGGTAGGTAGTTTTCTTTAGAGAAGCTAGGATTTCTTTACTCTATTTGTATAATTGTAGGTACAGTGTCATAACGGGTAATATAAAACTTTCCATTCACGCAGGGTGGCTAACTCAGAGCCCTTTGTAAAAAAATAATTTTAAAGTCTGTCATTGGACCAGATGCTTTAGAAAAATACTGAATCTTGCACCATTTAGAAGTTAGACGATAGTCTGGGGTATGGCTAGTAGGCCCCTAGTCAAGTCGAGGCAAAGAAGGCAAGGATCTAGGTGCATATTTTGTTCTGTTACTTTTAATTAAGTTGTTATACCTGAGGTTTAGTCCATTCACACGTTAAATGCCCACAATAGCCATAAATAATGAAACCTTGACAAAAACATGCGTTCAAACACAAACCGCCCTCAATCCTAGGAAGCGAAACTATTTGATAACATTATTACGAATTGTTTTTATGTGAAATAGATACATATCTCAACGTACATAAAATTAATTACTCGCATCCTAATAATTGTAGAACAATTTAATCTAACGTTCTAAGATTAAACAAAACATTCGACCTTGCAATGTTTCCTTAAATTCGGTAATTAGTCTAGCTACTTAATTAATGTTGGTTCAGCGTGACGCTCTTTGTATTAAGATGACACATAAGTATTGTTTTGTTGTAAAAAAATCCATAATGTGCTAAAAGTTATGGGGCTATTGTAAGTTTTTTGTATGGAATTACTACCTAGCTCTAAAGAAGCTGTCTGAATACGTTGTCATTTGTAATTTTGCAACATACATAAGACCGTCAGAACCAATATATACTATTTAAATATAAAAATAATCTAGGTATCTACCACTTTATTACTCCACTCTAAATCCTGCTGGGTTTATAATATCCTGATGTTTATAGGGAAAGGATGAATAATTCAGCTCCCTTACCATGAACTTTTAAAGCAGAATAGTAACGTTGTGGAAGCGAGACACGTGCAGTGTAATGTGGCGTCTCGCTTTCACAACGTAAACTGTCCTGCTTTAAGAGTTCATGGTAAGAGGGCTGTAGTATTATAAACCTATTGTACTCTAATTTTCTATAGGACGCGCGCGGCCCAAATGTTGAGAGAAACTAACACTGAATAGTGATCAGTTCCCTTCCCAAATGAATCGCTTTCCAGCCCGAGATTCAACCACGAAGACAAGTGGTTAATAGAACTGGTTTTGGATGTTTTTAGTTCTAGGCTACACTGCAGAAAAAGTTGTATCAGTATATAGGTACTTGGGTCATCTTTATGGCACGTGCGCCTTTGTCCCATAGTATGTAATTATTACCTACTTTATTATATTAAGTCTAGTGGAAATAAGTGGTATAGGTAAAACAGATTTCCCAAAACGAAATTAATTTAGTGGAACAAATTACAGCTTTGACTAGTTACCTAATTAAATAGGTACAGTACACATAGGTACCTATTTTCAGCGCTAGAAGACTCTGTTTAGGTATCTCAATTCGTTTGACGATGTAAGTGACCTTAATTTATCTGTTTCTCTCTAGATAACAGTAATGTGAGATATGTTGTAAAAATATCTATCGCTACGCCTGTCTTGTCTGAAGAGGTAAGCAGAGGCGACTACACTCAGACTCACATACTAATTAAGGGCATGCAAAACTATGTACCTACTACACTTTTATAAATTCATTTTTTTATTCGTATACGTATAGTTTACTATAGAACTGTAGTAAACTATACGTTAGTAACATTTTTAACTATTTTAGTCCTTTTTATTAACATAAGAAGTTATTCCAATTTTAAAAAGGTGATACCTACAATTTTAAAGTCACTTCTATGTTGCATGAATAGCTCGATGATTTGAATCGATATTAGTTCTCCATTTTAATAATATCGTACCTAGTAATTAACATTTACTTTTATGATAATTTTCCTGCGAAGATACTAGATACAGGTAACTTAAGATTTAATCACTTGCAACTTAGACTTAAGACAGTAATAAATGAATTCATGCAGCCTTATAAAACCATAATGATGTTTAGCCATCAATTTGAATCACATGCGATATGACAAGTGTTTAATGAATCTGGTAATGACATGGCTACCATGGGAATGACCAAGCGTTACCGTTTGTGGATGGTAATGAGAATGCGTCTGGTAACTTACCGCCCAGCTGATTTCGGCTTATGTCGTAATTTGTGGGCTGAACACCTATCGGTTTGGATCAAATCATTTTGATTAACGAAGCCTTTATAATAATAAGTAAAAATAGGTTTCGGGTATGTCTCCAAATTTAAAGTCTCTGAGATAACGTATTACTTCAAATAATTAATTATTTTTTGTCATTTTAAATTTGTAGTTTAAATAATTGCCTTGATTGATTTCTGGAGAAATTAAGGGGGGACCTTTGCTCAGCTGTGGGACATAGAACTGGCTGATTTTGAAATAAGTATTTATACTCTGGCAGATAAAATTATTTTTATGGACATTTTGTTCCAATTAAAAAGATGAACAATCAAAAAGTATATTATTAGAGTGATTATATTAATTAGAATTTTATTTAAATATAAATTTATATAATATGTAAATTCTTTTATTTAAAGTGTAAGAAACTGCATTAAAATTAATTATTTCGTGAGATAATCAGTATTTTCAAAAAATCTAACGCCTAATTAGAAATAAAAAAGAAAAAAACAAATTCCTAATTCAAAGTCACGTAAAATTAAAAACAAACAAAAACTCACCATCACTCATAGCCAGGCTAGCCGCAAACACGAGAAAGAAGATTTTCTTATACATTTCCAACAAGTTTGTTCACAGATTAAAATAAAATAAAGTGTTTGTTTGTGCGTGTGTTTGGCACGGTCGGCGTTCAAGAGCTCAGAGTAAATAATAAAACAAACCACTGAGTTGTGAGCTGGACTTACCGGTGCAGTCGCGCACAGAGGTGAGGAGCGGGCATCACCTCTGCGAAGTTGGTCAACTGTATCTGTTAGATGAAATTAGTCTTTATTTGTACACACTCATGTATTAAGTACCTACTCGTACTTGTTCAAGTGATTTTAACTATGATTCATAGATTTTGACCACCCAATTAGTTATTATTTTTGACATAGACAATTTTTTAGAGTATCAGTATGCTATGTTATACCTTTAAATGTTTAGGAGATTGAACATGAGGACGAGGGATTGACGTCACCATGCTACAGTAATCAATTATATTTGATGATTTCCAACGTCCTTGACAAACCACCTGCAAGTTGAAAAAATCACAAAATAGATGCGTGTTTGTCCCATTAAATTAAGTACCTATATGTCAATGTAATCACACTAACTTTATAAAGGCGAAAGTTTGTGAGTGTGTTCGTAACCTCCTCCCGCTCAAACAGCTAGACCAATATGAAATTTCATGTGAAAATAGCTGACACCCTTGATTAAAACATAGGCTTTTTATCCTGAAACTTGTAGCGGGTAATACCGCGGGGTGTAACTAGTAGTGTAATAAAAAGGACACAAAGATTATCATAGTGTCAGGTAACAATACTAGTCAAAGCTCAGATTGCAAAAACTTGTCACACCAACACTTTACCTCGTGACAGTACCGCCTGCATATTTAGTCCTTGCAAAGGGTGAGCAGTTGTCCTTAACATCAGCCGTTCTCTATCGATTATCTAACTAATTATATACCGAACTGGATATGAGACCTGCGTAGCGACATAAATTACAAGGAAAATTTTGTCGTAGTACATTAAAAGGATGTAATTTAGAATTTGTAGTTTCTTTGGTGTTTACTAGGTTGCTAGAAGGCCCCCGTACCATGAACTCTTATAGCAGGAAAGTTTCCGTTGTGGAAGCGAGATGCCTCACTACACTGTACGTAACAACGGAAAATGTCCTGCATTTAAAGTTCATGGTAAGGGGGAGGGTTATGTTTTAATAGAAGAATGTTCTAGATATACTTTGTAGTACATACATAACATCACGCCTGTATTCCCCGAAGGGGTAGGCAGAGGTGCACATACAGTACACCCACATTTCGCCAGTTATGTTTTTAGGTCCCAATGTAATAGGGGGCGAGCCTATTGCCATCAACCGGGCACAAATCCACACTCCGTGCTGCCTAAGAATTACCTAATGGAAAAACCTAGTAACACTTTGCCCGACCCGGGATTCGAACCCAGGACCTCGTGTTCAGCAGTCGCGCTTAGCAACCACTAGACCAACGAGGCAGTGTACTTTGTAGTTTAGTATACTATACGTACTTTAGTTTTAATTTTTTAACAGATAAATACGAGTAACAGCTTTATCTCACATACTTTTATTATTTGTTGATTTTTTTCTATTAATGAATAATTGAGTATATATAACCATATTCTATACTTAACTTGTTGATAAACGCAATTATTTACACCTTATTAAAATTCTGTACTTTGGGGTGCAGATATATACTGCATGGTGCAAAAATGTGTAAGGCCTTATTGTTTAGGGGCTCCTGGATGTCTAACTACATCATAAATATTTAGTGCTTTTTCTGTTATTAGTTATACCAAAAGGACCAGAATATTAATTTACAATGTTAAGTAGATACTTGTATCCTATTTAAACTTTTCCTAAGTGTTTGTTTACCCAAGTATGCCATCTTTGGCCTTTGCTTACCCATATTGTAATAAAAAGTCTTCTTTATGTGTGTATGTAAACTCAAAAGTGTCTGTAAGAAATCGACAGTGGGAATAACACCGGTCATTGCTCGTATGTATATTTTTATTCCGTTTATTATTCAAATGTCGTACTTAAAGTACCAATATTGTTTTATTCATATATGGTACTTTATAGGCTAATAGGCATGCTCTATATACGCTTATGACTTGGTAATCATCTCGTAGTGAGCAACCGGACTTGACATCTGCAACGAGGACTCGACTGGTTATTTTAATAAAAATTAATTAGGAGTCCGTAGATAATATAAAAGACTTTGTTTAGTATATTGTTATTTTGTAGCGATCTTGTTCCTAGTATATGAAATGCACCTTTTAACCCAAATATAAATAATCTATGTACCGAATCGTTTTCGAAATTGAAACCTATTTTGTAATTGGCATAATTTTATTACGTACGGTACTACCAATGTGACGTTTTTTAGCACACAAAATACATGTTGCACGCGGTTGCTCCTAATTAAATTTGTTAACGAAGCTGTCGAGTTATCTTAGGTTTAATTTCTGAGTCAAACAAAAATTAGAATTGTTTTTTTTTCAAGCAAATCTTCAGCGATCTAGACCATGTTCCTGTTGGCAAAGTGAGGATAGCAGCAGTCTACGTCTCGATTCTAACTGTTTATCTCAGTCAAATGCAAAGCATAATATTCCAAGAATAATAAACTTTAGTTGACAAAGTAATTTTAATATTCTCAGAAAAGGTTTTTAAATGCGTTTCTGATAAGGATTGTGTATTGTAGGTCAACGCCCGTATAAAAACCTGACAACTGACACAAAACTACACAGAATGTGTGCCAAACAAATATTTAAAGTTGGATTCTGGGCTGAATTTGTATGGAATCTAACAATCATTATGAATGAAGGACCTAACATATTATCTATTCTCTGACATGCCAACGTCAGTGACCGGTATAATTTAATCGTTGGTTTAAAAAAGTATTTTTATGATTAAGGCGGGTGGGGGGGGGGGCTATGTTAGCAATTATTACAATTTTAATCAAAATCATTTTTAATCAAATTCAAATTTAGCTCTATGTCCAGAACAGTTATGTTTCAAGCTTTGAATACTATAAAAATATATCGATGTCTACGGTTTTAATAATTAAAAAGAAACTCGGACATTCTTAAATAAATATATACGTGAGTAAAACCGGATTGTCTAAATAATATGAATATTAAAAGAAGGATACAGTATTATAATATCACCTAATTATTTTATTATTTCAAAAAATGTTTTTTAATCATTGCAAGTTAAATGGAGAATTATTGCTGTCCAAACGAATAAAAAAAAGACAATTTAATTATTATTTTAAATAAAGAACCCGCGTCTAAGCCATAATTCGGCCTTAACCTAATAACGACAGCTCTATTTCAAGCCCGGTACGGCCGAGGTGCATGACCTATGGATGAACCTCTGGTACCGTTCGCAAACCAGTCTGCCGGCCTCGATACTATCCACTTTGTTTTAGCGGATTTTATTGGCTTATAAGTATATAATTACTATAATGGCAGATATACCGTCAATCTATTAAATACCTACTCATGTCTGTGACGTATTTTGTTTGTATGTGAGCATCTCTTGATTTGTACAACTCTGGCGGCGACACCGGGAACTGTCCGAATCGTTTTGTCTGAATTCAATAAAAATTTGTATATCCATGTTGGTTTGTTATGCTGTCCCTACATTCCTTTTTTTCTGAAGGTGTGGTGGGCCGGTGTCATGAATTTTCTTAGTAATACTTATTTCTAAGTAAGTTCTCATAAATATTTAGTAAGATATTCTAAGGCACCACCGACTAATGGTGACGGAAAATATCGTGAAGAAACCTGGATTTAATGATCTAAAATCGCCAACACGCTGGCGTAGTGATAATTTCTTCGCTATAAGAGAAGAGGCCTCAGCCTCTTAGTGGGACAGTTATTGCTACTATTATTATTATATTGGACATGAGTATTAAGCACCCCATAATACATAGGATCCTGTTCCTTTGTATAGGAATCTGTTTAACAATGTGGCTGCGTAATGGCTCACCTCTTTAGGCCCCTTTGGGAAATAAAGACGTTCTCAATACATACCTATATACAATTATACATATTTAAAAAAATCATCGCGTACTCAGTAGAGTAAAGGCACAACCTTTTACAATATTCTTTCCAGTTTTATGCCAAAACAGTCCTGGGTTTGCAGTATTTGCTTTATTAATTTTATCTTAATCTATTCTTTTCTAAGTATTTTTAACCACACCTTTTTTCTAGGCAAAGGTTTTCTCAAATCCGAATACCTCATCTTTAGTAAAACTACAATAAAAATATTCCATTCCATTCTTCAAAATTGTCTTAATCAGCCATCTCGTTTATACAAATTAGAAAGCTAATCAAGATGAAGTTAATTCTAATTGTAAAAGTAGTTTTTTTATGTTCTACATCAGTCAAGGCTTGTCAGTCATAAACATATCGTATCACGTACCGTTGCTAACGGTACAGCCACAAAAAATAGACCAAACGTCGAACACCGTATTAGGAATGGGTCAAAGAAATATTTAGATACTCTTTTTGTATAGTGTTTTTATATAGAGATTAATAAAATATCAGTAGTTGCTCAAATTTCTGGTTAATTGTTAAATAGTTTATTATTATCTCATTATTTTTTAACAAAACGTCGACCCACGCGCGGAATCTCTCCTGTATGGTGGGTGCATTTGCAAATATGAAATATCACGTACACAAACGCTAAACTCAGGACAAACATCTGGGGATCGCACAATTTTGTGACCTGTGAGGGAATCGAACAACAAATCCTTACCGCAGCAGTCTAAACTACATAATATGGCCTAGTTGTTAATAGGACGGTTTCACATGCTCAAGGTTGCAGGTTCAAACAAAGGAATGTTAGGAATACTTTTCTGGATGTTTTATGACATCAGTGGTTAAATAGTGATGAAACCTGGATCTAAAATTCCATCCATTAAGCGAGCGTGGTGATCAATGCTCGTTTCTTTTTTGTTTGAGAAAAGGCGTTTACCGTGAGAGACAGTAATTATGTGTTGGTACAACCTTGGTGGTCTATATGACATCTTTATTTCTATAAAGAGGTGTTCAAAACTCAAGATGAATAAAAGGAAATATACTTAAGAACTAATATAGTTAAAATAAACCAACACATAAATTATTAACATTTATTTAAAGCTTATACTTAACATTTAGGTACTAGGTGAAGTACAAAATATAATTTATAGCTAGGTCTTTGTACATGCGACTTTCCAAAGCTAGCCAAATTCTGTCCTATTTTCTAATTTTCGGCTTTACGACTCACTTCCTACCAGGTTTAAAATCAAAAAGCTGCTTTAAGCGTGTAGCGTAAGCTGCAAAAGTTTGTTTGTTATCATTATGTAACATTGCATAGTATATAATGTGTCATTGTTAATTTATAATGACCTACATGGTTGGTAACTAATATTGTCCATTATCAGTTTCGTTGAAACACCAACATGACTATTAAAAGGCAACATTGCTTTTAACAAATCTGTAACATTCTAGCTAAACCTAACTTATACAGCAAACCGATCCCTAATCTAGCTGATTTAGGGTTCAAATTCATGAGGACTCTTCAAAACATCACCAATCAACCAATGCTCTCTCAAAATCCTAGCCAAATCTACAACAATACACAGCAAACTAAAGTCTAATCTAGCTTAATATAGGGTTCAAGTTGCATTGCCCTCATCACGTCGCCTGTGACGGAACAGCGGCCGGCCTGCATGATGGCTCTCGCCTCCTCTCGCCCATGCACCAGCTGCTTGAAGTAGTGCTCGTTGAGGGTGAACGTGGTGTCGGGGTCGTCTTCAGGCTCGCCTTCGTAGACTATCACTTTGTTAAGATCCATCGCTGGAACCGAAAAAGGAAATTTTAGTGTCTAAAATTTGTGAGCCTCTAGTTATTTTAGATGTAGCGTCCCGTCCTTCGCCATTTGCATCCAGTAGTATGTAACGTTATTTTATCATAATATATGGGTCTTAAATAAGTGGCGAAACAGAGTGTATGCTGTTCTGATAAAAGGAGATCACCTCTATCTACTAATTCGGGTATTACGATCGTAATGCTACCTAGGTATATTTTATTATACCAACCTCTGCTCTAATTTTGAATTTTTACTTAAAAACTTATAGATTGCACAAGTATTATATTGTATGTTCGGGCCCTAAATTAAGCCCATTATCTATTACTTGTAAATATGAAAACAATACTTAGATATGAACCCGTAAACATGCGTAAGATTTAAATGACTCCTTTACTTATGTTTTTGTTTAGCTTACCCATATAAGTACATAATCACCAGCCAAGATCGAATAAGAACATTCAGAGAATACTCACTCCAGGAATAGACGCTGGTGCCTCTGATGATGTTGAAGAGGAACACTCCTCCCAGCGCCTGAGCCTTTTTGGGATCTGCAGACTCCACGCGGGCCTTTATTCTGCTCACCAGGTCCGCCTTCTCTGTCTTCACTGTAGGCTCGCTCTGATTTGCTCCCTGAAATATAAGAGTAATCATAAATACATTTTATTAGACTAGATTTCTTCGTAGATGTGGCAAAAGAATTATTATACTCAAGCTTCGTCCTCGAGATTAGCATTAACACATGTAGTAACACGTACGGTGTTGCCTTTGCGCACTGTAGGTTGAAAGCTATAAAAAAAAATATATTAAAAGTGGGGGTAGATTCCTATCTTTCCTTTGCCCGATATTTTGTTTTGTCACTCATTCACAGTTCAGTGCTCTGCCGGAGCGCACTTAATTTATTAAAGGTTGTTTCTAAGTGTTTTAAAAAGGTGAAGTGTCATGGGAAAACGAAGAAAACATGATTATGAATATATTACAAAGAAAATAAGGAAATTGGAGAAGATGCTTCATCGGGAGAGGAGATCCACGTCAAGTTCTGAAGGTTAGTAAACATTCAGCCTTTTATAAAAGTACTGGGACCTTATATGTAATAAAATTACGTAATGAGTCGCTGCGGTTAACCTTTGGGGTTAACACTTCAGACGCAAAAACGTAATTAGTGATTTCTTTTTGTTTTTTAACATGTGCAAGGCTAATACTGCGAGCAGTTATTAGGACTGTTACTTTATTAGTATACGTGAAGTCATACTAGTGATGCGGGCAGTCTTTGGGATTGTCACTTCACTGTACTGCGCCTGTCGCCGCGTACCTATAAAGGTAGTGCAGCTTATCGCTGGCCGATAATCTTACCTGCGTATCGCGCTTATCTTATTAAACCTGTTTATTAGTAACAAAAAGAAATCCGTTCATTACAGAGGACGCGTCCTCCCCTCGATATGGGTATTATGATGGAGAAATGGTGGAGGAAGTACAGGAATTAGAACCCGATACCTACCCTGATGATCGTATGCCATCTGCAGGAACTATAAACCAAACTCCTTCAACCGATGCAATTGAACCAATTCCCTCCACGAGCACAGCAGACCCAATTCCTTCTACCACCATTACATCCCAACAACAAGCTATTACCGTTGACACGGAAAGCCTCGCTCAAAACGAGCTAGACTCTGATATTTTAGAGTTATTTGGAGAGGATCCATCCATCGAAAAATTATATGGAAAAGAAATCCAATCGGATCTGGCTACGCGTCTTCAACATGTTGCTACAAAGGGCTTGTCCACCGAGGTACGCAAAGAATTAACTGAAAAGTATCTACCGCCTAGTAATTGTAAGTTGATTGACTCGCCGTCCCTCAATTTAGAAATTAAAGCCGCTGTATCGGAAGTCATCTTAAAAAGAGACAAAGGTATTGAGATAAAGCAGAAACAGCTTGGCTGTGCCATTTCATGTTTAAGTAATGCTATTACCCTTATGATTGCGAAGGAGGACAAAGATATGGAAATAATTAAAATGGTGATGGATTCTATTCGCCTTATGTGCGATAATCAATATTCCGACTCAATTGTTCGCCGAAATTTTATCTTACATAATCTTAAAAAAGAGATGAAGGAGCAATTGCAGAAAACTGTAGTTGACCAACAGCTTTTCGGTTCAGATTTAGCAGAAACATTAAAAATTGCTAAAACAATAACAATAACGGGAGCTGAATTAAAGTCAACAGTAACGAAGCCACCTACCAACAGACCAAGGACAGCGCTTGTTCCTTCACAGTCAACATTCCAGCGGAATAATTTAAACTGGAAGGCTCCTCCCCCGAGTCGCAGGCAAATGGGGACTCAGAGGACGACGGAGCCTGCACAGAGGAATCCGCCAGGGAACAACTCGCGCGGATCCTATCGA
Organism: Abrostola triplasia; assembly: GCA_946251915.1. Classification (NCBI taxonomy): domain Eukaryota; kingdom Metazoa; phylum Arthropoda; class Insecta; order Lepidoptera; family Noctuidae; genus Abrostola; species Abrostola triplasia. The sequence goes on from OX276438.1 coordinate 1,524,101, forward strand.
ACTCGCCAACCGGCAGCGCCCGCGTCGCGAAACAATTACCGGAGTCGTCGCTAGAAGTGACTGAGGTACGCAATGTTGCTGGTAGATTATCACAGTTTTATGAAACCTGGTCTTTACTAACCTCTGACCCTATAATATTATCATGGATTACCGGATATAAAATACCTTTTTCAAAACAAATTATACAGTTGACTGTCCCAAATCAAATACATTATTCAGAAACGGAAAAACGTAACTTTAATGAATGTATCAATGAGTTGTTATCAAGTGGCGCCATTTCTCCTTGTGATCCATGTGAGGGTCAATTTTTATCAAGCATATTTTTGATACCTAAGCCCAGCGGCAAACATAGATTCATACTAAACTTAAAAAGATTAAATACATTTATAGAAACAGAACATTTTAAACTAGAAGATTTACGAACAGCAATAAAACTTGTATCAGAAAATAGTTATATGGGAACAATAGACTTAAAGGACGCATATTTTTTAATAAAAATTCATGACCAACACAAAAAATACCTTAGATTTCATTTTGATAACAAACTGTATGAATTTAATGTCTTACCGTTCGGGCTAAATACGGCACCTTTTGTATTTACTAAGATAATGAAACCGGTTATTGGACTACTTCGATCATGTGGCTATGTATCTAGTATATACTTAGATGATATTTTACTGATTGGTGATACTTATAACAAATGTTTAGACAACATTTCTATAACCCAACAGTTATTGTCAGCCTTAGGTTTTATTATCAACAAAGATAAATGTAAATTAATACCAAGCACATCTTGCAAATATTTAGGATATATAATTGATACAATAAAATTTCAAATTAGTTTACCGTCAGAAAAAATTAAACGAATAAAAAACAAATTACAATCTTTTCGGAAAATGTCACGATGTAAAATTAGAGATTTTGCCAGTCTAGTAGGATTATTGTGTTCTGCTTGTCCAGCCATCGAATACGGGTGGTTATATACAAAAGAATTTGAAAGATGTAAATTCATAAATTTGAAAAATGACCCAGTTAACTACGACAATTTTATGAACATACCCTCGTATTTATTATCAGAATTCGAGTGGTGGCTAAACGCAATAAAAAACCCTACCTGTAAAATAAAATATGACGAATATTGTTTAGAAATCTTTAGTGATGCTTCGACTACGGGGTGGGGCGCCGCGTGCGGGGACGAGACGGCAAGCGGGGCCTGGACAATAGAAGAACAGTCATTTCATATTAATTATTTAGAGATCGTCGCTGCCTTTTTCGGCTTAAAAGTGTTTGCTACTACTTTAAATAACTGTCAAATATTACTTCGTATTGACAACACTACTGCCATATCGTACATAAATCGTATGGGTGGTATACAATATCCCCACCTTACTCGAATAACAAAACAATTGTGGCAATGGTGCCAGGATAGGAATATAATCGTGTACGCATCGTACATTCGTTCTACAGATAATGTAGTAGCTGACGCGGAATCCCGTAAAATACATCCAGACGTAGAATGGGAATTAAATAATACGGTTTTTAATCAAATAACCAGCAATTTTGGTTTCCCTGAAGTAGATATTTTCGCAAGTCGTGTTAATAAAAAATGTATCAAATATATATCCTGGTTTAGAGACCCTGAAGCTATAGCTATAAATGCATTTACCATATCATGGACAAATTTATTCTTTTACGCGTTTCCCCCTTTTTCAATGATTTTAAAAACGCTACGAAAGATAATTAAAGACAAGGCTACAGGTATTGTCGTAGTTCCTTTATGGCCCACACAACCTTGGTACCCATTATTTAAAACACTGCTTTCATCACAAATGTTATGCTTTAATCCTAATAAACATATGATTTTATCTCCTTCCAGCAACAAGAACGTACATCTTCGATTTACCCTGGCTGTCGGTCTCTTATCCGGAATTCGCTACTAAAGAAGAATGTCCCGCAATCTTCAATTAAAATCATGATTGCTTCATTATCTGATGCCTCTATAAAACAATATGACACCTGCCTTAGAAAATGGCATAGTTTTTGTCTGTTTAAAAACATTGATACATTCGGTGCATCTATTAATGATGTTATCTTATTTTTAACAAACTTGTTCGATTCAGGTGCTCAATATGGGACATTAAATTCTTGTCGTGCTGCTTTAAACTTAATTTTATGTGAAAAAATTAGCGATAGTGAAACAATAAAACGGTTTTTTAAAGGTGTATTTAGACTTCGCCCACCATTACCAAAATATAATTTAACGTGGGATACATCCAAAGTCTTAGATACATTATCAGTTTGGTATCCAAACGACAGTTTAGGAGTGGATAAACTCTCACGTAAGCTAGTCACTTTATTATCCTTGGTTACTGCACACAGAATGCAAACTTTAGCAAAAATTAATATACATAATATTCAGACTTATCCGGATAAAATTACAATCAAAATTCCGGATATAATAAAAACTTCAAAAAGGGGTGCCATGCAACCTAATCTTACATTACCATATTTTCGTAAAAAACCAGAAATTTGTCCAGTTTTAACAGTATTGTCGTATCTTAATGTGACTAGTTCACTGAGAGGTGATGTGACTAACTTATTTATAAGTATTAGAAAGCCACATAAACAGGTTTCAACCCAAACTCTTAGCCGCTGGGTAAAGAATACCTTGAGCGAGTGTGGGATAGATACATCCATATTTTCAGCTCACAGCACTCGACATGCTGCCACCTCCAAAGCTAATAAATTAGGAATCAGTTTAGATTTGATAAGAAAAACCGCCGGCTGGAGTGGCTCATCTCAGACATTTGTTAAATTTTACAATAGAAATGTAGCAATTGCGGAAGATGATACATTATTTGCGAGAACAATTCTAAATGAAGTTGTTACAAATAAAGATTAACTTTATTTAATTAAAATGAATAATCACAAGTTTGGAGAATTAAATCGTAGTATAAGAATATGGTTATGTTTGTTAATTAATCTTTTTTTTTTTGAAATTATTTATATTGATTAAACATTGATGGGTTTGTTGCACAAAGATGTTTTATTGATATTTCAGTAACTCTCAAGATCTACATGTGTTAATGCTAATCTCGAGGACGAAGCTTGAGTATAATTATAGATTAAACGAACTTACCTGTACGTGAAGTTCTATCATAATTATACGATAGCTTCGTCCGAAGAGATTAGCAACCCACCCTCCCAAATAACATTCTCCCCATGCCTACCTGAAATATCAAACAGGATTAGGCTCTGAACTAAATGAGTGACAAAACAAAATATCGGGCAAAGGAAAGATAGGAATCTACCCCCACTTTTAATATATTTTTTTTTATAGCTTTCAACCTACAGTGCGCAAAGGCAACACCGTACGTGTTACTACATGTGTTAATGCTAATCTCTTCGGACGAAGCTATCGTATAATTATGATAGAACTTCACGTACAGGTAAGTTCGTTTAATCTATAATTATGTTCGCATAGAAACTCAAAAAAAATTAAATTATGCGAATTTCTCTAAATTTTAGAGAACATTTCGCTACATCTATTTTAATTTATTGATCGATAGGTTTATTAATACAGTCAGATTACTTTTAATAATAAATTCCAAATTGCCTTCACTATACAAAATTAGTTGGTTTGTTTTATGACACAATTTTATGATTATGAGGAGAAAACTGAGTGTAGATTGGAATAGCTTTATAATATTTATGCAGAAATAAGAACTTACATCTAAAAAACGGTATTTGTTAAAACACTGTATTCCCTCGCCTAATAACAAAAAAACACATGTCAATAAGAGATAGAGTAGATATATAATAAATGGTTGCACTCACCATGATGCCGTGTGTCGGGTCCCGTTAGTGGCTCAGCAGTGGCATGGTCAGATGACTCGAGCTTTCACTCTCTGATTGCAAAACGCAACACTGTTTACGCTCCAATTTGGTGGCCATACTTTGTGGTTTTTGGTGGATATTCTTACCAGTGTGAGTTGGGATAACGTTTTTTGATCTTTGTGTTGGATGACCATAATTACGCTCGTATTGTACTAGATATGAAAACGTTTTTAGTTTTTCATTCGTTAAATAGACTTATTCTGGGTTAGTTTTGTGTCAAAAAAAGACTACAACAATACGTCATAATCGAAAGTAACTAGTAAATATTATTATAGCTAAAGCATTATGAGTACCAGCATGATTATTATTTATAATTTTATTGCAAGAGGAGTAGGTTTAGATCAGTACAAACAGTTTTAAACTTTTTAATAAATTTCATTACGATTGATATGATAAATCGAAGATACAAGTTTCTCCGTACAAGGGTCAATACCCTTGTACTTAAGGGCCACTAACTCGAGTGACAAAAACTGAAATGGTCGAGATAACTTTCACTTTTTGATTACAACGTCCATTGTAAATACAGACCACTTGATAACGTTCGACTTCTTGTTTAAAAAAAAAACAAATAGTAAAAAAACGAATTTGAGGTATAGTTACGGTGACCAATTTCACACAAAAACAATTTCATTGTATGTAAATAAATGGAAAAGTAGTTAGCACACATAATGCCATTCAGAAATAATTATGTTGATTAAGAGCATTTTGAAAAAATATTTACCTCATTTTCGGTTATATGAATGATCACTGGAAAATCACATCCATCCTCCTCCGTGTAATATAAAACAACATAACAACGAACACACTTTCGCTGTTATATCGTAACTAATATCAAGGAATTACCTTTTGCAGAATAGCTGGACACATTTCTGCGTATTTATCTCAAGACGGCAAGTAATATCTCTTTTAACTTCTTAATATGGTCGCCCTACTGTCCGCAGTGACAAGATAAAGCAAACTTCGTTATATCTGACCACGTATGGTTTCACTTTTCGCTATTTTACCAGTATTAGATTTATGTTTTGTACAAAACTTCATATGCTCTCTATCGTGGATCCTTGGCAGGTCTCGGTACCTACCTAAGTACTACTAATACTATAGAATAAAGGTAGGTCAATTCTCTTAAATCCTAAGGTCGAAAGAACAGTTTTAGGAGAAATCTTTTTACTAAAGGTCGTTATTGTACTTTGGGGTGCATTAAAAGCCTTCACGATAAACGATACTCATTTAACCGTACGAAGTTCCCTGGACGGAAAAACCAGGAGTGCCAATTAGTTGCCTAGCTAATTAAGAGATGTAGATATGCACAATACGGGTCCAATTCCCGCACAGGACAAAAAATTGTGCGAACCACAGATGCTTGTCCCGAGTCTGGATGTTTGTGTACGTGATATTTCATGTTTGTAAAACGCACCCACGAAACAAGAGAAATTTCTAGTGTGGGGCGACGTTTTTTTTTAATAGTGTTCTGTAGGTCTCTCCCAAACACTAGGAAATAGGTATAATCATACTAATATTATCCTACTAATATTATAAATGTGAAAGTTTGTGAGAATGGATGTGTGGATGTGTGGATGTTTGTTACTCTTTCACGCATAAACGGCTGGACCGATTTGGTTGAAATTTGGTATGTAGATAGGTTATACCCTGGATTAACATATAGGCTACTTTTTATCCCGAAAAACTGTAGCGGGTAACACCGCGGGGCGCAGCTAGTAATACATATACTGTTTGATTAAGGATTGCCAATACCAGCGAAAGTGGGTTACGGTGAGGATGAATAAGGTAACACTTATTGACTCGAGTGTGCCGTAATGGTCGGGTATTGTCTCGCATACACTTATATTGCCATTTGCAAAGTTCATTCTGTCATTTAGTCTCTGTATGAGTGGACGGTAGAGTTATTACATAAGCAGGCACCTGTATTGTGGTTACTGTCTATAGGAAAGGTGGGATAATCGTTTGGTAACTTCAAAAAACTGGGCACGGTACATTAAAGGGTATAATGTTGTACGGGGGTTTGCACAAAGGAAAAATAACCACACATGGTAAGATATGGCACTACATCGCTAGTTTAGGATCAGCTACAGGTGTTCACATTTCGCTCATCAGCCCCCTTACTATGAATATACCTAACATGGTATAGGGGAGAAATACCATGTAATAAATGGCAGACTATAGTGGTTAACCATAATTATAAACATAACATAACATAACATCACGCCTGTATTCCCCGAAGGGGTAGGCAGAGGTGCACATAAAGTACACCCACATTTCGCCAGTGTATGTTTTTAGGTTCCAATGTAATAAGGCAGAGCCTATTGCTATCAACCGGGCACAAATCCAGAGTCCGTGCTGCTACTGAGAATTACCTAATGGAAAAACCCAGTAACTCTGCCCGACCCGGGATTCGAACCCAGGACCTCGTGCTCAGCAGTCGCGCTTAGCAACCACTAGACCAACGAGGCAGTCAACCATAATTATAAAATTTACTAATCGGGTTCATTCTGAGTTCGTCACCGCTTACGGCTCGCTATCCCAGTGCCTGAGAGAAATTTTATTCCTAAATCACAAAAAAAAACGTTATCATATAATTATGTCATAGGAATACTACAGTTTTGTAGGCATCGTTAAGATCAAACTTGATTGGGACCGCGTATTTTAGAAGACTCCAATAGCAATAAATCCTGTGAATCCGCAATAAAGAGGTTCGCCGTATATTTGTGAGCGCGGATAAGTTGGTAATGGCTACTGCCGAGCCCCCGGCGTCATATGTTCAAGGATTATGCTGCTGTGCATCTGACAGGGGTGTGGCACAAGTTACAGGAGGATGAGGTCAGTATAAAACATTCGATTTAAGTAAAATATTATATTTAATACTAACTGCGCCTGAGTGTTACCCGCTAAATATTTTAGGGGTAAAATAGCTTATGCGTTAATCCAGGGTGTCAGCTACCTCTATACAAAATTTTATCAAAATAGATCCAGCCGTTTGAGAGTGAAATACGGGGAATTTTTCACCGTATTTCAGTTTAATACGCACATATTTAAACTTACACACGATAAAGAAGATATTCCGTTTAAACGTTAATATCGACATAATCTCTAGTTTTAACTACTGAAACGTTATCCGAACAAGAATAACTAAATTTTGAGTAACGTTTGAAGTCTCTGTCTATAACCCAGGGCTCTATTCTAGGCATTTATTACAGCTCTCATACCATGAACTCTTATAGCATGACATTTTCGTTGCTGAAGCGAGACGCTGCTATGGAAATTGTCCTGCTTTAAGATCTCATAGTAAGGGCCCAGATAGCTAACATATTGCTTTATCTTCTGTCAATAGGAGGACTACTATCGCTGTCTTCTGTAGTTTGTACCAGTAAGTATATTTCACGCGTTTTACTCCGATTTTTAATTGTTTGCCGATATTCGTTTTTTGTGTTGGGTATACCACCTATTAACCTGTTTTTAAAGAGGTTTGTACTTCTATGTGTACTTAATCATATACTACTAATACGTCTAGGTACTTTTTCCAGGCAAATTTAAACAGCATTTCGTATATAACCATTAATTATTTTATACTAAAATTCAATGGTATTTTAAGCTATGTGCTCGCAGTTCACAAATACATTTGTATAGGAAACACTATAGACAAATTTATGTTTATAAATCAGGTTCTTTATTGTAACCATTTGGTCTAAATAATCCTGGTTCAGCTAATCGGTCACCATGCCCCCGGGGAGGCGTAAATAGCAAAGGATTACGTCATTAGGATGAAATATCAACCTCATGGGCGATAATAGCTACAAATCGTGATTGCCCCACTAAACAGTTTATCATGTACTAGGATACATGTACTGCAGTAAAATTGCGGAAAAGTGTCTCGTTAAAAACATTTCGAAACGATGTCACAGATTATACGCCGTTGTATCCTGTTTGTTATTTTTTTTGAATAATTAATTTATACCTTGTCAGTAAAAAAGTAGGTTTAAAAAGGTTAAAATAATTATGTTAACATAAAGTACTTTTTGTAGACAACGCCATCTAGGGGTTTTAGTTTGAACTAGTAACCTACGCGATGTTTAAGTAGTTCCAGCTTACATGTATAGATGTCACTTTTTTACACAAATAGAAACCTGCTACAGCTCCAGGGCTCCAAGGGGAGAAAAGAGTCAAAAACATATGGATTTTTTTACCAGTTTATTGAGATAACGCTTTTGGTCGTGGGGTTTGAGTATACGTATGTTTTTGAGAACTCGCTAAACAGCCAGAAGAAAAGACTTCACTTATCTAACCAGAGTGCTTTTTTTTATAGCCAAATAATTAGAATTATTATTTAATATGGAAATTGTAATCACTAAAGTAAGCACCTATATTATTATGATTCCTGCAGGGAAACGTTACCGTAACTATCAAAGCTACAAATCAATAGCTTAGCTACTGAACGAATTCACTTAAACAGATAATTGTACAAGGAATCTAATTCCAAAGAATATAATTGTCAGTGTATAACAGGCTTATTTGTAGCATAGAGGGGTTTAGGTATAAACCTCCACCCGCAGTGTCCCAGTGCACACCAAAACCGTCCTTTAAGGGGAAATTAAAATTTAATTCTTCAACCTCCCGAGCTTACAGAAATAACGATGCTGGCAACATCGATCCGATGCAGCAATTATGTACCCAGACAATTATAATTTTAAATTACATGATTTGTTTGCTATGCTAAGTCGTACCGTTCTTGCTTTCATGAATAAATTGGTCTGTACTAAGAAATGAAATACTTTGAATTACATTTATAATTATAGTTAAGTGCAGTGGCTCAGATGTTTACAGAATATGTATATCTTCAAGCGGGTTCAAATCCAAGCAAGTGCCAACGCCACCAATGTGACCGTTAGCTTTTCTAACAACTGATAGTTCGTTTAAAATAAAATTGAGCACAACTGAGCGATAACGGGCTAATGATGATGATGAACACCTTAGCTGTTTGGTTTAACCGCAAATGGCAAGTTGACGTACATTGTGACGTCCTAAGGGGGAGATCTTTATTCTAGTATGGACGTCTTTCGGCTGATGATGATAATGAATGGTCTGATTTTCCGAAAGCTTTTTATAGCAATACGCTCTTTGATGAGACTAATATTCCTGCCGATAAACGGTGAGCCATAGAACACCTCTGCCTACCACTTTGTATTCAGGCGTGATAATAAACCTAGTTTGATATAAATACCTGTAAACACACAGCACATACTTTCCCTCTTAGGTACCTAATTACTTAAAATGCGTACCTACTTATCTACCTCTCAGAAAACGAACTGTAAGTCGTCCAAAGGTATTGAGATTGCCCTTTGATCGCCAGTCCTTCATACATATGTTATGTGTAAGGATCTATCTTCGGATCTTCGGAATTTTGTATTGAATGCCAAACACTAGCGAAAGAAAATCATTAATATTTCAGGTATTTTGTGTCTTACGAATTTTTGGGAGCATAGCCATTCAGGAGAAGATTATAAGGGAGGAATTATTATAACATTGATTCAGCATGAGCTTTTAGCTTTCATACGGTCTATGTCTGGTTTTAGCGTCACGCCGACCGTCAGTGGCAGAGAGATGAAAGATTGGAGATTGTTCTTGAGAAATCTCTTCATCTTAGAGAGACCACTGAAGAGATGGAAAAGTGTTTATGACGCTTGAGGGTCCTTATTTAGGGTTCTCGTTTAAATGCTACGGTGTATAAGCTATGGTTATTAAAAAAGTTCTTAAAGAGTAATTAAAATTCCGTTGCAAAAAATCTGAGGAACCATATGCCTAAATATGTAGTTGCAGGACAAAGTCTATACTCCGGTCTTTAATTGGAGCAAGGCGTGGATTGAATGACGAGCAAAATAAAGCAAGCATAGATGGGACTGCGATACAGGAAGGATCACCGACAAAACCTGAATAAGATCGGCTTGGGATCGCGGTAGGAGGATCCCTACGTGGGACATTGAAGGCTGTGAATTAAGATGAATCCTCTATGCCTTCAACATTATCGTATTTGCTGGGACATTGTCGTTTCAAACAATCTGTCACCAGACACTATGTAAGTCGGCACTGAAAGCATCCGCAAATAAAACGAACACCTCACAAATAGATACGATAACATTTGCTACTTATATTTTAATTCCATCAAGTCTTGACTTACCTTACCAACTTAAAACTTCACCTACTAAAGCACCCATCAGCGAAATTTTGTTCTTCTTTGAATTGGAATTAGAGCGAAAATAGTTTCGGCAAGGTTTTGCTACCTGCACATATAAGTTTGTTTTTCTAGGGTATTTGACTAGTCCTAAACAAACGCAGGGCACTTCCTTGAGTCGTATTTAACATGTTGCCAATAAAAAAAAGTTGTTTGGAATACGTAATGGAATTTTTGTTTTCCTTTCTGGCTAGTTGAACGTTCCATGCTCACTGTTTATTCGATACAAGTTGTTTTAGTTTTTTCGATGAATGCCAACTTTATTCGGTCGCATGACAGAAGAATCGAAAAGGTATTTTAACTAGCTGGCAAACTGATTTTAATTGAAAACGAGCTTATATTTGTTTTGGATTTTATTTACTGTTTTGAAATTAATAAATGACACCAGTATTCAAGAAGTTGAGCTGTTAATGAGTGCATAAGAAAATGGTAGAAAATAGTGTGGTGTCGACAGCACCACATCGAGTAGCAGTAATTTTATTATCGAAACTCGATCGAAAAAAGGAAATAAAACGCCTGATAGTCTACAGAGGAAGCCCACTTCAGCTCCTTATCGACATTACAAAGACTGAACAAAATCATTTCATAACATATGAAAAGAAAACATTTTTAATATTCTGATTACACGCGAGAGAACCAACGTTGAATATTTGATGGCACATCCAGTGTGTCAAGCTCATGAATTTATGAATTTCATTAATGCGTATGACTGTGTGTCTCAGCCTAATTTGCTTTTCGATATTTTCGCGGTCGGCACACGAATGAAATCGAGATATCGACGTGGAATCGAATTATTTTTGTTGTTAAATTGGAGTATTGACGTAATAAGAATATATTTGGATGGTTTGTATTTTTTCTGTTCCCTTTATTCTTTAGTTCTATATTTAGGATGTACTGATTCGCATCTTTTTTCGGACTGTTATCGATTTTGGAAGGTTATGCAGACAAATTATCATCCTGAGCCTTTGAACAATATCTATTTAAAGTGAGCAGCTGGCTCTTGACCGAAGATCGCAAATTATTTGCTATATTATTTTGATTATTCACTGGCTTGGTTTGATCGAGATTTGTGGATCGAGTAACGGGGTTACTATAAGCTTGCAGTGCAGATTATTTTTTGGTGTGGAAGTGAGATGCTTCTGAGAGCTGTGTAGTGCGGCGTCTCGCTTCCACAGTGGAAAATAATAATGCAAGCTTATAGTAACCCCGCAGGTTTATTCTCAGATATACCACCATACTCTTCAGCTGAATCTGATTTAAAGGACTTTGTTAGACCCTTTTGGTTGACTACCTTTTTAGGAGTTTTGCTTTTACAGGTAAAATAATCCTCCGATTGGACGTAGTTAAGCAAAAGGATTCAATCCACATCCAACTAATTTTAAGATATTTGACTTTAAAGTTGAGATCGTATTTTTTTTATCAATGCGATACAGTAAACCTGCTGGTTTAACGACATACGTAGAGTATTTTCTTGTATTCTAACATTTGAATTATGGGATTAAGTGTACTTTGGTTTACTTTTTTACCTCTTTTGTATGTCTAACTCAATGTTGGTGTTAGTGTGGGATGGATCCTTTTTGCTTAACTACGTCCAATTTTGGACGACACATTAAAAAAAAAAAAATGAAGTCTATTCTTTTGTTTTTTCTAGGCTACTTGTTCAGTAAATTTAATATAGCGATGACGTCACCATTGTTGAATATTTCAAAAATTTGCTTCGTCAGTCAATTGATGAGCCGGCATGGATTCACACTGCGCTGGTTTTTAATTGAAATGAATTATTTCCCATTGTTTGACATCCAACTATTAATTATCCATGAGCTGAATCAACATGATATATTGATCTGTTTGGAGACGGATGTTGCCTACCTCGCTGGGGACTTGGCGTGATGTTTACAGTACTGGAATCTTTGATTATGTCCCAAACATCTGCAGGGTAATCTAAAGGAGGGTATCTAAAGGATTAGCTTTTTAAATAATGTTCTTCAATTCGGGAATAATATCTACGGATCTTAGAAACATTAAGATCGTGCTAGGAAAAAATATAATCCTTAAGCTCTATGGTTGCCATCTCCCGTTGTAATTTCTCTTAACCAATTATGTAATATTTTTTTTGAAGAAAAGATTGGCATCTCTCAAGCATTTGTCAATATTATGCTCTTACTTAAAAAAAGTTGTATAAATGCGTATTTAAGTTACTTGAAAATCATGCTTTAATAAATCGGATATTCGTATACACAAGAAAATCAATTTACTTCTAATTTGTTTAGTGAAGTTGTTTGATGAACAAACTTGTTTTTTGTCATAAGGTTTATCCAAAGTTCGTCGACTCAAAGGTCAGGGTGCGTGGAAACCACAAAATTGATTTTGAAGGGTTGCTAACATTCCGTAAAAGTTTGGAGGTTGCAGACTACAACTGGATAGTTTTAATTAAACATTGCGTGTGTATTTATAACTACGTGGGGTTAAATTAGGCTATATGAAGGCTTTTGGTACGTGACTGCGTCTGCGTATTCTCTTCTTTCAAACTTAATTTCATTATGTCCAAACAGCAGCGTAGGAACAATTATATTTTATGTAAAAAGTTGTTTAAATAAATTCATTTTTTATTTAACCTCGGAAAATGGCGTATTCAATATTCAACCTATAGGTGCGTATACATCTACTTACGCACCTATACTATGTTACCGACGCAAATATAAGTGCATTTAATATACTAAAAAGGGCACGCGCTCATACGATCGAATTAAATCTGTGCACACAGCAACGCACAAATACCGGTGGTAACATGGCGAGCTTAAAATAATAAAATCTGTCCGTTTAACCCGGACATTGTGGGTAAATAGTGCGCCAGCGCGCGTTCAGACAAGAGGAGGACTTGCTTCTAGAGGCAAGTGGAATAATCGACTGAGAGGTTGATAGTTTAACTACACAGCAATGCTATTCAAAGAGATCACTTACGAACTCACTTCTAAATCCGAAAATGTTACCTACCTAACATTTGATGTTCTTAAAGAGCAGTGAGTTCGACACTAGCCTTCGATCAACAATGTACTAGATTACCGATCAACGCGTCAAGGGGAGAAATGAGACCAAAATCGTAGCCAACATTAAGACGTTATAACTTCTTTCTGGAAGAAATACAAATGTTTATGTGAAGCTTTCTCGGCCACTTTTTTCAATGCACCACTTTCGGAACTCATATAACGTTTCTACCTCTGTCTATCCTTTTAACTTATGCTACAATTGAATGTAATGTACAGTATAACATAAAATGTATGCAAAAATAAAAAATACTTCAATAACACTGTGAGAGAGCATGTCTAAAGAGGCAACGTACTTGGTTTGGCCTCATGAATGGATGATCAATTGACCACGTATTATCCTTTATAGTAGTCAGTAAAACGTGGGCGTATTGATTTCCTGATAAAGTACATATATCGTGAAATAACCTATATCAAGAAATTAATACACCCACATTTCAGCAATCAAACATCTTTCCTTACTCATCATTATCACGAATTGGAAGACGTCCACTGTTGAACAAAGGCCTTTCCTTTTGTAGGCTGTTAGAATTTGAATGTACTTAGAATAGCTAAAAACGGTGAAGAAAAATATCGTGAGGAAACAAGCACACCTGAGAGATTTTTCAAAGGTGTGTAAAGCCATGTCAGAGGCCTACAGACGGTTTAAACTCTGATACCAACAACCATACGATAAGAATAAGAAGTGAATTTTAGTTATTCCCATTAAATTTAATTTCTGACCATATCGAGTACTGTCCTAACACTGAATGCTCCTAAAATCGCGGCCGCTGGGGAAATTACCCCGGGTTGAGGTAGCGAGTGCCGCAGCGTGGTATCTATGCGTGTACGGCCAGCCAAGGTCGCCGCTAACGTAGGCCTCCGTGTTGCGGCCTTTGTAACAATGTTGGGCTTAGAAACTTAAAATCAAAGTCTATATTATCCCTTTATAAGAAGAATCGAGAAAAATTTGAGCAATCGACTTTAGTAGTACAATATTATTAAACATCACGCCTGTATTCCTTGAAGCGGTAAATAGAGGTGCTCATTAGTAACACCCACATTTCGCCAGTTGTGTTATAGGTCCCAATAAGGACCGAGCTTATTGCCGTCAACCGGGTACAAATCCAGACTCCGTGTCGGTACTAGCCTAATCGCTCGCATGGTAAAAAATACCGTATTTTTTTAACTACGGTATTGTTTACTGTAAAAAATGCCATGGAAACCTTTTGAGTTACATTTTACGTCGAAAACATATCGTAAATGAAACCAGCGTATAATTACTAAAAAAATAACGAGTGCCTCATTATCCTTGTCAATCGACGGATTTCAAGGCTGATCTTCAAACGTGTGTCTGATTTTAATAATCCTGGGCTGATAACATAAATCATTCTATTTAAAAAAAAATTCACTTTGCCCGACCTAGGATTCGAACCCAGGACCAGGGCTCAGCAGTCGCACCTAGCGACCACTAGTCAGCCTAGCTTTGTTTCACCTACTTATTTACATTCGATATATTGTCACATGTGAATAGTTTATACCATGGTGTTTACCTTGGTTAGTCAACAACGATGGTATAATCGATGCTTGGCCATCCGGGGTGCGCCGAATGTACTAAGGTATTATCATCAAAGGAGACTCTCAACTTTATCATCATCAGCAGAAATACGTCCCTTGTTGAACAAAGGCCTCCCCTTAGAACGCCACAATGAACGACAGCTTACACAAACGATTTTTTACAATAAATACCGAAACCATTCAATTTGGCAAAAAATGAAGAGCTACTTTACTATTTAATTACAGCTGTGATGGAGATAATAACTATGTAATAAATGCCAGATGCAGCTGTGATGCTGCCGAATACTCCAAATTGTTACTGATACATTTCCGCCGGCGGTAATCTCTGAAGAGAAATTTGTATAAATACGGTGAACAAATAAATTTACCGCTTCTTCCGTGTATATTTAAATTTACATTCAATAATGTTTTAATAAATATTAACTCGTTTTATGACCCTCGATTTACTTTAGTAAAAGAAAACATGAAACATTGTCGATACCAGTGCGTACATTTTTCACAATTGGAACACTGTATGGGTCCACAAAGGACTGCTTATACGGATTGATTTTTATGGATTCAGTATTTTGGAAAAGCCTTCAATAGGCACTTTGTACCTTTTCTACGAAATTTAAATCGCTACAGAAACAACAGTGACACGGGCTTCTGAAGGCTGAGATTAATTTTAAATAAGCCTGCAAGACGTGTGTGGAATAATTCCTCACGTAGGTCTAGCAGGACTAGACGTCTCCCGGGCATGTGGTGTGTGACGTAACGGAGAGCGAAGGATTTCGGGATTGAGTTAATTAAGTAATGTGGTACAGTTGGAATATTCTAGAACTGAGATGATCTAACATTTTTGGTTAACGTATAAGGCTAGAGTTTGGATGTGCTGCTTTATTAGTAACGTCATAGACCAGTAGACATGTATGATAGAGACATCTTATTTCGTTTGTTGGACCTGTAACGATTTTAATGGGTGTCGGATTGCCATTAAATTGAGTGTAAGGAAATATAGAGCGCATCTGCGTATAGTGTTCATAATATAATCGGTGAACAGTTTATTTTAGCACATATTATTGCATTATAATATCTGCGTACTTGGCAAGTCTACGTAGGGATTTTGGGATCGGCGACCGTGACGGAAAGTAGGTCAGAAGGACCCATTATTCCACCATTAAATACAAATTAAAGTCATGACAGAGGCCTGTTTAGTCTGCAGGCGGCGAGGTCCAAATATTCATTAATTTGACAAATTGTAAAACTATTTAATTCCCACACGTGCGCAGTATTAAAACGGCAAGGTGAGTCAAGGGGAGACGAGGTGAGATCAATCATTTACATATTAAAAGGCAAACTTCATGAGTATCTGCAATATATTCGTCAGATCTGCCGCCAGACGTGGTGTGCTTTGAAAAATATAAATCTTTTGCTCTGATTTCACTATTACTGGCACTTAACATTTAGATAATAACACAAATGAAATAAGAATATTTATGTTTTACATTTCATTTCATTTCATTCAATTAGAGAAATAATTGATGAGAAGGCCAGAAAATTAGAAAATGTTGCTGTAGTTTCTATGGTTTAAATGACTAAAACCACATTCTTAAGCTCAGGCAGTTTGCGTGTAACAGCCTTAAAGTTTCTGGCGATCTTGTGGCATCTCTTAATGAAGCTGGTTTCGACTGCTTCATATTTGACTCTGGAGTTATTGATGAGTATTAGGGTGCTTAGCATGAACTGATACTTATACAGACGGGGCTCAAGACTCTCTTCTCGAAATTCTAGCAATTTCGGAAGGATTACTTTCAGTAAGGTATACATCAGGTCTTCGTTTCGATCGGTGGCATATTATTATCACCAGAGGTGCTGTCAGCCTTCACGCTGGCCAGTGTCCTTTGAGACGGGGTTTTCACCGTGTGCAGGGATGTCGTGTTATCTCCGGATATGGGCGCCTCTTGAGTTTCAGGTTGTTGCGACAGTTGTGCTTGACGGCGATCAACTGGAAAAGTAGACTACGTTCAGGACACTATCCATCGAATAAGTTTGGACATCTTATGAAAAAAGTAGATTCACCCAATTGTGAAGTGTGTGGGCACTTGATGATGTCCACCACTTATTGATGGACTGTGTTAAATACCAGCGTCAGAGAAAGTCTTTTGTGGATAAATATAATTTAAATTTATATGATGTAGGACTGTTTATAAAAAAATTAAGTAAACCGACCTCTAACGCAGCACTAGATTTTTAAGAAACGATAGAGATTCTTTGTTTTATATTCTGTAAAGTTAAGTTAGTTAAGTTACGATGAGGCTGACTTGTTCTATGAAACGAAAGTCCCGAAACAAAATGAAGATTAAAAAAAAAACTGGAAAAGTAATATGTAATGTAGCCTCATGTAAACGTAGTCACACCGTATTCTGGAAAAATCTGATCGGCATGTCTCCATGTGAACGTAGCGCAAGGCGCTAAATGTTTTATCCAAGATGTATATTACTAGTATTCCAAAAATTTCTTATTTGAAAATAAATACATTTTTGCAAAACTTTAGGTTAGTACTTCAAATTTTGAAAAATAGTCAACTAGTAATCAAATTAGATGCTTCTAAAGCCCATTAACTCATACATATTAAGGCTCGACTGTTTCTGACAAAAAATAATAATTGTAAGCACATACTCACTAATTCGTCGCCAAAACGCCTCGATTCTGCGCTCAAAGATTGTGCCCATCAAAAGGAACATAACAATTGCTAAAACCACTGGTCCGAAGTACCACCATTCCATAGACTTTTGGCGTTTCTGTGGGGTGTGACACCGAACATACATTAGCTTTATTTATTTTTACATTATGTTTTACTGTTATAAGTATTGGTGGTATCGGCCCCAAGTCCTAATTTCACAGTGCGGAATAATTTTTGTGGTAAATGCGACCTGCATCAGCGGTCAACTGGTTTTTGAGCTGTTGAAGAGATCGCTTACCAGAATTTATAATTGGCATAGACAAGCAGTAGTTCCCCAATTCATTACCCTACAGACTATCTTATTATAATGATGTTATTTTTTGACTTCAAGGACAAATAACTTGAAAAAAAACCGGACAAGTACTATAAATGAAATGGAAAATTAACTTTGTCAGGTCCTGAAGCGTCTAAGACAGTATAATTATCTACATTTTTTTAAATAAGTAAAGCTTCAAGAATTTCAAGTACCATTACGCTCTCAGTTGAGGAGGTACTTAGCGTGTTCATCTTTGTGTTTATCCAGCACTCAATGTAAACGTATGAACATTTTGTTATAGTTTCCACAATGGACGAGGACGTCGTTCCCCTGCTACAAGACTTCAAACATGAGGAGTTTGTTTATTATTCATTAGATCTCAGATGTACTGTTGTCTGAATAACGGTATCTTGCTAGTTCAATAAATTATAATATACTATCTACTTCTAAAATAAATGCTCTATCTAAGTATCAACTACTGACAGTGTTACAGCCCGTTTAAATGACAATGGTCCAACGTTCATTTATAGAGAACTTTTTAATTTTACGAGGCGTCAATAACCTTATTTATCTCCAAGCTTTATCGATTACAGGATCATACGGGACCATTGTCATGTAAAAATTCTGACTAGCGCAGAGTGTAGAGCTGTATACTGATCGTCTCCATGCTGAGCTGGCGATGAAAGAAAAACGAGAGTGCATTATTTGCTTAACATTCTGCGCAAGTTTTGGGTCGTTACATAGTACTACAGAACTGGTGTTAACTTTTTTTCAAATTTTGGAATAACAGCAATTGATCAGAAGCATTATGTGAAGTGATGTGTTGGTCAAACGCTATAACAACAGTTGAACTGCTACTAATGAGAACAGCAATATAAACAAATTTAAAAGTAATTGTTTGCAGTCAGGTCTACACATCAAAAACCTTGTTTTTCTTTCTCTTGAGACCAGCATGGACACAAAGCTATTGAACATTAGACTAACCGATAGTGTCCACCTAAGTTAGGCTGAATGATTAGTAATTAGTTTTCTTATGATTTAATTATGCGATGAAACTGTTTGTGCCCCATTTTGTGAATTATTTTTATTATTTTATTTTGTATTGTATTTTGGGCATCGCCCAAATCGTTTACTTCAGTTGTGACGTATGTGACAGGTAAATTATTTTTATGTGCATTTATTTCCGATGATCTGCGAAAGAGGTTTCGGAATCAAGTTTGGTTATGGTGTTTTATATATGGGTGAAATCATGCCATAGACATTAAAAATAATTTTACAATATACTAAGCTTATAATTATTTACACACGTTAAAAATAAATATAAGTATACAAAAGAAAAATTTAATACTAAAAATTATGCATCAAAGTATTCCTCCTCATCGCTGTCGACTGGTAGGGTGCCCAAAAGGCTGGCGGTATTGCCACGTTGAATGGCAATGCTAATTCTTTGGCCGAAAAACAGGCCAGCCTTTTGGTCACGTGAAGCGTCAACCAACCGTTTAGACAGGTCTCTAAAAAGGAGACGCGCACTAGGACCCCATGACCCGAGTGTTTCGACCCCAAACGGCTCAAAAATATAATTACCAATAAGGTTGTTATATTTCCTCCGCTTAGGGTCTCAGCCAGCTGCAGCAGCAGCGCCAGAGCAAGCCGCTGTGCTGGAAACATGACAAATAATGACATAAATAATTATTTCTATATAATATCTAATAATTTGTCATTATTTACGTGATACGCTATAACAATAGTGCTTCAAATTGTTTTTTAGACAATCAGTCTCCATAACGTTCAAAGCTCAGTACACTTATTCTAGTAAAGCACAAGCTATCAGAAAAACATTATATCTCAAGGAAAAATAATAAAGATTTCAGATAACACCCTAGTGGAGTCTTAACAGAAACTATTTCAATAATATCGTTGAAGAAAATAATCTTTTAGCAGATCATTTGCCATTCAGAGCCTCTGAGAAATGTTGGAATGTAGACACACAGCTTCGAAGGTTGTTCAGCAATTACTTATTAAGATAAACGGTGAATAAGAAATCGATTTTGTTTTTGCTGTAAGTAAACGAAGCTTGTAGTATTTGCTTTTAAAACTATTGTAATGATGCCCATTGCAGGTCATTTTCTGTAGTGGGAGCGAGACGGCGCTAAGTGCAGCGTAGTGCAGCATCTCACTCTGATAGTGGAAAATATCCTGCAATGTAAGCTCATTGTAAGTCGCTGTGCTGTACTTGGTAGTACTCTTGTAGCTGCTAAAGGCTAGTTTGTTGAAAAACATTAATTGAAAAAAAAATTAAAAAGTGATTCTCCAATAATATATACAAATTTTAATTCTGCCAAACTACAGACCAGTTTGTTGGCATATGTAGCTTTCATACAATAATACCATCAAAATTTCATTATTTCAGCTATTAAAATTTAGAATTGTTAATTCACTGTTCGGAGTATTAGATTGTCTTTTTGACAAGTATTGCATAGAAGCAAGTTTCAAGCCTTTCATTTCTTTCATTTATTCTTGGTATTTTAGCCCTGATGAAGCCCTAAGTTGTAATTATACAAGTAGAGAGACCTACTTTTTTCCGAACCGACGCTAAAGTTTTGGACGTAGATGTAGCCAGAATTTAATAAAATATAAAAAACTTTATAACTGATTTCTTCAGCTTGCCTATAATTATAGTATAACAATTGAATGTGTATAATGTATATTTATGTTTTAGTTTTTATACTAAAATGGTAAAGTTAAAATGTTTGTTATGTTTGCCAAATCACGCCTAAATAACCAAACAAAAGTACAAAGAGCGCTATATTTTGAGTTGTGTAATTTTAGCTGCGGAAACTTAGGAGTGCTTGTGAGTTAAATTGGGAGAAGACTGATGTTTATTAGGTAGACGTTGTATGTTTCGGCGAATAATATTAAGTAATTTCTTTTGTTAATTAATTTTGTTTCGGACATCGATATTGGATTCCATCATTCGCTCGACATCGATTGGTGGCCCAATTGTATCCAATATTTGATTAGCAAAAATATATAAGACGATTTTCGTAAGTGTAATAAACCATACGTTGATAGTACAGTTTGAATTGCAACGGTAAATGTATGTTGCTCTAACTGCGCTTATTGTCTTATTCTGTAGTCTGTCACTGTACTTATTAAAATAAAATAAAAAATAAAATAAAATCGTAATTGTGTACACGACAGACAGGCCAACTAACTATACCCGACTGTGGTTGAAATCCAGCTGCAGATGATAACGACGATGGTGTGTATAAGAAAACTGTATCATGCAACACAAGCAAGAAACAAAATTATACATAAAAATAATTCCTAAATTCAGTTGTCATAATCTTCAACCTCTATCCCCCAATCAGCGATTTCCGCAACAATGTCTGTTAGTTATCCGTTTATGAACCTCGTGTGCACCCGGTTGTCGGAGCCGGGTAGGATAAAACCCGGGTGCAAGGCGGAAAGTGGGAAACCGTAAAGATTTAACGGACGTCTGACGGCTGCAGAGTTTTACGGTTAAAGAAAAATTGTGGCCGCATTGGAAAAGTTTTGTGATAATGATTGCTATGCACGATATCGGCTCCCGTTCTGTGCGGGAATGCAGTAGTGGAGCTAGCTAGGGGAAATGGTGGAAACATTGCTGTGACTGGTTGAGCAAGTTTGATTTCTATAGATCTGTACACCTACGTGCATTTGTAGAAGTCGGAGCGTGTGCCTGTTCGTTTCTCCACATGCATAGAAAGTCTGTAAAAAAATAAGCTATTTAAAATAAATGTAGATGTAAGTATATACAAAACAACAACAGAATTTCTAAAATATATTAAACTATTAGTATTACACAAACAAGTAGATAAACTATTTCCCCCCGGTCTTAACTTACATTACAAACTGATACATTATTAACCCAGATCATCCCAAACAAACCTTATATCCGTAAACCGTATAAACAACATTCACAACAGTTACATGTTTTATACAAATATCTACAATATCGAGTTAGCACACATTAGACTCTCTTAAGATTCGCCCCACGTTGGGGCGCCAACAAAAACAATCTACACGCAACAAATCCGACGAATGTTCGATGGAAACCGGCTAAAACTGGTTGTAAGCGGACCGGGCCGGTTTTGACCGGATTATACTAACGGCTCCTAATTGCTACGTGAGTAGAATCTAAACGCAGTGAGAAATGCCTTAACTAATAGTCTTACAGTTAATGTTGAATTTAGAATGGTTTATTTGAATGGACTTTTTATGGTGTGCTGTTTTATTTTATATGGGGTAGGTCCATGTTAGGTTTATGGTTTGTGGGGGATGGGTGGAAGGGTTTAAGATGATGTTCCAGTTAAAGTGTGATGGATTTTTTTATTATGCTTGTATTTAAACTGCACATGTTTATGGCTATGCAGTACTTGCGAAACGTGTTAATTCGTGGAATCTATTTTGTCCTGTGTATTTAGCAGACGTTTCTTATCTACTGCTTGTATTAGATTGTGACTTAGCTGCAGTAAGCGCTTCATAACTTGGTAGCCAAGAGTCTCAGGGAACATAAAAGTCGTAAGTAGTTTTTTAAGAACATGTAAAGGCTGTAGTAGCTCCGATAGGGAAAAATACGCACGAAGACTAAAAACAAAAATCTCACCGTCTAGACAACATAGATAATGGAAGGTTTCCGTGTTCGATCCCCGGTTGAGACAAGTTCGTTTCCGGTCTAGATATTGTGATGTGGGTTGACCCTTCAGCCGGAATGACCTTTTCCGTTGTTGGCCACGAAATGTACCTATACATCATTGTTGATGGAACGGCGGGAGATGGAGTCGAGGTGAAGTTTTTGCGCTCGTTATTAGGTTGAATTGTTTGAGAGGTGCTCAAATCAGAAATCTGGTACAAAGCCGATAAGGATGAAGATGTAATACATGAATTTTAAGTATGTTTTTAAGTATTGGAGGTGCATATACATAAGCCCAAACAATAAATTAAACTTGCGACCCTTTGTAAATAATGCCATATCTAGCCTCTATGCCAATTAGGTCAATAATATTGCTGTCTCATAAATTGACAACTAAATTTTCTCGTGCTTCAGTGATCTCTTATCTCGTGCTTTTATAGACAATATACAATCATGTTGGTCATAAACGCACAAAAAAGTTCCCATGAACAAATTTCAATTATCAAAGCAGAAATATAAGCCATTCAGAATAAATTTACAGGAACACAACGTCAATGACTTGAAAAAAATTCACCGCCGTATTAAAACTTACAATGTTAATAGCTGAATACTGACCTAGGATACCTGCCCTTCCCGAACAAAACGGAAGGAGTTTAATGGCGATGTATTTGGCAGGATTGCGTCCAAAATGAAATTCATTGTGGCCCAAAAATGAGTTCCATTGTTCTATCTACGGATAAAACAGCAGGAAAATTACTGAGGCCGCATTGAAAGTGCACAATATTGTCGGGCTTTTTCGGCCACGATTCGGGCGGGCAAGGCTCAGCAGTTTTTGAGGTATGTCATGATATTATTGTTTTTATGAGCGCTGTTTGATTGTGTGTGAGATTAACCCGTGTGGCAGCGTGATTACGGTAGCGTAGCGGGATGTGTCTGTGAGATTTTTGTGATGATGTCTGTTGACTGTCGGTCTAGTTTGTATCACGTGTGTAGCTTAGATGATTTTATAGACTGGCGTTAATTTTAGTAGGATTAAAAATTGTATTAAATATCTGGAAAAAGCAAATAATTTCGACGTAGGTATGGCAAAATACATCATTATTTATTCACTTTTTTTTTATTTATTTATTATGTTACAGTAACGAAGCCCCACAAAACCGTGTAATCGGCTTGACTGCGGAATCACTTTAACGGTCTCTGGTACACTACAAATTTCAAAGCCATTAATGTAATTGCCCCGTATATTATTCACATAGTTAAGATAAAATTGAAGAAAGTAGCTATAATTAAATTTCAATTTCATGTATACGAAGTGGTTTTCGTTGATCCTTCAAGTTACTTTTCTTCTAACGTTGGAGAAACAGATGGGAATGTAACAGAGGATAATCTAACAGGAGCAATTAAATTCAGAGCTATCTACTAAACAAATACGTTCGGTGCAGGATTTAAACATGCACACGAACTCGAAAGCTCTGTACGCCAATCGTGGCATAAATTGAATCAGCCAGTCGGTGAGTGTGGGCGCTAATTAAACTAGTTCGTTAGCAATGACACTAAAATGAAACTTGAGAAAATAATCATTTTATATACTATAATAACATCCCAAATGCGCTGCGAGTGCGGAAAGAGGTTTTTCATTTTGGCACTCAAACAGACGACGACTTAATCCTGCCGAAACACCAAACGCCATTGGAATTTAAACCTAATGCTGTTAATCACAAAGTTGGAATTGCTGCTGAAACACGTAAATGCAGTTTTAGTGTTCAGTTAAAAGTTTTTAAACGGTTATAAACAAGTGTTACGCTTTCGTTACGGGTTCGGAATGTTTGAGCACCAAACTATGGCTTTGGAAAAAACGGTCAAGTGTGAATTTACCTTATGCTTTTTATTTTTGTTTATATGGTTTTTATTTTGTATTAGAATTAAGTTGTAAATTAAGTTATTATAACCAAAAAATATATTTTTACTTACATAAGTATGTAGATACTAAATAGGTACCTACTATTATTTATTTATGTAAATACTATACCAATATTTTTCCCTTATACTCTTGTCTTATATACATAAGGAAAGCAAATTTAGATTTGGGGTCAGAAACATTTTTTTTGAAGAATTAAAGCAACACCTCTGTTTAGCTAATTCTCGCCATCAACACCAAGATCTACTACTTCAAAAACCCTTTTTAAAAATGCAGCCTCAGACATTTCTCAAAAAATAAAACCGACTTTGTCAAATATAAATATTTTGGGGATTTCGGACCTTCTTTGTCTCACAATTATTTTAACACCCTTTTCAGTTCCACCCCTTCCTTGGTGTCTAAATTAAATAATCTTTGACAAGCCGCGAAAAAAGAAAGCCGTGTTATTTCTTGAGGTTGGTACTAGTGTATTTAGTTAATCCTTTTCTTTTTGATAATAATAATAATATCTTTATTTGCATAAAATGTAGGTACATGGAGTTTTCTGTGCTGCTATAAGTAATCTTAGTTGATAGCTTTTTGGATATGGAATTAAAAGATTTGGCGACTTGATAGGTATAGTGGGTTAGTAATTGGACTGTAATGTTAAGGGTTTTAAGTTAAGTTCCCGCACGGGGCAAATGGTTTCGTGATCCGCGTATTTTTGTCCGGAATCTGGGTGTTTGTGTAACAACAACAATTGTGTACGTGATCGCATATACGAGACTGATTTTTACACTTATTCATTAAGGGTTAGATCCTCAATGCAGGATTGAATACAAGAGTAAATAAGTTATATAGCAGATGCATTTGTTTTATGACTTTATTGATATTTACACAAATATATAACAAACAACTAAAACAAACATATTTCTTACTCACATTTTATTTTACAAACAAAAGCTTTACAAATAAATAAAGCATTGACCACGTACTAACAGAATTGCTGGTAGCGCTAGTGCCGACTCTCATCGCGGATTTAGAAGTGAGTTCGGAAGTTATGTCTTCAGAATAGCACGCCTGATAGCCGTGTGGCATAACCGTTGGACTGGCAAGTCAAGAATATATTCCACATCACGTATAAAACAATAGAAAAAAGAAAAAGAAGAAGAACAATAGAGAAAGAAAAAGGTAGACAGTATGAAGTATACACTAGGAAGTCAGCATTTGACAGTGAAATAATAAAGGCCGCGATACATCGGGCTACAAACCGGGGGCCTACAACTCGTCACGGACGTCAAACAGTATTGTTTCACATATATATTACGAAAAATCAGTAAGGGTAGGTTCACATTTTTCGACCCCACATCCCGATATCTGCAACGTGTAATTGATGGATGTATTGCGGTCAAGAGACAAATTGTGCTGACCGTACCCGACCCGTGTCACGCGGGCCGTGACGAGAATCATGGCTGCTGACGGTACAGATCCTATTTGAATTTTTATGCTAAATGTTTTTGGTTTTAATGTTGATTTTGGATGATTTGTTACAACAGAATATCTTAATTAATGACGTGGTTCTGGTTTATGGGTCAAATTCATTTGCGCAAGGTTCACAGTTCAGATCCAGGCAAGTTAAAATAAGATGATTTTAAAGTTCTATGCACTGTTTAGAAGACTGCTAACCTTAATAATTAAGGAATATAAGAAAAAGGTTTATGAGAAAACCTCAATTTATTTACAAAATGGTTAACAATTTTTGAAATCATTTTCCAAGCGACTTATATGCATCTAACCCTATGATCAGTGACTGCAGTCTGATGTACAAACCATAAAAGAAAGACAATATACATAAAGCTTTCGTTCTTTTAGAACATAGAGAGACTCCCAAACAAATTTGTAGAGTGTCATTACTGTATTTTCAGCCCATAGACTCTAAACGGCACAAGTGAATCATAAACGAAACAAAAAGTACAACAGCATTTGTTATCTCCAAAAAACAAAAGTTGTATCATGGAGCACGAATTCACGATATTAGGAACAATAAATAACCAAGATATTGATACCAATGAAGAACCGAACTTGTGACGGAACAAAGCTAATAACCATTTTGCAACAACTCCATTGTGCTCCTTCTTCGACCGATGTTGTTGTATCGATAGTTCAAGTGCTTTGAGAATAATTCTAAATATCAATGGGAAGATAAAAAGGAAACAGAGAACCTCGTTCTCTGTTTGTTGATATATTGAATATTTTTATGTAATTAATCATCATTATATTGTACTTCCCGAAGACGTAGCCGACTTGGTCATGGAAGGTACGATTGAACAATCAAACGTCAATCAGATTATTAGGTGAGAATGGTAGAAATTCTATACTGGTACCTCTGATAATAATTCTTTACACACTAATTTCATGTAAGACATTGTCCCCCTTACTTATAAACATTGACAGTGTTGATCAATAGATTAAATTATACCTGTCATTGTCGTTTGCATGTTAAAGAATAGATATATCGATAGACTTAACAAATATTTATCTTAAACTATAAATAGTTATCATAGAACACATGTTAGCATCATTTATAAGAGAGGGGGTCTGTTAATTAACAAATGATTAATTTAAAAGCTTACATCCAAACCCAACAGCTACAAAGATATGTTTTATGACAAATTACTTTCATTTTGAAATACCTTAGTTTTAGATGTTCTTCTTTCAGAAGTTTAATCTTTCTAAATATTGTACTTTTGGGACGCTGGAGTAATACCTAAATGCCTTTTTTGTGTATAATTGAAGTCTAAACTGATTTCGATGTAATTTGGCTTAAAAAGGACCTTAGCGAATAACCGAGCAACATTAAAGGGCTGTCTGAAAGTGGGTAGACCTTTGTCTAGCGGGTTGCTAAGGACAGAATTGGGGGCCGCATCTGGCTTCAAGTTTACATCTTTCAAAACAAATTGCCTGTCTATCAAATTACGCTCCTTTCCCACTGTGGTGCCGATGTCGATACTTTCTTCTTTCAACATAACTCTTAATTCAGATTTTACCAGTTTTATGGCTTATTTTTAGGCTGTACTGCATGCTATTGTGTACTAATACACATTAAGTACAATTTCATTATACTTATGTTATAAAAGCCTTTCAACATTTACCACAATGCATTAATTAGTTAGTGGTTTCTTAGAATAACGAGGAGAGCATGTCATTGAGAAAGTCTCATTGTGTACTTGCGAGAATTTCTTTCTTCAGGCCACTACGATGTATTAGTTTTCCTTCAATATTTTCTAACAAAATCTAAGCGTGTAATATGATGCAAACACGCAGTCACTACACGCTTACCATATTGCTCTGAATCTTTCCAGATAAAGTTGTAAAGTTTCCACTTTAGTTGAGAATATCGAGATTTTAAACTATCACTAAGTACGAGCAAACTTTCTTAATAAAACTGCGTTTATCGTCGGCCTGAATCCGTTCAAGTAGAACGCCTATATATTTTCTTAGTGTACGCAAATAAAAGGATTTAGTCGGGTCGAAAAGAAGAGAAATATACCAGGTTTTAGATTTCAGAAATTATTTTCTCTGGCTATAGAATTTTCGTAGTTTGACTCGGTCTGGTTTGGTAGGCCAGGCTTAGATATTTTGAACTTTATGGTTTTATGTATGCCATGTGGTAATAGGTATACGGAAGATAGGTATCCAATGATATTATATATAACTTTGTCTGTATCTATTATTTTAGTGACAATAAAATTTGTTTTATTTTTATTATTTCATTAATGGTACACCCAACTTTATTGTATTACTAAAATAGGACATACAATTAGTTAAATGGAATCGCACACACATTTAGAATCCGTTTTAAAAAAGTCTTTATTCATCATAATATAATAGCACATTGGTTTATTTTAAAATGTATATATAATTACATGTATATTTATTTAATAACAAAGGCCAACACCCTTCATACCTTTACCGACATCTACATTATGTGCGACACATTTCAATTCTTCTATCGTCGGTGTCTTCTTCGCTATCATTTCTGAGATATGAGCCACTTCAGGGTTGATCAACACCATGTAATCTTCAGACACTATCTTCATTACCACTCGGACCATTTTCCCGCATTCTGACATCAACCAGCTATCTTTTTCTCCAACAAATATGATCCCACCTTTCATTCTCATCATAGGAGCATCTAATTTCAATCTTGCATCCGTCCATCTGAATGGTGTAATGAAATTTCTGCATTCGGCTTGTTTTGCTAAGACGTAGTCTAAAGTTACCGGTGTGATAGAAATTTCTGGGCAGTTCATCGGGTGTGTTGCCGTGTCATCAATGAATTCCCGTTTGAATTGGTTCAGATTGTCCCAATGGTACACGTAAGTCCAGTTTCCAATGAGGTCCCAAGGATTCCTGGTTGTCCTTGAAATGATTTCCACTCCATCTTGGCAAGGAGTAAATGAAAATGTGGCGTGAATTAAAGCGACGAAGATGTATAGAAGAAACATTTTCACCTACTATTGTTCTTTTAAGGACTTTAACACTAGGGTTGTAAATATTCCTTGACTTATGACCACGTCAAAGTATATCGTAGTAATGTTTTACTTTTTTTAACTCACGACATTTTATAAAAGATCTTCATTTACTAATTCTTTATGGATTGTAATTTAGATTCTAAATTAGTAAGTTAATGCAGTGATTACAAGTGTTTAGCTGAAATAATTACACTAATTGCAACAATGTCTATCTTTAAGAAATACTTTCTACTGAGATTGGACTTTCTAATGAGTAGGGCAATTTGTTAATTGTATAAACCAGAAATGATATCGTAATCAATATTATTTTATAATTGTCTCTTTTTAATTGATATTTAATTACTGGGTTCTGTAATAATGACGTGTCGCATACATGTTAACTACTTAAAAAATATTTGTGTTTTAACAACTGAATCATCCTACTGAATTAAAATTCATTCGTACATAATTTTTTTCTGAATTTGGGAAAATTAAACGAGTCATAGATTTTGTGACGCATAATATTATATTTTAGAACAATCAGTTTGTCTTTAGAGTTCTATAGATTTTAAATGTTGTAACATAGTGCAAGACCCTCCAGTCCCTTACCGATGTCTGCGTTATGAGCAACACACTTCAACTCATCCATTGTCGGGATTTTCTTGGACAGCATTTCAGAGATATGCGCAACATCGGGGTTCACCATCACAATATAATCTTCAGACACCTGCTTTACAATGACTCGGACCATCTTCGAGCAGTCTACCATCAACCAGTTTTCTTTATTTCCAATAGTGATGATACCATCCTTAATCTTCATGCGGGGAGCATCTACTCTCAGTTTGGCATCAGTCCATTTAAAAGGTATGTTGTCCGTAAATGAACACTCACTTTGTTTTGCCTTGATGAAATCTGGAGTAGCGACAGACATTTGAATTTGAGGGCAGTCCTCTGATTGGTTCACCTGCTCATCGAAGTCTTTGCTAAATTTATTCGCACTGTCCCAGTGGTAAACGTAGGTCCAATTTCCAACAATATTATCAATATTCTTTGTCTCCTTTGACACTATTTCGACGCCATCTTTGCAAGGAGTGCTTGAGAAGGCAGCGTGGATCAGCAAAGCAAAGATATATAAGTGAAACATTCTGATGATTGTCTCAAGTGGTTTTTTGATACAAAAATCAGTGTCTCTTGGACCAAAGCCGAGCAAAACTTCCGTATACCTAGCTCTAAATATACGGTGGTAATGGTAATTTTATAATTGAAACACAATTTTTATATAAGTTTCTTATCTAATCTGAATTTCACTAATTTCTTCATCGATTTATGAAGTTTGATAGCACGTGCTTAAGGGGAATGCGTTCGTCTCTTTCTCATTTTCCGTAATTGTTTTATACATTCACAGTTTTATGACATTTGCTGTATTTATGGTCTTATTTAACTAAAATATGTGTACACAAACCTAATAGCATTTTACTAAATCTTCAATGGACGGGAGGCCACACAGAATAAGGAGAAATGAAATCATTTTAACTTATATATAGGCATATACATTTATTTCAGATACACATTTTTCCATCAGGTTTTAAGCCGAATAACAAAATGGGATACCCGTCATTCCGTTACCATCGTGTGCGTTATAAGCAATGCTCTTTAGTTCATCTATAGTTAGAAAGTTTTTGGATAGCAGTTCAGAAATATGCGCCGTATCGGGGTTCACCATTTCTATATAATCATGGGTCAGTAGCCATACATCGGTCTCCCAACAATTTATTGCAGTACATCATCAACTAGTTATCTTTTTCTCTAATACTAATGATACCACCCTTAAGAAACAGGCAGGGTGCATCTAATTTTAGTGTTGCGGCACTCCATTCGAAGGGTAGGTATATAGACTGAAAGAACACTTTCACATTTCTCGGCTTTAATGAAATCTGAAGTAGCAACTACAATCTGCATATGAGCTCAGAGTTTTGATAGGTCTTCTTCATCATAATCTCCATCAATTGCATTAACGCTGTCCCAGTCTTTGCCGTGCTGGGGCACCAGCAGAGTATGAGCAAAGTATTTATTTATTTATACTTGATGCACATTTGTACAAAGGCGGACTTAATGCTATTAGGCATTTTCTACCAGTCAACCTTAGGGTGATGCAGAGTTGAACAGTGGTACATGCACTGAGTGTACAAAGGGGACAAACATTAACCAAAAATAAAAATAAAGTACTAATACATAAACTAAATACGATATACATGCATAGATACATTACTACATATTATAAATAATAATATTTATACATACATAGACTAAATAACTAAATAGAGTGGAAACTGTGATTTTGCTAATTAAAGAAGGGAAGAGATAATCACAGCTGAGATGACACTGCCGGAGACTTATTGTAAAAAAATGCCCGAACTTTCTTATTATATATATTTATGGATTGCCATAAGTAATAACATTGTTTTGACATCATTAAGTATAAGGTGAACCTACATGAAAGTATTTTTAAGCTAAATGCTCAACCTCTCACCAGTAAAAATCACGTGATGAAAAAAGGATTTTGTATAAAAAAATATTGAGAAATTTGAAGTGATTAGATTATGTTGACGGATTGACCGATTTAAAGCCGCTTCATAACATTATTCTTTAGGTTATTTCCAAAATATATTAAATACAAAACTTTGATAATTGGTCCTTTGATACCAAAATTTTAACAGATTTAGGAGCTCCGAGAATTGCGGAGCTACTTCAGCTGCAGCTTATACTTAAAGAGAATGAATTCTGGTTTCGGTTCGGTTTTCAATTTTTACAAGTATAAAAACCTCTTCATATTACACCAAGATGCCTTCTATGTAGGCATCGAGCAGTATTTCCAATAATAATTATAATAAATCATTTATTATTTGCACAAAACATGATATACTACTCTATCGATTTTCATGCTCAGATGTCTTATTGAGTAAGTTAAAAATTATAGCTATACCTATACTTGTCACGTTTGAAAATATTTTTATTCGTAAGGGCTAAACAAAAAGGCAATGCTTCTGAAAGTTTTAGTCTTGTCATTAGTTACCGCCAAACAGTTGGAGATAATAAAAAAATCTTTAAAATAAAAGTCAGTTTAAATGTAGATTTAGAAACAATTAAACTAAAATATGTAGGTATATACCAATTTAATAGATTTTTTACTAAATCTTCAATGAACAGGATGCCTCAATACGGAATAAGGAGAATTGAAATCATTTTAATATATAAAAATACATTTATTTTGGCTACACATTTTTCTTATTTATTTTAATGGGGAAAATGAAATCAATATTACTTTTGCAATATTACTTTTTCTGGCTCGGCAATTTGCGCTGGCACTGCTGCTGCTGCTGCGGAGACCCTCAAACGGCGGAAATACAATAACCTAATAGGTAATTGTATTTTTGAGCCGTTTGGGGTTGAAACATTTGGGCCATGGGGTCCGAGCGCTCGCGCTTTGTTTAAAGACTTGGCAAAGCGCTTAGTCGACTCCACACGTGACCAAAGGGCTGGTTCATTTTTCGGCCAAAGAATTAGCATTGCCATTCAACGTGGCAATGCTGCCAGTCTTTTGGGCACGTTACCGGTTGACATCGATGGGGATGAATTTTTTGATGCTTTTTAACTTTTTATTTTTGTATATATTGTTTTCATTCTGTATTAGATTTAAGTCTTTTGCAAAAACATTTATTTCAGTTATCAATTTCTCATTTAATTTTAAATCTTATAACATAATCCAATACCATTCATACCCTTCCCAACATCTGCGTTATGAGCCATGCATTTCAACTCATCTAAAGTCGGAACCTTTTTGGATAGCAGTTCAGAAATATTCGCCATATCTGGGTTTACCATCACTATATAGTCATCAGACATTTGCCTTACAACGACACGAAGCATCTTCTTACAGTCGATGAGCAACCAGTTTTCTTTCTCTCCAATAGTAATGATCCCTCCCATAAGGGACATGTGGGGGGCATTCACTTTCAGTTTAGCATCAGACCATTTGAATGGGTAGGTATCCGAATCCGAACATTCAGTTTCCTTTGCTTTAATGAACTCGGGGGTAGCGACTTCAATTCTCATTTGTGGACAATCGGCCGATAGGTCCACTTCGGTAAAGTTACCGTCAAATTTGTTCAGATTGTCCCAGTGGTAGACGTAATTCCAGCTGCCAACTATGTCGTCAGGATTTTTGGTCTCTTTTGATACAACTTCGACGCCATCTTTGCAAATATTGCTGGAGACGGCAGTGTGGACCAGCAAAGCGAATATATATAAGTGGAACATTTTGATGATGAGAACACTAGGTTCCTTGATGTATAAATTAACACCTCTCGTACTAAAGCTTACAACTATACTTTATAGCCGTTATTCCGCGTACAGCAAATACCAACTCCTACAAGATTATGATATACTTTTCTAAATCAAGCATGATTTTATATAGCAATTTTATCTATTCTTTGAACGAATTTAATGAATTCATTATGAGACATTCTTAAGGAGAATGTGTTTTGTTTTGAATTTAATTATTTATAATTTTTACATAAGTGATGTGTTAATCCAGGGTGTCAGCAACCTCTTTATGAAATTTCATTAAAATCCATTTAGCAGTATTTACGTGAAAGAATAACAAACATCCATCTATAGTTACAAACTTTCGCGTTTATAATATTAGTAGGGATATTCGGTATTCCAGGTATTATTTTTCAATCACATTTATATCGAACAACAAAGTCCAACACCCTTCTCCCTCTCTAACATCTGCATTATGAGTAATGCGTTTTAAATGTTCTAAAGTTGGGACCTTTTTGGATAGCATTTCGATACCATGTTTTCCTACACCGTTTTAGCAACTGATAACTAATTTATAATACGCACATGAATTCAGAAACACATTGGTGCGTGTTGGGATTTGAACTTGTGATATTTTACTTGGCAATCCAACGATCATACCACTCGGCAAGTGCTTTTGATATAGGGGTGATCGAATAGAACACAGCGCTATATAAAATATTTTTTAAATAATTAATAATTATTATTTAAAATTATGTAGACGCAAAATGTATTGCCCTTAAGTAACAAAAGTGCAGTTACCGATGTAATTAATGTTCCCTAATGTGATTTACATTATTTTTTAATCACCCATTTATACCTGTCAAGTTTGCGGTGTCTGATACGTCAAATTGTGATAGAATCTTTCTGTCTGACGCAAGACATCTGTGTTTTTACTAATAAACATATTTGGACATCGAAACGTTTAAAGAAGGAGGTTTATGCCCAGTAGTGGGTTACCTAAAGGGTGATAATGATGATGAAGAGAAAATGTGCCTAGTACATATTATTACATACATACATAAAGTCACGCCTGTGTTTCCCTGAGGGGTTGGCAGAGACCACGGATTTCCATTTGCTACGATCCTGGCATACTTCTTTTGCTGTGCCTAGTGTACAGTGTTTTATAGGGCACAATCGTAATTGTATGACAGCTTAAAATAAGTGTAATATTATGTACATCTTACAGTAACGACGATTGGACTGCTGCGCTAAAGGTTGCGGGTTCGGTTCCGGCACGGGACAAAAATGGTGATCCGGAAATGTTAGTCCCAAATCTAGGTGTTTGCGTGTGTGATATGTCATTTGTGAAACTATACATCCACCAACGATACAGGAGAAAGTCCTAGTGTGGGGCGACGTTTTTTTGTAAGAAATTACATTCGACATTGAAGCACACGTTACAAGGCTGACCCCACAAACTTATGTCTTCGCAACCTGTTTTGTTAGCTACACACAAATATTATCCCCAGGAACGTGTATGTGTAACAGTACATCTTTGCCTACCCCTCCAGGGAATAAATATTATGTACCTAATATATCATACATTATCACATAGTGAGTGACGCATACACGCACAGTCGCACATGTATTAGATATTTATGTATCAACAAGATATTCGCATCACGTTACTTTTGGCTTGTAAGTAGTATTACTAATGTAAGTGCTGTGAACTACTTAGGTAAATGTATCGCGCAGTGAATAAAAAATATTTGTTATATAAAAATATGTTAACATTCACACAATCTCCTTTTCTTTGGCGGCGTCCGACAGGTTAGCGATAATATAAAATCACGCCTGTATTTAATAATAATCATAATGTTTATTTCAGAAAAACAATAATCAAACAAGAAATACAATTGTAAGGAAAGTATTCCCCGAAGGGGAAGGCAGAGGTGCACATATATAGTACACCCACATTCGGCTAGTTAAGTTTTTAGGTCTCAATGTAATAGGGGCGAGCCTAATGCCATCAACCGGGCACAAATCAAGACTCCGCGCTGCTACTGAAAATTACCTAATGGAAAAACCCAGTAACACCTTGCTAGGCTTGGGCTAGTTAAAACATTTCTTAAATGTGCATTTTATAGTACAGACAAGACTAGATGGTGTCCGCATTTCTTAACTGACTCTGAGAAGTAATGCCGAAACAAACTCGAAATGTCTCTTTTAAAGTCCAGACAAACGTAACTTTATGTGCGAACAATGTCAGTTCTAAGATGGTTTGAGCAAGCTTGAGTTGACCTGTCTCGACAGTCGCCCGGTCTTGTACCAACTGCAGGATATTTGGATAGGCCGTGTGAGATGTTCAAACTGCCAGACACTTGTAATAGAGATACAAATTAAACCTACATTATTCTCACACTCACAATGTAATTTCTTTCTTTCAACCACTAACCAAGCGGTTAATTGGGATATAATAACACCGGTTATAACCGGTTTGTCCCTATTACATTAATTTAGATTTAAATTATCAAAGGGATTGCGTGTTGGTCCCTTGTCCACGTAAACCTCCCAAGAGGCGGGACCCTAGGGGACATGAATACATAATTAGAGAAAAACAATACATAACCTTACTTGCATTCACCGAAGAAATAGGCAGAGTATGGTAGGTACAACGAAATGATAAGTACTTCGTAGTACATCGAAATGGTATACATATACGGTTTGTATAATATACTATCTGCGCCCAGCGGTGTTACCTGCTACATTTTTCGGAATAAAAACTAGCCTATGTGTTAATCCAGGGTGCCAGCTACCTCCATATACAATTTCATTAGAATCCATTCAGTAGTTTTTACGTGAAAGAGTAACAAACATCCATCCATACTCACAAACTTTCGCGTTTATAATATTCGTAGGGATAGTAGGGAATTACCGATATGTTATATGAAATGTATACAGTATATATGTTAGGTATGTGGAAAGTATATTTATAGAAAAATTTATTGTAAAAAAATGCATTTAACCGTAACATCAGGAACATGAATCTTTTATTCAGAATCCTGAATCATTTAGCAGAAACGAATATTTTATTTTAATTTGAACGGATTTAAAGTTTGGAAAACTGAACTGTATTTAAAATACTGGGGTTTAAAACAGACAGGTGTAACCAGGTGACGTAATGGTTATACAATTACGTTTTATTTTACGTAAGACACGCGATAAATTGATGCAGAAGGTATATTTCGCCACCAATTAAGGTAAAACGTATTTATACTAGTTTGTTCGAACACACAATTTTTACTCATGCAATCAATAATTGACTATCCCTAATTATTAAAACATGAACATACCAATTCGAAGATGTTCTGCAAAAAGGGCAAGTGAGGAGTACCCTCAACCGAAGAGCGTGTATGAGGAATGTGATGCGTGTGAATGAAGCAAAAGAAGTATGCCAGGATCGTAGCAAATGGAAATCCGTGGTCTCTGCCTACCCCTCAGGGAAACAGGCGTGACTTTATGTATGTATGAACATACATTCAGATCACACCTGTATACCCCAAAGGGTTAGGCAGAGGTGACTAGAATACACCCACATTTCGCCAGTTATGTTATGGATCACAATGTAATAGGCACACACCCAGTGCTGCTACTGAGATTTACCCTAACTATTACTTACAGAAAATATGTTAATTATTTTTTCAGAAAGATATCTTATACCCTAATAAAAGTAGAATAAGCAGAATTACTTAAACTGTTTTCAGATTCATTCAATTCAAAATGTTTTATTTCACATAAATCTATTACAGGCGCTTATGAAACGTTAGGATGCTAGTTGCACGGTTCCAAAATGTCATTCCAATTGAGAAGAACCGGCAAGAAACTCCAGAGGTTACTCATTTAAAAAAGAAAAATGGAATGTTCGGAGTGAACCTTCTGTGATATTCGTCTATATGGTACAGAGGTGATAGTCTAGGATTTATGGGCGTACGCGACAGACGGCCAGATAAAAGGGACAGACGGCAATACAAATGTATGTAAATATGTTTGAAGTGTTCTGTCACACTCATTTTGTTATATTTGCTGACGAAAATTAATGAGGGGCGCTGATATTATTTATTTTTAGACCGTGTTTGTGGAAAGTGAACATTTTTGGAAAGAAAAGGTCGCAATGGAAGCTATAATGACGTGTGACGGGTCTGTATGTTCTTCATTGTCAGACTTAGGGTGCCAGCGGCCGGGAGGAGTGCAGAGGAAAGTATTTTTTAAGACATTCGAAAATAAACTTTAAAGCTATTGCTATAAAGTGCATGGAATCCATGCTATGTTTTTTCCATTGGGTATTCTCAGTAGCAGCACAGAATCTGTATTCGTGCCCAGCTGATGGCAATAGGCTCGCCTCCTATTACATTATCAGCTATAACATTACTGGCGAAATGTGGGCGTTCTATACACCTCTGCCTACCCCTTCGGGGAATACAGGCGTGACGTTATGTATTTTCATTTACATTTTTACGTGGTACCTAGCATTTTTACGTGAAAATCATGGTTGATGATTATTCAGACGCGTGAAATGCAGTGGTGTTAAACTAGTCGCCCACAGCCCGGTATGTGACGTGTGTCCTCACCCGTATCTCCAGGCTACACGTTCGCACTGCGCACGCAACTAATGCATAGTAAACAGTCTGCTATGTTTTTGTTAGCTATTTGGAGCTCTTCAGGGTGACGTGAGTTTGAAGATGGGCTGATGTGTGAAGATGGGCTTTAAATTGTTCTTTTAAAAAAAGATTTTGAATTAAAACAGTAAGCGATAGATAGATTTTTCTTTATTGTACACCAAGTATAAACATGGTTCCATCCATGGCATCCTAATAATAGTTACGCACAATATCACTTTGGCATAACTTTATAGGCATAATTTTTAAGGCATACTTACTTTAAGCATAACAATTGTTAAGCATAATATTCTAAAGCCTAAATATTAACCTAACCTAACCTAACCTAACAACTTTATAATAATCGAAATTAGGGCAAAAAACAATAGCCTCAACTATACATATGCCTACTGAAATAGTATGTCAAACAACAATTATGTCAAAATATTGTTATGCCAAATTAAAATAGGTCAAAAAAAATTGACGAAAAAAAGGGATCCCTATAAAAATACGTAAAGTATAAGGATAATGTACAATGGGCGGTCTTATAAGCGATGTGTGGTATGTAACTATGTAGGTATACAGATGGGTGGTACATAAAATTGTCACAGTGTACTAAAGTACGGGATACGGGCACAGTTGCTAGGTTGCTGCTAGTAAGGCGACCTAGGTTTCGCCACGGACATGCACAAATCCCTTCAATAGTTTACCGCTAGGAACTCTGACCATGTGTAAGACGCTAAATACGTTATTACGGTCTACAAAATGTTTGTGTAAAATATTTATGTACCTAGTAGCGACTGGATGCATAAAGCAGCAGACCGGGCTTTGTGGCGTACCTTGGGAGAGGCCTATGTCCAGCAGTGGGCTGCAACAGGTAGATATTGTACGATATTACATAACGTTTCTTAAAAACAAATGCAGTCTTTCAAAATTGAGCATACTTTGCCCTACTGGTAACAGCAAAGTGCGACAGCTATTCCAACTTCAGCCGATGTTTATTCAAAGTAACTCAGCAACTCACAAATGATCGAGAAACAAATAAACCAGCTATTTTCCAATCATTTCCGAATCCCTGAGTTTAGTATCAAACGTTTACGGATCACAAGAGAAACGATTTCACAACCTTACTTAGTCACACTACATCATCCATACAAGTCCCAAATTCACTCTCAGACCCGCTATCTAGCTACGTAACAAAAACAAAACGCTAAGTCATATTTTTTGAACATTTATCACGCCCCAACTCTAACAATAAGCAGTTTGTATCTAAATAGTACGTAACACAAACAGTGCGGGTTCAGGGAAGGTTCAGCCGCGGATTAATAGCTCGACAGAGGCTTAGCTTCTAAGTATAAGTGGTCTGTAATAACTTGGACAAATATTTACTGGTACAGTGTTCAGTTGTGAAACTTGCCGGGACAATTATATGGAAAGAGTGGGTCATGCTGCTGTTTTTGGAAACTATTGTTACTGAGAGTTCTCTTGACGGGATAGGAGCTAAGTAGGTGACAGCATTATCATCAGAACAGGCTCTGCTGGTACAAAATACAATGCAAACTAGATCTTGTTAGTGCTAGATAGGAAAGAACAACATCTTCAGTTTTAACATTTTTTAAATAAGTCGTTTTACTTTCTCACAAAAAAAATAAAAATTCTTATAAAAAAGAGATTTAAATAAAGAATTTATTCTTCTTCATAATGCCCGAAAACCTAGTATCCAGTATCTCCATAAACACATTGTTACCTCTTTGTTTGGCCCGCCTCACCAAAATGTCATTACTTGTCTAATTTATAATCGGGGCTCCCGGCGTTCCCCGCTAAACCTAACCGGCTAAGCCGACTACGATAAATTCAGGCCATGATTCGGTGTAGACACGCAACTAAATAAATGACTAGAACTTTGGCCAAGATTACGAAATTGATATTTAATTTGAACCACATTGTAATTAAATGGAAAGGTCTTGGTGGCACAGAGATGTCTAATCAGCGTTTTAAGCACCAGGTTCAGGGTTTAAATCTCACTACTGAGTATATTTCTTTGATATATTTTCGTGCGAAGAGTCATAAACACAGAGATGCCTATATTTTTTTTTTCTTTTTTCTTTTTTACTGTTCCTGGTTGTTGCTAACATAGTCTTTAAGGAATGTAATACTAACACCCTATGGGCCTAGATGCCTGACAATAAAATATTTTTATTTTTATTATTTATTTATATCCTGCAATGGGTGGAGTTTACCTGATGTATTGACAACCGCAAAAGTTCTGACAGAACTCACCACTCTGTCTTCCCTTAGATACCCGGTTAAAGGGACTGATGTAAAGCGTAGCATGGTATGGCTATGAATAGGATATATTAGCCACATTCACGTCTTGTCATGATCGGTATAAATAAGGTAGTGAATACAATTATTTCCAAAATGATATATGTAGTTTTTAAACACACTGAATTTTGGCATTTATTACTGTTGCTTAAGGTTTATATCAAGTATTTTAAATAAAGCATTTACAATTATCGATGTTCGACACGCGCCAATCACGGGATCACCAAAATTCCGACTAAAATCAAAGTTAAAACGAACGGTCGTAAACGTGCGAGCAAACACCGTTCCACTCAATCTACGGAACCGTTTTACCGCTCCATTTGGAGGTCAAACGTCAAATATAAAAGCCATTACCTGCGAAAAATCCCAAAAACCCGACATTAATGATTGTCCATTGCACTTGTGCGAAAAGGAATCTTTTGAAGTATACCATCGGGCCGAGTGTCTTTTGGCTGTTGAAAACTGAGTGGCGTTTTAGGTGCCCCTAGCCGTGACAAGTGAAATATTAGGTGGCTAAGAAGCTGCTTTTGTACGCAGTCTTGTGCCATACATTTTATAACTGAGTCACAAAACTATACGAGCAATTAATATGAAATCTTCGTCGTTGTCTTCGTGTTCATAATATTAAAGATCCTTTTAGACTAGAAGAGGTTGCTAGACAACTCTCCAATTGAAATTCGTCTATTGATCAAGAAGAATAGAAGTTGGAATGGGATATAATTTCAGCCCTATCCTCCACCTCGACCATTTCCCTTTCCAAATTAAGTGAACACCTGTGGTTAACATACACAAATTATTTACTATATGCGCCGGTTTTTACTCACGTGTGTATTCGGGAATGCCTGACTAGTTTCGAACTCGAACCAAGCCCATTCATGAGCTGGTTACGTGGCAGAGTCGCGACTCAGTGAATAATATGGATAACACTCACGAAAGTTATTATAGTAAAACATACACAAAGTTACTAGGTATGTCAAAACTAAATCGACAATTTAATTTGTTAGTAAGTTTTGATTCTTTTTGTATCGGGTTCTCTGTCAAGCGCCATTTTAGGCCCAGTTTTCGTCTGCGCTCTCGAAAACGTTTCTGGATTAATGGCTCTTGTTTAGCTCGGAAATGTTTGTCATCGTCCAGGTTGAGTTTTGGTCCAGGGCGTTTTTGATTTACTGTTAACCGACTGCGCTGGTCAAAATGCTGTAATCTATGTTGCTCCCGCTTATGGACGCTGCTTCTTAAACGGTTCTGTCGGAACTGAGTTGTGGCCACTAACAACGGTTATATTGTTTTTTGGTTTAAAGCTATTACCGATTTTAGTAACGAACTACTACAATTTACTATTACGATCTGTGACAGGAAAATAATTTGCCATTGGAATAGGGGAATTCAACATTGTTCAATCACCTGCTTGTTGCTAACCAAATAATCAGTCACGTGATCTATAAGTACAATCAAAGAGCCTCCACGAGTGACGATGCTCCATCAAACGCAGCCTGGCTAGTTAGTCCAGTTATCTTACTGAAAACTGATCTTTTGTCCATAGTATGGGCTAAAGTAAAGCTTATTTCGATACGATAAGAGAAGAACGACCAGTGAATGTATTTCCATTATTGTATCTTCTCCTTGACTTTCAAACAAACAGAAACAAAAAACACTGCGTAACCGCATAAAAACGTTGTGTCCTGAAAAACAAAAAATACCGCTTCAACAACGAACACATAAGGAAAACTTAATTTATTACTTGACAATGTATCCAGTGAAGGGGTTAATGTGGGGGATGAGGGTAAGTGCAGACGCACCCTGTAGCAAACGTGATCTGAATATATAGGGTGACGCGAAATGTGCCTCTGGTTTACTGGGCCGTAGGTAACGCGTGTTAAAATATTATAGGACGGGGAGTGCGCGGTTTTAGTAACGAAAGACTGATGTGTGACGTATTTTATGAGAGCTTTATATTATCTGTATGTTAAATGGCGTGGTGATGGTGACCCGCTGGATTTTAGACCGGATTCTGGGGGAGAGGAGTGGCGGTTTTATATTCACGTATAGGTTATAAACTGGGTTATTCTATGAAGATTTTGGTATAGGAAACAGCTCATGCCATGGAGTAGATTGGTCAGTCAACAAGGATGTTAGAACGGTTGACCGTCCAGGGTGCGCCGGACGTTACTTACATCCTTTAGTACATTTTTGCACGATGTTTTTAATTTTCATCATCATTCGTAGCTCTACTTATCCCGCTAGGCTCTCTATTTGTGAGCCAGTCTCCACGCTTCTATGCCAGCCTCACCTAGATTTCACCCACCACGACTTTGAATTTTGCTACCTGGAAAAGAAGGTAGGTTGCTTAGGTAGTTTACATTAAGGGCAAGAATAATTTAGCCTTTTCAATATTGACAGACTTAAGCCGTCTAGTTTGAGTCACAGCTGAACTGTTGCTTGGACAATTGGTTATGCATACCGTATGTTAATTATTAAAACCGACAATACAACGTATTATAACTAAAAAAAGAAACTAAGTGAATATACCACAGATTAAACTTGAAATGATTTGTTTAGTTAGTCACTAGCGAGGCCTTTCACAACATAAGGTATTATATAACAAGATGAAAGAAAAGTCACCTTCCAGCGCC
This sequence comes from Abrostola triplasia, assembly GCA_946251915.1. Classification (NCBI taxonomy): domain Eukaryota; kingdom Metazoa; phylum Arthropoda; class Insecta; order Lepidoptera; family Noctuidae; genus Abrostola; species Abrostola triplasia. Next base: position 1,566,819 of record OX276438.1, read on the forward strand.
ATTTACAAGGTTTTGTAAAGCCTATCGCAACAGTACGTACTCGTAGGGAGACGGTGGAATGTGAAAATAATACGTAAAAAGGTTAAAAGTGTAACGGCGGGAGTCATCTGCGCTCCTCGCGATTTATGACCACTTAATATAGAGTGGGATTTTGATGGAACCGAACATGCGAACGAACGTTCGCTATTATGCTCGGTGAGCCGTCGATGTAAGGTTAAGCACCGCTTGTTGAGGTTTGTCTTTTGATCGGTGGTTGTTCTTGACACATGATATATATTTTTTTTTGTCGTAACTTTGGCTACAGGGGCCTGTTTTAACTGAGACTAGCTCGCGGAAAATTTATTTATTTATTTCATAAAACCTTAAAACTATCATTACAGGTGAGCACTACCCAATGCGATAGCTGGGCAATATTATAATCCACAAGTATGCTCGCAAACACAGGGGCACTCTCTATTCCCTTACTCCTATAGTTCGATGAGACGGTAGACCGACACGACCGGAGAGAGAGCAGACACAGGTCCAACGGCTTGACGTGCCCTCCAAAGCACGTAAGGTCTCGACATGTAAAATTAGTCGTTCATCACAAGGCTGATCGGTTAAACTATAATATTCCCTGCATAGTTGACTTGTTACTATTGTAATAATATATAATTGGCTCCCGTGTTAGATGATTATACATTATTATGTTAGAGTAAACCACACAGAATTTCTAGGAAGGATTAAACACGATCGATATGACCGAGAACTCTACATCGGTTATCTATGATAATAATATCCTCCTAACCGTTGATTAAACACTAATTACGGTCTTGGAAGCATTGCAATTAACCACTACCGTGCATATATTGTTTTGATAATGTACCTGTATAGGCCGCAAATACACAGGCACAATATTTTCTCACACTTATAGAAAGGTGAGGACCAATGGCTTGACTTGCTTTTAGTGTAAAAGATACGGTAATTCATCCAAGGTGTCATCAACATCAGCCGGAAGACGTCCACTGTTGAACGAAGGCCTAACCTTAGATAAGGGGGGGGGGGGGGGGTGCCAAGCGGCTTGAGAATCGCAGTATTGATGGTGAAGTTACAGAAGACGCTGCTGCCCATCTTCTAGATTTTCCCTTAGTCGCCTCTTACGACACCCGCGGGAGGTGGTCAATTCTAGGCCGGGTACCACTCGGCAGAGTAAATGCTGCTTAACTTGTCCCCAACCAATGTTAGGTACATCTGACGAGAGGCTACCAATTGTACCTGGCAGCTTTATATAACCTGAATGTAGTCCTACCTGTTTTTATGTGAACCAATAACTTAGTTTTAGAGCTACCGAGTTTTGAATAAATAGAATAGAAATGTCTTAGTATATTCCTTTCTTTTTATTAGTTTCCCTCATAAAATATGCCTAAAATATTCAATTTCTTACAGTTGCTCCAGCACTGAATTGTATAATTTTGCCAGTATATTACTTATATTTTGTTCACTAAAGGTTTCTTTGTCTCTCTTCTAAGAAGATACTAAGGTAATCTGTATTGTAGGTTTCATGCTGTAAGTTTAAGTAGAGTTTCCATTTGTTATGGACCGAAGAAAGGAATTAAAAGTAAATTAAAATAAAACATAGAGTTGTAACTTTTGCTATTTTCATCGAGCAGGCGTTTTCACGTGGACATTATTTTCTGATTTCATATAATGGCTTAGTGTCTCAGTGGAGATTATCCGGGATCATAATTCCTTAAGGAAGATATCATTTATATAGACGCTTCTTCTTTGACGTCTTTGGTAATAGTGTTCATAGTTATAAGTGTACTATCTGACGTCATACGTCATGACTGCATACACGAAGGAATATATATTTCTAGAATTTGCGATCACAAGTTCGCGTCTATGTAAATGTAAAATGTACATTTTAACAAATGGCAAACGTATCCGATATTATAACGGATGGCGCATCGAACCTCAGGGTCGACTTAACGAATATTTAACATCACTCCCTCGATTTATGTTTGGTACCAAATGTATTGTGTCTTATGCTTTGTGGGGCCGAAATGTATTCTATCTGTTTTTAATGTAATCCTTTTTGGTGTACAGATGTTTGAAACTTGAGGATTTTTTATCGAGTCACGTAACCTTCCAGGAGACACGTCACTTAATTAATCATATTAAAATAAAACTAGGTTTACGGATTTTATCGCAGTTTTTTAATTGAATTTGGTCCCGACGTTCGAATCCTTTACAACATTCATGGTCACGGCTGTTATAATTAGTAGTATATATAATTAGTTTTTATAATGTTTTACTTTACCGGCTTGATTGTTACAATCACATAATACTATCACATAACACACTAGTAATACTTTCACTCCCACACTCAGGAATGTAATTAAAAATAAGCTAATTAACTTAATATACAGCCTGCTTGACTAGAATCGTTAGCTATTAAGATTTCTAGAAATCTAGAAAATAGGTCAGCAGCGTCATCTATAGGTACCTTCACCCTTCACCACCAATGCTGCGATCCCCAAGCCGCTTGCCAACCGTGGGGATTATGGCGAGCCCCCCCCCCCAAAGGTTACAGTTCTAAAAATAGTGTTGTAACAAGACTCCGGGACAGGGTTTAAAAAAAAGAAAACGTTCGAATAAAATACGGGATATTAAAATACGTTATCAAGTTCCATTTCCAAATATGTTTGTGCTATTCGTGGGCGTTGGTGTTTTAAAGGGATTTATATATAGCATGGCGGCGTTGTTTTCCGGATATAGATAAACTGGATATATATTCCCACATTGTTATATAATAGACAATAACCGATGTATAAACTACGTAGAACTATATGATATTGGTTAAACATAGTTTATTAAATAATGCTTGTAAATGAGTTACTCATTTTATTTATGTTAGATGCGTAGTAAAAATAGGTTTGTGCTATGATACATCATTAAAATTATGAGATGCTGCCTCATAAGTGTTATGGTTGCAAAGGGTGAGGTTTGAGATTCGGAGCAAAATGTCATCTGGGTTTTCCTTCAGGTATTTCTCATTGGTACAAGTAGTACGGAGTCTGAATTTCTAGCTAGTTAGTCTCCCCTCCTATTACATTTCGCCAGTTGTGTTATAGGTCCCAATGTAATAGGGGGCAAGCCTATTGCTATCAAGGCACAAATCCTGACTCCGTACTGCTACTGAGCATTACCTAATGAAAAACCTAACAACACTTTTCCCAACCGGGTATTCGAACCCAGGACCTCATGCTCAGCAGTCGCATTTATCGACTACGACCAACGAGTTTATGATGATGGCTAAATAGCTTTTACCACAACGTATGCACACGCTAAGTAGGTGAATGCAGGGATATTTCAACATAATTTGAAATGTAGTGCGATTTGAGTGGCGGTTTACGATGAAATATATAGCAATAGCGGGTAAACATTGTTTAGTACACGAAGCATTCGAAAATTGTATAAACAGTATTTACAGTATAGTTTGTATAACAGGAATAGCCGCACTAAAACCGGGATCACTCGCAGAATGCAGAACATCAGGAAGCCGAGATATCCCGTATCCCGGGATTACCGGGACAGTGCACAACACTACATGGGGCAGAGACCACTATAAAGGGTTTACTTGGGTATTACTGTGTTAGGTAAACTACATAGCGGTTAAGACTAGATAAAGAATGACTTAGCTTAAAATATTACGCTATATGTCTTAAACTGCTGTTGGTCTAGTGGTCGCTGAGCACTGCCGAGCACGAGGTCCTGGGTTCCAATACCGGGATGATCACACAATTTTTTTTTTGGAAATTCGAACCCGCCACTTATAGCACAGCAGTCCAATCGCTTAGACACTGCGCCTATCAGGTCGTCAACTTTATATAAGATGCAATAAAACATTTCAAAGCTACTCCTAAAGTAGTTGAATACTTTAGCTCTAAAATACTAAAAAATAACTATTACTTAGAATCTAGAAAGTTCTATAATTAACTATTACGAGCATAAGGTCTAAGTACAAAAAACAGTAAAAAAGAAAATTCTATTTACTTTGTATTCTGATTTATCGCAAATTGCTTGAGTTATTTTATCAACAAACAATTAGTTATAGTGAAATTCATTGTCTTAATTGACTTTTTAATTAGGCAAAAAGTTAGGACACGCCGTCGCCAGCCAAGTCTAGCCTGATTTATGAATATCAAGCGTATATAATAATGCCTGGATAGAATCTGTTGTGTTGAAAAATGTAAAAATATTTGCAAGGGTAGGTTACTCTAAGTGATTGAGAAAATCTTCTTTATGTGAATCTTAATATTATGTGAAGTATAATATTCGGACAGTATTATGTTATGTTTTCTTTAACGTAAGCAATTTCTACTATTTCTACTAAATAACTGTATACTTAATTATTTAAAACAAAGTCGGGTTGGTATACCATGTATAACTCAAGAACGGCTATACCGATTTCATTGATCTCCGATTTGTTGGAATAGCCTCGGCCCTGAATAATAATAATAAATAAATAAAATATCTTTATTGACATTATAGTTTGCAGTAGCACTGGCAATAGGCTCGCCCCCTATTAGATTGGGACCTAAAAACATAACTGGCGAAATGTGGGTGTACTGTATGTGCACCTCTGCATACCCCGTCGACGAATACAGGCGTGATGTTATGTTATGTAGTTTGCAGTACATTTATAGTAACCCTGACTTCTGACATAGGTGAGAACCTGTGTTACAGAAGTCAGTGTCAGAAGTCAGTTTTCGCATGTGTGCAACATATCGCTGACATTATTATGCAGCAATAGCCATACATAAGCATGCAAATTATACATTAATATGAAAGGCCACTTATAAAACGTCACATCAAGTTGCTTGGTGCAAAAGTGTAGAACCAGAATTTGCAGGCTATAAAAATATCGAAAAAAAAATTACCACAGTTAGTTGGTAATTTTAAATTTTAAATTTGCGTCACACGTAGGTACACGAAGGTCCGAGTATAATATTGGTAGTGTTTATACACCTAAGTTTAAAGTTGCCAGAAATAAAATTATAATTTTCTTTTTTTACAATGACCTCGGTATTAATTCCAGCTGCTACGAGTTTATTCTCACAAAATATTCTCAAAAAGAATTAAGGTTTAGCTTTATTACAATGGAGGGACATAAAAATTACCATTTTTATACTTATAGGTAAATTTTAGAGACGTACGTGATTACAGGAAATTAAATAGGGAGGTTGAGAAACTTTTCTTATTAATAACGATGCGATGCATTGACTACACAAAAGATTGTAATCGTTTTGTAAATACTTTACATTTTAATTTTACAAACCAGTGGCAACTATGCTCGCGTAGCACAAATGTGTTTTCTGTTGTTATAAGGACTTAAATTATTTGCTCAAAAACTGACAAATCATTAAATTTATTTAAGATACATTGAGCTTCATCGCCTCAATGGTTTTTTATTTGATTATAATCAATAAGTAAGGCACATGAATTTAAAAAAAAAAATGCCGAATAACTAATATGTTTCAGGTAGTCTATCCACATGCTTAATACATTCTAAACACTAAGCATTAAAAATTCTAGTAAATGCTATTTCTGTTAGTCGATTTAAAACATCAAAAATTATCGACTAAACTTAGCATAATCGATTTACAACTAAAATGGGCATCACTAGAAAAGGAACGCCTTATTTAGGTGGTGATTTATGTGTAATAAGGGGCAACTTTTAATTTCGTAATGTTGCAATGTCTAAGCTATTTGTTTGAAGCCGGGTATAAAACTGTCTACTTGCCTTGTTTTATTGTTTGCTACGTGACGTTGGTCTCTTGTTTACATGTAGCCTAATTTGCTGGACGTTTTATGTTTGGAATGGTAAGTTTTAATAGTAGAAAATTTAAATGGTATTGCCATACTATAGAATATAGTAACTTCTTATATTAGTTTATTTATTTATTTATTGAGGTTTACCAACAGCTTCTGTGTACAGTAATGCTTATGTATAATTAATCTATGTCTAAGACTTACACAGTCGCCAATTACTGGTTAACCAGCATTCACAAAATAAGTGATAAGGTCTAGATGGTATATAAAATTAAACTGAATAGTAAATTAACTAACTTAAAGTCTTAGTATTAGTTCGGTCCTGTCGATCTCTTTATTAGTTAAGTTAAAAGAAAGATTACGAATCAAGTTAATTTAGTTGTGATGCGTGGTGTTTTACAAGGGAGGCCTTTGTTAAACAGTGGGAGTCTTCCAGCTGATGATGATGATGAGTAGTTTCAGCTGATCTTGTAAACCACAGACGCGACTATTCAAAGAAAGTTTTTGGGTTCAATTCTGGTTCCACCTAACCCTACAATTCGATTCTCAAGAAAAGGTTTAGGGTTATAAAAAGGATTTAAATTTCCAGGCATAGCTTTAGTATAGGAAATGTAGCAAAAATTTACAAGTATAATTATAAGCTTGCTCCATGTTAGATAGGACACAGTAGGTACACCTTTGCACAAAGTTTTCGAGACGAAAATAATTTTCTATATACATTTTCTTCAACAAAAACGAGCGATACAAGCAAACGAAGTCGCGGGCACAGCAAGTACAGCCTATAAATGTAGCTACTACATATCGGTAGACTATAAAAAAATAATATTCTTAGCAAGCAGTAATAAAACCACCCACTATGCAATTTAGGCCGCGTCTGTACGAGCGTACAAGTACAGTCAGCCACAATATTAAGTGCCTCTTTCTTTCTATTAAGCGGTACCTGGCGGTTGAATGACGTAGATTTTTCCTGGAATTTTGTGGATGTGTACATCCATCAGAAATGTATTATTAAGACGAAGTAACCCCTCAAATGTCGTATTCCATAAGGAAGCAATTTCATATGAAATGCCTGTTAAATTATTTCGCGTACTCTTTGTTACAGTGACATTACACTCGTTCTTTGTCGTCGGTTAAGTACATATTAAATCTTTTGACGGGTGTTTTAATTTGAATTTTTGCGGTTGTATTTTATGATTGTTGACTTTTAGGTTGGTAATCCCTGGTTTTATTGGATTGTCGGGTATTTTGTACTTAATATTCGCTTGTAGGTGCAAAAAGTATCGTCAGAATGGCGTTCGTTTGTAGGGTAGCTAGGAGGACACCCTGGGGTTGTCCGCCCCAGGACGGAAGATATGTGAAGATTTCCCCAGAAAAAAAAACAGAAGAAAATGATAGCTTCCGTAATAAATGACGTGTACTTGAATGATATAAAAGTACATTTTAATACTAGCTAAGTATAAAAAATACATGCAGACGAACATAATACCTTCTTTTTGAAGCTAGTTAAAAATCTATAATTTTTTATAATATCAAAAATACTTGAGGAGAGAAGGACCCTCTTGAGATGGGAGATTATACGGCACACAACAAGAGTTCACAGTTAAACATTTCCTTTCTACGTTAAAGGTACTATAATCACCTCGTAAACAATGTTTGATGAAAACCTACAATGCACGTAACGAACTCAACACAATTCAATTAACAGTGGAGGGCACTATGTAAATGACTTGTCTGCCGATCCCCTGCGCGTTTCCGTTAAGATACAATAAAGGCGTTATCTGCGGGGCACACCCTCGTTGCGCTGAACAATAGAGATTAAAGTACCTACACCACGTTATAGTTAGCTACTTCGATTAGACAGAGCAGGATATGGAATGAATTAAGTGGAACGAGAATGCATAGACTGGGTCGTTGGAAATGGCTGTGGTGTGTATTGGAAACAGGCATAACTCAATGCTCAAATTCATTAAGTTCTGTTTAAAATGTTGGTGATTACTGATTATGTATCTTAAGCCAAAATTAACGTAGCTAAAATCTAAGACTGAAAAATTTCTTCTAACTTAGGTAAAATTATTACATTTTACCGGAAAATTGTTAAATGGACTCCTACTATTCAAGTCATCTTTAATGGAAATAGTTACCTTAAACTTCAAAAATTAAGACACAACTTTCACATTTCATTAAACCATTTCGTATCCAACCTTCGCTGTTCCATGGCGTACGGTAGAACAGGGTTACAACAGGGTGAGCGATAAGTGTTGATGCCGAGGGTAACGTGAATACAACATGGCGTTATGGTGGCCTTGTCACTTTATAGCCACGAAGTTATGGTGCAAAGTTGTGGTGCAAAGTGGTGGTGCAAAGTGGTGGTGCAAAGTATTGGTTAAAAGTTATGGTGCCTTTTTTCCCACGAGCGGTGGCCTTGCACAAGATCCGGATAAGGAGGTCGCGGATGTTAACGGTGAGATCTTAGTTCAGGATGGGGCCTCAACTAGTCTATTTAACATAATTTCACGCCTGTGTTCCCTAAAGGAATAGGTAGAGTTGTGTAGTATACTTACATTCGCCAGTTATCATCATCATGATATCAGCTCTGTATCACCCACTGCTGGGATAGGCCTCCTTTTCTCTCTGCCAACCCTCTATATCTTGAGCATGGGTTATGGTTTTATATAATTAAGTAAGTCCACATGTCAAAAGGGGCAAGCTTCCCCACCCATACCCGGCACAAATCCTGACTCCGAGCTAGTGAGAATTATGTAATGAAAAACTGAACTACATGAACCTTGTACTTCACACTCAGCAGACGCACTGTATGCCCAACAGACCTACCTGGAAGTCTATTTTAAAAGGGAATATAATTCTAAAGGTTGTATTTATAGGTAATAATAAACTAGTCACCGGCAGCGCTATCTTATAGATCAACCGGTGACACGGAATACGGATGAAAGAGCGAATCCGACCAGTTTTGAAGAATGAATGAGCTCCGAGGTTATTAAAAAGTTATGAACTATCGGATTATTTATATTAAAGCTATTCAGTTGGATTATAAGACAGTTTTGTGAGAGACTCGGACCACGTACATTATACTTAAGGGAGAATAACTACCCCTATTATTTGATGAAGTAAAAATATATTTTGGCTTTATTTCTTACTGTACTGCACTGCCCGACCCGGGATTCGAACCCAAGAGCTTAGCAGTCACAAGATGAATTCAAATTTAAAATGTTTTTGGCGCTTGTAAAACGTTATGATGCCAGTTGCAGGAGGCGGTCAGGCAGTAGTTTATTTTCTGCAAATTATCACAATTTTTTACTGTATAAAGCCTACAAGCTTTTTCTTCTACTTTCCAAATCCTTCGTTACTTTGCCAAGCTCTGGGCAGCTCTGCTCAAACATATAAAACAAATGCTGTAAAAAAGCCAACAAAGCCAAATTCGGGATTCTCCGAACAAAACATGTATTAGCATTCATATTATTATTTGGAACATATTACGACTATTCTCAAGGATGAACATAATCTTCCACTGTTATCGCCCCTTATTATCCTGTATGGAGATAATAAGTGCGCAGTCTACGGCGAACCAGCTCCTCTCATACCGTTCTTTGTTATGTCGGCAATTACCAGAAACAATGCACGTCTGACGATACCCGCGAAGGGCTGGTACCATGTTTACAGTAAACAGAATGCGATCAAATGGGTCGCAAGCTTGTACTCGTAAGCAGTTTGATTTTCGCTTTCTGCCTCCTTAGGAAGCGAGACGCCACATTGCACTGCACGTAGAGGCATCGCTTTCACATCGTAAACTGTCCTGCTTTAAGAGTACATGGTAAGGAACTGTTTTATCAATTAGACTTTTTCAATGTCATAATGTAACTTGTTGTTACAACCTAATGGCAATAGGTTAGCCTCACCTACATGACTAAAACTGTTTTGCCAAATGAGGCCCTGCATAGTAAGCGTTCGCTTATATAGCTACAATGATGGAATATTCCTGCTTAAAGTTAAAAGGTTTTCGGGTCAGTCTTTTTGCATTAAAAGTAGTATTGCATGCATATAAGTGTGTATTTAAAGTCATTTAATCATATAGTTACATTGACATCAGACGCGGGACAAATACCTATCTATACGACGTTAAATAATTTTGTGGGCTTATTTGAAGTATGCTCCAATTGTAGCCAACATTAAGACTTTATAACTTCTTTCTGGAAGAAATACAAATGTTTACGTAAAGCTTTCTTAGCCACTTATGCGATATGATTTTGTTTCTAATCCTTAATCTAGTATATTGCTGATCGAAGACACCAGCGCAGCGCACAGCGAGGTGACGTGCGAAATTATGTTAGTGTTTTAAAATAGCATAGCTGGCCTAAAATCGATGTAGGATTGTGTTTGATACACAATATAGGTAAACAATTGAATTTGGCATTCACTCGACGTAAGGTAACAGATAAAATTATATCATGAAACCTCTTTGGCGATTCCCAATACATTTTTTGCGAACCTTTTGCGAAAAGTTTTCTGTATGATAACGGTATAAGTTTCAACCCTCTAGCGGTATACTGTTTTTAAGGGGACCTATGTAAGAAGTTCGTGGAACTCAATTTTCAACTTTTTGTTTTCTATTTCCTTATTTTCCTGTGTAACATGAAAGTAAAGAAAATAATTTACCATTAAATCGTAGTACTAACTTATTCGTTAATTAATTAATTGTATACTGTTTTCATAGCAAAAAAGTAAAATTTAAATACTCTTATGAAACTTCATTAAACTCTTTTTTAGAAATAAGCTCAACAGTAGGAATTTATCTTGTACAGTGGGTGCGTTTGCCGATTTTCGCGGACCACACAAATATTTATCACGTGCGACGATGGAACCCACATCCTGTAGAGGAGCTGTCTTTTCAACAAATATCTTAAGTATACATACATAAAGTCACGCCTGTTTCCCTGAGGGGTAGGCAGAGACCACGGATTTTCATTTGCTACGATCCTGGCATCTTAAGTATGTACTTACAGAAATCATTAATAACTCTCCACTACTAAATAATGATACCCAACACGTTTCAAGATTGCTAAAGCCGTAATTACGTTCCAACAACAACATTATATCCAACAATCATTATGCAAAGGAAACAGTTTTTCTTCATGAAAACTTTAAACTTATATTTTTTACCCGACAGAGCAAAGAAGATTAATGTTTTGCTTGTACAGGTGTCGGGAGAGTGCGGCTTATTATCCAAGTGAGGACGGCTACTGCGTCACAACGGGAGCTTTACCCAGTAAAACGCGCGTCTTATGTCCCGATGTCGAGCTTCCAGCTGGTTGAAATTAACTGAGGAGGTTTAGGAGACACAGCTGCGATCAGAATACACCCCCATGTCTTGCTGATCTTTTGGCTAGATTCCAGGCCGATCAAAGTGTTATTGGGTTTTTCAGTATGGAAATTCTCCGTAGCAGACCAAGGGTTAGTTATGTGATTAATAAATGTAAATATGATCTAATTGGTAACGTAGGGTTAAACTGTGTTTAGTGAAATTTGAGATGTGCAACCGCTTAGTAGGTACTCAAGTTACCCCTTCAGAACAATCAATCGTAATTACAATACTAATAATAATTATATGTGTTGCTTATTGTCTGTAGCAAATGGTTGAAATATATGACCCTAATGGTGTAGTCGGCCAATTAGAGGATGCAATTGGCAACTTGTCGGTCATTGTGGCGTTCTAAGGGGGAGGCCTTTGTTCAACAGTGGACGTCTTCCAGCTGATGATGATGATTGTTTTAGTGGCTGTTATTTAACTGCGTATAACCTGACATTTTGTCTGGTGCTCGTCCAGTATTTTGACATTTGTCTATATCGTTTAAAACACACGAACGACTGAGATATTCATAGTGTGGTACCGTTGTAAAAACTAATGAAATCCGTTTAGTCATTTTGGTATTTTATAACTATTGCTATATTATTGTTGGAAGAGAATAACATAGTTTTTGATACTGTAAAAATAGGTTTCTACATATCCTATCAAAATATTAGCTTATAATATGTTATGACTTCATTCCGTAGTCCGGTGGGTCTTGAAGCTTTTGTGCTAGTATTTTGGCTACAACAAAAAAACTTTAATATGGTTTACTTAGGTTTTGTTATGCACGAAACTGAGTAATGAATCGTTTATGGGTGTTTATTGCACAATGTTCGTAATGCCGTCGGCTAGCTGACTTACACTTACATTTGTAGCCAGGGTGCATATAGTACATAATATATCATGTTTGCCAAGCACTTCGGCGATACATGTGAAGTTAGCCGGCGTCACAGAGCAGGCACGTTCCGCTCAAATGCACCATTATGTACACGCCCTAAGAGATGACTCCCAGATTACCAGATCGTTCGGAGCACCGCCCATATGTGAAACGAATTTGAATGGAATGCGTACAAGTATAGTGTAAAATAGTTTATAGATGCAGCTGGTAGCAAAATACAGTATGACAATCAGATGGATGGTGTATTTTAAATGCTGTGACTTCGCGGACGTCTATGCCTATATGAAAAGTTGTACTTTAGGTACGTAGGTATAGACATATAGTTTGCACCATTCTCTGTTCCTTACAGATTATAATTGCAAGAAATGACAATGATAATGTTTGAGGTTTAAAATAGATACTCAAAGTGGTTAACATTACGCCTGTATTCCCCGAAGGGGTAAGCAGAGATGCACATATAGTACACACACATTTCGCCACTTATGTTTAGATCCAAATGTAATAGAGGGTGGGCGTACTTTCACTTTTTTAACAAGTGTATTTTAGCAATCTATGTGTACATGTGTATCACTACCCATATGCCTATATCTATGTATCTTTTACGCAGAACATCCATCAGATTACGTACTTCCCAGATTTCGTTAAGCAAAAATCGATAAAACGTGGAAAATGGAAGTAAAAATCGTTGCCGCACCTTAAAAATTCCCAGTTTATTCCTGTGCATCCATGAGAGTATCAAATACGCCACAGTATGGAGCCAGGACTGCCTTATACATCCAAAAACAACGGTGTGAGCATTACTGCGGCGAAAATATGGGCTCTCGGCCGCACCATGAAAAATTCATGTTCAATACCACAGAAGATTGTGTAGAGGGTACGAGTAGTAGAGTTTTGTGCCTATTAGAGTATGGTCTTTTAGAATGACATTCATAATGACGTTGAAAAAAGTGACATGCAAAAAATACATGTCTTTAAAATTGTCGGATATAGTTTTATGCGATCTATTTTTGTTAAGTATTACAAAGTTTAGTTTTTCAATCTTTTAACATTAGCTTCTCGCGTACCCTAGGCTATCAGATACTAACAAACTGGTGACTGCCTTATCTTTTTTGCCTAGCATGACCCAGTAAAAGTCAAGACACGACATGCACAAAACTATTGGTCCATCACGTTTTTTTAAAGCAAACGTCGTGTCTCCATCTAACACACTCTATGGCACAGGTAGTCGCACACTAATAATAATGTGCAACAGAGCTTCGTGGACTCTCCGGTATACGCTGTGACAACAAATCTTACACGCGCCGTTTGTTATTGAAAACTAGATCTAGATGTTATTCTAGTGTCTAAGTCGCATGAGCGTTGAGTGAAAATGTTATTGTTATGTATGTTGCTCAAAGTTTTATTTGCACCTTTCTACTAGTATTATTTAGGGTTGCCACTTTTATTAAAAAATTAAGTATTTGTTTATTAATGTCGTAAAAATATAAATTTGGAATATTTTTTTTAAATTAGGACACTTATTTTTCGTAAACTACCTGTTCTTTTAATAGTTAAAATAGTTTAAAAAAATACTAATGTATAGTTTACTGTAGAAATCTAATAAATTTTGCTGCGTACCGTTTTTTATTTTAATATCACTAAGTTCTATAATTCAGAAAAAAAACGTATAACAGTTCAAATTCAATTCAGGACCTCATGCTCAGTTATCGCGCTTAGCAACCGCTAAAGTAACGAGGCAACCGTTTAGCTGACAATTATAATGATATTGTGAAACTACTGCAATTGTTACCCACTATGTATAGGCTGACGTGATGTATACGTACTTCACCTACATCTCTGCCATACCTTTCGGTATTAATATAATAATAATAATAATATCATTTATTTTCAGGCTTCAATGGCCCATAGATATATACCTTACAGACTAACATATATAAATTAAATACAAATTGTGTTAGTAAATAAAAAACTTAAAACTATGTTAATAGCACTTCACTTTGCACTTGTCTTCGTGCTCTCCTGTGGTACTGGTCCGCGGAAGCGACGGAACACCACGCCCTGCGGCCAAAAGTCTTCTTCCATGACACAAGTATTACAAGTATGGTGGCTGGAACCGTCAACGTCCCATAATGGGAGGCGCGTTTCGCAGCGCCCCGCTTGTTTGCATCGCACGTCAAACAAAAGGCATGCGTGGAAGGAAAACAAAAGAAACACACATTTTAGTGCTGTATATAGTAAAAGACGTACGGGTTAAGTGAGAGAGCCCACTATAGCATAATGAGTGTAAATTATATTGTATTTTTACAGACACTACAATTATGGAACTAAAGTAGAATATAACATAACATAACATCACGCCTGTATTCCCCGAGGGTAGAAAGAGGTGCACATACAGTACACCCACATTTCGCCAGTTATGTTTTGAGGTCCCAATGTAATGGGCGAGCCAATTGTCATCAACCGGCGACAAATCCAGACTCCGTGCTGCTACTGAAAATTATCTAATGGAAAAACCCAGAAACACTTTTCCTGACTCGGGTTTCGAACTCAGGTCCTCGTGTTCAGCAACCACTAGACCAATGAGGCAGTCACATACCTACATTATTATTAATGACCCAAATAACTAAATACGTATTTTGTAACCATGAAAAGTAACACCACAGACTACGGTCACAAACAAGCTAATTCTCTAAACCCAACACAGACGCGCCTTTTATGATATTAAAATTGGGTTCCAAGCACCCCAATAAAGGGTGTATTATTGTTTTCCGACATGCATTATTTATCGCACCATAACGCTAAGGAAACCGCCATAAGAAACCCCTGCAATAACATCACGCGCGCAGGAATGAGGGCGAGTAGAATGTTATGTTGTGCATAAGACTCTTACGTGGCGTGAATATGAATAGATATGCTATTAATATACGAATTTCTGTGGGTGTCGTGAGAGGCGAATAAGGGACGATCCAGAAGATGGGCAGCAGCGTATTTCGTAACTTCACCATCTATACTGGGTTACCCAAGACGCTTGCCAAGCATGGGGATTATGGTATCCCTCCCCTTACTAAGGGGGAGGCCTTTGTTAGACAGTGGACGTCTTCCGGCTGATGATGATACGAATTTCGCATCTAATATATCATAAAACTATGCCTCTATGACTTAAAGTGTAGGTAGAGGTGATAGTACTCCTGTAATATCATAATTTTACGAACTATGGACTGGAGAGCTTGATAATTCCTGTGGTGACTAGGTTTGATGATATGTTAGTGCTCTTTTGTAGCCTATGTGAAAAACGACTATGACATTAACTTGCTTCGTTGGTCTAGTGGTAGCTAAGCGTGACTAGAGATCATGAAGCCCTGGGTTCGAGTCCCGGGTCGGGACTTACAACATAACTAGCGAAATGGAAGTGTGCTATATGTCGACCTCTACCAGTAGGCATCACATCATCATTATGACATAAATCGACACAAATATAGACTCGCATGTTGTTACCGAGAACTACCAACTAAAAACTCGACCCGGAAATCAAACTCAGGACCTGACACATAGCAGTTGAGCTCCCTACCAATATACCAAGAAACACGTAGTCATAACTCATAAGTAAAAATATCGTAAGAATGTATTCTAGAAAAGACTGCATGTGTAGCCAACCAACATTCTATATTTAAACTTTCAAACATTTAATTCCAACAGATAAAGCTAAGAAGTTTCCCGATGTCTCGTTGCGGGAGTTTTCTGCGATAGCAACTTGTTTTTTTTTATGAATCCCTCTTATTTTTTAATTTACGACAACGCTAAAAGTTTCATTTGTAAACGTAAATTGCTTCGCGTTAAGCGTTGACCGCGGGAATTAGCGGGAATTCGCTGGGCCGTTTGTTAAAGATGTTTCCGCTGTTCCCGGGAAATGTATCGGTTGGTTATTTTTTATGAGCATAATTCTTGGAAAATATGTTTAGTTTATTCGAGAAAAAGCTGACTGGGTTTTTTGGTTTTCGCTGTGAATTTATTTAGTGGTAATTAAAAGCATATCGTTATATAATGATAGAGTTATTGGTTAAAATAAAATATGTTCTGTTTTTAAACAAGTATTATTTTTAATTAAGTATTTTTGTAAATATCACTATGTTGAGATGAAGCTTTGTATTACCATAAAAAATGGTAAATGCGTAATAAAATTATTCAGAGCGATTTAAATTTTAAATCTTGGCTGCAAGTGAAGTGAATGTAGGTATTATTTTTAACAGTATTCTGTATTTCAATTTAAAATTATGAAATTACGAACACCACACTGAATCATTTAAATACCGAACAAGCCAACGAGGACTTGTAACTTTTACACACACAGCGGAAAAGCGCTTTATTTTTAGGTCCCAAGTAGGTACTTCAACAACATTATGCTTTGCATCCTGAGTTATGATCGCAATATGAAGCGCTTGATGCAGCGCTGTGCCTTCTCAAGTGAAACGTTAATTTCGCTGACATTTAGCGGTGCACCGCACGTTGGTGCTGTCGTGCAGCGGTTAGGCTGCGCTGTGCGTCACGTAATGATATTATGGGATTTTGGAATAAGTAAGTTAAAATGTTTTTTAGGATTGTACACGGTTTACGGTCTTAGAGATAACTGCACGTAGAGGCATGAGGCGTCTCGCTTCCACAACGTAAACTGCCCTGTTTTAAGAGTTCATGGTAAGTCGGCTGATTACCACTCTTTAATAATGTAGAACGACGATTGCAAGTCTAGATTTTAAAAGGATATTGTGTACTTTAACCTGTTGTCATTGGTTTCTTACAAAAGCTTGGAAAGTTCATACAAATATACAGTATGAGCCATTCAACTTTAAAACAGTAAACATTAAACGAGCCCTAGTTAAAACCTTGTGACTTTTACTAAAATTATTTCTAGTCGCATAGATACACAGCGCACCCTAAACCGCTTGTGAAGGTGGTCGCCGACTGCATCTACGTAACAACAATAACGTATGTACATGTTTCACTGTAATCGTCATACGTACCTTACAGGCTGACTTGTGGGACCATAAAGTCCCAGGTTCCGTGCAAGTACTTCTATTAAAAAGTGTACCTATTGTCAAAAGTATGTAATATGCGGGGGTTCATAAAATCTATAACAGTGGTGGCTTAAAATTTTTATGTAAGTATTTATGACAATGAGAAAGATGCATTCATACTTACCTGAATTTGAAACTGCAACCTTGTGCATACAAATCCGGTATGTCAACCACTAGACCACCACGACATTATCCATTGTTTTAATATAATTTATAAGTAAAAAGTGATCAAACTTTTAATTGTAAATTATACAAACTATAAGGAATTTTTCAGAGAAATAAACATCTTCATTCATTCATTCATTCTTTATAGTTATAAATCTTTTCTAACCACCTACCATAGTCAATTTAACTAAACCGAACATAAACTGAATTTAGTTTGACTACCTTAAAAACGACATAAATTACAATCTAATTAGTCAAGTCCAGAGCTATGGCTTAGCGCAGCATTTAACATAGTTATTAGTAGGCCATTAATTAGAGCTAACACCCTAGGTAGCGCAGGATACCTAGCCTAAACTAGTAATTGCAGGCATCGGCTCCTGTTAATGTTAATTGATATGTTGGTAGCAGTTCTACTGAAGTCGAACAAGAATACATTACTATATATATTGCTTTTATTTCGTAAAATTTTGTTTGATCTGGCCCGCGTTGTTACCCGCTGCATTTTTCGGGATATAAAGTAGCCTATATATTAATTTTGGTATCAGCTACTTAGATACCAAATTTTATCATGATCGGTCCAGCCGTTTGAGCGTAAATAGGTAACAAACAATCACAAACTTTCGCCTTCATAATATTAGTGTATTGTGATGATAATTTTTGGGTATTGAGAATAAAATTCTATTCCGACGGCAGGATAGCAAGCCAAAAGAGACGTCAAGCTTGGCTTCAGCTCATCATTCCCAACCTACAACGGACTTTTATTGAGCGGTGTACATTTCTGATACAGCAAGAACTTTTGCTTACCCTTTCGCGGCTTACAGGCGCCATTGTATCATGACCAATTAATAAAATTCAGTTTGAATCCTCCATCCAAATCTCACAAGACTGATCAATACTAGTCCCCTCCCTGTTTAAGAAGGGTCTTCGGCCTTTACACCATGCCTAGAGAAATACATATACCCTGTGCCTATACCGCGTAATGGCATAATAATACAGACTGTTACTTTTTATGAAATTCCTCAAATACCACTTAGAGGAGAGCAAGGTAGAGGATATAACCACAACATAAGAGCATGTCTTAACACATTACACCCCCGTTTACATTTTAATGGTAAGCTGAATTTCATTGTTTCACTCTGTATCTTGTGATTATGAATTTTGGTTGCATCCGGTTGCTTTGAGCTGGTCGCTTTGACTGAAACCTGGGTGGGGTGCGAGTGGTGGAGATTTGAAAAGAATATTTCCTTGTGTAAAGGTTTATACGTTTTATGAGGATTTCTTTTAGGTACCACGATTATTTTCCACACGTTTAGCATGTTAGCAAGGACTTATAAAAGAAAATCCACTATTTATTTATTTTATATGTTACATCTATATGATTAACATATGTTTAGCAGTATGGCTCAGTTGGCAGAGCGGCGCCACAGTACGGCGACTGTCGCGGGTTTGAGTCCCGCTCGTGTCCATCATTTTTCAAGTTTCCCTTAATCAATTTCAAATATGTTCAGCAGTTCATATACAATGTTAGCCGTACGCAGCTTTTTAGTACTGCGCAGTTTTGACAATACAATAGCACAAGTGTCATCTGTGCTTCAATATCATCATCATCATCCACAGCCCTCAATATCCCACTGCTGGGTATAAGCCTCCCTTAAAAAATGCCATCCGCCGCGGTCCTGTGCCAATCTTGTCCAAATACGCTTGATTTATGCTCACCTTTACAGCACAAGCCGTTGGTCCTGCGTCTGATCAGCAGGGACTTGAAACGTCAGACAGAATATCGTTATTTCTGTTCGGATATAGTTATTTGGTAACCTGTGACGTTTTGGAGCGGTCTACATGTTGATTTGTTACCGATACAATCCGAGAGAGATTGTTTACGCACACATGTGTACTACTAACTCCAGCGTAACTACCACAATCCTCAGTTGATATGGGCCACTGTGGCCGATATTCAGTTACCCACTATTCTCGCTGGCAGTGCGACCACACCTTTATCACGCTATGGCCGTTTAGACACACAATTTCGACGCAATGATTAAATAGTTGAAATACTGTGTGTTTACTGAGCGCTATTGTTGTATTCGTTCAAATTAATGCGAATTAAGTACCTATGCTGTTTGGTTACGTCACACTCGATAAGTATTCCTTTGGGAATTGGTTTGCTTTGATATATGGCAGATTGGCAATGCTTCATGCTGAGCCAAAGTTAAATTAATATTTGATTGGATGATGTCATGATATTTGATGATGACATGTTGTGATGAACTGTAGCGCTAAGGGTTGCAGGATCAATTCCCACACAAATATTTATAAGTGTAGCAGATATTTGTCTGAACATTTGTGCTTGTGAAATCACCTGATATTACCAGTCTTTGGTTAACTGGACCCACTTGAAATGGACCCGCGGGATCTCTCAATCTTATCACATTTTGAATAGGTCGATTGGACCCACTGCTTCATTTCATTATTAGTACAGTCACAAACAGGAGTTTAACCGACTAAGTAATATGCGTAGTCAGTTTTACTCCGTACGCATATCGCGCGAGGATTAAACCCACGTTCCTTATAGCAGTGGTCTCACTTAGCTATTGCGTCACGGGTCATTAAAGTCGGAAAGCCAAAACATCAAATGGAGAAGCAAATATTACATGCATGAAGTCAAACCTGTTTCTTAGAGAGGCAGAGACCAGAGATTTTCAAAGTTTAATTCCAATGAATTGATTCCTATAAATCTGTCAGTATTGAGTATCGTAATACATAGGTCACGTGGTCCGATTAACATCAGAAAACACGCCGTAATATTAATTACCTATAAAGAGAACCATTGACCTACATTATTATTCAGCTTCATAGCCAGAAGCAGGCATTAATATCAAAGTTTTGGGATTAAAGTATTACTGTATCTGAAGCGTTGTATGAATCATGTTATAATGTACAGTTGTACCGTTAAAACAGCTTTCATGGATACTATTATTTAGTAGTTAGTGTGCCTATAGTACAACCTGCTTATCGTATGGTTGATGAACAACCTGGTGTCAGAGTTTAAACCGCCTGTAGGATTCAGACATGGCTTTATACATCGTTGAAAAATCTATCAGGTGTGCCGATTTCCTCACGATGTAAGCAACTGATAACTAATTCGTAAAATAAAAAAAAAAAACAACACACTCATGTCACTTAAATCAGCACTCAAGCTATTGTTCTGCTGACCCACCAAACAAAACAGAGCGTGAAGGTAAGGAAGGAAGGGGCAATATTTCAGGGAAGCAACTCTCTCGTCGCACCCTTGCTGTGCAAAAACCACGCGATTCGCAAAGGGGCAAACAAT
This sequence comes from Abrostola triplasia, assembly GCA_946251915.1. Classification (NCBI taxonomy): domain Eukaryota; kingdom Metazoa; phylum Arthropoda; class Insecta; order Lepidoptera; family Noctuidae; genus Abrostola; species Abrostola triplasia. Next base: position 1,587,458 of record OX276438.1, read on the forward strand.
GCGCCATCACGGGTTTGAAAATATTAATGACGTCATTGTCTAGGAATCTGTGTTGATGGCCGAGATAATAATACTCAGAGTCGCTGGCGTCAAAGTAATATTTGTTAGTTATAATTCCCTTTTGTAACCGTCCGAGGCGCTGCCTAGTTCAACGTGGTCGCTCGGGAGTTTGTGATCAAATACATCATCATCAGCTATTATGTGACCTACTACTGGGCAAAAGCCTGCACCCTTAAACGACACTGTTTCCCATTTTGGGCATAATATACATGGTTGAGAAAAGAATAAGTAAGTAATTTTCAACCTTGTTTTCATCAAAAGAAAATTGAGAAGGAAAGGGGTAAGGTTAATGAATTAACTAAATGATATCCTAAATAATATTAAGATGTGATGATCTGAACGCCGTATTTAACGTCATCAAATGATTATTTAAACCATCAGAGATGGAGATGGAAGGTTGATATGGAAACTACAACTTCTAGCAATTCAGCTAACCACCATAGTGAAGGAGACAATCGTGCGGAAACCGGCACTCCTGAGAGATTTTTCAACGGCGTGTAAAGCCATGACAGAGGCCTACAGGCGGTTTAAACTCTTTTACTATAATAACTTTCGTGAGTGTTATCCATATTATTTACTATATATTCCGGTTATACTCACGGGTGTATTTCGGGAATGCCGGACTAGTTTCGGACTCGATCGGAGCCCTTATTCATGAGCTGGTTACGCGGCAGAGTCGCGAGCCGAACGGCTCCGATCGAGTCCGAAACTAGTCGGGCATTCCCGAATACACCCGTGAGTATAACCGGAATATATAGTAAATAATATGGTTAAAACTCTGACACCAGGGTGTTCATCAACCATACGATAAGAAGAGGAGCCAGTCGCGTACGGTAACCGCAATAAAATGAGAAAATGATCATGATGTTACTACACCAGCTGCAGTAAAATACAGTACACAAACGATTCTGAACAAAAGTAATTAATCTCGAACCCAATATTAAAACATGGCAACTTACCATCGATAAATTTATCTTTTACAATGCTCGTGAATAAAATAAATCGGGTGAAATATTATCAAGTTTACTCCCAATGCAGAAATAAAACTATTAAATCCTTATGATTGTGGGCAGAATAATTGGTGGGAATTGCTAAAGTGGTACAATAAATTAGGATATTAAAGGTCACATGTAATTTCGAGGTTATTGCCAGACTAAGTATTTTATTGCACTCATGCCTCATGATTTGATATTGATCAGAATAAAATCTTGTCAGCAAAATTATTCGAGTTCGTTTTCAACCTAATACATTTTATAGATTGAAAATTGAGTTTTATATGAACTATTATAGGTATTGAAAAGTATCAGATTGAGAATAGTTAATTTAAATTACGAATCGTGCGTTTTTCTTTTGCTATTTTATGATTAAGAAAACAAAAGTCAGCTACACTAGCCTGCAAAACTAAGTATCATCATCCTCGGCCGGATGTCGTCACCTTAGTTTGGGGGTAAGTATCACACTTTTAAAATTGCAATAATTATTTAAGTAAATTAAAAGGACTTGAAAAAGTTTACTACAGTTTTCCAGATAACTGTTAAAATTTACATTAAAACGTTTTTTATTTTAAATATCTAAATGGTAGTTCACAAAAAAAAAGTGTAGTACTGAGTTTTGCTGTCCAGTGTATTTAAACGCACAAGTCCGTAAGTAAACACCATTCAGAATGCTAGTATTAATATTTTATAGGATAAAAGTTGTTTTTATAAAAACACAAATTTGGGTACAGTTGACAAACAACATACAAAACAAACACAACCAAACAAAAATATCACATAAATCTCTATAAACAAATCACAAATTTAAACCTAAAAACATTCAAATTTGTTTCGCGACTGGAACGGACCACAAACAATAATTTATCAGCGCAGTGACAACCCTAACATATGCGACATACGATCTGATATCAACGAAATAGGCAATTTCACATCTGTAAGTACAACGAGAATAATTATTTGGATAATTACATTAGGCATCTTTGTATTATAATTATATCGCGTTATATATTGGAGGGGTATTCTCACTTGCTTATGTGTATTTTATGTACTAGTAAAATTTATTTACAACCGGTGAAAGCTGTATTCTGAATAAGAATTCTCTTCAGTAGATATTATAGCATGGAAATCTTTTAGTACATTTTATTCATCTGTAATACACGCGATATTACGTTAATGTCTAGCCAAAAAACAAATTATATTCGCGATTTTTTTTCTATACAAATAGTTTTATTTTTATGTGTATTTCGTATCTATTCTAATATATAGGTATACGAATGTATATTTGTATTCTATAAGTAATAGAAATCATTATACTATGTTGATATAAAAAATGCCACTTGTTCAATCGCATACGAATTTTCTAAAAAAGTTTGGACTTATTTTGATGTTCTAAGAATTTTCGACCATATATTTGTATGACACAGATTATAAATTACCTTCCAGCCCATAGCTGTCATTGTTACCTAAGTTCCAAACAAGATACGCTGCTTAATGTGTGCGGGAGGAATACTCTCTCTCACCCGAAAGCACACACATTAGTGCTGTATATGATTAGAAACGACCCAGTTTTCACTCATAAATACAGATGAACCGGTGCATTGGCTACTAATTGATGTGTCTCCCTAGTAATACTTACTGCCACAGAGTAATGAGAAACTAGAGTGCGCAAACACATTTTCTCCTTATCGAATTGAAAAAGGCAACGGGGCTTGGAGAGTTCTATACTAAAATCTTCGTAACTTAATGTGAACCATTGGTTTATTATTTTTTATTATTTAAAGTACTGTTATTGTTACTCCTATAAAGCTATGCTTAATGTTTAATATACAGATTGCCTTATTATAACTATAACAATAGGTTTACAGTTTTTTATAACACGATTTAAAAATGTTGCTACTGTATATTTCTGTTATCGGTTAAGAACAATAAAACAGTCACAAAAGTCAGCAACTCTAAGGATTAATTGATTTATACTACTACTGAACACTACCATCAAAATATATACTTGCAGCATAATATATAACTCGTGCGCAATATAAGTTATTTACGCTAGAAGTAACGTCGAGCTAACAGCGATACTTCCGACTGGTTATAAACGCGGCAACATGGCCAGGATTTATGCAGACGTCTGGCGCGCTGTTCGTCCGCGTTATCTCTCCACTCGTTCATCATTCTGTGGTCACCAGTGATATGCACGTGGCGTACGTTAGATATTAATCAGGACTTAGTGCCGACTTGATGCGTTCCTAATCTGATTGAGTTGACAACCCTGCTGTATCGACAAGCTCGACCCGAGGTATGTGTTGTTGTCGTGTATAATTAATGCTTAATCTTTGGAGTGTTGGTAGGGAGCTTTTACAAGGGATGATACCTTCGTGTTTTTGGAACTCCCCCTCCCCTTGGGTAGTCCACCAAGTTTCGGTGCCGATGACGAGGTAAAATGTATTAGGGAAACTTGTTTTACGTATTTTATTTTTTAATATACTGGAAGACCCATTTCTTGAGTATTAACAATAGTCATAATAGACTTCCTAGAAGTAGATTTATGATGCTATATCGAGGAGTAAAGTTCTATTTCAAGTACAGTCTTAGCATTCCTGGTTATTGGTTAAAGTGCGTTTGTGATACCCCACTAAAGCTTCAGTGTAGTAAAAAATTTCGTCTAAGTTTCGAAATGTAAAGTCGAAATAAGTACTCATTGTAGAAAATACCAATTGATCACAGTGTTCTAGTACATGCTGGTTCATGCCGTTATTCGGTGCAAGCGTGGCACTTCTGAAGTCTAGACGGGCCATTTTCAATGTGAAGTCAACTATGGACTGCGATAGGAACTACCACGTGTCACGATTTTATTGGTAGGTTGGTATAAGATTGGACGTTTTGCGAAATATTGATTTATAGATCTCAAAATTTATAGGGAAGCACCCTAAAAGAGCTTTTTTGAGTGACGATATGCATCGTTTTTGCCGCTCTTTTGGATAGTTAGCCTCACTCCCAACTTTGTTATCTTATCGCGGATTACTGCAGGCCAGGCCTCTCCCAAGTAGCGCCACAGCACCCGGTCCTCAGTCTTCCGCATCCAGTCTGACTCAGCTACCTCTTTCAGGTCATCGGTTCATTGGGGAGGGGTTGTACACTAAAATAAAAGAAAAAGAAAGGCAGACGAGGAAGGAGAAGGCTAGAGGTTGTTTTATTCAGCAAGTAAGAGAGAATGTAGGAGTTGAGACGTACCAAGCGGTGAAGGGGAATAGAGAACAAGCTAAAAATAGAGAACAGTGGCGTTTACTTCAGCGACAAGAGCAAAACTTTTACATTTAAGAAGAAAAAGTTATATTTACTTATTAGTTTAATATTTGACTACTAGTTAGCAGAATTAGCAACTAACAGACCAGCAACTTCGTCATAAATAGCAAGATAATTATTCTAAAATCGTTAAATATTCTCTAGGTCACTCGTTGGCTCTTCGTCATCATTTAGCTGTGAATAATTGATACTCGTATTAATTAGGTTACGAAATAATTAGCTGCTCGTAACACGGTCGAAGCCGTACTGTGTATATATAATATGTCGGGTTTCTTGATGTATTAATTATTAATGTTGTATGATAAAGTTGCTCTATTGCCTCTTGGCAAGCAATACTGTTAATTAAATTCCTTTGCTGGTTTTCCATGGAAACTGGCATTTGATAGTCGGAGATATGTTTAGGATTTGTTTGGGTGGGTTAAGGCCACTAATAACCTTCATGAAGTGACACGGCTCAGTTGGCAGAGCGGCGCCACGGTACGGCGAAAGTCGCGGGTTCGAGTCCCGTTTGTGTCCATCAAGGTTTCGCAGGTTCATGAAGGTTTCGCAGGTTTTTGTTCTATACTACACCCTCTCACCATGAACTCTTAACGCGGGATATTTGTCGTTGAGGAAGCGAGATGCAGCCACACTATACGTGCAGTGTAGTATAACATCTCGCTTGCTCAACGGAAAACGCCCTGTTTTAAGGGTTCATGGTAAGGGGGCCGGTCTTTCTTCAACTCAAGCGTTAGATATCTTAAGCCGGCGAGCAAACTTTAAATGTGATGAAAATGAATGAGGTGAAAATTTTTGATCACGACCAAGGATATCCGCGGGTTTTGTCTACCTGTATAAAAATTGGGCTTGACTTTAACCTAATGTATGTAGTGATTATATATTTCTTTAGGAGGTTTAGATGGAGATTAATTATCCTAATTATACATGAAATACCAGAATTCCAGTAAGTTAGGCACTGCACTAAATTGTCTCCATAATTTTTTAGGCAAATTTGATAAGTTCAAATATAAATCCGTATTTTTCGTAACTGTAATCTAAGCGTATTCGCGTAGTCTACAAACATAAAACAAATGAGGAACTAAGACAAAACTAAAACGGTTTCATCAAACAAGAGCAGGGAGAGAACAATTTGCATACACGATGTTCATGCATTCATTAACTGATTGCAACGAAATCAATAGCAAGATGTATCGGGAACACTGGATTCGCTGAGAATGTACTCATATATTTTGATTGAAATATTTTGATGCTGAAATAGTTTTAGTTCTGTAATGCAGTGGTAGCCGAGTGGTATTACCGATATTCAAACCCCGACACGCACGAATATCTTTTCGTATTCATGTGCGTACTTTAAATTAGTTATCAGTTGCTAAAACGGTGCAGGAAAACATTGTGAGGAAACCTGCACACCTGAGAGACTGTTCAACGGTATGTACAGCCATGTCAGAGGTCTACGGGCAGTATACACTGATACTAGGTTGTTCATCAATAATATGGTAAGAAGAAGAATTGCTGTAATTTAAAAAAAAAAACAGTATTTAAATATAGGTACTTTGTTATATCGTTAAACACCGTGTTTAATCATTGAAAGCGTATTGAGGGCTTTAATTACATTTAAAGTAGAGTCGAGAAGATATAAGGATTTCGTATATGGCAGCTGGTTAGGTTTAGCCATTTTGATGTAGGACCTATACAAAAAGTTGATCACTTTGATGGTCTTTACCACACCCTTTAATTTGTCCATGAATTTCTGATACACGCTGTATATTGCGGTGTAACCATGCCTGTTACAGGGCTTAAGAATACGTTACGTACGTCCGACGTACTCGAGCCCAGTCGGGCAAACCTCAAACAAAGGACGTCGCAAAACAAACGATGCGCGCATTCACTATAGACAAACTACATCAATGTGTTCCTGTGGTATACTTACATCATACAATAAGGCCTGTTAGGGCTTAGATGTTCTCATTTGCCAGGAGTCTAGCGATCAACATTTTGCCTCAAATCCTAAGTCCATCATGGGATATGTGGCAACCCTTGGGCTAACATTGGGTTCCTTGTCATTTGTGACTCGCTTTCTTGTGACGTAAGGGAATTGCATGCCTTATCAACGAACTTACACAGACACTTGTGAAGGGTCTCTCACCAACTATGACACAACATTCCCTAAGCTATCCATTACAAAGATTAACTCTATACCACCGTTTGACTCCACGCGAGCGTCAGAAGTAAAGCGAACGAATGAACTCCACTTCGTGCTGACCCCTCGTGGGAAAACAAACGTCATGCGAGTCCCGGATAACTCTCAATGTACACACGTCCCTACGCAGCTAGGGCTGCCCATAAATTTTGAGAAATCACCCTTTTTGTCAACTGGACATGTTTAGGTTTTCGGTACAATATGATTTATAATTTCGCAGCCAGCCCTATTGGGCGTATGTTTTTTATTTCCTCTGCGCGATACATTTTCGCTCGGCCCCGATGATTTGGGAAATGATGTTTTTCTCTTGTAGTTAGAGAAATAGCGTGCGTTACGATTTTTCGATTTGTGTAAAAACTGTTGATTGTTGTTCATTTGTCTCGTTGATTTGGTTCGGGGTTTCTGATTGGTTACGAGACGGCTTAATACGATTGTAATATAGGACACAATGTTATTATGTTTGGATGGATTAACGAGCTCATACTATCCTTTATTGCTTGTGTAATAGTTGCTTGAAGATGATGGATAATAAAGATTATTGAGCTATAAATAATGACTGTTTGAAACCGGCCAAAAGACCAAAAATTTGCCTTTTTAAATATACTAAATTACTGTTATATTAATATAGGTAATGCAAACACAGACGTATAACTTACTAACTAAGAGCAGAAAAGCATTCAATCCCTAAAGTACTTAGAGATATTTTAAAATATTCCTCTTCGCCGAGCCTTAGTGAATTTGATTGACCAAACTTTTTCACAAAAGGTAGCACTGCTATCCAAAGGACATTAGCTGAAGAGACTGGCTTTTAATGAGTACAGGTAGAATTATATTTTTAATAATGTAAAGATTACTTTATGATCATCAAGCACTTTCTGTCTAATTATTTTGTGGAAGATATAAAGATATTTTATGCAATTAGCAAGCTGTTGTTCACTGTGGCGTTTTAAGAGGGAGGCCTTTGTTTAACACTGGACGTCTTCCAGCTGATGATGACAAAGATATTTTTTAGTTTCAATGATTGCTATGTTATGTGTTCATTATCATTAGCAACAGCCAGAAGACATTCACTATTGAATAAAAACTCCCTATTAAAGAGGGGGGGGGGAGATGCCACTTTTTTCATTGTGTATAAGCTAAATATATAATAATAGAGTCATGACTTGGTGCAGGGATTATAGCCCATGAGCAACATCCTAGCTGTCTGTACAAGGGGCGTCGATCGTACAATTACCCGCAAATCAAGCAATTCAGCTAAGAACCCAAATATAATGTAGGTACCTACCCACAAAACGTACTGAAGCCACAGTAACACGCATAGGCACCTACATTTAGCAGGAAGCTCGTCCAACATAAAATAATATGTAAAGGCATGCCAATAGCGGTAAAAGCGTACTCTTTCAATGAAAATGCGTTTTTGATGCTAGCTATTTGCGGTTTGTAGGTCATTTAAGTTTGGATACAATGTTCTTTTGAGTACAGCAATAGATGACTAAAGCCTAGTGTGTGACAAAAGTTTATGTAGAGTGGACAGTACAAAAAACTACGGGAAGTGACTGTTAAATTGTGAGTAAGAAAAGAAGAAAAAAAATCGTTTATTTTTTCTACGAAACAAACGAACAGTAATAAATCAATCATAGGAGGCCATCCTAGTATGTGCATCTCTGCCTACCCCTTCGGAAAATAGACTCGTGATGTTATATATCTACCTAATCAATATATAATATCTAATATAAATCGTTAGCATAAACGTACCCCCGAATGGAACATAGTTTCTATCTTCGTCTTACATTTTGTGATTTACATAAAATCATCCGCCAGTATTAGCTTATGCAGATTACAATAGAATTAGATTTGTTGGAGCAGTTCTGTTCTAAACTGTCAGTATAATATGTATGTAAATGATCTAGTTTCTATGTTCCTCTCATAGGAGGTTGCGTGGACCTGGTACATGCTCGTGGATATGGTTTTATTTACTCAGGATACCACGGATTAGATGGAGGATCAGCTCCGATTACTTTCTAGGCAAGTGGCAAAACTCTTGACGATAGAAATCGAAAAGAACAAAAAATATATCGATTTGCCATTTGACATATATATAATATGTTATATGCCTTTTTTTTTATGAATAGTTTTCAGTAACCTCCAACACAGCATAAATTATAGCTAAGAACCATTTCGAACACGTCAGCTTTCAAACCGAAAAAACCGCATCATAATCGGTCATTCCATATAGGAGGTACGGAGGTAGGTGGCTTCGTACCTCCTATATATATGGACAGAAACGTCAAATGTATCACAACCCTCTTCTGCGTAGAGGATTGAAAACCCTCACCACTACCCAGCATAAATGTTAAAAACTTACGATCCTGTAAGTTCTGCTCATCCGCAATTTAAAGCGTTAGGCGCACAATTTCCTCCAATAACAAGTTGGACGCAAACATAGGAAGCTACAGCAATATTTTTAAAATCAATTTAACACAGGCACCGTGGTCGTAGATCTCTTGACGAGTCAGCCGACCGAAAGTTATTGTTGTAGCCCCTTAATGCATTTGAACATTTAAAAAACAACCCACTGGTTTTCAGGATTCATGGGATTGGAGCTTATCGTTTTATAGACTTTTTAAGGGAGGGTTTACTGCAAAATAACAGTGTTTGTATAAAGTTAAAAGTAATCATTGATGAATAGAGCACGAAAGTGTTGGCGGTTGGTGATGTTGGTGATGTAGGTGATTTGGACCCCGTGATGTGTAAGTAAGGTGTGGCTGAAAATAGTGATGAATGGAGAAAGAATGGTATGTGTGGGAAAATGTGGGAGTGGCCTTTTGGGCTGGAATATGATCAACAAGACACTTAGGACAAACATCTGCGGATCGCACAAATTTCAATTCTTAGCGCAGCAGTCCAATCGCTTAGCCACGGCGCCAATCTGTCATCAAATGGTTATAAAAGTAAATATAGGTATTTGGGTTGTGGAAACCAGCGCCCACACGTTTTTATCTGTAGATGACACAAACAACGTGGGAGTTGAATCCCCTGATTCAACTCCCACATTTTTTTTACCGCTATTAGCCAAACCGCCCGACCCACAGTGGTACTGTTTGTACCAAAAAAACCGCGTAATACAGACTATTTTCCTGTAATTACTTTCCCAGGAACACAGATTAATATTCAAGTTAAAAGTAATATCGATAGAGCTTCATGGAATTCATTTAGTTGTTTGTACCAGTTCTCTAAAATGTTATTTTAGGAAATTCCACAAATTTTTACTGATAAAGCTTTTGGACTTCCTATATTAATAAAGCTTAACTGATGGGAATAGTTTACTTATTTAATTGTATTTTACAATGATTGTAATAGAATGCTTGCGTTCCTTTGCTTAAACAGAAAATGCTTCTCCTTAACGTTATGTTATAAGTCGTCTGTCGTTTATGTTTTATGACACGACTTTGGAACTGCAGTCTACTTGGTACAAATAGAGAATTTTGAGTTGTTTAATGACTATAAGTTCTAGTAAAACACTTAATAGTCCGTCTTGTTACCATTAAAAAGGCTGTAACCTAGGAACCCAATTAGTCTATTATCATTAAACCTTTTCTATCATGTTTTATAATTATAGGTCAAATAATAAACAGCTTTTAATTAGTAATATTTAACTTTATCACTATATTGAAGGGAGAGCTTAATTACCGCATAGTCTAAGCCTCTGGAGACAGAAGGTTGAAACTGTGGTAGTAGATATATATATATATATATACGACGATACGTCTATTCTACGTACACTCACACTTCATAGCTCATTTTATACCCACAATAACTGTAGAAAAATAAGCATCTAGCATTTTCTAAATAACACCAATATGGAAGCTTCTAGATTTTTTTCCATATACTTAACCTTTGATCAAAACTGAGGTCCATAACACAGCAGTAATACGGGTTGTTACTTAGAGAGCTCGTGGAACGTTATTGGGTGGCGGAAACAGCCGATTACAGCCGAATTTTGTGGGAGGGCCGAACGCAAATACGGTGAATGCACGACCTACCTCGGCAAGCTTTATATTATCACAAATGTATAGTCTAGACTGCCTCGTTGGTCTAGTGGTCGCTAAGCGGGACTGCTAAGCACGAGGTCCTGGGTTCGAATCCCGGGTCGGGCAGTGTTACTGGGATTTTCCTTTAGGTAATTCTCAGTAGCAGCTCGGAGTCTGGATTTGTGCCCGGTTGATGGCAATAGGCTCGCCCCCTATTACATTGGGACCTAAAAACATAACTGGCGAAATGTGGGTGTACTATATGTGCACCTCTGCCTACCCCTTCGGGGAATACAGGCGTGATGTTATGTTATGTTTATGTTAAATGTATAGTCTTCTTCTTCTTACGGGTAGTCAGAACACAGAAGGTAACAACCAGCTCTCTTACCATGAACTCTTAAAGCAGGACAGTTTACGTTGTGGAAGCGCGCCGCCGCACTACACTGCACGTAGCGACATCGCGCTTCCACAACACGGTAAAAGGAGCATCGTGTTACATTTGACTAGATCATGGAGGTCAGTCAACTGCCTCATGTTATCATCTAACAGCTGCTTTCAGGTAAATTAGCTTTCCGGACTTCCACAAGTTAGAAAACAGCTAACCATATGACGATGTGTTGCTGGTAGTGACTGGATGGCAAACACGAGTGAACGGGCCTTGAGGACTCTGAAGGAGGCCTAGGATCAGCAGTGGATTGCAATAGGCTGATGTGATGACGATAACCGTTAATCAAAACAATACGATACATCGCATATCGTCGTAATTATAACCAGCGTAATCTCACTAAATTATACAAAAACAGCATAACAAAAGCCCATCGCAAATAAGGATGTACGCAGCATTGTACTCCAACAACATCGAATTGATTTTTATTTCGCTTCAAAAGTAGGGAGCCTTGTAGCTCTTACAATAATGTACAATTAGGCTGAACGCATACAGGCACAGCCATATCATAATACTGCTAAGTGTGTAGTCGGCCTTATGTTGTGTTAAGTGGATTGGCTTGTTTGATTTCGTTCTGACCTTGCGATGAAGTATTGGTTTTTGTGAAAAACTAAATAGAAAATTAGATTCGGTGTTCTAAATATATAATTTAATGTTGTTAAAGTAAGGCTACATTAATAAATTCAATCTACTATTTATAACTATTAATTATATCGTCAAGTATTTTGGTAATATTGATACGTATGAGATCAAACAATAAGGTATATATTATTTAGTTTATTTTTATTATACTTTTTTTTCGTCCTTCGCCAATGACGGACTTAAATATTTGAAGGTGGAATTATATTATCAGGCAACTAAAGGTTGCTCTTTTTTATTTTAGCACATAGAAATTTAGTTTAAAAAATTGAAGAGAGGGACGCTCTTACTCCTGTATCCTAGGTGATTTTATTTATGAAATACTATCGTACCCAATGGCCCAGACTCGTACAAATATCTGTGGATTACGATCACTAAAATACACGTTTAACCCTAAACCTGCAACGCAGAAGCCCAATTACTTAGCCGATCGCTAACCCTACGTAACCTTACTCATATTGTGCCGACATGAGCTATGTTATAATAAAAATTATGTTGTTGACATAAGATTAGCCAGTCAGCAGGTTGGCAGCGAGGCTGACTGCTCTGAGGCCCTGACAAGTGGAAAAACGATAGACGAATAGAAATGAAATATACTGGCACGGAATGTGGCCCAAAAATGGATTATTTTGACAATCGATAGAACGCGTTATTTTCATCATTTATTGACCTTAAAGGGGTAAGTACATGGTAATCGTATGAACTATATATGACACGGTGGCTCAGTTGGCAGAGCGGCGCCACGGTACGGCGACTGTCGCGGGTTCGAGTCCCGCTCGTATCCATAATTTTTCAAGTTTCCCTTAATCAATTTAAAACTATACATTGTTAATTATGGTAGGTAATCTGTAAATTATTTTGAATTTAATTTTAAATTTATTTTTATTATGCTCATCTCGGATGATCGCAGACAAATTAGTTACTTAGTATGATACTCTCAGGCTCTCTAATGCTTCACAATATTTTATAAACATTCCCCTTCATTATTTTGTTTTTCTGATGACAAACAAAATGTGAATCACGTTGTTAGAGGGCCCTTCGCCTGCTCACCTTCGTTCAGCCTATTTTGGAGAACAATGTTTGGCTTGTCGAAAAAAAAGTGTCGAAGTAAGCACAACCTTTCTATTAAAAATAAAACGTTGGTCCAATTTGGCTGCTAATCAAGGGGAGCTGAGCGAGCGATCTTGCGATAAGCGGTGTTTGTGGAGCGCTCGCCAGGGGAGGCGTGGATGACGTCTTTCTCAAATAGAATTATGATGTGGTGGTTTTTGGTTGGTTTCCGTATTAGCTGAGCAATTTGCAGCGTGTTATGGTTGTGGAATAAATCTGCTGTAAATTAATACTGTATGTATATATAAGATGTTTATCGATAATTGTTCGTTAATTTGCTTTAACAATTATTCGGTCAGCCGGCTTTAATTTATTCCAGTCTGAAACCAGTATGATTATAATTGTCCAGTGTCCTTTAATAGTCTATTTGTAATGAAAATCAATGCGTGTATGCATGTAAAACTATGGGTATACCTGAAAATAAACAAATGTTTAATTTAATTTTGCATTTATTTTCGGCTTATAGTTATTTTTAGTATGGGTGAACGCGCGTACGAATGACTGAGCGCGTTGTTAAGTATTTAAGCTCAATATAACCTCCATTAACACAGAGTCCAGCCTTTTTTTTCTTTCGTGTTTTGTTTAAAAATTCCATACTTCCAGGTTTTTATACAGAACTTGCTTACGTATTCAAAATATATTGTTTAAGGTTTTGCTCCCAATTGCAATTCAATTTTCGATTGTGCTACAGCATACGAGTACACATGCATGTATCATACAGCCATATAGTCGAAATAAAAACACATTCGATTTCTCTAGACTCGCGAGTCGCGACCAAACATCTTACACACGGAAAAGGTCTCCAAGACCCAACACATCGTTGGCATACTTTCTTCAAAGTTTATTATATACAGGGGCAAATGGCTTGGCTTCAGAAGTGGTGCTCCATGCTCCTCGGCCGCTGTTCATCTGAAGTATCATCGATGTTGCTCACGATTAGCAGGAGGTAAGTGAAAGCTGGTGTTCGTCTTGTGTGCCTAAGATTTGAATGGGAGTGAATATGTATACCTGTGAGTGTTTTGGTAGAGAGGGATATTAGGTGCGCGTGCTACTTAGGTATTTGAGGGTTGATACTCCTGATAGGATAGTCTTGTGAAACTGCATGTAGTGTTGTGATAAGCGTGGTTTGTGGATGACTTACGATCAAATATTTTTTTTAATATGCCGTTAATATGGCGCAGTGGCTTAGCGATTAGACTGCTGTGCTAATGGTTGCGGGTTCGATGCCCGCATGAGGCAAAAAATTGTGGGAAACGCAGATGTTTGTTCTGAGTCTGGCTGTTTGTGTATCTGATATTTCATGTTTGCGAAACACCCATTATACAGAAGAAATTCCTAAGGTCGATGTTTTCATTTTTTTTTACTATTTTATGGTAATGTTTCTGATAATAGTGTGTGTCATGGTACTTCTATTTCACTTACTAAGCCACCACTAAGCTTAGTCGAGGTCTCGTACCATGATATCGTAAAGTGAATCTGTTTATGTGTAATTGTTTTGTCGCAATCCAATAAAGGAACCAAAACTGAATTGCATCGGACACAATTGCTTGGTGATGGTAGGCCGTACTGTAATTGGCTAGAGTTCCAGAGCCTCTAGTATTACACGTTTAACTGTATTGCCTGCTTGTGTGTGTCAACAACAATACACTTCTGTGGACTCCTTCGGGGAATGAATCCATAAAGCCAACCCGATTAACGCATGGCTTGAACAAACATTTGTTGTGTATGTTTTAGGAGTGTTAATCAATAAGTCCAAAACAAGGTTAAGTAGTTCTTAAAATAATGCAAAAATGTATATATTTAATGACAAAGAGATTTAATAAAACACAGACAAAACTAGATAAAATAAATTGACTTTAACCAGACAAATAAAACAATACAAAAAATAAACATACAAAATGTATCTGTTATGCAAATTTTTAATAAACCCTCACGTGATTACGGTCTAACAAATGGCTGATTTCACAAACAAATAATCGGCTAACCCTAAAACGCGACAGTGGTAAAAAAAGTTAACATATAAATAGTGGTTTCAGACTGGAATAAATTAGAGCCGGCTGACCGAATAATTGTTAACTGCTGGATAAATAGTACAAATTATACGTCTAACCACATTTATCTCCGGCGAACACTCGAAGCCGGGATGCGAGGCTCATGAAACTGAGGACTTCGGACAATGTTGCGTAAGCTTCTATTTACGATATAATCCCACCAAAAATTCCCAAATTTTGAGTTTAACTCACCCACCTCCGTTTAGTGCATCTACCTCGCTTTTCTCTGCATTACCCTAAGGTCGACTAGTAGAGAATGACTTTGGGATAAAGTCCGCTTTTTACAGTAACTTTGTGCATAAATAAAGAAGGCTTTCATATTAATTTAGTATAAAATATAGTACCTACAATAAAATTGCCATATACAAGCCATCTTCGATGGACATTTTTTGTTTAATAAAAAAAAGAAGAAAATTACAGATATTTAATTACATTACCTGTGGTACCAAATGTCGCAATTTAATTTTAAGAAATAAAATAGATTAAAAAAAAAAGGATTTATTTATATTTTTGGTGTTTGTGTGAACTATTATAGTTTCTTTCTCTAAGTGTTAATGTGACCTATATACGAGGATTTCATAATTATCATGCATTTATTTCAAATTATTCTGTAGCACCGAATCAGACTTGACACAGTTTTATTGAAGTGGCACTTGTTAGTTTACTCATTCAAAGTGTCACGGAATTAAGCATAACATTTCTTTATGGTTAAAAAAATAGAATAATTAAAAGTAATTACACATATTAAGTATATTTGTTTTTTTTTGTAAACGGTTGTGCATTTAGTTAGGAAATTGGTATAATTTTTAGCACTTAACAAAAATATGTTTATAACTAATTTAGTTATCTACATAACTTTTTCGTATCTACATTACAGGTACGATGAAATGATTTATTTTTGACGTTAGTTTGGCCAAAAATAAACACCAACAAAGGCCCTTTACCCGACTGCGTCAGGAGGGTTATTCCTATTGTATTTACAAGTATTACCGACGCAGCGCAACAAGCACTTACATTTTCTTGTCCCAATTAGGTTCACAGTTTAAGTGGCGGATCACCGTCCTCTGTTTTTCCATTACCCGGTCAGATCCAAGGAAAATGGCTCTTTTATTTGCTGAATAGTGAATGTTGAGCACTTATCCTTACGGGTTCACTTAAAGAGTAATGTGGACACTTTGCAGCGGCTTAGGCAGCGGCACAGAGTTGTCAAGACGCTCGCAGGATTTGTACCTACCTTCAAATTAATTCGGGGAGGTTTCTGCATTTTGCATTTTATCGCAGGAGCCAGGCAAGCCTGATAAACCGCTGGAGTAAACAAAGTATGCCTTTACTTAATATGTTTTAATAATTCACTTAGATACACAATAATAATTATGACATACTTCGAAATTCAGGGACTGAGTTGCGGGCCACCGGTGGATGCAACTGGCAAGTTTTCGTTCTTTGTGGCGTTCGACGCCTTTGTTCAACAGTGGACGTCTTCCGGCTGGTGATCATGACTTCGTAATTGTATCTCATAATTGAGTATCTTAGGTACTTCGTTTTAATAATTTTTTCTTTACTTTTTCGGGTCACAGTGCTCAAGAAAAAAATTGTCTTTGATAGGTTTTCTACTTTTATATGAGATACCAATTTATCACACACTAATATAGTATTCGTATCACTATTTATAGGTTCAGCGGGGAATATTTCCAATACTGCTAAAATATTAAAAAACAAGTTTGTATAAAAATAAATATTAGTATTATTTATGTAACGATTGAAAGCTTGAGTTTTTATTTCGTAATACAAATATTAATTAGGCTTCTAATATTATTTTTAATAAAAGCTTTTCGTTATATGCCTAATACAATTTGTGCGTAGTTAGTTACTCAGTATTCAGTTAATTTTATTGTGTTTAAATATATAGCAAAATTACCTACAAAAATGTTGAGAATAAGTGTCTTCAAAACCTACAATAGTTACTAAGGATTAGGTTTGATGTTTTCATGGCCGAAGAATAAATTTTGCAATCTGTAGAGATTATGTTTTAAGTCGAAACACATTTTTAGGCCTTGGCATGTTATTCTAAAGCAGCAACTACATTCACCTTAAACCCACTGGTGTCTAGGCTATGAAGGTGATAGGTACCTACCGCAGAGACCAGTTGATTTGCGGGGATATGTAGATTAGTCTCAGCTGAAATTAGTCAGCGCAACCGAAACTAAGTTAGGAGGACATTATTAAACAAACAAACAGCCTAGCGTGGAAGGTCACTGTACTATTTCGGTTATCGATTCCCTTGTGTGTCTGCAGCAAATATAAGACGAAATAGTAGGAATCAGCCCAGATCTCACGCCTTAAACAAGATTATCATTATCATCACAACAGTCCACTACTGGCTGGCTCCCTTAGACTGCCTTTTTCACCACGCCCCAGTCCCAATCTCATCCAGGTTCGCCCTGCGATAAAATCAACCTATCTAACCGCTGAATGACCTACGCTTTTTTTTTGCTTTGATTTGCTCATTCTTAGCCACTATCCGGTCTTCGCCTGTCAAAAAGGAGACCTATACCTACCAGTGAGTAATACTGGGCTTAAATGATGATGATGATTCGATCAACGCGTTTATATAGATGCTTGCCTACTTACCATGAACTCTTAAAGCAGGACAGGTTTCGTTGTGGAGGCGAGACGTAGCTACGTGCAGTGTAAGCCGCCGTTTCGCTTCCACATGTAAACTTAACTTTAAGACTAAATTGATAAAGGATATTTAGTGACGCGGTGGCTCAGTTGGCAGAGCGGCGCCACGGTACGGTGAAAGTCGCGGGTTTGAGTCCCGCTCGTGTCCATCATTTTTCAAGTTTCCTTTATCAATTAAGATTTTTTATTATTTATTATAATTAAGTCGAGCATGGCAACATGCAAAAAAGGTACAAAAAGTCATATTAACTTTAAGAGTTCATGGTAAGAGGGCTGTTTCTTCACCTTGGTATGTACCTATATAAAGTACTAGCTGCGCCCCGCGGTGTTACCCGCGACATTTTTTCGGGATAAAAAGTAGCCTATATGTTAATCCAGGGTATAACCTATCTACATACCAAATTTCAACCAAATCGGTCCAGCCGTTTATGCGTGAAAGAGTAACAAACATCCACACATCCATACATCCATACTCACAAACTTTCACATTTATAATATTAGTAGGTAGGATGCAAGATCTGCATATTTATTCTTAATCTTTGACGCGTCTTTGTCACTATCAGAATGCAGCACGATCAACAGAAATTAATTAATCCAGACAAAGTTCGCGATACTCCGTGTTTTTCGGGAAGATGCTGATGGTTCACAAACGTCAGCAAAGCGACTCTGGGCGTAAAATTATTCATCTCTGACTCAGTACGTGGTATCTTAAGGAGTGAGATTTATTAAGGATTAGCCTCAGACAAGATTATGAGTTTTGGAGTATTTTGGAGTCTTGTTTCTGTGATTTTGGTGGTAATGTGTTTGTGTCGGCATTTTGTTGTTTTATGAGTTAAGTTAGTTGACAAACTTGGATATTAACGTCTTATCCGTAGAACTGATTAAATATACAATTCTATTTTTTTTGAGATTTAAAGAAGCTGCTGTGTTTATCCAGGGTGTCTGCTACCTCCATACAAATTTTTATCAAAATCGGTCTAGCCGTTTGAGCGTAGAGAGGTAACAAACATGCAATCACGCTCACAAACTTACCTTCATAATATTGTGATACACAAAACCACACACAGATATTACTCGTATGTGTATATATGTGTATAACTGTATGTATAAACATGTCGGCTCCATAATTTATCGCTGCACACTAAGATTAACTTTACCCCTCAATCGGCCATAACAGATCAGCTGCAAAACTTTTCTTAATATTTTCTAATTTAATCCAACAATATCAAAGAGTAATTAGACGGAAATTTACCAATATACCGTCTTCGTATTACTGTAAGAATCTTATTGAATGTAATCTTGATATTAATCAAGTTATTAATAAACAAGGGCTTAAGACAAAATCAAAGATTAATTGAAACATTGTTCGGTAATTTTATAGACAACAAAGTATTGTTATTGTGTGCTTTAAGATTTTGAATTTTGATGGTAGGTACTTCGTTTTGTTTTAAATTGTTTTTGTTTTTCATGTTTTGTTTTTTTTTATTTTGTTATATATCCTTTGGTTATGAAACCTCCGTTGGTTCATCAGTACCTATACCATGAACTCAAAGCGGGACAGCTTACGAAGTGGAAGCGAAAAGTCGCTACGAGCAGTGGAATGCAACGCCTCGCTTACACAACGCCAAACCAAATTTTATAAAAATCGGTCAAGCACTTAAATGATAAATTATTTTTATTTTGCAAGTAGGTTTCAAAAAAACACTTACACGTATTTTTTTTATAAAGCTATATGGCATAGAGCGTGAAAAGGTAACAAACATACTCACAAACGCCTTTATAAATTAGCGTGATTGTGAGACGCACTGTAATAAAAAAAAAAAAACTATGTAATCTTAAATCTGCCTTATCTCTTAAAGATAAAACAAGAAGCTTGAATAAAACAAGCAAAATAAATTGTTAATTCAAGACAGATCAGGCCTGCAAGTTTAATAAGTTTGTACGGAGTCTTCATAATAGAATTACATAAGTCCTGCACCGCTAGAATGTTTCATTTTTAACAAAGGTACCTTGCTTTCGGTGTAACATACATTATACATTACCATTGCAGAGCTACGAAGATGTTCGGTTATGGAGACCGCGATTTTATTGCTCTTGGAATGTGAATGGTACGTGCTCGTAAAATTTAAGTTAAATTGCGAAAGACTAAAAGAATTAAAGTAACTTGAGTTGTTTATAGTATGTGCGTTTTTACAAATTCTTATTTTGCCAGACAGTCAGCTTATCGGGCGAGTGTATTACCTAAAGTACACAAGTTAAGTCATAGTGATTCTTGGGTTATAAAAAATTGATCAAATCGGAATATTAAATCTCACAACTCATCATGCTTTAGTTATTTAGAAGTCTTTATATTATAGTTGTTATTTTATAGTTGATGGTATTATGATATAGTTGATGAACAGCCTGGTGTCAGAGTTTAAAGCGTCGGTAGACGTGGTTTTACAAACAGTTGAAATTTTTCCAGGTGTGCCGATTTCCTCACGATGTTTTCCTCTGATAACTAGTTTACACACATGAATAGTACACACATGAATTTAAAAAGACATCGTGCGTGCCTGAGTTGAACTTGGAACCTTCGACTTGGCATTCCAACGGTCAGGTCATACCACTCAGCTATCACTACTGTGTTTAGAGCTAATAATTTAACACCCTAACATATAAAATCTTTTCCAAATAGTATTTACCGCATCCAATACATTTCTTAGTCCACGTCTCTCATACCGGTCTAGTCTCATGCAGAACAAAAAACGCCCAAGTATTAGCCTCCGAGGTAGAATTCACAAACATTGGCACTGTAAATGAAATCCCTGTAAGAATCGGATTCAATTAGATATGTAGGCTCTGAGCCTAGATTATCTGGAGGTTGAGCTCTGAGCTAGATCGGCGGAGCTTGAGCGGCGGCTTTAGCCGGAGTTTTGGGTAACATTGTTTTTATATCACACATGTATTTACCGAACAAAGGGGTAAGTGGTTTAGTAACAGCTGTTCAGTGCAATACATTCAAGTAACGCTGCCTTTACTGTGGTTGGTTTGTTGATGGGTGAGCAATGAGTATATGGACCATCCATTTTTATGAGAAACTAGTTGCGCCCCGTGGGGTTACCCGCTACATTTTTTCGGCATAATAGCAGTATCCAGGGTGTCAGCTACCGCCAAATGAAATTTCATCAAAATCGGTCTAGCCGTTTGAGCGTGAAGAGGTAACAAACATACGAACACACACAAACTTTCGCCTTTATAATATTAGTCTGACTACACTTCATCTTCTTCATGAATATATTTGAATGTACAGACTTATTGTTACGTTATGTAAATAGTAAGACACCTTATACATATCTGTGTAAGATATCCGTATGTAGATGGAAACTAACAGTCGCGATAAGATTGAATACAAAGACAGAATATAGAAAATGTTTTTTTTATTAACAAGACTTTTTTTAATATCCGTCAGTCCTATTTAACTACCTTACCGGTCTTACAATTTATATAAATTTTTTGGCTTTCGCAGAATTAGGAGCCGATTAGGGAAATATTGTTTGAGTGAATTTTGGTGCTTACATAGCACACAAAAGAAACAGAATCGATATAAAACACACCATCATGTATCTGCCTATCTCCTATATAGCCTATCTCCGTCCACTGCTGGATAATTATATAAATTAGTTATCAGTTTCTAAAAATAGCGAAGAAAAACATCGTAAGGAAACCGGCACACCTGAGACATTTTTCGTTGGTGTATAAAGCCTTATCCGAGGCCTATAACAGGCGGTTTAAACTTAGACAAACGTTGTTCATTAAGCACGCGATAAAAAGAAGTTGGACATTAGCCTCTACTATTGCACGCCACTGAGCTCGATCTTCGGCCTTCCAACCGCTGGCAGGTATTATTCGTATATCGCCCCTCCTAGCTGAATATGAAACACGCAAAGCCAAAACAGTACTGTTCGAAAATTCTCCGTAGCGACACGGTAAATGACAATACGCGTACCTCTATTACGTAGAAACCGTACTTTGTCCGCCATAGGGAATACACACGTTTATTATTAAAAACGAAACTGAAATAAGCCTTTAAACACTCGAACTAACCTACGTAAACAGCTCACCAACCATTTAAAACTATCAAGACTTTATTACAATATAAAATAACAATACAGGTCGGCTATTATTGTAATGTCGTCCTAAAATAATAGAGGGAATCGATTCATTATAACTCTGAACAATGTGAGCCTGTTTTCAGAGAACTCATCGAAAATTTATGCTGCACCATCAACGTCCAAGAAATAATAGTGGCAATGAATTGTATCACGCAGATATAGAGTTGTAACTAGGTTAGACATATCTTATTGAATCGTATGTCTTTGTTAACCTTGCTAGATGAAGACTGAATTGTTGGTCTAGTGTAACTGCTGTGCATTAGGTCCTGGCTTCGCAGTCTGGTTCGTGCAAATATTTATTGGATTTTCCATTAAGTAATTCTCAGTAGCATCATGGAGTCTAGATTCGTGCCCCGGTGATGGCAATATGGTCGCTCCCTATTACATTGGGACTTATAATATAACTGGCGAAATATGGGTGTACCTACTATAATCTCGGCGTACCTTTTCGGAGAATACAGGCGAGATGTTATGTTATCTGCGTGCCAGTAATTACTTTTGGGTTCCACGATTTGGTTTTGAAATTCAAGTAGAAACCTAACCGTTTTCATTATTTTTATTAAAAAAAGGTATTGTTTGAATACCGAACACCAATACTCTCATTTCGAATAAAACCTGGCCAATTCGATTACTTCCAAAATCAAATTCCGTTTAAATCTAGAAAATAAAAACATATTCTTCGAAATTCAAATAAAATCCTGGCCACTTCCTGAAATCTAAAGCCGGCACACACGATCAAATTACTACGACATTGCGCACATGTGCACATGACCTACACAAAGGAATAACTCCCTTTGTTTTCGGACCTACTTTATGCGCGATTTTATGATCATTATATAGATAATGGTAATTTATGGTGGGACGTTAATTTGATCGCTTTAGTCTGAGGTGTGTATTACTTAAGTGTGAGTAGTCTGGGCCTCGTTGTTACAGAAATTGCGGTATGGTAAAATATGAAATGAATTGCGATAATTAATGAATTGAAATGTGAATTGAAGTAGTTATAAAGATTTATACTGATTTGATGATTGCAGTTTACGTATATTAAGGCATTGCCATTTAACCTTACTTTGAACTGTCAATAGATGAATTAATTAAATATGGGATTGTACCTAAGAAACGCGATCATTGATAGCCCAGTCCATCCAACGACATAAAACGTCCCTCATAACATTACTGAGTGCCAAAACACAGTACCTGAAAAAAATAATAGCTCCCAAAAACAATTTAATTGCATAACGCCGGTTGGAGGGCATTAGCGAAAATAAAATAAACACAGCCGTCGCCCCCTGGCGGCAGGAAATGAAAAAGCACTCGACGTTTTGAGAGGCGCGGTGTAAGGCAAAAGTACTGCACTAACAAACTGCTTTGTTCACGCCAGTACATTCAGGCGGTCCGTGTGTAGAAGGAATAGGTATGTGGCATTTTTTGAGTGTATTTAATTTTTTTTATTTTTATTTTATTTATTTATTAAACATACACACACTATCATTACAGAGTGGTCCAATACAATATAAATTGTTAATAATATAGTTCATTCGTTGGTAAGCTGCCGGTTTGATTTGGTGTTTGATTAAGGAATACCCTTTTGTACATGAATTCGAAATTACATTTGTGCGTTGGGTTTGAACGTGCGACCTTTGACGTGGCAATCAAACGGTCATACCACTCGGCTATCACTGCTTGTTTATATCTTATACTATATTAATAGAGAATGTAACGTCTGGTATTCAAGTAGGTTGGGCAAATACCTTCATGGTACAGTAATGATACTGAATTACATATTTCTGGTAACCACAAACGGGTCGTAGGCATCCGTCCCAAAACTTGTGTATTTCGATATTTGGAACTTGGTTTCTCAATCACTTGGTAACATTGAGCGGTATAGATGAAATTCTGAAGAAGGTATGTGTGTTAGTTATATAGCTATGTTTGTATGTCAAATGGGTTCGTTACAGTTGTTTAAAGAGAACACAAAAGGTTTATTTTTAGCTTTATTTGTTTAGAGAGTACTTTATTAAGGGTGTTCGATTCATTTGTCAACTTCGCCACTCATGATCCTTAATATTTATTATGTAGCAAACCTTAACACAGACACACAAACATACAAGTAATCGACCCATGAAATAGTATAATTCGGAATTAGGAACAATTTTTTCTTACGAAATGTCGTATAAAAGGGTAAAAAAAAATATTTCCTAAAAGATATAGCCTAAGACATTTAGTCCACCTTTGTTCACATAATGTAACATAATATAGTTTAAATAAATAAATATAGTATTATAACAAAATACTTTATAATATTGAGTAAAATTAACACAATATGTGTGCAATTTCTAGCCGTTTTCATACAACCATGAAGACAATTGTAATTATAATGTTTTATTAAAAGTAAGGTAAAAGTCACGTACCCTGTTCTGAACGTAAACAAACAAGCAGAGGCAAAAATTACTAGTCGATGGGAGTAAACTACCGGCGGGGGCTGTGTCGCATGCCTAAGACATTTTCAATAAATAATTCACACTTCATTTCAATTCAACTTTATATTACATACAAATGCGGAAATTTATAACTGGTTACCAACTGATTTATCAAGAAAGTACCTGTTTTGATTCTTATTTTTCGCGTGAGAATAGCTTTATTGCGTAGATCGTCCGTCATAGATGCAAAGGTCTCGTCTTGCCCGGCGTATAGGTCATATTCATATTTATTTGCATTCCACAATGTAAAGAGGATGAGAATGGCTTAGAGCTAAGTACAATCGTGGACCTGTAAGGCACACCAAATTAAAATTAATAAAAAGTTACTAGCTTCTCTGTAAAACCTTTTTTTTAAATCAACCTACATTACCAATTTCTTCTGTATCGTGGGTGCGTTTCACAAACCTGAATAATCACATACGCAAATGCGAACACTATACCAACGGGGCAGACCCTGATGTCGTTACTGCATTAACTTTACCTATAATAAAATTGATAATAATAATAATAATAATTCTTTATTGCACACAAAAAAAATCATACAGACATTTGACAGATGAAATGTAATGTACACAGGCGAGCTTAACTCAAAAATTGAGTTCTCTAACAGCAAACCTTTGTTAGAAAGAGATTTTATCGATGAGGACAGAAGAGTGCACAACAAAATATCTATAAAAAAAAAAAAATAATAATAAAACAAAAGTTACAATTTAACTTAACTAAAAATAAAATAAAAATACATACATACATATATAAATACATACTATATCTCAAGCTGAAAGGAAATGCTCTTTGATTTTCTTCTTGAAAACAACCAACGAACGGCTATCACGCACGGAGTGTGGGAGAGAGTTCCAGAGGCGCACAGCACGTATAGTAAAAGATTTATCGTAGCAGCTAGAGGAGTGAAGAGGAGTACGAAGGAGAAGAGAGGAAGAGGTCCGACAAGGTTTTCCCCTGGGGACAAGAAATTCAAAACGTTCCCGAAGATAAACTGGAGAATTAGAGTTATGAAGAACGGAGTATAAAAGAGAAAGAATGTGTAAGTCTCGACGTTGCCGAATCGGCAACCACCCCAGTTTGGCCCGGAACTCCGACACATGATCGTACTTCCGAAGTCCAAAAATGAAGCGGATGCACAGATTCTGCAGACGCTCAAGTTTATTAAGATGTTCCTCCGTAACATCGAGAAAGGAGACATCTGCGTAATCTAGAAGAGGCAGTAAAAGGGATTGGGCGAGAGTAATTTTAGTTTGAAGAGGCAGGAACTTCTGGAGACGCTTAAGTGAATGGAACGAGCAATAGACCCTCCTGCTTACCTCAGCAACGTGTGTGTCCCAGGATAAGTGGCAGTCAATAAAAATACCTAAATTCTTGGCATTACTGGAGTATGCTATAGGAACCGAGTCATATACTATTGGAGGGAGACACTGGTGACTCAACTGACTGTTTAAGTATCTGCCACCAATAATAAGAGCTTGTGACTTTGCGGGATTTACTACAAGACCAAATGATTTTGCCCACTGATTAATTTTACCAAGATCATTATTGATGGCGGTAATGGCGTCGAGAACATCATCTGTTTTAAAGTGCCGATACAGTTGCAAGTCGTCTGCATAGAGATGATAATGTGAAGAAATAACTTTAGTGACGGCATTAATAAAAATGGAGAAAAGAAGAGGAGAAAGGACGCCACCCTGGGGAACACCCGCAGCAAGATCGCACCAATCAGAGGAGGCCTCATCGACGCGAACAGACTGCGACCGGCCCCGAAGGTAAGAGCTAAACCAATTCGTTGCAGAGGAAGAGACATTAAGAGAGGATAAGATCCCTAAGAGTATATCAAAGTCAACTGAATTAAAGGCACTGCTAAAGTCTAATAGCACCAAAACTGTTAGAAGTTTATGTTCCATGGCCAGTCGGATATCATCAGTTATCTTCACTAAGGCTGTTACAGTACTGTGGCCAGGGCGAAAACCAGATTGGTACGGACTTAACAGGCTGTGAGAGGAAAGATAGTGAGACAGTTGACTTTGAACCACACTTTCGAGGACCTTGGATAGGACTGGAAGTATGGAGATTGGCCGGAATTGTGTTAATGAAGAAGCATTTGGATTTTTGGGTAACGGTAGGACATGGGCCCTTTTCCAAGAGGAAGGGAAACAGCTGGTATCTAGGGAGTAATTTATAACATGAGTGATTACAGGGACAAGGTTATCTAGGATGGGAAGAATCATTTGAAGTTGGAGGCCATCGTCTCCTACCGCTTTTGAGGAGATAGATTGGATGTACTTCTTTATCTCTCGCTCTGCAACGTGTTTAAAGATAAACGAGGTACAAACTGGCATG
This sequence comes from Abrostola triplasia, assembly GCA_946251915.1. Taxonomy (NCBI): domain Eukaryota; kingdom Metazoa; phylum Arthropoda; class Insecta; order Lepidoptera; family Noctuidae; genus Abrostola; species Abrostola triplasia. Next base: position 1,613,957 of record OX276438.1, read on the forward strand.
GGGAGACTAGAAAGATTATGTAAAGTTACAGATTTAGTAGTGCCATCCATGGTAACGGGAGCTTTGGAGAAGTGACGATTAATTGTGTTAAGGTCCATATTAATGGCCCCACCACCAGTTACTTTACCGATACCAAGGGATTTCAGGAATTGCCATACCTGCGATGTGTTGAAATTTTGAATGGAGTTATGTATGTAGCGCCTTTTTGCATCCCTACACATACGACTGCAACGATTACGTAACTTTTTGTAGAGAGACCAGTTCTCATCGCACGAATCTTTTTTGAAGCGACGTTTCGCCTTGTCCCTTTTTGCCATAGCACGCTTGATAACGTCCGTTAACCAAGGTGCAGGGAGATGCTTCACCCTAACTTTTTTAAGTGGAGCGTGCGTGTCGTACAGTGCTAAGAGTAACTTATTAAATTGTGAAACTTTTTCATCCACATCACCACTGTTGTAGACAGGCGACCAGTCGATATTGCTCGCATCCAATCCTAAACGATCCATATCTATGTTCTTGAAACTGCGAAGGAAAATAAATTTAGATTTACGTTTAGGAGGGCGTAATTTATACGAGAGAAAGATAAGGTCGTGATAAGAGAAAGAAGCAGAAATTTGCCCGTGTATGGCTACTTTGCTGGAGTCAGAGACAAGTATCAAATCAAGAAGAGAAGGAGTACTGTGAGGAGCATGGTGAGATGCATTAAGTTGTAGAATTTCCATATTGACAGAAGAGACAAGGGAACGGAGTTTACGGCTTCGCACATCGTCCTTAAGCAAACAAGTGTTGAAGTCTCCGAGGATAACAGTGTCGTCATATAAGGCTGAAAAAGATTCTAATTTTGATTCGAACGAGTTGAAATAATCTATTTGACAGGACGGACTATAATAAACACCTAGAAGTAATTTCTTACCATTAAAAGTGACTTCGATAAAGAGGTGCTCAGCAGATTTTGTATAAGTACTCGGAGATTGATCAACTACTTTATGGAGAATATCCCCTCTAAGATAAATGGCGACGCCTCCACCTCCCTTGCCTGTTCTGTCATTACGTACAAGCTTGTAGCCGGGTAAAGAATAATGCGTAGAAGTAAGAGAAGGTTTCAAAAAGCTCTCGGACACAAGAACTGCATGAATCACATCAGAGTCGAAGGACGATATTAAATCGGAATGATGTGCAGGAATACTCTGAGCATTAATGTGAACTAAATTGAGAAATTTGCTAAAGCATTTGAAAGTAGAAGAAAGTTGATCACGCAAATGTATACAATCATCACTAAACGCACTGGCATAGCTTTCGTCGGACGCACAAGAAGAAGAGCAAGATGCAAAACTATCATCAGAGTTATCAAACATATAAATATCAATAATAATAAAATAACTATAGCTTAACTATGTATAACACAAAATACAACTAAAACGGTTAACATATTCATTCCCGATGCACTCGCCAGTTAGCTCAAAAGACAAGTATTTAAATTACACTATTATTTTCACTAATGATTCTGAACGTACCTTGTTTAAGACACAATCTGTCAGTAGATTGTCATTGTCAACACTGTCAGCCACAAACACGAGGACGTACACAAAAGGAAAAGTAATATTAATATATACTGACACCCGACAGTCATAAATAATAAAAGCCCCGGCTAACTAAAGCAAAACAGAACAATTAGTGGGTACACAGATTATTTAACGGGCTTACGTGACCTCTTATCGAGAGCGGATTTGCCGACGGGTTGATGCAATGCACCCTTTGGAACCGCACCAGTTGTGTCTTCGGAGGAATCCACAGCACCGATGGGGAATTGTGCCATCAAATCCCGCAGCTCAGCTGCCGACTCAATTTTGCGTCGACTCTTATTTGGGAGAAGGATATTTATTTTGCCTTCCGAGGTCCAGCACTTATTGACGCCATAGTATTTCCGCGCACTGATGAACGTGTCATGTCTAGGCTTAGTTAAGAACTCAGTAAGTACTAGTCCGGAACCCTTCAAGGCGGTCTTGCTGCGCCATACCTCACTCCGCAGATGGTGACCCAGGAATCTAATCAGTAGGGGTCGAGGCTTGCCCACATCAGCGCCAAGGCGATGGCAGGCTCCTATGTCAGTTGAAGAGACATTAGAAATCTTCATTGTACCTGTCAATGTACATACAGCTCGGGCCACATGGTCTTCATCCTTCTGCTCCGGGAGGCCATGGAGGAGCAAAACCTGCTTACGAGACGCCATCTCATGCCGGTCCAGCCCAACAATCAGTAGCTCCATCTGGGTCTTAAGAGCACTTACTGTTGACCAAATTAGGCATTTAAATTCAGTAAACTCACGGGATAGACTGGCAATTGTCTTGTGAGTAGCCTCATTGGTACCAGCAGCCTTCAGGTCTTCCTCGTACTGATGCATCCTCGTGGAGAACGTTGCAGTCAGCTCCTCCATGCAATTGGATAGCTTGGCGTAGAGGTCCATTTCAGAAAATATGAAGAAAAGTGAAAGATAAAAGTGAGAATTTTTAAAAAGTGAGTGCACCGAAGATTATTAGGAACTTTTAGAACATTTCGATTTTAAAAACTGTGAGTTTTCTATTTATTAATTTAAAATTAAAGAAGAGCACTTAAAACTTGTGTTGTCACTTCAACTACCCTCAGTCAAAAAAAAGTAATAAAAAAAGTAATAAAATTGATGTAACATTAATTGAAATCTATCAGATCCTATTCCCTATTATCCGTTAATGGGTGGGTTGTGAGACATCTCACCCAGGGGACGCGTGTCCGGGTAGGCTGCGTCACGTCGCGTCGTGACGTCACGCTCTGGAGGGAGACGGAGCAGCGGTATTATGTTGTTTTGGCTGCCTAGGGGTTATTGATTGAACGTCCCAGCAGAGGCTATAGCTGAAACGCTTGGTTTCCGGGTTGCAAAGTCAATTATCAAACATTTATATTCTCGTAAGTAAATTTGTTTGTTAGCTGCGTCATAACGACGAAATCAATGAACTGATTGTAATAGACTGCATCGTTAGTCTAGTGGTTGCTAAGCGCGACTGCTGAGCACGAGGTCCTGGGTTTGAATCCCGGGTCGGGCAAAGTGTCTGGGTTTTTCCATTAGGTAATTATTAGTAGCAGCACGGAGTCTGGATTTGTGCCCGGTTGATGGCAATAGGCTCGCCCCCTATTACATCGGGACTTAAAAACATAACTGGCTAAATGTAGGTATACTGTATGTGCACCTCTGCCTACCCCTCCGGGGAATACAGGCGTGATGTTATGTTATGTTATTTTTTAGATAGCTTGAGTCCTGGGCCCATTTCCGTATGTAAAGAACGAAAGCTCTCGCACTATTTAGATTTATATAAATCTAGTATTCAGTTCTAAGGTGCAGCAACTGAGAATTAACTAAACCAAAACAAATGAAACTAATAAACAAGCCTTTACAGTTCAACTATATTTTCAACTACACTCTTCGAAATGTCAAAACGCAACAAAAAATCAAGCCGAGCGCTTTTTCAGCGGCACACAGTCGATAAACGGCGATAGCTATCAAATTAAAAGCTATCAATCAATGTAGGAACGTTAGACCGGTCCGGTTCGGTCCGGCCGCCGCCGGTTTCGACAAGGCCGGTGCGCCCGCGTCCGGCGGCCGATCCGAAAGATAAGCTCCAATCTAAACGGTGACAACTCATAGTTGTGACGTTTTTATCTGGTTTTCTGATTCCTAAGTTTGTTGGTTTCGATAAGATTAATGTAATGGAGTTATAAGAGGGTAAGCTGTTCATTGTGGCTTTACAAGAAGGCTTTTGTTTAACAGCGGACGTCTTCTGGCTGTTGATGATGAAGCTTTATTGTAATCTAATCCCTACTAATATTATAAACGCGAAAGTTTGTTACTCTTTCACGTAAAAACTACTCAATGTTCAAAACAGTTTTGTGGACCAATGTATTAACATAAGTCTAATATTTTTCTGTACATAATAATTATAAATAAAAAAAAAATGGATTTCAATGAAATTTCATGTGGAGGTAGCGGACACCCTGGATTAACACATAAGCTACTTTTTATACCGAAAAATGTAGCGGGTAACACCGCGGGGCGCAGAAAGTATTGTATATATTGTTATTGTAGTAATATTCTGTATGTTAGAACGTAGAACCGATAAATAATATGTTGCCCAACGGCTAAAACATTAATAGGCGACCGAGCGGTCGTGACTACAAGCCCCGACTTGCCGTAGATTTACTAGCTCGATTTATAACTCTAGCTTAGAAACTGCTAGAGATTATAATAATGTAGTCTGAGTCCATTTATATAACTATACAAATCATATGGCTTGACTGCCTCGTGCGTCTGTTGACTACGAATTTACGCACAATATAACAGGAGGAATAGCCGCGGGGTATGACCGTTAGACTGCCACGTCAAAGGCCGCAAGTTCAAACTCTACACCAATTTCTTTTACCTACAAACGGTGGAGAAAAACATCGTGAAGGAACCGGCGCACCTGAGATTGTATATTGTCGGTGCGTTGCACAAACATAAAGTATCACATCCACAAACACCCAGACTCGGGACAAACATCTGCGGATCGCACATATTTTTGTCCCTACCGGGAATCAAACCCACTACCTTAAGCGCAGCAGTCATCGCCAATCAGGTCATCACACATTATTATTTGCCCTCATTAAGCAAAGAAATCAGTTGGTTGAACACACACAGTTCGTGGGTGTTCAACATTATGTCCGATTTAGCCAGATTCATTATCGTTGAGTCAAGACCTGCAATTGGCGAACAATTTTTGTAAATTGGTATCAGGTATTCAGGTATTACAAGCTTTGGGACAGATCATTAGAATGTTCCTATATGGACGATGCTGTGTTACAGTTTGTAGTCAATACCATATTTTATGGAGGATCCGCAGCCATCAATCCGTCTCGCCCACCAGTGATGGCCATCCATCATGATTAGCTAGATTGACGATGCGACCATACTCAGATTCTTCCGTGTTGCAGTTTTAAAAATCAATTTTTGATGCTGTTCTCACGAAATATTGGTGCTAACTAGTGTTGGTTTCTGAAGCATTGTGAAGAATTGGCTTTTGTATTAAAACCTTAACTAGAGAGCTCTGAGAGCCTCTAAGAGAAACGTAAACTTGGTTCTTAAGTTAGCTATCAACAAACTCACAATTAACGTTATGTAAATTATTTATAGTAATTACGTACTTCAGGCTTATTTTACGTTTTAATAATCATCTTTTGTCATGTCACCATCATCAGCCTATCTCCGTCCACTGCTGGACATAGGCCTTTCCTATAAAACGTCACTGAGCTCGATCCTCGGCCCTCCGCTTTCAACCGCTGCCAGCCATTTTGCGTATATCATCACCCCACCAAGCTGGAGGGCGCCCTTTATCGTTTATGCCATTATAAATTTCCCTGTCTTCAAGTATTCTCTGCAAACTTCAAGACACGATATCTCCATAATCTCCAAAGACAAAACCTCCTTGTTAATTTACCCTACACGCCTAACACAAACGTAGCAACGTGTTGCAACCTCATTACACGTCCCCGTGCGCGTGACGTCACGGCCGTTACGTAATAGATTGCGTCCCCCGAGCCGGCTGTCTGTCGCCCCACCAATTAGTTGGAGCGTGAGGATAGTGCGGGAAAGTACTTGCTCATACATATACACACATTATTAGCATTAGCCTTTACCCAACTGTGTCGGGTTGTCCGATCCTTGGAAGCAAGATCTACATAATGTAAGCAGATTGACGAATGAATCCTGTAATTTGGGCTTTTGGTAATGTGTCTAGCATGACGCTTTTACACTCCAAACGGAGGAGGGAACGTACTGCATTATATTTTACTAATATTAAAACACACTAAAAGTTACTTGACAGATTGCACTTGGCTCGCCAACGTGGGATATGTGTGTGATTTTTTTTACCACTGCCAAAGTTATAATTATTACAATCGTGATGACAAACATAATTGGGTTGTTGACACCATTAACCAACGATTCCGAGACACTACTTCTCTAAATAAATACTTTATATTTTACTATAATAACTTCAGCGTAACCAGCTCATGAATAAGAGCTTAGTTCGAGTTCGAAACTAGTCGGGCATTCCCGAATACCGTGAGTATAACCGGAATTTAAAGTAAATAATACTTTATATTTGCCCTAAAAACTCTATTCATTTTAAATTAACGGTAAAAGTCATTTGAGTTTGCGAACAAGTGACGTCGGAGGTTCCTATTGATATACAAAACATAGACGAATGGCGGTTTGACAGCTCTAAAGAGTAAGTCAATAGATTAGTGGTGCTAACAACCCAATTATACTTAGTAAAAGTTAATAGTGAAGATGGTGGGACGATTTGTGGGACCCAATAGTACTATAGCAAAAAAAAATTTAGAGGATATGTTTTAACAATATTTACAACATATAAACATACATAGTACTTCTCAAAAAAATACTGACGTAAATGGTCCCGTTATTCAATTACACTAATTGTCAAGTTGAAAAATGCAGTGAAATTCCACTAAAAGTAGAGAAACTTGTAGTGCGAGCCTGAACCGTGTTGGAATAGATTGAGTCCCGCGGGTGATCTGTCTGTCCTTTCCCCTATTAGCTGTGTGAACGTAGGATGTACTTCGTGTAACAGTTATCCATTTTCTAACAACTTTTAGATTTTACAAGAGGAAACTAACATTGAATTAGTTTGCGGTTATAAAAATAGTTTTTAAAAGCTTGTAAGTATCTTTGAACAATAATGTGAGCTTTGTGTAAAAGGTCAGGGGTACGATTTTTGGTCTTATTTGTTTATCCATTCGATCCTCGTTTGTTCTGTCAATTTTTTAAAATATTTTGACAATCTTTTTTTCCAATGTAGTTTGCTAATAATAAATAGCTTCTTTTTAATCTATAATATTCAATAATATTCAATAAATGGCTGATAAATGATTCGCAAGCGCTTGCATATTGCACTAGACTTAATAACAGTGATGTAAAGTAGATTCAGGTACAGACTAGAATATGTAACACCTCTGGCCCTCCCACCAAGTATTACAGTCATGATATTACGTGTCACTCGACATTTGCGGTCACAGTGGAGGGTATTATGTCAAACTGAATCAGCGCGACAAGACAGACGCAGTCCCCAGAGCGAGGCTGTCGCCTCACGAATTAGCCGACCCGCGGTCCGTGAAGGCTCACCACACCTGGCCTGTTTGCTTTTTAGCTGATGAATGCTTTGTTTGAGAGCTGCATTTTTAACAATTCTGCGACTTCGTTTTTCAGTATTCAAGTTTATTAAACCAAGTGTTTTGGTTTCTGCTAGTTTTTGGTAGTAATTCGGCAAGAGAGTGATGTAAAAAAGGCGCAAAAAATGTGCTTCGTGAAAATACCAGGTACCATAACTTTACAGGACTTTATTGATGACTAAAGAGATTGATTGAGGCGTTAGTATGCCCCCTTTGCTAAATTAACATTTATAAGCAATGATTTGACTTCTTTAAAATGCAAAATTACTGATGTAGAAAGAGAGGAATCAATATATTTAGCTGCTAAACTTAAATTGGCAAAGCTAAACTATGAAATCTTTGCATGAGATAACAATATAATCACAACAAGAATCTTAGGAAAAAGACGACATGTTTGCATCATGTTTGTTTAAAAAAAGATAACATACGACCATCTGATAAAACTATCTTTGACACAAACAGCAAGACTTACCTTATGTTTTATTTATAAACAAAAGCAATTGTTTTACATCCATACAATATCAAAATAAACGTCGGCCCGAATAAAACAAGCAATAAATAATTCAGATGCGTCAGTTCATTGGAATTTATCACGTGGATATATCGGGGACAGCAGGATTGTTGCTGATTGAATGTTACGATACTCTGGACTAGATTTAGGCTGGGATGTGGGGGATGAGCGTCAAGTTACGTTGGGACGAGTTACGATGGACGTTGGAATGGGTTGGAAATATACTGAACTTTTTAGATGGTTTAGGCTTAGATAATGTATGGTATTGGACGTAGCAATAGCCATTCTATTTCGTGTATGCGTGGGTTCTTTGATTTTAAGTGTATTTTTTTTAAATATTGCTGGATGTAAATTGCAAGTCGTCGTTCATTGGTGCATTCTAAAGAGGTGTTTATTCTATAGAGGACGTCTTCCGACTGATGATGATGATTTCCTTATGGTAATAGGAGTAAAAGCGAATGAACAACAATCTTCAGATAAATTGGCCAATTGAAAGAGCGTACGACAATCTATACTCATATAACTTGTAACTTAGTTCTAAGTAAGCTAAGTTTACATAGAACTAAGCTAAGCTACCTTATACAACTAAGTTACAAGGATAGTAATAGAGCTACTGTAATCGGACCTTTATTAAGAAGTAAACCTGCATAAAAAAGCATTATATAACATCACGCCTGTATTCCCCGAAGGGGTAGGCAGAGGTGTATAGTAGGTACACCTACATTTCCCCATTTATGTAATAAGTCCCAATGTAAAAGGGAGCGAGCCTATTGCCATCAACCGGACACAAATCTGGACTCAGTGCTGCTATCGAGAATTACCTAATGTAAAAATCTAGTAATACTTTGCCTGAGTTAAAACCCAGGACCTCATGCTCAGTCACGCTTAGCAACCACGAAACCAATGAGGCAGTCATTATATACCACTAATATAAAAACATTAGGCTGATCCGGAAATTAATTTGAACACTCCACAAGCTCACAGCGCCAATGATAAACGAACATTTATTTACATTACAGAGTTTTGCCATCCATTAGCAAACAAACACAAAATACTAATGCGCAATCCAAATTCCCAAAATCAACTAATAATGCATTTCAATGTTACCTAACTTACCGTTGAAATGCAAATCTAAACATTTTACTGACAGAGTACAGTCGAAGAGAAAAAAGGCGCGAGCAGTGAGCGCCGACCAATCCATACCCGCCCGACTGTCCTCTGAATTTTTAACGAACACCCCTCTACGCAAATTGAAAAAGAAACTACCAAGCATAAATTCCGACGAGATTTTTTCCTTTTTTTTCTTTACTTACCTTTTTTAGAAAAAGAAAACTTTGTTTCTCCCGCTCATTGTGTCTTTTGAAGTTTGTCAAAGAAATTAAGTTAAATTTGATAAATTGCTACGTCTTATGTTGTTTTTTACAGGTTAATAAGTTGGTTTACGTGTTTCTTGCGACAATTTGGCGTTTGTTAATTATTGTAATGATTTACGGCGGAGATTAAAGTAATTTTTGTTTCGTTTTTAGATTTTTGGTTGCGGCTTTACCTTGTTAGCCCGTAAATGTTAACATTTTAATAATGTTCTTCTGACCGACTTTTGGTGACGGCCGCCGATCTCAGTTGAGACAGGATATAAGTACCTGCGCGCAAACACAGGTGAGCTCTGTATTAGGACGGTGTACCGACACGTCCGGAGAGAGATTAGGCCTTTCACGGTATTATATAAATACATCATCACCGCCATCATCAGCCGTAAGACATCCACTGTTGAACAAAGGCTTTCCTCTTAGAACGCCACAATAAACCTCTTCACGCTCAAACGGCTATACCGATTTTGATGAAATTTCATATGGAGGTATCTGATACCCTGGATTGACATATAGGCTATTTACCTAAAAATGTAGCGGGTAACACCGCAGGGCTCAGCTAACAGGGTTATAAAAGAAACTACCTAATTTTCAATCGGTCATAAAATCTAATTAAACTAGTTCTGTAGTAATTTCAGTGGAGAGCGGCTATTCTCATGACGCAGACATTCGCAATACAATCGTCGATACGTTTCGAGATCATTTCGATCTGGAAGTTTATCAATCGGTTCACTGGTTTTGACTTTCATTCGTCCGGAACTAACCGACTTCTGCGATTGCTTGGACACTATTTTCTAGAAAGTTTTCATGATACGCCTGTATACACGGTATTAGGTAGACATCTACTGTCCCTACGTAGGTATTTTACTTAATGTTTTCTTCATCTTATCGTATGGTTAATAAACAACCTGGTGTCAAAGTTTAAGCCGCCTGTAAAACTCTGACAATGCTTTACACGTTGAAAAATCTCATTCCTTTACCGTTTTTAGCGATCGGTAACTAATTATTAGTACGCATATGAATTCGAAAAGATATTGGTGCGTGCCGGGATTTAAACATGCGACCTTTAACTTAGCAGTCCAACGGTCATACCACTCAGCTATCACTGATTAAATGTTATTTTGTTGGTGAGTCTGTTGTCATTTAAAGAAATCTTGAATTTGCACCTAAATATTGACTGCCTTGTTGGTCTACTGGTGGTACTGTCGAGCAAGAGGTCGTGGGTTTAAAACCCGAGAGAGGCCAAATGTTACTGAGTTTTTCCATTCGATAAATCTTGCAGTAGCAATAGTAATAGCACGGTGAGTAGATTTGTGCCTGATTGATGGCAATAGGCTCGAACCTATTACATTGGGACCTAAAAAATAACTATGAACATTTGGGTACTATATTTGCACCTCTGCCAACCCCTTCGGGGAAAACAGGCGTTGTGTTATGTTTAAATATTGTATATAAATTAACAAAGATAAAATAAAGCACAGTAAAAGCATTACAGATACATAATCTTAATGAGTTTTGTATGTTTATGTATACGTAAACAGAAAAAATATCTGTGTATACTCCGACTCTCAGTCTCTACCCAAAGTTGAGTAACCCTCAGTACCAAGGCCGCAAGTAGAGCTACATTGCTATATACCGCCTAAAATCCGCTTCAATATTGATACCAAGTTAATCTTCAACAAACTTCAATACAGCAAAGTTTACCAACTTTAATATTAAGATAACGGAATGAACTCTACGTTTTGTAAAAGTGTATGAAGTTACAGTAATTAACTATTATAAAAAATGTTGAATACGCAAGTCAGGGGCTGTTATCCGGGGCGTAGTCATTGCGCCTGCGTTACGCAGCGGCGCGGCGGCGAGGGTGTGTGGCCCAAGTTAAAAGTGAACAGCGATTTATGTTCTAGAAATTAAAAAATATGATTTTATAACATACTAAAAAAAAAATTGAGAGTATTCTGTGCGTCTGCCTGTGTGCTAACTTGTTTCTGTAAATAAGCTTTTTTAGGTTATTAAAAAATACTATCTCAAAATTTAGTAGTATTACTGAATCAGACACACAAAATAGATGGCAATTTGAAAGCTTATATAACACTAGTATACATTTTTTTAACTTACACAAGAATTTAATTTTTACCTTTTTAAGTATACCTCTATCTTCGGCGGAGGGCTCAAGATCGAGCTCAGTGGCGTGCCATGGGAGAGGCCTATGTTCAGCAGTGGACTGAGATAGGCTGATTATGATGATGAAGTATACCTAAATACTAAACCTGTTGACGTAGACACTATAAGAATGAGGATTCTTGTGGATTGAAGGAATGCCATACTGCCTTTGACTCTAAAATAATGGAAGCAAGTTTTCAGCGTTCAAAGCAGTATGACATTCGACCTGATTTGGATTGTTGAGTAGTTTTACCGTACAAAGCGGTAGATGGCTGACACTATATACATTAAAACGAAGTGTAAAGAGCACGACAGACAACCAATCTGATGTTTTAATGACTAGAGCGAGTCTTGTAATAATAGTACTTAGATTACATTGACTGGCTCAGTTTAACACCACAGCACATTGAAAACTAAAACATAAATACTAACCGCTGCAGCTTTTAACTTGCACCATACGTCAAGGGTGGTAGAACCGTGTGAACTTTGAGGGAGAGCGAGATAGCTATACTTGCAGTTATTACTCACAACATTATAACAGATAATAAATGTTGAAGAATCTAAATGGTGATGAGATGGATCAGACGTTGGAAAGGTATTTATTAACCGACCGCGCCATAAGGAGGGGTATTGATTTATGTTATTTACAAAGAACACTATTTAATAAGAGTTCAAAATTTGTACTTACCGGGATGGTTTTAAGGACTTATTAGGTATAAACGATGTTAGCACCAATGTAATAGTATGTACTTTGACTTATAATATAGTTTCATTGTGTCCAATAAACATAAAAATTCTGCCTTCATTTGGAAGTTTATTAAGTGCATACCACTGCCTACCCCTTTAGATATTACAGGTGTCCATATTTCTCTCCATTGGTCCTATGGTTACAAATTTCTTTACTTAAAACTTATTAACTTACTTAGCTATCTTAGGCTCACATTGTCCAATTAGAAATGAGTAGTTTTTTTGCTTACAAAATATATTTGGGTTTAAAAATAATCAATCTTCTTTCTTATCGTAAGGTTGATGAACAACCTGGTGTCAAAGTTTAAGCCGCCTGTAGACATGGCATGACATGGCTTTACACATCATTGGAAAATCTCACAGATGTGCTGATACTCAGGATTTTTTTTTAAATAATATGCCTATGATATATTTATTGCAGAGCAAGAAACTTTACACTCTTCTCACCCACGAGTTTATTAATATCAAAGTACCTATGCCTTTACGCGCAAAACTGGTTACACAAACGCGTTAAGCCACAGATTCCTCTATTTTCCTTCAAATTTGACAAGCTCTAGGAGTCAGCTCGAAGATATCTTTTACCCCAAGAATATCGGTGTCAAAAGGTTTTGAGATGCATCCTAAAGATGGCAGCTTCTCCGAGGAAAATGCAGATTTTCAACCGCATTTTGTTGCAATGGAATAATGCTAGAGGTGGTATGAATAAGTATTCAGCGGATATAATATCAGTTGAAACTATTGGATAGTGCTGTGAAAAATCTCTATATTTTCTGACAAAGAGTGGGTAGGCTAATATTTTCTTACCTCTCCCGATATTTTTTTGTTTATTTACTTATTATGCATGTGGGTGGTTTGCCGTGGGTATTGCATAAAAGCATGATGAAGACACACTCTTAGTATTGGTAGCAACAGACAAAATCATAAAGACTTATTTCACTTGCATTTCTTGTTCTAAATCCGACTCAGCCGCTAGAACAATAATCACACTAATATGATAAAGGCGAAAGTTTGTGAGTGTTTGTTACCTCTTCACGCTCAAACGGCTAAACCGATTTTGATGAAATTTCATTTGGAGGTAGCTGACACCCTGGATTAACACATGCTACTATTTATCCCGAAGTATAAAAATGTAGCGGGTAACACCGCGGGGCGCAGCTAGTAGAGTTATGGAAAAAAACTACCTAGTTTGATTACTGACACATTTAAAGAACTTATAAAATGAATGGTTTATGCGTATGGCTTATTTTTTAGTAAGTCCGGTTTGTCTTCTTTTTCCTCTATTCAAACACTTGTTTGGTCGCTTAAGCTTCAGTAACATGTCAACAAAGTGTGAATGTAACAATAGCGTGTCATGGATGTAACAGGCATGCAATCGTTTTGTCTGAACATTTATATTTCACTGCCTCGTTGGTCTAGTAGTCGCTAAGCACGACTGCTGAGCATGAGGTCTAGGGGTCGAATCGCGGGTCGAGCAAAGTGGTACTGGGTTTTCCATTAGGTAATTCTCAGTAGCAGCACGGAGTCTGGATTTGTGCCTGATTGTTAGTAACTGGCTAAATGTGGGTGTACTATATATCTCTGTCTATCCCATCGGGAAATAAAGGCATATATGCGATAGGCATTTAAGTAGTGCCTATATAAAATAAAGTATTCATTTTATTTTTCTTCAAAAGTTTAAGCAATCAAAATTATGAACTCTACTAGCTGGACCCAGCGGTGTTACCCACTACATTTTTCGGGATAAAAAGTAGCCTGTGTGTTAATCCAGGGTATCAGCTACCTCTATATGAAAATTCATTAAAATCCATTTAGTAGTTTTTACGTGAAAGAGTAACAAACTTCCACCCATACTTACAAACTTTCGCGTTTATAATATTAGTAGGGATAAAATTACAGACAATAAAGATATTAGATCTAATACCTTCAATAAGTCCGTTTTACCTTCTTTACATAGTTCCATCAGTATAATAGGTTCGATTAACAGTCATTAAACATCTTAATCGGTCGTCTTAAGAGGTTTGCGTATCACTTAATTAGACTCGTGTTGATGACCACTAGCCTAATAAGGCAGTCTTCAAACATACCGCCTAGTATTAACCTATCCCCATAATAACCAAAACAATAAACCTTCGTAAATAGTTTTAATACCTTAACAAAATAATTGCATATAAAATTATGACAGAAGAAAACTGCTGATCAAATTTACACTTTAATGTTAAGGTATAAAGGTTGAATTTCAACTGCATTTGTCTCGTTGAGTGGCTGATCGGGAAGGCGACGTCGGTGGTAGTACATGTTTGTTTCTAATATAATACTTTATGGACTGTCATGGTGTTTCGAGTTTACTGTTTACCACGGAGTTATGTTTCGGTCGTAAAGCCTTGAACTAGGAGAACGTATGGGGTATAAAGCGTTTAAGAAAAATGTAGGCGTTAGGCAATAGGCTCGCCCCCTATTACATTGGGACCTAAAACATAACTGGCGAAATGTGGGTATACTACGTGTGCACCTCTGCCTACCCCTTCGGGGAATACAGGCGTGATGTTATGTTAAGGCGTTAGGCCTTTTAATTCATACAAAAATTACAATTTCAAACCTTGGATTAAATTATTTTTTATTTATTTTATTTTAACTTCATGTAAAATCAGTTTACATAGGCGGACTTAATGCCTGAGGCATTCTCAACCAGACAACCTTAGCGTGGTGCAGAGAGTGTATGGAAGGTGCAACAATAAAGTTGATAAATACATTAAAAGAAAAGCATAATATAATTAATAATATAAAATACCTGTCACAGGTAATATCCTTAGTTCTGAATAAGAAAGTAGAAGTGTATTAAGAGTTCTGTTACTGAGCATTGAGAAGAATGTGATGGGAGTGAAAGAGATAAAAGAAATATGTTAGGAGAAGAAAAGCTGAAACTGTAGTCTCTGCTTACCCTTTGGAAAAATTGGCGTATCGTTTAGTACGTATGAAAATGTTTACTGTAATACGGCTGTCATCAATAGAAATAGCTTTTTGGGTTTATCTCATCAATTTATTAACTGTCTCATTGATCCAGTGGTCGCTAAGCCCGACTGCTGACCATAAAGTTCTGGGTTCGAGTTATGTTATAAGTCCCAATGTAACTAGGGTGAACACAAATCCAGACTTGATATTGCTGCTGAGAATTACCTTATGAAAAATCCCAATAACACATTGCCCGACGTGGGATTCGAACCAAGGACCTCGTGCTCAGCAGTCGCGCTTAGAAACCACTAGACCAACGAGGTAGATGGAGCCCCGGAGATGGTAACAAAGTAAGAACGAAGGCTTTGTTAATCCCTAACTTTTAATCCTTGACTACTGAGAGTGCAGACTAATGAACTGGAAGTGAAAAGTATTTTTATATACATATTTATTCCATATTAATATTATTTCATATTTTTATTGAGTGAAAGTAATATTGTTTCGGTATTATGAACGTGATTTTATTATACGTTGATACGATTAAATACTTCGTTAAGCCACGAGATACTAGCTCGGAAAATATACGTTGTAACATCAACAATTAAGATATAATCAATGAGTGAACAATGTTTATTCTTAGTACAAACAGAAAGTGCGTCAATACATTTAGACTAATACAAATATTACCCTTTCAAACACTAATAATATCTAAAGATATATTAATACAATAATTGATAATACATACTAAAACTAAACAAATTGAAACAAAAAAATCTTATCAATATAATCCCGTAGCTATTCGTAGCGCCTACGGGACGTAGCGGCTGCGCGGGGTGGGGGCTACGCCAGTCGTAGCCCGCGCGTAGCTCCTAGCACACGCTACGCCGCACTCCGGCCGCACGAATTACATTTTTGTTGAATAAAAATTACGCATTATTACATTTAATAAGTGTCGGGATCATTGTAATACTGTTGTGTGTATGTGTGCATAGATATAAACGCACAGATAGTGATGTGTTTGTGAACTAGTGTTGTGTGTGTGCGGATGAAATCTTTTGAGGTAAATAAGAGATATTTACTATGACGTTATAAGGAAAAATTGTCCTAAATGTAGTATATTCTATGTATTGGACAGGATTTTATGTGGGACTGTGTCAATTTGTTATTAAAAATGTGAGGTATTATGCTCTACTTGCGTTGGCGGCATTTTTCGGCCGCCTCTTTGGGAGTAGAGAGGTTCTGTCAAATATACAAATTTTTCATTTGAAAATTAATATAAATAATATTGATAATACAAGATTAAGATTCGATGTTGATTATTTACATGATTTTTAACCCAAAACACTACTCAAAAGTACCTAAATACTATACATTTCCAGCAATGATCTCTATACCAAAAAGTATATCGATACGAGTCCTAAATAATAATAATTATGAAATACGAAACAAGAGCTCACGTAAGGAAGATAATAGATACAGCACCGATAGAAAAATAACATTGTTTTATTTATCGACACTACGAATTGGTGTCGATAGATAAGAACAATATTATATGTAAGTGTATAAAGAAACAATACGAAGATTTTGGGGATCAGTATGAATTAATGTGACTGAATTTCAATGAAAATTTGTAGGCAACATACAATCTTTAGTATAAATACTTTGTGTTATATAAATTAATTCAATGGCAAAAAGGATTTTTCTCGTCATTATTTTTACATTTCACTGGTAGAGTATAAAATATTCCAAGCGGGTGAATATAATGTTTTTGTCACAATACATTTCAATGGAGGTATTATTATTTTTTAAGCAGCTTTTGTCTCAATGCGCTGGCCATCATTCTTTCCCATCACCTTTTGATGATGAGAAAGGATGATTTGGGCTCCTCTTGAACTCTATTTCTTTATTTTAGTCTTTTGCTTTGGTTCTCACGCGTTTTTGGAGAGTTAGTGTTTCAAAACCAGGTTAACGAACTGCTTAAGATTTCCATTAAGGCATTATCTTAGCTAAATTGGTTTATGATAGTCTAGTTTATATAAATATATATAGTCAGCTGTTAGGTAGAGTCAGTGTAAACGATATCAGTCGGTGAGTGACTTTGGTAAATATCTAAAGAGACTCATTACTGAATTGTTTTAGATTTTGAATAGTAAATTTAATTAGTCTCGCGCGGGAATCGACCCAGCGCGTAAGGAAAAAAATTCAAGCTCTATACTAATATTTTTAAACTAAACCGCTGGACGGATTTTGATGAAATTTGGCATGTAGAAAGTTTAAGACCCGAGCTAGACTACTTAAGGCGGGCGAAGCCGCGGGCAAAAGTTAGTTACTAGTTAAAGTTACTAATTGTTATCTATTACAATCATAAATCAAATGGTGTATAAATATATTAGATATTTAATGAAATCGTCGACGATTTATATTAATATTGTTTTGTATTGGTTGAGTTCCAAGAATACAATTTTAATATAAAAGTTCATAACCAAAAAGTTTGTATTCTAATAAACCTCATAAGGTATTCAGATTCTGTATTACAAAGGCGTCATGTTGTGTACGTTTTCTACCGTAATAAGGAAGTATATAGGCACCTGTGAAAGGAAATTCCCACAGATTTATAATATTACGCATATTTCTTCTCTTTCTTTATAGTACATCTAGCTTTTTCTTAAGAAGAGATAGGTTTATAAGATCAACATAATAAGTGTGTATGTATAGGCACACACGAGTGTGTTTTACTATAATAACTTTCGTGAGTGTTATCCATATTATTTACTATATATTCCGGTTATACTCACGGGTGTATTCGGGAATGCCCGACTAGTTTCGGACTCGATCGGAGCCCTTATTCATGAGCTGGTTACGCGGCACAGACACACGAGTGTGTCTAAAAAGGTATGCTAGAAGGTTCAATTCATAGTGTCTCTGTCACGTTTTCTATGTGTTTTGGTTTGGAAATGATATTTATAGAACTAATATAATATTAGGAATGATACCTTCGGCCAGGACTGATGATGTTGATGTACAGGCAAAGACCTGGATACAAAACGCCCATAAGAGGACAGTGTGGTGTTTAAGGGGGGAGGCTTATGCCCAGCAGTGGGTGATATAAAGGTGATGACTATAATGATCATCATCATCAGCTGAAAGACGTCCACTGTGGAACAATGGCCTCCCCCTTAGAATGCCACAATGACAACTTGCCATTTGCATCCACTGGAACAAATTCATTTGACACTCTTTGTGCTAGAAATACAAAGTCTTATACCAATACTGGGAAAAGTTAGGCTATGCAAAAATACTTACATAAAAATAAAAATAAATAGTATTAAAGCGAATTTGACAGGAAAAAAATCACAGCATGTGTTGCATCCGGCTGGAGAGAAAAAACTGAAATACAACTTATCAAGTTTCTTAACTCCTTGTTAAATACAGATATGCTTCTCCATAATACGATAGCTTTAGGGTTTAGATGCATTAAGCCTCCCTTTTTACCTTATTACACCGTCTTATGCTATACAATAAAATTAGCTTACATCTTGCTAACTATAAGGCAGTGAGCAGTTCAGTAGCTATACTAACAGTCCATGGTACGCTCGTTGTTCAATTCATTCATTATCATTCACTCGACAAGTTTCTTATAATCCCCCACTTTTAACATAACCGCCATAAATGTGAACTAAATGGTTCATTCGATATTGCGTGATTGAGTCACAAATACAAACATTCATTTTATGTTATCGAAAATAAATATTGTTCATAGAGATATTATGATACAACAAACAAAGCAATTATGATTATTGTTGATAAAGAGTGATAATGTGTTGATTTGTTTGTGACATTAGAAATGCTTAGGGCACTATTATGTTATAAAACATACAGTTTACTTCATAAGCCCTTTTTAAGCGTTTTATGTAGACATACGTTTTATCGATGTGTCGCTCAACACGTATTTTTATTACTTGGGAATGCTGTCGCATGTTTCCCTGCATTAAAATAAAAGGCTATGTTTTTTTAAACAACAATCCATACTTGTTATTTCTCCTATATCGTGGGTGCATTTCACAAACATGAAATATCTCATACACAAACACCCAGACTCAGGACAAATATTTGTGTGTCACATAAATTTTTACCCCGTGCGGGAATCATAATCGCTACCCTTAGCGCAGTAGTCCAATCGCTTGATCAATTCGCCGATTAAGTCGTTAAATTATTATTCCTTTTACCTATCAATGATGCTAAAATGTGTTAAAAGTTAACCACTTCTTATGTCTATTGACATATCCATTCTTTGACATACAATGATAGTTATTTTTTTTTAAACTTAGGTGTTTGATTATATTTTAAAAGCTAAGGATATATTTGTATATATACAAACAGAATAACGTACACACACCATTTAAACACACTCACCTTCTTATACTAAAGAAAAGTTTTCTATATCACAACCAGCCCTTGAGAGTCCACCATGTTTTTTTTTTTATTGGGACAAGCCCACTACTCGTGCCCATCACTGCGACTCCTGTAACCCAGGATCTACAATGATAACCGTTGGGAACCATCGAGGCAATGAAGCTCGAGGCGTCCCAGAGAAATGACTTGACTGTCTTGGAACCCGCAACGAAATTAATCATAAAAGAATATATAGGAGGGTAGTCCACCCTGTTGCTAATGATTTGGTTTTCATCTAACTTCTATCTCTGGAGGCTAGTGGTAATTGAACAGATGGGCACAGACACCATTGTTTAGTTTCCCGACGTAAATAGGTATCTCAGTTATCGCGGGCCGCTTGAATAACTTTTATCTGAAGTTGGTATAATTATTGTAGTTAGCGGTTATCAGGCTCGGCGCCTCATGGGTATTGCGTAGGTATAGTAACTATATGTATAGGAAACTCTTAGGAGGTATTTTCTTTAAGATTTTATAAAGAATATGAGTATTTGGTGGACATTGATTTAAGGCTCTTTATATTATATATAACATAAAAACATGCATATATCATCACGTCTGTATTCCCCGAAGGGGTTGGCAGAGGTGCACATTTGATACTCCTAAATTTCGCCAGTTATATTTTAGGTCCCAATGTAATAGGGGGCGAGCCTATTGCCACCAAACCAGACACAAAACCAGACTCCGTGCTGCTACTTAGAATTACCTTTGTGCATGCAAATCCTGTATGTTAACCACTAGGCCACTACGACTCTTTAACACTCATATAAGTTTATAGTATTGACTCTGAATGACTATTGACCTATGCCTTTTAGCATTTTTATACTTAGAAAAATAAATATTGGGTTTTTGGCCATTGCGCATGTCTAACACGTACCTATCGGCTATCACACAGCAAAAGCTTTTACGGTGAGGTTTGAAAGAAATCTTAAAATATTATATTTAGGTAGGTAGGTACGTGGCTACCGCGCGGATCAGTCAATCGCTAGGTACAGCCTTGCTCGCCACGGTCAGGCTTGTGATGGGTGACCGCTTTCATATGTCGAGAGCCTTCCGCCCTACGGAACGCAGGTTAAGCCGTTGGTCCTGCGACTGATCTCTCACTGGTCGTGTCTCACCATACATCGGGTTATGAGAGTGAGGGAATAGGGAGTGCACCCGCGTTGCGCGCATACTTGTGCACTGTCTCCTGCGTAATTGACTAGTCTCAACTTGGAAAGGCTACTGTGACCGAAATTCAGTCAGGAGAACATTACTGAGAATACTGTGATTCAAGTTTGCTTATCTATCGGTTCTGTTTTTTCATATCTCTCTCCCAATGGTTCCTAAATCGTGAGGGCGTTGCCTTTTTAATTTGCCTCATAAGGGTATCGTCAGAGTGTCAGGTCAAATCGGTTGTCATTTACATCGGAATCAAACCAAAGAGAAATCATTAGTACTCGTTGGCTTGCTGTTTTAATTGCGCAAACATAGAACTAATTACCTCTGTGGTTAGACGAATAGGTTAAATAATGTGTTAGCAGTGTTTGTAGTGATTTAATTGTATTTACTGGTACCTGACATCCCTATTATCTGGCTGTCTCACTGGTCTAGGGATAGGAAAACTCGACTGCTGAGCGTGAGGTTCTGAGTTCGATTCTTGGGTCGGGTAAAGTTTCTCTTGATATTCTATAATTTCGATAGCATGTGATTTGGGGTCGGTTAATGGCAATGGGCTTGCCCCCTATTACATTAGGACCTATTACTGGCGAAATTTGGTTGTACTGCGTTTTAAGTGATAGGCCTTTGTTCAACGGTGGACGTCTTCTGGGTGATGATACATATCACCTGTGCCTACCCTTTCAGGAAATGTAAGCGTGATGATTATGACCTTGGTAATATGTGGCTTATTTCTAACACGATAATTCTTGTTTTCGTAAGCCAATAACCGTATATCCGATTATAATAAGTTAGTTAATACGTATTTAGTCTATAGGTAAAGAGATTAGATATTAGGCTATTGGACGGCTAAACCGGCGTAAGAACTATTACATAATTATATTGTACTAATTGTTTGTTTCTGATACTATTATGCTTAAATAACTTAAATAGGTACCTACTTTATCGCCCCAAATTAGGAATTTCTCCTGAGTCGCGGGTACGTTTCACAGACATGAAATATAACATACACAAACACCCAGAATCGGGACAAAAAGATCGCGCAAATTTTTACTCCGTGCGGGAATTGAAACCTAAACCCTTAATGCAGCAGTCCAATCGTTTAATCACTGCGCTAATAAGGATCTTTTAAAAGACTGGTAGAGTTGCTCTGAAAATAAGTTTATTTTCCATTGCTCGGTTTTCAGTAACGAGTATATCTTACCTACTTGGTACCTATGTGTAAACTTTTAGCTCTTTGGGTCTGTAATCAGAATCCTAGCTGTTCTTTATTTGATATGAACGACTTGGACTCGAATACCCGACCCGGTATTCGAGGCCAAGTCGCTTATGCTCAGCAGACATGCTCGGTGACTACTGGACCAACGAGGCAGTATTACACTAATGCGAAAAAATCATTCATTATCACCAAAAAACTGCCTCGTTGGTCTAGTAGTTGCTAAGCGCGACAGCTGAGCACGAGGTCCTGGGTTCGAATCCCGGGTTGGGCAGTGTTACTGGGTTTTCCATTAGGTAATTCTTAGTAGCAGCACGGAGTCTGGATTATTGCCCGGTTGATGGCAATAGGCTCGCGTCTCATTACATTGGGACCTAAAAACATAACTGGCGAAATGTGGGTGTAATGTATGTTCACCTCTGCCTACCCCTTCGGGGAATACAGGCGTGATGTTATGTTATCACCAAAATTACTATTTAGTTATTAAGAGAAACACATTTTGCAGCTCCCAAAGTTACCTGCCTGTACTCAGTACAGTGGGGGGTCGTAAAAACGTCCTCGTTCACAATAAATCATAGCTATTATGACCGGATTGTACGAAACTATGGCTTGTGAATTTAGTTCCGATAGATATGAATTGTGTGAGATACTGTTGAATATTTTATGGTGTTGTTGAGTTATTGGCCGTAGGGGGACGAATTAAGGCTGAGATAAAAAAAGGGATTGAGCATACTTACAGTTATCTCAGATTTATAATATACTAGCTTTTGCCCACGGCTTCGCTTGCATTAAGTAACTTATGTTCTTTCTCGGGTCTTAATCTTTCTACAAGCCAAATTTCATAAAAATCCATTCAGCGGTTTAGTCGTGAAGGCGTAACAGAGTTACTTTCACATTTAGAATATTAGTATGAATTTATATTATTTATGAACATTATATGTCGTTATGTTCATTATCATCATCAGCCGGAAGACATCCACTATTAAACAAAGGCCTCCCCATTAAAGACTGCTATAATCTCCAAGTAAAAAGTGGCTTAGGAATTGCAGTGATGGTGGCGATGTTACAGAAGACGCTGCTGCCCATCTTCTGGATCTTCCCTTAGTCGGTTTATACGACTAACATGGGAGGAAAGGAGGTGGTCATTTCTAGGCTGGGTATCACGCGTCATCGACTCATGTTAACTGTATTCTATAACACATGCATATAGATAAGTACACAATATATGGCTATTATCTAGTGTACGATGACTGCCTCGTTGGTCTAGTGGTTGCTAAGTGCGACTGCTGAGCACGAGGTCCTGGGTTCGAATCCCGGGCCGGGCAAAGAGTTACTGGGTTTTTCCATTAGGTAATTCTCAGTGGCAGCACCGAGTCTGGATTTGTGCCGGGTTGATGACAATAGGCTCGCCCCTATTACATTGGGACTTAAAAAACATAACTGGCGAAATGTGGGCTGTATGTGTACCTCTGCGTACGCCTTCGGGGAATACAGGCGTGATGTTATGTTATGTTTTATGATATCAATCGAGTTCGTACCATCTCCCACATGCTACCAGATCTTTAAACTAGTCGCGCCAAACCAACCAATGCCTTTGGTTTTACGCGCGACCAGGTTAACGCTCAATTGACCTCGAGGGCGTCACGTTTGTGTCCAACCAGACCGTATCCCACTGTTGACACACAATAACTACGCACAGAATTCACACCGTGCACTATTTGCATACACTATGCACTATATACAAACATAACAACACGCCTGTATTTCCGAAGGGGTAGGTAGAGGTGTACCTATACCACACGTTTTTGTGAGTAGGTCAGGTCAGGTCAGATAGTTATCAGGTCTTACCTTTTTCGGCTCCTCTCCCGATGGAAGGGATTTTTATTCTTTCTAGTCAGCTCTATCATAGGTGTACATAAGGTGGTTTGATGCAAGCGAGGTAAGCGTGGCGTAGATTGAAATTTGTATAGAAAAAATCCAGTTACATCACGCCCATTTTTGGAGTAAAATCTTTAGAGATATATTTTACTTTAATAATACAATAATAGGTTGGTCGCTGGCAGCTGGTAACAGAGAGATTTGGAAAGAGAGTGGGGAGGCCTTTGCCCAGCAGTGGGACAATCCAGGCTAGTAAAAAAAAATATACAATGTGTACTTACTAGAAGTTCAAAAAGTAAAAATACAGTATAGTTATTTTATTACAGTTGGAGATAAGGCTATGTACTTTATCCATATAATTTGAGAACGCTTACATCTGAACTAGGCAACTTGATTCTCCTGAGTTAACATTTAATGTTATTGCAATCTGTGCCTTCTGTCCGTGCATGTCTTGTCTGTGGTTATCGGTCGTACCATAAACAAGAGACTGCGTCTCAGGCTCTATTTAGTGGTCGGCTACCTGTGCGATGTCTAACCTTTGTGGTTGAAAGCAAACTTTAGGACGCAGTACGATGGTGAACGGATTACAAACATGCAGTAATCCTCGATGGGATAGGCAGGGTTCTTTATCTTGTACCTATGGCATTAATCGGATTCATATTCGGTCCGTCACCTCCCATCGCCATTGGCTCGCTTACTTGTCAATGAAATGAAACTGTATTGATCCATCTCCAATAATAGAACTGGATTGTTGGAAGAAAACATTCGACTTAAAAAGAATACTACATTTTTTATAATGTCTTTTTAACGTCTCCCCATACTAGGAATTTCTCCTATCGTGGGTGCGTTTTAACAACATGAAATATCACGTATACATACAGACTGGCGTATCGCACAAATTTTACTCCAGTGCCAATCAAATCCGCAGCCACTAGCGCAGCAATCCAATCGCCTAGCCACTACGCCAATCAGGTCATCTCAGTCTAATTAGTGTTCCCCTGCTGGGCAAAGACCCCTTCTTGGAGCTTTTAATCCACCCTATAAAATCATCATCTGCAGCTTTCACCCCACTGCTGCACTGCTGGCTTTACTTCTCCCGTCTCCATTATACTACACCATTCGCCATGGCCCTGTCCAATCTCATCCAGGTTTGTCCTGCAATCTTAACACTGATGACTAAGTTAATAAATAAATAATGTTATTCTTACATTTACTATGTAAATTCAAGAGTCATACCTTCAATCCTTACTTAAGGGTTCCTCCACTCAAACTCAGTCGCTAATACAATTCTTCTATTTTCTCCTCAAATTGGGACGAAAACGTAATAGTTGTTGTCTAAAAATAGCAAGTTGTTCGCTCTGAAGTAAGACATAAGAAAGCACTTTATTTAATAGTTCTGTTGGCCTTCAGTCTCTAGGTATGCACGCCGAAGTGGACAGGCGATGGGTCGTGCTCTCTATAATACAATTAGCCAACTTTCTTGTGTGATGGACGTTGGCACTAAATGTTTCTGAGGCTATTGAATGAGATATTGATAATGTTTCTATTGTATATCATATTTTAGCGCTTGCGTATTTCATTGTTGACAGTCCCCATTATGAAAGACTTCTAAATTTATGTGATTTATTTAATAGAATCCTCCTGAATCATGGCTGCATTTAAAGATATGACATAACACATGCTCAGATACCAACGCTCGAAGCAAATTCCCCATCACACAGACACGACTGCTTCTTTGGTTTAGTGGTGGCTTAGCGCGACTGCTGAGCACGAGGTCCTGGGTTTGAATCCCGGGTCGGGTAAAGTGCTATTGGATTTTCCCATAAGTTCTCAGATTCTCAGGATCCGCTAGGAGTCTGGCTTAGTGCCTTGATGGCAATATGCTACCCTCTATTACATTGAGATCTATAACATAACTGACGATATATGGGTGTACTGTAGATAAACCTCTGCTTACCCCATCAGGGAATACGTTTACCCAAACATTTGAACCGCACGGATATCAAACGCAGTACAACAGCCAATCACAACGCGCCAATCGGCTCGTATCAATGCGACGTCTCACTTCTTAGCTAAAGTTTAAACCTTAACCAAAGCATATCAAGACTTCTAAATGAACGTTCGCCGTTCGGCTAGACTGGCGGCAAATAGTTAGTGAACTACCCTCTTACAGGCCAAACAAATAAACTTGGAGTACAAACTCGGTATAAACACATTGCTTTAAGTTTGACACTTACAAATGAACCTAGCAATACATCTTCTTTGCTTGATATTTGTTAATTAATAGTACAGTGAGACTATTAGCTTTTTGATAAAGTACCAGTGACTATAGTATTTCATTAGGTACTTCTTTTATATGACTATAAGTATCAATGGGTCGGTGGCTTGGTGCTCGCTCAGCGTGTCCGCTTTTTGATTAAAAGTCCACATCCACCGCGTCATATAAAGGCGAAAGTTTGTGAGTGTGTTTGTATGTTTGCTACCTCTTCACGCTCCTACAGCTAAACCGATTTTGATGAAATTTCATATGGAGGTAGCTTACACCCTGAATTAACACATAGGCTACTTTCTACCTCGAAAAAAAGGAGCGGGTAACACCGCGGGGCGCAGCTAGTATACTATATAGGCTGGACCAATTTAGCAAATTTTGGTCTTGAAATATTAGTGAAAGTCCTGGGAAGGTTTAAATGGTGGGAAGGCCAGGGTACCAAGTTCGCCGGCTCAGATAGTACTAAATATATGGTTCAGCAGTTCTTAGGAAACGCAATGTGCTACAAGGTTCCTCATTAAGGCATTCTCTGTAGCAGTCGGTTCACAATTGCAGTTACTGAACTACACAACTCTAACCGTGGAGAAACAATAGAAGTATGTGTATATTACATCTGCGTACCCCTTCTGAGAATACAAGTGATGTAGTAGCGCTGGGTATTTCTGTCTTCCTAGTACTCTATGAGATTTGCCATAATGGTCAATTCTACTTGAGTAGCAATAGCATTTATTTTTATTTGATAAGGCTCTATGTCGTGGTGGCCTAGTGGTTAACATATCGGATTTGTATGCACAAGGTTGCAGGTTCAAACTCGGGCAAGTATCAATGTGACTTTTTCAATGTTATAAATACTTTATTAGTTATTCTAAGACACCATTTCTAACGGTGACGGAAAACATCGTGAGAAAACCTGGATTTAACTATCTGAAATCGCCAACCCGCAGTGAGCTAGCAAGGTGATTAGTGCTCAATCCTTCTTTATACGAGAAGATATCTTTGCCCTGTAGTAAGACATTAATTTATTAATTAATTATTTTTACGACATAATTTAATTTAGATTCATATTTTATTTTACACGTATAAAATATTTATTCTTAAATAATAGGTATATATTGCATAGTAGCCATTATTGCATTATTACCTACCTCATCATCATCAGCCCGAGGACGTCCACTGTGAAACAAAGGCCTCACCGTTAGAACGCTATAAAAAAATAATATACTAAAGAGGCTTGGTACCTGCACAAAACATTACCGAATCAAATTCCCCAAACTCCAAAAGGACTCCATAAAAACAGTCAAAACAAAATCATGCCAAAAAATTCGAACACGTCCTTCAAACTTCTCAACCTGGGTCCCCAAGAAACCGTTAAGATACGCCATAAAATTCTGCATTCATAATTTAAGCATTCCTTAGAGAAGGCAGTTGTTTATGAAATAAGGAAGATAAAAGCTGGCGCACTTAGTTTTTCTGAATTATGAATGAGGTAGCCCTTGATTCGGTATTCTGTTACGGCCTTAGGGATTGATATTGAATAATGTTCCCTCATTGTCCGTATTGGGTTTGAACATAGCTGTGTGAGAGAAGAATAGGTGGTTGTCGAAATTGGAGCCAGATATCGTTAGACGCGGCTGGAAGGACCGGATTAGTTGCTGATAGATCTGTCTGCCCTTAACTGTGATATAATAATTTGATAGCGTCAAATAATATTTCCTACTAGATAATGATATCAATTATCACCTGGTTACCTGTTAAAATGATAAATGATTTTATTTCTAAAAGTAGGTTTCAAAAAACACTTCACGTCATTTTTTTTTAAACTAGGTGGCATCGGCATGTTATTTTTTTTTTCTTTTTTTTTTTCTTTATTAAAAACGTCGCCCCACACTAGGAATTTCTCCTGTGTCGTGGGTGCGTTTCACAAACATGAAATATCACATACACAAACATCCAGACTCGGGACAAACATCCAGACTCGGGACAAACATCTGTGGATCGCACAAAGTTTTGCCCCGTGCGGGAATCGAACCCGCAACCCTTAGCGCAGCAGTCCAATCACTTAGCCACTGCGCTAATCAGGTCGTCAAATTTGATTGAATACATTATTTTTTTTATAATATTACTTTAGGAATCAATTTTAAAACGTATATAAGTTTTCTTAGTTATCAAAACATCAGGAACAGGCAGAGGTGTAAAAGCTGTTTTCTGTTAAATCAATTTAAAAAATGAAGACGTTATAGTAAAATTCGGAGTGTGTCTTTTTGTTACGTGTTATTTGTTTTCTGCCATGTTTACTAACCAGTTTTTATATTATTTTGTAAATTAATTCATAACAGACTGTACCACTTATTATGAAATAAATTATTATTATTGATTGTGTCCAGGTTCGAAATATCGATACGTCGTAAGAAGTACGATACCTACTTCCTATTTCCCTACAATGTCAGATTTTAATATAAGCTTGACAAGTATTTTAGTAAGTTAAAAAGGTAACTGTTCTGTTAAAAGCTTTTTGATGTATCGCCATATTTAGAATTTATTCTTACCGGAGGAAATTTACAACTAATATGATTATAATTGTATTAATATTAACGTCAATTTGGTTCATTAGTGGTAATGTGACTTTGGCATTCGCCTTCTTTGTACTGGAATTAAAAGGTTTGGTAAAACAAAGCTTTTTATATCCCTAGTAATAAACGCGAAAGTTTGTGAGTATGTTTCTTACTCTTTCACGTAAAAACTACTGAATGGATTTTCATGAAATTTTATACGGAGTAGCTGACACCCTGGATTAGCACAGGTTACTTTTTATCCCGAAAAAATGTGGTGGGTCACACCGCGGGGCGCAGCTAGTTACAATATAATTGTGTGATGGGATTTATGGAAATTCGTCAGTACACGTCGAGACACATCTAACACGGTTCAGCACGACTATTTTAATTATTATTATCTAACATTTTAATAAAACTTATATTAATAAATAAACAGAAAAAGCTTCGATGTTCGACGAATTAAAAAAAAACAAGACAAAATATTAACAAATTTTAAAAATAATTTCATATTTTTATGATTAATTTTTACACAAAAATGTGAAGGCCTTTCAAGTTAACAAATTAATTTTGTAAAAGAAATTGTTTCTTTGTAAAGCTAATTTGTTTTATTGCAATATTTTGAGTAGGTAATTGAATTTAGCTATGTTCATAATATAAAAAGTTCAATACGACTTATTTTCAATTTAATATTTAATAGCCTTTGCAAATGATTTTTGAATCTTAGTATGGTTTAGCGTGAGGATCAACCGACTCGAAGGAGTGAATACACCATCATTATAACGTAGGGTAGTTGGGATTATCCAATAAAAGATACTGCATGATTGATCGGTCCTCAAAATTGTAGGACCCAAGAATTCGCTGCCCTGGTCCTTTGAGCCGAAAAGGACCAGAGGAAACTAATTTAATTTAAATGGATACAATAGATAAATCAAATAATCTATTTTAAGTTGACCTTTGGTAATGGGTTGTATTCAAAGGGCCTCGAGATACATGCGGTGCCGGTGACTGATAGGTATCGATTTTTAGGCTTTCTATCCGAATTCTTGGTCTTTGTGCTATAGTAAATATTTTGTTAAGTTTAAAGTACTTGATTCGATTCAAAGCTTAAGTAAATATAAGATTTATGTGGGCTCGCAATGGAAAAGGGTGGCAAAAATTATCAAAAATTCTCCAACGACAACTATCATGAGTAAAGTCTGTATGTCTAGAGTTTGAATCAATTCACCCTATTTTACCCGATTGTTACTTGTTTGGTAGGTATAGGCTACTGGACGAATGGCTAAAATCTCTAGACGCTTCTTGGCCTTATCATGCACATTATCTATCTGTATTTATCTTAAGCTATAGATGAGCATCAGTATAAGGAACGGACGAGTTTCTTTCACTAATCCAATACTTCCAACGGATGATTACATAGTTACAGAATAAGCTACAAATTGAAAAGATAACCTCACTCCTATAAAACCACGAGTTAGCTTACTAACTAGATAAGTTAACGTAGCATCAAGACTTACTTCTGAACGTTAAAGAAAGTAAGGAAGCTATTTATTAGTAGCGACCCACCGGGACGTAGTGTCGCTCCAACTATTTATAGTGTCGATTTAAAAAGCGTAATAGTGACAAGCCAGCAGTGAATTACGCTACAGAAGAATACTATTCTATTGTTACAGCTTAGTATCCGAATGGAGTACGACGTTGTTTAGTTGGGAACAAATTCTTAACTACAATGTTTTATTTTATTACATATCAGAACATCACACCTGTATTCCCTCAAGGGGTAGGCAGAGGTGTACATATTATAATACATCTACATTTTGCTAGTGATGTTAGGTCTCAATAAAATAGGGTTGAACCCATCGCCGTCAACTGGCCACAAATCTAGACTCCTGGTAGTTTTCTGAAACATTAATACAAGCAATTATTAACTATCTGAAAATCCCTTCCATATATTGACTAAACGGCAAACCTCTCCAATAATCATAAACATAACCTAGTAAAAAAAGCAGAATCACATCAACCTTGGCAACATTTTCGTCAACCATTCATTATCCCACATCGCTTACCAAATTCTCTACACAATAATAATAAAAAACGTCCCCCGAGAGTCTTTGCCGCATCTGCCGTCTTTAAATCTAAGGCGTCCATTAACAGATTGCCATGTACTACCCTGTCTCCACAAGGGCGTACCATAGGGTGTTGCGAATATCTTCAAAGGAAACTTGGAACAAGTTATCCACACAGTTTGTATTTGAATGAGAAATAGACTGACCAGGCTTGCGGTGTGAATTGCTTGAAAGTTTTGAAGAATTGGTAATAGTTTATTTTATAAAGGCATTTATAACTTTCTTTTATCAATTGACTAGCTGTGCCCTGCGTTTCCGCCCGCGTTAAGTTTACATTAATACAGGTGAACGCACGAAGCAAGTTTTTAAATATCTCCTTGTTCATGTACAATTCACGACCTAACTTCTAAATCCAGCTCAAAGTCAGAAGACAAAAACGCTAGCCTAGTAAAACACGACCCGAGAATCGTCAAAACAGCTTTACAGAAGCAGATGACAAACGTCCTGCGAAAATTAGGTTTCCAAACAGGGACGAACCTAATTTACCGTCTCAAAGGGATCCTAGCGAGCTATATAGATAATACATCCTTATTGTCCTATACAAGGCCAAACTCGGACTATTTTTACAGTAAATAAGACTTCCCTAGAGGTATATATGTCTCTGAATGTGACAGGTACCTACGGCATTGTACAACCATAATAACTTCATTATTTGGGATCGGGCTTATCTGGCATTTTATTTTGCTTTCTATTCGAGAATGTTGGATGAAATAGTTTCGGAGGTAATTGGGTAAGTTTTGTGAGACGAATGGCATGTTGTGTTTTAAGTAGGTACATATTATGTAGTCATTATATTGGCCTGGATATTGTTTAACATTTTTGAGGTTGATTTTTGGTCCTTCTGTACGTGGTCCTGTGAGACTTGAAGCTTTTGCTCGTGAGTTCAATAAAAGCAATTACTGAGGGATACCAATATATTTTTCAGTCTTTAACCAGTGTGAAGGTTTTTGTTCAGCAAAAATATAATAGTTCTTTATACCTAATCAAATTATAAAATGGGCAGGTTTTAATGTACCTAATCGATTTTTATCAATAGGTATCAAAACGTGTGCGCAACTGGAAAAGTAGCTTTATCTTCGCTAACAATATTCCTTGACTTGACGATGAAGTTATCAAATCTTTATAAGTAATATAGTCGACCACGGCATACGTGGTGTGAATTTACTAATAATATAATTAATATCCCAGTAAATACCGAAATGTATTTCCCGCATTGATCCCCATCACTGTTAATAGTTATTGACCCTAATCCATAGACAACCGTGCATGTACAGGGTTAGAAGTTCACATGTTTTAACCCTATGCAAATAACGTTATGAATAAGCCTCGTTATAACCCCCCAGTGCGCAATGAACCTGTAACTAAGACCATTTATGTGCCCGTAGTTTTATCTCGGAAAATTCAGGCACAAAATTGGTTAATTTCGTGCCAGCAATTATTATTCATCATAAATATAGTTTGTTCCGAATATAATTAGACAATAACATACTAGAGGTAGTGTTGCTTTTGGAGTAAAGTTTAATAAACATAACATACTATCACTCCTGTGTTCCCCGAAGGGGTAGGCAGAGGTGCACATGTAGTACTCCTACATTTCGCCAGTTATGTTTTTTTCAGGTCCCATCGTCATTGCCATCAACTGGGCACAAATCCAGACTTCAGTAACACTTTGCCCGACCCGGGATTCGAACCCAGGACCTCGTGCTTAGCAGTCGCGTTTAGCAACCACTAAACCAACGAGGCAGTCGAACGAGCGTATTATATAGCAACCTCCTCCTCCACTCTAAGGGCGAGGCCTTTGTTTAACAGTGGACGTGTTCCGGCTGATGATAATGATAATGAAACTTTAATAAAATTAAATTATAACATGAACAGCGAAAGCACACATTCTTATTGGTTGTACAAACTTTTAACCGACCCAACAAAACAGAGTCCACCTCACTCCTAAACTATACATAGTTCTCGTACTAGTTGAAAGGTACTTACTTTGTGTGCATTCATCGATAGTATAGTGTGTGCACTTTTCTTTGTACCATCGACTTGCGTGGAAAGTTCTGGAAACTTCTCGAATATCGAGAACATAACTTTGTTGAATCAACGTCGATGTAAACAGTGTGCTCTGAGGATTATAGGTTCCGTACAACTTATGATTTGTTTGTAAACAAGATTAAGTCTCTTGTGTAGACTGATACCAATCATTCAAAGACGCTACATTTGCGTTTAGTTGTACGACCAGTTATTTTTATACTGAGCGTAGTCGTAAAATGCGACAAAACCAAGGCATGAGCTTGTACAGTAATGTATACTTAAACATATCTATATAATTATATAACATCACGCTTGTATTTCCCGAAGGAGTAGGCAGAAATGCACATATAGTACACCTACATTTCTCCAGTTATGTTAAGTCTTAATTTAATAGGAGGAGAGCTTATTGCCATTACAAATGAGCACATGTCCCAACTCCGTGCTACTACTGAGAATGACCTAACGATAGAACCCAAAAACACTGTGCCCGAATCGGGATTCAAACCCAGGACCTCGTGCTCAGCAGTCACGCTTAGCGACCACTAAACCAACGAGGCAGTTTTATAAAGCCTATATTAATTACTGACACAGATTGATGACTTCATTCTATATTATGTATCGATAACTCCACACGTCAATCATATCTACCCGACTCAGGGATAAAACCGAAGACCTCACGCTCAATCGTATACAACCTCGACACGAAAGGGTTAATTTAACCTGTACACAAATAACCCCAACCTCCCCCCTTCCCCTCCAACAAAGTAACAACACTCAACATCTTCCCTACATCCCCTTTATTAAACACTAGAGCTGCACTACTCGAGCAATAAACATATCTCGAGCAATCGAAAACTAGAGGTGCTACATTCGTCGCCAATTAAATTCCATGTCACAGCTCTAATTTGTAAGCGGGTAGCGAACAAATTCTGTTTATTGAGAAGTCTCTTAGAGTTATTTGGGTGATATCGTGTTACATAGGGGTAGGTCTAAGTATAAGGCCTTTATAGGTTTATATTTTAGACACGTTTAATTTAAATATTGAATTTTCGCTTTTTGGTCCTGACATTACTATTGACTGCCTCGTTGGTCTAGTGGTTGCTAAGCGCGACTGCTGAGCACGAGGTCCTGGGTTCGAATCCCAGGTCGGGCAAAGTGTTACTGAGTTTTTCCATTTGGTAATTCTCAGTAGCAGCACGGAGTCTGGATTTGTGCCCAGTTGATGGCAATAAGCTCGCCCCCCATTACATTGGGACCTAAAAACATAACTGGCGTAATGTGGGTATACTATATGTGCACCTCTCCCTACCCCTTTGGGGAAAGTCGAGTAGTGTCTTTTGCGTGCATTTCAGGTGAAAAATAGATGAAAACATTATCATCAACACACGTCTAGTTACGCAGTAGTAAGAAACTTGCAGTGCTTCTTATTCACGAGCAGCATACCGAGGAATGCACTGTGCAGTCCACTCACATTTCGCCAGTAATGTCCCAATTAAACAGGGAGCGAGCCTATTGCCATATACAGGGCACAAATCTAGACTCCGTGCTGCTACTGAGAAATACCTGACGAATAAACCCAGTAACACTTTTCCCGATCAGGGATTCAAAGGACCAGGACCTCATGCTCGGCAGTCGTTGGCGACTACTAAACTAACGAGACACCTTATATCATATTCTATGAATATAAATTCAGAAATACCTACTTATAGTTCTATATATTATTCGCGGAAACTGTCCTATTACCTACGTAACGATATAAGATAGTTGGCCATTTATTATTTCATCTTACTTCCAGACACTAGTATAAAACATACTCAACGACAGGCTGGAAATAACAACACCATATAAACAGCAAAAAGAAACATTAACACAAGAGACACGGAATAAATACACCCTGTATGTTCGTCTCCTTACACCTTGGTACAGTCGGCATCAATTAAAGTCGTAAACTCACTGACACCTGTCAAATGAAATGTCATTAACACTGGTAACGTCGAGTGCGAGTTCAAACATATGTTTATTACAGCTATCTGTTTCTTACGCGTTGTTTACTGTATTGTGTTTCACTAGAACGCAATATTATGTCAAGTAAACTTGTTTGGTGGTTCGATCTTTGGAATTAATTGCTTCAGTACTTTGATACCTGCTATTAATCATTCAATACACGGATGCAGGGTAAAAATCTTCATAATAATGATAATAAACTTATACTATCTTGTTAGATATTACATAAAATAATTCTGAAATTAATTTTGTTTATGATAGTAAGTCAATCGAGGACTGAATTCAGAAGAGACGAATCAAATATAATTTTGTTAGTTGTAAAAAATATATTGACCACTTCATCATCATCATCAGCCGGAAGACGTCCACTGCTGAACAAAGGCCTCCCCCTTAGAACGCCACAAAGAACGACAGCTTGCCAATTCCATCCACCGGTTGCCTGCAATTCTGACGATATCGTCGGTCCATCTGGTGGGAGGCCTGCCAACGCTGCGTCTTCCGGTTCGTGGTCGCCACTCGAGAACCTTTCCTCTTATGACCACTTACAGGCGATAAACTAAGCTATTATGTTATCAAAATACAGTAAGTAACAAAACCTGTAAAATTCCTTGCCATTAAGAGTGTTCTATATCTTTGTTAAATAAATTGTTCAGAATATTCTATTACATGTCGTTTGACACAAATTACAATTGGCGATAAAAACGTATTGGGATATGTTAACAATTACCTGAAACAAACTCGCAGAGTTATTTGATCCTTATTACCGAGTTGTGCGGTGCAAGAGAAAAATGTGTGTAAGTGTCAGACACTATTTAGTTATACGTTTACTGACCTGAATATTTGGCAGATTTCTTAGTGTCTGGGCATCTGTGTCAATGGCTTTTGTGTTACGTATGATTATATTAGGTACCATTTAGTTCGTACTTCTTCATTCTTTCTTATCGTATAGTCGATGAACAACCTGGCGTCAGAGTTTAAACCGCCTGTAGGCCTCTGACATAGCGTTACACACCGTTGAAAAATCTCTAGAATAATTTCGGAATATTTGACTCAAATATTACACAAATATAGCAAGGTTTACAAGGACATAGCTGTATACGAAAAGTTTATGTACCTTAAAACAAAAATAATGTTCCCTTTTTATTTCTCTATTATCTTTTTGTAATAACATCAAGATGCAGCCCTTGATTTACAATGCTAGTCCGATACAAACTGTCCCCTGTCACGCTCCCTGGCTTGCCATGGTACTCGAGTAAGCAGTAAACAGTTGTGAAGCGTGACAAGGAACACTATTGAGTAGACAGCATTATATTATCAGTTACAGAACATGATTCCTTGGTAACTACGTCTGGCGCACCCAATGACTGTTGCAGGTCGCTTGAATTACCGTTATTGCATTAAATTGCTACAATTTCTCAGAAAATTATGGAGATATACTTAATGAGGTTAAAGACTGCAAATCGGGATCTTCAATTAAGTAAATTAATCTAATTCTAGTCTAATATTTTTTAACTCCACTTTTGCAGCAGTGATAGGCGAGTGGTAATAAGTAGGTAAAAGGTCGCAAGTTTAAACATCGGCGCGCACCAAAGTCTT
This sequence comes from Abrostola triplasia, assembly GCA_946251915.1. Classification (NCBI taxonomy): domain Eukaryota; kingdom Metazoa; phylum Arthropoda; class Insecta; order Lepidoptera; family Noctuidae; genus Abrostola; species Abrostola triplasia. The sequence goes on from OX276438.1 coordinate 1,650,221, forward strand.
TTTGTCGATAAGGAGAAGAAGCTCTCTTTTTAGACTATAAGTAATGATACTGTGTACAACAATAATAATTGATTTGCTTCGCAATTTTAGAACTTAAACGGTAACAGTGTGGTTTAATTTATATCCAAACTTTTAATTTCAGTTTTTATATCAAAACATCACAGAAGCGTATGAGGATAGGCACCATTCATTTTTGAATCAATCTGTCTGCGCTGTTTGTCTGTTCTGTAGTCCGTGTTCCATGTGTCACAATCTGGCATTTTGTAGGGTGACGAAGGAAACTTCCGACTGTCCCATATAACATGAATTCATTAGAAGTACCTTCAGGAGATGTGTCTGTCTTACCATAGACTATGTATCAGAGTTAGGACATATTACGGGCCCTTTGCTTGCAAGATTTTCTCTCCAATATTTACAAATTTATTTATTTATTCATATAAATAAATAAGCTATATAGTTTTATGTGTTGAATATATAATTAGCATATCAAACTATTATCACAGGTATAGTATATTGTACAACACAATACAATAGTGAAGCTATAAATTTATAAGAATGCTTGTCTTCATGAGACACGTATTGAGATCAATATTTACGACTCTCTCCTCGTTGGCACCGGATTATTGTACTCACACTTCATCCCTATAGATGATCAGTGTTAAGCCCAGACAAGAAAACATGTCAGTTCCATTACCAATGACCTCTCTGCGCTCATACCTTAATCTTTGTCCAGCATTAGGCCGAGCATTCACCGTCACGCTCTCAACTTGTTTGCGTCACGCCATGACACTTCGCCGCGACACAGAATCGTGCCTGTTACTTCGTTAGTGTTGAGAACTTACTTGGCTATCTCATTTCATAGGCTTTTCATTCGTACTTGTAGAGTGTTGCTATGGACAGAAAGGCACCCGTATTCTAGGGTAAATAACTGTCTTTTGGTTGCTAACCTCTTTGATTTTGGCCTTAGGTAATAGTAGTGTTATTTCAACTGTATTTTTTGGAGATTCCACAGCCAGTAGTGAACCAATTTTGATGATTTGTTTCTTGTTTATTCTCCTGCGTTGGGTCCTATGAATACACTGAGGATCTGACTGAGTCTTTTAGAGAAAGTCGCTAAATGAAATCGATTTGGAACAAAACCTCATCTTACTTACTTTTTCTATGTACCTTATCGGCTGGACTACATGTACGTCAATCGCTGCAGTACCATCTCTCCCGGAATGGTACAGCGGTGAGTCACGGAGTAGGCCAAGTTAAAATGATCCTTTGTTATTGTCACACTTACATTGTAAGTTATACTAACAATTGGATCCTTGTCGCTAAACTAAATGAAATTATTATTGACGACGACGACCTGATTAGCGCAGTGGCTAAGCGATTGGACTGCTGTGCTAAGGGTTGCGGGTTCGATTCCCGCACGGGGCAAAACCTTGTGCGAATCACAGATGTTTGTCCCGAGTCTGGGTGTTTGTGTTTGTGATATTTCATGTTTGTGAAACGCACCCACGATACAGGAGAAATTCCTAGTATGAGGCGACGTTCTTTTTTAAAAAAAAATATTATCATCCACTTGTTCTACAACTGAAACCTCCGTATTTATTTTAAAACCACTGAAAACACATAAACAAAACAAATCTCTTTTGTTTTTTCCCAGTCGGGTAACAGGATCGGACATACAATGTGGTATACGTATTAATTACATAAAACCATACGATTCTCCTCTCCTCACCCCTTCGCCCCCCACCCCCTGTTCTCTCAGCTAATACAATTCAACTTAACAAAAACACCAAGGTATCAGATAGCATGTAACTCGAAAATAATAAACATTAAACGTTATTTCAAAAACATCCTGGTTACAAAAACCGAAATGAATTTCAAAGGTCTGCATGAATTTGACGTGTATTCTACCTACCTACTCTATGTGAGTATGTACAGTCAACGACGTAAGCATAGCGATGTAGCATAATAAGGTGAAATGATTATTACTTAATGTATTGTTGAAACAAATAATTGTAATTGTCAAATAACAATTTAGGGTATAAGACAAATAATTATATCAATTAACAGTCTTGGGTTATAAGTGTAGACTTTTTTCAACTATGTTAGAAATTCTAATTTTAAACTCAAGCATAATGTTTAGCTTCTTCAAAATGAAATAAAAACGATAAATATGAGTTAATTTCAACTGTTTTTATCGTATTATATGTAGATTTACGAATATATTTAGCTATATCTTTACTAAGTACAAACCAATGTTGACCTGCTTCTTTTTTGTGCTTAAAGTCGACTATTTTAACAAAATACAATTCATAGTTAGGTATTAAGTTTTCACGGTACCATTTATCAGGACTTTGTTCATCAGTGGACGTCTTCCGGCTGATAATGATGATGAAAGCATCTGAAAACAGAATTGCTGTCATTTTAGTATATTGCCCATGCTAAGCTTGAGTATAAAATCGAATTGGAAAAATGATGTACACGAGCGGGACTTGAACCCAAAACCTTCGCCGTTCTGTTGCGTAGGCGTGGCGTTCTAACCAAGAGAACTATCTTATCGCTGCTTTTACCTGCGATTTTCAAGTTCCCTTCTAGTATTTACATCTTAAGGGTGTCATCAGGTATTATCTGTTGGAATCTATGATTACCAACTCTGACAGAAGACAGAAAGAATATGTTTGTGCCATATCATGTATACGAAATTGTATACTCTACCCGAGCGTAGGCATAATATACAGTATATACGATCTTAGTAGCGCCCAAAACAAAATGTAGAACTCTTCCTTTCTTCCTAGAATTGTTTAACTGGGTTAATGACAGTAATTAATTTAGTTCTCAGTCTTCTAAGGCCGTGAGACGTGGGGAAATCTAGACTAAAATCGTCAGCGCATAAATACGATTTGATTAAGACCTCTTTCTGAATAAAAGGTCTATATTTAACCTTTAATGAGACGGTTATAGGTAGGTTATAAAAAAAACAGAGGTGTACATATAGTACACCCACTTTTCACCAGTTATATTGTAAGTCTTAATGTAATAGGGGGCGAGCTTATGGCCATCCACCGGGCACAAATCCAGACTACGTGCCGACTAAGAATTACCTAATGGAAGAACTCAGTAACACTTTGCCCGACCCAAGATTCTACCTCATATTCAGCACCCACGTTTAGCAACCACTAGACCAACGATATGTTAGGTATCGAAATTTACAACAGGGAACCTATATTTTTTCATAAAGCGGATTAAATACGTAATCAAATAGGTTCACGAAATAGGATTACACAAAATTATCTAAATTGAAAATTTGCGTTACATTGGACCACGCGGTCGATTTGCAGACAAATTGTGCGTGAATTATTGAAATTGAAAATTTTTAATGTCTTCAAATCCGGGGCCAGTATCCGTACGGTAGATCCGTTCACGAGGAGTTCCGAGTAAGGTACAGGGAGTAGAAGAAGCAACGAACCAGGTTTAGTTCATAACAAGGTATAGGCCTAGAACCTTTTTCTTCTGGGTACTTCCCCCGTTCTAGGGTGGACGCAGTAGTGCCGAATTTTACCGGCTAAACTCCAGGGTGAACACCTTCCTAAGCTAATTGTCTGAGGTTGGGGGATAGGGATAAGAAATAAATTATGGAACATGTCTGTGTACTTACACACCTTGCGAAATACAGGCGTGATGTTATGTTACGTTACACAAGAGATTGATAAATGTCATGCGAGTGAATGAGGCGAAAGAAGTATGCCAGGATCGTAGAAAATGGACATCCGTGGTCTCTGCCTACCTACAACGACTCTGAGAAATAGGCGTGAATTTATTTATGTATGTAAACAAGATAATTATTTGGTTATACAAATCCATGTGGCAAGCCATGGTCATCGATTATATTGCTCTAGGTAACAATCGGTACTTTTTCTACGACCAATGCTATGATTGGCTAGAATCACATTTTCGATTACCGTATTATAAATTCTGAGTGATCTTTGAAGCTTTCATTTAAAGTAATTTCATTCCAACGTCCATTAATTAGTATTATAGTAACTTACAGGAAACCGTTGGAAGGTTAATTTCGAAGAAAACATTAAGTTGCTTTTCTTTTGTAATTTATGTTCCGAGAAACTGTAAATATAATTAACAACTTTCTGTTATATTAGTTGCGCCCCGCGGTGTTACCCGCTACATTTTTTTTGGATAAAAAATGGCCCATGTTTTAATCCAGGGTGTCAGCTACCTCCATATGAAATTTTATCAAAATCGGTCTAGCCGTTTGAGCGTGAAAGAGTAACAAACATCCATCCATACATACAAATTTTCGCGTTCATAATATTAGTGGGGATAAAATTCAAATCCATAATTATATTATAGCTTCTGAATTAAATTTTGGTGACCGTTCTTTTACTTCAAATCTCTCATCAAAGATGCAATAACTGCTGCTATTGGTGTCCTCTGTACATGTAGCAAAGATACAGAGAATATTAAACCTAATATAAACGAATATTCAGACAAGTAATGTCCTCCTAACCGAATTTCGGTCACGGCGGCCTGTCTCATCTGATACTAGCCAACTACGCAGGAGATATTATAGTGCACAAGTATGCGTGCAAATACAGGTGCACTCCCTGTTCCCCCCACTCTCATAGTCGGTTGCGACGGTAGACCGGAGAGAGATCAGGCGCAGGATCAGCTTAACGTGCCTTCCGAAGCTCTCATTATAATGACCTCAAATCTGTCCAAAATTCATATTCATCCCGCACCATCTTCAACAACACAGGTAAGGAATTTAGTATGTAAAATTATGAATTACAAACCCGACGTCGAAGTTTATGAATAATTCTGTTTAATTAGTTAATTAAACATTTTTGAGATGCAAAGATGGAAGTAATGAGATAAAAGGACACCACGTGTTTGCTATAAAGCTGATACAGGTAAAACTGCTTACCCAATTTTGCATAAACAGCTCGTAGCATAAAGCTATCACATAGATTGGTTACTTGAACGGTTAAGCACTAGTTCTTGCGGTAGGTTTTGTGATGGGTTTTCCGCAGGTCAACCCCTTTACCATTTGACGACAGAAATCGAAGTTCAGCCAGGTAGATAGTTTTGTTACACAGGAATATAATAGCGAGATTTGTAAATACAAGAAACTAGCATTTGACGGCGGCTTCGCCCGTGTTAAGTAGCCTATTTACTTTTTAGGGTCTTGATCTTTCTACATGCCAAATTTCACCAAAATCTGTCAAGCGGTTTAGTCGTGAAGGCGTAACAGACAGACAGAGTTACTTTCACATTTAGAATAGATATTGGTTACCAGCTGATCCGGCGAACTTCGTACTTTCTTACCGTTTAAATCTTCCCTGGGCTTCCACGAATATTAGCCAAATCGGTCTCGCTGTTCTCGAGTTTTAGCGAGACTGACGGACAGCAATTCAGTTTTTTATATTATCTATATAAAAAACTGAATTGTCGTTCGATTGGTGAGCAATAAACTGATTCGATCATATCTAATGTTATATGTAATTACGATTATTTTAAAACATAGAAGAGTATGTAGAAATGATATATGTGAGCATAAGACAACGCGTCATATTAACTGTTGGAATTGCTTTTTGGGAGCTCGCAAAAATAACAAGTTGATTCTAAGTTGGAAACTTTTACGTTTGTATAATTTTACTGTTCGTGTTGTTTTTATGTTTCAAACATTGTGCTAGATGTATTCATGTTTGTTCTACTGATATTTTTATATAGAAATACCATATTGTTAGAATGTAATATTTGAGTGTCTTGTAAAATATTACTGCGTATAATAATATAAAACGTATGTATACTATACGGATTAGATCAACATAGTCATTATAATTTCTATTTACGACAAAAATATTATAAAAACTAGCTTTTACCCGCGGCTTTGCCCGCTAAGTAGCCAAAATTTAATTAAAATCCGTCCAGCGGTTTAGTCGTGAAAACTTAATAGATAAACAGATAAGAGAAGCATGCATGTTACATTTTATCAACAGCTAAATATGAATGTGTAAAGAAGTGATGTCAAAATATGTCGTGCTAGTTCCACTGCTTACTCTAATAAGCATTCGTTTGCGCATATGCGGCTTATTCCCGAGTTGTACACCCTTTACGTCCAAACATTTGCCACAACTTTGCAGCCAACATTTTTAATACCCCCAAGCCTTTACGAGGTTACACGCACACCCTAATTTGAAAAACTTGAGCAGCTGTCAGAAGCACAATTCGTGTTTTGGAGTTCAGTTGTTGCCGGCAAGTTGGCAAGTAAATCTTGTCGGAAATGTTCAGGATTGCCGGCCAGCAATGCCTGTGGTTTGCCCCTGTTAAACACAACTTAACTTATTGTTTCTTGGTAACAAACTTCCGTATTTATTGCGGGGCTTGCGATGTTAAGTGGCGTGTCGCTGAGTCTTTGCGGTGGTGTGAGCGATGGTACCTCTGGCGGGTCGGTAATTATTGTTATATGGGACTCGTAGTTGCAGAGCTATAGAGCGGGCGGTCTGCGAGGTCATGCAGCGTTGTGAATCAGTCTGTAACAGAGCAGCAGATATTAAAACCTTTGTGATGCATGTACATTTGTACAAGTATGTTAAGTGTAAGTTACAATAGTACCGAAATAACTTAAAGTTTCCAAAAATGCGGGACAGCTAACAGTATTATTATTGACAATATTTGTATCGAGAAAACTCTCGTGGAACGTCGCATTTTCTGTCAAATTATACTGCATACTATACACAAGTATTTTAGTTTTTCGAGTTAACTGTAGTGGGCTTTGTGCTCGTTGCCATGGAATAAGCAAATATTTTTAACTAGCTGCGACTCTCGATGTTACCCGCTACATTTTTCCAGGGTAAAAAGAAGCCTGTGTTAATCCAGGGTGTCAGCTACCCTCATACCAAATTTTATCAAAATCGGTTCAGCCGTTTGAGCGTGAAGAGGTTACAAACATGCAAACACACAAAATGTCGCCTTAATATAGGTGTGTGATGTGATAGTTATTATCACCATCAGCCCGTTGCACGTCACTGCTGGACCTAGCCTCTCCCAAAGTGTAGATAGTTAAAAATTTAATACTCAATAACTCATGGTATACCTACACCTACACGCATGTCTCGGAGACCACATGAGAGTCGCTCACAAAGACATTTACTTATCTATATAAGTTCTATCTAACTACTACAACTATCTAATACATTTAGTTATACCTAGTAAAGGCATTCCAATTATACCTAATTGATAATTATCAATCTTCACGATTACGGCCTGTTGCAATCCAAATCCAATCATCTTAGTTGAAATTAACAGAAATTCATTTAAATTGCTTGATTAATTCCTGCAATAACATTTTTTCGCCACTCTGCTTTAAAGTCGCAATCTTGTAAAAAAATTGAAATAAAAATATTTTTCATCCGTCCTCTTTAGGCGGATTTAATCAAAAGAAAATATTGAAGGGATCAAGTTTCTATTAGCTGGAGGGGCCGGCGGCCCTTTGATTGGGAAACAACCTTAGTAGCCTATTTTTGTTTTTTAAATCCATTTCGCAACCTCCTGTATAAGGTACAGTAGGTGAACGGTGTTTTGTTAATTAATGGTTGTTGTTTTAAATAATAGAAAGATGACATTTGTTTACAAGGTGTAATCCATTTATGCTTCGAATAATAAAGAGATGCCATTAAAATATTCAGTAGAAAGTTACCTCTTAACTATACCATATTGGCACTAATCGAATTGAGAACCTCCTTCTTTTTTGAAGTCGGTTAATAAAATTTAATCTAATATAACTATCCTCAAATACAATATATTTTTTAAGTCAATCATATAATTCGGAGTTGATAAAACCCCCAAGTTACATACAAGGGTCCTTAATAAGAATAACTCATTGGATCGAGGTTACAACTCTGTATAAGTTCGGAAAGATACTTAAAGCGACCTATTCGCGGTCCGATCGTTTTGATATAGAATAATTTATTATGGTAATGCGCTTTTGCCGAATCGCAAACTTTTGACTTGTATCTTTTAACTTCCTTTTGAATCGCTTTTACGAACATACGGAAGTACGAATGAAATGTGTGTTAGATATTTTGTTTGTAGGGAAATATAATGTTTCAAAATATATAATAACAAACTATTATAAGTATTTTGTATTGCTTGTTTGATGGCATTTACGCTATTGCTTTAAATCAGCAGGAAGGCTGGACTGCTATATAATAAGAAAGTGCCATATCAGGCATATTTCTGTCAAATTTTCGCAAAGATAAATTAGCAATATTTTATTAAATTGTATTTATTTGAATGTTATATATGGGTATAGTTTACCTGAAATAATTATTTGTATTATTATTAAAATATCTCTCGCCACATTCTTGAGATAGTTTTTTTTTTTTTTTTTTTTTTTTTGATTGGGACAAGCCCACCACTCATGCCCATCATTGCAACTCCTGTAAGCCAGGATCTACAATGATAACCGTTGAGAACCATCGAGGCAATGAAGCTCGAGGCGTCCCAGAGAAATGACTCGACTGTCTTGGAACCCGCAACGAAATTAATCATAAAAGAATATATAGGAGGAGTAGGAATATAAATTTAGTCCGACTTCCCTCCATAGCAAGCGGGAGACACAAAGATTAATATGCCAAAAGCATAATTAATATGGGATCCACAACTGAGATAAGCCCAGTCGCTAAGCACCACGGGTATAAAAGTTAAAAACTACTGGGTCCTAATTGTTATTTTGATTCCAATAATAGGTATGGCAAAAACGTCTGAAAGCACGGAAATTTGATCTGGTCGCAACAAGGTCCTCATAATAAATTACACCGGATGTAACATATATGCTGTCTAACAAGGTATTACGTTCATTCTGCCATAGACCACACTCCCACAGGATATGATGTGCTGTTTGCTCGTATTCACAATCTGGCGTTGAGCAGTGGCACAGAGGTGAAGCAACAAGCTTGAAAGTGAAGAGCTTACCCCTAAAGTTACCATGACCCGTCAAGAACTGAGCCACGCAATGATCCACCTCCAACCAAGTCTTTTCCAGGCGCTCGCGAACGGATGGAAAATACTGGTAAAGGTGGCGGCCCTTGATAGATGTATCCCACCTAGATTGCCATTCGTCCAATAGCTCGTTATACACCTCGATTTGGGATTTAAATAACCTGATAATTTTAACGCGGTCCCGTTGTGTTAGAAATTCGGTGTTCATACCCTCTCGAGTGGAGAAGTACATCGCGGCACGTCTTTGTATTTCGAGATCGACAGGTAGCACGCCCGCTAGTACCGGCAGAGCTTCAGTACTGACCGTCCGATAGGCTTTACATAAGAATATCAACGCTAACCGTTGACTTTGAAGCAACTTACGCCGCGCCGCGCCTATTGTGGCTCTATCAGCCCAAACTGGTGAACCGTAGCATATGCATCCTAAGTAAGTTGCCCCGTAGATGGTTTTTAGAGTGTTAAACGAGAGACCCCAAGTTGACGTTGATATTCGTGTTAAGGCATAAAAGTTCTTTTTTGCTTTTTCACCGACGGTTTTAATATGTTCGATAAAAGTAAAATTTCTCTCTAGCACAAGACCAAGATAACACACGGATTCCCTTTTTTTAATGGTTACGTTATTAAACTTAATAGAGGGTGACGATTTGAGATTTCCTTTTAAAAGTAATTGAAAGGTTTTATGTGGAGCAAAATTAAGACGATTCCGCTCACCCCATTGAGAAACTAATCGTAAACACGTATCGGCTAGATTTTCAAGTCCGGCTCTTGTATTAGATTGTATGAGCAGAAGGCCATCGTCCGCATAGCCTGTAAGTGAACAGCCGCAAGGAAGTGGTATCGCGAGAAAGTCATCAAATCCTATATTCCATAAATATGGACCTAGAACTGATCCCTGAGGACATCCCATTGTCAGTTCCTTCGACAGCGAATGATGGCCAAGTTTTAGTTTAGCTGATCCATGTGAAAAGTACGAGTAAATAATACTATAGATGTTGTTGTAGCACCCACGCGCCTTTAACTTGAGTAGTAGCATTGGCCACCATGCATTATCGAAGGCACCGGAAATGTCTAGAAAGATACCTAACACGTACTTTAGTTCAGAAGAATTTACTAACTTCCTAACTGAGATCGCAGCGTCGGTAGTTGATTTACCTACTGTGAAACCAAATTGGTTATTATGAAATTTTGGACCGCCCGGCAGTAAGCGTGGAACAATAAGCCGCTCTAGCAGTTTACCTAGCGATGGTAGTAGTGTGATAGGCCGGTAAGACTTAGGGTCATCCGGAGGCTTATCGCCACTTTTAGGTATTATACGTAAAAATCCGCGACGCCACGCACGAGGGAAAGTACCCTCAGCAATACAACGATTAAAGACTGTTAATATAGAATCACCGGATAACTTACACGCTTCCTTAATCATCTTATTAGAAATTTTGTCCTCACCTGACGCTTTATTAAGAGTTAGTGACTTCACAGCGTTGATGAACTCGTCAGTAGATGGAAGGTCTGATGCTGGAGATGCAGGTGGTTCGGAAGCAAACGCTCTTATTTGCTTGTGATAGTCGTTGTCACTGTTCGGTAGATCATCAGGTATAAGAGAGTTAAGGAGAGCCTCCGTGGTATCCTCAATACTCACAGTGTGTTTATTGTTAAATTTGATGTTTGGGATAAATGCCAGGTTAACTGACCTATTTGCTTTGAACTCGTGGTACAGTGGAGACCACGGACCCTCCCTATCTAATCTTTGTACTACTTTACGCAATAGATTGCCCTTCGCTTTTTCAATAGCAGCCCTATAACGTGACCTGGCGACTCTAAACGTAGTTAAAGCGTCGTTGAAGATATCTCCTGTCACTTGTTGTTTTTTAAGCTTGTTAAGCTTTCTACGCGCTTTGCGAAAACTTTTGCGCTGTTCAGTGAGATAGTTACTCCACCAATCACATCGGTGTATATTGGTAATAGATGCGCGACCAATGGCGACATCAGCACAGTAAGTGAAAGTGTCTGACATAATATCAGCACTTTCTTCAGCTGACAGGCCCTCTCGAGTGAAGTCCTTGACATGAATAGCAAAAAATGAACTGAAAAAATCCCAATTTGCTCCCTTAGATTTATATCTGTAACCGTTTATATTATGAGAACCTTGCGTTAACCTAGGTACAAATTCGTACACAATCAGGCGGTGATCACTACATGACGCGTCAGGGAGGACGCGCCAACTGTCTAAGCGAACGTCGGCACTAGATAGTGTGACGTCAATAGATGACTCGCCCATTTGGCTGCAAAAAGTAGGTGGTGCATCAGGGGTGTTATGAATACATAGGTTCATCTCGGCGATGAAGTCTTCGACAGCGCAGCGTCGATCAGTATCAGAAGCCCTAACCTTGCCATACCACAATGATGAGGACGCATTAACGTCAGCGCCAATTATAATTCTGCGGCCAGCAAGTGACTGCAGGACATGGCGAAGATGATGAATGTGAGGAGCAACAGGGTCTGAGTATTGAAAGTAACAGCTCACTACATATACTTTAAAGGACGTAGAAGAAATCTCCGCGACCGCACAGTGTGACGTCATAAGATTTTGTATAGATGTAATAGTTAATTTATTTGAACGCGAAACGTAAATTCCAGCTCGTGCCTTGCCATCCAGTTGAACTACTCTATTTCGTAAACTAGCGTTTTGATACTGTTCTTGGATAAGGACAATGTCTAACCTATGATCTATAATCAGTTTGTCAAGCTCGGACGTCGCTACCCTATCGTTGTGAAGATTTAACTGTCCTATGAAAAGATTATCCATATTAATCTTTTCATAGGACAGTTAAATCTTCACAATCTTGAGATAGTTTTGCGAAAAATTGTCCCGTGCAGGAATCGTACCCGCAACCCTTAGCGCAGCAGTCAAATCGCTTAGCCACTGCGTTAATTAGGTCGTCCTAATTAATCAGGTATTTTCTGTAAGTAGGTAAGATGAACTAAAAAAAAATTGTGACATGAAAAATAAAAATCGCACAAACACCACGCAATAACACAATAAAACATAATTAACATCGTTGAAACTTGTGCGACTTTTTGTCGCAGCGACCGTGAACAGAATTACTGTTGAGATGTGTAATTAAAATGACGGCGCCCGAGAAACACGGCCACAATTACTTTGAAAGCAGAGCAAAGTTTTAATACATTTATTTCTCTGTAACTTGATGTCTGTTTGTCCGTATGATTGTATTAACCACGGCCTTTCTTTATGTTCCTACACAATAATAATAGCACTGCGGTAATATTATATTTAATGGTTGTAATTATGACTAAGTTTTCTTTTGAAGGACTGCTATTTTGTCTTTTTGTTTGAGGATGTGTTTTGTTTTATTATTATTGTGGATGTCTCTTTTGTTTTTAATGATAACGCTGACTTATCCTTGCTATTAAAAGTACAGTTTGCCTGTTTATTTTAATAATAATCTACAGACCCGGTTGTCTGATGATGTTCATAAGTATAAGATTGATGATTATGTGATGTGATGATTAAATAATCTTCATCATCACATCACATAAGTCTATTGCAGTCCTCTGCTGGTAGTAGGCCTTCCCCAGGGTACGCCACAAGCCCTGCTCTCCCGTTTTTATCACCCAGCCGCTACCAGTTACCTGGAATAATAGTCCGGGAACTGGGGGACGTTTGGCTACTCTTCATGGGGGGTTTTGTCCATAGTCACCATGTTGGGTAGGCGGGTTGGCAACCGCAGTATGGTGAGCGAGACCTACACAAGAGAGCGCTGCTGCCAATACCGCGGAAATATCCCTTAGTCGCCTATTAAGACACCCACGGGAGGAAAGGGCGTGGTCTAATCTAGGCTAGAAACCACACGGCTGATATTTAATACCAATGGATTTTTTTTTATCTGAAGAAACAAGTATACAATAAACGCGGTCAAAGTCACAAGCAGAAGCTAGTTTATTAATATACCGTGTTAGCATTACAAAATAGAACAATGTAAGCCTGTTGTGATCTCAAAGATTCGAATCGAATGTTTAAAGAAACCGGTTCTTTGATATGCTCACGTGGAAATACAATGGAGAGACATTCTTTTGCTGCTCAAACGGATTGTTGTTGGAAGATAGAGACTGTTGCGAAGCGAATAAATATTGTAAATGCAAAGCAGTCTGTTGGAGACTCTACAGTTTATGGACGTAGAGCATTGTATCGAACAACGAAAAACTGGAATATTGTCAAACTCATACCTATTGTGGATAATGTAATGTTGTTTAAGTGATGTTTACTTATAATTAAATGTATGGCCCTCGGATGGTGTTTTGAAACCAGACACAGATTACTCCAGAATAAATTAAGCACATTTCTGTTAATGTATGAGTCATTACTGTTGACCATCTGAATTTTATACATGCCTTATTTCCTACTTCCTTACCCAACATTCGCAATAATATGTAAAAGAATCAAGAAATTTTATTACTTCAAACAGAAATTTTAAAAGTTGGATTTATTGCGCTTTTTTAGTTTTTTTTATCAAGAGAAACTACAACAGCTTATTATGGCTTCTAAAAATCTTTATTGTAAAGACAACTTTTATGGTAATCTGTTGCCTAAATATGGTTGTACAAAATGTGCATTAAGTATAAATAAATAAATATTGATGATCGTAAAATATTACTTAATAGAGCCTTTGTAGAATCAAAGTAAGTTAAATCAGATAATTAAATTATAAACCTAATTAAGTACAGAAAATTGCAAAAGAAAATAGCTTCTATAATGTCCTATAATAAAAATCAAATTTGAAAATATCAATATAAGATATTACCGTCAATCTACCATTACAGAATATCAGGGATGATATAAAATCCAAAATAAATTAAACATATCATTCCCAAAATGTATTTAAAATCTCCCACCTGCCTATACCACGGCTCATAATTGCATAAATAAATACCGTTGCTTCGACATCAGCCCAAATTTCAGATTTTACATTGAAATGATATTAAAATTTGATGTGCCGTCGCGATCGTTGATGCAATTATGCACCAATATAGGTGCAGGTTCAAATCCATTAACTATAATTTCCGTCGTGTCCGCTCGCGGTCGGGTACAGTCGATGACGTTATACAGTTACTTGCTGTATTTACGATGGTGCGTTTTTTGATTTTTTGTTTTTGTTAGAAGCCTTTTAGGTCTAGCAGGTAGTAGCAGTGAAAACTCCTAGTTACCTATGGGAGATAGACTCGAAAGAAATTTTTTTTTTTAGTTTTTTTTAGGAAAATACTTACGAGATTATTGATTTTGTATTTTTTTTGCGATGTATGAGTTTTTTGTAATAGGAAACTGAAAGGAATAATATAATAATAAACAAAAACAGGAATAATGAATGTGTGCATAAGGTTATGGGTTTAACAAAAGCCTTTTAAACATAACACGACATCAAAGTGAACTGGGACTCTTTAATGTCCCAGTTCACAGTTACTGCCAGTGGGTATAAAAATTTTTGGTAATTTTTCGAAAAAGCAACTTTTGTCGGCGACTGTACCGGACGCTATTTCGAGCAACCGAGGTAAACTTAAGTGGTTTTATTAGGTTTAATTGTAGGTGGGTAGCGAGTGATCTATTGGTTAATAAACCTAATACTGGGCATTTGATGGCGGGCGTGGCTGAACGGTTTCCGAACGAACCCTGAGAGCCATAGGGTGGGTTCATTGATCGCCACTCTGATTGAACCTTTGTACTCTAACGGATTGATGGCGATTTTAATGTGTTCTATGATCCCCTAACATCACGCCTATATTTAAGAGGGATATACAAAAACATTTCGCCAGTTATAGGTCCCAATGTTTGGGGCGAGCCTTTCGGACACAAATTTCGATGGTACTGCTACTGAGAATTACCTAATGGCAAAATCTAAAGACATATTGCCGGATCTGGGAATTAAAACCAGAAGAGAGGCATAAATGATTCCATTATCATTGATACGTGGCGTTGTCGATAATGGTGTTCATCATCATCAGCCGCAAGACGTTCACTGTTGAACAACGGCCTTTCCTTAGAATGCCATAATAATGTTGTTATTTCGTAGTAATTATGAACTATTGTATCCGTCTTTGTTCATTCCTGGCTGGAGGCCTTTTATTAGGTCTCGCCAAACGACCGGTTAAGCAGTAAGAGCTCCCTCAGAGCTAACTGCGAGAGACAAGTTCGAAATAAAAAAAAAAAAGTCTTTGTTCACTCGTATAGCAACTAAAAAGGCTTCATGATATGATGGTTTTACAAACAAAAGGCATATTTACACATTTTTCGTATAAAATAATTGTTTAACTAATTTCTAAATATACTGGAAAGAACATTGCTATCGTTAATAAATAACAGTAAAAATTCTTATATAAATCCGATTCTAGGACTCGGACTACTACTGATAATCCATGGAACGTATTAGCGCTACATGTATCGTTTTATTTGTTTCAGGTAATGGCCAGCATTGTTTATTAGGTTTACCTGAATATGTATGAAAAGGAGACGCCATCACCACCACCACCACCACCACCACCACCACCACCACCACCACGGCAACCACGCCAGCTCGTGGTTGCCGTTGAGTCAAGATATGGCTAATAACATTACTGGAACATCGCCGTGAAGTACGTCAGGTCGTAGGTTCTGCGCCACATCTCTCTCCAGTCGTGTATATCGATTTACAGTTTAACCGTGCTTCACGCATCTGTACCAATGTCCTATGAATTTTGCGTCTCATTTGATCAGCAGCTGTTTTTACAGAATTCCAGCCACAGGGCATTTTCTCTTTCTGCCAAAATTTCATATCTATAACCGTTAAAAAAATAATTCTTATTTCGTTAAATTCTGTAGTCATTGATCTAACACAATTATATTTATGCTAGTGTAGGTTTCTCCATTTTCATACCCCTGGTTCTATAGAAAAAAATGAGTTTCCAATCATAAGTTAAGTTCATAAAAACAGTAAGACATACACAGAGGACACGTAGAGTACACAGCTAATCATCCCAAACATTTCGCGCACGATAAACTCGCATTCTATCAAAACTAATCAGCCATATAAAACTTTACTTCAAACAGATCTCCGAACAACCGTTCCCCGTTTCAGTACGGACAAACTTAACATTTTATATCCCTGTCCCATGTGCCGTTCAAAAACTAAAGTACGTACACAGTCCAAATTGAATTCAACTTTGTCACGATTTATTCAAAAACACTCGTTGTCAATTTTGATTGGAAAAATACTAAACTTTTGTCAACGTCAATGGGATGTTGCGATTCTTTGCGATCTATAGAATAATCCGTCCAAATAGTTTGTGCTTTGGAGCGGTAAATTAATTTTGACGATAAAAAATGTTTTAAATGTAACATGATGTATTGTTTCGGGGTTTTTTTTATATGAAGTTGTTTGACGGTCAATTGTCGCTGAAATATGATTTAGAATTTATTGGCTGTGAGCTAGATTTGAACAAAGGTTTGGTAATATTGCATAGTGCAATGCATATACAAACAGCATGTTTTTAATCCAAGTGTTACTTATAAATAACGAGGCAGTACTTCTACAAGCTACTCGTTTGGATTTTAAATATTCAAAAGACGTACGCATGGGAGTTAGTTTTTCTTTTATTTTTATTATAGGCCAAGATGTCAGCTACCTCCATATGAAATTTCATCAAAATCGGTCAAGCCGTTTGAGCGTGAAGAGGTTACAAACATACAAACACACTCACAACTATTCGAGAAAGATTTCAAGTGCTACACAAGGTCTTGATAATACTAAAATGTTTTTACCCCTACAAACCAGTTTCTACAAACAACGGCCAGGCTACAAAAAATAACCTACAAACAACCTATGACGTAGAACACAGCCTGTAGAAGTGCTCCCCGATCACAAATTAAACCTTTATGAAAACAATAAAAAAAGAATTGGCATAACCTCCCGCGGCAATGGGACAATTTTAACAACACAACATAAATTTAAAAGGTTCAAATACAGGGTGCTCACAATTCAAACCGCGGGCTTACCTCCGGTGTTTGACAGGGGAACGAGTTAGGACAGGCATGTATCTTGTTGAAATTTAATTTAATTTTGTTCATGCGTGATGTTATGGGATGAATGTTGGCTCGTTGTGGTCTTGCCCGTGATAGTTTTTGAACCTCCTGTATTATCCGGGATTAGGAGGGTAATAAAATATCAACCTGTATCTGTACTTGAAAGCGAAGGGTTTGTCTTTGAAACTAATTTATTCGTGTTCTGCCTACCTTTGGAATAGTGTTATATTTTTATTTACGTTTTTTTTTTGTTGTAATGTAATACTGACTGTAATATTTTAGGACATTTACAATTTATTATCTAGGGTAAGTAATAATGGCAGACATGGGCTTATGAAAAGTGTTTATGATGACATTGTTTCATTATTAAAACCCTCTATAAGCTAATTCCAACGGACCCACCGTAACTAAGTAAAATATCAAAACAAAAAAAAATGGCGGACTCGATTCCCGCACAAGACAAAAATTTGTGCGAACCGCAGATGTTTGTCGCTTGTCTAGGTATTTTTGTATATGATATTTCATGTTTGTGAAACGCACCCACGACACAGGAGAAATTACTAGTATGGGGCGATGTTTACAAGAAAAATATAATATATAAAAAAATCATTTTTCGCGTTAAAACTATAAAGCATCCTACATAAGCCATCCAAAAACATTCCTACCTTTAAATCCTGTAAACAGACAGTAAAAACGTATATTTGCCGGAACTCAGCTTACCCCTCGGGAGATATATTAGCGAACCAACACTTCTACCCCGCTCCCCCATGTGAACCCAGACATTTAATTAAGTAAGAGTGTACGACCAACGGGTAACATTTTTAATTAATTCAAAATTAAAAATATTATTTTTAGACATGTAAAGTTTTTCTCTTTGTATTTGTGTTTTTGTATACCGAGTGGTGTTTGTGGTTTTTTTATAAACATACAAGCAAGCTGGTAATCTATAAAGGGGTAAGCAGAGGTATTTTGGTTTATGAAAGCTCTATACATATTATAGCTATATTTTTTTTCTCTACCTATCCATTTATGGTTGTCTGTTCTTGCACTGTTTTTAGTTTTTTTTTCTCTATATTCCTTACTAGCTGCGCCCCGCGGTGTTACCCGCTACATGTTTTCGGGATAAAAAGTAGCTTATATGTTAATCCAGGGTTTCAGCTACCTCCATATGAAGTTTCATTAAAATCCATTCTCTAGTTTTTACGTGAAAGTGTAACAAACATCCATACTTACAAAATTTCACGTTTATAATATTAGTAGGGATCATAAGTCTGATGAAATAAGTATGACACATCTTATGCCTTGCTTATAGTGACGAAGAATGTATGGAAATCCTGGAGATGTATGAGTTTTAGAAGATTAGATATCATGGAGATTTACCATAAAATTCCCATAATTTTCCATAAAAATAATATTGTGATTTTATTATATAGAGGGAAAGTTTATTAGCATCAACTAGACATACACCCAGTCTCAGTAAAACTTTGCCCGACCCAGAACACAAACTCAGGACCATCAACAGTTGCGCTTAGCACCCACGCCACTAACGAAACAGTCATCATTCTTGGAATTTCCTAACAAATAACCCCGCAGACGTTGAAACAATATTGCCTTTGAACCAGATTATTTTTTAGAAAAGCGAATGTTGAACGAACGTTTATTATCTGGGATAACATTTGAAATTGAATAGACGTTTTAAATTTGATGAACATTAACTATTCCTGGAAATTAAAACAAGTTAGACAAAGAACAAGATGTTGAAGCACAAAACTAATAAAAAGTTTCATGATTTTTACTTAGAAATTGAATAATACGATTTAAAGTGAAAAAAATCAAAAAAATTTTTCACTAAAAACTTCGTTATTCGGAAATAACCTTCTTTATAGTCCATCAAATTCGAATAAAACTAAAACATGAAAAAATGTTATTAAACAAAAACTCCACACACATTTCAATCGACATAAATCATCTAAAACACGATAAAAAATGAAATTCAGATTCAAACATAAAGTACCTATAAAATATTTGAAATGAAAATTTTTGGAACATCGAAACACGCTGGTTATCAACTAAAAGGTTAACATCGGGTTTATATGGAGGGTGGGCAAAAAAATCAATTACGGTGATCCCGGGGCCCGCATTAATCTCCTGTCGATTCCGTTGCTGACGTTCCTCCGGTAAACGTAATGAGATATGGTTTAAATTATTGTAAGTCCTAGTCTTGTGAAAGGGTACTGAAATATTAATGGTAATGTTTAATTATTTGTGTCATCACGCCGCTCTGCTCCCCGGGGTTGGTAGAATGGTGTTTATTTATTTCTGCAGTGACAGAGTAGGCCTGGTTTTCGGTAAAGAAATTGCAAAATTTTTGTGTACTGCATTTGTGTATAGAAAATGTCAATGTTTGTTTGTGTACAAAATCAAAGAAGCGATAGACTGACATTAACTAAAACGTAGATCTCAGTAGCAGCACGGAGTCTGGATTTGAAAGAAAGAAAGAAAGAAATAATTAATTTGTTAGAATATAGTACAATTTGTACCTGGTTGATGGCAATAGGCTTGCCCTTATTACATTGGGACCTATAACATAACTGATGAAATGTGGGTGTGCTATAGGTACTCCTCTGCCCACCCCTCCGGCGAACACAGGAGTGATGTTATGGTACGTAACTAAAACAAGAAGCTATTTTCTCGACTTACGGATTCTTAAAAAGTATGGAAAATAACTTCCTTTGGCATCTACTGTTTTATATTTCTCTCAATTTTACAAAATAGGAACATACTCGTACTTATAGTAATTCGTTCTCACAGCGAAAGTAACATGAGAAAATTGTACGAACCCATCTAAATAACTTTATAACAGTATTCCATCGATCATTCCCTCCCATATCAACGGCAGCCCCCTCAAACCGCATAACATCATAACAACTAGACCCCCTGATGAAATCAGACATTCCCGAAACCTACACTTTACTCAAACGCAAGTACTCAAATCCCACACACCATGAATCCACATTAGGCTAAAGTGATCGAAATAGGGAAAAAAATAAAAAGGAGAATGGTAAAAGCGAAACGTCTACTTACAGAGTCACGTACAGACGGCCAAAACACATATTTCACCGTATATTTGAATAATACTTAATAATAACATAAGCAACATGTATCAGGGATGACGTAAAAAGAGCGCACTATGAAGGAGAGGAAAAATTACCTCTCCTTTGCAAATAGTGATGTGACGTCTATTGGGAGTTGCGTATATGTGCGTACTTTTTGGTAAATTATGTTATGTTGGTTTGATCGCTGTTTTGACAATTCTTTCTTCGGTTTGGTAACTTAAGCGTGAGTGATCGAATTTTCATATATGATGCTGTAAGAAAGTGTAGCAGTTGCAATAAATTTTAAGCTCTAAATGTAAGGGAATCGCATAATCAGTGTCTTCGTGGAAAACCGTATTTTTCATACTGATTAAACGTCTTCGTCATACATTGTTTTGAAACTTTGAGTTTGGTTCCAATAATACATCTTCTACATGATGTTACGAAACAATTTGGCAGTAAGTAAAAAGGTAATCCATTTCTCCGAATTCGACTCACAAAATAAAATATCTCCGTTTTATATTATCCTTTCAACTCAGAATAATCCATTTCAATTCCATAAGTAATTGATGCAGAACGAAATTGAAAATACAGGTAACAGCGCCCACATATTCCAAATGTAATGCTTAAAGAAACATTCAGTTAATATGCAAATGAAATCGTTAATCAAACTCAATTTCACGCGGATTGTATCCGCGGATATTTTTTGCGGATACTCGTATTGGACATCACTAGACCGTATCCCTTTTACGTTTTATTAACACAACTCGCGTAAAATCAAACTGGAGGGTGATTCGCTCGAGCAAAATTATTAATGTAAGGGTTGAAGGTAAAATTCCCCTCCCAGTATGAAAATATATGGTTTGATTTGGGCACAACATCCGTTTTGTTGGTACCTGTATTTGTCATGACTTCACGGCGTCATTGTCGAACGAATTACAGAACATTCAGAAGGTCAAGAGACCATGCGCCCAGTTATAAATATCTTTAAAGACATTTTTGGAAGTACCTCCATATCTATAATTGTCAATATGTGTTTCGGTGATAACATGCAATTTAAATGCTTTTATTGGAGGTATTATTACCTAGCCAAGAATCCAGACGTTTCCTACCCGTCCGGGTAACACAAGCGAGATAAAATTCTTATATATTATTTGTGTATCGATTACCACATGCATTACATTTGTAGACTATACAGATCTACCACATAATTATGTACAACGGTAGAGTAACCAAAAGTAAATAACATGTTAATCACACTAATATTATAAAGGCGAAAGTTGTGTGTTTTTGTGCACTATTGATACTGCAATCCAAGTCGCTAGCCTAACGTGGGGATTATGCCCTCCACTTATCTAAGGGAGAAGCGTTTTCCTACAGTAGATCTTTCGGCTAATGATGTTAAAGAGACACCGGGACTATACCGCACGAAGCAGCGTCTTCTCGCTTCCATATCGGAAAATGCTGACTCCGCTACCTCTGCTTTAAGAGTTCATGGTTCTTTTTGATGTCTTGACTGGCGCAGTGGCTAAACAATTGGACTGCTGCGCTAAGGGTTGCGGCTTCGATTCACACACGGGACAAAAATTTGGGTGAACCAGAGATGTTTGTCCCAAATCTGGGTGTATGTGATGTTACCATGTTTGTGGAACGCACCCACGATACAGGAGAAAATTCTAACATGGGGCGGTGTTACGAATGTAAGTCAAATTTGAACGTCTGTTTCCTTATGACGTAAACATCTCAATGTTAAGAGATAACTGTTCAAGTTAATGTCAGTCAAATGTTACTTCCTCATCCCTAATTCTTGGTACACAAATACTTTATGTTTTACTGATATTTGCCTTCGAATGGGAATTGTATTGAGAGTTTGTTTTTAAAGTTATTTATCGAAATAACTTTTATATTATTTATGATTACTATTATTTATGTATGTTTTTGAGTAGGCAGAGGTATACATATTATAGTACACCCACATTTCGCCAGTTATGTTTTAGGTCCCAATGTAATAGGGGGCGAGCCTATTGCCATCAACCGGGCACAAATCCAGACTCCGTGCTTCCACTGAGAATTATCTAATGGAAAAACCCAATAACACTTTGCCTGACCCTGGATTCGAACCCAGGACCTCGTGCTCTGCAGTCGTGCTCAGCAACCACTAGACCAACGAGGCAGTCTAGAAACACGTTGGTAGTTTATTCAACATTATAATTTGAACGGTTGTATATGAGGCCCTAAACAGTGTACATACATTATGTGTACATGTATATATTATAATTATCAAGACGAACCATCAGGCGTGCCTCTCAACAAGGCTATTAATTAGTGCCGGCTTCGCTCATAAAGCTGGGTTCATACAAGCAAACCCGAATGCATAAAATGTAGGTAGACTTCCTATTTCTCCACTGGCTTTTTGAAATTAACAGTGAAATAACTTGGTTAGGTTACAAGATTTTTTACTCCAGAATTGGTAGAATATAAGAACCTAAAAAAATTATATACACCTAAATTGTACTATATTCTAACAAATAAATTATTTCTTTCAACCTAGGTATATTTAATAAACATCGCATAATGCAAAATGAGCCTTGTTAATATTAAGAAGTCCTTCGCTAAAATTGTAGTAATGACAATTGTTTACCTTTATCTCTTTGTTAAAAGATTAGTATTATATCTAACTAGCAGACCCGGTAGACGTCATCTAGCCCACAAAATAGCGCCACCTACCGGGTCTAATTGTGTTTTTAAACCTTACAGGAACTCATTGAAATATACATACGAAATTTCATCCTAATCGGTCAAGCCGTTTAGGAGGAGTCAGGTGACAAACACACGTTCAGAAGAATTATATATTTTAAGATATTTGTTTATTTATGAATCATTATGGTGCAATCGTTATTAATCAGTACGGTACGAAAAAGTTAATGGGTCTAAAACAACCCGTACGGACCAATCGGACCTACCTACGTATAAAAGTAAGCGCTTACCCTATACCGACAGTAACAGTAATAAAAATAATTAAAACAGAGACAGTTCAATGAGACACAACCTTTATAATGCACAAAATTATTACTCCAATAATTAATTTCTATCAAAGTTCGTCAAATTACTAGCTAATATCCGACTAGAACCGCAGCACGCGACATCAACCACAACTCTACAAGTAGATACACACGATCACCATTATACACGAGGGATAAATTCTGTTCTATTACGTCACAGGTTTGTGTGTAACCAGCTTTACGCATGCGTAAACTAAGTACATATGTACGAACGTGTACCCTGCAATAAATCTTCATGTTACATAGTGTTGGTAATGAAGGAACTTCATCAGATGCAAGATTGAAGCTTTGTTCAGTGTAATTACAATTATTGGTTTAGCAGGTGGGTTCCGTGTGTATACTTGACGCGGTTAGGGTTTAGTGGAGCGCGATATTAACATACTTCTATACTATATTGTTGTGTTTGGTTATAAAGTGTGTTCAACGAATTTTTTTAAGCTTTCCAAGACCCCACTGATGTACGGTGAAGTAACAATAAAACATATAAATAAACAAAAAATACACCCTGTGTGATGCCACAGATGAAGTAATAAAAGCCACCGCTAAACACGATACCTGCTTCCTAGACGCGGCAAAACGGTTGACGAATACAATAAAAAATATCCATCATAGACGGTCAACCTAGCTACTATTTTTCTTACAGGTCAATCATTAAACTACAGCTATAACTTCTTTACCTAACAATATCTGTGTTTCAATCATTGTAAATTATTTGAATGCAAAAGCGCACGCCTTTTTTTTACTGGGTAAATCCTCATGTACTTCCCCCATTATGGGACGGATGAAGGGGTATGCCGGACTCTATTTTATAACCGGCTAAAACCTCAAGGTGTCCTGCTAGCTACCTTTGGTCAAGGGACGCGGGATCTACGTACCCTGCACCGCATCTCTCAACAAAAAAGAGCACACCCCTGCCAAGAAGACAAAAGCGATGATACATACAATTGAATTAGGTTAAATTCATCTCAATCCGAAACACCGATACTATATAATCCCCCTACTCTTTCCTAACCACTAGATTAAAATATAAAGTGGGAATCGTTCAACCACCCGTCACCTCACTTACGCAGTAGTGACGTACTTACATTCATACCTGCGTACAGGAATTATTTAATAACTCAGCGAGGATTCGTACGCGACATACACAGAGTTAGACGCGCGGGAAGTGACATGGAGTTGATTAATGTGTATTCTAGTTGATGAATTAAATGCTTGTATGTTTGGTTTGTTGTACAGTTGAATTTGATTGGCTCGTTTTGACGAGATGTTAGTAGTAATTGGTTGAAGTTATCTTGTGTATAGCTAGGTAGAGCTGATGATGTGTTTAAGAATTTTCAAACTTATCTATCATTAAAATATTTGATTATTGAAAAAATAAATGCTCAAGAGCGTGTATGAGGAATGTGATGCGTCTGAATGAAGCGAAAGAAGTATGCCAGGATCGCGATCGTAGCAAATGGAAATCCGTGGTTTCTGCTTACCCCTCAGGGAAACAAGCGTGACTTTATAAATGTACTAGCTGCGCCCCGCAGTGCTACGCTGCTACATTTTTTCGAAATTAAAAGTAGGCTATGTGTTAATCCAGGGTGTTAGCTATTCCCATATGAAATTTCATTAAAATCCATTTAATAGTTTTAATGTGAAAGAGTAACAAACATCCATCCAAACTTTCGCGTTTATAATATTAGTAGGGACTTAGGGACCCTTAGAACGCCACTGACTCGAGCCTGCTTGGAATTAAAGTACACTTTTAAAAAGTCAAAATTGTTAAAATGTTGTATAGCCGAAAAAAACCATTCAAACGTTACAATAGCCAGACAGAGTACTTGAGCGCATACTTTGTTCGAGCATCAAACAAAGAATTCCACCATCGATATTAAATCGATACTTCGAGACACATCTAGTTAGCATTTACATCGGTTCAATAAAGAATGCGGTGAAGACATACGAAGCAATTTTGTGTGAATAATTCCAACGATTTACCTCGGAGTAAAAGGAGAAATGTTACGAGAAATGTATTAGCTATTTTTTTATCTCTTTTGACAATTTACTTTCTGATTGGAAGAAGAAAATTAAAGGTTAGACTCGAACCTAGACTATATTTTAGGTAGACTGATTTTTGAACTTGGTTGAATTGAAGACATTACATTAATGGCTCTAGATTTTGTAAGCGAGTAGGTGTTGGTTTATTTAACAGTTAACTTATTAAAGAATAGACTATATTATTGTACATGTTATAAATATTATGTTTGACAATGTACTTAATGTAAACCAGAAATATCAACTATTATTTTTTTATTATTATTTTAATGAAGGCTTACAGACTAATAACGTAAATTAGTATATGGACATGAAAATTGCTATTAATAAGCCTCCACAAATAAATATTATAGGTTAAGTGAAAATTTCACGTAAACAAATGGTAAATCAAGAAGAAATGGTGAATCAGAAAGTTATATTTTAATTCTTAGTCACCTACGAAGACATAAAATGTTGTTAATAAAAAACTCAAAAAAAAAATGAATCTCCATTTAATACAAAACACTGGCCTTCAAATCTATTCTCATGGTACCTTAGATCGCGATATTAAAAAAATAAGTAAAAATATAAGCAGCCTGCATTAATCAAAAACCGAACAACAAAAACCGAACCATAAGGCTCAAAAATTCAACACCATGTACCTGAAAGTTTCACCGTAAATCGTAGCGAAACAGATCCAAAACAAGCCGGGAAGAAACGGTTGAAGTTCTTAACTCTTTCTTTGGAATTTATTGGACGCTGTGTTAGATTTAAGGCTGATTCAGGACATATTTATCGGGCAATGGAACAGATAACGGCTCGGGACTCAGTTGGCAATGAGTGGAAAAGTTAAGTGGTGAACTTGACATTTTTGGACACTTAGATTAGCTTGTGTTTACATTAAGTATAGGACAGCGAAAGACACATAAAGATGGGCCAAAGCTGTTGTAGTTTCTCTTGATAAAAAAAAACTAAAAATGCGCAATAAATTTAACTTTTAAAGTTTCTGTTTGAAGAAATAGAATTCCTTGATTCTTTACATATTATTGCAAACGTTTACTAGGGCGGTAGGAAATAAGGCATGTATAAAATTCAGATGGCCAACAGTAATGACTCATACATTAACAGAAATGTGCTTAATTTATTCTGGAGTAATCTGTGTCTAGTTTCAAAACACCATCCGAGGGCCATACATTTAAATTAAGTAAACATCACTTAAACAACATTAACAAAGTTAAGTAGTAACACAATTTGCCGGCTCATCTAATAGATAAGTTGTCGCCCGTCTGAATAACTTAAGCACTTAGCTAAGACTTAGGTGACAAACACAACATTACCTACTGACACGCTTGTTTTACGAGGGTAGGCGTGAAGGTGTCAAACGTAAACAAAAAAAATAACTTTGAGAACAGCTTTCGTATAGAATGGGAGCATTTTACTGAGATGAAAATACCATCTGCCTTGTGGTAACTAATTGCCCTGAGGTATGAATAGGTCCTGAGTTCGAATCCCAGGTTGGTAAATTCCGTCAGATTATGGCAGCCCCTCCACCCCCTAATGACATAATGACAGTTATAGGCTGCATATTATGTGATTATTACAAAAATAGCACATGCTCTGTACCAGGAATTTCTCTTACATCGTCAGTACGTTTTAACAAACGCGACAAGAACGATCTCTAACTCTATACGTCATATTTTAATGTCTCTTTTGGGAATCGAAGGGTTGTCCCTAGCACAAAAGGCCATAGGCAAAGATAGTGCGTCGAAGGGGACCGCAGGAGTTATCAAGGATCTTAGACAAGTGGCAAAACGAAGAGAATGATGAATGTATGAGAATGACATAATGTTTCAACTATATACTCCATGTCACATATTACGTATTGACTGCCTCATTTCCCAACACAGGCATTATTTGCTTAGAAGGAGACGCCAATCACAAATCAATGTTATATATTTTTATGGTACCACAGTAAAATAATTTGCAATTTTGTATCATGGGTCTAGTGGTCGCAAAACAACTGCTAAGTATGAGGTTCCGCGACGAATCCCGGGTTGGGCAGAGTGGTATTTATTTTATCAATTAGTTATTCATCATTATCGTCATTATCCACAGCCTTCAGTATCCCACTGCTGGGTATAAGCCTCCCTTAAACAATGCCATCCGCCGCGGCCCTGAGCTAATCTTGTCCAGGTGCGCCCCGCAATCTTTATTATGTCGTCGACCCATCTCGCTGCCAATTAGTTATTAGATAATAATAATTTTCAGTAGCAGACGGATTTTGGATTTTTACGGGGATCATACCTGTATTAACTTAAACCTTTTTTACGTCTATTGACACATCTATTCTTTGACAGGCAAACAACAGTAACAGGTATAATTTAATCCATGGTTTAATTGACATTTTCCATGAACAGTGTACGAGATTTGTTACTTGTTTTGGGCCACAGTACAAGTAGTAGCCTTTGTTTATCTAATCCATTACATGACGTAATTATATACTGAACTAACAAAACACGAGCGTACAATCAAGCACAGCAGGTTTAACATGAAACTGTAAACAAAAGCATGTACAATTTCGCGCAAAATTGTACTAGGTTATACAATTCCGCTCAAATCTGCGCAGTTTTAGCGGTACCGATGCACGTTTTAGACCGGTGTTATACGTTATAAGCAGGTGTCACGTGCTTTAATTAGTATCATCCTCTAATCGATGTGAGATTGTACCGACACGAACATGTCGCCGGTGATAAATAACGGGGGGACACATGTGTGGGTAACACGGGCTTGTGTGTTCAACGTAGAATGATGTATATTGTTTGTTGTAATTTATAATAATGAGATTACGGAAGTTTTCGTTTATTTATACGCTGTGGTTCGTGATTCATGTTTGTGCTGAAGTATTGTGTGTTTATCACGCATGTATTCCATTAAGGGGTAGGTAAGACGTAAACGTGTTTGCGTTTGTTACCTCTTCACGCTGAAACGGCTAGGCCGATTTTAATGAAATTTCATATGGAGGAGCTATCACACCCTGGATTAGCACACAGGCATTTTATTACAAAATATGTAGCGGGTAACACTGCGGGGCGCAGCTAGTAATTGATAGAAAAAGAGCGTACCTAAAAGCTGGTAGAACTTAAATCACTACAACGCGTCACAGCAATGGATTATCCAGCAACACAAGCAGAAATCATGTAAAATAATGTTAAACACAAATAACGAAGGCTAGAAGGGTAGCGTACATATTTTACATAATCTCACCAAATTTTCGTTGCGTAGTTCTTCACACTTGGCACATTTGGCACATTGCCTGCGTAATGTATGTGTGTTTTATTTATTTACTGCCAGACCACTCCGCTTTGTGGAACGACTTCACAGTTTTATAAGGTCTGGGGTTAAAAGATAATCTGCTGTTATTATAATGGGGAGACGTGGGGCCTTCTGGAGTAGGATTTAGGGGTGAGTCTTGGTTTCTGTGGGACTTTGACCAAAGGTATTTGTGCTCAGAGGAAGACAGGTCACGTATGCGTTATTTTTTTAATGCAAAAGTGAATCTGTCTGTTCATTACGAGTAAGCAAACAAAACAATTGGAATAAAATTTGATGAATGATTATTTTTATTTAATTTGATTAGAACGTATCATCTTCTTTTAGATACTTTTGATCTAAGATTTCTCAAAATGTAATATGGGTGAAATGGATTGTAAAAAATAATAAAGTTAATCATATTACAGAAAATATCTGTCCATTTCGCGAGAGATGTCTCGCAAACTGTAACTGCAGATTCAAAGGTATAGATATGAATTATGACAAAGCAAAAAGCATCGATACAGACCCATTTCAGTCGCTGTTGATATGAGATCACCTTTACATAGATTTCTCATTCACAGACGACTTTGAGTACCGATGTACGATGCGAACTGTTATGGCATGACACAGATGTGAATACGAATTGTGATGTATGTCATTATTGTAGGTACGTATGGGATGGTCTTTTCATACCTTAGAGATACAGTCAGCATCATAAGTAGTTGAACATTAGTTATTATTAGTGTGTTGTTGTATTCTGGGCCCTTTTGGGCTGGCCACTGAAAATCAGCGTAAGTCTTAAATATTCTCGGATCATCATTAGGTCGTTTCTACAATTTGAAACAATAATTTGAATCGATGTTACTTTCTTTTAATTATTTGACATAAGGATTTTCCAATTTTCAAATTTCGATTGTTTTTATTGAATAATATACTAACGGCCGTTTTTCAAACGTCAATACTTGCTTCCAAAAATTTCATTATTATAGAGCCAATCGGAATTATAGAGAAAATCGTCAAAATACTCTTTAAAAATATATATCAGCTCTAATCCCCACGCTTGGGAAGGGGCTTGGATATCGCAGTATTGGTGGTGAAGATACAGAAGACGCTGCTGCCCATCTTCTGTATTTTCCCTTAGTCGCCTCTTACAACACTCACGGGAGGAATGGGGCTGGTCAATTCTAGGCCTGATACGATTCGTCATCCTTGATTTCCAAAAAAATGGTAAATTACCTACTCAATTATCTGAACTGTCCACAATTTTAATAAAACATACATCATGCATTATTATTGCCAATATGGCATGAACTGTCACCCTGGCATTGTTGCCTAACAAATGTTAGCACATAATAGACCATGTTAAACTGGACATTATTCTTTGAAAATAGTTGTTGATGGAATGTAGAGGTAAAATAATTGGTTGCTAACTTGATGGTGATGGTATTTTTGTGTGCCTGATTGATTGATTAGAAAAAAACTTTTGACAGTTTTGTTTCAAACTTCCTAAATAGGTATCAATTCTATTTAATTAAAATATTTTAATACATTTTAATCTATGTACATTAAAACTAACAATATGATTATTATTTGTGAGTGTGTCATGTATGTTTGTCCCTTCTTCACGTTGAAACGCTTGGACAATTTTGATAAAATTTGGTATGGAGGAAGCTGTCACCCTGGATTACACATAGGCTATTCTTTATCTAAAACAATGTAGCGGTAACAATGCGTGGGGTGACATTTTTTTAATAGAAATAAAGTACTATAATATTACCAATAACTCATTAAATTTATAACAGTTTAAAATGTAAATAACACTTTACAATACATTTCTGACTAAATCCTCTCTACAAAACCAATGAAGCATATGCCTGACAAAAACCGGCATTAAGTTATTCCAACTTTGAAGCACGAGTCTTATAACCTTAGCCGACATTGCGAAGGAGGGATAGTCCGGGTTCCCAGATAACAGACAAAACGTAAAATGTGTAGATATAATCGTTATTTATTGCCTTCACAGATACTTGTAGATGTTCCTAACTTATTTAGTTATTCAGACCCTTTTTGGGCTAACGAAAACGGTGCCATTGTCAGCTACATGTGGAACTTGTAAGTTATTGTTTTATGTTGGTGAATAATAATAACAGCCTATCACTGTCCCACCTAAAGGGCAAAAGCCTCTTCTCATAACATCATCATCATCAGCCGGAAGACGTCAACCGTTGAACAATAGTTTGCCAATTGCATCCACCGGTCTATCTTTTCTTATACTTTTGTGAAATTAATTTGCTTGTAGCATGGCAAGTTGTTCATTGAGGCGTTCTAAGGGGGAGGCCTTTGTTCAACAGTGGACGTCTTACAGATGATGATGTTGATGATTGCAGATTTAAATAGAACAAATTAGCTTCGTATCTTTTTAATATTGTTTATTAAAGTACTGTCAATAATAAAGTTGATAACCAAATGTTTTTTGTTACAGGTAAGCATGCTGAAATGGAGTTACAAAATAATAAGTGGTAAATAAATATAAAGAAAATATTACAATAAAAAATATTGTCACCCTCAAATAATTATATCTTCGTAATGATACTACTTAAAGTATACTGTCCTATAACAGGTCGAAGGCCTTTCCTTCCCGGTCTATGGCAATTTTGGGCCAATTATTGTCGATTATTTTTCCCAAAATAACATTACAAGTTCTCAATAAGAGGAACTTACAAAAAAAATCTATGAACTTTTATGTCTCAAGTCCAGTATCAATAACCTCGCTATTATAAACCTATGCTATCTTGCCTGAATCAGTATGAATAAAAGAAACAAAACACCGTCTTAGCAAAATATTTAAAAAAAAACTCCAAAAGCAGAGATAACCCAAAATATCTGATTATCAATGTCGAGAAATTATTACAAAAATGTTAGAATGAGGAGATAAAAGTGAGCGGCTCCGTTTGACAGCGGCTCAATTTGTAAAAGGGATCAAAGTTATTATTTATTGGACCCAAAACCGATAAGGATTGGATTAATGAGATTTCCTGGTCGTAATTTGGAAAAAGTTGGTTAGTTACGGCAGATGAAACTGGCTGTATGTTATTATGTAAATAGGCACTCTAGAACTGAGAAGAATGAAAAGAACTTATTTAATTTTCTATGTTAAAATTTAACGAGACCTTTTAATAGTTTCAAGAACCACAACACAGGTAGGTTAAGCATCCACTTTTAACTGCATATATAATATATTATAAGTGGTATAATATATATTTTTTTAAATGCGCCCCACAGTAGTAGTTACTCCTGTATCGTAAGTGCGTTCCACAAACACAAACACCCAGACTCGGGACCAACATCCGCGGTTCGCACAAATTTTTGTCCACTGCGGGAATCGAACCCGCAACTCTTAGCGCAGCAGTCCAATTGCTTAACCACTACGCCAATCAGGTTCATTTTTACAATTGATTACTATGAAGCTAATTTTCCGTGAGTAGCTTCATTTTAAAGACGTCCAAAAACAATCTCTTATAAAATCTGCAGGAAATATTTCGATACGACGATTCTCAAAAATTTGGTTTTTATCATACCTTGCTACCAGACAATGTATTATCTAACTACAATGTAAAACATCTGCCTCAATATACGATATCAGTTAGTTAAGTCATAAAAATAACGCGATAAAATCAGCAGGGCGTAACTTGCCAGACTTTGACCGGATAGTTCGCTTAACCGCCTTTTTGCGATAACATCCACCTTTTAGGCTCCGCAATATATTACATGGCCGACCATAAATTAAACTCCTATAACAACCTATGAAAAAGTAATCAATGGATATCGTAGGAACAATAAATTCATAAAAACTAAAGATTATATTCAATCGCTGGCTAATCCGAAATACGTATAATATACATCACGCCTGTATTCCCTAAAGGACAGGCAAAGGTGTGAAGTACCCACGCACGTTATCAGTTATGTTATAGGTCCCCAATGGGCAGTCGTCTAGACTCCGTCCTGCTACTAAGAATTACCTAATGGAAAAACTCAATTACACTTTACCCGTCGCAGTAGTCGCGCTTACCGACCACGTGACCAACGAGGCAGTCTGATCCAAAATGTTTCTCTGTCCCCTTTTATGAGCCGAACATATCAGAAACCAATCAAGCGCCGCCGCAATAAAAGGTTTAAAAAAAGATTGAAATATCAACATTCCCCCCCACATATCCCCCAACCCAACCCGTTGCCTAATCAATCGTCATCCTAAAACAACGATCATTAATTTTTGCCCCGCAAAAAAACAATTTCAACGCATCGAACCCACAGCATTACGCTGCGGAATAACGACACACCAACTGAGTTAATGGTGTTTTTATCATCACGACAATCAATAAAGAGGCCTCTTGTCCAATAAAAATGATTAATACGGGATATGTCCACTCCCGTTTGATAGATGCTGCGAACCAGAAATTTGGGGATCCAAAATGTGAAAAATTGGGCCGATGGGTTGGGTAAAAAGTTTGTTATAAAAGGTAAGGCACAGGTAGATTATTATGGATAAGGATGTATTATTTGTTCATAAATGTTTTAGCGATGAGGATTGTTTTAATATTCAATGTTGGATCCGAGTTTTGGAGCCGGATTCATTATTATGTTGTACCAAGTTACGCGTTCAAATCCATGCTATTAATGTGACTATTTCAATGCTTTATTAGTTCTTTCAGTTTTTTTAAGACACAGCTAACTAAACAAGACTATTCTTCAATGGAATG
The DNA here is from genome assembly GCA_946251915.1 of Abrostola triplasia. Classification (NCBI taxonomy): domain Eukaryota; kingdom Metazoa; phylum Arthropoda; class Insecta; order Lepidoptera; family Noctuidae; genus Abrostola; species Abrostola triplasia. The sequence continues at coordinate 1,683,546 of OX276438.1, forward strand.
AATACATACACTACACTACAAGAGCTTCCATTAGACATACATGGTACTTAATATTGTCCAGGAAGCTAAGAAATTTCTTTAGCACTCTATCTATACCTATAGTAAAGAAATTCCGTCACCATATATAACAACTATATACAAACCACCAGTCACCACCAATATGAGAGAGCAAGGAAATACAAGGACGCATTATAAGTTCAAAGTAAAAAGTTTGCGTATATTAAAACTTCTCTCATACATCTGTTGTCTCTGATGAAAGTGCCAAGAGAGCTTTACACTGAGTAACGACCTTTTTTTTTCACGGCTCTGACGTACGCTTCCTAATTACCCTAGTAATTAAAATAGTGATGTAGGTACCTACTTTTAGTTAGTTTCATTTTGATATTTAGTTTTACGACTGCCTCGTTGGTCTAGTGGTTGCTAAGCGCGACTGCTGAGCACGAGGTCCTGGGTTTGAATCCCGGGTCGGGCAAAGTGTTACTGGGTTTTTCCATTAGGTAATTTCTCAGTAGCAGCACGGAGTCTGGATTTGTGCCCGGTTGATGGCAATAGGCTCGCCCCCTATTACATTGGGACCTAAAAAAACATAACTGGCGAAATGTGGGTGTACTAAATGTGCACCTCTGCCTACCCCTTCGGGGAATACAGGCGTGATGTTATGTTATGTTATTTTGTTTTACTGAATTTTTGTGCTTGGTAATGTCCATTGTCTGTGACATGCGAGTATCTTTGATGTCAAACGTGTGAAAGTAGACAAATTTTGTACGTGTATCGGTTAGGGTATACTATCTAAAATGGGTGAAATACGTCCAGTATAGAATTCTTTTACCTACAAATTTCCAGCTTAAAATGATGAATTAAAAAAATCGTTTGGTATCATATTCTTACTGAATTTAAATAATAAAAAACGGGGTCATTGTGCTATGTGTGTTAATTGTATGTAATAGTTTTCAATCAATTTATTCAGCAGGCAACTTACTGCTGGGTATCTTTCTTTATATTTATTTTAAATAATTGATGTTTATTACAGTGAATATTAAGCTTAGTTTAAGTAACAAATGACAGAAAAAATGCTAAAATCGGTTTATTCTGAAGGTAATAATAGAATCTAGTATTTTTGAGGATAACAGTATATAAAAATGCTACATTTATATAATTTAGAGACATCAATTTCAAGGTGATCCAACTCTGTACAGCCGTTTCGAGGTGTTGAGCAACAAATATACAAACAAAAATTTTAAAATGTAAATTAATCTACATAATTCAATAATTTAATTTACAAACCAACCTTACGATGAAGTAAAAACAAATAACAAATTTTGTTTCATTAATTTCGATCCCTTTATGCAAGTGTAAATAAAAAAAGCAATAATTGGATTCCAATTTTATATGGCGTGTCCTCTTTTTGACGCAAATTAACATCAATCATGGCTGATATTCGTTTCAGTTTCAGCTTATCTCGAATATATTTCTGGTTAGGTACAATTCATTTATTTTTATTCACGGATGTACGAGACTTTTTGTGTCAATTTGTGATGTGCCAGATTTTTGTTATTATTTATTTTGTAATATCGAGCCATTACCGCCGACTTATTGTAACCGACATATAACATCACGCCTGTATTCCCCGAAGGGGTAGGCAGAGGTGCACATACAGTACACCCACATTTCGCCAGTTATGTTTTTAGGTCCCAATGTAATAGCGGGCGAGCCTTTTGCCATCAACCGGGCACAAATCCAGACTCCGTGCTGCCACTAAGAATTACCTAATGGAAAAACCCAGTAACACTTTGCCAGACCCGGGATTCGAACCCAGGACCTCGTGCTCAGCAGTCGCGCTTAGCAACCACTAGACCAACGAGGCAGTCAATTATTATATTACACGAGAAGGTTTTTTTAATTATTTTTACTAATAATTGCGCTGTTAAATTTAAATTTGTAATACAATAATGATTTTTAAAATCTTTGTTTATAGTATAAACTTTTTTTAAGGAATGTACGACAACATTTTGATATCGGTAACTATAAAGTTATTTGTTATTTAATACTTTAAAGTTAATTTTTAGGTAGGTAGGCAGAAGTGACTGTAATGTACTACCAGATTTCACCAGTTATGTTATTACCTATGTAATGGGAGGTGAGCTAGACCAACAAAGCAGTCTTAAATAAGTTTAAACTCAATCCCTCGAAAAATATAAAGTAGGAAAAATGCCGCTGAAATGTTACTGCAATGCAGTTCTCAAAGGTACTACGTGTGTGGTAGTGTATATATATATATATAACATCACGCCTGTATTCCCCGAAAGGGTAGGCAGAAGTGCACATATAGTACACCCACATTTAGCCAGTTATGTTTTTCGGTCCTAATGTAATAGGGGGCGAGCCTATTGACATCATTCGGGTACAAATCCAGACTCCGCTGCTGTCACTGAGAATTACCTAATAGAAAAAGCCAGTAACACTTTGCTCAACCCGGGATTGAAACCCAGGACCTCGTGCTCAGCAGTCGCACTTAGCAACCAGTAGACCAACGAGGCAGTACAATATATAATGTCTATTTACATTATGTATATACATATATATGTAAATCATGTGGGATTTGTTACATATATAACACAGTCGAGGGCCTACACTGATGATATTTATAAAACTCCAAGTCCTTATCTTCGCGCCAGGCAAGAGCTGCAAAGTGGGTCAGTAGAACGCTCGCCCGCCCACTATCTGTACGCTAATGCTAAGTTTTAGTTAAATGTTGCTCTGTATAACTTTAAGCATGTGCCTTACTGAATTTTAATTTTTGGAGGAATGTGTTGGAGTCAGGAAATCTAGCTGAGAGAATATTAACATTGAATTGAATAACTATTGCATTACAATTGAATTAATATCGCGGTTTGTAACCAATCATATAAGCAGGCGATTAGTGATAGACTACTTATAATTTTTATTTATATTTACTTACCTAATAGTGACGTGATATAGCAGTGATAGCCGGGTGGTATGACCGTTGGACTGCCAAGTCAAAGTTCGTAAGCTCAAACCCCTGCACGCAAGCCTTTTTGAGGTCATGTGCATAATATAAATCAGTCATCAGTTGCTAAAAGGGTGAAATAGAACATCATGAGGAAACCAGCACACCTGAGAGATTTTTCAATGGTGTGTAAAGCCAAGTCAAAGGCCTACAGGCGGTTTAAACTCTGATACCAGACTGTTCATCAACTATACGATAAGAAGAATAATAACGCTCTTAGTCAAAGCATAATTTCAGTGCATCAACACTCAAAATACCAATTTAAACCGCCACAAAACCTTTGAACGTTCAATAAAATTGAAATGCATCCAACAAAATCGCTTATAAAATTCGAGAAATTCCCATTTCGCCGCTTATCTGCGGCCGTACATTTGTACCCTATAGATGTACTTATACAGGCTTATTCTGAATATTGAGAAATTCTAGTCCTAGACGTGATGCGGACGGGTTGAAGCCAAACGTTTTGATATTACGTGATACGAATCGTTGATGTTGTTGGAGTTAGTTGACGGGAGATTTTCTTGACCTGCGCTATTTTAACCGACTTCAAAGAGCAGTAGGTTATGTTGTTTGTCTGTGTGGATTATTCACGGATTTTCTATTCTAAATTGATAAAGGAACCTTGGAAAATGATGATGTTAATCAGGAATCCATATTTTTCTTGTAAATAAACTAATATGGACAGTAACACTAATCTGTAACAGGCGTAATGTTATGAAAAGTTGTGTTTATATAATAGGAATTATATTCTTCATGAATAAGAGGTATTTTTCATATTTTATAACGTTAACTCTTATGTAGTAGATAACCAGGTATTATTCCCGTTATCGGAAGAAATATTAATAGCGGTAACCGGCGTACCTTCGCGATGTAATCAGTTAGCTGCCTTTGTCGACAGCCGACGGAAGTTATCTAACATTACGCGGGAACACACTGTATAAACATCTACGTCATGTATAGAAACGTAGACATACTGTATATCGTTAAACCTCATTGCTTCTAAGATATGAATGTCACCTGTAATAAACCTTTAGACATAACATAACATCACGCCTGTATTCCCCAAAGGGGTTGGCAGAGGTGCACATATAGTACACCCACATTTCGCCAGTTATGTTTTAGGTCCAAATGTAGAGAGCGAGCCTATGACCATTAACCGGGCACCCAAACTCAGGATAAACAGGTGCGGATTGCACAAATTTTGCGTCCAGCGCGGTAATCGAACCCGCAACCCTTAGCACAGCAGTCCACCCGCTTAACCACTGCACCAATCAGGTCGTCAAACAAACTCTATAAACAATAATTATTATATTTTGTTTTATATTTTCTGCAATATTTGGCACAATAAATAATACATTTAATCATTCAGTAAACGTTCTCAAATAATTATATACTAAAAGCGTTCTACGGGCTTAGAATACTGAGCAGTCTTCGAACAATGTTGGCTACGCCGTAGTCACTGCTACAATAGCTTCGTAGCACCTTATTGGCGTAGGCCATTGTCGTAGCTGTATAACTTTGTATCCTTCAACCATTTATAGATAAAGTAATTTTGTTTAAGCATTAAGTCTTCTTCTTATCGTATGGTTGATGAACAACCTGGTGTCAGAGTTTCAACCGCCTGTAGGCCTCTGACATGGCTTTACACACCGTTGAAAAATCTCTCAGGAGTGCCGGTTTCCTCACGATATTTTCCTTCGCCATTTTGAGTAACTTAAAACTAATTAATACGCACATGAATTCAAAAAGACTGGTGTGTGCTTTAGTTTGAACTTGCGACCTTTAACTTGGCAGTCCAACGCGGGCGGTGAGACAAAATAATTAAAATTGTAGTAGGACACTTAATTGTTGTTTTTTTTGTTGTTGTTAAGTTAAGTCATATTTACGGCGGAAATACAATAACCTGATAGGTAATTGTATTTTTGAGCCGTTTGGGGTTGAAACATTTGGGCCATGGGGTCCGAGCGCTCGTGCTTTGTTTAAAGAGTTAGCAAAGCGCCTAGTCGACTCCACACGTGACCAAAGGGCTGGTTCATTTTTTGGCCAAAGAATTAGCATTGCCATTCAACGTGGCAATGCTGCCAGTCTTTTGGGCACGTTACCGGTTGACATCGATGGGGATGAATTCTTTGATGCTTTTTAACTTTTTATTTTTGTATATATTGTTTTTATTTTGTATTAGAATTAAGTTGTATATATTTGTAAAATAGTATGTTAATCTATAACAGTGGCGTGCATTGGTTTTTGGACAAGGTAGGCAGGTATTAGGCAAGTGGTGATTTATTCACAAAAAACTAAAACTCGATTATTTGTCATACATTGCGGCGCGGCGCTTCGATGAATTAGCATATTCTCTTCCCGAATCCGTAAAAAGATGTATATAGATACCTGCTTCATTTACTAAAATAGCGATTATTATTATTTATCAATTAATGAACTATACCAACGATCATTATAATTATTACCATTCGACAAAAGGTACCTACTTATAATCTGGTATGACCACTGTGCTTACCGAAGGTCTCTACAGTATTTTGTTTCTCTACAGGCTTTTTGAGTCTGCAGTGTCTGCACTAGCGAGGTACCTTTACCGGCGACACGACAAAATGAGAAAATATTTTATAGATATTATAGGTATTTTTGTTTTTCTATACCTACGTTCGGCATCTGACTTCCGCGTAAGTTAAATAACTTTACAAATAAGGTGATTTTTCACAATGAAGGTAACGTGTGAATAAATTAGGTATGAATGTCGGCTCGTGGCAATTGGCTCGCCCAGACTATGGGACGGGTAATAATACAACTCGCAGATAGGTACTTCAGTAGTAATAAAAGACTGTTCAAAAAATGGCTTATCGTAATTGATATAGGTACCTACATTTGTATGCTCGTGAAGTCGTTGTTTACAAAAACAAAACTACTTAGTACCTAACTATTCGTCGAAAAACATATAAATTAATTGCTTACTCACGTACTTTTAACTCCACGAATTTCCTATTGACATTTCAAAGCTTATTTTTCGTCTCTTGAACTTTTATTTACCACTACAACCATCTAATTGTTTTGTCAACAAACGAAAACTTTAAAGTTGTTTGCATGTAATTTATCAATACATGTTGCATTTTCACCACAAACTAAACACTATAATTTATCGATATTCCTAAATGGCAATTATTTATGTAACACTTTCTAAAAAATCACAATTTAATTAAAGAAATTGATAAAATTGTTTGCAATAGAATAAAAATCGCGCCCGTAAATGACATTAGCCGACTGCAGAGTTGCCAGATTCATAAAACATTTTACCCGTAGTAAAACTGTTTAAATCTGCATTTTATTTTTTTTTAATTATTTATTTTGTCATAAGAAATATAATAAATAGACCTTATCGATTCATTTAAATGAAAACCAATCAATATTCTATAACGAAATGTAATGAATATATATTTTGTTTTAAAAAAAATAGTTTCCAATGTTGTCTAAAAAACATATAAACGGGAAATTGCTATATATTTGGCAACATTGCTTAACAATTCGACGGAGAAGAAAGTATAAACAATACTTTTCTCTCTTTCTGATCGCTTTAGAATCATGACAGTACAGCCAATAAGAGACTCGGACCTTTAATGCAACAGACTGCAGCATGAGTGCAGCCAATAATTGACTGAGGTAGGCTTGCTTACCTTGGCCTGGTAATTTGCGAAGTTTAAATGTCAGTGTGATACGTATGGAAAAAGGGGAATTATATTTCGGTCGTATTATTCTAAAGAAGTGTGTGTGCGTATACGAATACGCGGAATTTTTTAAAGTGTGCGTGGATTTAGTAGGCTGCTCGACCAGTGCCTACTATGACGTCATGCGGTGAATGAACGATCGTAGGCATATTTTTGTGATGGATAATAGAAGTTTTTTATTTGTGTAGCTACATTGTAATGTATAATTGTTATTTTATATCACTTGATATGACGAATTATTTTATATATTTAGTAAATATAATGTATTGAATTGTTAAATTTATCTGAGGTAGGCACTGCCTACTTGCCTATATGGGATGCACGCCACTGATCTATAATTAAATAAAGTGTGTTAATATTTAAAGTGGTTGTAGAACAAAGTAATATTAAAAAATATATCGAAAATATAAAACTGTGAAAACATTACCGGCTAACCTAGAGATTAACGGGTATCACACTCAGTCTCCCATTTACAAGCAAACAATATAAAATTCCCTGTAAATAACGTCACTGTCAGATGCGTGCACGCGCCGCCCGCCCAAACCTGTCGTTAATTCGATATCCGGCGACAAAGCTTTTTGTAGGGCGGCCACTACTGACTCAACGTGAAATTGATTTACAAAATATAATTTAATTATTTTAACACAATTATAAAGGTGTTGGAGTTTGATATTTGATTTTGTAGATTTTATATGAATATCGAAATAAGGTTGTACCATTTTGTATATTATTCAGTATTGGGCAGTTTCAAAATCTCCACTTTAGTAGTTTAAGGGAGGATTGACTGTTGAGCATGAGGTCCTGGGAACGAATCCCAGGTCGGGCAAAGTGTTTTCGGTTTTCCATTAGGTAATTCTAAGTAGCAGCACTGATTTGTGCCCGGTTGATGGCAATAGGCTCGCCTCCTATACCAGTAAACGAATCCAGGACCTTATCCTCAGCAGTCGCGCTTAGCAACCACTAGACCAACCAGGCAGGATTCAATCAAAAGGCACAATAGCTTAGAAATCCGTGGTCTACTACCTGGTCTGCCTACCCCTTTTGGAAATAGGCCTGACTTTATAATATGCTTAGAGCTTTATTTCTCCTTCTTTTTTTCATGTCAACGATCTAAACACCTTTTGACCAAAAAGTCGCTACCTGGATGATCCGGTCGTTGGTCTCCGTCATGTCCTGAAGGGTGCAGGTGGTAGTACACATTGGGCAGGACAATAACTGCGCTATGTCCTGCGATGGCGCACCACACCCGCATTGGGTATGTGATGGGTCGATCATGCCTCTCTTGCTTAGGTTCACTCTGCAGCGACCCACGTGGGTCCGCAGTCGGTTTAGAACTTTATGTAAGGCAACAGACGCACTGTACCACTGTTGACACTGTACCCGCATTGGCATTGTTCTGCCTACTACAACTCATCAGACAATTTTTTTTTGGGTTTTTTTTTTAACTTGTCTCTCGCAGTTCTGAAGGAGCTCTTACTGTTTAACTGGGTGATTGGCGAGACCTAATAAAAGGCTCCAGCTAGGCATAAAAGGCCTCTAGCCAGGCACAAAAGGCCTCCAGCCAGGCATAAAAGGCCTCTAGCCAGGCATAGAAGGCCTCCAGCCAGGCCCTCTTCAGACAAGAGTCGAATTGTATTTATATACACAGTAATAATTATTTCTTATTTTTTATTTTAAAAAAAAAAAAACGTCGCCCCACACTAGGAATTTCTCCTGTGTCGTGGGTGCGTTTCACAAACATGAAATATCACATACACAAACACCCAGACTCGGGACAAACATCTGTGGTTCGCACAAAGTTTTGCCCCGTGCGGGAATCGAACCCGCAACCCTTAGCGCAACAGTCCAATCGCTTAGCCACTGCGCTATTCAGGTCGTCGAATAATTCTAGTAATAACTCACGTTATCAGCGCGCGCAGCACACAGCTAGCCGCTAAAAGTTAGGTTTAATTGTAGTGATTTATGCTGTAAACATTGTTCCATGTGGTCACCACAATATGGCGTTATATTGCCGCTGTGACTGGCTTTATTGGCTATTTAATACTGTATAATATATTTATTATTATGTTTATATACCAACTAGGTTTTGCACGGCTTCTGAGACGAAATTTAATCGCTTTGTTAGTGCTCTTTTGTAGCCTATACATAATTAAATTGAATCCTTATGACTACTACTGAGAAAAGTAAAAAAAAACTCTAGTAATCTGTCCTACTTGGGGTTCGAACCCAGGCCCTGATGCTTAAAACTCGCACTAGCGATTACTAGGCCAACAAAACATAACATCACGCCTGTATTCCCCGAAGGGGTAGGCAGAGGTGCACATATACTACACCCACATTTCGCCAGTTATGTTTTAGGTCCCAATGTAATAGGGGGCGAGCCTATTGCCATCAACCGGGCACAAATCCAGACTCCGTGCTGCTACTGAGAATTACCTAATGGAAAAACCCAATAACACTCTGCCCGACCCGGGATTCGAACCCAGGACCTCGTGCTCAGCAGTCGCAATTAGCGACCACTAGACCAACGAGGCAAGGCCAACAAAACAGTTCGGCCTAAAAGATAAACTATAAATTCCATTGAATAGATAATAATTATCCCAGCAAGAAACAATGGCAAACTCAAGTTATTATCTTATAGAGAATCACTAACTTATAATTCATATCGAATCAGTAATAATTTCAGTCGAGTTGACTCGATCGTATCGAGTTGAAATGAATCGATTAAGCCTTTATAATTGGTCCGTAAATGTTGAAGTATTTATTCAAAAGTAAATCGTACTTACGTTGATTGATTCGGTAATTATTCTGATAATGAGATGGTTTTTAAAATTAAAGCGGCTGAACACCGGACGATAAAAGTCGACAAGTGTAATAAATAATGTATTTAATTATGAGGCTTTGATACATTGTTATATAGAAGAAACATTATTTATCTGGTTTAATAATAAATTGGCATGGTTTTGTTAATAGTCTGTTCAATTATTTATGTATATTATTGAGTGATATTTATTGCACACGTTTTGCCAAATTATTGAAAGTATGTTTTAAATTATTCTATGTAAAATTAAATTAAAATTAATTAAAAACTGTTTTATTTGGGTAAAAGTTAATAGTGACTTAGAAAATAAGATATCAAAAAATAAAAAATGACAATTTGTTTTTTATATGGTTCTAAACCCACAAGTACTATGCATTATTATGTTAATTGTATTTTAATAGGCCTACATATCTGAATTTATCATTTAAAGACTCAACAAGAAGATGACTGCCTCCTTGGTCTAGTGGTTGCTAAGCGCGACTGCCGAGCACGAGGTCGAGGGTTCGAATCCCGGGTCGGGCAAAGTGTTACTGGGTTTTTCCATTAGGTAATTCTTAGTAGCAGCACGGAGTCTGGATTTGTGCCCGGTTGATGGCAATAGGCTCGCCCCCTATTACATTGGGACCTAAAAAACATAACTGGCGAAATGAGGGTGTACCTACTGTACGTGCACCTCTGCCTACCCCTTCGGGGAATACAGGCGTGATGTTATGTTATGTTTATGTTACAAGAAGATGCTGGCATCTGTCCTTCTAAATCAAAGAAATGAAACGCAGTAACAAAAATATACCCCTAAAAGAAAAAAAGAAAAAATCTCGGTTCCCTACCAACCTACAGCAGGGATATGTAGATCCCACTCATTTATGCATCAAACCCGCCAAAATAATATAATGGAGTCATTATAATAAATTACAATTGTAAATCAATTCATTGAGTTCCATCAGTTTGAAATTACTTCTCTACTGCCTTGTTGGTTTAGTCGCAAGCTAATGCTGTAAGGTCTTCGGTTCGATTCTCGGGTAATAGCAGTGTTATTGAGTTTTCGCATTCGATAGATGCCAGTGTAGCGACATCTACACGTCCAAGGACGCATGACGTTGCTAATCCTGCATCAATCTAGCGAAGTAATCACATTCGCTAGCAATATACACAGACGTCGCGGCCCACCTGGCATACCACCGCCTGGTTGGAAGATCTTTCCTTTTCGTTGAAGGAAATCCACATCCCATCCACACCAGTAAGCTTGGATAGCTACGCCTGTTTCCAGAGGGGTAGGCAGTGACAACGGATTTCCATATACTATGATATCCTTCTTTCGCTTCATTCACGTGTACCCTCCTACACGCATGTTGTTATAACATTATTGCTTTTCACCGACCTTACGCCGGCACCGGATATTGGCTTACAAATGGATGCACGAAGCGTGTGTAATTTCACACTATTAACCAACGCTCTCTTACTAATCCGATCAATTAATAGATATAATCATTTCAGTGATCGCGCGGAGGAAACTCGGCTTTACAGCGCTTTGATCTTAATAGTGTTAGGTTTGTGTCTTCTCAAGCTGAAATACTTTTTGCACCTGTTTCAAATTTACCTGTTTATAGTTACCGAATTGCGTTCGGGTTTTTGTGGGGGCAATTTAAAAAGTAGACTTTCAAGTTCTTTGTCAGTTTATCTGTGATGAAGAACAGTTGGAAACTCCAAAGGTTACTCTCTCATAGTATTTTGAGAAACGTACAACTAGTTTCTTGACGTTTTATAAACACCTGTAATCGGTTTATACATACTAATATTATAAACGCGAAAGTTTGTAAGTATGGGTAGACATTTGTTACTCTTTCACGTAAAAACTACAGAATGGATTTAAATGAAATATCATAATTATGGAGGTAGCTGACACCCTGGTTTAACACATAGGCTACACTTTTTATCCCGAAAAAATGTAGTGAATAACACCGCGGGGTGCAGATAGTATAGAATATAATAATAATACAGCCGATTTACGACCCGAATACTTTTGTCAATGTAAGCATAAAACAGGCACAATATTCTTTATATACTTTAGTTCTACCTAGATTTTGTAGTAAATCTCCACTGTCAGCCCGTAAAACTAGATATTATCACTAGACTGACTTGCTCGGTCTAAATCGATCAGGACCTGAATAATTTGGTCCCATTTGTAAGATGACGTCATCATAACGGCCATTTTGGACGCCATTTTCTCGGACGTTGATAAATAATTTCATTTCTTTTCCCTATTTTCAGTGCTGGCGCTGATGTATGATAGATTCGGAGCCGATTACGGTTCGAAATAATTTCTTGGCAATTTTGAGTTTTTCGCTTTTTAGTTGAGCACTAGTTATGAATTAAAATGAGAAATGAAGATATCATGGTGGCAAAAAGTTTTCTTCTTCTACAAGACGTATTTAAAGGCCAACCTACCGGAGAGAGATTAATCCTGCGGTGGGAATGTGCAGGATCCGATTAGCAAGGGCCGATTACAGTTGTAGGTTTGATCCCCGCCCAGCATAACCGTATTTTGTGTCATCAAAATTCCGGCTAGCTGATTGTGCACATGACATTTCATGTATACTCAATCATTTATTGCATTCCACAATGTATAAAAAGATCATTGTAGACCCTGTTTGCACAGCAAAGTAATATAATGATACAAAATACCCATGATATAGGATTCCAGTGGTAAGAACAAGCATCCATGCAGAGTCAGACATTTCCCGACAACGATCTTTTAAAATTCTGCGTCATGAGAAACGTCTGCACTTGAAATGACCTCAACCTTTGGGCCAGCAACTGTGTCCCTTCTAGAGGTCACTCGTAAATTCCAGATACCTACGTCTCGTTTAAAATTAATGTAAAATCTATTTACTGAAATGAAATGTATAGCATTTCGCGTCTATTTTTTACGGGTAGACGAAATGTATGCTGACTCTCCTTAAGAAAAAATCTATATAAAATTTGATGACATATAATTTTATTTAAAGTATCTTATTTAAAAAAGATTCTGTCGAGGTAAAACATAACATAACATAACATCACGCCTGTATTCGCCGAAGGGGTAGACAGAGTTGCACATTGTACACCCACATTTCGCCAGTTATGTTTTTAGGTCTTAATGTACATATAAATAAAATGAATGTTCATATGTTTGTCCTCTATGTGCTCCTGAACCACTGATCACATTATGATAAAACTTTGGTAGGGTCTTCTGAGGACGCCAAAGAGGGTTGCTGCCGCAAAAAATCTATATACTTTAACAAAATCCACGCGGAAGAAGTCGCAGGCATCAGCTAGTTAAAACCTTTAACTATCCGAATGTCTTAATACCAAAGCATTTGTATTATTAGCTTAGTATACTTATGATTAAGTAAATTAAGATCCCTCAAAGGATATTATGGTTAGTAACATATAATGTACTCGTAATATCGAATGTCAAGCTATCATCACAACAATTGACAGCCAATTCACCCATATTTTCTGAGTAAACTTTTCTATTTGGCTTGTTGATGACGTAGGTTCTATACTTATGTATTACTTGCCTCTGAATTTGGAATGCCGATTAAAAATATAATGTCCTGACCGAATTTTGTTCACGGCGGCCTGTCTTAGTTGACACTAGCCAACTACGCAAGAGATATTATAGTTCACAAGTATGCGCAAATACTGATGCATTTCATAATCCCTCACTCTTATAGTCCAGTTGGATGGTAGACTGGCACGACTGGAGAAAAATCAGGCGCTGGATATGTATAGTAAAGTTTCCTATTCATGAAATATAGAAAAAAAAACAAAATTTAAAAGCTATTGAGTCGTGAAAAGTACTTACATTTTATGATCTTTTGATTTCATTCGAAAATTAAACATCAATGCGAAAACCGCAATTGCAATCGCATTCAGATGTTCCGATTAAACATCGATATGCCTTAATCGATTATCGGTATACGGTGACTCGATTATGGAACGCTTAACATCGAGCACTCGAGTGACAATGTAATTGACATTAGGCCCTCGACAGCTATTACAAACTTACTATTGTGGATTCGACAATTGAAATTGAACTTTATTGTTGTAAAGATAAGGTCTAATAGGTGCGTAAAAGCAATAACTGTTTGGACTTGGGAAGTTCTAAACGGTTATAGATATGGTTAAGTTCAAATGATAGGGAGCAGTTAGATACAGATGTTGAACATGCCCCAGAAGTTTCTGTGATTTGTATTATGTTCGTATCTTTGGAACTTGAGATGGCCTTTGTAGTAATTGGTCGTAATTTTAGTGTTCCCTTCAAAGGGTTCGTGGTATCATTGAAAAATGATTAGACAATAGCCATTCTAGTCCTCCGTGGAAAGGGTAGTATACCTCCCTCTCTCACCGAGGCTAGTTCAAGAGGCTTTGAACTTCATGAAAGCTCAATACAAAGCAATATATTCACCACAAGGGTATATCGGTGTGTTTCCATATTTCGCCAGTCATGTTATAGGACCCAATTTAGTAGGGGGCAAGCCTATTTCCAACAACATGGCACCAACTCATACTACGGTCTGCTACTGAGAATGTAATAATGGAACGACACAGTAACACTGCCCAGTCGCACTTAGCGACCATTAGACCAACAAGGTAGTCTACTGTGACAGCCAAGCATTATAATGGGGTGCATGACAAACAAGCATGTTGCCAGACCAGTAAGACAAGTCCTGAGTCACACGCGAGCTAATAACACATACATAACAAGTAATTAACTAGCTAAATAGTGAGTACCCAGGTATTCTGTCCTATGCAGTTAACTTTACTATACTAGGATAGTCTGGCTTAATCCCGGGTGTTAGCTACCTCCATATGAAATTCATCAAAATCGGTCAAGCCATTTGAGCTTGAAGCGGTAACGAATATACAAACACACTCACAAACTTTCGCCTTTACAATATTAGTGTGATGTAATATTAACAGACTGTTTGAAACAATCCGCCATAAATCAATACCCTGAATTTACAATAAACAATAAAGAATATTCACTTCAAAAGCAATTTTATTGAAGCCTTAATACCTACGTCTGAACGCCTACGTCTTGTGAAAAATCGAAATACTTGTGTAAACAAGGTGACACGAATCAACGAATCCTTTCTAACTTAGACAAACCACTTTTTTTTTTTACCTACTCTAGCAATTTCTTCTGTATCGTAGGTGCGTTTCACAAACATCAAATATTCACATACACAAACACCCAGACTCGGGACAAACATCCGTGGTTCGCACAAAGTTTTGCCCCGTGCGGGAATCGAACCAGCAACCTTTAGCGCAGCAGTCCAATCGCTTAGCCACTGCGCTAATCAGGTCGTCTGTTAAAATTAGGGACAGCAGTAAAGTACACACGTCTGCATAATGCACTCGCATTGAACTCGGTTGAACCCTTTTTTAATAAAACTTCCTAACTTTTTTAATTTGCTTTGTATACGAGATGCTTGTTGGAGACGAACACAAGTTTGTGAAAGGCAAATGGGATATTGTCGATGCCAATTGGATTCTGTGACGTAACTGTATTGGTGGACATTATTATTTATACGTTTTTTAATTAACAAGAATATGCAGAGTAAGTTGGAAGATAACATCGGTTATTTCATTAGGTAATTTTCAGTAGCAGCACGGAGTCTGGATTTGTGCCCGGTTGATGGCTATAGACTATTGGCCCTATTACATTGGGACGTAAAAACATAACTGGTGAAATGTGGGTGTGCTATATGTGCACCTCTGCCTACCCCTTCGGGGAATACAGGCGTGATGTTATGTTATGCAGAGTAAGTTAGAAGAAAATATCGATCGTGAACTGAAACTTTGGCTGTATTTATGTAAAATCCATCTAAAATGAAATAAATTAGGTCATATTTTTAAATGCCAAACTCCTCGCTTTTGTGCCAATTTCTCCCTTCTCATCTTTCTCATCCTCTTTTCCTCTCATTCGGAATGGCCATCACTTCTTTCCACTTCGTTTTGTTTGTTTCTATACAAATCCACCACACAGTATATTATACATACATTCATAAAGTCACGCCTGTTTCCCTGAGGGGTAGGCAGAGACCACGGATTTCCATTTGCTACGATTCTTTTGCTTCATTCACACGCATCACATTCCTCATACACGCTCTTCGGTTGAGGGTACTCCTCACTTGCCCTTTTTGCAGAACATTTCCGATTTGTATATTATCTTGCTTAAATTATTTTTACAGGTAAAACCCATACTAATCCAGCGTCAATTCTACCGCATTTCGAAATAACATCTCAATCCGATAATCCGTTACGTCACGATTGAATAACAGGTATAAACACCATTTTGTATTAAAAATATTAATGGGATTATTTACGTCAGAAACGCGAACGCATTTGATAGCATTACTTTTTGTAAAAATAAGGCGTAAGAAGCAGATAAAGCTGAATGATGCGGCTTCAAAACCCAACCAGACAAATATGATGGATCTAAGACAAAACTGATATATAATAGATTGAAAGAAAGATACAATTTGCTTTTTTACGATAGCCAAACTTAAATGGAATAATCCAAAACGTCAGTAAATGTTGGTACATATCTGCCTACCTCTTGAGCTAGTACCTACGTGAGTGCGGTAGGTACCTAAGTGCGTCCGCTGCATCCTGAGCGGTCAACCTCGCTACAATCTTTGTTGACCGGCCACACTACGGCAAGTACAAGACCTATTTTATTAGATAAAACATATTAAACATACGAAGAAGTATATGTGTCTTTGAATAATTACTCATTTTGTTTTTAAACGGACCCCACTTTATAATCATCTCTTTTATTAACATCATACAATATCGTACGATCGTACAAAAACAAACTAACAAAACAAATATTTGACCTGAAAATCGAAACTATAATCTATGTGCTGAGGGTACACTTAATCGCACTGTCAATCAACCTTTGCTTTGATTTCAACGAAAGTTAATACATCGTTTAATATAAAAATTGTGTATTAAACTACTTTGGTCGATTTACTTTTAAATCGCATGATATGTTGGTATCGAGTGGGCGTTCTCTACATCCATCAACTGGAGTGATTGCTTTTAATGTCCATTAAAAACAGTATTTTTATTGAGACCCGTGGATATTTTTGATATTTATGTACTTTAACTTTTTATTTATTGAACTTTACGGTTTAAATAAATACTATTGGTCTTTTCAAACACAAATAGTAGTATTGATTTAGGTAAAATGCCAAATAATAAATGCTACTTTCATAAAAATCAAAATCAAAAATAGTGCTTCTAACTAAAACAAACTGTCAAAGGTTTTGAACGCAAAACGTTCACAAACAACTACAAAACTCAAATACGCAAACCATTCGAAATAAATCGTCGAAATCGGATCTAGGGGTTTATACGTCAGCAAAAAAACTCGATTGAAACCAATACATCGATTTTAGAAGTCCGTCAAAAGCTAAACTGTGGAATTTTCTGTCACGTCCCCATTGTGTATAAATACGAGATACGAGCACCGATTGTACAGAATCGATATATTGCGGAATCGATTTCTCTGATCACGTACGGGCAACATCGAGTGTTATTTTTTTAAACAAACTTCGTTAGTTTAAACCTGTGCAGTCCGTGACGATCTTCATGGATAAAAACCTGGAAGTTTTGTCGGTAAATAGGGAAGGGTACGCGATTGCGGTGAGTTCTATTTGGTTTTATGTCGGAATGTTTCGTTTTTATATCGATAACTGGGACGAGGTTATATTCGAGAGTAATGTTAAATCATAAAATGCATTTAATGCCTTTGCTTCTCACGATACTTTCCAGCTCAGTGCCTCACCGCTAGTTATGGGATTCGGAGAAACGAAACCTGAATCCGCAATGGTTTAGTCGAAAAATATCAGACGTAGTATTTTTTAGGTCGGTATTTTGTTCAATAAGAAATCATATGGATTTCGTATGCATTCGTTGAAGGCTTATCAGTGTGTAAACTATACAATTATAGCTACATATAGGTACTTAAAAGGCTTCAATTAATTTTCTTATGAAAAACAGAAATTTAGACCTATGTTTATTTAATAGCGTACGTATTCTTCGTATGGCTAAAATATTTTGAAGAAGTCGGTGCAACTAAAAGGTAAACATAAAAATATACATTACTTAATTAAGCTGCCACCTCCTTCTAAATACCTCCTAAATATACTTTTCGGGGTCTCCAACATGATGGCACAACTACAACTTATCACTAAAAGACACTAATAAAAATATGACACTTTTAGTACCATATCAGTTTGCGATTCGTTTATAAGTGCTACGTCGAGTGTTTATTTTTGGGGACTGAAGATGTGATATAACTAACTTAAAAGCGCTAAGAAAATGGCACTTTTAGTACCATACCAACTAGTGCTATCGTCTTCCAATAGTGCCATCATAATCAAGTCCACTGATTTCCCCGAAGCACGACTTTAACTTTGATTGAACTGGATGAACGCTCAACTGACTAATGTGATTGGTTAACGGGAAATATAACCGTGTAGATTTAACTGAAGCCGGTCGAATGCAGTTCTGCTTAAGTATTTAGTTAATGATTAGTACGGTTGTTGGTATATTGTTACGTTAATTATGTTGTAATCAAACCTCTTAACCAGTGTGTCGTAGTTGATTAAAATAACGAACTAAACTAACTAACGGACTGCCTCGTTGGTCTAGTGGTTGCTAAGCGCGACTGCTGAGCATGAGGTCCTGGGTTCGAATCCTGGGTCGAGCAAAGTGTTACTTGGTTTTTCCATTAGGTAATTCTCAGTAGCAGCACGGAGTCTAGATAAGTGCCATGTTTCAGAATTAAATGAATTCAAACCGTAATTTGATCAGACTGACCATAACCCAATCGAATAAACGCACAATCCAATCTATTTCGATATAAATCAAAGTAAAAACCCCCTTGGCTTCGACCACCAACTTCACTATAGATTACATCTTTCTATTTCAAGTCGTTGGAGGGTTAACTACAAAAAGAGGCCCCAAATGACGCTCCACGAGTTTGGGGACAATCGATTTAGTTAAATGGACTGAAAAATATCAACTGACCACATCTACTGTAGGTTGACGACTTGGGTTATGTCCCTGCTGGGTATACGAAAGTTTCGGTTGGGGAGTATATTTTTAAAGCTCTTTTTTGTTGGAAGGTGTTTGCTTAACTTGTGGTATTATGTGATAATGATAAAGATACATATATATCAGCTATATTTAGCTGGATTTAGAAATAGAACCAATTTTGAAATTAGAGTTTAACTGTTGGAACTAGGTACATTACTAAAAAAGAAAGAGAATGAAGAAATAATGACATGTAAAATCATTTACTGGCGAAATGTTAGTGTATTATATTATGTAGCTCTGCCTACCCTTCAGAGAGTAAATGGGATAAATGGTTAATAATAATAAAATTACTTTATTTACTTGAAATGTTGGTAACATTAGATGCAGATCAGTTATTATAGGTGCCTGGTACATATTTCGTGTATATAGGATTTTATACCGACTTTTCCGGGATTTAAAGTAGCTTACGTCCTTTGATAGCGTTCGAGCTGTCGCCATATAAAATTTTATTACGATCGGTTCAGTGATTTTGTCTCTATGAGGTAACAAACAGATAGAGTTACTTTCTCATTTATGGTAAGAAATGAGACATAACATAACATCACGCCTGTATTCCCCGAAAGGGTATGCAGACGTGCACATATAGTACACCCACATTTCGCCAGTTATGTTTTAGGTCCCAATGTAACAGGGGGCGAGCCTATTGCCATCAACCGGGCACAAATCTAGACTCCGTGCTGCTACTGAGAATTACCTAATGGAAAAACCCAATAACACTTTGCCCGACCCGGGATTCGCACCCAGGACCTCGTGCTCAGCAGTCGCGCTTAGCGACCACTAGACCAACGAGGCAGTCTAAGTTAGAAATGAGAAAGTAATCTAAATCAGTATTATCAGTAGTAATCAAAATCTCTGATACTAAATTCAATAAATAAACTAGTACTTGCGGCATAGGTAGGAAAACAATGGTTTAAAGTTTGTGAGAGCTCATCCAATCTAAGTTAGTAATAATCAACTTACTAGCTTAATAATCCGCTTTAAGTAAGACCTTTAACATGATTAAGAAGCTTAACAAAAATCTAACTGAACTTCAACTCGTTTCATTCAAACATTTTTAATTACCACCTAACGTAGTAAAAAGTGATAATTAAAAACTTTAATTCCGTATCAAAGCCACAAGAAACCGATTTGAAAGTCAATAACACATACTATACACAGAATTCACCTCGCCACGCCTCAAAGAAATCGATAGAGGAAAATCCTTTGAAAACACCTTGCCCGTGAAAATGTCATTGATCTAAATGTATGTGGAAGTATGTGCCTCTATTACTGGTTTCATTTTGTAACTAATGGCAACACGTAAAACATTAATTCGATTGATGTGTTACCAGGTCAAAATCTAAGGAAGTATCTATGCAGCTTGTTAACAATATGTTTAGCTTTTTAATTAATTAATATTTGATGTAACATCAGTTAAGAGTTAGTATTGCCATAGCAATAGTCTCAACAGTGTCAAATTAAACTTATCATATTTGTCCTATTGTTGGTTTACCAATACAAGCATGATAAAAACAACATTTTACTAAGCACATATCATACTGAAAATCTAAAGGCTGACCCAAGACTAGGTGGAATGAAGGTGGGCTATCAATTAAGAGCAACAAAGTTATAGTTGACATAGTTACATCAGCATACTTACTCATCCAATCATCTGGTGCAAGCTAGACCGTCAGCCCTTTTACTAAACTGCTGACTGACTCATCTTACTGTAGCATCAGTTTCCCGCAGCCCTCCTCGACACGGAAGAACGGCTGCTCAAACTATTATAATACGTTGATAACTCCGAGAAAGCCTGCAACATAGTGGTATATTAATAGGCTGATTTCGCTTACTTTACACCAGTCTTCGCGCTTGAGGCACGTACTGCGTCGCACGAGGCATACATTAAACATAATATTCCTGCGCTCCGATGATATTTTTTTCGAATAGACGTTACGTATGTACTGTATGGTAGACGTGCTTCACTCTATATGCTGTCCTTGGAAAGGTATTCCAAAAATAGCGATATGGAATATGGTTTCTACTTTCTAGTATTTATTTTGGCAATCTATTCACCTGAAGTTTCTGAATGTATTGCTTTTACGCGCAGTATGCAAGGTTTGGTCCTTTTGGATATTTTCATATTTTATGCTAATTGAAAGCTTGGCTGTATTTTATGCTATATTCAAACAAGGGAATAAATTTAAAACGCCATATTGAGTTATTAAAGTATTTAAAATTCAGAATGGAAGTTTGGAAATATGGATCCCAAACACAGAAATAAGCTGTAAAAATAGCCAAAAGCAGTCTAAGAGAAATGCAAAATGTATTTAATAAATTTTATTTCTGTAACAAATCCCATTAAATCAAATTGTGAATACTTACCAAACCAATGAACAAAATTATGGGAAAGTATTTTTTAGAGTACAAAACCAAAATAAATAATACCCGCAAAAATCTAAAAGCATTTCAACAATTGTACATTAATAAAATTCCCGTCTCTGAGCAATCATTTTCCACTAACCGTTTCACAATAACAGCTGCCACAGATAAGACAGTGAGCGCCATTAGATTCGTCTCTCATTTGAATTCGCCAATAGTCACGCCGCACTCCAACTGAAGTTGTAACATTATAGTAAATTAATTCTTTCCGCTAGAAAGAAAATGAGTTCGGTGTAGGGTTGCCAGTTTTTGTCCTTTTGTTCTAATATAAAATGTTAATTATATACTGTGTTGTGTATCTAGAACGTATAGTAAATATTATCCAGTTCAGGTTTTGTGTTTCATTAAATATTATTATAAACATTCTGAGAATGCCGTATTATTTTACACCACTGTATGTAAAACATCTTGAGAGCCTAAATATTTTTAACAATAGGATTACAATGCAATTGCCTATAAATTTATTTTATTATGTAGGTAAGTAACAGCAACCATAATTATATAATACGAAATATTTCCATTATTTCAAATAAAGATTACGCAGAATCGCAATATCAGTGAACAACAATTAGTGGCAGATCCTCAGCAAAACTCTTACAAAAACCACTTACTTGCGTGATTACATAACGTTATCAAAAAAACATTACTGTAGCAGCCCTAACAACAAACGAGTTGGTAGAAGAAATATTTCCCGCTCAGTTCTGCTGAGCGACCGATAAATTATCAAAGTTGTATTTACTGACGCCTAGCATGGAGCACGTTACTAGGCTAACACTTTTTATTTTGGGAGTCAATTGAAATATACGGGCTAGTTTTGTCTTCGTCCTTTTGTCTAACCTTTCGAACTCGTGTTCGGGGGAATTAGCGCGGTTATTAGCTAATTCAAGGCTGGTCCTTTCATCCGAATTTTTTCAAGTTACGTTTCTTTCGGTTCACTGGTCGCAGAATTGTTTTGGACGAGGTTATCAGTGATTATTTTCTGCCAGTGTTTGTTTTTATTTTGTTTTTCGTGGACTCTTATTGTCAGTATTTTACAACTCGGTACTTATAAATCTGCTTGCTTTGGGACGTTAAAAACAACAAAATATTTTCCTTAACTGGCTTGGGGCAGTGGCTAAGCCATTGGACTGCTGCACTGCTGTTCGATTCCCGTACGGGGCAATAATTTGTGCGAACTGCAGATGTTTGTACCGAATCTGGGTGTTTGTGTGTGATATTTCATGTTTGTGAAACGCACCCACGACATAGAAGAAATTGTTAGTGTAGAGCGACGTTTCTCGAGTCTATGCAACAAGGAGCTAACCTGTGGGATATAATGTAATAATGCATTTCCACTAATAGAAATTTAAATCTAGACTCTCAGCAACCAACTTGGCCAATCGGGTCGTCAGTTTTTCGAGCGGCTTCGAGGGAGAATTCACGAGCAGTTTTGCTGAGCGGACGATAAATTATCGAAGTTGTATTAACTGAGTCAGCCTGCTATGGGCAGCTACGTAACATGTTCTGATTTAGTTCCATGTCGTTCTGTACTAGTTATATGAGAATTTCGAGAGAAAAATAGACTTGCGCCGACGGGGATATTTAGACGAATGTTTTATTGCTAGGCTGCTACTTTTTGATCTACTTACAAATATTTTTGCAAGATCCACGGCTTGCAGAAGTTTAATTTGGATTTTTCGTCATCATTCCCAGAATTCGTAAAATAATTTTATCTTTATTACCTACTAGCTGCGCCCCGCGGTGTTACCCGCGACATTTTTTCGGGATAAAAAGTAGCCTATATGTTAATCCAGGGTATAACCTATCTACATACCAAATTTCAACCAAATCGGTCCAGCCGTTTATGCGTGAAAGAGTAACAAACATCCACACATCCATACATCCATACTCACAAACTTTCACATTTATAATATTATATATATATATATATATATATATAATATATATAAGTAGGAAGTAGGATTAGTAGGATAGTAGGATATTAGTAGGATAGGATGGTTAAGACAATGATGTACATACCTTCGTGGATAGAAATGAACAATATTGATTTCAAAAAGTATAAGACACAGACTTAACCAATTGGTAACTCTGAATCAGACTATAATATAGCAGATAATAATATCCAAGGTTATACTGGTCGGGCATCTTTTGTTATATTTGGTGACGTAACGACATCACACTAACTGAAAATGCAAGAAAAAATCAAATTGCAAAGAATTGTAGGCGTGAGAGTAACTTACTTTCGACGCCAATGTTTACGTCACCTAACTCAAACATACATAACTCAGTTAATACATACCTGTTTATCGGCCAAAGAATTAGCATTGCCATTCAACGTGGTAATGCCGCCAGCCTTTTGGGCACTACCAGTCGACAGCGATGAGGAGGAATACTTTGATGCATAATTTTTTGGTTAATTTTTTCTTTTGTATATATTTATTTTTAAGGAGCGTTAATAAGTGTAAATAACCTTGTAAATAAAGAAAATATTAATACCCACTGTAAACATACATTATACTTTATTTACCTCAAATTCACAATTCAAATACTTATACACACTCCTATCCTTATAATATCAATGAGGACAGATGAAAACACATTTTAGAGTTTCCAGAACTTTCGTTATAAAACGTTTATGAGGTGGGGCTTTATGCACCAATAAAAACTTGTTGAACTATTAGTGGCATTGTATTACTTCATATTACCACAATTTGGATGTTATTAAGCTCTTAAACAGTAGCTACCATGAGCTATAAAGTCATTAACGTCAGGATTCTAAACGTGGGTCAGCTGACAGTATTTTTTACAATATTTGTACCAAGGAAACTGTCATGGATCTTTAGGACATCGCCTTTTCTGTATGCTACAGTTTTTTTTTTTACATTTTGTGGGGCGAGATGTGCAGAGACCAGCGGCATAGCTTGCACGTTTTTTCAACCAAAGGGCAGCAGAGCGAAAATGTCTTACCTTGCCAAAAAAATAATGTCTTCGAAACAACAACTGAAATAAAGTAGTCAACATCATCGTCGTCAGCTGGAAGCCAACTTCTGAACAAAGACCTTCCCCAAAACGTTCTTCTTCTTATCGTATGGTTGATGAACAACCTGGTGTCAGAGTTTAAACCGCCTGTAGGCCTCTGGCATGGCTTTACTCACCGTTGAAAACTCTCAGGTGTGCCGGTTACCTCACGATGCTTTCATTCACCGTTTTTAGCAACTGATACTTGTAGTACGCACATGAATTCGAAAAAGACATTGGTGCGTGTCGGGGTTTGAACTTGCGACCTTTGACTTGGCAAACAGTCACACCACGCGGCTACCAGTGCTATATAATGATAACCATGTCGCCACAATGAACGACAACTTGCCAGTTGTAGCCACCGGTTACTCGCAACTCTGGCGATATCGTCGGTCCACCACAGTCAACAGCCATTTAATAAAATTATTTATATGCTGCACGAGGTCCTGGATTCGAATCCCGGGTCGAGCAAAGTGTTACTGGGTTTTTCCATTAGCTAATTCTTAGTAGCAGCACGGAGTCTGAATTTGTGCCCGGTTGATGGTAATAGGCTCGCCCCTTTTACGTTGGGACCTAAACATAACTGGCGAAATGTGGGTGTACTATGTGCACCTCTGCCTACCGCTTCGGGGAATACAGGCGTGATGTTATGTATGTTTTAGTTATATTTTTGTTTGAAAAGCCTCGCCGCTAATAAAATAACTAGGTCAATAAAAAAACAATGGACAATCTGTTAACAGTATCCAGCCCCAGTATATAAATACCAGTATGAATTTGATACAGCTCGTTAGTACAGCGGTATGCCGCCATATTTCCTACATTTTCGACACGTGCGCTGTAACTGCTATCCGATTGGCTAGAAAAACTAGCCATTAACGGGACTAGGGTTGTCAGAATAAATAATATTATAAAAAAAAAAACAGAGTACCTAATTGATATCTTAACAGTGTGTGAGTTCGAAGTAGGCAGTAAATGCTAATTCACTAGCATAAATTAAAAAACGAATCTATAATTAAGTAAAAAGTTAATTTATTTCTGTTCAGTCATTTCGGTGATTTTTTTATCGTCGCCCCACACTAGGAATATCTCCTGTGTCGTGGGTGCCTTTTACAAACATGAAATATCACATACACAAACATCCATGGCTCGCACAAAGTTGTGCCCCTTGCGGGAATCGAACCCGTAACCCGTAGCGCAGCAGTCGTCTGATTAATAAATTAAAAAAGGAAATATCCACAGTAATATTTTATGTGACATTTATTTAGAGTACAAAATTATTATTACGCAAACCGGAGTTGTTGAGTTACAGTGAACATATTTTTATTAACTAGTATGAGCTTAAAAAGACTCACTGAATAGATGTGCTATACACAGGATTAACACTTGTCCGTTTGACAACCCTATAACGTTTTCACAAAATACCTATTTAATTTATTGTAATAGCCCAGTATAGAAATGATATTGTATTGATTTCATTGTTAAACGTCGAAATGAAACGAAATGAAGCCATTTTGGTTGAATACATTTGCGGTGGTTTAATTCAATGAATTCAAATTGGTATTGAGATGCAGGGAAACTAATGAATTAAAGTGAATTGTGTTTTTGTTTGTGAATTCGATTTCACTTTTGTGTGTGTTCTAGCAGGTATTGTGGTAGTACACAATTGAGATTCAAATCATTTATCTATAACAATAAGTAGGTACTTCTTTATAGAGACCTCTCTAAACGGTTGGTTGACGCTTCACGTGACCAAAAGGCTGGCCTGTTTTTCGGCCAAAAAATTAGCATTGCCATTCAACGTGGCACTAGCCTTTTGGGCACCCCACCAGTCGACAGCGATGAGGAGGACGTTGATGCATAATTTTTAGTTTCAATTTTTTCTTTTGTATATATTTATTTTTAAGTAGGTACTACATAAAACATCATACGATATAAAATTTAGCCCCCTTACTATGAACTGTTAAAGCAGGATAGTTTACGTTGTGGAAGCGAGACGGCGCTACGTGCAGCGTAATGCGGCGTCTCGCTTTCACATCGTAAACTATCCTGTTTTAAGACCTCGTGGTAAAATAATTAATTTTGCCTGAACTAGCTAAAACCTGTGCCTCAGGCTGAAAAGTACTTAAAAATCTATAATAAGTGACCTAAATTAACAATATTCACTACCTTTGATGATAAGTCGGCCGTTATGGGATTTTTCTTAATTTCTATAATAAACAATAAAATGTTAAGTGGCCATGTTTGGAAACAAGAAACAAATAAACTTCAAAGTCTTTATTGGTTAGGTATGTTAAAAAAGGTAAGTTTTTGTTATTTTCATATACGTAAATCTCAAAATGTATGTATGTATTTACTAGTCTAGGACCTAGATGATGTCTCGAAACGCTACCCAAAATTTCGTAATTTTAGTTCGGATAACTTTATTTAGTAGTTACTATAAAATTTAAGAACATGAAAAACACAAAAAAATACCTTTTTTAATATACCTAACCAATAAAGAAGACTCAAGTTTATTTGTTTTTTGTTTCCATACATGCCACTTAACATTCCGTCTATGTTCATCATACATTGCTGGCTGTAAATGAATATTTAAACAGCTATTTACGTAAGACCGATGTGTATAACAAACGCTTCTATTTCCATTGTCGGGAGAGTACAACGGCGGGACATTTTTCACTTGTACCAGTTTCTAGTTTGAAAGCACCAACGATGCTTCTTACTGTGGCCTATGGCACAGGATTCGGCGGGTTTCGGAGAGCTTGGTTGATGACTTCATCATTCTTGTTGTTGATAGCGATTTGAAAGAGTAATGTTATTTAATTAATGATTAAAAGTAGGATTACTTTTTGAAATCTTTTAAGTTTCTTGTTGGTGTGGTTTTGTTTAGAGAGTATGTTTTGAAATCTTTCAGTAAGAAGTTTGGACACATACATACAATGATTTGTACAGTTTTTTTAGACTTTAGAGTCAACTGGGGCAAATTTACTCTAAAACAATTGAGTAGCCGCTTTAGAATTGGTTTAGGCAAATTTTAAAAGTAAACTGGGCTCTTAAATTAAAAAAGAGGAACACCACTGAGTATTATTTTAAATAATACATGGCAGCTTCAATGCCCTTATATTTTCCGATATATTAATATTTATAAGTCAGTTAGCGAATAAACGACATAGTGGGCAAAACATTAAAGCATAATTTGTGCAAATGCGCCGCTAGAGACGCAGCGGTTAGCGAGTATATTTTACCCCATTTGACTATAAAAACGCTTGTCGTTGCCCCTTTGCGCCACAACTGAGGTAACAAATAACACGTCTGCGTGTCGCTGCGACGTTTCCAATTTAGTCGCTTTGTGTATGTGTCGCGTCAAGTCACATGTGCAACTGACTTCGCTGTATGTTTTTATTCTTGCATATTTAGGAAGTGTCCTTTAGATATAACAGTGTCCTTCGTTATTATTATGGTCCTTTAAGTTTCCAGTTTGATGGACTAAAGAATTTTTATTCAAAGGAGTTATTTTTGTAGACAATTGGTGCAAATCTGATTCAGTACGTTCATTTGTTTTCTCAGATTTTGCTTACTCATATATGAGATTGATTTTCATATATTTATGATCGTCTAATAATTCACTTATCAGTGCTTTCCTAATTATTTGTTGCTGATAAAGACAGCATCAATCTCTGCCTTATCTTTTTATTTTTCGCTGATGACAAAAAGAAAGAAAATAAGTGGAACTAGTCACCTTTGATTTTTTATAGCAAAACAAGAAGAATAGGTAGAATAGGTATCTTATCTTTAGCCAAGTGAGTATCCATTTCTACACACCTTTTTGTAAAGCAACTAGTCCAATATTACGGATAGTAAACACAATGTTAACAACAAACAAAAGTGCTTTGTTTTTCTCAACACTAAATATAGTGGCTGTTAAGGCTCCTTTTAGTTGCCTTAAATATTTAACACCTTAAATAATTACCTCATTAGTCTTGTGTCGCGGCCGTGACTGCTGAGCTGGGCTGCTTGTGATAACCAAGGCACAATGTAGTGGGTGATTCAGAGGGTAATTGTTAGCAGAAGAGTAGGCTGGCTTTCCTCTTAGGTACAACCTATTGCGATATCTCTTTGTTTATATTGTTATAGGTGTACTTGTGTGTATTGTTTTCAGCTTATTTGTTAGTATTTTATATATATCTATTCTATATTTATATATATCTATTTTAAAAATAGTACTGGTGTGAAAAAAAAATTAAGTGTATGATGTTTATATTTTATTTTTAAACACGAATAGTAGGTACTGATATGTAAAAATGGTGAACGTATGAGTCGTATTTGTCTTACAATATTCATAATGTTGTACCTATTTAAAGTCTATTATACTCAATTACTCGGTTACATTTGTGTAGAGAGCTATTGTGTTTATTGAAATATAATACTTATAATAATAGGTAATTGTATTATAATAATGGAATTCTATTTCACAATACTTAAAGAACCAATTTTGTGTTTAAACAGGTACAAAAAAAGAGATAAAAGCCTCAAAGTGTACCAAAACATTGACCAACATTGGCCTCGTTGTGACACACGGCCAATGTTTGTCTCCGCTACAACTTTAACATAATATTCCTCGTCACGTATGCTTATTCATCACGCTGTTCCCGCTCACGGAACGCTAAACGTTATGAATACTTGATACATCTGCACTGCTTAAAGCATCCATGATACAATCACTCTTCCTCGCTTCTTCAATCTTTCTGCAACACACTGAAAATTTTGTATTTTTTACTTTTACTAGTTGTGTTTATGGTTGAGACTCTGCTTTAGTTCGTGAGCCAATTAATTAAATAAAACAGTTTTTATTTTGAAAATCATTATGATGCAGATTTAAATTTGGTGAAGATTTTTTTTACTGTTTTTTAAGTATCAAAAATAGCATCTCGGACGATGTACGTTTGTCTGGACTTTAAAAGAGTCATTGACCCCTGAGTTTGTTTCGGCATTTCTTCTCAGAGGTTTCTTTTCAGTTAGTTATGAAATGCCGACGCCATCTAGTCTCTTTTTGACTGAAATCTGACGAGCAAAAGTTTTTGTGAAAGTCTATTTCCAGAAATATATCATTTATCATACTTTATAATTTTTTATGGCGTTTTGGCTGCAAGTTTTGGAGCAGGAGGAGCAGCTTTTTATGGCGTATCTTTTGGTGATACAGGCGAGATGGTCTACATAATATATTCAAGGTACAATCACACAAACATTGACAACCTTTCAACAGCTTATAAAAGCATATACTCAACGAATGTTCCACAATGTCCAGTCAAACATTTACGGCGTACTACGGACTTTATCGCGTACTACGAGGGCTGTAAAAATACACTATGTATTCGTATTCTTCGTAGCGCATTCAATTTGAACTCGAAATTGCGACCAGCACGTGTGACAGTTATAGTGAACGGACTTTAATTTATACCCGCGTTGATCTGAAACGAAAACCATGGAGTTGTGATTGTGTATTTTTATGGACCATTTTGGCGTTGTGCTGCAAAATGTAGCGCACAGCAGTAAAGCACGGTAATTCTTCAGTACGTAAATTATAATAATAATTGTTTTTGTTCCAAAATTTAGAGCAAAAGAAAAGCTAATATTTTATTCAGTACTCCATTATTTTATGCTTTTGTTCTTAATAGTGTTCTATACACCTCTGCTTATTTATTCGGGGAATACAAGCGTGATGTTATACTATGAAGTCCATTTAAAATCAGAAACAAGCAGTTATGTTCCTATAATGAACGGTGAACGTCATTATAACTAAAACAATTATAACTATTATGTAAATATTAAACTATTATAACTAAAGCAATTTTAAAAAAGGTTTTATACACCCAAATATTTGTTTAATTAGTCCACGTGCTAACAAACCAGGCAGCTATGTTTCTCCAGCGAAGGGAGAAGAATTTCCAAACGAGCGGCTAGTACGCTCAGCTGTGCATGAGTATTTGATGACGGGCGTTCGTCTTCCTTCGTATAACTACGTTTGCTGACGTCATGCAGGTGCTAGTGACGTCACAGCGTGTGAAATTATATTTAACATGTATTAATCAAGATTAATTAGGCTTTTAGGTAGACTGTAAAAACGATAATTAGTGTCCCGGTGTCAAATTTGTCCTCTCTACCATCAATACTACTAATATTATAAACGCGAAAGTTTGTTAGTATGGATGGTTGTTTGTTACTCTGTCACGTAAGAACTACTGAATGGATTTTAACGAAATTACATGTGGAGGTAGCTGATACCCTGTATTATTACACTGGCTGCTTTATATCCCGAAAAAATGTAACGGGTAGCACCGCGGGGCGCAGCTAGTAAATAATATATTATTAGGTACTCGTTATGATTAGCAATTTGATTGGCAATAAGATTTGAGTTATTTTAAATATGCTTTCAATCCTCAAAGGTTTTACCCATATTTTACCTACGTCGTATTTTCTACGTCAAAGTTTCTCATTTATGAAAATACTAAAAAACATAACATAACATCACGCGAGGTCTGTATTCCCGCAAGGTCCCTGGTAGGCTGAGGTGTATCGTACACTCACATTTCGCCGGTTATCTTGACGTTCCCAATGTAATAGGGGACGAGCCAATTGCCACCAACCGGACACAAATTCAGACTCCGTGCTGCTACTGAGAATTACCTAATGAAAATCCTTAGTAACACTTTGCTAGACCCGGAATTCGGACCTCGGACCTCATGCTTAGCAGTTGCGCTACGCGACCACGAGACCAACGAGGCAGCCATAATACTAATATTATGGAAGTATGGATTTAAGACACGACTCAAACTCGTTCTCATAACACTAGCAACAACTTCAAACGCAACCAACACAAAAGTATTGTCAGCCGAGCCAGGCAACTCAATTTCCGGTATCTGGTACCGAAACTCGATATTTTCCGGTATCGGTATTTGGTGCCGAATGCAAAATAAAGCCGACCACAAGCCCGTTTATACTGATTACTTAACGCATAGCATTGTGGCTTCCAAAATACATCATGTTAGGCCTCTTACATCGTAAAATTGACTATTGTTCGCCTTGATTGAATTTGCTAGTGACATTTTCGTTACCTAATTTTGGTATTAGGTTTCGGAAATAAATTTAAGGCTTCCAAATAGGGGTGGGTGTCACGAAACGGGTTTTCGGAGAATTGGTAGCTACGGGTTTTTATGAAACATAACATCACATAACATCACGCCTGTATTCCCCGAAGGGGTAGGCAGAGGTGCACATATAGTACACCCACATTTCGCTAGTTATGTTTTAGGTCCCAATGTAATAGGGGGCGAGCCTTGATCCAGACACCGTGCTGCTACTGAGAATTACCTAATGGAAAAACCCAGTAACACTTTGCCCGACCCGGGATTCGAACCCAGGACCTCGTGCTCTGCAGTCGCGCTTAGCAACCACTAGACCAACGAGGCAGTTTTATGAAACATTATAATTATACCCATTTATTCTATTTGTATAATAATGTTACTCATTTTAAAAGATAAAGATTAAAGGTACGAAATAATTGTAAAGAGATTCGAAGATCCGAGAAGTTAATGAATCAAATTGTTCTTAGGCTCTGAAACTGAATTGTTCAGCTTTCTTTTGTTGCTTACTATACCCATGTAGGACCGGAGAATCAAACCCAGGAACTCATGCGCAAAATTTTGCAAGTAGACCAACCAGACCGTCGAATCCTTCATTTCAATGTCGTATTTGTACACATATTTTGTATTAATGTATGTATTAATGTACACATATTTTGTCCTAATATATAATATCATTATCAGCCGGAATACGTCCACTTTTGAACAAAGGCTTCCCCCTTAGGAAATGAGGGGGGGGGGTATAATCCCCAAGCTTGACAAGCGGCTTGGGGATCGCAGTATTGGTGGTGAAGTTACAGAAGACGCTGCTACCCCATCTTCTGGATTTTCCCTTAATCGCCTCTTGCGACACCCACGGGATGAAAGGGAGTAGTCAATTCTAGGCCTAATACCACTCGGCAATATAATATTAGATTGCATTGAATGCATGATTCCAAACGACAATCTATTCGCCGGTCACATGCTGGTTAACAATGCTTCAACTCTCCAGTGAATTAGAGCCAAAATAATCACAGAATTCATTGAAACCAAACATCTAGTTACGGTCAATTCGCTTTATAATTAACTCACTGTGTCGGTATGTTGGTAGCATTGAGTATGCCTCTTTGATATTATCTGTGACACAATGCCACATAGCTGCTGTTTTCAGAATGTGGCATGAACATTGTTTATGATATTAATGTAGACTTTAGAACGTGATAAATTAGTAGGATTTCGATATTCATGAAACTAAGAATGACTTACTGGGTCTCAAGTCTTTAGCTTCTGTTTACACTTAAAAATGAACAAACCATCTAAGGTTTTAGTTATTTGTAAGCACTTACGTGCTATTATCTCTTTATTATTAAGTTCAACACAAAACACCTATTCACTCATTTGAAAAATATGTTCAGTATTTTTAACTACATAACTGGCGAAATGTGGGTGTACTATATGTGCACCTCTGCCTACCCTTTCGGGGAATACAGGCATGATGTTATGTTTAGTATTTCTGATGATGACTCAAGCTTTTATCACCTAAGTCAGCTAGCAACTATGGCCATCCTATCACCAAATCAAAGCAAGCTCCTCACACAAAAAAATACTAACTATGTATAAATAAAAATTCCCTCCAAAAATTCCTCTCTGAAAGCCCGACACAGAACAAGGCCATATCAAAACGTTAATCAAACAATCCACCATTTAACAAAATCCAAAAGTTTTCGATGTTTCAGCTTGTCGCCGCCGACACCAGAGGGAGTTGGCTCGCAACTGGGATAATTAAATTTCGCGTTGTACACGTAGTGTCACGACGAGTCTGATTAAATATTTTTAATCCGATTGTTCCAAGTTGGAGTACGTATCACGAGTACAACTCTATTTGGGATTAGAGGTGTGTCGGCTTTGCTTCGAGGTCGATGACTTTGGTTTTGATATTGATTGATCGGTTTATGTTTATCGTATTCCAGTAAAGCAAGCAGTCAAAGTATTCCCAATAATTTGATCTCTTAAAAGTAAGTAAATTGTTCTTTCACTTCAATAAAACATTTTAAACGATGAATAGAAGAGTGAAACATTAAATTTAAAGAGCTACCCACAATAAACTTGCTAAATAACTCGCAAACATTTTCCACAGTAACTACACTTTTGTCAACTTCATAGACGAAGGAACCGTCTCCAGCGTATTAATTCATTCCAGCGAACGAATATAAACAAGGAATGCCGTGACTCACTGTCTGTTCTGAAATTTCCCGACACAATTTATCTCTTTCCACACCACAGTAACACGAACAAGTAAACACTTAAGGCCTTGTAGAAAGCCGAAACTCAAAGAAATGAATCTCGCTACAGCAGCAATGAACCAATATTCTTGACTAACGAACCGTTCACATACAATTTCTGAACGTTTCCAAGCGTTTAGCAGATGGTGACAATTTTCAAGTGATTACATGGCAATTTAACCCTTATTGCTTACGAGTTAGCGCACTCTTATTATTAATTTCGGCTGCGGAAAAATTGTGGCTGTTGTTCGGTATAGAGATTGTGGTGACGTATGATTTAGTTGGGACCGTTCTGATAGCTCAGAGTTAAGCCGGCCACACATGCTCCGGTGAGAACTGTCGGTGCAAACAGTAAAAACCGCATCTATCAGGGCCATCTATGACTTAAGAGGTAGCAAATAACAAGTAATGCCGGCTACTTTTTACCAGAGAGCGTCACAGGCACACCTGTACAGGCAGGTTGGTGAAAAATGTCATTAGAACTTTGTTAACCCCCCGGGAAATACAGGCTTGATGGTATAGGTACTTAAAAGGTACCGTTGCCATTTTAATGCATGATGGATCTAAGAAATCGAGATTTTATTTTGAGTTTGAATAAGTAATATCAGAAAGTACTCTCCTAGTATTTTTATCGTTTTTCCATTGAAATGAGTACATCATAATTAACTTACAAGTATGACTCAAATTTCATATTGATTGAATAAAAGAACACACCTAGAAGTATCATCCCATACTTCTCCATTTAAATTACAAATTCCAGTGGCCAGAATAACTATTATACAAGCTGTAAACAATGTACATGCATAAATAAGTTTTCGATTTGAAACCGGTTCGCTAACCCACAATAATCCTGCTTGTCAACAAAATATTTATTTTAATGCGAACATTATAACCCCGAATTCCGCTGACACCAGCCACCATTCAATGCACACGCAGCTTTATTTATATTTAACACTAATTGCATTATGAACACCCATTTAGCAGCTAACGAAACATTACACCAGTGAGAACATCGAATTTTTGTAACATTTTAAAGGTTTATTTTTAAAATCACTCATCTTTTACATATTAATGAGTGTCTTTTAAACACAGGATATATTATTATGATGAATTCATATACATACCTACATATAAAAAATAAATAAAAAGACTCAGATTAACCTGACTGCCAAG
The DNA here is from genome assembly GCA_946251915.1 of Abrostola triplasia. Lineage (NCBI taxonomy): Eukaryota > Metazoa > Arthropoda > Insecta > Lepidoptera > Noctuidae > Abrostola > Abrostola triplasia. The sequence goes on from OX276438.1 coordinate 1,718,294, forward strand.
GAGCTATGATATACACCTCTGCCGACCCCTTCGTAGAATACCGGCGTGATGTTATGTTATGTTTATGGTATATCTTCTTGTACAAAGAAGGAACCAGATCGCCATACTTACTGCTTCTTGGCAGTGAATACAAAAGCGTATGGTTTTCTATACTCCTAGTCCTCTCCCATAGACAAATTTTAATGTGACTGTTTCAGATGCCAAATGAATACTTTTACTTAGCAAACTTTTTCATTTATTTTAGAGAAGTAAATACGTCTTTACTATTTTATAGGATTGAAGTTCTTTTTTAGGACAGTAAGTAAAGATTAATTACTGATATTTGTCAAGTAGTTACAAATATTTGAGTTTAGATATAGATTTATCAAATAATAACAAAATGCAAATTAAAACAAATTATTCTAGTGTATATAATACAAAACCCGTTTCAAGCTTTCAGAAAAAAACATTATTTTGGCGGCTTATACAAAAACACAGTCAGAAAATTTCTTGTTTCATTTCGTTAAAGCTTCAAAATTAATCATAATACAGCTCAGACGAAGTATATGATACTTGGATCCTATATCTGTGTAATACAACATTGATACCACAGCCAAAATTCAAAATATTGTACCAATTTCTACAGCTTAATTCATTTCTAGCATGACATGAAAAACACAGTAGAATTTGGAATTCAATATTGAATAAATACATCAGGGGCGAACGCGAAAAACTCTTTCTTTGACGTAACGCGAAATATATTGGAATAGTGCATGCATTTTGTCACAAACTAATGGGCCATAGAGTGAGCGGAGAGCGTGTAGTAATTTTCCTGGGGATAAAAAATGTCCACTGTATGGACAGCGGAAACTAGTCCTATCGTATCGTATCACTGATAGTTAAGTGGTATGACGTCAGACTGTCAAGTCAAAGGTCGCAAGTTCAAACCCCGGCAATCATCAATGTCCTTTCGCATAATTGCGTACTATAAATTAGTTAACAGTCGCTAAAACGGTAAAACATCCTGAGAAAACCGGCTCATCTGGAAGATTTTTGAACGGTGTGTCAAGCCATGTCTGAGGCCTACAGGCGGTTTAAACTCTGACTCCAGGTTGTTCATCAACCATTCGATAAGAAGGAGATAACATATTTTTGTTAGATATAAATTTAGGATGTGTTGATATTAATATCTCGCCAATACTCATCGGACCAATATGGCTCGTATCATAATAATTATGATAATGACCATATAAATCGGTAATGCTATACTAGTAATTCTATCTCCCTTTGGCTGCTATTACAAAGGACACTCCATACAGCAGCAACAAGGTTTGATTGCAATGTTACGTCACTGCCATTGAGCAATTTCAATTAGCTTCCTTACCATGAACTCATATAGCAGAACAGTTTACATTGTGCAAGCGAGATGCTGCTACGTTAACTGTAATGCGACGTCTCGCTTCCACAACGTCAACGGTCCTGCTGTAAGAGTTCATGGTAAGGAGGCAGGTAGCTATAATCTTACTATTATTAGTATACGCAGCCTCGTTGGTCAAGTGGTCGCTGAACGTAACTACTGAACATGAGGTCCTGGGTTCCAATTTTGGTCGAGCAATCTGTTATTGGGTTTTTCCATTAATTCTCTGTAGCAACACGGAGTCTGGAATTGTGCCCAGTTAATGGCTATAGGCTCGCCCCTTATTACATTGGGACTTATAACATAACCGGCAAAATGTAGATACTATGTATAGTAGGTAGGTAGATTCCGTTCAAGGAATACAGGCGTGATATTATGTTCTCACACTATTCACACTAATATTATAAAGGCGAAAGTTTCTGAGTGTGTTTGTGTGCATGTTTGTTACCTCATCACGCTCAAACAGCTAGACCGATTTTGATGAAATTTCATATGGAGGTAGCTGACACCTTAACACATAAGCTACCTTTTATCCCGAAAAAATGTAGCGGCTAACACCGCGGGGCGCAACTAGTATAGTATGAAATCAGCTGCCCTAAATGTACAACTAAGCCACAATATATCAACTGGTATGTAATATCATGTATCCATTTGTAAATAGAAGGGCAACGTGCCTACATAACGTTATGATTTAATCTGATTTATGTTTGTGCTCGAAGCAACCAATGTATATGACGTGCTCGCTATTAGAACTTAATGGCATTCGAAATGGACGCTAATGGTATATTTAGGGCATGTAGACCTTGCCTAGTACATGTCTAAGATTATTTTGGTGGCAATATTTGTGCGTGCTGGTTGTGATTTCATGTAGCAATTAACTTAACACTTGTTTTAGAAACATGTTTCACTTTGATGAAACGAGGCATTCACGAATGAGCATTGAACACGTGAGGGAAACGGCATACTTACTTATGTTGTAAAACCCCGGCATAAACTCACATAAACTAGTTATCAGTTGCTAAAAACAGTGAAGAAAAGCATCGTGAGGAAATCGGCACACCTGAGAGATTTTTTAACGGTGTGTAAAGCCATATCAGAGGCTATAGGCGGTTTAAAGTCTGACACCAGGTTGTTCATCAACCATACGAGAAGAAGACTTGTTTTAAAAACATATTTCACTATAATGTATATAGTATACGTCATAGTCAGACAAACACGGATGAACACATAAAACATTTTGGTGATAAATTGCTATTTTACTGAACCGTAATTTTTGTGGCCCCAACTCGATATTCCGATTTGTTCAACCGAGCGTTTGCAGAGCAAGTTTTTAATGTATATAAAACATATTTCTGTAAGGAAAAGTAATATAACAGTTTCGACATTTGCCGAACATTTATGCAAATTGCAAAATAATGGGGTGATGTTCGAATATTTTTATTAGTTTTTGCGATAGGCCTTGCGATAGGAGAGTTGGAGTCTTGGAGATAGAGCCAGAAAACCCTTTAAGACCCCAGTTCCACTAGGTCTTTCTGAAATAACTTGTAGATATGCTTAATTTTGAGGGGCATGAATTTGCAAAGTAGCTGCTTAGAACTTTACCGAAGTGTTATTACTACCGTGATGGTAATTCTATACACAATAAGGCGTGAAAACCTTATGTACACGGGACATTACTTATTTGGACTAATAAACTAAAAATATGGAACGAGATTTTCTGTTACATAAAACCACCAAATACTAAGTGTAGGTATACCTACTATACTAATATGTTGATTCTTAAAAATAAAAAAAAATTATAGAAGTTGCCTTAAAGCTTCCAAGAAACCATCAATACATCCAGTACATCCATTTTATTTACTTTGCGAACTGAAAGGGCTTTACAACCTTTAATAACCGGACCCAACCAATTTTTCTCTCCGGAAATTTTCACGTAACCGGCAATTAACCTTAACAGGCTCTAAACTAGCGTATCTGCCGGTAGCCACTGAGTTATGTCCTAACGACGGACATAATTTACTAGCCCATAAAAGCCGACCTTTGGGGATGATTCATTAACGCAGTTCAGTAGTTATGACACCCCATTAAAAGGGGGAAGTGGGAATGTAAAACAAATACAATGGCTTTGAAGCTAATATTTGATATAATGGGTAAGTTGGGTTGGGCCGTTCTGCCTTTGTTTTGTTTTTGCCGAACATTCCTATTTGGGAAAGTTTTTTGTCATATAATTTTTATGGTTGTGCACAATCATTGGTGTTTATTTATTAAAAAGACGTTGTTCTTTCCCACAGCATAAACTAACAGACAGCATAATCTTAGTAGAAGATTATAATTGAAGTTAATTAGATCAATATTGGAAACATTCAAAAGCTGGTTATTGTTATTATTTACTATATATTCCGGTTATACTCACGGGTGTATTCGGGAATGCCCGACTAGTTGTTGGTGTGGTTATTGTTATTTACTGCTACTATTTGTTGTCCTCACCAAAATAGGTCAATTCATAATGTTCTTCCAACCGACTTACAGTCACGCTGGTCTTTCCCAGCTGAGACTAGCCAACTACGCTGGAGATATTATAGTGCACAAGTATACGCGCAAAGAGGTGAACTCTCTATTCCTTCAGTCTTATAGTCCGATGGGATGGAAGACCGACGGCAAAGAGATCAGGTAGTAGGACCAACTTAACCTTTGCGGGCTTAAAACCTTGCCTTCCGAAGCACCTCCGTGTTTCGGAAGGCACGTTAAGCCGCTGGGGGTTGGTTGGTGGAAAACAGTCACTAATGACAGGATTGACCACGTCGAGATCTTAACCTCGGAGATCAACTGATCAGCGCGGTACCAACGTTGCTACGTGTCGCTTAAAGTAGTTGAATAGCAGATACTTAAATAGCAACAATCAGTGTGTCACTTAGTACAGCCTTTATCAAAATTAAATGACGCGTTAATGGTCCAATACACGCTAAACATTAATTTTTATCGGCGCAGTTCATTGCCCCCATTCTCAACAAGAACATCTGCATTGGAACGATTGTAGATATTCAAGTAGATTAAACTTGAATTTTACTGCAGTACTTTGGGGAAACTTTACCATGTAATGGCGTAGAAATTTTAATTTAATTCTTTGCCTTATAAAACCGCTTACGTGTGGTTTCTTTGAAAAGTTTGCGCTGTAGTTTTAATAGTTTATAAAAGTGTTTGTTTTAGCAGCGGTTATTGTAATATTCTCTGCTTTTAGTCTGGCTAGACTGTAATAGGAGTACCTAGTTTAAAAAATGTTTAATTTCTCATATACTGAATGATAATGGTAAATTCTATTAACCTCAATAAGTGGTGAGGAGTTTTCCGACAAATCTCTAACATTATTTTATTATTGAAGAATAAAACAACCCTTTGTTTTTCGAAGGTGTGATGATGTAGGGCCGAAAGGTATATTCTAAACCACACAGTATATCTTTATTAAACTTAAACCTACATTCTATTATTTTTCATTTCCGCACCCGCATAGGAATTGGAAATGGAATAAAATCGACTGGGAATTTGAACAGTTTGAAATATTCACACATATTTCACAAGGTATCGAAAAATAGCAAGGCCTTTTTCATGTCGGATATAAAATTCCAATCTATGCTAATTCCTAACATACTGCAGTAAATCCTACTATTTTCTCCAATATTCTACATATTGGAAAACATAACATGTATACCCAAAACAAACAAAAATATCGGAAGAAAAATATAATAAGATTTGACTTTAGAATATCATCGCTATGCAAAATAAATTAGCAACAGCCAATAGCGTAGCACCTACAATTCGAGGTTCAAATTTCGAAATTGGAATTCTAGCACGGACCGCATTTCATTTGACGCGGCGAACGCTGCACGTACGCAGGGTTGCCAGTTTCTAAAATTAACGGACACCCGTTTAAAGGGGTCAAGAATTTGGAGACGCAATCAGTATTTCGACGCTCATAAGCGGGGTACTTGAACACTGGTCAATCATTGCAAACATAGGCAATATGTGGCTGGCAATCCCACCTTTTGAATAAATAAGTACTATGCAGGGGATTTTTCAAACTTGCGTAATATGAAGACGTATCGTACGCAATGATAATATTATATAAAGGGTTTAATCATATTAATTTAATATCATAATTAAACGTTCCAAATTATGCAGCACAGTTGATCAATTTGTAATAAAATTTAAAATGTACCAAAATTTCATTAATTAATCAAACATCAGCTTTTTACTTTTTGACCAAAGAAAAAATACTCGATAGCGGGGATGTTGCTGGTAACCCTGATACGTTCGAAAATTGAAATCCGAATTTTCGGTTGTGACGTCGACAAGCCTCATTGTATTTGCTTTTACTGCGTGTCAAGTTGGCAAATAAATTTTGTATTGTGTATTCGCCATTAATTAGTGGAGAGGATGGGCAGTACTGGCAGACCTGTTTTTGATATAGATCTTCATTTATCGCTAGAAATGCGGTTTGAAATCATTGTGGAGTTGGATCTGCGGGTATCTGTGGGATCGACTACGACGGGGACATATTTCAAAAATATATCGTTTCGTTAAGATTAATAATTAAAGGATAGAAAAAAAGCACGCCAGCTGTAAAAGCATGGTTTCAAAGTGTTATTCCAATGGAGAAGAATCACAAATACCTCTTTTGTAGATAAGGGATAGGTTGAAAGCTAAGTGGAAGTTTCTGCTAACCATTTCATGAAGTAACATTTAATATAACATAAAGAAAATATAACAACATTTTCGGATACATCGCATCGTATGTATCAGGATTTTCCTTCATAAATATAGGCTATCTATTTGGCCTATTTTCGACGGCAGATGTTGCCGATGATTTCTATACATTACAGCCCCGATAAAGCTTAATTTATTATACCGTTATTTGCAAGTGGTGACTGCATTGGCTAACGTTACCGATTTAGGGGCAATGCTAATTGAAAACATGGATAATTCGATAACAGTTCCGTCTAGAATATTGATACATATTGGTACAAGTGTATAATGGAAAACTTTTCATATTGTTTGCAGCCGATGTATTTATTATGTAATATGTAAATATTCAACGTTGCTGTATGTAAGAGGTGACAAACCTTGGAGTTTACTAAGGTATTACAAAATACAGACCCAAACTTTGAGATGTTGAAATCCGGTTTTTAGATAGTGTTATGTGGGCTCAATAAACGGCACTATCCGGCAATATCCCAAATGGGACGATAATGTGGTTAAATAGAATCAACAAAATGTGGTCAAATACACTCAATAAAGGAGTAGATTTGACTGCCTATAAAAATATGATAATAGGCTTTTTCATTAGATAATTCTCAGTAGCAGTACGGAGCCTAGGGCTGTACCCGGTTGATGGCTAGGCACGCCCCCTATTATATTAAGACCTATAACATAACTGATGAAATGTGATTGTACTCTACAGACACCATTTCATACCTTTTCAGCGAATACAGGCGTGATATTATGTTATACATATGTTTAATAAGTAAGTAAGCTTTGTAAGTATTTATCTTTACCTTCAGTTACGTATACATACATACAGGAGCGAATACACCAACCAAAATTATATTCAGAAAAGGCTCACATCTTTTAATTTAATAATTATCGCTCAGGATCCTTATTGAATACAACCTCATTGGTCATCTGCTGTGCAGCCGTGAAGTTTTAATTATAAGCTTTTGACGCGACGCTCTATCGTGACACGTGTCCTATAAATACACGTGTATTGTGTGGTAAGGCACGTGTTTATAATTAACAAGAACAGCGCTGTTGTTATTAGAAAGAGATAGGCTATTTACGATGTGGAAAAACGAACCTAATAATATGCTAAAACGTCTTGATTATACGAAATATAGAAATAAGTGCAACAAAATTATAATGAAAAGTAAAAACGATCACGACAGAAAAAGTATACTAGAATGCAACAAAGACATAAAGAAATTATGGGATACATTAAATAAACTGATGGGCAAAACAAGGCAGTCATTAGATAGTATAATATTAAAAAACATGGCTGGCCAGGGAAATGAAAAAGATATTTGTAACAACTTTTCAATAACGTTTACGGAAGAAATAGATAGTATTAAGCATAATTGTGATATTAAATATTTAGATAGGAATACATATGTAAAGAATAGCTTAGTAAGTATGAGATGGCAACCGGTAAGTAGTCAATATGTCAAACGAATAATTATGGGATTGCACACAAAAAAGTCACCGGGATGCGATCTCATACGCATGTCTGATCTCAAATTTATTGTAAACAAAATTAGTCCAGTACTCGCTAATCTAGTCAACTTATGTATAAAAAATTATATTTACCCACAGGAGTTAAAAGAAGCAATAGTAAGACCTATTCATAAAAAAGGTGATCGTAAAATATATGCAAATTATAGACCCATTGCAATATTGTCGAGTATTAATAAGGTAGTTGAAAAATGCATAGTACGACAATTAGGAGACTACCTACAAAAAAATCAAATAATTAACGAATGTCAACACGGATTTCAGAAGGGCAAAAGCACAGATACTCTTTTAATGTCATTTTGTAATGAGGTCAACAGCCACCTTAGTAATAGAAAACTAGTTGTAGCGGTATTTTTTGATTTTAAGAAGGCGTTTGATACATTAGAAATAGACACTTTATTAAATGCGATGGAGGAGTGTGGGGTAAATAAACCATTAAATAATTGGTTTAGAAATTATCTAACAGCGCGACATTTCCGCGTAAAGCTGGGCGAGACGTACGGCCACGCGAGGGAGGTGAGGAGCGGAGTGCCGCAGGGGGCGGGGAGCGCGCCGCTGTGCTACCTAATGCACGCAAACAGCTTGTGCGGCGTGCTACGCAACTGTTCAGCGTACATGTTTGCGGACGATCTGTGCGTGCTGCGCGCCGGCACCGACCTCGCTGAGACCTGCCGCCTCGTCCAACAAGACGTCGACGAAGTTGTCAAATGGTCACATGACAACGGCATAATACTAAATACAGATAAATCTAACTTGCTAATCATTCACTCGCCTCACTTATGTCCACCCGACACGACTCCATCGATTTACACTCATAGTTACGAATGCATACATCATAATTTAGCCAATTGCAAATGTAGACCTTTAGATAAACAAAAATGTGTAACATACCTAGGCATGAAAGTTGACGAAAACTTCTCATGGGCTAACCATATCGACTATTTAACTAATAAACTTAGAATATTGTTAGGAAAATTTTACCACCTTAGTTTCAAAGTTCCCACCAACACGTTAAAATATTTATATTTATCTCTAGTAGACTCCATATTAAGTTACGCTCTAGACTGCTATGGACTTACTTTTAAAAGTTATATACAGAAGTTAGAAGCACTACAAATAAGATTTTTAAAACTATTAGTCAATAAAAAAACAAAAAACAGTTGCAAAGATAATTATTACAAACTATTCAAAATCTGTAAAATTCTTCCCATTAGCTTAAAACACAAATATTTACTTCTCACAAACACACACGGCAGTTGGAAGCGATACAAACTAGTAGCACACAACCATACTACTAGGACAATATCAGCTGGTAAGTTTGAGGTCCCCAGAGTAATTAACTACTATGGGGACAGAACTATAGACAAACGCATACCATACTTGCTCAACAACCTACCAGCAGATATTAGAAATGAACCCAAAAAATATAAATTTTCCAAAGCATTGAAAAACTTCCTGTTAAATAGTATAATTTAGTTAACTAGTTTATATACCTAATCTGTCAAGTGTAAGATACCAGCGTCCGCATGTTATAATGTTACTAGCTGATGCCCGCGACTTCGTCCGCGTAAATTTCAGATAAAAACACCAGGAGACTATAATCTGATATTGTAAGTAAGTGAAAAACACTATAAATTACTTATCGAAAGGAATGTACATAGTATTTTAATGATAAAGGTATTTTTAAATTAAGATGGGGCTAGTTTACTTGCTTAACCGATTTCGTGGGTATGATCGGTGAATATTGAGTGACTTACAGGAAAGTTATTGACATGATTGGTTTGCTTATAAGGAATGTACACATAAAATTTTGAATGTACCTTTGTTTTACTGTATCTATGTACTATATTGATGGCATGCATTTCTCTAAACTACGATCGTAGTTTTGTCCTCAGCAGACAACATATAAAGAGAGTGTGAACTGGTAACTCGGAAGCGAGCATCATACAGTTAAATAATAATAGCAGCCTATAACTGTCCTACTGCAGGACAGAGGCCTCTTCTCGTAGAAAGGGATTAAGCATTGATCACCACGCTAGCTCACTGCGGGTTGGCGATTTCAGATTACTAAATCCAGGTTTCCTTACGATATTTTCCGTCACCGTTAGTCAGTGGTGTAGAATATCTAAGAAAGTATTTATAACATTGAAAAAGTCACATTGATACTTGCCCGGGTTTGAACCTGCAACCTTGTGCATACAAATCAGGTATGTTAACCACTTGGCCACCACGACAGTCATACATATCATATAGTTATCCGAGTAAAAATCAGCTGGTTTCTATTCCTTAATAATTAAGTCTACCCCTGCGTGAGCTATGACGTGAGCGATGATAGTTTGTACGTCAAAATGCGCCAAACGGTTATATTGGAATTGATTGTAGCAGATATTTAAACGAACTGCTCATGTCCGTCAGCCATATGTTGGACCTGGGGGCGACGAACTTGGGCAGTTCGCTGCCCAAACAGAAAAGGCGGTGCGGGCTGGCGTTTCACGTGCGCCTTTTAAGAAGGGTCGTAAGGCACGTAGGCCGTACGTGGTGAGCGGGACCAATCGTGAAGAGGCGAGTCATAATTTGTTTCAAAAGACGTGTACGGGTGTACATGTAGCATACATGTAGTTAGAAGGATACCCTGAGGTTTTAGCTGGTAAGAGACCGGCATAACACTCCGTCCGCTCAGTGTGGAGGAAGTCCATGAGAATTTTCCTAGCAACAAAAATACTTTGATAATTGTGTGGAATTTAGAATTTGACTGCCTTATTGGTCTAGTGTTCGTAAAATGCGACTACTGAGCGGGAGTTCCGTGTGTTCGTCAACCAGGTCGGACAAAGTGTTATGGGTTTTTCAACTAATTCTCAGTAGCTGTACCGACTTTGAATTTGTGCCTGGTTAATGAAACTTTAATTGGCGTAAGTAACAGTACAATAAAGGCGTGATAGTATGGTATGAGTATGGCCACCACTACAATTTGTTATAATTTCTGCATCTATGATGTTTCTCTACAAAACGGTAACTTTGAGGTGGATCACAGACCTTTAACTTAACGATGGGTGTCTACAGTACACTTTCTGCTAGAGAGTTAAAACATATAAACAAAAAAAACTTCAAAATTTTATGTTGTTTGAATATGTTCCAGTGAATAAATATTTATGTTGTCGAATGCGGGAATAACACTATCACATCACATCTTAACCAACTTTTCCAGGAACGTGAAGTAATGAGAAGAATTCTGTATACTCCGTCTAAATATTACTATTTATTAATATTTATGTATATCCAGTGTATAAAGTGCAATATATAAGTAAAGTTTTTACGGAGCATTTAAGTACGAAAATATTTATCTATAGTCACCGAAGAACAGGAATGTGACTCGATCCATTACATGGTGGTTGTTCCTGCTGAGTTCTGTCTAAAACTATTGTACATTCTTAATTTAGGATTACATTTCAGCAAATGTCTCTTAAAACTATAGCGTAACTCTCCAAGAACAGACGTTTTGTTGCTTCAAATTGATGTGTATATTGAGTATGGTGAGCGCTAATTTGCCACCTAAGAGAGAGAGAGAGAGTAATTTTGAAAGACAATTTTGCCCCGATTATTTGTTTCTTAACCTTATGCAAGAATGCTGATACTAAGTAATAAGTGTTTCAAAGTGGTCTGTGTGAATGATTGTTGGTAGACAGCGCCTAAATGGTAAATTGTTTCTCCAGCGTTTTCCATATTTCTACGGTATTGATGAATCAAAGGTGTAACCCAAATTCGGCAGATGAAATAACTTCGATTTAAATAAAAAAAATGAGAAATCTAACATTTTGATGGAAAAGCTAAAATAGAAAATATTACTGAATATTGTTATTAACTATTCTGTGGTTAAAGTAAAACAAACAACATTCTATACATATTTACAATGGTGAAGTTACAAACTTATTAAAGTAGAAAAAAATTAAAAATTAATTAACTGTAAATAGTTTGGAATAATATTATGTTAAAAATATGATATAATTGTCTTTTTATTAATATTTAAGTTCGAAAACATCCAAAAAGAAATTAAAGCCTATGCAAAAAGAAAATCCTTTGGCAAGGATCGATCTCTATACATTTAAAACGCAGGGCGATCGCTTAACCGCCACGCCATGATACTTGACGTAAATTTTAAAATAGATGTTTCTATACATGTTATGATTTACTGCTCAGCTCCTTATGGATATAGCGTGATGATTTCTACTTCAGAGGTTCATCTGTAACGAATCTGCATATTGTAATATTGGTTTTGTCTTAAAGTGCTATAGAATGCGCCGCCACGCCGGCAGTTACCGCCGCAACCGCTATGTCCCTGCCTTTTATCTGTAATATCTTCGAAACTATTTATTTAAATTACTTGCTGTAAAGGGTAATTTTGATCTATATTAAATGGACAATATATTGAAGGTACTTAATTCGATAAGGATTTATGCTGTATTGCTCAAAATCGCTTCGTAAATAAGTCATTATTTCTCGTAAAAAGTAAAAGATAAAAAATGGTTATTGTGGGTTATTCCTAAGAGATAGACATATGCCCTCGCGGACTTTTTTGTAGGCATTTTTATGGTGTACAATACTGTAGTACATTGTTTTGAAATATCTCGTAGGGTTTAGCCAGCGTTTGCAATGTAAGCGTTGTTATTTTCGACATCACATTAGAAAACTCTAAAATTATCAGTGTTTTTCTACTATATTATGCATGTATTATAGACATAAACCTTCCTTTTGAACCACTCTATCTATTAAAAAAAACCGCATCGAAATCCGTGGCGTAGTTTTAAAGATTAAAGCATATATAGGGACAGGCAGACAGCGGCGAGTGACTTTGTTTTATAATATGTAAGGATAAGGATAAGGATAAGGATAAGGATGTAAGGATAAGGATAAGGATGTAAGGAGTAAGGATAAGGAAAGGATAAGGATGTAAGAATAAGGATAAGGATAAGGATGCGTTCATCAGTTTCCCGATGTCTCCTTCAATAGTATGCCTCAAAGCCCATGAAATATCCTTAGAGAGATGACGCCAATATTTTTCCCGCAACAAAACCGGGTTTGCATACCGCAGAATACCAACATGACGGCAAACAAATGTCGTAGGCGACTTGGGCTATCACTAACGCTAGCCTCCAGGAGAGTGTTGTCCCAGTGTTGGTTACCGTCAAGAAGATTTCGTGCTACGCAGGCTGCACGAAATGTCGGATATTCCATGCCATCAACTGTCCTTAAAAATGCAAATGACGTTGGCCCCTGTACGATGTGAAGCAATAGCCGCAAATAATAGCACTCGACATTATTTGGATGCAGAGTGTAAACCCTTCCCTATGCAGTGTCCATAAAGATTCCCGGAAACCCTTCGACAATACGACCACGTCGACGCCGATTAAATACACCTCTTTGCTTGTCGTATGTATAGTACCTCATCATACGTAAGCGACTTTGCAAAAAGATCTTCTTCACAGAGATGTAAAAATGCTGAATGCAAGAGTGTTGTTTGGCGGGGATTTTACAATCGCTCTAATACATTCTCTAAATGGACGTCTAAATGCATGACTGTTGGATACCGATCATGTATAGAGAACGTTATTCGCAGCTTTGCGAATAACTGCTTCTGAAGTACTAATGTAGCGACCAGACTTAGTCACTTCATCCCGATCAGTGCTTTGCAAAGCGAACGTTGCCTGGTCACAACCCTTATTTACGTATTTGTAAATGTATTTAATTGACTCGAAGCTGGAACACAATTCAACATTGATGTGTGTTTGAAACGTCCTAGAAAGCACAGGTAAGTATGGATCAACCCATCTGTTGTCAACGTGTGTAGTTTCAGTGGCGAATTGTTTCGGGAATCTTTTTGTGTATCAATCTTCTTTTATGCAAGGGGAATTTGAGTTGAAGTTGTTGGCTTCAGAATTGGTCGGACATAACTTATTTTAAATGGTGAATTTACAAATTTATTAATGTAGAAAAAAAAATTTAAAACTATAATTTACTGAAAATTGTTCGTAATAGTATTATGATAAAATATATGTTATAATTGTCTTTTTATTGATATTTACGTCAAAAAACATGCAAAAAGAAATTAAAGCTAACGCAAAAAGAAATACCTTCGGCAAGAATCGATCTCACTATGCATAACTCGTAGGGCGATCGTTAAACCGCCACGATACGATGACACATGGAAATAAGTTTAAAATAGACGTTTCTATACATGTCATGATTCACTGCTCAGTTCCTTGTGGATAAAGCGTGATGATTTCTACTTTAGAAGTTCATCTGTAAGTAATCTGCATAATGCAACTATTGGTTTCGTCTTTTTATCATTCTACGGCAAACATTAGACAAAACAAAGACATAATGCAATATTGCTCAGCCCCCTTTGCAAATACCGTGATGATATTATGCATACCGACGCGCCGGCCCCTAAAGAATATATTTGCAAACTTTCAGCGGATTCTATTTAGTAGTTTTTACGTTAATCTAACACATACATACAGACAAACAGACAAACAGACAAACAGACAAAAATTCTAAAAAATATATTTTTGGCTTCAGAATCGTTCAGACATCCCATTGCACTTATTTTTTTTCAAATATCTTCAATGTACAGTTTTGACTTCGTTACAATTTTATTATATGTATAGATAATTATATTTAAGTTAGTGACTTTAGTTCCTACAGTCAAACCGTTTAAACGGTTTTGTAGGGCATTTGTTTGTAACAGTGATGTAATCTAAACAATAAATAAAGACTATACCATACCATACCAATTATGTAACACACAAACTTCTTACTGTTACGTCGCACGTGTATCTTGGTCACCTAATTGGTATATTGGTCAAGGTTCCGAATTGCTTCGAAGTTTGTATGTTCTAGTTTTTGTAGCCACACTAGATCCTAATCAGTTTATTCTATTGCCTTTCTTAGTAAGAAATACGAGTGTTACATGATGGAGAACAATATTTGAACCCTGTTCCGGACTGGACTGCCTCGTTGGTTTAGTGGTTGCTAAGCGCGACTGCTGAGCACGAGGTCCTGGGTTTGAATTCCAGGTCGGACAAAGTATTACTGGGTTTTTCCATTAGGTAATTCTTAGTAGCAACACGGAGTCTGGATTTCTACCCAGTTGACAGCAATAGGCTCCTCCTATTACATTGGAACCTAAAAACATAACTGGCGAAATGTGGGTGTACTGTATACGCACCTCTGCCTACCCCTTCGCGGTCTACAGGCGTGATAATGTTATGTGTTATTTTAGTTTTTTTTCTATCGTGTCGTCATGGTTCATACATTATCACCAATTGGCCATAGATCATGCAGTAATAAAGTACCCTATTAGCTGATTGGTAGCAAGATGTGAAGTATTGATGAACTGAATTCGTCTCCCGTAAAAGCTCTTTTAATTAAGGTGTCCCTTTTAGAACTGAACTTGACTGCTTTTCAGTGGCTAGCTTTTATGGCTGTAAGGCACTAGACCCCGGATTCTAATAAAATGTTTTAAGGGTTTTCTGACAAGAAGTTCTCAGTAGCCTGAAGTAAAAGAGTTTGAGGTTAAATACCCCATGCCTTTTGAGTCACAAACTTGTGTGAGTATGTCTTGGGCCTAATCTGTATAGAGATTAGCCATAGTCCAGTACAGCCAGTATATTGTCAAGAACATTAATATAATTGGTGTTCTAAATGTGAATATTTTCTGCCAAATATAGTTCTGCATCAGTTGGATATATCAAAACAATTGAAAAACCATTAACTGGCAATAATCATAAATGGATTTTAATTTGTGTGGCCACTACGAATAACTTTGAATTGAGAACATAATACTTATTATTGATTTCAACCATTTAAGCGTGTGTATTTGGTTGACAGGTCCCGTATAAAATGTAGAGCTAACTTATGTTGGCGCATGCGTCGTGCTCGTAAATGCTGTCTAACGGGACTGGTCTACAGCCGCAAGCCACAACATTACTAATTCGTATCGGGCTTATGAGGACTCAGATCAGGATAATATTTTCTCGAATGGTCGAACCTCAAATGACAAAATATGTGACAATATTTTGATATCATTTAGAATGTTGCCCATACTAGGCTCAAATTAAAATTAATGAATGAAATTTGAAAAATGTTGGACACGAACGAGTGTCCTTTCCATTATTCATTTTTCTCGTATAATTATCGTGCCATTGTTCTTTATTATCTTCTAAAATACTAGCCTAGCATTCCCTCAACTTTAGGTAAAGTTAAGTTGTGATTTATATCAACAAATCACAAATGAAACGGATATATATACACTAACAATTACTTGACTTGACTAACTCAGTCATACAGCTCGACTACTAAGCATGATTATGTTATGTTTTATGTCTTACAAAAACTTTTTTCTTTGTTCCAGATGTTTCTAAAGGCGTCGAGTAGTGAATTGTTAAAAATTTGTTGATAATATTGGAATGTACGGGTTGGTGATGGTGATGGTGATGTGATGTGATGAGCTGATGTGATAGTGATCACCATGCTGCCGGCGCTGTGTCGGTTGCTGGTCACCGCGGCTGCGCTCGGCGCGACCCTCATGGCTATGGCTGCTAAGAATGGTGAGTTATTACACCTTTTGTTTGGAGATTTTTTGAAGATTTCTTAGTATTTTTTTTTTTTTTTTTTTTTAAAAAACGTCGCCCCACACTAGGAATTTCTCCTGTATCGTGGGTGCGTTTCACAAACATGAAATATTCACATACACAAACACCCAGACTCGGGACAAATATCTGTGGTTCGCACGAAGTTTTGCCCCGTGCGGGAATCGAACCCGCAACCCTTAGCGCAGCAGTCCAATCGCTTAGCCACTGCGCTAATCAGGTCGTCAAGTATTATTTTGAAAATGTTACCAATTTTTTTACGATAGTCTATTTCAGGCGAAGAAACTACGCTTTACTACTTTGTGAAGTTGATTTGTTACTTTCTAAAAGTAAAATCCAATAATTGATTGGCTTTTATTGGATGAATTAAATAAGAAAAGGTACTTTTATAAACCGTGCTAAATAAAGAAGACTCTTTCAAGGTTTAAATTACTGAAATTATTGTTATAAACTTATTAAAACTATATATAATTAACTATATTAAGAGCGGTATGCTCCAGGATTTATTTGACGCACTGGTAAATATTAAAAATGGTATTAACAATTTTGTTTCTACTAGCAGCCCTTATAACGTTGCCACTCGGTGATTAATGCCATAAAAACAACGCTCATGTTTCAAGTACGTCTGTACTTGTTATTTTTTTATTTATTTGGGACAAACAAACACTAACACTGACTTACATACGTTTGAAACAATCCGCCCTTAATCGTCCGAGAATGCCACTCGGATCATCACAAACAAACAGTGCCTTTAAACCATCATTCAAATCAATACCAGCCCTAGAATCTCTAATATCAATCAGATGTGTTCTTAAAGCGTAAACAGTCGCCTGTCATCGGCAAGGAGCGTCGACAAAAACCAGAGACAGCTGTCATTCGCAGCAACCACTTAATGATCCCAACGAACAGACATACGGAACCGATGTTTTGTGACTCATTACACATGAACCCCGAATTCACTGCCAATGAGAATTAAATTATATCTTCTAGGTGCTAAGGTTGAAAATTGTGTGACTGTTTGTATTTTGTTCCGGTCCCTATAAAATCTCGGATCCTTGAAAGCTCTTTAATTCAGCTCTGGATTTGCAAAGTTTACGCTTCGAAGTGTTATGGCGATTGCAAAATGAAAGATTTTGTTTTATAGTTTCTCGATATGGATAGTATGTTTTAATTTATTAAATAGGTATAGATACTGATAACCCATTAATATTAAAGAAAAATGATCTAAATAGCAAACTGCGAGTGACCTAGAATTCCGGTTATAACACAACATTTAAATAAGATAATGATAATAAAGTTATCTATATAAGTCATTTAAGGTGAAATCAGAATTGAATCAAGAAATATAAAATTATATATTGTTTTAAGGCAATTACAATAAATTATTAAATTCAATTACTAGAGTCGTATTTTGTTGTGACCGAATAGAAAAAAAAATAGTAATATTGTATAAGTTTCTGTAACATTAAAACAGTTTTATGTACTACTTTATCAACGTTGGACGTATGATATGACAAATATTGGAAATTACGGGTTGGTGATGTGATAGTGATCACCATGCCGGCCCTGTGTCGGTTGCTGGTCACCGCGGCTGCGCTCGGCGCGACCCTCATGGCTATGGCTGTTGAGAATGGTGAGTTTGTCACCTTTTGTTACAAGAAGGGATTTTTATAGCTGATTTGATTAGTACCTACGTTTGTGAAAAGTTTACCATTATTTTTTAATAGTCGCAATATTTCAGGCTAAAAAACTGTTCGCGTTTCCACTTTTTTGTTTTGTGTATTACGTCATGAACGTCAGACGTATGATATCTCTGACTATAATAATTACATCATAGATTTTCCAGAAAGTTTTTTCATAACCATTGCATGGTAAGGTCCATAATACTTGCATGCAGAGTAAATAAAATCAAACTAAACGAATGGATTTGTTCAAACAAATAAAAAACTAAAATAATAATCATAATTGAAAAGATTCGATATGAAATAAAAACCTCGAATTCGGTTTGAAAAAAGAACTGCATAAATAATGCAACCTCGCAACAAGAGTAAAACATTGAAACAATTGAGTTACGCAAAAATATTGGTGTATTTTGTTTGTATAATCTAATAAATAGAAACCTGGCTGGACTACTTTTTTGGTCTAGTGATCAACTAAGCGCGACTGCTGAGCATGAGGTCCTGGGTTCGTATACCGATTCAGGCAGTGTTACTGGGTCTTTTCATTAGGTAATTCTCAACAGCAACACATACTCTGGATTTGTGCCGGGTGGATGGCAATAGGCACGTCCTATTAGGCCAAGACCTATGACATAACTGGTGAGATGTGAGTTTATACACTTTCTAACACTTCGGGAAATACAGGCATGATTTTCTGTTGCTTTTTTATTGTTTGTTAGTTATGAAGGCTTTTTCTAACCGTTGAACCAAGATTAACCTCGATCCCATGATTAGCATATAAATTACGGGCTTATATGGGTGGCTGTTTTATCATAATGAAATATGGCCACTTGTGAAATTGATCTTCTATTATGTAATATATCTTTTTTTTTACTTTATTATTGAGGTTCATGACCTGGCTTGCTGTTAAAGTCGTTTGCGTTTATTGACACCTGCCACGAACTCTTAAAGCAATACAAGCACATTTTGAGAAAGCAAGACACCACAATATATTATATGCACGTCTCGCATCCACAACGGAACATGTCCTGCTTTAAGAGTTCATGGTGAGGGCCCTGATTGCACCTCTGTGTCTTGCCTGTTTTTTAGACAAATGTCTGTAAAAACCTTATTGATAAGAGTTTATAAAAATAGCTATTAAATATTAATATATAGCTGGTGTACTAATATTTTATTTGTACACCAGAACTGGTAAAATAATATATGAAACTATACAAATTATATACACCTAAATTGTACTCCATTCTGACAAATGAATTCATTATTTCTTTGTTCACCTACATCTAGGACCTAATCACATAGGGATTTTCACATAGGATAAAAATAATTTTCTTTTAACCAAAAAAATGGGTTCAGTGGGTTATGTGCAGTACAAATAAAGTGTTACACAAACACACAAAAACCATAAAAAGAAACCACATTTTAACCAACTTCTTCACGGAACCCTAAAAGAACATTTATCCACAAAATCTTCAATTCGCACAAATTCAAAAATTATTCAACGGCCATCGAACGTAACCGTTTCGATTTAAAATTTTCTCTTCCGAATTTAAAAAAGTAACGTTCTAAAAAGCTTGTTGGTCTCGCGAGTGTCGTGTTACCGAACAGCGTTTCAAGCGCTGCTTTGCATACAACTATTACCGCTGATTCCTTCGCCCGTACCCCTTGGGGTTGCCGCGATGTTCCGCTCTCATCCCCTTCTTATCTAGCGATGAAGCGCTGTACTTACATTTGCATGCTAAAATTCGCGCTTGTGTATTGAGTGGTGCATTAAGCGTTTATTTTTCTTTTTAATTGGGAATTTGTATTTAGAATGACTACAGTACTGTATACAATACAAATACAAATTATTATTTTAACTGTCATCACGCGAATAATGGCTTAAGTTTTCCAAAAATAGGATTTAACTAAATATAATTAAAAAGTTAACTAATTTATAGCATTATCAGTAGATAACTTAGTTAGTAGATCATGGTATGTACTTGTTATATTAAAATCAGTATTGGAAAATACTTATACAGAAATAAGATACATTGT
This sequence comes from Abrostola triplasia, assembly GCA_946251915.1. Taxonomy (NCBI): domain Eukaryota; kingdom Metazoa; phylum Arthropoda; class Insecta; order Lepidoptera; family Noctuidae; genus Abrostola; species Abrostola triplasia. The sequence continues at coordinate 1,738,330 of OX276438.1, forward strand.
TCTATGACATTTTTAATTTAATATTTTTCTTACAGCTTTATAACACGTTTATAATGAAGTATATTAAATTCGTTTAAAAAATAATGTACAATTAAAGTAGTATTTATCTAAGTGCCAACAAAAAAACCAAAAGTACAGTCGGCAAAAAAACCACGAAACACCAATCCGGGTGTCGAAACGGATAAAAAATGTAATCCGGGCAAAAGTGGAAAATTCACATGACCGCAATGCGACACGGGCAACACGCTCAGTTGGCTACATTAATAACTGTACTGTTGTTTGTTTGTCGCGCTCTCTTAGTGGGTCAGCAGGACTCTCAGGTGTTTAGCGACGGTTGATACAGCACGTAAACTCGTACACTGAACATTTATTTCGGGAAAATTTATTATGAAAATTTGAATTTACACAATAATGTAACACCATTTAGGCAGTATAGTACGCCCACATATTCCAAGGTATGTTTCGCGTCACATGTATAATGGGACGAGCATATGTAACCGGGTAACCCGGGTGTAATATAATTTAAACCGGGTAAAATTTTGATTGGGATGTTACTGAGAATCACCTTAATGGAAAACCCAAACTGACCTGGGAATCGAACCTAGGACCTTAGCAATTGCGCTTACGACCACTTAGTAAACATGGCAAAACGTTTGCAGTTTTTGATAATACACGCTGGCACAGAATTTCGACTAAATTTCATATTAATATTTTTTGTTGCAATAGAGAAAAAATATATAATTCATGATATATATTAAATTTATCACTGAAATGTGGAATCTGCAAACACTACTACCAAGTTTAAAGAAAAAATAGTCTGTAATCTGTAATTAATTTTGATTATAAACCATTATAAGCTTGTATTTCAGGCCACATTCCGTGTCGGTGAGTGTACATTATGTTTTTATTAAAATATTCCTTTATTCAGTTTCGAATGCTCATCAAAATGCTTTTACAAATCGTTTTTCAATGTATTCCACAGTTGAAACTACATTTTGTAGGCGATTATTTGATAGGATTTTGAATACCGCATTTGGTCACTGTTGAATAAATTCAACATGTTTTGAATAATCGAATTCATTTGGGTTTGTTAGTGTATTGTTTGTTATTCATTTAATAAAGATTGTTTACGTGTACCACTTCATTTTTACGAGCTTTTGTTTAACTTGCAATGTTTGTATGTATGTGAGTTTGTTTAGGTCAAATCTTGCAATTTAAATTAAAACCACTTTCTGACATCCGATTGAAATGAAATTTTGCATAATTAAATTGGTACTTTTAATTTAAAAGCTTCTATTAAAAAAAATTTTTTAATATTAACTTATTGCATTTCATTAACATTAGACTGAAAGTCGACTACAAATGTTGTGAGGAATATGCTAGCAATATGAAGAGAAAGGGATAGCTGGCCACTTTGTCAGCGTAAAAAATATCGAAAATAATAAAAAAACAATAAACATCGACACTACATAAATTATAGATAAAAACCGTCTTGATCACAATAAACGCATCATAATCGGCCTATTCGTTTAGCAGCTACGATCCCACAGACAGACACACAGACTGACACGTCAAACTTATAACACCTCTCTTTGTTTCAGAAATTAAAGGGTTATAATACTGCCTATTTTCTCTTCCAAAACAATTTATTTTACCATCGATAAGTAGCAATGACTTTTAAATGTAATCAATAGCTTTAATTTGATTTTCTATTTTCGGATAGGAATCCTTTACAGGTAAAAGGGTTTGGTAGGTACTCAAAACAAGAACAAAGCAATTAACGTATAAATAATTGAACATGAGATAGAGTTATTAAAGTGGAGTACCTACGTCTATTCCTAGATTTATCTCATTATCCGTGTACATGTTACAGACGGGTACTTGTGTTATGTGTTATATTTAGAATGTCAGTTTGATTAAATTTATATTAAGTGAATTAAATACAGTGTTTGGTACTAGCCTTCTAGATAAGCAAAACCCTTGACGAATAGAAATAGAGTAGAATGAAAAATATATGGGTTTAACACGTGTCATCGATAACGTCGAAATATTATGTCATCCCCATTCATTTATTATTCTATTCTATTTCTATTCGTCAATCGTTTTGCCAAAATATAAAAGTCGAGGGTATTTTTATGATTAATATATAACCTAACAAATAAAAACACTGTCTCGTTAGTCTAGTGGTTGCTAAGCGCGATTGCTCAGCACGAGGTCCTGAGTTCGAATCCCGGGTCTAGCAAAATGTTACTGGGATTTTTGCATTAGGTCATTCTCAGTAGCAGCACGGAGTCTAGATTTGTGTCCGGTTGATGGCAATAGACTCGCTCCCTAATACATTGGGACCTAAAAACATAACTGGCGAAATTTGGGTGTACTAAATGTGCACCTCTGCCTAACACTTCGGGGAATACAGGCGTGATGTTATGTTATATTATGTAAATAAAAACACATCAACGTGATGCTGTTTCTCATTCTATTTTCAGCTATCTTGCTTGCAATGGAGGACAAAAACTCACACAATACAAGGTTAATTAAAACCAGTCTGATAAATCAAATAATATGCAAGCCAAGCAATGCACTAAGTGGTTTAACTCCGGTTGTCGTGTCTCCACAGTTGTTCAGTGTCTCCTAAATATCCGTAGTCTTCATAAAAAGCTTAGCCGAGTCCGGAGGTCGCATCGTAAATGCGACGAAGACGGCAACAACTGAATTATTTCGCACACCTCATTTGCAAATGGCGGGCGTCGTAAGTTTTACACTGGCATGAAAGAGTTTTATATTATCTAATGATATTTTCACAAACAGACATTGGATTTTAGCCGATAAGTATGAGGATTTACCAGTAAAATAAGGAACTACACTGGCCTGCAAAATTAGGTATCACACTTTTAAAAGTGCAATAACTTTTTAAGTAAATAAATAGGAAATAACAAGTGATGTAGTATAGTTTACTGAAGTTTCATAGAAAGCTGATAAAATCACATTCACACTAATATTATAAAGTTTGTTAGTGTGTGTGTATGTTTGTTACCTCTAACCGCTACACTACAATTTTGATGAAATTTCATAATATGGTGGTACCTGACTCCTTAAATTAACAAATAGGATACTTTTAATCTCGAAAAAATGTAGCGGGTAACACTGCTGGGCGCAGCTAGATTTTATTTTAAATCTCTAACTTCAACAGTTTAGAAAAAGAAAATTAAAAGTGTAGTATTATTTTTGCAGGCCAGTGTAAATCCATAAAATTAACTTTGAGCAACATAATCCTAGGTACTGCAGTAGTGCAATTGTTAAGTCCTGAAATTTATAGACTAGATGTCAAATGCTCGCAAAAATAGAGAGAATCAATTGTGTAGCCAGTGAAAGGAAGTTTTGGCGTATAGCACCTTCCATACACGATGGAACATAGTTCAACTTGTTTCAAAGGGAAAGTAAATTACTCAGTGAACGAGCGCATAAACGACATCAGAATACTGATGGTCCTGCCAGCCTGTATAGGCTTAGCAATTATTACGAAGCAACATATGGACGGTTTTCACACTGTTGTACAAAAGGTACATAATAACGTTGTCAGTGTAGCAGGTGTAGTGACAATGGCTTTTAGTATTTTGCAGGTGTGACCTATTTAATGCGATGCTTAAGGGAAGGCAAATAAATTGCTAGACGTTTTGTGTCTTCATGTGTCGTTCACCTCGTACTGTTTTGGGCTAGCATATAAAATTCCATTAAAATCGTTTTAGCAGTTTCTGAGAAAAACCGTAGCAAACAGATGGACAGAATTTCTAAATTTGTTCTTCTTCTTCTTGGTATTTATCCATTATGGTTCATTTTGGTTTTTCTATTGGCTAAGGCTTATCAGAGGCACAAGAAACAGAATAGTAACAACGTAAATCTCAACTTAACCCTGTTTTGCAGCAAACCGCTATGCATTTTAGTGTTAAGGACTTTGTTTTACTGACACCACACGTGAGGCGGATGTCGTTCGCGTTACTAGTCTGCCAATGGATTTAATTAGCAATAAGTTAGACTGTTTTCTGCTTTGTTGGCGTGTCCTGTGTGATGCATCGGTCAGGTAGGCTGTATTTAGACCGTGTGGCCGAGTTTGCTTGTAACATGCAACCGTGTTATGTTTTTGGTAGTTGAATGTTTTGTTTTGGAAGATGTCACAAACTAGCCAGAGCTAACTGACAATGCTAGATGTTACCTCGAAGGAGAGGCCCAGCAGTGAACATTAATAAATTTAAAAAATGGATCACATGACCTTTGTACAAATGCTAAATTCCAACGGTAGATGGAATATTCAAATCCACTTTTGTATACGGTATATTACAAAGTATGACACTACACTATATATTTTCTCAGCATTCATATTTAGAAAACAAAACACCACTATCTCAGACACCCACAATACAAGTTAACAAAAGTTATCTTTTGGCTCGCCCATAAGAAACTTGAGCATTTCCGTGGGTCGCGTTAAGTGAAAAAAAAAGATAAAAAAAACTCGTCAAAAGTGGCAAAGTTTGCCGGAGTGCTCGCCGAGACAGGCGTAATTATTGTAGCCGACTGTACTATTGTCATGGCGCCGTAATTTACTAAAAAACTTCAAAAGAAAATTGTTAAATAACTGAGTTAGGGTTTCGTTTTAGGTTAATTGAATTATGAATAGAAATGGCTGACTAAAATGCTGGGAACTCAGCTAAAAGCAAAAGTAAATTATCATCATAATCATTGATTATTTGTAGAACATAGGTAAACAGAAATTAATATTTTACAGTTAGGTGTACAGAGCGCTATGTTTTGTCTATGGTTAGACTTACAATGATGAGTAGTATTTAAGAAATATAAAAACATAATTTTAGAACTTAAACATGGCCAATAATATAGAGACCTTTGATTCATACATGAAATATTTAATCAATCAATTTTTTTGTTATATACTATCAATTGACATAGATAATGAGTCAAATACATAATTTAGCAAGTGACTAGTATACTGAGAAATAAAAGCTTTACGCCAAATTTTAGTCCTCATGGCTTTAAAAATCGTTTCTCAATCAAGACATTAATATGTCTACGAAAATATAAAAAAAAACAATTTATAAAAAATCGGACAAGCAGATTAAAAATAATCAGATCAATATTTAATCTAAACAAACAATGCGCCAGAAAATATTCTTAACAACAGTGGCTTCAAAACGAAGCCTAAAGGAAATAATGAACATTCTCGAACAAAAGGTACCGGGATGAAAGGAACCAATGTATTGGTATTCAACGCTGAGGTAATAATAAAAAAAAAAAATAAGCAGGAATTAGATGAGGGAATTATGGTAGAAAATGGTTTCAATGTTAGTAGACGAAGTATGCTTATGATGGTCGAAGATCTATAGATACTTTTATATATCTAGGAATATTCTTTACATGCTAATCTTCTTGTACTTTTTGCATAATATACGTAGATTTTTTTTTATATGGACTTATTTATTTTATGGCTGTTAGAGTAATTTTCAAGCGTGATATCGTGGACTTAATCGGTTGGTTTTTGAAAAGCCTGTTTACTATGTTGCTAGGCATTGAGTAAGATTGTCACCTGCTTGTCGACTTAGAACCTTCTAGTACTTTCTAGAACGCACCTTATTTGGTCAAAGCTCACAGTAGGCACCTAAATATAACCAGTCCACTTATAAACATAGGGCCACCCAAAATTAGTTCACCCACACATTTAAAGTTCCCAACTTTGCTCCAACCACTTTTTACGGGGGCTCGCGTGTCCATGTGTTTTCGGCCTTAAAGCTTGTTACAAAAAACCCTTGGTATTATGCCCGGGTTTTGACCCGGGTAATTACGTAAGACCCAGCACGTAATGCGCTCAAATCTCACATTAAAGTGGAGCTGAGCACGAATATTTTTTCGTCAAGTTAGTTATATTACAGGAAGGATTTGGTTTAGAAATGTGAGTGGTCACTGGGTGTTGGATTTAATGATGAAATATGAGATTGTGTGTTGTTACCGGTTTTGACTTTGTAGGATGTGTTGAGGAGTTTCGGTAATAGATTTTACGTTCAGATCATCATCAGCCGAAGACGTCCACTGTTGAACAAAGGCGAACTGTTGTTGTAGGGGGGGGGGGTCGCCCCACGCTTGGCAAGCGGCAAACTTCGGGGTCGCAGTATTGCTGGTAAAGTTACAGAAGATGCTGTTCCCATCCTCTGAATTTTCCCTTAGTCGCCTCTTACGACATGAGAGGAAAGGGAGTGGTCAAACCTAAGCCGGTACCACACACGTTCAGATATTGCTTATTAATTACACCGTATCTTAGACATGCCTGTCTCGGAGGAGCAATTAGGTACCCAAGAAGGTACGATTACCGTGTACCTAGAACACTGTCTTCGGTATAGTTCGGAGAATAATAACTTGATCTCCTTTGTTGGTTGATCGTCGGGGTTGTGTCAGATGTACTTTACATAGGTAATAGTAGCTGCGAAGGCACTAGGCCGATGATATTACTTATCATTATTGAAACCATACCAGCAACACCACATCGATACAAACCATAAGAGATAAAAATAAATCGAAGTCTTTGTAAGCACCAGCTAATCCGTCCCGTTACAAAACATTTGTACCTAGAGATATTAATTCAACAACACGAATGAGCTCAATGTAGGTCGTTCAACCGAGCGGAGATCAGATTGATACGCCCACGACTCGAGTTGCGACGTTCTGCTTATACTTTTACTGAAGAGTGTGCTTTCATTCGTTAGAAATTCGGAGAAAAATACACACAACATACAGTTAAATTGAGATGGCTGATAATAATATGACGAACTTTTAATTAGCAGGACAGTTATTATAAGATTTTAAATGTAATAATATGAAACGTAGCTTAATAGCTTTATTAAAGTGTGTGTTTCGCAAACCATGTAGGGGAATGCTCGACGTTTTGAACTCGAACGGAGCTCTTATTCATGAGCTGGTTACGCTAGCCGGTTAGCTCATGAATAAGGGTTCCGTTAGAGTTCGAAACTAGTCGGGCATTCTCGAATAAACTCGTATAACCCGAATAAATAGTAAATAATATGGATAACACTCATGAAAATTATATAGGTACTATACATTATTCTTATTAATTTTGATCGGCACTGCAATTTAAAGTAATACGCTCTGTTGAAGTCGGTTACAAGAGGGGCATTCTCGAAAATACTCGGCAATACAGCCAAAGTATGTGATTAGTAAACAGTATGGATAATTGGATAACAGTCAAGAAATAAATCATATTAAAATGGCATACTCAGCCATGACAAGATAAAAACAAAAACATAACATAACCCGCCAGTATCTCTTATCTTGCAGCCGAAAATTAAAAAGCATAACATGAACCGTCACCCCCCAGAGCCGTCAGTCAACATTTATCAATCCTCGCACATGACTCCGTATCATCAATCAGCTGTCGGGAAACGGAACTGACGTCACAGTCGAAAAATACGTCACCAGTCGCCGCTCATGTAAGCTCTTTATTGTGTCAATTTGTTAGTTGGAAGTGAGTTTTTGTTCGCAGAATGTGTGTAATTATTCATTTTTAACGTGTGTTTCTTTATAGGGCGATGTGTAAGATCGTTGGGGATGATTTTGGCGCGACACGATAATTATATTGTATGGAATGATGTCTAGAATTATGGCATTAACTGTATAGGCTCCAGGTAAGGGAAAATTTTAGTTATTTTTATTACATTTAAAAGTATTTACATATTGAATTAAATAATTCTGTACCCCAAATCCTAAAATGCTCGATCAACTTTCAATGTAGAGAAGGACTACACTAGAGCATCCAATGTCGAACAGATCGCGGCACGCGAAGTGAAACTTTCGGAAAAAATGAATAAATTGTGAAGCACACATACAATTGTTACAAAAACTTCAGACAGAGCATGAAAATTGATTTTATGTGGAAGTCAAACTAACAACTTTTCTGCAATAGTCAAAGCCAAACTGAGTTCTCGGAAACAACCGATAAAATCGTTTTTGACTGTTTAAATCGATAATAAACTGTACTGTAGGCAAAAAATTAAAATTGAATTCAAATAGGTGGTATAAAAAAAACGGTTTTTCGGTTGTTTAAGTATCTGATGGCAGAGTTTTAACCTCCTGTAGGACTCTGATACGGCTTTAACCGTTGAAAAATCTTTCAGGTGTGCTGGTTTCCTCACGATGTTTTCCTTCACCATTTTTAGCAACTGATAACTAATCGATAATTCGCACATGAATTCGATAAGCCATTGGTGCGTGCCGGGTTTTGAATTTGCCGCGTTTAACTTGACAGTCCACTCTGCTATCGCTGCATACTAAAAAACGCGTCGAATAAAATCGATAACTTACTAATAATCGAGTAACAAAAATATCGTTCATTTCCTTTCAAAACTATCAAAGTAAAACGCATCAAACAAAGAACATCCACCATTTTATATTGGAACAGTCTCAGTGGAAAACTTTGATTCCTGTTGACATTCAGTAGAAGTTCTTAGTTAAAAAGTTGTATAATGATGCAGTGTTCTGTCATCCACTTACTACCGATGGTACGAGTTTGAAAGTTACCCTTGTTAACTTAGATACCAGTGTATTGTGGAAAGTTTTATTGACGCAACCAGTGCGGACGAGAATAAATAAGCTATAAGATATTAGTAGCTATAATTGACTGCCTCGTTGGTCTAGTGGTAGCTAAGCGCGACTGCTGAGCACGAGGTCCTGGGTTCGAATTCCGGGTCGGGCAAAGTGTTACTGAGTTTTTCCATTAGGTGATTCTCAGTAGCAGCACGGAGTCTGGATTTGTGCCCGGTTGATGGCAATAGGCTCGCCCCCTATTACATTGGGACCGAAAAAACAACTGGCGAAATGTCAGTGTGCTATATGTGCACCTCTGCCTACCCCTTCGGGGAATACAGGCGTGATGTTATGTTGTTGTTGTTATTAAATTGACCAGTAAAAAGGGTCTTTAATGAACAATAATTATTGTATCTATTAAGATACGTTAATTATTTCATCATCATCATTATCGTTGCAGTCCACTGCTGAACATAGGCCTCCCAATGTACGCCACAAAGCCCGGTCTGTTGCTTTTATTATCAATTTATTTGAGTGTATAATACTATAAGTAAATAGATAGAGGGGCTCGTAGCTGCGTGGCTACCGCGTAGGTCAGTCGACCTGCGACTCCGAATAAGGGTCTAATATACACCCGTTAACAAGTATGATAAAGTATACCTTTGGCAATTAGTTAAAGAGAAAAGATAATTATAAAATATTAAACAACAAAATATAACTATAAATGCTGGCATTACTACATTATTTTATAACTATCGGACTGGTTCGTTGGTCTAGTCGGCGCTAAACACGACTGCTGAGCGGTCCTAGGTTCGAATCCCGGGTCGTGCAAAGTGCTACTGGGTTTATCCATTAGATTCGAGCCCGGTAGATAGGCTCGGCCCCTATAACATGACTAGCGAAACGTAAGTGTATTAAACACCTCTGCGAACCCCTTTGGGAATACAGGCGTGAGGTTATGTAAGTTATATTATTTACTATATATTCCGGTTATACTCACGTGTGCATTCGGGTGCAGTTTGGATCGCGGCTCTGCCACGTAACCAGCTCATGAATAAGGGCTCCGTTCGAGTTCAAAACTAGTCAGGCATTCCCGAATACACCCGTGGGTATAACCGGAATATACAGTAAATAATATGGATAACACTCACGAAAGTTATTATGTATGATAAGCACGATATAGAACTAATTCTGCGAATATTACATCCTTAAACCTACTATTTTATACCACGAATATCTGTTGCCAATACTCACAAACCAATTTCCCCTATTAATTCCATGTGTCACACTCAATATGTTCATTTCGGATAATCATATAAATCCTTAGATTGTGGGAAATAAATCTGCCAGTAGCCAGACGAGGTTACTAGTGACCTGGCGGCCATTTTGGATATATATCATTCTCTAATTCGCTGATATTTAGGGACCATTTATATCTAGTTTGAGTGTACACTGACCTTAAAGAATATCTCTATGTTGCTAGGTTTTGTAAGCTTTTAGCTCACGGACATTGGTTGATTTGGGTGATGACCATATATCTTCACTATTAGTGTTTTATTAATACTTATATAAAGTCAGTCTTTAACTAAGTTTCCAGTTTATACTGCCTTACTTTCGTTGCTCACTTGATATTTACGTGTGATTTTTCATGGCTTGTATAACTATTGTAATTTTCCAAATTTTGACGAACAGATTTGACCGTTGTATGACGTTCAAAAATTGCTTTTACAAAGTCTATTTTGAATAAATTATTTTCATCTTTATTTAACATAAATATAAAACAAAAGAATGAAGCAGTCTGATTGCTCCAAAAGGTGATTGTTATACCAAGTTTTTGTCTAGAATTTTAGTTAATTAAATAGCAACTACTTTAAGGGAAACCTATTTACGTAGCTACATACTCTTAATTATTACAATGACGATGAGGTTATTAATGATAAATGATACTTATTAAGTATAACATACTGCTGCAATATCTTCGTTCTCATATCTACGTCACAACTATGTCATCAACTATTTTCTTAGTAGAACTAACACACCTTATATCTAACAGCTTGCGACAGCCTACCGAGATCAAACCTATGTACAAACCATTGAACAGTGAGTTCTGTCTGTAGAATAAATCATGTCTCAATGCCTGCAATACTGCTCAATGAAAGCACGCACGAAGGAGCTTAGTCCTTCGCAAAAATAACTCCAGACGCAGAATCACCCTTACATAAACAACTTCTACGCTTCCTTGTCCAAACTTCTGTAATGTCAACATTACATTATTCTACATAGTTTACTCCAGAGCACGCTACCATATAACCGGTTTTACAGAAGGTATGTTAAGTATGGTGCTCGAAAGCTACGCCCACACTATAAATTACTATAATTTGTAGTTGATTAGTTGCACAATTGTATGTCCTTTGCGGTAATTGAACCCGCAACCCTTAGCGCAGCAGTCCAATGGCTTAAGCACTGCGCCATTCAGGTCGTCAAACTATAACTGGTAGTTGCTATAACAGATTGTATATTTTATCTGTATTTATGTTACTCATAACAAAAAGAAAAAGCAAACATTGATTAAGGAGGTAAGTCAAACTTTTAAAGGGTGAACCTTCTGAGTCATCCTATATTATAACAGAGTACGCATAGTGAGCGCTCAACTTTCCTGTTTTGATAATTCAAGGCTTTTGTTCAAGTCTCCTTCAGAGCGGAAGTCAACAAATTAATTTGCAACATAAAGGCATTGACAATAAATGTGGGATGTATCGTAAAAAGCACAGTATAAGAAACTTATGCGTATTTACTCAAAAACTTTTCTAGTACAACGTGTTGGCTGAGCTCTACCAAAGGCTTTTGTAGACGACCGAATATGACCGGCGCTCACACCGCACTGACACACAACAATGAACACTGGATTTTAATCTTTTGATACAAATCATGTCAGCCCCCTTACCATGAACTTTTAAAGCAGTATATTTTTTGACGTGGCAGCGAGACGCCGCTACGTGCTGTGTAGAGGGACGTCTTGTCTCCATAACGGAAAATGTTCTGTTATAAGAGTTCGTGGTACAGGGGTAGAATTTTTTTTGTCAAAAAGAGAACATTCACGTAAAACTACATTTAGTTCAACCACTTAAACTTGCTGCGTGTTTTACATAAAAAACATAACATAACATCACGCCTGTATTCCCCGAAGGAGTAGGCAGAGGTGCACACACAGTACACCCACATTTCGCCTGTTATGTTTTTGGGTCCCAATGTAATAGGGGGCGAGCCTATTGCCACCAACCGGGCACAAATCCAGACTCCGTGCTGCCACTGAGAATTACCTAATAGAAAAACCCAGTGACACTTTTCCCGGCCCGGGATTCGAACCCAGGACCCCGTGCTCAGCAGTCGCGCTTGGCAACCACTAGACCAACGAGGCAGTCAGCTGCGTGTTTTTTTTAAAGTTTATTTTACTAAAGGGAAGTAATATCTATAAGAGGAAAGGTTAGAGAAATGGAATAGCAATAAAAAAATAATGATCTTGCTCCAAAAATATTACGTTTTTAAATTTATAAGTCATGTTGTAGATTGACTCTACTTATCAGTATTTCTACTAAATGACTTTATCAACATTAATAAATAAGAAAATAATTTACATTTTAGTCTTACAGAATAACATTTGACACATGTCATTACAAAATACATTCGCCGTCTTATCCATAGCAAACGTTACGCGACAATTACGCTACGGTGTAACAGGTTCCCGTGAACTTGTGCCCACTTTATAAAGGCAGTCGACATGTTTATGAGTAAAGTTTTCAACTGAAGACTACTATCTGTTACTGAGGGACTTGACACTTCTACTGAGAACGGACCGACTTGGATATTGCCGTATTTCAACCGTAATAGATTGTGTTCGGAAGGTGTATTGAGCGTAATGATAGCTTTGTACCTATTAGTGGGGACAGACGTTAGTTCAGTCAATTATCCTCTCCTTGTCTGGCTACTACGTACTACGAATTTTATTTGATAATGATATCTTTGACTTTTAACAATACCATTGTAACACCACTGACTTTATGTATGTATGTATTAATCAGATACAATTGGAGTTTCTGTTTGAAATGTCAACCTTTTACTAAAAATATTATATGAATGAGTTTTATACAACCGTTATAGATTTTGTTAGGTTAGGAGATTTTGAAAACTACAACAGTGCATTAAAAACAAAATACTTTACTCCACTTTAGCAATTTCTCCTGTATCGTAGGTGCTTTTCACAAACATGAAATACTACATACACAAACACTGACTCGGAACAAAAATGTGCGGGTCACACAACATTTTGTCTCGTGCGGGAATAGAAACCCTTATAGCTGCAGTCCAATTGCTCAACCTGCGCAAATCAGGGCGTTGTCGCTTTGCAACAGAATAAAAAAAGTTAGGAAGTAGAGAGTTCTGTATGTACCGCCATCTTTTCCCTCAATGGCTGGCCGTATCGCTTTATGGTATGGCCTCTTTTACGATGCATTGTCGTTTATGGAATACGGACGACCCAGAATGGCAATAGTAAGTATCGTCTCGGGTCCCAGCAAGATGCAGTGCAGAGAGTCATCGATATCCTCCTAGACTCCGTAACACTAGGAATCTGTGTCGTATTACGTTGATAAAGTTGGTGTTTATAACTTGTTATAGCTGTGATAGGTGTTATTAGATTACCTATTTCTACGATAAATGATTTTTTAGGTTTTGTTAATTTGCTGTAATAACTTTCGTGAGTGTTATCCATATTATTTGCTATATATTCCGGTTATACTTACGTATGTATTCGGGGATTCCCGAGCTCATGAATAAGGGCTCCGTTTGAGTTCGCCACTAGTCGAGCATTCCTGAATACACTCGTGAGTATAACTGAAATAAATAATTTGGATTTTTTATTTAATAAAATTGCATCATCGCCGTCCAATACGCGTTCATCAAAATAACGTGATACATGCGCTGATTGGTCAACGTTTTTGTTCTCACAACCTGCTTTCCTAACCTCTGCATCAAAATTGTCTTTTTAATATTGTTATTTTTCTATCTAACTTTTCTATGGTTGTTTTAACTACAGATGTGCGTGTAACCAAACATAAATACTACCTAATAATCTCATTTTCTACAAACCATTTCTGTTTACATTAAATCTTTACAAGGTTTCAACGTTCATTCCTTAAACTGTTTCTAGCATTCTCCTCATCAAGTTTAAAGTGTTCCTCTCCAACTTAGTGAAGTAGCGTGCTTGACTTTAATCAATAAGTTTATACCTCGTTTTACTTGTGGTTTGATCTAGGACTTAACTTAAGATTGCTTAGTCAAGTGTTTCAAGTCTCTAAAATTTAAAAACATGCCTTTTTCGGTTTTTGAAAAACGTCACTCCACACTTGGAGGTTTTATTGTATCGTGAGTGCGTTTCCCAAACATGAATGACATACACCAACACCTGGACTCGGAACAAACATCAGCAGATTGCTCAAGTTGTCTCGTGCCAGAATCGAACCTGCAAACCCCAGCGCAGCAGTCCAACCGCTTAGCAACAATTTCTCTTAAAAAAATAATAGGCATTGTATCTTATTCCAGGAAACGATAGTAAAACTTTCAAATCAATATCTATACAGCGCATACATGATCATACGTACCAAAACGACAGCTAAAGTACCAAGACCAACCCAAAAATCTTTTGCGTTATTACTTAACAGCAACTTCACAAAAATGTCAACACACACGCATCAACAAAGCCCCTGTTTATTACGTTGATAAAGCCGAAAATTCTCCTATTGGTCGTACCTGTCGAAGGGAAAAGGATCCTCTCAGAGGACAGTAATATCATGGAATAGTTAAGTAGTGCAGAAGGCTTACTCATAAAAATGGGTGGCTGTATAGGTTCGGACGGTCTCGAACCATATGAAGGGATGTCGGTATCGGATTTATTCGTATCGGTAACTCTATTAGACTCTCGGTTGAGTAGAAATATGAAGCTGAATATCGAATGCTACTGCAGTGCAGGAAAATATAAATGAATTGACTCGATTTTTTTTTAAACTTCGCGCCCACTATTAATTTCTCCTGTCTCGTGGGTGCGTTTCACAAACATGAAATATTACATCCATACACTAGGAATTTCTTCTGTATCGTGGATGACTTCTCAAACACCTAGACTCGGGGCAAACATCTGGTTTGCACAAATTGGACCCGTACGGGAATCGAGCCCGCGACCTTTAGCGCAGTAGCGCAGGTCATGCGGCCTCAATAGGTCCCAATGTAATAGAGGGCGAAACTATTGCCATCAAACAGACTCAAAACCAGCCTCCTGGGAATGATCTAATGAAAAAACTGCCCGACCTGGGTTTTGAACCCAGGACCTCATGCTCAGCAGTCGCGTTTAGCGACCACTATGTTAACGGGTCCTGCGACATTGCCTATAAAACAGATACCCGTTATAATAGCAGTTAGTAATAGTCTATATTATTTGGATTATGGAGTGTGGTTTCTTAATTATTTTATTATTCCCTCGGTGTTGATTTGGGATTGTGCCTGGATGCTCTATGTTATAAGATACATAATTCAGTACATCCTTACATTTTATGATATAATTTATATATTTATTTATGTATCAGCTCTATTTATCTATAGTAATCGTAGTCTTAGTATTATTACTATTAAAAGGTAGCTATGTAGATATCGTTTTTAGTGATAAGACTACCATTGTAATGTGTACCCTGTTAAAAGATAATGTTCTATTAGTTCTGTAACAATTTTCGTGTTCAATAAAGCATATCGTCGTTGATAGTCGAATACCGCGTAAGAAACACTATTCAAAACCATCCAACCCAGCAAAAATGAAATTATGAAAATTAACTATTGAGAATATCGATTTTAAAAATAGTACGCACGAGACACAAATTTGTGCGATCCGCAGATGTCTGTCCCGAGTCTGAGTGTTTGTGTTTGTGAAATGTCATATTTGTGAAACGCCCACGATGCAGGAGAAATTCCTTGTGTGGGCGACGTTTTTTTCCAAGTAAAAACGAAAAGACGTGGCTAAATATAAACAACATGAATTCTCTGTTTCGTCTTGTTAGAAATGAGTTTTCTGTGCCTATTCTTTATATGGTACATCAAAACAGTTATATAATATTGAGGTCAGTCCCAAGCTTTCTGTTATTCGAACTGTCAAAGCCACACAAAGTATTAAGCTCTTTATTTTTGTGATCTCCTATTTTCTTATAATGACGGAATCGTAGAATAATTGGGGGTAAACGGCCGGCGGAATGGAAAGATATTGCACACTATTGTTGATTTCCTAGTACTTTTTCTGGGATCTCAAGAGGTATTTCTGTATATGTAAGGGTAATAGGACTTATATTGTTGTCTTTATTGGGCAGTCGACAAAATGAGTTTGTATATAATAATGTCACTTCAGTACAACTTTCGTACCTAATATAATTTTTCACATTTATAAATAAGTATTATTATTACTTGATCCTCAAGGCAGTGCCAAGCGTGGGGATTATGGCAACCCCCCCCCCTCACCTCAGGGGAAGGTCTTTGTTCAACAAGACATCTTCCGGCTAAATGTGATGTACTTAGTTGTTGCCTGCCTCGATAGACTGGTTGCTAAGCGCAACAGCTACGCATAAGGTCCTGGGTTCGAATCCCAGGTCGGGTAAATTGTTATTGGATTTTTCAATTAGTTAATTCTCAGTAACTGCACGGACTCTGGATTCGTGCCCGATTGATGGCAATAGGCTCGCCCCTATTACATTGGGACCTATAACATAACTGGCGAAATGTATGTGTACTATAGGGCCTCTGCCTACCCCTTAGGAGAATACAGGCGTGATGTTATGTTTAGTAAATGCGAAAGAACGTGTTAATAATCTGTAGGTACGCTTCTATTTTATAAAAAAGTAAATACAAATGCCATATACAAGGAATTATGTACCGTATAAAATATTTTGCTCACAAATTATGGTTTCTGCTTTGTCAGTTACAGAGTCCAGAATAAACGTTTAATAAATAACTGAAAATTAACATTAAACAGAAATGTCAAGTGCAGAAAGTAATATTTTGTACCACGTAATAATAATAAACATTAAGTAAATTTTTCAAAATATCGAAATGATCGCATACCTAATACAAACATTCCCGCCTGTTGTCGCCGTAGGGGTATATAGAGGTGTTCTTCTATATTAGACGTCACTATACCTGCATTTTGCTGTTCATTATAAGCTTGTTATCCCCTTTTATTTACTATATATTCCGGTTATACTCACGGGTGTATTCGGGAATGCCCGACTAGTTTCGGACTCGATCGGAGCCCTTATTCATGAGCTGGTTACGCGGCAGAGTCGCGAGCCGAACGGAACGGAATATATAGTAAATAATATGGATAACACTCACGAAAGTTATATAGTAAAATTGATATACCCTATCACCATTATTCATATGATTCGAACCCAGAACCTCGTGCTCAGCAGTCGCGCTTAGCAACTACTAGACCAACGAGGCAGTCAGTCAGTAGTTAAATAGTTAAAAAAAAAATGTCGCCAGTACAAATTGAAATTGTTTTTATTTCATGTAAACCTATTATAGGCGCTTATGAAACGTTAGGATGCTAGTTGCACAATTCCAAAATGTCATTCCAACATCTGTGGATCACACAATTTTTAGTCCCGTGCGGGAATCGTGCCCGCAACCCTTAGCAGTCTACTGCGCCAATCTGGTCGATTATCCTTTCTACTACCTCGTTTGATGCAATAATTTTCGCCCTCAACTTTTATAGTGGGTAGGAAGTCTATAAATATATAGCTCGTAGCAGCAATAAAATAATTTTAGACGTGCTAAGGCCGCTCACACACGGTCCTGCACATCGCAGGGACGCGCTTAAGCCAGGATTACAGTGGCTGCCCGCGATCGATGGTATAGGACGTTGCTAATATTAACGCTAACTTTGTGGCAGCCCTGTTAAGTAAGGGTGGCTGAGTGAGTAATAGTCTTTTAATTCTTACTAAATGCAGCTGAGAAACTTGGTGTATTAATTTATACAACATAACATCACGCCTGTATTCCCCAAAGGGGTAGGGTTGCACGTATAGTACACCCACATTTCACCAGTTATGTTTTTAGGTCCCAATGTAATAGGGGGCGAGCCTATTGCCATCAACTGAGTACTAATCTAGATTCCGTGCTGCTACAGAGAATTACCTGATGGAAAAACCCGACCCGGAATTCGAACCCAGGACCGTGTGCTCAGCAGTCGCGCTTAACAACCACTAGATCAACGAGGCAGTCGAATTTGTTGTATTAATTTACTTGTTAGTTTAGAGTGGCGTTTCGAAATAAACTGTTATCAACCTATTCCCTCTTAAAACATCACGCCTGTATTGCCCGAAGGGATAGACCAAGGTGTGTCATCATCATCAGTCTATCTCCGCACTTAATAGAATTTTCCCAGTAAACCGCAGTTAATGGAAAACCTTTGCCTAACCCGGGATCGAACCTACGACCTCACGCTCAGCAGTCTAGACCAACGCGGCGATCACTTACAACAAGCGATGATTAAAAGACATCTCTATTCTTTTATAGAGACAGGTATAATCACACTAATATTAAAAAGGCGGTAGTTTGTAAGTATATTTGTTACTTCTTCATGCTCAAAGGGCTTGACCGATTTTGATAAAATTTGATATGACGGTAGGTGACACCCTGGATTAAGACAATTTTTATCTCGGAAAAATATAGCATTTTCGCGGGGCGCAGCCAGTTTATTATTATGTTTAAAACATTGTCAATGATTTAATGAAATATGGTGAATGATAGTCAGATTTGTGGAATAAGTTGAATAATGATATTGTGTGGAGAACATGTATTGTTTTGCTCATGTTGTGGTTCACAAAGCCACATTTGTTTATCAGCAAATTTAATGTTCAATTTATTATGAAAATAATTGTTTATGCAATAAAATCTTTATCTAGCGGAACTTGTTATAAAATACTCATACATTCATCAGCAGCCGGAAGACGTCCACTGTTGAACAAAAGCCTCCCCCTCGGAGTCAAGGGTTTCCATAATCCCCACGCTTGGCAAGCGGCTTCAGGATCGCAGCATTGGTGAAGATACAGAAGACATTGCTTCTGGATTTTCCCTTAGTCGCCTCTTACGACACCCACGGGAAGAATTGGGGTGGTCCATTCTAGGCCGGATACCACTCGGCAACCCATACATTAGTCACGAAAAGAGAGGCATTTCTATATCTTCAACAACAATCTTAGAACTAGAATACTACAAAAACAACATAAATCTATAATAACAAAGTAGTTACATAACAAATAAATGTTGTTATTGGATAGTTCCAATACATAACAGATATACTTAAATGAGACACAATTCCAATTCAGAGAGGTTGATAAAGGTATGAAACTAAATTGGTTTCCTTGTCAGTAAAATAACATTAAACCGAAGTATAATAACAATGATTGGCTATGCTTTACCGTATTTTTAGAGAGTACGTATTTTATTAGTACCATGACCACTTTTCTGTATGGGATTGGGAATAAGGATCCACTTACTGCAGATCAAAAATTGCTCTGAAGATTATAGAACATAGGGTAAAAGTTGATTGTAGCTGTCTTGCAGTTTTAACCTATTGCTTGGACAGCACACTAAGTAACATTTGCCTGGTAAAGGAGCGGAAAGATAGATAAATTGTAGAATAATAAACCCTCACTTTTAGTAAGTGTAGCAACGGAACATTTCCAAAAAATAAATCAGTACACACACCAGGACATTAAGACAGTATTTTTAACATAGCGATAAATAATAGTAAATAGATGGAAGCGAAAGGCCAAAGATCCAGCGAAAGGTCAATGGAATGCGATACGAGAGGCCTATGTCCAGCTATCATCAGACTGTCTCATTCCACTGAGATAGGCCAAATATGTCCGTCACTTGAACAAAATTGACCACTCAAACACGTTTCTGAAAACTTCACGTTATTTTGGTTGCAAGGTTCCCTCTAACAGTGCATCTCACTGTATGAAGACTGCCACGCACTGTTCCAGGGAAAATGTTTTCCTGTCGAACATAACTCAAGTACGTTGGACCATACGATATACGATTATGGCCTGCCCTTCCGTGGGTCGCGGAGACAAAAACACAATCATTATTCATGCGCCCGTTTTCCTGGTTGTACACCTATTCTTATACCCAAGATTAGATTTCTGAAAGTAGTCAGGAAGAAAATTAAAGGCCATTTGATTGTCAATTCATATGATTTGTGTTTTGGTCCGACTGTTATGTTGTAAGTTTGTTATAATAATGTCAGCAAAACTAAATTGTTTCTAAGTTCCTATACTTTCGTGTTACATATTTCTATACTTCTATGCTTTGTCCTTATTACTACTTTCTTCTTCTTAACGTACGGTTTATATCAACCAGGCGTTACAGTTTAAACCGCCTGTAGCCTCTCTGACATGGCTTTGCACACCGTTGAAAAATCTTTCAGGTGTGCTGCTTTCCTCATGATGTTTTCCTTCACCGTTTTTAGCAAATGCTCATTAATTTATAGTATGCACCAGTATCGGGGTTTGAGCGACCTTTGACTTTGCAGTCCAACGGTCATTTCAATCGGCTATCACAACAATTCATTACTTGTAATGTTCTTCACCCGTATTGACGGTATACGCTTTCATTTTTTGAGCTTAGTCAGCCACGTCTACAGCGGCATAACATAACATCACGCCTGT
Organism: Abrostola triplasia; assembly: GCA_946251915.1. Classification (NCBI taxonomy): domain Eukaryota; kingdom Metazoa; phylum Arthropoda; class Insecta; order Lepidoptera; family Noctuidae; genus Abrostola; species Abrostola triplasia. Next base: position 1,758,693 of record OX276438.1, read on the forward strand.
ATTCCCCGAAGGGGTAAGCAGAGGTACACATACAGTTCACCCAAATTTCGCCAGTTATGTTTTTAGGTCCCAATGTAATAGGAGGCGAGCCTATTGCCATCAACCGGGCACAAATGGGACCGGGACCAAACTCCGTGCTGCTACTTAGAAATCAGCGGCATCTGATGCGTTATATAATAGGTCACCAAGTGTACAGGTGACAGGATACATTGCGATGTTGATCAAGATAATACTAGGGCTTAAGTTGAGCCTCCATAACTATACCGTGACTATACTCAAGAACTGGATAGTTAATTTTGCTAGCATCCTTGTCGACCCATCTTTACACTAGAGTAATAAATACAGCCAGCACCATAAGTAGCAGTTTTTTTACACACCATTAATTTAAGAACAACTTCTTATGTAGTAAAAATAAAATATACTTAGATCTTCATCTAGCCGTTTCTATGATTTCAAACAATAATTTGAATTGATGTTTGTTCCTTTCAATTAATTAGCAAAAAGTTTCTTAACATATCTTTTTATGATTCTGAATGTACCTTACGTAGTTAATGTCACATTTAACAAATTGTTTAGCTCAAATCACCATTTCCAGCTATACATTTTGATTACTTTACACTTCCATGTGTGTTGTTACATTTACCGCAGCATGATAGTCTAGTTTAAGACGGGTCAAAGGTCAAATGGCACCACGAGAAAGGACGGGAAAGAAATTAAGTATCGCGCAACACAAACACTGTAACGATCGAACCCACACCACCCACTCGCTTCTGTTCCCAGCCCTCCTAAGTAGCCAATTTAGATATTAAAATAAAAACCTTTTTGTATTTTTCCAATACTTGAATATCGTACGTCTGTAATAAATATTTAATTGTTGGTAGATCCGGCTCGAAGGACCAATTTTGTTGGGACTTAACCTATTAGGACTCCCACGATTTTTTAAGTAATAAGTTAACCAAGAGTAATATAGTCGTAGACTGTTTATAGAATAATGTAATTTAGTGTTACAAAGAAGTGAACGAATGTCTTTGACGTGGTAGGATGTGAAGTTAGAGCGCGCTAGCCGCCGCGCGCAGCCGTCGTCGCATATCCTTCGGACCACATAGGCATATGATGTACCTAATAAATTGTCGAAGCACCTAATTAGATGTCAAAGCAAATCTGTTACAGTAAAAATATAGTTACCGTATATAAATTGTGATCAAAAGCATTGAATTGCTATTCTTCAAATAGGATTTGGTGACTTTTCTTTTACGTTTTACTTTTTGTGTTGCACCATTCTAATTAAGTGTGCATTTATGATATGGTTAAAAGCTACTGTTATATAAACTTTCATATAGAAACCATTAACTATTTCATGATATTGAAGGCTCGATTGGTTGTATTATAAACTCCTATTGTTTTGCAATTCAACATTGTCAAACAGGCTTACCCATAAACCTTTTTCTTATTACGTTGGTAGAAAGAATTTATACGTGTCGATAAGTCCTAAGTCTACGGTATCAAAACTTATGATACAAAATAAAGGTGTGAAGAAAAACGCGTTTTCTTTAAAAAGGGCGGAACTAATACCGTTTATCGAACACATTAATATCAATTACAGTAAAACCTTCAAACAAATCCATCAATGTACAGAAAAATAAGAAACTAAAACATAAAAATTACGAACAGTCGGTACATCTATCACATTACATATTAATGTACTCACTGCCAAGTCCCTCATGATACGAATAAAACTTATTCTTTTCATAGAAACTAAGTGACACTTCTGTAGTAGTCTCGAATTTACGAGGGAACTTGGGCCTGACTATCTGTCAAACTGACTCGGAGCATTGAACAAAATAGATCAGGGAAGTTTGTGGGCCAGACTTGGCAAGTTTTTGGGTGGAGTGATGCATTACAGTGAAGTTTGATGGGTTATGTAAGTCATTTTTAATAGTGATGGGGTTGAATCTACGGGTATCGATGAAGAGGCAATCGATTGAATGAAATCTACGATAGTGCTGGTATAGGCGCCAGCTGATACAATACTATTTTCTGCTCACCATTATACAGATTTTATAGAAGGAATCAAATTAAAAATAGAGTATAATGGGCGGTCTTATCGCTCAAAGCGATATCTTCTAGACAACCTTAGGATGGGCTGAAGCGATGGAAATTAGTACCAGGGTAGTCTGTGGTGCGCACTGTTATTAAATACATAAGCATATACATTCTTATACTTAAACATATAACGATTATTTGACTTACATTAAATCAAGCCTTGCTATTTATCTGTGTCGGGTCCCCTCATATGGGGTTCTACGCCCCTCACGACACGCTTTCCAGGTGACTGAAGGGTGCATTACTTATACGCCCAACCATCGACTATGGTTCTATCCAATAATGCATTCCAACCATTTACTTAGTCTAGGACTCGAATCTAAGAGTTTTGCCTACCACGAGTCCAACGCAACACAACTTTCTGAACAAAATACGGTTATTAAATGTTTGTTAACATCTGCCATAGTCAACATACTGCAGTATTTTGTCAAAATAATTGCTGACTGCCAAATTATCCTGCACCAATATCAATTACTTTTTACGTACTCTTCAAATGCTATAATTTTGAAGCTCTATTCGGCGCCAATAATGAACGCCATGCATAAAGGCCTTGTCGTCGCGTAATTAAAAAGGCTACTAAAGTACGTCAAACAAAAAATGACAAGAGCGCGAGATAAACAAAAAAGTGTTGTATGACGGTCGGGCCCAATTTGGTCATCACCTGTTCTATCTGAAATCGTGTGTAGGCCCCAGTGGGGACTAGTACCATAAATAGTTTATTCGATAGCTTAGTTTCATAATTTTCTAACTGGCATAAAACTAAAAGTATTTCGTATTCATTTTTATATTACGTTTCTAATATATTATATCTAAAACTATGCTATTGTAATGTACCTAAACTAAATGTATGATAAGTACCCTATAAAATTTTGATGATTACGGTTTATACACCATCCTTTCCTAAATATTTGTACGCCATGATATGCGGCTAAACATGTCAGAACTTACACTATATTATTATCTTGCATGCAATGTATCATATACACCATGTTTAAACAAATAAACATTTACTTACTTACTTACAATATCATGATTGAATTTAAAACTCGCAACTTCTTTGCACCGAAAATACAAAAAACTATTCAATAAACTTATTTTTAAATTAACTTGTCGTACACAAAAATATATTTTTAGTACACCATAACGGTTTGTATCTACAGCATCATTTTCAGAGCCCACTCGAAACAATTCCGCTGAAAATTCTGTTTATATTAAGAAGCGAAAATACAGTAAGCTGCATCCCGCTCAAAGTGAAACCCGACTGGAACCCAAACGCGGGCTGGCTTGATTAAATTCGCTCTTTATGTGCGATGAAGCACTTGAAATTAAGTATCCCATGTATCATAACTGAGAAGGTATCTTTTTATCATTTCGACACAGCACGACAAAACCTAATTTGTTTTACGTAATGCGATTATAATTTAGATTAATTTCCATAATGGATGTTTTTAAGACATTCTTTTTTGTTTTAAGGCTTGCCTTGGTCGAGATTAAGTGAGCCGATCCTGCATTGTTTGGGGGATTATCTTTGTTTTTTTTCTATAGGATTGGTAAAGAATGAGGGGTTTCTGTGGTTGATGTAACTTGTGAAGATAGATGATAGACAAAATTAAGAAGAAGATACTTGAAATTAGCGTCGGTACATTTTATTAACTATCGATGTTATATGTAATGTAGAAAATATCAAAGTATTTACGGCCTATTTGACAAGACAATCATCATCATCATCAGCCGGAAGACGTCCACTGGTGAACAAAGGCCTCCCCCTTAGAACGCCACAATGAACTACAACTTGCGTATTGCATCCACCGGTTGCCCGCAACTCTGAGGATATCGTCGAACCACCTGGTGGAAGACAAAAATCACAAGATACTGCCAAAAAAAGCAGGCTTAAAGTATCCAAGCATTACTGTACAAAACTAATTAACGTTGGACAACATTTAAGACAAATACAAAAGAGAATTAAACATTTGACTTAGTAAGACTAATCCAATGTTATCAAAAGAGTTCTTGTTATTTGAACAAAACGCCAATTTGAGTAACTGAAATTTCTGGATAAAATCTTGGCTGGTTGCCATGAGATAATACTTTGTAAGGATTCACGCAGCCTCTTTTGTGCATCTAAAACGGTCAAGTGTGAACTGAGATATTATTTAATCTCTGAAGATCTAAGTGAAGTCGTTTAGGTTGTAGATAAGAGTATTCTTGGGTTGAAGGGTTTGCCTGCGTGATATGATTAAGTTTATTTTGTGTTTAGCTAAGGGTTTTCATGTGAGATTCATGTTTATAAGTAATCCTATCCACAACATAGAAGAGTCCTATTACTGTAGCAGCACTTATCACCCATCTAAACGAAACCCGAAGTAACTCCTGCTTTGAATACCACATCAACTGATAAACGTTTGTTTAAACGGTACGTAAAACCATAATGATATCAGTTTGAGCTTATAACACGATTCAAACATCTCTTTCGTCGTGTGAGACAGAACCATAAACGATAAAATTCAATATTATGGTGAAACGTTCCCAGAAAAGTCCTTTCGCGGATCCCCATTGAATTTTCCCCTATATGTTTACGAACTGTAAATTCCTAAGTATTTAAAATCGCTATGTACGCTTATCATTTGACAAACACTCTACATAATATTGATCGTTTGCTTCCAAAGAAAGTCTCAGAAAATCTTCCTTTATACATAGCAAACAACACGACACAATCCACTTAAAAATTTATATGTAGCCTGTATTTTGAGGGTCACTAGGTCGAGTTTTGAGTGGCAAGTGAAAAACGGTCGGAAATACATACGGATCTAGTTGTATCATGTTTTTTCGCCATCAAGCAGGTCGTGGAGGAAGAGCCATGCTATTTTATACGCACTTAATCTGAGGCAGGGCTCCCGACCCGTAAATATTGCTTCTTGAGCCACAATGAAATTGTTATGAAATAAGCTGGTTTGAACGTTTTACGAACAATGCTGTGGAGGGGGTATATGGGACCGGATTTGCAGTAAGACGCTTTTGCGCAGTTGCAACGTAAACTGTTGAATCATTCATATAACCGCCTCTTGTCCGCTTTGTGGATGTGAATTCAATAGCATCTCTATAGCCTTTTAGTGTACGAGTTTGGTAGTTTATAGGATGCTGATTATGGACGGTACTAAAGACATGTTTAGGAATTTTTATGACATAATGTAGCTTGAAGACGTCCACTGTTGAACAAAGGCCTACCCCTGAGAACGCCACAATGAACGATAATTTGCCATTTGTGCCTTCCAGCTGATGATGAATGATGATGGTGATAATGAATATGTTTTTAACATTTAGATGTTACTATCTGGAGACTATCTAGATGTTTGTATGTATCTTACGCCTTTCTTCTCGGCATACCCAGGTCAGAGATGATTTTTGTACCGATAAATCCACTTACACGTGTATAATATATACTCTTCCCAGATTTCCTTAACTGTTTATTCTGCGTCTGAAGTCTATCAAACGACATATTGACAAGCTTGCTGATACAACAAATATGGAAAAACAAGAATTCTTGACCAATATGAAGGTTACTTGTACATTATTAAACTACAAAATTGGTATATAAATATTTAATATCAAGGCCAAGGCGTTATACTTAAATACATTTTGTTTAAAGACACAAATAAAATACTGACAAAATCGAAAATACACGAAAATATTTTTAACGTAAACATGCTTAAATATAAAACACGAGATGATAAATAAATATTTCAAAGCATCGCAATTATGCCTCAAAGGCGCGTTTAACAAATTAATTTTCTTGAAATAGTCTGTACTTATAGTAGTCCATTAGCTCGACTATTTAGAGCGATTAGTTTTCGTCGCTCAACGGGTGTCCATAAAAAGTAAATTCCTTTTAGCTCCGTCTTATAAAAACTAAAAGACCTCACATTGAATAAACCACAATGAGCTCTACTGAGGGTTAAATCGATCTACCAAAAAACTAGCCTTCACAAAACGGTAGCCTTAATGTTACTAATACTTTTGAAAATAGCTGCTGGAAATATCGGGTCCCTATTTTCTCTCGAAATCTAGATTATTCTACAGAATGCTGCACCTTGTTTTACGAGTCGGTAACTTTACGAGTTTTTGCCATAGAAATCCTCGCAGATATCTCAAATTGTTTATGTTTCTTTGAATTTTCGAATCTCTAGGCTCCGGGGGAATAAGAGAATGAACTTTGGGGAACAAATGAAAAAATACGTGGAGTGCTTTAGACACTTATTTTGTAAATTGAATCTGCTGAGTTAATTGGATTTTTGTAGTACACGTTGGTAAATGTGTAATATATTATTTTCACGACATTTCCCAGGTGTGTTTCTGCAGGAAAAAATTCAACTATCTGGCCATCATTACTCACATTATCTTCCTATAAAATATCAAAACTTAGGTCACCTACCTATTACTCTAATGTTATCGTTATCGTAAATCTTTTCCTTAAAAAAATCTTCGTTTGACATAACATCACTCCTGTACTCCCCGAAGGAGTAGGCAGAGGTGCACACATTTCTCCAGTTATGTCTTTTAGGTCCCAAAGTAATAGGGGGCAAACCTATTGCCATCAACCGGGCACAAATCCAGACTCCGTGCTGCATTGAGAATAATATTGCTAAGAACGTAGATTATAGCAAGGTAAGAAAAGGTTATAGGTATAAAGCTCTAGGTTATAGGTAGTACGTACAAGCACATCAGTAATCCACTGTTGTAGAAGCCACTCATGGGCAATGCTAACTCTGAAAAGCTCCTTAGTTTTCGAGCATGCAGCAAATTACCCTTAGACACGATTCCAGTTCACATTTATTCAAATACAGCAGAAAGGTTTCCATATTAATTTCCAGAAATCACTGGACCAAAGGAAGCGACCTTTAGTTGAATGATCCAATTTGCACCGAACGATTCACTTCGAACTTTAATATTCAAGCTCAAATTATCTCCACAAACGAAGCTCCTAAGTCGCAAATTAGTCGTCTATTCCAAGCCATTTTAGCCATCTGCATCAGATTAGAAAGATAAGGAATTCTGTCTTTGCATCGCTTTGACATTATCTTAATTTATTGCGAATTTGCTTCTCGGTATCAGCAGCTTTGTCATTCTCGTGGGACACTAAGTCTGATTCGTCGGCCATAATTTTATCATCTGCACAAAATCTTCTCCGTTATTTTTAAATTAAAAGTTAAAGAATGAAAAAACGGTCTCCGTTCGTGTTAGGTTTTGATCGGCAGATCATTATAAGACTTTAATATATTTTTTAGCACATTGCCCCTGTTAGGCATAATTAAAAATCTATGTAAGGAATCGAAAAATGATAGACACTTGTGGGATGGTATATAATTTTTTTCTTTCTACACTTTACGACTTGGATGAAACTGTCGTTTCTGCCGTATTTTTCCTAAGTTTGATGAGAGACGTGCTTGTAAACAACGAATAGATAGATGTTTAATTTTTAGAAATTGTAGACAATATGATATGGCGTTGACTTTTAGATAAACACTTTTTCGTTTCGTTACAATTACGTATAATATTTTATACGCAATACTGTGTTGAAAAGATATTAGCAATATTATGTTTCAGTAAAAATATACTTGACTCTCTGAAACGCCAACATAAAAATACATTTTATGATAATGTTCAGCTACTAAATCTTCTCGCTTTCAAAGATATATTACGCTAGTAATTCTTCTAAAATACTGTGTAAATGCAACACCATCTGTTGTTTTTATTATTTAAAAATAATAGTTATCTGTTTCGAGCTAAAGCATAAAGTAAGGAGAGGCATATCAAATATTCATTCCGTTCGCAAAGGCGGAGTCGAGATCACAATTTTTACAAACGTGAACAGCGAGAAAATTAAATTTTATACTTTATTGTTGTTGTTTTAAAGTTGTTTTCTGCAATTTTATTATCTACCTTGTTAGATTTAAAAGTGTTCGCTGCTTTTATATAAATACGGCGTCCATGTTTAGGAGGTAGATGACAACGTATTTCGTTTTCTTTTTTGAATATACGAGAGATTCATTTTATGGTTGAAAAATAATGATGGTACTTGAATGTTCCTATAATAACTCCCTGATATTACAATTTTAAGTTCTCACAAGTAAAAAAGGAACAAGATAATTATTTCACTCATGGTTGAGAGTTTTGGATACAAATCAACATGATCATAAAAATGTTTACCAATTGTATTTGTAATAAGTTTTCTAAAATTTACGACTTTCTAAATTTACGTGCAACATAAATTGGATGCAGCAAAACTTGCAATCCACTTAAGTGGACCACTAAAGAGGTGGATATCTACATTGACCAGTTAAAGTTGAGTAATGTGGCCATTCTGGTCGGCCGGCCTCGACGCCCGACGTGGCCAGCTATTATTTTGACTTACAACTTATGGTGAGGCAGCATTTTGACCAGTGCCTTACTTTGACAAACGGCCATAATGGATTTATTGTCTTTGCCAAATTAGAACTCGAGCGAGAATGTGTTTACATGAAAACTGGTCCAAAGAGACATATTTTACGTTATATGGACATACTCAATGGGTTTTCCCATCGTAGGTATCCATAAGTATCTGCCATATTTCTTTTAGTTTACATTACTTTCATAATGTATGGATTGAAGGTAAGATTTTACGGGATACTGTATTAAATTAATTTGTATTATCTGTTTAAAGCTGATGCGACACACAAATCGACTGATTTTATAATATGTTTTCCCCAATCCAATTTATTGTCTCTTAGGCATATGACCTACATTTTACACAGCATGTGTCTGCCTTCTCTTCAGTTCACAAACTCCTCAAAGAAGAACACCTAATGACAAAAACAAAGTATTACAAAGTCCAGTAAGTGGGTATGCCTGTGGCACATTAGTTAACACATCGACGAACTCCGTAGCTTTTAGAGCGTACGCGAATGCTTCCAAGAGTACAGGTGTCGACAACTTTTGACAATTTTCAAACAAAGTGAAATGTGGCAGGTGCTGTTTACGAACTTCTCATATAATCCTCTGTTGACATCCCGTGAATGTTAATACTTTTACGTGTGGTGAATTTCCCGATAAATCTTTTGGCATGTGCCCACGATGGGACATGCTTTCGCGGGTGTCATTTTATGCAAGTTGAAAGAGTCAATTTGAAAATAGTTATATAACTAGTTTGGAGATAGACTGGCAACTTGTCGCAGCGGCTTTTGGGATTTTGTTGAGTTTCTTTCTTTTTAGACTCCATTTAGAGTCTTATTTTGTGGATGAATTAAATTTACGTTGCCAATTGGAGACCTGTGACCTCATTTCGTTCTCTAAATTTAGATTCTTAAGTTTATTACATTACATTGAAATTTTTGACTGCCCCGTTGATCTAATGGTCACTAAGCGCGACTGCTGAGCACGAGGTCGTGGATTGCGATCCCTGGTCGGGCAAAGTGTTACTATATGTGCACCTCTGCCTACCCCTTCGGGAAATACAGGCGTGAAGTTATTTTATGTTTATATTATTGAAACTTTATTCATGATCCTTTTATAGTAGGACTCGAGATTGTCTTTACCTAAATTAAAACACGTCAACGTAATATCCCAACTGACTACCTCGGAGAAGATTAAACAACAAGATTAGCGTAGTGACTAAATGAGTTAGGCTTCATATTTGATTACTGCCGAATAAGGCAAACACGTTTCAAGCTGATAAAAATGTATTTTCTGGCGAAAAATTTGTACATAATCACGAAATTAATATTTGCAAAGATTCTGACGACGTAAAAGATAATGCCTAGGCTTAGGCTATATTTTATTTTATGTAATTCTAAAAATAAAAGTGGCAGACATAAAAATTAACATGGAGGAGAATGTGTTTGTCAGGTTAATATCAACTCTTCTAAAGTCACCAAATAAAATAAAAGTTCCATATGAAAATTCCAAACTCGCAAAGTTATTCTGAAAACCCATCTAACCAATACCAACTCAAGACTTTCCAAAACCAATTCAAACAGACGATGACATAAACATAACACAACATCACGCCTGTATTCTGGAAAGGGGTAGACAGAGAAGCATATATAGTACCTATAGGGTATATTTCGCTAGTTATGTATGGTCAGAATGAAATAGGGGATGAGCTTAAAGCCATCTACTGGGTTCAAATTTGGACTCCGTGCTGCTACTGAGAATTACCAAATTGAAAATCCCAGTAACACTTTGCCCGACCCGGGACTCGCGACTACTTGACCAACGATGTAGTGATTACGATGACAAAAAATTAAAACATTGTGGCAACAGAAACAATATCTAGTAATGATACAGATTCCAAATTCGAATCTACATCTAGATTAGTACTAAATTCTGGACAAGTTAATCGTCATTTGATGTACCTTGAGACTGAACGGGGAGAATAAGCGAAAGTTCGTCTACCCAACGAATCTTCGATGGAAGCAACTTTGAATTACTTTTCCCTGACTGAAAGACGTATAATGAATCGGGTCCGTCGAAGATATTTGTTCCAAACTCTGTGAAGAAATGTTCTAGTGAAAAGCAAAAGTTGTTCAACAAAATGATTCGGTCTGATCTTTGGCAAACACTGCTTTACATTTTGGTTGCGATTGTTTTAGAGTATTGTCTCGAAATTAAAATGGTTGCTTATACTTTTGGGGGAGGATTTTACTGGTTTTGTTCTGGGGTAGTATGTTGTGACTCCAATCTGCATTCCAATAGTTTTGGTACAGACGTCCGTAGAAATTGTTCTGGTTTTGGACGACAACATTTTGCAGTGAACTCATATTGTTAGTCCTGTTTACTTGTTTCTATTCTGTTGGGTTTGTTGTTAGTATCCGTTAGTAACATAAACATAACATAACATCACGCCTGTATTCCCCGAAGGGGTAGGCAGAGGTGCACATATAGTACACCCACATTTCGCCAGTTATGTTTTAGGTCCCAATGTAATAGGGGGCGAGCCTATTGCCATCAACCGGGCACAAATCCAGACTCCGTGCTGCTACTGAGAATTACCTAACGGAAAAACCCAGTAACACTTTGCCCGACCCAGGATTCGAACCCAGGACCTCGTGCTCAGCAGTCGCGCTTAGCAACCACTAGACCAACGAGGCAGTCAGGTCCGTTAGTCCAGTAGCATTTTAATGTTTACTTGGATTATCCGAAAGTCAGGAATTTCAATTTTACTTTGAAGATTGCTGAACCTAAATGGTTAATTATAGTTCGGAAATTTAATAACCATGTTTAGCGACCAGCTGGTTAGGTGTTTGAGTTGGGCATACACTGATTATCACGAGAATAAAGATTCCATTTTTATACCAAGTAAGTTTTACCACTTATCATCATCATCATCAGCCGGAAAACTGTTAAACAAAGGCCTCTTAGAACGCTATATATATGATATAGACAAAATGTAAAAAATATTTAATTTGTAAGATCGTAGATTTTGTAGGACTACATAAAAACTATCATTTATCTCTTAAACAATAAAAAACAGTACTAATGTAAAAGCTTAGACAACGAATTGAAAAATAAGATAAAAGCAGACTGTAATAAATAAACCTGCAGTGTAAATGTTATCCTATTAAGTTAACTAAAAAAATATTTGCTTTTATAGTAACTGACTTGACTTGAATCTGTACGATTAGTAATTTATCAAACATAAAGAAAAAAAATACCCGTACAATAAATTGATTCAATTTTATTGTCCATTCTGAATACTCTAAGCTTTTATTTCTATTTCTAAATCAATTCGTTAAAATACAAGTGTAGAAAATGGTTGCTCTTAATCAAGGACCAGTAAAAAAATCTGTTATCTGTGGAGATATTAAAGAATTATTTTTTTAAAGAATCGGAAGGCTTTTGTTACTTAGACTAATTGCGTCTGATATTGAAAAGTTAGATACTACTATACTGATTGGAAAGACATGACTTAAAATAATTAATCAGTCGTCCATTGTTGAGCAAAGGCCTCCTCTTTAGCTAAAGGGAGGGATACCATAATCCCCACACTTGGCAAGCGGCTTGGGGAACGCAGAATTGCTGCGGCCTATCTTCTGGATTTTCCCTTAGTTGCCTTTTACGACACCCACGGGAGGAAAGGGAGTGGTCAATTCTAGGCCGGATACCATTCGTCATTCAAAATAAATAATAATGATTCTTTGTTTAAAGTTTGGAGTGAAGTGCTAACATAGGTGGCGTAAAGGATTAAGTGGAGCCTCTGGCAGTCTTCCAGCCAGGTAGACTGACGATATTCGTACGAGAAACCTGCATACAGAAAGTTAAAAATAAGACAGAGTGACGGTTAAGCAAGGAGGCTTATGTCAGCATTTGGAGCATTTGGATAACTAAAAGCTTTAAGATGATTCGAAGTTTAAATATCAACATCAATTCTAGAATAGTATGAACAGAGTTTTAACGTATTTTTTATTTTTATTTGTGGTTGATGGCAATAGACTCGCCCCCTATTACATTGGGACCTAAAAACATAACTGGCGAAATGTGGGTGTACTGTTTGTGCACATCTGCCTACCCCTTTGGGGAATACAGGCGTGATGTTATGTTTTTATTTTAACGACTTTTTGAAGCCCGTTGTGTACTCGATCTGCATTTTAAGCGATCACACTTAAAACTTCCAAATGACATTGCCTGGAACTTCACATTTAAGTGTCTAATAAACGTGTTTTTCATTGACGCTCTTTGTTTCTCGGGATTAAGCTGAATTATATTTAGATTGAATACAAGTAGAGTGGCCTAGTGGTTAACATACCGGAATTGTATGCACAAGGTTGCTGGTTCAAAACCAATGTGACTTTTTCAATGTTATAAATACTTTGTTAGTTATTCTAAGACACCACTGACCAACGGTGATGGAAAACATCGTTAGGAACCTGGATTTGATTATCTGAAATCGCCAACCCGCAGTGAGCTAGCGTGGTGATCAATGCTCAATCCTTTTCTACACGAGAAGAGGCCTTTACCCTGCAGTAGGACAGTTATAGGCTGTTATTATTATTATATTATAATTTGACATGGAGTCTAGGTTATAACTCACTTCAAGTAAGACGGGTAATGCAGCAAATATTGATTACATACAAAATTATTCACGGACAAATTGACGCACCCGAGTAACATGCTGAGGTATTCCATTTTCGCTCCTGACAATTATTGTCGGAATCGAAAACATCACCTTTTTGCAATACCATCATGCAGGACAGTCAGTAGAGCAAACTCCCCCATTCCACTCACACTTAAATTATTGAACCTATTACTGGACTCAAAACCAGAGTGTGACGTGTTTGCGAGTATGAGAGGATTATTCTTGTCAGAATGTCTGAAGTTCTGTGAGAGAGTTTAACGAAAGGGTTATTATGTATATTTTTATATTGTTAATGTGTTGTTGTTTTATATGTGTTTATGTTGAATAGAGTAATTGGCTAGCCTTTCTATTCAAATCTATACTAATATTATAAAGCAGAAGAGTTTGTTTGTTTGAACGCGCTAAACACAAGAACTACTGGTCCGATTTAAAAAAATATTTTAGTGTTAGATAGCCCATTTATTGAGGAAGGCTATAGGCTATAAAACATTCGAAATCCATGCGGACGGAGTCGCGGGCGGAAGCTAGTAAACAAATAAATGACAAAAAATAATTGCTTCATGCTGTCATAACCGCAAACGCTTCAACCGGACAAGGGTCAAAACAAACCCGAAAATATTAGATACCTTTATAACCCTGTCTAAACCACTGTATCGTAAAACCAGTGAACTAATTTCGATAATAACAAACAACAGTAATACCCCTAGGACAGCGTTCCTAATCTTAGTACCTGTGTCTGCGTTCACAATCCGGATTTAGTTGCAAAATAAACTGGAGCGCCACAGAGTAACAAGGAGCAGTGGGTTAGGGATTTGGATTGTTTGTTTTTACACTGTGTACATACGTAAGTTCAAATATTTATTCAAGTACTACTTAATTTCTTGGAAACTGTTCATACTGAACACGTATTACCTATGACACGTTTACGTGAAGTGCTCGTGAAATTACCTAATTGCTAACACTGAGATTGGTATTATTATTATGTATATAATTGTTTTTGCCTGCCTCGTTGGTCTAGTGGTTGCTAAGCGCGACTGCTGAGCACGAGGTCCTGGGTTCGAATCCCGGGTCGGGCAAAGTGTTACTGGGTTTTTCCATTAGGTAATTCTCAGTAGCAGCACGGAGTCTGGATTTGTGCCCGGTTGATGGCAATAGGCTCGCCCCCTATTACATTGGGACCTAAAACATAACTGGCGAAATGTGGGTGTACTATATGTGCACCTCTGCCTACCCCTTCGGGGAATACAGGCGTGATGTTATGTTATGTATAATTGTTTTTGATTATATATTAATATTTCCAAGATACTTAAGTATATGGCGATATTATTGTTAGGCAACGTCAGCCGGGTCCGCTAGTAGCATCATAATTTTCTTCCATAACTTGTCCCACTGCAGATCTAACTACACTGTACCCAAACAGGCCCTGATGGGGTTTAGCGACTGTTAACCGCTAATCCGTGAAACCTCGACAGTTTACATTAAACTTAGTTTAAACTTGACGAAGATTACCTTTGGTGCTAAGTTTGTACCGCACAGCGTCCCTTAGCCGTTCTGTAATTATTGTTTATTAAGTTTAGATGAGGTGGTGTACTGGACTGTGCGTAACGACGCGAGTGGGCGACTTGTGAGCTGTTTGCTGTAGGGAATGGTACGAGAGAAGAGGTTGGGATCTGAGAATATTAATTACAAGATGTCGTTGTCCAGTATGTCCAAAAGAACTACGACGTGTCTTGAGGGTTCGACCGCGCCTTCAATCGCATGGAAAATTTTACGTATTTCATCTGGAGGAATAACTGCCAGTGTTGAAGCGTTGCCTAATCCTAACTCTAGTTCTAGCCTTCACTCCCTTAAAGGTTCAAGATCTGATAGAGATTTATTCCATCGTGAAGGAAACAAACTGATTGGGCTTTAGGTATGTAATAAAAACTTTGTGGTTCCACTTGTACTTTCTAAATTCAAAACTTGCAATTTTTCAACTAACAAACAAAAGACATCTCTTATAACACACCTCCTTTTGTGAGGATAAAAAGGTCTAGCATCTATGACCAGTCACATAGAGTTCTTTTATTAGCTCCGATAAAACCTTCAACAATAGCTCCAGACCTATTGTTGGAGCTTCGAACCTATTTTCGCGAATAGACCTAAATAAACATATTTATTGGAAGAAATATAATCTAACAAAGACGTGAATATTGAGTGAATTTTGTGATCAGATTAATAGAGCAAAAGTCGTTTGAGTGAGTGCCTATTCAGAGTTTCTAGTGCTTCTCTAAGTATAGCTATCGTGGGTGGTTTTTTAATGAAGTTTTATTATGGACAAGTGCTTTTGTACTCAAACCTACGCGTCCATTCACAATGATTTGTGTATTACCCAGAAACTTGACAATGAAAGAAACTTGTTTGGCTACCAATTTTCTAAATGTGAAACCAAAAATGTCAAATGATTTTTTAGCTTGACATACTAGAATTATCTCCTACATCCTTCTGATCGTTTAGTCGATGAATAACCTGGAGCTAGATTTTAAACCGCCTGTAGGCCTCTGACAAGACTTTACACACCGTTGCAAAATCTCTCAGGTGTGCCTATTTCCTCACGATGTTTTCCTTCACCGTTTTTAGCAACTAATAACTTATTTATAATACTCAGGTGAATTAGAAAAGATATTGGTGCGTGCCGGGGTTTGAACTTGTAACCTTTGATTTGGCAGTTCAACGGTTATACCTCTCGGCTATCCTTGCTATATCCTCTGCCTACCCCTTCGGGGAATACAGGCATGATGTTATGAATGAAAAAAAACCTTATTAAAAGTAGATAAGATAGCTATGTTTTAGTTTACCTACAGTATTCAAAACCTGTTAATACGACATGGTGCGGTAGGGATGTCTTCAATGAACGCATTGTTCCTTCCACCCTGCCTTCCTCCTATTGTCCCATTCGAGGAGGGTCGTACCCTCGGGTGGTACCACGGTTGTTAACGTCCGTCTATCTTTGATGGGGATGTGTTCCCCAACAGGAATAGTTTTTATGATTAACGAGTACTGAGTTAAGACTTTACAGTTGTTAATTCAGTGGGGGAAGGATTAGGGAAACAATTGCCTTTCGTCATTGGGAAAGTATGCTTGTTAGGACGACTGTTGGATCGAGCTTGGATAGCAATAGGCTTGCTCCAATCGCTGTTTATTACAAAGATGCTATGATAAGTAGCAAAATGTGAGTGTATAAATGCAATGTAGTTATTTGTCATGAAATAAGGGTAAGCCCATTGTCATATTATTTTATTGATTTATTCAGTTGTTGAAATATTTTGCCAGGATTTGTTTAAATTTGGATATTATTATGATCTATAGAAATGACATCTACCTGACACAAATTCAGACTCTGCACTGCTACTGAGATTTACCTAATGGGAAGTCCAGTAGTTTGCTCGGTCCGACATTCGAACTTAGAACCTCGTGCTCAGCAGAAGCACTTAGCGACCCCTAGACCAACAAGGCAGTCACTCTTACTCGCCTGTCGCTTATATTTTAGCGATATAGAAAAATAAATTCGCCTAAATCCTCTCCCAAATAAAAATTAAGGTACACAATAACATTGTAAAATTTAACCAAGATAACGAGACAGAGTATTGTGTAAAACGTCTCCGGTGGGCCGTTTGTCTTGTCCAACACACCAGCTGGTACGAGGGTCAAACTGAAAGTTCTTAGAAAATCAAAAACTGATTACATTAGCCAGTTATTAGTTTTATTATATCTTTTCAAAATATTGTCCATTCACGTCAATACACCGCTGCATGCGATGGAACCACTGGGAAAAGCACTTTGCCCACTCGTCTTTAGGGTTCTCTTCAATGGCATCGCGATACGCAGCCACCGCTTCTTCAGCATTCATAAACCGCTTTCCATTAAGTTTTTCTTTAATTTTTGGAAATAAATAAAAATCACAAGGGGCGAAGTCGGGGCTATACGGCGGGTGACCCAGTAATTCAACGTTTGATGTCGCCAAATAGTCGATCGTTCGCTTAGCGGTGTGCGACGAGGCGTTGTCGTGGTGAAGGAGGATCCTACTGCGAGGTCGTTTCTCTCGAACTTTTTCCAAGACAAGTGGCAAACAATTGGTAGTGTACCATTCTGCAGAAACTGTTTTTTGATCCTCTAACACAATTGTTGCGAAATGACCTATCCTTACAAAGAACGAGGCCACCATTTTTTTTCCCGCACTTCGATCTCTCTTCACTTTAGTTGGCAACCTCTCGAAAGGAAACACCCACTGAGCAGATTGTCTTTTGGTTTCAGGATCATAACAGTAAATCCAGCTTTCGTCACCTGTTAGTATGTCGAACACAGCATTTGAGTCACCTCCGTTAAATCTTTCAATCATTTTACGGCACCAATCCACACGATGGAGTTTTTGAGCCTCAGTCAAATTATGAGGTATCCACCGGGCGCAAAGCTTCCTGACTGCTAAATGTTCGTGGAGGATTTTGTGCACTTGACTCATACCGATGCCTAAGCTTGTCCGAATCTGCTGATAGGTCACTCTTTTGTCAGTCTCTATCATACGCCGCACAACACAGATGTTATCTTCAGTCGTCGCCGTAGAAGGCCGTCCCTCACGTAAATCATCAGTGAGATTAGTGCGACCACGTTTAAACTCATTAAACCAGTTGTAAACTGTCGCACGAGATGGGGCTTCATCGTGAAAGGCCAATCGTAGTCTATCATAACTTTCTTGTTGACTTAAATGACATCGAAAGTCATAAAAAATCATTGCACGAAAATTTTCTCGTGTTAAATTCATGTTGACGTGACTCAGACAATTTCAATTTGCCGCCAAATCGTAAAACAAATGACAAATTAATGAAATATATACTCAGTAATATTGGCAAAGAGTTCTATTTTCAAATTTTAGAATTATTTTTTTATTATATTGTTTATAAGTGGCCAGTTCTAAGAACTTTCAGTTTGACCCTCGTAACAACACGCGAAGGCGTAATTAAACAGGCACCATTTTAAAAATCTCAGACTATAATGGATTTTAAAGATTTTCTTGGAATTTTGTTGATGATACTGACATTGTACGCTACAAAGCCCGGTCTGGTACTTTAGGCGTCCAGTCGCTGCCTACCCTCTTATCTTGTTTTTGTTTTCTTTTTTTTGTTTTTTAATACGTCGCCCCACATTAGGAATTTCTCCTGTGTCGTGGGTGCGTTTCACAAACATGAAATATCACATACACAAACCTCCAGACTCGGGACAAACATCTGTGGTTCGCACAAAGGTCTGCCCCGTGCGGGAATCGAACCCGCAACCATTAGCGCACCAGTCCAATCGCTTAGCCACTGCACTAATCAGGTCGTCAAGTATCTAACATTAGGAGAGGCCTATGTCCGGCAGTGGACTGCAACGGACTGATGATAATGAATTACATTGTGTGAGAGTTAAGGCAAGAAATGAGAGAATAACCTAGAACAACATACTACCTCTAGATATTGTCTCCAGTCTTACTGAGTTACTACAAGTGGCAAAATGCTAGACGAATAGGAATCCAATATAATGGTGTATCTATGAGGTTGATGTTACGATATATGATTAAATATTATTTAATCTAATAGAAGAAAAGTTAAACAAGAAACGGATTAAATTAATTAAGAGAAAGCTCTCTGCATAATAAAAAATGCCTGCCATCAAAAGGCATTTTTTCAAGGGTATCAAATAAACAATCATATCATAACAATTAAAATACCTTAAAAACTTTGATGTACTAACAACATCGCGTTTCAATTTCAACAAACCTTAAGTTCATAGTACAAAGGCGCAAAATCCAAAAGCAAAAAATCTATGATACTGTTTTTAGAGCACGTCCGTAGTCTAACGACTAAGCTTTCTATTTTTCCCTTGTATTTTTACAGTTGGACTATTTCTTTTTTTATTACCTGTAGACAACGTTAGCCTTTTAGTCTTACAAAGAGAATCTGTGTTTCTTCCGTTAATACTGAATTCTAATTTGTTGGAGCTGTGTATGTAATTTCATTTGGGATTGAGATTTTATTTGAATTCGTTTTTAATTGCGATGAGATCGATTGCTGTTTGCGATTGGTTTTGGGCTTTAGTGAATCGTTTAGATGCAATATTTTATGTAGCTTTGATTAAGGTTTTATTACTAATGTTTGCTGCTACAGTATTTTAAACTCCATGATTAACTTTATACAAACCTTTTATAATGTTATTGTATATGGCAAACATGATGAATCTATATGTACCGACATTATTTTACATCTTGCGTGCTGATTGTATGTGTACTCATGTTTGAACAAATTAACTTATTTTTATCGGTCATGTTTTTATCAAACTATCTAAATGTTTTAATTATGTTTGACCTTGAAATATTATTGTTAGGAGATTAACAGTAAGCAGTGATAGCCGAGTGGTATGACCGTTGGACTGCCGAAGGCAAAAATCACAAATTCCAACCACAGCACGCGCCTGTCTTTTCAAATTTATGTGCGTACTATAAATTAGTTATCAGTTGCTAAAAATTGTGAAGAAAAACATCGTGAGGAAACCGGCACACCTAAGAGATTTTTCAGCGGTGTGTAAAGTCATGTTTGTGTGGCTTTCAGGCAGTTTTAACTCTGCCACCAGGTTGTTCATCAACCATACAACAGGAAGAAGAAGCTTAACTAGGTATTTGTGAATTAACTGTGTGCAGATAAAACTGTACACATTGACAGCATATAGGTTATACTAGCTGCGCCCCGCGGTATTGCCACTACATTTTTCAGGATAAAAAGTAGCCTGTGTTAATCCAGGGTGTCAGCTACCTCCATATGAAATTTCATTAAAATCCATTCAGTATTTTTTAAGTGAAAGAGTAACAAACAGCCATCCATACTTACAAACTTTCACGTTTATAATAGAGCTTGTACACACAATCGTGGTAAAACGTCACCAGTACTTATAAGTCCATAATATTTGACGACTCTTTTCAAGTTTTGTCAACTGAATATATTAAAAACATACGAGCCATAGCTTGTTTAATATTAAATATACGCACTGCACGAGGCTGTTTCTGATACGTCGTAAAAATTCACGTAACGTCGGTCATTCCGTTTTACGGGCGATGTAAGGTCGGGTACAGATGGGAAACGGTCGGCAACTGTCAGAGACTCGCTTTGAGTTATTGGGCCATTTTTTCATCGGCTCTAAACGTGGGCCAAGAAAGGAAACTACTTCATTATTAAGGAGTCTAGTCCTCGTACGGCTGGGTTTACTGTGGATGTTTATTAGTATAGCTTGATGAATTGGTGCTGGTTTCTCGATTGTTTTAGTTTGCCTGACTTCATTATTCGACGTTAACTGTATCGTTTTTGTTGTCATTGATAAGATGGACTTAATCAACATAGTATTTGGCAAAATAATAACTCGGGTTTTGGTTTTGAAATTAGATTGAGTTCACAGATGAGGAATCTGTGAATTAATCAGTAATGATTGGTTGGTTGAATTGTTGTAATAGAAGCTTAACATGTCTCCAAAATTCCTAGAGCTGCTAAACTGGGACTTAGGAGTGTAGCATACTTACATTCAGATACAGAAAAAAATGAAAACATTCAGTCATTATTCAATTATGTTTGATTGGATCAGTGTAGTGATAGTCGTCCCATCTGAACTCACCATTACGAGTTGTTGAGATGGCTTGAATTTTTGACTTACTCACGTGTTTTTCTGTACATTTTATGGCTGAGTAGTGGGTACGTTTATGTTTTATGGCCACCACTAGTATGGGTTACGGTAGATCCGTGTTTTCTTTTGAACTTTTAATTGAGTTAAGAGTTCTGACGGGTCGGCGCGTGAAGAGTTTGCTGAAGTGATGGGTGTTTCCAATTTCGATAGCTATGTTCCCATGTGTGCTTTTGTATCGGTTTTTTCAATGGGTCGTTTTATGTTTTAGGGCTGAATAATGGCTTGGAAGAGAGTTTGTTTTGGTATTACTTTGAGTTTTCCGGTAAAGTAAAATTTGTTGACCTATATCCATGTAAGATATTTGGCATGCAAGGCAATGTAAGGCAGATTAGATGATGATACCTTTTTCTACTTACATCTGTTACTGTGTGGCGTTTCTACACTCAAATTTCGTCACTGGTCATAAGTTTTACGTGATAGAATACCTATCCTCAGTCAACGTACTAAAGAAATTGTGTTATCAACAAACTTATTAAGAGTGTATACAATCAAATAACTAGTATAAAACACTAATTAATTACAAAGTGATTGTGATGAATGTAAAAAAGCAAATGAAACAAATGTGCTGAGAGAATTTACTTATGCTTAGAGCTGAATCACGTTAATGTAGCTAAGAAAATGTTGAAGCTCTGGATCATTAGTTCTACGTCGTAAATGCTAGGCTATCATTGCCTGCTATTTCTTTTTTATCTTTGTTTCTGAACAAGCACTACTCGGACACTTCATACACGTCATTTTTATAATTTCTGAGATCTATGTTTCATTTAATTTAAAAAAAAAAACGTATGCCTCTAGGAATTTCTCCTATCGTGGGTGCGTTTGACAAACATGAAATATCATATACACAAACACCCAGACTCGGGACAAACATTTGCGGATCGCTCAATTTTTTGTCTCGCGAGAATCGAATCCACTGCGTCAATCAGGTCGTCAAGTCGATGTTAGATATTCTATGGAATGTAAAAAGTTTAAGGAGACTAATGTGCTTGTTCAGTAACCAGTTTTATATTTATCTTGTTTAACTTTTGGTTACATCAATATGCCATCTAGTTTTAAAAAAAAAGTAGTGTAAACGTGTTTTTTTGAAATCTATTTGCAGAAATATAATTATTTATCACTTATATTATTATTTGATTAGTTAGTAACTCGTGGTCCTGTTATGGGACGACTCGCCGAAATTTGTATATAACGAGAAATGAGCATTGATTACATAGGTTGCGTATTTCAGGCCATTATGTCTAGGTTTCGTCACTATATTTTTTTTAACAACTTTTTGAGAACATAGTATTATGGGATTGAAAAAGTCGTATTGGTAGTGGCCAAAGTCGAAACTTTGATTCAATCACGTCAAATCTTATAAGAGTAGCTTTGTACACACGTTGCAGCATAGCATGTAGTTTCTATCTAGAGCCTCCTGACGCGCTGCTAAATAAAAAAAAAACGTGTGTCGCGCAAAATTATTGAGAAACTGCCAACGTAGTCCGATTAAGGTACCCATAAATCATTATTTTAAACTTTACAAGCCACTAAATCTTCCTACAATCTGCTATATACGTGTCCAAAGTTGACTACTAAAGAAAACTGCTCACGTGAACGAACCCAGAGCAAGTTGGTAGCTGAATCGGACGAATTGCGAAGTCCCGATCTCTGGTGATTTTCAATAGAGAAGTAATTCAAAGTTTGAAAGCGACATACGGAATTTATTAGGACATGTTTGAGTTATTTTGCTTGTTGATGTTACTGGTTGTAAAAGGGGGTATCTTGGAAAGTTGGGCTTGGTATTAGAACTGTTTGAATGTTGGCTCTGCAGCTCTTCCGCCGTGGCCTGAGGGTAGGTTTTATAGAAATGAGTTTGATTAGCTGAAGGCTTTATGGAAGCCAATCTGCCAATGTTGGTTCCAAACTTATACCGATGTTTCTCTAGCTAATCATCTACTATCATCAGCCACTATGTAGTAATGAAAACCGTTTGGAATTATAGCGTGCATTTAATAACTTTATCCAGTTCCATCAACAGTCCTTAGACTTCTTAGTATGTTATTTTTTCACGTTTAAATAGCCTAATATAACAAAACGGTTTGCAGAACAGAGTCTGCCATCATATTGTCCAAAATATAAATGCTTGAGAAAGATTTTGTAAAACTTGAGTATTTCACAAATTCCCTTCTGATTTTGACTTCGTCAGTAATCAGGCTATATCAAATTCCAAATAACTCAACATTATTCACGACGGCAAGACGTTTGGCTACAAATATGGGCTGTATTAGTGATTAGTGATGACGTCATCAGCCATTAACTCCAACACAACAACTATCAAGATTCAACAATTCCCCTCATATTTGGAAGACATAATACCGTTCCGATGATATATATACCATACTGAGTAGTCTTTAGGGCGTGGATGAGTTTGGCTCGCATCCAGACTAGGATGAGTTGCTCCTGGTAACGAAACGTGAACGACATATTAAACGGCTTTTAGAGACCATAAAATGATATTGGTGCTCGATAGTGTCGATATTTTGATAGTAAACAGGTATAATGAGGTGATGTTTAAAATTTTATGATGAGCTTACCGTTTGGTGGTGGTAAGCCTCCGTGATCCTGTAGTTATTGATTTTGGATTTGGTTGCTGCAGTAGACCTACCGTCAGCTTTTTAGGCTTTTTTTTTTTGCTTTTTTTAGCAATTCGTTTATTTATTCAATACTTTATGCAAAAAATGAGTGTACAAAGTTGGAGACGCGGATTTAATGCCAAAGGCATATTCTACCAAGGGCGACGCAGAGTTTTCGATGCAAAACTATTGCTAAGTGCTTTTAGCGTTTAAATATTTGGGTAGGTACACAATTATACATCAGTTTAGTTAGATGGTAAAACCTCAGTATGAAAGCAATTTGTCGAATTGAGAACTTACATTTTTTTAAGCCTATATAAAACCAGCTTTACTTCAATAGGTAATGTGTTTGAAACCCTTATTATACTTTATCGTACTACAAAAATTGCTAACGATTTTTCTTTTAAAATTTTGTGCCGAAAATATTTTGTGCCTAAAGCATTAAAATTGAAATAAAATACAACAACAAAACAGTAACAAGCCTTAATATTCTCTTAAGTTTATCTTGACCTAGTTTGACCCAGAACGCTTTTACTATTTAAGTAGACAGTTGAAGAAGGCTTTTAAACAGGCTTAAAATAATAATATACTAGCAACCTATTTAGAAACAGCTGGTAAAGACGTTACTGTGAGATTCTTACTTATTATAATTCATACTTAAATAAGGTTACATTTCAATGTAGCGTAAGTCAGTTTCAATAAAATAACATTTACAATATTAGCTACATAATAAAAAAACCTAACTTGCTATCGATAATCGTGACTCTATATCGATAATCCATTCGATACCTTTGAAAATACTATATCCGCACATAGCCCACAAATAGCAGGTGGTACATAAACCCAGCGACGTTCAAAGCGACTGTTACCGACCGATTGTCGGCTCAAGAAACGTCAAATGACACATTTGAAATGAGAATCTGTAAGTAACGGTGGAAATCGGTCGGTAACATACTGTCGCTCTATTCGAACATGATTTGAAAAAAGAATATCTTTTTCTTGGAATTGTTTTCTTTTGTTTTGTTCGAATCTTTTTTAAACTATGATTTTCAAATATTCGTTGTCGAACGCACTTTCAAACGATTGCTAGTATTATAAACTGTCTGATAGTTATTCAAAAAATCCTGGCCCGTGATATATCCATAGCCCCCTTACCATGAAATTTTAAAGCAGGATATTTTCCGTTGTAGAAGCGAATCGCCGCACTACATTACACGAGGCAACTTCTTGCTTTCACATCGGAAAATATCCTGCTTTAAAACTTCATGGTAAGAGGGCTGATAGCGTTACTTAATAACATTATTACTTGTCATTAAAATTACCTTTTAAAATTTAATAAGGGTAGGCGATAGGATACAATAGTAATTGTTTTACCAAGAGCTAACACTCGAGAAATGAAGCAATATCGTTGAGACTGCAAGTTAACCATTTAATATTTAGCTATCAAAAATACCATTCTACTAATTTCTACCAACAAATTAAATTAAATCCTCACGTCAGTCTTCGCCGTAAGTTCTATCGCTGGCTAGTTTAACACTTTACCCGGTTAGACCAACACAATGTTGCTCCGAAATTATTAATAGAGTTTCGCCAAACTTGTAACTTGTACAAGTTATAACTCAATCAAATTATGCGAAGCACACACTGGTACACCCTGTATAGACCACTCTAAGACCCGCGTTCATTAGGCAGCGCTCATTTAGAGAACATGTGACCTACATAGCAGCAAGTGTGGTATCAGTGATGAGCGCATTCATTTAATATTTAGAATTTAAATTTAATACTGCGACTGCCTCGTTGGTCTAGTGGTCGCTAAGCGCGACTGCTGAGCACGAGGTCCTGGGTTTGAATCCCGGGTCGGACAAAGTGTTACTGGGTTTTTCCATTAGGTAATTCTCAGTGGCAGCACGGAGTCTGGATTTGTGCCCGGTTGATGGCAATAGGCTCGCCCCCCTATTAAATTGGGACCTAAAAACATAACTGGCGAAATGTGGGTGTACTATATGTGCACCTCTGCCTACCTATAGGGGGAATACAAGCGTGATGTAATGTTAAGTTAAATTTAATACTATGTAGGTTTTTAGGTATAGGGCCTGGGTAAATAGGAATGCAGAATTGTGGACTGCTCATAATTCTGTACTCTCAGTGAAAAGTAATTGATTGTAGTATTGAGTTTATAACATGACCAATCCAGTATGATGAGCCATATATGGTATATGGCGATCGTTTACCTATTGTGTCAACAACGCTCACAGTCAGTGCAGTGCAAGTTCAATAATTATGAAAATATCTACTTAATTATGTATTGGATAGCAAAACTGCACTTTCTATCGCCATACAAATTAATCTGCTGCATAATATCAGGGCTAGTACCTTTACAAATATGTAGAAGTAGGGAGAGGTATATGTTCAGCAGTGGACCGCATTAGATTCAGAGAGAGGTATAATATACTGTGCTACAGCGATAAGCAAAATATTTCAATAAGTTTTAAACATTATTATTATTATTATTATTATTTCAGCCATGATCGTCCCACTGCAGGGCAAAGGCCTCCCTTTCCTTCCTCCATTCCTCTCAGTTATGAGCTGCATTCGATCAATTTTCTTTAAAGGAGTCCAGCTCGTCCCGCCATCTTCTTAAACATACATTTCATTTTAAACTTCTTCTAAAATCAACTGTAAAAATAATATCAAGAACGAGTCTTTCAGAGTAATAAACTCTTTGGGTCGGTGTCTAAAGCTGACACATTTCTCAAGATATAAGATAATGTAAGAACTATGAAGGGCACCGCCTGGATTGACCTTTGAGGTGAGGGCCAAGAAGGTTTGAGTCGAACTATACCGACAGATGGCTGGCATTTATCAGCCACCGTCTGTTTCAATCCCATTTCTACCAATCAATACACTATCACGCGATATATTATGTAAGTATCGGTTCCTACATTAACCCTTTCACTGTCTAGAGATATACACTGGCTTACAAGACATATACACTAGCCTGCAAAACATATTCACTAGCCTGCAAAACATATACACTGGCCTGCAAAAGTAAGTATCACACTTTCTAAAATTGCAATTACTCATTAAGTGAATAAAAAATGATTAAAATTAATAGTAAGTAATGTATTGTGTACTATAGTTTCAAAGCTGATAAAAACTATGAAACCTTTTTTATTTTAAATTTCGAACTTCTATGGTTCAGAAAAAAAAATCTAAAGTGTTGTACTTGGTTTTGCAGGCCAGTTTGCTTGGTAGACATTCAGTGTTAAGCCCCATTATAAATAAAAAACCACTGTTTGATTGTTTATTTATCAGTGTATTAAGAGCTTGTTCCATTATTCTTTGGAATTAAAAATATAAAATAAAAATTTAAAACATTAGTCATTGGATGATTTTATGTAATACTTTTAGTTACTATGGAAATAATCGTGGATTTTGGAGAGATAAAGGTACAAATAATAGTGGTAGATATAAAAATAATAATTGTGCTTACATATCAACGTATACGTATGTAAGGTCAAATACCTTTTCGATGTTGCCAGCTAACATAAAAACTGTTTAATTACTCTTTAAAAAATCTAGTAGAAAAGTTTGCTAAAATATTTTACTACATTTATTTTTCTACAGCAATTATTCTTAGTTGATAAATATGCATAAGACTTGTTCTTAATCAGCTGAGTAATTAACGATAAAGATAAAAAGTAAAAATCTTGAATTTCGAACTCTATGTTAATTTGTTTTACAAATTGGATAAAAAAGGCTAATTGTTGAATGTACAAAGTGGAGCTTGTAATTAACATTTATTTATTTACTTTGTAAGTTATGTAAATGTAATTCGTGTACATAATGTTAACTTGTGTAAACCTACATAATTATGTTAGTCCAGTGACAACACTAAGTTGTAATAGGCTGTTCCTAATTAACCTGTTTACCGACACCTAGGAGGGCTGACTGCCTTTGAAGTTTGAAGACCTGATTTTGCGGAGGGTTTAGAGGGTTCGATTTTGTAGACACAGTAATTTTTACGACATACATCCAGTCATACTTCCGCGTTTATAATATTAGTAGGGATAAATACTGAACTCCAATAAAAACCGTTTGAAAGCCCTCAAGTCTCTTCAAAATCTGCATCTTCCAGGTGGATACTAAAAGTTCTAAGTAAAATTAAATTTAAAATCGCCGAGCATTATTAAGTAAATGAGATTGAAGGTGGGCTCGCCCCTCGCTTTTACATTAAATTTAACTAAGGAACTTTATAAATTTATTACAGTTATTACATTTGACAAACACTGAATGAAGGCGGTTTTAATGTATCTTTTGACATGCTTTGTGACAAGGAATCTGAAGAGGCAGTGGTGCTATTTTGTTCTCTGTGGTCGAAATATTATTCGTATAGCTACACTACCAAGGTCAGACGAATTCATGGTTAACGTTAAACTGGAACTCAAACTTTGCCCGATATTAAGGGGTACGATTTTTTTCTTTTATTTTGTCATGACGTAAATATATATATGATAAGTATATAATATCAGCCGCGGAAGGTACTTATTCATTCATAATGCACAAATTCCTAGCTTACTTTCAAATTAGTCAACGCCTAAAGCTTACATACATACTAACACAAGCAAAAACTGTTTACTAAACAAATAACACGCCTGCCTCGTTGGTCTAGTGGTTGCTAAGCGCGACTGCTGAGCACGAGGTCCTGGGTTCGAATCCCGGGTCGGGCAAAGTGTTACTGGGTTTTTCCATTAGGTAATTCTTAGTGGCAGCACGGAGTCTGGATTTGTGCCCGGTTGATGGCAATAGGCTCGCCCCCTATTACATTGGTACCTAAAAAACATAACTGGCGAAATGTGGGTGTACCGTATGTGCACTTCTGCCTACCCCTTCGGGGAATACAGGCGTGATATTATAACACGCGATATTAGTGAACACAAAAACTATGCACCAAACATTAGTACAATACGTCACACGCGCGAACTTCCAACAAATATTATGCTAATAACATTAGGTACATAAGTTTTTATTAGACAAACAGCGAAAGAAACAGTATTAAATAAAAGGAAAACATTGTACAGCAACTGTAACCAAACTTGTTAAGTGAAAAGTTTGCGAGCCGAAACTGGGGGGAGGGGGGAGGTCACAGAAGTGTGTGCCTTCGTGCTGTCACTTTAATTTTGTATATTAATGCGGATTATAAAAATTCAGGCGTTAGAAACGTGGCGGTAGAGTGGCGATGTCCTAACTTTTATAGTATTGTTGTATATTAATAATATTTAATAGTATTTTTAAGTTATATTAATAAAGTATTATGCGTCAATATGGGCTCGCCCCGTATTACATTAGACCTATAACATAACTGGCGAAATGTGGGTGTACAATCGAAGACCTGATTAGCGCAGTGGCTAAACGATTGGACTGCTGCGCTAAGGGTTGCAGGTTCGATTCCTGCACGGGGCAAAACTTTGTGCGAACCACAGATGTTTGTCCCGAGTCTAGGTGTTAGTGTATGTGATATTTCATGTTTGTTAAACGCACCCACGATACAGGAGAAAAACCTAGTGTGGGGCGACGTTTTTAAAAAAAAGAAAAAAATCGCCTCTGCCATCCTCTACGGGGAGTACAGGCGTGATAATGTTATGTATATAATTGAATTAGTAATTTGTTTTGTACATAGTTATTTACTTACTCCTTCCATCCATCTTTTATCTCCAAACCGACAATCCTTGATGACTATGCGAAGTAAAACCGAGTCGTGTGTACTAAAGGAACTTTTGAACTTTTGAACAATGGCCCAGCCATTTGGGGATTAAGCTAAGGTATGCAATAAATTATAAAGTGAATTTACAAGAATAAACTTAATGGTATCAACTTTAGCGCGCCTTGAAGACGTAAAAAGGTTTTAAATATTAATAGTAAGAAGTTTTAGTTTGGCCTTTAATGATAATTTGGGCCTAAAAATGGTTTGCTTCCCACTACATAACGTCATGGGACTAATACTGTTTAGCAAAATGAGGTAGCATTTTACACACTGGGCACTGCTACTAAATATTCTGGAAAAAAATAAATTATATTACTACTGTGTGAGATTTGGAACAGTTAAAGTTTGTATTAGAAAGCAAAAAGGTACAATTTAATGCAGAATTTTGACCACTGTGCGACCGCTTGCCAGTAGAGTCTTCATGAGTGACGATGTCTAAGTACGTCCACCGTACCGTACCCTGGACAGTCAACCTCACTGCTAGCTGACCAATCTCTACACCACGGCATAGCCTATTTCCATGCAGCAGTTGGCTCATACCGATATGAAGAACACGACTACAAATATTTTACAAAACTACAATGATATCGAAATATTAAGGATTTGAACATAACATAATATCATCAATATCTTTATGTAATAAAATGAATTTATGTTAGTTAGTCTCGCTAAAACTCGAGAACGGCTGGACCGATTTGGCTAATTTCGGTCTTGAAAGACTCAAAGTACAGGGAAGGTTCAAACGGTAAGAGAAAGTAATTTACTATAATAACTTTCGTGAGTGTTATCCATATTATCTACTATATATACCGGTTGTACTCACGTTGATATTCGGGAATGCCCAACTAGTTTCGGCTCGCGACCCCGCCGCGTCACCTGCTCATGAATAAGGGCTCCGTTAGAGTCCGAAACTAGTCGGGCATTCCCGAATATCAACGTGAGTACAACCGGTATATATAGTAGATGGTAAGAGAAAGGTTCGAAGTGCTCCGGATCAGCTAGTACAGGATATAATTACTCAGAGATAATACCCACAATAGCGGTTAGTGTCTGAGTAAGATGTTTATCAACCCATGAAAACTATATTACAGCAAAGTAGGCAGGAATCATGTTACATGCAGTGTGCGTCAGAACTAGGTCACTAACCCTCTGTCTGCCGACGAGAGCCTACGTTGTATCTAGCTTTATACTGCACACATACATTATATATGGGTAGAGTCTCAAAATAAATAATAATAGGTTTCATAACCGCCTCTGACTGACTGAGTATGAGGTCCTGGGTTTGAATTCCGGGTTGTGCATAGTGTTATTGGATTTTTTCATTAGATAATTCTCGGTAACAGCACGTAGTCTGGATTTGTGCCTGGTTGTTGGAAATAGGCTCGCACACTATTAATCCAGATACCTATCAACCGGGCATAAATACAGATTCCATGGTTACTGAGAATTATTTAATTGAAAAACTCAGTACCACTCGGGATTTGTTATTTAATTTAACACAGGATTTATAAACAAGCCGCTACCAAGAATGGCGTATAATAAAAAATAAAAGTATTTATTTAAACTTGTATTTTATTAATACTTTTATTATACACCCAAAAAGGCGTACGTACGTAGAAAACTACAAACAAAATCTATCTTTATTACAATACGAAAATAGTTCAATTTGCATTCTATTGCCGCACTTACCATTTATTTACATTAAAAGAATAAGATTATACAAATGGGTACATATCATAACAGAGCACGTCAAAATACACGACACAGTAAATGAAGAACGTGTTTACAGTTCCACGCAATATTATTAACATTTGCGCACAATTACACGTGCGCATTACACGTGCGCATTACACGTGCGCATTACACCTGCACATTAAACCGCGCACAGCTTATTTCGTGCGCAATTTCGGGTTATAAGGCTGCGCGCTCACTGTGAGATACTTATATTTGTTTATGATTAGATCTTTTTCTCTTATTACTATCGTTGGAGCATCCCATTTAATAAATGTCAAAAAAATATTGATAATTTTTGAATATACTCAAGTATAAGATAATATCACGCTTGTATTCTCCAAAAGGGTAAGCAATGGGCAGAAGTGACTGTTAGCCTGAGCGCACAGCAGTCCAATCGTTTAACCACTGCGCAAGGTCAAAATGGGTTAATACATTAAAGGTTAACTTTAAATGGAAACTATCGAGTTATTTTATCAAGTAACGGTAAACGAACATTACCTCGTTATTACAGGATTTGAATTAATTCTCTCCAATTAAGTTTTATTTCACTTTGATTTCGACCAATAAGTGTTAAAGCCTTCGGTTCATTTGCGCGCGCATTGCCTCAAAGGTATAATAAACATTAAATTTTGATTTTACATTTGGAACGTTAAATTCTATGCGCAGCGTGCGATTGATGTCTTGAATTTATGCAAATATACGCAGCATTTTGAATAATAAATTTAAATTAGGATTTGATTTTGGGTTTCGAACGATTTAAAAATAAATTATTTTAGTTATTTAGCATTTAATTTTGGAAGGCAATGCCGTTTGTAAGGCTGCAGGCACACCACCCGTCATCCATGCGTCACCGCCTGACTTTGTTCTGACAAATGAATATACATCAAAAACTTTCGCTTCCTTTGCCGCAAAGCAGATCCTGGGATCCTTGATTAAAAAAATATCAAGCATTCGCGTCAACGGAATATGGTCCTAACCGTTGTGTCACACTGGGGGATTTTCGTGGGCTTATAGCAGTAATGAGTGACGCGCAAAGCTCCGCTAATTGGAAAGCCTGTCTGCGATTAAAATGACGTCGTGTGATAGGCGACGCGATTTCCAGTCGCAGCTTTAATGGGGTTTCACGGTTATTTTAATGACGGCGCATATTTTTATGTGGAATTTTTACGACCGACGGCTAGTTAAAAGTTTTACGTTAATTTTTATACTGTTTTCTGGTTCCGCAATCCTGTTGGTGTCGTGTGTGTTTTACTCTTTCTTAATGCTAGGTTGAAGTCGTAATAAAGGCCGTAGCTTGTATGGTTAAAGATGGTGAGGAGTTTGAGGATTTTAGTCTATTTGCTAGTACTGCAGTTGGGTAGAGGTATCTGTTATGTTATAGTAGTATAGTATGTGTTTAAGCACAAACGGGTGTATATCAGAAAAAGGATCATTATAATATTGAATCAGTATTACAGTTGAGCATGGCAGTATGCCTACTAAAAATAACTTTACAGATTTATTATAAAAGCAATAGTACTTTAAATACTACACAAACATAACCGAAGAACCATTTTAAACGTTTGCAAGCTTCGTGTTCACACGCCTTATCACAAACCCAAACCGTGTTTCTCAACATAAAGAACTACTCCTGTAATTTCCACCCATTAAAAATCGTACCCGCATATTACCTTTTTTAGCCCAGTCCATAAAATAAGGCTCCTAACAGACATTACCCTGCGTATGAAAATTTAACGTCGCAGATATTAAAGGAACGATTACTTAGTGGCAGTCGCAATAAACTCGCTCCACAATGATAGTTCCACATTTAATTTATGCGATCATAAAATCTTTTGTCGCCCGATAGTGACGTCGTAAAAAGTCAAATGTGAATCTGGCCTTATAGGTCGTGAGGGTATTTGAAAAAGGACACGAATGGTTCCGCATTTTATGTTTTTTTATTTATTCATGCAAGGGTTATAAAGTTTAATTCGGAAATTGGATTGAGGGAATACAAGTGATGTAATTTTTGATGTGTGGTCGAAATGGGTCAACGCAATATATTCTTAGTTTAGTGGTTCCTGACCAGGAAAGTCATTTCAGTAGATAATTTAAAGGGTTAGGAGAGTATCAAGCTGATGAATGAAAGCTATAAAATAGAGAGATTGTATGCGATTCATATAAGTCTGTACCTTTGTTAATACAACAATTAACATAACAAATAATCTACTGATAGTGTGTTTTTAATCAGATTTAATCATAAATCAACATTTTTGTCAATGGTAACTTTTTTTTTAAATTTATGTTCTTAATTTCTCTAAGAATTAGATTAAAGACTCCAGGAACCAAATTTTCTGCGCTACCGGTATTTATTTATAACTAAAACCGCAGGAACAAGAACAAAATTCCAATAAAAGTCGACTTCACTTACAAGAACCACAAAAATCTAATTCAAATACAAAGCCATCTAAAAATAGAAGACAATGAACATTTCTAATTCTCTAAAACTTATTCGTTCCCAATCCACGGGCTATAAGAGCCACAAACTCGTTTTGAATGGCAACACCGAAGCAATTGGTTTGTTCCGACTACGTCCCGCGGATGTCGTCGTGTTTATTTGTATCGAGACCGGATTGATTGGAAACGTTGCCGCTCAGATGTTTTTGAAAATATTCAGGTTTGAAGCTGTTTTTGTTATTTTTGCCACTTTCCGTTTTTTTTTTTGCATCTCTCTTTCACTTCTTGCGACATTCTATCTGTTTATCTTTTATTACGAACTTTTTTGCTAAGCGCTGTATGATGTTAGGCATTGTTAGATACGTAGAATTAATGAAATGTTTCAATTAGAATTTATAAAGTCATTAAATGTTTCTTTGTACATATTAAAATTTATTTATTTCGCCGACGTAAAGCCGAAAAAAGGTTAAATTATAAATAGAATTAAATGATTCCAACATTTGCTAAAGAAATATTATAATACAGGTGTCTCAAATGTATACCTACACATATTTTTTTCTTTTTAATCACAGACCGAAAAACTTAGTTGATTTTAATATTTTTAATACATTTAAATAGGACACACTTCTTCCCAAGACATTGTCCAAATTGTACCTATTGAAAAAAAAACAAAATTTAACAAAATATAGATAAATTTGACTTCGCGGGTTCCGCTTGACAAATTCAAAACTCACGTTCAACTGTAAACTGGAAATCGATGGATCGAATCGCGAAGCCAATCGTAACGTTTTATGAATCGAAACATAGAATAAAACGAAATATCGAATGAAACGAATGTTGATTTCATTTAGATATTTGCCTCTCTTCACGTCTTATTCGTTCGCTATGAGATTTTGTTGATCGAGAATTGAACTCAATTTTGATGCGAAATGCTTGAAATTATTAGTTGAGGAATAGAGAGACAACGATTTGAAATCTTGAGCAAAAATATAGAACCGTATTTGGAGCTTGGCGGAGCTGAAATGGAAAGATTATGATTAGACTACACATTGTTCTTACTCATTGTATATACACATCGAATAGCCCTGTTGATGGCAATATAGATTGAAGCTTTTTGCAATAACGTGTTTCAGAAAAAGCTTGTAAAAAGTGAAATAGCTTAGTTAAATAGTTAATTTTATAAATTTGGTCTTTAGGTACGCAGTATTCATTTCTGCAGGACCAATTTTTATAAAGGACCAGGTCCTTTCACAATTAATAACAATATAACATTTGCTTTTGAAAGGTGTTAAAAATATGAAATAAATATAAAAGATTCATCAAATTTAAGATTGTAGTCTTTGGGAAACTTAATAAAACCTAAAACGCGTGACCCCTTGTCATAAAATCACGCTTTAAATAAACTCAAATACAAATTCAGAAACATTGGAAAGTCCGACATTGTCAGCGAAGTTCTCAACAACAAAGTATTTTGATGTACAAATTCTACGCAGCCATTTTGAAAATTAAGTGACATCATACTGCCAAGTGACTGTCTCGTCATATTATCTGTGAAATTGTGAATAAGAATTGTAGTTTCAATTTTGTATATTTTTTTAATTTATCCCAATTGCCTCGTTGGTCTTGTCGTTGCTAAGCGTGACTGCTGAGCACGAGGTCCTGGGTTCAAATCTCGGGTCGGGCAAAGTGTTACTGGGTTTTTCCATTAGATAATTCTCAGTAGCAGCACGGAGTCTGGGTTTGAGCCCGGTTGATGGCAATAGGCTCGCCCCCTATTACATTGGGACCTAAAAACATAACTGTCGAAATGTGGGTATACTATAATGTGCACCTCTGCCTACCCCTTCGGGGAATACAGGCGTAATGTTATGTGTATGTCAACTCAATTGTTACGAAACTTAAAATATAGCCATATATTCATATATCCATACTGTAAAACAAGCTTGGGATTCCATTATCTTTCACATCAGTGTCCTTCACAGTTAAGGATGGTAAAGGCCTCTAACCATAGTATATACCTTTAAAATATTAAACGATGTCTGACAAAATGTGAGTACTGAGTATCCTTGACACACTTCTGCTACTACTTCACCGAATACAGGCGTTATACATGATTTATTACGATATCAAGCAAGCTTTTATTCACATCCAGAACAACATTCTTCCATTGTTTCTTCCTTATTCTTACGAGACCTCCGTACCTAAGACACCACTCCAAGTGCTCATCGTACATCGGACAATGAACATTGCAATAACGTTTCTCTCTCAAAACTTTCATTTGTCTTAACCTCACGTATTCTTTCTCATAACGTGGCAGGGTTACCAGAAGCCATATTTCTTTAATATTTGTTATTTTTAAACCACATTGAACTGAATTGGACTGAAAGCTCTCTAGAGTATTTGCTAAATGCAACTTTGAAAGGATTTTGTGTCGTCACGTTTCAAATTGCTGTTTATTAAAAGGATTCTATTAATTTACGGTGTACGAGTGTATGTTTGAAGTGTGTTTATCTTGAACAGTGACATTAATATAAAAAATTACAGGTTATCGAATCGATTGAATAAGGTTTTGGCATGCCTCTATCACCTAATTCGCCTTCTTCACATTCTTCATACATCCTTGTTGGTGTAATGTACTCTTAATGTAGTTTTGTAACAAAATATCTTCGATCTGGTCAGAATGTCTTCGGTGAGGTCTTTCCAGGTACCCTATTAGAACTTTAGAAGAATCTTATACACAAGCTTTAGTTATTTTTTAAACTTTTTTCTAAATCAAAATCATTCAAGCGTCGATTTCTTTTCGACCTGATTTGCGCAGTGGCGAAGCAATTGGACTGCTGCGTTAAGGGTTGCGGGCTTGATTCCCGCACGGGACAAAAATTGTGCTATCCTCAAACGATTGTCCCGAGTCTGAGTGTTTGTGTATGTGATATTTCATGTTTGTAAAGCGCACTATACATACAAGCGCACGATACCGAAGTGGTTAGTTAAAAGTAGTTCCTAGGGGGGCGACGTTTTAATAACTCAAAACTCAATTTACTTTACAAGGTACATACTTTACTGTGAGAAAATATTGTAGGCCAATGTAGCATAATATTAACAAACACATCATTATTTTATTTATACACACAGACATTTCATCGCACTTCAGAATGCGCCACCAGCATAATTACGCAAATCTTGCCAGCAACATCAAAGGACTTTCAGTAGTTACGATGTTTACGAGTATTTCGAGTCTGGTGTGTGGAACGCGTTTATTATATATGCCATAAGAGTCATTATTGCTTACACCGATGGCTTCATGATAACTTGTTAGGAGGCCTCCAGTAAGTTGTTATTCATGTGTGGAATCGTGATTGAAAACCTATAAGTCTACGTCATAGCAATAACTTTTGTGTACTATCATGTTGAAAAGCTGATGATTGGGTAAACAGTCGCCATTAAACAACTTGCGCTCATACAATCAAATGTTAGTTAACAAAAGATTGTCACTTATTATACGAAGATTTTCTACTAGGAATTTATATTTAAATTCGGACAAAAACAACCAAAAACCGTCGAACTAAAACTCTCATCTCCATAAAGCACCAACATACAAAATTACGCCTCAGAGACAAGATAATTAAAATGTATGTAGTACTTAGCTAATATAAAAATCTTCGTACCGTAGCCCTACCAGCACTCAACACCCGTTGCGGTTTATTTAATTTAAACCTTAGAGACGCCGGGACTCGAAAACGCAATTATTGCTCATGTATTTTTCAGTAAAGACGATGTTATTGAATTTTTGCGTTAGAACAAAATTTAATACGTATTTTATTTGCTTCGGAGGGTGGCCTGTTCCGTTTAGTAATTTTGTTTTCTGTCTAGCTTCCTTATTAAGGGGTTGATGTAGTTGTTATGTAACAGTGTATGAAAGGGGATGCTTCTTGCTAAATTAGTTATGTAGCTAGAAGCACCTCTTTTGAGTTGAGAATGTACCATAATTTGTAATAGTTGTGAAGTTCCTAGTGTTCTTCATATTGGTATACCGTAAAGGAGAAATGTGGTCAATTGTTCATTCAACAGAGAAGGACAAAACATGCCATGTCACATGACAAAGGGACATTGACCCCTAAGTTTGCTTCGGCATTTCGTCTCACTGATAGTCAATTAGGAAATGATGATGCCATCTAGTTTTTTGTTTATTGAAATCTGACGTATAAAAGTGTTTGTGAAAACCAAGGTAGAGAAATACATAATTTATTTATTCATTAATAAATAACTCGAAAAACTAATTGTCAGCTTCCGACTATAAAATCACCTTCGACATCTGGATTTAAATTAGAATTTCATCTGATAAAACTAAAAAGCAAAAGACTGATTCATTAACAAGAAATTTAATTGGCGCTTTTTCAGATTCTACATTTATACACCTGTCATCATTATTTTTATCCTTTGAACCTTTTTAGACGTCGCTCTTGTTCTGACCTGCCCCGAAGCTTTTGAATATAACAAAAATTATCCAATTTACATTCAGAATTCTCATACCTACAAACTTTTTAAAGCAAAATTGTAAGTATGTAATTTCTACTACCAATCTACTTGCTAAAGAGAATGATTCTAAGAGATAGGCAGAAACGTCCTAATCTAATTTCATGTCATATATATTTTTTGAACTTCGCTTCGCAATTTGAATTTCTCCTGTATCGCGGGTGCGTTTCAAAAAGTGAAATATCACATACAAAAACCCAGACTTGGGAAAAATATCTGCGGATTGCACTTTATGCCCAGTGCGGGAATCAAACCGGCAACTCTTGACGCAGCAGTCCAATCGCTTACCTACTGCGACAATCAGGTCATTATTAGGAGCTCGCAATATGTATATCTGCCCTGAATTAACAATCAATTTTGTAACAACAAAAGCAAGCTTTAATCTCGTGGATACAGTAAATAAAACTATAGGCCTGCCGACCTAAGGCACAGCAAATTGTTGAACTCAACAATTCCACGCCGCAGTTGGGGGTAGAACAATAAATTGCAAGTCGACTGCACCGCACTGCTGTTTCTTTAACTTTATTCCTTTTGTGATATACTAGATCTAATATTGACTGGAAGTGCCTGCGGAGCGAAGGACCAGACTTTGTTCAGATTTAGAGTTTCGATCTTTTGGTACAAACTAAAAGCTTTTTGTTTTGATTTTGTCGTCGTACTATTGGGTCGTATCGTAGGTTAGAGAAGGTTAAATTGTATTATGCTTTGTTTCTGTTGCCTGTTGCAATGCCTCAACAGGCAACTAAGTTCTAAGAACCTACCTATTGTTAACATCTGAAAAATATGTACACTTAGTTCGCAATAAAGAATTTGAATTTGATTCGCATGTTTGTTATAATCAAGTAAGAGTCGTAGCATAAAGAAGCAGTTAATTTTTATTTGAAACTATAACAATAATATTGTATGTGCCATATCCATAAAATTTGTGTACACAAGCGTTTTAATAATAAATATAGCTTTAATGAAAATACTTTACTGTTTATGTCGTTTCATGTTAAGTAGGTTTTGTAATAAGCATTCGTACTTAAACTTTCTTTAGAAAATATATTTTGATCTCGTTTTGAATTTTATAAGTTAGTCGATTCAAATTCAACGATATGCTTGAATTTAAAACATTTACACTCGATTGATCATATTTAGTAGAATAATGTTGTTAGTGCTTTGAATTCCAACTATACAAGCTTTTGATGTTTCCTATCAATGTTTAATGTAATTATTATGTACAGGTATTGAAGCACAGATAGCTTGAGAGAGGTCCAGCTTTGTACTGTTCCAGACTAAGTCGATGAACAAAAAGAATAATACTTTACAAGCTAACCTATCTTCAGGATTTTAATTATGAATTATTATTACAAGTATTATTTTCTCATACAATGAAAACAATCAAGTAGGTATAAACACCCAGAACCCGATCGTTAATTCGTTTAAAACGAGAGAGGTGTTCCTCTCCTTAATTATGACCCTAAATAGCAAAATTGACCGAAGATCCAGCTCCCTCGCCCTGTTGTCGGTGACACCCTAAGTTGCGGCCTATGCCCCACTTTAGGGTGCCATTAGCTGCTGTTACTTTAATTAATGTTGAGTCTGACTAGGTACTAAATCACCTGGTGTTAGGACTTCTGAAGTTGGACAAAGCTACTCGGGTCCTTTCGGGTACCTGGTCCTGAAGGACCAATTTTTGTAACAGAGTTAAAAATTGAAATATTATAATATAATGAGTTGGGTCTTTAAACTAATCAAGGGGCTATAAGCTGATATTTTGATTTTAAGGATAACAAACTTTATAACTAAGAAAGTATATGACGTTTGTCTAAAATATATTTCTCGACTCGCGGAGACAAAGACCAATAGTTACTGGTCCTATTTCCGTGCAGCCATGTAGAACATTTTGTTTAGGTTTTGTTGGCCACATTGACAGGCTGATGTATTGAGTGAAAGGAACTCGCAAGCCAAGTGTTTAGACTGTTTATTGTTTCAGCAAAGATGTATGGCGGTGAAGCGTTGTTCGTAATTTGTTGTAGACAACGATTTAGGTTTAATGAAATGAATGTTTCAAGTAGAAGAGTAGTTTGAAATAATGGTAGTGTTTTTAAATATGTTGAGTGTTGTTCTTTAGAAAACTAATTTGACTACGACAAAGAAATTAACTCATATTATAGCTCTGAGACTGTTGTATAGGTTTATTTAAATATGCCTTCATTACTTTTGGGAAAAATGGCACAAGCAGAAATGCGTTTTCTAGAAATGACATACGTACATTATACATATCCTATTCAGTCTTCGGTAAATAAGATACCTACAGAGCTGCACACACCTATACAAATTTAACATGGTCCTCGCAAATTGGCTACCAGTATCACTTATAAGACCCTTCGAAATCCCCTGACTCAAAAAACATCCATAATTTATTTACTTTGCCGTTCAGTGTGTAATTCTTGCACGGCAAACAATCGAACCTTTTGGCCCTTGACCTAAATAAACTCGTCCGAATGACGAATCAGAAGAGACAAATGTGTTTGCCAACAGGTTGGATGACTCGGATCGGTCTTTTTATCCGAGGCCGGAAGGACCAACATACGTCTTCGGCACCTCGTGATCGAATCTTGATAATTAATTAGTTTTTTCGCCTCGATACCTTTTAGGAAATTGGTCCTTTCTGTCGACGTTTTTGTATAGTTTTTTGTGCTTTTCGCAAATTGAGTGTTTAAGATGTTTATAGATTGGGGATTGTTTGTTGTGTTTGTGTTAACGAAATTGATTTGTTTAAATTATGGGAAAAGTACTTGATGTATACATTGCTTTCTTCATTCTTTTGATGGCTTATTTAAGAAATACCTCAAATAAGCCATCAAAGTACAGATAAAAGAAAAAACGGCAATCACATAACAAGGGTAACTACAACAAAAACTACGGGAACAGGTAACAAATTTACTGAAAGCGATTACATAAACTATTTCTGTTGTTATAGTCACAGAAACTACCGGTACGCACGAAATAATGCTGTTACAAGGAAAAATACGGCGTAGACGCAATCTAGAATGGAAGCTAATTGTAATTATCATGGGAAGGGTGCCTTTGTGAGAGGTCGGTAGAACTACTTATGTTTAACCTGGTTTCTTTATTGATTGGAGACTGAGAAAGATTTTCTTGTGGGAAGGGGTTTTAAGCACTGTTAAACGTTGGAACGTTTGTGAAGTCAAATTTGCGGGTCATGTTGGTCTAAGTCAGTAAGTCATATTGGGTTCTTTAAGAGCAGCTTCTGAGTAGCAGAATGGCCTGGAACAGCCCCCTAACCATAGAAGTCGAAGCCAGCCGCTACGTGCAGTGGAGTGTGACGTCTTGCTTCCAAAATACTGCTGCTCTGTTCCTATTCTCTTCCACTTCTTTAAGAGTTGATTAGGTTAGTAAGATTATGATAAGAGACGTGATCTTGATTCGAAAACGAGTATAAACGAAACAGCAAACTATGTTTTTTTTCTAACAATATTTATTGCAGTTTCTTACGAGGTGCAAACGTTTAAATGGCTACCTTCCTACGCTACATTAAATACTTCTTAGTCTTTCTACGCATCTTATAATATTACGAAGTATTACGTTACATACCTTTTAGGTCATACCACTAACGGCATATTAAGCTTCTGGGACAGTAAAATGGATCCAACGCTACCTACATTAAGAGACCTAACCAATTTACCCCATTCCCATATAACCACAGCGTCCTGACCTAAATATCGATATTACAGCAGGACGTACCTACAGGTCGTATTAAGATTAGTAAAACACGAATTTATAGCACTCAAGCGATATATAAACGTACACAAGTAATTCGTACCTCACATAAAAATATGCAATAAACAGGGCTAATAAAACCCTTGAGGGCATCAAAAAAGTTTTCACCTTTTACGATATGTGATATATGGCTTTTAGCTATGTCTCTAGCAACGAAGGTGTTTTATGACCGTACAAAGGCATTCCGTCCACTATTATGGCGCTCTGGTAGGATTTGGTGAGAAGAGGCGTTTTACTTATTTATCTTGA
This sequence comes from Abrostola triplasia, assembly GCA_946251915.1. Classification (NCBI taxonomy): domain Eukaryota; kingdom Metazoa; phylum Arthropoda; class Insecta; order Lepidoptera; family Noctuidae; genus Abrostola; species Abrostola triplasia. The sequence continues at coordinate 1,800,760 of OX276438.1, forward strand.
TGCTGATTGCTGTGGGGAGGTTAATGGACTGGTTTTTAAGGTACACGTTGTAAATCAAGGGAACTTTGATTATGTTTTTTTTGGGAATATTTATATCTTTCCTATTTAGGCAGAATTTATAGTCTCCTTTTGATTTTATGTGATTCATTGTACCAAAATTTGGCTAATATCATCAGCCGGAAGACGTCCACTGTTAAACAAAAGCCTCTCCCTTAGAACGCCACAATGAACGACAACTTGCCAATTGCATCCACCGGTTACCCGCAACTCTGGAGATATCGTCGGTCCACCTGGTGAGAGGCCTGCCAACGGTGCGTCTTTCGGTTCGTGAATTTGGCTCTTAAAAAAGTAATAATTATAGTGACTTGAAATCTCCAAAGGGATATCCAAAGTTGTTTTAAGTCTATTAAGTAGTCGTTAATTGTGGCGGTCTAAGAAGGAGGCTTTGCTTTAACAGTGGACGTCTTTCGGCTGATGAAGATGATAATGATGAAAGTCATCGTTGTTAAAATTCTATTAAGACCTTACATTTCACAGTTTATTGTAAGTTTCATATAGCGAGATATGATTCTTCCCTGTGGCGGAAGGAAATTAATATATTCTAAGCCGTGCTCCCTACTACGTTTCCATAGTTCTAAAGAACAGGTTATGTCTAACACAAACGTAAACAGTATTGATTATATTGAAGTACTGTTGTCTTAAGATAGTACCCAAAGTACGAAGGTTGATTTCAGGACAAGCTCCAACAGTTTAATCTAAACTAAGTTGGTGTACATTTAGAAACGAATTGTTCTAAATCCAAGAACGCAGCAGTTAGAACCAGTTTCATCCAGTTCAAACTAGTTCATTCACAGTGCTGTAACAAGCTTCGAAAATTAATCGCAGCCATGGTTATGCTGTTATTTATAATTTGATATCTTATTTAAGTTAAGCAGCTTGCTTCGTTCCGACCATATATAGGTACAGTCAGCAAAGTAGTATAGCATGTTAAAAATAATATTTAAAAAATAATTGAAAAATATATTTAAAAATGATTGAAAGACAAATAAATATAAATTCAAGATTTTGTTTCCAAATGATGATCTGAGAACATTTTAGCAACTGATTTATATATTAGTACGTACATGAATTCGAAAAGACATTGGCTCGATCTGAGATTTGAACTTTCAACCTTTGACTTGGCAGTCCAACGGTGATACCACTCTGCTGTCACTGCTCTCATTAGGTTTAAATGCATTTAAAAAATCGCATTTGTACGAGTCTGGTTAAAATTCCCAAAGGATTATGCGTATGAATCCGGTACGCAGACCTCTGGACAACGAGATTCGCTTTAATGTTGAATAATTAAAACTGGATCTAGCCTTCTTTGATAAACAGTGTCTAAAGCCGTCTGAGACCCTAATGTCTTCTGTTGCTTGGTTTGTAATTTTGAGTCTCATTTGGTCTGGTAGCAACACAAATATACGCATTTAATTTGATTAAGCTTCTTATATGATTAAGTATTGTATATTATTTAACAATAGATTATATTAATCTCTTCGGTAGGTAGCCTGGTGATCTGTAACATAGGTTTTACCTATCACAGACACCAGTCTCTATTTATGTTGATATTTCCTGTAATATGTTCCTATGTGTGATGATGAGAAAAATAAACATTTTTATTATTATTATTTCACTTTTAAAAGTGTTTGTCGATAGAGTCAGATATTAATTTAATCACTGAATAAAACAATTCTATTGGAAAGTGACGTGTACTTACGTATTGATTTATACCACAGTTTTGGTGCCGCAAGTGTAATATTAATAAGGCGTTAATAGAATTAACAAAACGAAGGAACAAAACGAGTAAGTCTTATAAACATACCAATAATAACACAAATCATAGTCTTTCTGGGTTCAACAACAAAGAAACTAAAAATTCATTAGCACATAAACAAACGAAACAAAAGAAAATATAATAAAACTCAAACACAAAGCTCCAAACAAGCTAAAACTAATGTTTAAACAAACAACTAACATTATCAAGTTAACTTTTGATGATTTAACACATCGACTTCTAAAGGCCATCTCCTCAACGCATTTAATAAATGAGACCACAGAAAAAGCTTCTAAAACTATTCAAAACACGCACAACCTCTGTTTGCCACCCATAGAACTTTTATAAAAGCATTTCAGCTCAAATTTAACCAAAAGCCTTCCATTACTGTACCTAAACTTATTTGGGTACTATACTCGTCAAATATGCTACTTCACGTACTCCAAAATACACCTTAAAATAACAGTGTTAAAGTCTAAAAGAGATTTAACGCCTGATGCGTGCAAAATAGCTCGGCGCGCCGAAAGAATATGCGTGGCCATCGCTTCCGAATACTGGTGTTTATGAAAGGAAATGAGACTCTATTGTTAAGTGAGAGGGTTTAAATTGGGTTGTTATTATATTATGGGTGGTGGGGTTGCCTAATCTTCCAGTCAGCATCTCTGTCGGTCGCTAACTCTTCAAAGTGCTATCTGTGAGACTTATAGCTAAATGGAACACAACTTTTTCATTGAAGTGGGGGTGGGAGCGTGTAAATTGGTGTGAAAGCCAGGATCAAAGCTCGATGACTTTAGTCTGGGATTTTTCAACGATACTGAGTTTCTTAAACGAAAAATGTTTTATTACTTTGAATGAATTTTAAAAAGCTTTGGTCAATTTAGAAAAAAAAATCTACTTTCATAAAGAAAAAGAGTAATTTTAGGTCAGATACCAATTGTTTCTTATTTTTAAATGGACAATAATAAAACAGCGTGTCTCAAACTGTAAACGATTACCCGCAATCAAAGAACAATTTCAAAATCCCTGGCCTGACACTTAAATCCAGCACAGCACCGCTATATAAATTTCAAAAACGGAACACACCGTTCCTTCCAAATCAGCTGTTACCGGCAACTGGCGTAGCGTGTCCGTTCGGGTGTTTCCGCCGGGCGTCGGTCCGACGACGTCCGGTTGGTACATTCGAAATACGAAATTCGTGAAACGTCGGCTCAGATCTTGGCAATCGTTACCGATGGCATGTGTTGATCGGAAGTGGCGGGAGTGTATGCTCACGTACGAAATTTGAAATTTATGAGTTCGAAATTCGAGTACATGATTTGTTTGTTCGATGGCTAACAATGGTTTGAATGATTACTGTTGTACTCTCATATTTTAAGGTGTTACCACTTCTAGTTTTATATTTATAATTTATAAAGATTCCGATAATGACGTATACAATATAATATACAAATATTAGGTTCACGGTATTTTTATTCAATCTCAGACAGACACCGTAATCAGCAGAAATAGGAAAGAAAGCAGCTCTCCACTTTACTCTGCCCGACAGGGTTCAATATGCTCTGTAATATTTATAAGTCCACCTACGGAACCCTATAAAGTCTTGAGTATAGATGCTTTTGTCTTTGGTAGAACACTGAAGACTAATAATTTAGTTTCATTTCTATATTATGTACAGCATGTTTTTATTGTTTGTCCAGAATCGAATACAAACCGATTAGGAATTATTTATTTATTTCGGTGGGTGTTTACTCCAGCCATCCTAATCTAAACCTCCAATAAATTACACTACCATGCGATGACACGATAGGAAACGAAGCACAGATCACCAAAGCCCAATAAAACAGCGCAATAAAAATCCTGAAAGAAAGAGCCACTAAACAAATATTAATAGCTGACATAAACTACTCAAAGCGTTTACAAACGTCTTTCCGTCTCACTCCAACAATACGGGGATGACAAAGACAGTGTGAAATACCGACAGAGCTACGGGCTCCACCACAAAGAGATACGGCTAGATCGTTACAAGAAACGTCTAGGGTATAATACTGTACTCCAGTTGGGGCCATGAAAAACGCGGGCGAATAATGGGAGAATTGAGATTTATTGGGTTTAAAATAAAATTGGTTCTGTTCTAGAACGAGTATTGAAATTTATGGTGAGAGTAAATTTTAATGTAGTTACTTGTTTGTTTGAGCTCTTAGGATTTTGGTTGTTTTATTTTATTAGCTTGACTGGATTTTGTGAATTTGTGAAACATGCAATACTAAATTCATTTTGGGAGTTTCAAAATTAAAACTGTATACAGTTATTGGTTTGTTAGGAGCTATAGTTTATAGACCATAGTTAGTCTTCTCTTACGCCATTGAAATAGTCGTAAATTAAAACGGTCGTAATATACTAATTGAGTGCCATAAAAAACTGACATTAAAAATGATCCATGTTATCCACATAAGGCCATTAATCACTAAAAACAAAAAGCAGCATTCCAATTATGCATCGCCAAAAGCGTATAAAAAATTTAAAAGCATGAAAATGAGTACTTACCACCTCTGCTCTCCTGGCCCCGTTTAACAGAGTACAAGCCGGCCGGAGGCATTTGTTTTCCATCACCCCGTATTTTCCTCTTCCATTAAGCTATATTAAAGGACACGAGTGTATATCGGTGCAGGTTTTTCATCACTTTTTCGCACGGCGCAATGTGTGTGCTAGGAGCTAGAATACGAGCAATGGATGCGTACCTAGTTTACCATCGTTTATCGACGTACGTTGAAAGCTTTTAGGCTATAATTCGGGCAACGCCGCGTCACTGAATCACTTGTGATTGACGTTAAGTTATGCTTCCATTCACACGGTTGGCGTTTAGTCAAGCGTTTTGCTGACCATGCTTCTTTGTCAAAATAACCACTTTAGTGACGTCAGCTTTGATTTAGGTGTCGATCAATCGAATCATTGTGCACCACCAATTATGGCACTTACTAAGTAATGTCTGTAAAATCTTGGGGTTTATTTTTGGAATCTGATTGGATAGTAAGGAAATGTTTTGTCTGTGATGTCACGATATAGGATTCGCTAAGTCGGGTAAGGCTTCTTGTCTTATATTGCCTTAATGGAGCACCTCATTCTTGGTCCATGTAGGATACTGTGATCTTCTAATATCATTTAATCTTCTTGCTCTTTTCTATTTTCCTTTACCCAATACATTACCTTATAGACCTTCCGCACTAAGCCACAATACACCAGATAATGGGTAGAAACTATAATTAAATTGCATATTAGTACCGTGTTACGTCCATTATCAGTATTACGTCACAATAGCCATATAATACTGCCATTGTCATGGCAACTGCAGTTTTCGCATCGATGCGGTTACACAAGGAGTAAGCCAACCGAATAGGCAGCTATAGAAAAGGATGCTTCACGGCAAATCCTTTTCGAAAATCTGTTTCACTTTGCGAAAAGCAGTCAGTTTAGTTTTTTTATGGAGACCGTAGCTTACGGACAATTTGATTTAGTTGGTTCGGCTTCCATGGCTATATTAGACTGTTCAGTGGTTTATGACTATATAATTCTCTCACAGATCCGTCAATTTGAAAGGTCGCATAATAATATCTGTATTACTCGTAGGGGGATAAGAGTACACCCACATTACGCTGGTATTTAATAAATAACGTTTGGTTGCTGCTGATTTCTCCAGTTATGTTTAAGTCTATGTAATAGGGAGCGAGGCTATTGCCATTGGAGCGACATCTACACGACGAAGGACGAATATCATTCGCTAGCTTTATAGCCGGCCTGAGTTTAGAAGTGGGGCGCCGCAACCCACCAGGCATACCATAGCCCGGTTGGAAGATCTTCCCCTTTCATTGGAGGAACTTCATCCCTTCTTCCTCACCAGTAACCACACTAATCTAACCTGATCTAACACACATATTCAAATGCAGACACCGTTCTGCTACAAAAAAAAATCATCAAAACTTTGCCCAACATAAGAATCCAACCCAGGACCGACGCTCAGCCGTAGCGTTTTCTGACCACTAAACCAAAGAGAAGAAGCCTTCTCATTGCTTTATGCACCATTATATTCTCTAAACTATAGAATTTAGTAGGTAGTATATTCTGTAATATAAGTACCACAAAAACATTTTCTAAGCTTCCTTTATACTTACATAGTTTACCAACTAGTCATTAAATACTTCAACTGAGCTGAAGATATCTGAGTTGGCTTGTTTCAGGAAGAAATGATTAAAGGGTTTCTTTGTAGACTTTACTTAAGATTCTCCGAAGTAAGCAAATTAAAACTGGATATCTTAACGAGAAATTTGAGATAAAATGGTTGATTGATTTTATGAATCTTATGGACGATAACATCTTACTCACTCTATTGGACAAAAAAAATGAATTCTATTGTTCATGATTATTAGGTTTGTAGTGAAACACAATGCTTGTGCATCGCTGTGACCTCATTGAATCCTGTATCGCGCAAGCAGAGTTTACGCTGCCTGCTACCGATCAAAATCCTATAATATAAGGATTATGGCCATGTGTATAGTAAGGTAAACATAATCAAAATTTCCTCCTAAAACATTTTATAAATTATCATGTCTGATATAGTAACATTGTTGGATACTTACATGTATGGGTATTATGACATACATAACATCACGCCTGTATTCCCCGAAGGAGTAGGCAGAGGTGCACATATAGTGCACCCACATTTCGCCTGTTATGTTTTTAGGTCCCAATGTAATAGGGGGCGAGCCTATTGCCATCAATCGGGTACAAATCCAGACTCCGTGCTGCTACTGAGTATTACCTAATGGAAAAACCCAGTAACACTTTGCCCGACCCGGGATTCGAACCCAGGACCTCGTGCACAGCAGTCGCGCTTAGCAACCACTAGACCAACGAGGCAGTCTAATAACAATTAAATTTCTAGCATAGTATCATGGGTATTATGACTCTAATATTAATAAAATTTCTAGCATAGTATCATTGTAAAAATACTACGAGTATTTTTATTTGAAATTTAAATCTGTGCTCCACGCGAAATTGGCTCTATCCAAATAAATACCTAATTTTAAAAAAAATCCCAAACAAATTCTGAATTGCTATTTACTGAAAACAATCTTAAAATACTGTTACTACGTAATCGAACTATCGGATGCGGGGATACGTCTCAATTCTCTTTGTAGGGGTAAGTAATCCTGGCTGAGGGGATTTGCTTTCCATCTTCGTTCCTCCACGGATAAATATAATAAAAGAATTCATACTTCAGAGTGTAGCGTCAGAAGTAAAACATTGGGTTAAGGTCACACTGAATGCGATGGCGCGATACGGTGCGATGGGATGCGACGCGTCGCAAAAAATTAAGCACGAGTGAAAACATTAAGAAAAAATATGGATTGGCCTTGTTTTATATTTGAAAATCGTAGTTATCGATAGTACGCAAAATGAGCTCTAACGCAACATGAAATATTTTGTGCAAACGCATCACGTTTTAAAATAAACATTTATCTTGAATGTTTAAATAAAAAATAGTAAGCTTTATCATCATTAGCCCATCACAGTCCACTGCTGGAATCTGCCTAGGTACGCCACAGAGCTCGGTATGGATGCATAATGTTTGCTCCGATGTATATAAGTACCGTGTTGATTGCAAGTAAATGCCAGTCACTGACAGTATTTAAAACTAGGTTACTAACGAGAAGTGGGAATGATTATTCAGTGCAAAAAGTCGGTCGTATACACTCCAAAGCTTTTACCACTTTTAGTTTCAGTGTTTTTGTTTTCAGCTTAGTAGATTTACTGACCTGTTTCATTCGGCTGAAACCAACAAACATACAACATCAGATACAGGAACTTTGCCTGCGTGAATAATTTTGTTATATCCTCTCCCAGAATAAAATAGCCAATCTCTACCTTGAAGACCAATTGTAAGTATTGGTGATATAATTTTTTTAATCAGATAGATCGAAGATTACCTGAAAACTTTACCTCTTTTCATTATTAGTTATAAAGTTGTGATTTCCATAAAAATATCGCATAGCATCGCTTGAAGTGTGCACCAGCTTTATGTGAGCTCAAAGCGCCTGACACGAAGATTTCATTCTGACACGTGCGAATAAAGGGACGTGTTGTGGAATTTATTTCTTAGTATTTTAATACTTTGTGATAGGTATTTAATTCTTGGAAATCTATTTTAATTATGTTCTTACTAATTTCATCTGTGTGTCAGATTTATTAGTGCTTGGATGTACCAAAGGAACGTGTTAAGATTCTATTTATAATCTAGACAATTACGATTAATTCAATACCACGTGTCTCATTAGAGAGGGATGAGCGGAACGAATTAATGTAGGTGTGGAGATAATAAAGGAGTATCTCGTTAATTACTGAATTGTAAAGCCTTGTAAGAACTATTTTTGTAAATATATAGTACAAAAATCATACCGTAACATCACGCGTGTATGTATTCTTCAAAGAACTCACAAAAATAATAAAATAAAGGTTTTATTAAGTTCAGTAGATATTCTTTAGATTCTAAAATGTGTGTACTTAAACATATTGAAATAAAAACAACATGAAAGGAACTTTCCAGTTTATTTTTATATCATACAACAATCGCTTCGCTTGTCTCCTGCTATGTGCACAAGCCTTTGAAAAATACGTGGATGCAAAACGTCTGTCGGAAGACTTCATGCTGACACCTGTGTAAGAGACAATGTGTTTTGAGATTTATTCCCTACGCAAGCGTCTCGAGCGTCTTTGTAAAATCTGCAGCGTGAGCATATTTATACTGTGATGGTGTTATGAAGAGTGATTGTGTGTTTATTTATAATAAAATATAATATATATAATAAATGGTACATATATCATGCATAGAAAGTTTTCAATGTTTTTAGTCAGTTTAAAAGATGTAAATACTCAATACTAGCTGCTTCTATCCCGGGTCGAGCAAAGTGTTACTGAGTTTTTCCATTCGATAATTCTGAGCAACACGGAGTTTCGATTTGTGCCCGGTTGATGGCAATAGGATCGCCCCCTATTACATTAAGACCTATTACATAGCTGGCGTAATGTGCGTGTGCTAAATGTATGTGTATTTCTGCAATCCTCTTTGGGGAATACAGGCGCGATGTTATGTTTTTCAAACGCCTAAATTTTAGAACATAATATATTGGAAAAACAAACATTCAGCAACAAATTCTCAAAGCTCTCTGAGCAAACAGAATCTAATATAAATACCGGCTAACAGAACCGTTTCGTGCCATAATGTGCGCTAGACACAACATCAGTAAATTAACACGTGATCCGCTAATCCAAAAGTGAAGCAATCGATAGTAATCCGGCAGTTTAGCCGGTCATCCGGCACTCTGGCAGTTATCCGGCGCTCCACGGTAATGCAGGCGTCGGACCGGATCTCCGGCCGCGATGTAATAAAACGATCACGGGAACGACGTGTTAGATGCGCAGAACTTTATACTTATGTTTCTATATAGCTATTAACGTATATTGCTATAATCAGTATAGTACTGTCTATAACAATTATAACTATGGAATAGACAGCCTTGATCTAGTGGTCGGAATTGCGGTATAATAGAATAGAATAGAAAAAAAATCAGCAAGGACAGTCGCGACACGCAAACACAGGTACACACACAATGTCTTATAATCTACAACTAATGTTGATAACAAATGAAAAGTAAAATAAACAAACAAAAAAAAATATGAGGCCCTGAGTTAGAATCCCAGGTCGAGCTATTTAACCATTAGGTAATTTTGTAGCGACATTGAGTCTGGATTTGAACCCGTTTAATGGCAAGAAGCAAGAAGTATAATGTTACGGGGTTCTTAAAATTGTTTAGATATGGATGTAGGTACTCCACAGTGGAAAACACAGGCACGCTAATAGGTTATAACAAAAATAAGAGAAAATATACAGCCGAACATAACCTTCTTTTTTGAAGTCGGTTAGAAATTATAGAATATATGTTTTCATGGCTGTGAATGATCGTTTGTCATTGGAATTCGTCATAAATGTAGTAGAACGATTTAAATGACATCGGAGAGATAAATTATATAATAATTATGACACTTTCAACTTTCATCCAAATTCATGATCAAAAATACAATTTAAAACAGAAAATTGAACTTCATAATAAATTAATTTAAAAGGCACTATTGTCGTTAAAAATATGACCATTTAGTTTAACGATGACACATCTGAGTCCTCTCTTCAAAGTACTAAAAACTATTCAAAACTAATCTTCTAAAATTATATATTAATTCAGAAACTCAAGTATTATAATCAACTAAAGACAATTTGAATAATTCTAGTTAAATCGCAAGTATAATTGCGCAACGATTCAGCATCATTACACAGTTGAAAATTTAAATTATATTTCTATTTACAACTGAAACTTGTTAAAATAAGATTACTTCAGAACAAAAGAATTAATTATAATATATTAATATTATTACTCTTTGTTTCAGGTAATTTACATTGGGACTTCTTTATACTATATTCATGAAATTCATGAGATGAGGTAACACACAAAAGAATAATTTCTATATTTTTTGTAATTGCAACATTTATCACGCTCCGGTATAATGTGGAGCCGTTTTGGGTTAATTAAATGAATGTTAGGCTACGTTATTATTATAATGAATACAGATTTTTTGATGGATATATAATATGAGTAATTTATATTAGACAAATCTTCTACCCGTAAAATATACTCAATCTTTCCTTATCTTTTTCTTCTTTCTAAATACAAAACAAAGTCGGGTTTGTTAGAACACTTATAACTCGTGAATTACTGAACCGATATTCATGGTTTTTGATTCGTTGAATTCGTCGCCGCCCCGAATAACAATTAAAATGTCAAAAAAATCACAACAAAAATTTAAACAAGTAATTAATTTGTAAAAAATGGTTTGGTACTCCGCCATCTTTCGCAATTGACAGCTCACGTCATATTGCTTTTCCGGACAGGACGGACGTTTTAAAGACACAGTGTTACAGAATTCTTACATTATACCTATGTATATACGTGTATACACATATATTACAGGACAAGCGTCCGAGTTTCTTCCAAGTCCGTAGTCGGCGGCGTATACTCTATCTTCCTTATTCATAAAAATGAAATTTAAACCATAGACTAAATTATACCCATCACTGCCGTTTGCATGTCAAAGAATAGATATGTCAATAGACTTAATACGGGGATTAGTTAATGCCGGTATGATCCTCGTTTATGAATACGAAGGTATGTGCATTGACGTAAATACAAGAAATCAAGCGAACTAATCATGCAGCTGTCATATAGAATCAAACTTTATTCCAACCAATTAGATTTACTAATTCCATAGTTTCAAGTATCAACTAGGATTATGAAAACTTCGTTAGAATCTTAATCCCACTGCAGTTTGAAGTTTCATCTCAAACTGTTTTTAATAGTCTAAAATGAAGACGTTGGATTTAAATTAAATGGAAAGATAGAAGAATAATAAAATGTACGAATGCTATGTTAAGCGCCCGACGTATGAATACTGTTAGAAATGATTGTATAATAAAATTTGCATAAACTATTCTTGTGGGAATATGAAAAACTTTGGTATTGTGGTTGGAGCAGTGCGGGTACAATCTAGTTGGATGTGAGGATATTATGAATGTATGATCTTATACGACTGCCTCGTTGGTCTAGTGGTAGTTAAGCGCGTCTGCTGAGCACGAGGTCCTGGGCTCGAATCGCGGGTCGGACAAAGTGTTACTGGGTTTTCCCATTAGGTAATTCTCAGAAGCAGCACGGAGTCTGGATTTGTGCCCGGTTGGTGGCAAGAGGCTCGCCCCCTATTACATTGGGACCTAAAAACATAACTGGCAAAATATGGGTGTACTGTATGTGCATCTCTGCCTACCCCTTCGGGGAATACATGCGTGATGTTATGTTTATGATCTTATAAGGTTCAGTTATTAAGCATGTTCAATGATTAAAATACGAATTATAAATGTTATTGGAGTATAGGAAAGGCAAAGACCTTCGCGAACATAAGTCTAATATTTTTCTGTACTTAATAATTATAAATAAATAAATAAATACCTAGACTAAATGAAGAACAGCTTACATAAAAACATTTTCAGAAACAAAAGGATTTGGTACGACTTCTAAAACACAATTACCTATAACATATTCTTTATATCAATGTGATTACAACGTATAAAAAAGAAGAAAAAACTGCGCAGACATTTCAGATTTTCATAAATAAATTCGTGATTATTATAATATTGCTATCTTCAATTTTCTGTTCTAATATATTATTATGATAAAACTCTTGTTTGTATTAAAATGTCAAATAATCCTTCCATTTGCTACAATTAGGTAGAACTTTTAGCTATGACTTTTTGTTTAACTTTTGAACGTCACATTAGTCACCAATGTCTGCGAAAGATACTTTTAGCATGATGCCTGTCGCAAGTCAATGTTCCAAATACCATATTATCCGTTATATACATACATATATTGTGTACTTAACATCATGCTTGTATTCCCTGGAAGGATAGGCACAGATAAATAATATAGTAACATCCTGGTTTAGCCAGTAATGTTATAGGACACGAGCCTAATCTCCTTAACCAGGGCATAAATCGAGCCACCGTGCTGCTACTGAGAATTACATACTGAAAAAACTCGGCAAAGCTTTGCCCGACGCGAGATCCGAGCCCAGGACCACATGCTCAGCAGTCGCGCTTTCCCACCAACGAGGCAGCCCTTTTTATTTGCAATAAAAACAGTAAAATTACTGCAGACTAATGCCACAAAACATTCGACGCATTACAACGTCAGCACCGACGTTTTTACCGCTAAACTAATGACGTTTTCATATTAATAAACAAAAAGCTCCCAGAACGCAATTTACATAAATGTGAGCTCGTACTAACATTACTGTTCTTTTGAAAAAACACTGAGACTTCATTTGCATCGTAACCATATTTTTTTGGGTGCTAAAATGAGACATACGGGGGTAAAGTTGGAGCGTGTATGTTTTGAGGTTGATTTTAGACTTCGTTTATTATAAACAAGCTGCGCCATGCGGTGTTACCCGCAATTTTTTCGGAATAAAATGTAGCCTATATATTAATCTAGGGTGTCAGCTACCTCCATATAAAATTTCATCAAAATCGGTCTAGCCGTTTGAGCGTGAAGAGGTAATAAACATTACACACACGCTACATATTAGTGTGATGGCGTCGCGGCAGGCCCAGAAGAAGATGGCAGAATCACTTTTTACGTGGTAGTATAGTGTGTTGGTTCCCCCCCCCCCCCCCTATCTAAGGGGGATTTTTAACAGTGGACGTCTTCCGGCTGATGATAATATTGGTTGGCAATACAGCGTATTACACATTAATTCAAAATACTAAAGAGTATTTATGTTCAAAGAGAAAACAAATTTAAGAACTATGACTCGCTAAAATATTATTGTCTACTGCCATTTACACTAACAATACATTTTAATAATGTTAACGTGTGCTCCTACAACCGCTGCTCACCTGTATTTCCACAATGGAGAACACCCGGCTTCTTCACATCACATCACTGTGAAATCACGTCACTACATACGCTTGTCCATAATAATTCAGAGAAGAATATGAATAATTCATTACCATTGCCAAGTTTTTCTAGAAACTGCGGTCCCTGTTATAAGGAATATTTAAGAATGAGCGAGGTAGGATAATATCACAAACAGCAAAGCCTCCTTTTCACAATGTTTCACCATGATAAATTATGACGGGAGGTGTTTCCTTGTAATTTTGTGTTCTCTAGTACATTTCTCACAATTTTGTTGGGTATTATTTTAGATGTATGTATGAGGATAAGGAAGGGATGCCTTGAACGGACCTTTGAAGAGTTGACGCGTGTCGTACTTGAAATGAAGATGTATTTTATCTCCAGTTTTGTAAGAAAATACGTGGTAAGAATGTTGGTGTATCAAGAAGACTAGTGAATTACAAATTTCTATACAAAAGGTTGCCAATCCAAAGTCAAAATAAAGATTTGCAGGTTTACTATTTGATAGCATTGCAAGACGTTTTCCATTGTGAAAGCGAGACGCCGTCCTACACTGCACATAGCACCCTCTCTCAACTTTACTGAAACATGTATATGTAAATATAGTACAGTTGTGAAGGATAGAGTGATTTGGAAGAATAAAGGGCAGGCTTTTGCTCAGCAGTGGAAAACAAAATAGGCTATGAAAAAAAAGTATTTTAAATTTTTCGCTTTAACTCCAAAGTTGGCCCCATCGGAGATGTTCTGCAAAAGGATCAAGTGAAGAGTATCCTTAACCAACAAGCGTGTATGAGGAATGTGATACGTGTGAATGAGGCGAAAGAAGTATGCCCAGATCGTAGTATAGAAATCTGTGGTCTTTGCCTACTCTGGGAAACAGGCGTGACTTTATGTATGTATGTTGGTCCCATTGTAAGGTTCTTTAAAAAAATAAATTCTAAGTAATCTTTTTACATAGTTTAATTACCCTACTAATATTATAAACGCGAATATTTGCACGAATAAGTATGGATGGATGTTTGTTACTCTGTCACGTAAAAACTACTCAATGGATTTTAATGAAATTTCAAATCGAGGTCGCTGACATCCTGGATTAACAAATACGCTACGTTATATCCCGAAAAAATGTAGCGGGTAACACCGCGGGGCGCAGCTTGTATGTCATAAATATGATTGTAACAAGTATCATCATCACTAGATTTGTAATCTGTCATTGTTCAATCAATTTCATATTACGATTCAATTCCAAGCGGTTGTTGAGTACAGCAAAACAAATCTTTGGCGGAATTGATTCCCGTATTCATATTTATTGTCTATCGAAGCGTAGACAAGACGTACGTCTTTGGGAAAATTTATAAGTGCCTTTGAGATTTCATACGAATGTTATTTTTTCTTTGTTTTCTTGAACGTTATGTTTGTATCAAACTTGTTATTGAATTGGTTTTGTTTGAAGTGAAAGTTGAATTGTTGGGCTTAAGAATAACAAGTTTCATAGGAAACCAATAAACGATTATATTTTTTTTCTATGTATTGGGTGTATTGAAGTATTATTGGTATAAGGTTTAAGAGAATTCATTCGATTTTCGGAATAAGACGATTCGTTTAGTTACAGTTAGAGTTTCTACCTAAGTACTTTTTATAATACATACATAGTCAAGTTCTTTTTTCTTTCTTTTTCAACGTGGGCGAAGTTGAAAAAAAAAGTCACTAGTAATTTGTCCTGTATCCTGAATTCGTTTAACAAACATATTACACAAACACCCAGATTTAGAACAAACATCTGCAGATCGCCCAAAAATTCGTCCCGGGAATCGAACCCATAGCGCTGCAGTCCAGCCACTGCTACAATCAGGTCGTCAAAAAATCTGTTCTCAACGACAATTATTTACTTCCATGTTTGGTCTGACCATGTTGAACTTCGATGGGAACGTGTGGGATACAGGTATTGCATACATAACTATTGTAGTGTTTGGACATAGAGAAGTCGTAGCTAGGTACGTATAATATGCAAAATAATACTCTTGTTCAATTGGCTGGTTTCGCTGAGGTTAAGTACCGAGACAGAAAATTAGTCCCCCACCATGAACTTTTGAAGCAGGACCTTTTCCGTTGCAGGAGCGGGACACCGCATTAAACTGCATATAGCAGCGTCTAGCCGTCTAGTCGTAGCAGTTACAGCCGAGTGGTATGACAGTTGCACTGCTGCAAAGGCCGCACGTTCACTGTACTGTAAATTCGTTATCAGTTGCTGAAAACGGTGAAGGAAGACATCGCGTGGAAACCGGGACATCTGAGAGATTTTTCAACGGCGTGTAAAGCTATGTCAGAAGCCTACAGGCTGTTTAAAGTCTGTCATTAGTTGTTTAACCATACGATAAGAAGAATAAGCGGCAGCTCGCTTCGGAAAATTTTCTGCTTTAAGAGGTCATGGTAAGGAGGCAGGAAGGTTTATATATTGCCATATCCCTCAATCAACCACTCCAATTTGCTCCATATTTTTACCAAGACATTGAATGATGGTGTCACTACGGAAATTGTTGGAGAAAAATGACGTAGCAGCTCATATTCTTATGCTAATGTGTAGGGTAAGCTCTGCGGTATAGTGGGGGGAGGGGGAGGGGAGGAGGAGGGGGTGGTAGCTCCACGGTATTTGGAACCTTCGAGAATTACTTCAGAGATTAGGATTAAAGCGAAGGATTTTTGTTATTATGTGTAAGAATCAATACTTATTTATTCAAATACATCGTTAAGAGTCATTGTGGTGTGAATTTTTGCGTAAATATGAAAAATCTCTCTGTGAGATAGCGCCATTTTCTAAAGCTGTAGAATCTGCCAGTTTTGGCTTACTGTGATTCGAAAATGTCTTTTGATTAATCATTATTTTAATATTGACGACCTGATTGGCGCAGTGGGTAAGCGATTGGACTGCTGCGCTAAGGGTTGTTTGTTCAAATCCTGACAAGACAAAAATTTGTGCGATCCGCAGATGATTGTCCCGAGTATTTGTGTATGTGATATTTCATGTTTGTGAAACGCTCCCACGACACAAGAGAAATTCATAGAGTTAGGCGCCGTTTTTTTTTTTAAATCGTTTTCTTTTCCTGCGTGTCAATGAACCATTATATCTTTATTGCTTTCTCTTAGACATTATTATTTAGACTTACTAACATATGTACATTATAAATAATGTATTCCCGAAATAACAAAGCAAACGATAATTATACTAGTTTTGCTCTTTAAACTATTCTATTTTCGATCGCTCTCTACTCGTAATTAGTCTGTTGTGTCTTTACAAGTCGTTAAACCTAAGTTTTTATGACGTCATAGACACTATGTTATATGTTACTCATTAGTTATAAGGGTCATTGACTGCCTCGTTGGTCTAGTGGGTACAGAGCAAGACTGCTGAGAGTGAGTGAGTGGGTTTGATTCCCAGATTGAGGCAAATGTTCTTGTATAGATTCAAATCATGTAAAGCATAGCGTTGGTAGGCCACCACCAGGTGGTCCGATGATATCGTCAGAGTTGTGGGCAACCGGTGGATGCCAATAGCAAGTTGTCGTTTATTGTGGCGTTCTAAGGAGACCTTTGTTCAATAATGGACGTCTTCCGGCTGATGATGATGATGAAGACCCAGTCTATACATTTTCTAATCAAAAGCATACTCCAAAACTTTGTAATACTAGATTACAAGCTCAAAGTATCGCAGAAAAGCATTTTTATTACACAAGCCCGTAATTACGG
Source organism: Abrostola triplasia (assembly GCA_946251915.1). NCBI lineage: Eukaryota > Metazoa > Arthropoda > Insecta > Lepidoptera > Noctuidae > Abrostola > Abrostola triplasia. The sequence continues at coordinate 1,817,890 of OX276438.1, forward strand.
AGTGTTTAATGAGCCGGCGTCGTAAATGACCCCTAAACAAGATACTATTAATTGTTACACTAAATAATAGCCACTGGGAGACAGGAGTGTTATTGGATTCATTCTGGTACATAATGGGATTTGGAATACAATTCTTATGGGTTACTCTCTCTTCTTCTTCGTATGGTGTGGTTGATGAACAACCTGGTGTCAGAGTTTAAACCGCCTGTAGGCCTCTGACATGGCTTTACACACCGTTGAACAAACTTTCAGGTGTGCAGGTTTCCTCACGAGATTTTCGTTCATCGTTTATAGCAACTGTTAATATTTATAGTAAGCACATGAATTCCAAAAGGCTTCGCATTGGTGCATGCCACCTTTGACTTGGCAGTCAAACGGTCATACCACTCGGCTATCACTGCTTCGCCGAGTGGACATGCGCATATTACATAAATGGCGAAATATGGGGTGTCCTATTCACCTCAGCCTTCAAAGAACAGGGGTGATGTTATTTCTAACCCCAGATGTGCCCTACTTGCAATTAAGCCGTAACAGAGACTGTATTTAGATAAACATTATGTCTCTATCAGCTATCGAAGCTTCAATGCAAGTTTAATAGAGTCTGACACATTTCGAACGCACTTACCCGCTTCGGACAAGATTAATGATGTGAGGTGCCAGTCTATCCATTATTTACAGCCGTAGTTGGTTAAATTTACACACGCACACACACATGTAAACACAATACACACACAAATTATACATGAAAAAAAAATGTGTGAGTGTTATCGATTGATGGTCAAACCTGATTATACCTAATTTTTCTTAATTTTGCTCAAACTTTAATGGTTTTTAATTTGTGGATGATGTATACTCATTTATTGTATGCCGCATAAATATATGACACTAGTCGTGCCGCGCGGTGTTACCTGCTACATTTTTTCGGGTTAAAAGTAGCCTATGTTTTAATCCAGGGTGTCAGCTACCTCCATATGAAATTTCATTAAAATCGGTCAAGCCGTTTGTGTGTGGTAACAAACATACAAACACACTCACAAACTTTCTAATGTTAGTGTACCTACATAACAAGCGAAATGTGGCTGTGTGAAACACCTCTGCCTACCTCTTTGCGGAATACAGGCGTAATGTTATGTTATGTTTTTAAATTATAACCTTTTATAAAATAAAAGCTGGATGCCTTTAGTTAATAAATGGTTTAGCTTTCGTTTTGTAGTTTAGTTCCTTTAGGAGAGAGTGAGACAGTACGTAAGAGTGATAGAGAGAGCGCATATTCCAAGGGGGGTGAAGGGGGAGGTTAATATTATGGCTTCTGTATTTAATGCTGGCCATAATTCATCGTTGTTTGATTGATCACAAATTTTACAGACCTCCTGCATACAAATGGAGTAATTTAGGCTCCCGTGTTAGAAAGTAGGTTTGTTTCAGCCTAGCCGAATAATATAACCATTAGAATAACTTTAATTGAACGTTTTTTGTTTCATTTTGTTCGCTAATACGCGAGGGGCTCATAGACACGTGGGTACCGCGCAGATCAGTCAATCAGGTTAAGCAGTGCTCGCCGCGGTCGGTCTTGAGATGGGTGACCGTTTTCACATGTCGAGCCCCTCCGTGCTTCGGAAGGCACGTTAAACCGTTAGTCTTGTGCCTGATCTCTTTGAGACTAGCTGCACCCTGCGGTGTTACCCGTGATATTTTTTGGGATAAAATGTAGTGTATGCACTAATTCAGGGTGTCAGCTACCTCCACACCAAGTTATATAGAAATTGGTCCAGCCGTTTGAGCGTGAAGAGTTAACAAACATACAAACATTCATAAACTTTCTTCGAGATAAAGATAATAACAAAAATTTGTATACAAAAGCCTCCACAAATAAAAAGTACACATACATTAGATCACGTCTTTTAGAAGGGTAGGTAGAAATCACCAATTTTAAAACGCTACGTACTACAGGAAGGTATGTAGTACGTAGCGATTTCTTTAATTATTTTTCACGTACATTATAACTTGCTCAATTAATGACGTAGTCAATACAACAGATACTTAACGTAGCGGCGTAGCAGGCACAAATTAAGATCCCACACTAAATGAAGATAACAAGGAATTCACATTATTGCCTAACCGCTACGACGCTACGCCGTAGCACACAGAAAAGGCTACGAACTTTTACTGAACAATGCAAAGGTTACGTCGTACAACTTCTAATCTCGACGGAACAGAAACATAGTTTACTTGTATTATATTGTTTTATATGAAATTGATCTTTATTAGCTTAGAATTAAGGTGTTTTTTTCTCTGAGTATAATATACTTTTGTTTATTGTAGTTGTATTTTTTCGAATACTGTCTTTAAGATAAATATAAGCGGTATGTTAACTATCTCAACCAAAATTTGTTGACCTAGTAAGTATATAGCTTTAATGTGTCTTATCCATGGATTTCCCCACACAAATTGAATTAATTTGTATAATCTGTGGAAGTTTTTTTTTAATCTGATGATTGGTTACTAAGAAACGGAGAAAATTATAAGCGAATTATATGCCTATGGTCTACAGGCGACCCACTGACGGACGACCGCTATATTATATAAAAAAAAAAATACTTTAACTCACCTTAAATAACATATTATGACGACTTGATTGGCGCAGTGGCTAAGCGATTGGACTGCTGTGCTAAGGGTTACGGGTTTGATTTCTAGTCGGGACAAAAATTGAGAGATTTGTAGATGGTTTATATCGATGCCTGTGTGTTTGTGGATGTGATATCACATGTTTATGAAACGATACAGGATTTAACCTACGATACAGGAGAAATTCCTAGTGTGAGGCGACGTATTAGACAAAATATATATATGACACTTCACACTAAATATAGGCGAAAGGCTTCACATAAAGGCGAAAGTTTGTGAGTGTGTTTGTTACCTGTTCACGCTCAAACGGCTAGACCGATTTTTATAAAATTTCATATGGAGGTAGCTGACACCCTGGATTAACACAGGCTTTTCCCAAAAAAAAAAATACCGTGGGGCGCAGCAAGTATTTTATAAAAGTCGAATCATGCGATTTGACTTTAAATGGACGGCCACGCTAAATGGATACCCAGTTCCAGCAACAAATTCCACAAATTCGAGCCGAAAACCGATACTATTGATAAAACTCAACACAATCGAACAAAGCTCAATAATTCAGACAGCACACAGAATATAAATCGCGATTCCCGCACATTTCTGCCTAGGCTAATCGAAACGCTGTGAGAATACTTCACAAGGTCTTTGCATTGCCGTCACGTATATTCGTCAATTTCAACACTTGTTTGAGCAGATAAAACGTATGATTTCTTTTATTTTAGACGCATATTAGGGGTTGGAGTGGAATGTAGCAGGAAAACATAAAACTATGGGTGTCGTTTGTGGGTTGATCGAAGATGTTTGGTTTAATTTTGTAAGCCAGTATTCTTTTATTTTGGTTTGTGTGACTTTAACTTTATGTGGAAGAGAATTTGATACGTTGAGGTTCAGCAGATAACGCACTGAATTCGTATTATGTACATCTACACATAATAGCAGGTTTATGCAAGCACCGATGTAATTTTTACATCATATTAATTAATACAAAATAAAATAAAAAATAATTCAAATACCTATTATAAAATAACATATTTTAACATCACGCCTGTATTCCCCGAAGGGGTAGGCTGAGGTGCACATATAATACACCCACATTTCGCCAGTTATGTTTTAGGTCCCAATGTAATAGGGGGCGAGCCTATTGCCATCAACCGGGCACAAATCCAGACTCCGTGCAGCTACTGAGAATTACCTAATGGAAAAATCCAGTAACACTTTGACCGACCCGGGATTCGAACCCAGGACCTCGTGCTCAGCAGTCGCGCTTAACAACCACTAGACCAACGAGGCAGTCATATTTTTACATAAATAATTATGTTGTTTTTTTCTAATTTCTTTTGGTATGCCTTGCTACCCTCTTGTAATCATTTGGCCTATTTCCTTCTAATAATTTCTTCTTAATTTTATTACAATTTGTTCTTCTTCCTGTTATCCCTTTCCCCCACAACTCCCCTAAAATCTCTCTCCCATATCAGTTGAGCGTCCTCGCCCCTGCACCACAAACACAGCAAATCATATGCGCACTAAATAATGTATCACACATCTGAGAGACTCCAAATATTAACCGCACTATATACATGACGTGAGTGAAGGAAACGGATACTACATCAAAAGCAAGCTACAATTTCTGTGCCAACATCCATCTATATCTCAACCGAACAGGGAACCCGTATCCCACACTACCCTTAAATTACGTGGTACCAGGCATAAGAGACTTGCGTCTCTTTAAAAGTATTTATAATATTGTCTTTGGTGAAGACTTTATATAACATAACATCACGCCTGTATTCCCCGAAAGGGTAGGCAGAGGTGCACATCCAGTACATCCACATTTCGCCAGTTATGTTTTTAGGTCCCAATGTAATAGGGGGCGATCCTATTGCCATCAACCGGGCACAAATCCAAACTCCGTGCTGCTACTCAGAATTACCTAATGGAAAATCAGCAGTCGCGCTTAGAAACCACTAGACCAACGAGGCAGTCAGACTTTATATAAAAGACTTATATATAATTGTTGTATGAAAACGTCGCCCCACACTAGAAATGTCTCCTGCATCGTGGGTGCGTCTTAGTAACACTCACACAAACAGCAAATGGAAATCCGTGTTCTCTGCCTACCTTTCAGGGAAACAGGCGTGACTTTATGTATGAATGTACAAACACCCAGGTTCAGGACAAATGTTTGCGGATCACTTATATTTTTGTTGTGAGCGGGAGTCGAACCCACAACCACTGTAATGACAATTGTAAAAAAAACCCTAGCGCAGCAGTCCAATACCTAGCCACTGCGTCAATTAAGCAATTGTTAATTTGACATAAAATTTTCTTCGTCACATTTTTATTGTTAATATATTGTGTCAGATTTTAAAATTTATGAATTCTGGTTAGTGTACAACCAACAAGCAGCAATAAAAGCAATAAAAAAAAAACATATTTTAAAATTTATCTATGCACATAGCACAGGCCCCGCGTTCAACCGTTTTTCCTTTGCGTACACTGTGTCCATCAACATGGCGTACGCTCCTCCCTCCCGCCACTTCACACCCGCTTAATGTTGCTAGGCTAGAAGTGGAATACCGCTTCTGGGGTAAATGGCGATGTTTTGGTTATGATTATTAAAGATTTGTATAAAAAGATTTTTAATTAACAAATGTTATTTTATAATGTAATAGTTTTTAATTCTAATACTATTGCCATTGACCGAATAAGTACAAATAATTATAGACTCCGTGTTACTACCTAATTATACTGCCCAGACCGGTAATCAAACTCCACACCTTACGCATATAAAACATAGTTCTTCCTCCTTTTAGCATTTTTACAAATAAAAAAATTAACAAATCATGGGGTAATATTTCACCTAAATACTTGCAACACTGACAAAATGGACGCTTAGTTTCATTGTCAAATAATTACGATAAAAAATATTCGACATTAAAATAAAGAGACGTATTTATGTGAAACGTACACATGAAATGTAATCCTATTATATTTTTATATATTTCCGACTGCAGTTTTCGTCATTAGCATTACGCAGGTATAATTGAATTAAATGCGCAGCGTATAAAACGTTCTAGCGATGCGCGCGCTTTTTAAAAATGAAATGTCAAATGTCAAAATTTCCAACTACTCCATTTTGGAGTAGTTGGCATACTTACATTATTTTGCGCGGTCACGCCTTCTGGTTTGTTCTATATTCTAAGGCAGATAGATTTCTGGTACAACCAGTAATAGCGAATACATAATTCATTTAAATTGTTTTTTTGTCATATTTAGACTTTAGCTATAAGAGTGCACTTTTGTGATTCTTCATAAGAGTTCGTCTAAAATAGATACACAAGTAATACAGCACAGTCTAAGCACTAGCGTCTTACACTCCTCGCGTATGGCGTGGTACAAGTCAAGGGAAATAGGCGTTTCTTTTTGCTTTCAGAGTCAACAACATTTATAAAAGTTTGTCTAAAAATTTTACTAAAAATTTAGGTTTTGATTTTGGCATTGTCTACCGTGTAGTTTCCGGCCTAGAATTGACTACCCCCTTTCCTTCCCTGGGTGTCGTAAGGAACTGACGGAAAATCCAGCGTCTTCTGTAACTTAACCACCAATACTGCAAAAAAATAATTACAAAAAAATTGTAAAATATTCCCATTCCTTTAAACTGTACCACACACGTATTATTCGCTATCAACGCTTCCCAGATTTTCCAACAAATTTACTGTTTGCGCTTCATTAGTCCTGTGGTCGTGAATGCGACTACTGAACGCGAGGTATTGGGTCGAGTTCCCAGGTACAGCAAAGTGTTATTGGCATTTCAACTTCATTAATTCTGAAAGCATGTACGTGTGATGAAGTTACACGCGTATTTACACTGAATTTTAATTAATAAGTTTAAATGTAAAGTAAATTAACATTATGACATTTTAAATTTCATAAATCGTGACGTAATATTATTATGAGGTAGGATATACATGATATACTTACATAAATAATCATAATAATAAATAAATATAGAATAAAAGTACACAAGTAAAGAACATAAAATCTCACACGAGATTACTGATTGAACAGTGAAAAACCTCTAAACTTACGTATGGATGAATTCGTAGAAAATTGGTACTAGCAATAATTTAATCAAAACAAATCGTTCTCTTTAACATTACACTACAAAAACAAAATTTAAAGGATTATTTTTGACGACCTGATTGGCGCAGTGGCTATGCGATTTGACTGCTGCGCGATTAGCGGTTGCGGGTTCAATTCCCGCACGGGGCAAAACTTTGTCCGAACTATATAAGTTTGTCTCGAGTCTGGGTGTTTGTGTCACATACACAAACACCCAGACTCGAGACAAACATAATTCATGTTCGTGAAACGCACCCACGACACAGGAGAAATTCCTAGTGTGGAGCGATGTTTTAAAAAAAAAATACAATTTACTTACATACAAACAACATGTTAAAGGCTTTTCTTTATAACAATAAACCCGCTATTCTCTTTTAACTTGTACCACAGCATCGTGCGCCTCACTATCTCAGCGTTTCAGCTGCTGCATTATTTTTTAAATCTTCAAATAGGTAAGGTTTCTTGGGGTTTACTTTGTCTAGAGTTAGAAAGAAAACCCTTCAATTATTTTCTTCTTGTTTTACCTTCAAAGTATACCGATAAATTAAATACTGATCTTACTAAATATTGCTATAACAATACTCAGAACAAAATGTGACTTGATGATTTATTTCTTAAAATATTTTAAATTAATGTATAAAATTATATAGTAACATTACAACAGATATTAAATATTTCTCGATGTAACACATATAAATCAGCCATAAATTAAACGATAAAAAAACCCAAAACAAACATGATTATTTCTCCCACGGCTACAGAATTAATTTTACGAAAGAAATCTTGGTAGACTGAATGCATATGCGCATCGTACCGAAAAAGGCATGAAATAATGCATTTGCGCATCCAAACACTTCCAAGTTAATCTAAAATCAATACGTCTTATAACTTGTACCACATAGGAGTGCATTTCACTATCTGCGCGACGCAGGCTTGCCCGGTCAATTTGCTCTATCGCTGTGTATACGTAACATTATTGAAATAGAAATGTTTGCGCACAACAAGAGTTATTGCCGAAACTGCAGAATCATTTTCTGGTATCCTCGTAAATAATAAAGTTCCGTTTATCAAGAAACTTAGTACAGTCGGCATCATAAGTAGTTTTACATGTTAAGAAACCTTAAGTCAAATAATTGAAAGAAACAAATATATATATTCAAGTTATTGTTTCAAATTATAGGAACGCCAAATGATCTGATATAATATTAAGACTTAAGAATATTAAAGATTTTTTATATAAGAAGTTTGTTCTCTAATTAATGATATGTTAAAAAAAAATGTTCAGCTATTTATGAAGACTGACTGCGCTGACCTTTAACTTGATTTAAACCTCAAGAAAATTGTATGGACTGGATTAAAAAAAAATTAAGCCTATGATAGACATTGATAAAACTATGCTATGGATGTTAATTAATTTTGAGAATAAAATAATTAATTAACAGTTTTATTAGTTATGGGGGACGGTTTTAGAATATATTATCCATCTAGCGCATGGGAGACCAAGTCGTAGGATGCATTGAACTGTGGAAACCAATGAATGGCTTGCCGCAGACGATATCTATAACATGGAACTTTGGAACATGAAATTGTGGGTGTATAGACGCCTGATAGCGATGAAACCCTCTGTCTGTCCCATGATCATTAAAGGTGTGAACATACTGATTTTATTTAATTCATTGCAACACTTTCCAATTTAATCAAAATCTAATTTGCTAAAAATAATTCTTAGAACAATTGAACGCAAATTTCATTACGAAAAATTCATTTCGGCCATTTGTCCTTGTCTAAGGAGTAAAAAAAAACATCCAAGGATTACTTAGATGATAAAATATCACTCCAAACAATAGGAAGTGTCGGGCAATTAACTTTGTTCAATTAATTTTGAATGGCGACGACATCAAACGCCCAAGTTATAATTTCACTGACGTTCGAATAAATTTTGGGAATTTGAATTTGTTTTGTTTCGAATTTGGTGCTAATGCAACTATTTTATGCCAGTTTTACTACCTAGATTAATTAGTGTTGAGAGTGTGATTATTGATTTCACCTTTGACGCGGTAAAGGAGCTATTAATATAATATTGGATAGGCGTGCTTTTCTCTCGAGGTATTTTATGTCAGTATGATATTGGCAGCTGAATAAATTTTATTTTATCACAGGAGCGAAGCCGTGATCAAAAGCGAGAAGCCATGTTTGTGTAGTTTTTCTAGATTACAAATAGAAAAATAAATGCCATAAATTAAAATGGAATAAGATATTGGTATTGGCTTTATGTGCACCGTTTTTTATTGAACTTTTCTCATTTAATTATTTAGAAGCATGGTAAAGAAAAATTCTGCCTCATTATTTTATGGTATAGCTCGATCGTTCGATCTGTCGAAGGAAATACTGGCAAAGACTTCTGCCAAAACCTTCAAAATATCTAGAAACATGTTAAGCATAATAAGAAGGTGTGTGTTATTACAGTTCTCGTATCTGTCGGCGGCGTAGTCGTGCGTGGCTATAATATAGTTGCACGAGCGAAACCACGTGACGAATAACACGTTTACGGAACGAGCACCGAGCGTCATACGATTCAACGCGGAGTGGGGATTAGAAGGTTTATAAGCCGCCGTACGTTGCGGGCAGGGGGCAGTCTTGCAGAGGCACGCACGGTGCTCGGATCGTAGTTTCACTTTGTGTAACTATAAATGTTATAATAAGTGTAATTAATTAATCAAATAAATTTGTGAGACTTACATCTGGTGTGTGGCTTTTACTCTGATCCCGACATCAGAAGTGGGATACGAAGTAGCCCACTAATCGAACTGAAAGTCATGGAGGATCAAATGGCCACCTTTTCAGCTCAAATGGAGGCTGCCCTTCTGAAACTGGCCGAAAAACTGTCTAGGCCGGTTCCCTCGACAGCACCTGTGCCCGTGACATTGGTGAAATTTGACCCAGATGTACCAGACGCGGATATTGAAGGATGGTGTAAGTTGACAGATATGGTTATCTCATGCAAGCAGCTTGTTGGAGTCGACTTGATACTGGCATTGACCAATGCCCTGAAAGGTCGTGCAGCCTCATGCCTGACGAAAGTAAATCATGAAGACTTAACATGGCCCACCATCAAAGACTTGCTTTTATCAACGTTTTGCAAGCCGATGACGATACAAGACCATTTTGATGGAATCATCAAATTTCAACTGGCTAAAGACGAGAGTGCTGCCCAAGGAGGACTACGACTTTGGCAACTTATTGAAAAAATTCCTGATGTGAAGATGCCAGATAATGTCATCACTGGCTTTACAATTTCCGTTCTGTCACAATGCAATGATGCTGTACGAAAGGAACTTAATTCAAGCATTGTCCATGACAAGTCTCAATTATTTCGAGTTTTGCGTGGCATTTCTTTGAAGCGAAAACAGGATGAACTAGAGGATTCTGGTATAGATCCTAAAAAACCGCGACTAAGCGTACCTTTCAGAGGCAATTGTAATTTCTGCGGTCGTATTGGTCATCGGGCATCTGAGTGTCGAAGTAAGAATCAACCCATGCTTAAACCAACCAGTACCGGTACTTCGATGAAGCAGGGTCAACACGGATCATTATCATCTATTACCTGCTACGTGTGTAATCAATCTGGTCACATTGCGTCTGCTTGCCCCAATCGTCGTGAGAAGAATAAACAGGCTGAGAAGATGACTAATGTCAAAGATGTCAACGTGTGTTCTAAATCAGCACGCGGAACATTGAATATAGAAGGTACGTTGTTTTCGTTTATTTTCGATTCTGGATCTGAATGTAGCTTGATAAGGGAAAGTCAATCATTATATCTTGGGGGTGAGAGATCTCATGAGTTGGTGACATTTAGAGGTGTTGGGCGTGGTAATGTCTGCAGTCATCTTCAAATTGATTGTAATGTTCTAATACAGGACATTCCCACAAAAATAACATTTCATGTCGTTCCAGACGACTGTCTGAGCGAATGTATTTTGTTGGGACGTGACTTGTTGGAATCTGGGATTTCTGTTGAACTTAATCAGGAAAATATTTTGTTCAAAGCAAAAACAGTTAACATGTGCGAAAATACTACTCTGACCTTAGATCCCGATTTGACTGACACAGATTTGACCGGTTCGGAAAAGTTACAATTACTACAAATCCTTAACAAATATTCCGGACACTTTACACAAAATTTTCCAAACACTAGAATAACTACTGGAAAATTGAAAATTAATTTAATTGATCCTAATAAAACCGTGCAAAGAAGACCTTACAGGCTATCCCCAGCAGAACAACAGGTGGTGGACAGCAAAATCCACGACTTATTAGACGCAAACATTATAAGAGAAAGTTCGTCTCCATTTGCTAGCCCTATCCTGCTGGTGAAGAAGAAAGATGGCAGCGACCGCATGTGTGTGGATTACCGTGAGTTGAATAGCAATACTATTCCCGATAATTACCCTTTACCACTTATCAGTGACCAGATTAACAAACTGCATGGTGCTCACTATTTCTCTATTGTCGATATGGCATCTGGATTCCACCAATTGCCAGTCCATGAAGACTCTATAGAAAAAACTAGCTTCGTTACCCCTACCGGACAATACGAATTTCTGACAATGCCGTTTGGTCTTCGGAATGCTCCCCATGTATTTCAAAGAGCGATCAATACAGCTGTGAAACCCCTTAATGATGATAGAATCCTTGTTTACATGGACGACATTCTTTGTGTATCGGAAACTGTGAATGAGGGTTTAACACGATTAGATAGTCTACTGCAAATTCTGAGTGGTTGTGGCTTTTCGTTTAACCTCAAAAAGTGTAGTTTTATGAAAAAAACGACTGAATACCTTGGGTATGTTATTTCTGCTGGGGAGTTGAGGCCAAATCCCAAAAAGATAGAGGCTTTAATTAATGTTCCTCCACCAGCCACTGTCACTCAAGTCAGGCAGTTGATTGGACTGGCGTCGTATTTCAGGCAATTCATCCCCGACTTTTCCCTGCTCATGAGACCTATATACCCTCTAACTAAAGGCCATGGAAAAATCAAGTGGACAGAAGAACATGATAAAGTCCGTACGACTGTCATAAAACATTTAACTAATGAACCAGTTCTGAAAATCTTTGATCCACTTCTCCCCATTGAGATTCATACAGATGCTAGTTCTGAGGGATATGGCGCTGTTTTAATCCAAAGAAACGATGGCAAACCGCATGTTGTGGCCTACTACAGCCAGAGAACCTCTGATACAGAGAGTCGTTATCACTCGTATGAGCTAGAGACACTGGCTGTAGTTCGAGCTATAGAGCATTTCCGTCACTTTATATACGGCCGAAAGTTTACAGTCTTCACCGATTGCAATTCTTTAAAAGCCTCGCATACAAAAAAGGATCTTACTCCAAGAGTTCATCGTTGGTGGGCAATCCTTCAAGCTTACGACTTCGATATTGTGTATAAAGAAGGGCAGAAAATGGCACACGCAGATTTTCTCTCCCGAAATCCGATTTCCGTCGACCCCAAAACTAAAGTTGTCCCTAAGATTATTAATTTTGTAGAATTTGAAAAAAACTGGATTCTTGTTGAACAGCAGCGAGATCCCGAAATTTCTGCTATTGTGTCGAAATTTAAATCTAACGAGCTTCCAGAGGGTGTTGCTAAAACTTATGACATCAGAAAAGGTTTGCTGTACAGGAAAATTGAACGAAGGAGAGCCACTTCTTGGCTGCCAATTGTCCCTCGATCGTTGATATGGAGTCTAATAAATCATGTACATTGTGAATTGAAACATCTAGGCTTTGATAAGACTCTCGACAAGCTTTACGAACTTTACTGGTTTCCGGGCATGCACAAATATGTTAAAAAGTTTACAGATTCCTGTCTAGTTTGCAAAACATCGAAAGGTCCTTCTGGAGCACAGCAGATTCAACTTCACCCGATCCCCAAAGTCGCTATTCCATGGCACACGGTTCACGTGGATCTTTCCGGTAAGCTGAGCGGGAAAAGCGAAAAACGTGAGTACTGTTCTGTTCTGATCGACTCATTTACAAAGTTTATCCTCCTACAACACACTTCTACATTGAATGCCGCCGGTGTCGTAGATGCTATCCAAAGGTCAGTACATTTATTTGGTGCACCAAAAAGAATAATTGCCGATAAGGGTCGTTGCTATGATAGCTCAGATTTTAGGAATTTCTGTAGGGAAAATAATATAGAGTTACACCTTATCGCTACTGGGACGAGCAGAGCAAATGGACAAGTTGAACGTGTAATGAGGACTCTGAAGAGTCTGCTCACTATTGCCGAGAACAGCTCTGATGGTGTTTGGTGCGATCAACTAGGAGAAATACAGCTGGCCCTTAACAGTAGCCGATGTAGAGTTACAGGTTCTACCCCTCTAGAGCTGATGTTTGGCATTCAAGGTAACACATTAGGAATTTCCAAAATTTCTCCAAGTCAAGATAAAGTTGACAGAATTGATCTAGAAGCAGCGCGATCCAACGCCTCAGTCAGCATAGAGAAACAAGCAAACGCTGATGTAATCCGGTTTAATAGAGGTAAAGCATTTGTTAGGCCATTTTCTGTTGGAGACTTTGTTCTAGTTAAATGTCAGGAACGTCATCAAACGAAGTTAGATCAAAAATTTAAAGGTCCCTTCAAAATAGTGTCGATTCTTAATAACGATCGGTATGAATTAAAACATGTTAATGGGTCTAACAGGGTATTTAAATATGCGCATGAGAATTTACGTAAGCTACCAAGTGGTCAATCAGGATTTTTGGAAGTCGCAGAGAATTATACTGACGATGAAGCCATGTCGGCGGATGAAAACATTAATGCTAGCGGCTCCAGCCCAGTTCAAGGGGCAGGTCATGATGTTTTCGATGGGACCTCTTCTGGTAAAAAGATTGTGACTGCGGCCATTGTTCATGACTCTCCTAACTCTGATACTTTAAGTGTAGATTCTGAAGATACCATGTCTGTGGGATCTGATACTTTGACAGCTGATAGTGTGGGCAACTTGTGAGACCTCTCGCTCTTAAGTTTTCAGACCAGTGTAAAACTGAAGGATTACTTTCGAAGTCATTTGTCTGTGTAAACTAAAGGGAAATCCAGGCTAGTATTTGACTAAAGGGATTTCCAGACTAGTTAATTTACCATGAATTCCAGTCCAATGGTGCAACTGTAGGGATTTTCAATAATCCAGTCCAGTGGCATTGTTGAAGGGAATGTAATTAATCCAGCCCAGGTGTATCATTGCAGGGTTAAAACCAGTCCAATGATACAACTGAAGGGATAATAGATTAGACTGAAACTATGATGTAAGATGGTCAGAATGGACGAGCTATTTAACTTATTCGATTCTACTTTATTATAGATTAAACGGTGTGTCAAGTAGCCGCGCACGAGGACGTGCGATCGTCAGTATGGCCGTGTCGGCGGCGTAGTCGTGCGTGGCTATAATATAGTTGCACGAGCGAAACCACGTGACGAATAACACGTTTACGGAACGAGCACCGAGCGTCATACGATTCAACGCGGAGTGGGGATTAGAAGGTTTATAAGCCGCCGTACGTTGCGGGCAGGGGGCAGTCTTGCAGAGGCACGCACGGTGCTCGGATCGTAGTTTCACTTTGTGTAACTATAAATGTTATAATAAGTGTAATTAATTAATCAAATAAATTTGTGAGACTTACATCTGGTGTGTGGCTTTTACTCTGATCCCGACATATCTGTATAATAAAATAAATAAATCTTGAGCCACCACACAGTTTCAAAAACAAACGTCATCATCATCATCATCATCATCAGCCGGAAGACGTCCACTGCTGAACAAAGGCCTCCCCCTTAGAACGCCATAAAGAACGACAGCTTGCCAATTCCATCCACCGGTTGCCCGCAATTCTGACGATATCGTCGGTCCATCTGGCGGGAGGCCTGCCAACGCTGCGTCTTCCGGTTCGTGGTCGCCACTCGAGAACCTTTCTTCCCCAGCGGTTATCGGTTCTTCGAGCGATATGGCCTGCCCATTGCCACTTCAACTTGCATATTCTTCGAGCTATGTCGGTAACTCTAGTTCTTTGGCGAATTTCCGTATTCCGGATCCTGTCGCGCAAAGAAACCCCGAGCATAGCTCTCTCCATAGCTCGTTGAGTGACTCTGAGCCTCTCCAAAAGGCCAACCGTTAGCGACCACGTCTCTGAGCCATACGTAATCACTGGCAACACACACTGGTCATAGACCTGCGTCTTCAGACACTGCGGAATTTTGGACGAGAAGATGTCGCGTAGTTTCCCGAACGCTGCCCATCCGAGTTGGATTCTTCGGGCGACCTCTTTGTCGAAGTTGGACCGGCCTAACTGAACAATTTGTCCTAAGTAGACGTAGTGGTCGACAACTTCGAGGGTATCGTTCCCAACGACAACCGGTACAGGTGCGACATGGACATTGGACATGATCTTTGTCTTGTCCATGTTCATTTTAAGACCCACCTGTTGGGAGACGATACTGAGGTCGCTGAGCATAGTATTGAGCTCCTCCAGCGACTCCGCCATGATAACTATATCATCGGCAAAACGAAGGTGAGTGATGTATTCGCCATTGATGTTGATGCCGAACTCGTTCCAGTCCAAGAGCTTGAAAACGTCCTCCAACGCATTTGTGAACAGTTTCGGAGAGATAACGTCTCCCTGTCTCACACCACGCTGCAGTTGGATTGGTTTCGTACTCTCGTCCTGTAGCCGAATTGACATGGTGGCGTTACTATACAAACACTTCAACACCTCGATATACCTATAGTCGATATGACATCGCTGGAGGGACTGCAATACAGCCCAGGTTTCGATAGAATCGAAGGCTTTTTCATAGTCCACAAACGCTAGACACAGTGGCCGATTATACTCCTCGGTCTTCTGTATAATCTGGCGGAGCGTATGGATGTGGTCTATGGTGCTAAAGCCTTTTCGGAAGCCGGCTTGTTCGGGAGGCTGGAAGTCATCAAGCCTGCGTTCGAGACGGTTCGTAATGACCTTCGAAAACAGCTTATACACATGGCTCAGGAGCGAGATGGGTCTATAATTCTTCAATAAGGTGTTGTCACCTTTTTTGAAGAAGAGCACCACCACACTCCTGTGCCATGCTTCTGGCGTAGTACCCTCGAGTATGACGGAATTGAATAGCTTCTGGAGGACTAAAAGTACCGGTTTTCCACCCGCTCTCAGAAGCTCTGTTGTAATTCCGTCATCACCCGGCGCCTTGTTGTTTTTAAGCTGTTTCAGAGCCACTCTAATCTCGTACAGGCTGATGTCTGGGATGTCCTCGGTGTAGTGTCGGGTCAGTTTAGCCCTAGAGTCCTGAGCCAAACCGACAACGGGTTTCCGTGTCGAAGTGTACAACTGTCCGTAAAACCTCTCCAGCTCTCTCAATATCTCCGGTTTTGATGAGATGATACTGCCATCGTCGATCTTCAGCTTCGTCATTTGGCTTTTCCCAATAGAGGAATTCCTCGCGAACACTTTGGAGCCTTGGTTCCGCTCTATTGCGTCCTTTATACGGTTAGTATTAAAGGAGCGCAGATCGTGTCGCGTGGAGTTTGAAATCCGCCTATTGAGATGGCCGTATTCCGACATATCAGCTGAAGATTGCAATCTCATCTCATTCCGGGCTTCCATTAGTCTAATGGTTTTATTGGAGAGCTTTTGAGGTTTTCTTCGGCGTGGGGTCTTAAAGAACTGGGACCCCACTGCTTGGACAGCTTCCACAAACCCGTTGTTTATCTCGTCCGCTGTTTCGCATTCGGCTAGGCACTGGAAACGATTACGCAGTTCGAGTTGAAAGGTTTCGGGGTTCTGGATTTGGGCAGGAGCAGGACGGAGCGTGGACTTCATCAGACGAGACCGTTCTAGCTTAACATTGATATTCAGTGTGCCTCTGACAATGCGATGATCGCTACCGGTTTTGACCTTCCCGATCACAGAGACATCACTGAATATACGCTTCTTGGTTGTCATGACGAAGTCGATCTCATTTTTGGTTGAACCATCGGGGCTTATCCACGTCCACTTCCTGGATGGTCGCTTCTGGAAGAAGGAGTTCATCAAATATAGTTCCTCCTTCTCCATAAAGTCGACCAGCCGCTGGCCCCTCTGGTTCCGCTGCCCATATCCGAACGACCCTACTCTCAACTCATCGCCATTCTTAGTGCCCACCTTAGCGTTGAAGTCTCCCATAACAACGGTGAAGTAGGATTCGGAGGTATGTATGGCTTCAGAGATCTCCTCATACATAGCCTCTACTTCATCGTCAGGGTGTGTCGAGGTCGGCGCATATACCTGGATGACCTTCAACGAATACCGGTCGGTAATTCTGAGTATCAGGTATGCTACTCTGCTTGACACACTATCGACTTTTACCATGTTGTTAATGAGAGACTTACGGACGAGAAACCCAACACCACCCTGGGACTTTCGGTCTCCTTCCCGGAAGAAGAGCATGTTGCCGGAATCAAGGATTATCGTATCCTGCCCCTCTCGTCGGATTTCAGATAATCCTATGATGTCCCAACGTAACCTGCTCAATTCTTCCTCCAGCTCGACAATCTTCTCGTCAGTCCGGAGCGTGCGGACGTTGTGTGTTGCCAGGGCCAAGGTCCGGTGGGGGTGGTAGCGAGAAATCCACCGGGGATTCTTAGCACCCCCTGCTCCTCCGTTACCTGGCCCGCTACCATAGCCAGGGATAGAGGAGCTGCCGGGTACTGGGGGCCGTCGCGCCGTTCTGTCTGTCATTTGGGGGGGGGGGGTTGCCATAATCCCCACGCTTGGCGAGCGGCTTGGGGATCGCAGTATTGGTGGTTAAGTTACAGAAGACGCTGCTGCCCATCTACTGGATTTTTTCCCTTAGTCGCCTCTTACGACACCCACGGGAGGAGAGGGGGTGGTCAATTCTAAGCCGGATACCACACGGCGTACATAAAAACAAACGTAAACTAACAAAAACAGAGCCAGCCCGCACGGATCTTAGACAATGAATACTGAATTAATTAAACCCTCTACATCTTGGGATGACGAATCGATCTAACTTGGAGATTCGGACAATTAATCCGTTCTCATAGTGCCCATACTACCGGATTAATTGCGTTTGTCAATGTCAGAGACGGTTTGCAATCAATTTTGAACATTTAGATTTAAGTACGAGATATTTCATGCGTGGATGTGTTCAGTTTCACGGGTCTGTATTTGTCAGGGGAATTGTGGTTGCCAATGTAGAACTATTTCTATGTCATGGAGTTTCATGTTCGTCCTAAGACATGACGATAGTTAGCTGCTATAATCGACTGGTACGCGATGAATTTGCATACCTTTCGCCATGGATCGGAACAGCTTTAGATTATAACAGAATTTTAAGATATGGTAAGATTTTTTTACCAGAATATAGTGCAGTAAAGTTGTTATAACTTGTGGCCGTATCTGCCATTTCAGGCGTACAATTTTCATAAATAATTACATATTATAACTACAAATTATTATGTAAACAAATTAAGAAATTATACATTTTCCAACTCAACAAACAGACAGAAACAAAGACAGAGAAATAAACAGTTTTTGCCAACCTCGGAACCGCATAAAAGACTCACCATTCTAACACCAAACCAAACTAACACTTTTCCTATCTACAGTATTATATCTACAAATGAACGTAAAGTATCAAAACATCGCAAATTCAATCAAAGTACTTACACAATAGATTGAAAGCCCATTTCAACAATCTCTAATTGAACCGCGAGACTATCCCTCTCACCGCTATGAGTTCAAATTAATTTCACCCGGAGCCCAGTTCCCTTAATTTCGCCTTAAATCGAGAGCATATAAAATATTCTGCTTTAATAATATTTTAGTGTTCTTCTCCAAAGAGTTATTCCGAGAAAGTTTCTTTTTCCAAGTCAAGGAGTGAATATAAATAACAAGAATTACTGGATTGTGATTTTAGGAAGTTGTGAGTTGCGCGAAGGACGGTATACTTTGCTAGATATTTCCTTTCAAGGATTTCTTTGGGTTTTATTATTATAATATAATGTCACGGGTGACTTGTTATCAAGGTATTAGCCATTTACAGATCCTTTTCATGTTCAATGGCTGTGCTTTGATACAATTTTTTAGGCTTAAATTCTGTAAGCTTCTTCGTATCAGTAAGAGGCAATTGTGATGCAAAAACAAATCATGCTGTGGTATAGAGATTGGTCAATCAACAAGAATATTATTACACAGTTCTGACGACTTGATTGGCGAAGTGGCTTACCAATTAGACTGCTGTAGTATGAGGTGCGGGTTCGATTCATCGTTCATCAAAAAATTATCTTATCCGCAGATGTCCGGAGTCTGGGTGTTTGTGTATGTGATATTTAAACATAACATAACATCACGCCTGTATTCCCCGAAGGGGTAGGCAGAGGTGCACATATAGTTCACCCACATTTCGCCAGTTATATTTTTAGGTCCCAATGTAATAGGGGGCGAGCCTATTGCCATCAACCGGGCACAAATCCAGACTCTGTGCTGCTACTGAGAATTACCTAATAGAAAAACCCAGTAACACTTTGCCCGACCCGGGATTCGAACCCAGGACCTCATGCACAGCAGTTCCGCTTAGCAACCACTAGACCAAAGAGGCAGTCTATTAGTCTACTACGAGTGTGTACCTTCAATACAGGAGACGTTTCTAGTGATCCTTTTCGATGAAAGTTCAAAACGATTAGTTCGCGTTACATGACAAATGAACGAGGAACAGGCAAAGCCAGACGTTGATCTCAAAGCCACATAAGCTTGCGAATTAAACAAACATCGACTTACAGATTATCGAAGTAACGGATCGGTATTTGATTCAAATCAGTTTGAGCATCGAATCTGTTGGGATATTAGCTCTGAATAATCCGGTGTTACGATTAACGTGTGCGTTTTTATATAAACCGCGGATTTAACAGATTAAGATGCTCATGTTTGCTGTGTAATATATATTAGGAGATAGTTACGTGGAATTTGATATATTACAGAACTCTTTATACTATACTATTTTTTAGACGTAGTAATCAAATTGGGGCCTGGAACATCTCATGTAAATGTAAAATATACAATATTTTTGAAACAAGAATTATCAGCAAATTCCTCTTGTTTTATTGCATGTCTGACTGATTTACCATGTTTTAGAAAGTAATTGATCTCTATTGATTGTCCAATTAAGATTATAATGTATGTATTGAAATTGACTGACTCGCCCACTATTATATTGGGCCCTAAAAACGTAACTGGCGAAATGTGGGTGTACTAAATGTGCACCTCTGCCTACCCCTTCGGGTAAAAATAAGAAAAAATAATAAATACAAAAACTAAAACATGATACCTGGTAAATACCGAAGCATCATTGGATTCGATAGACACAGGGATAGGTTGCTTCTCGAACGAGAAAGGGGCTAAATAGGCTTACAATCGAACAGCTAAACAGTCTGCAAAGACTCCAGCCTCCTTAAATTTGACTCCATCCCCATTTACATTCTCAAATCCAGCACAGCTTGATGTCTGTCACCAGCCGAGATTCAACCGGCCCTCGAATGAAGATAAATAATACTCTATTTTTTCAAAGCATTATGCCGACTAACATTACTCAATGTCTGTTGTTAATTGACTCTGCAATATATCATTCTGGCCGGCATTAATATGTTATGGGTGCGTAGCTGAATTTCGGGCATTCTTTTGTTGTGTTATGATGGAGTGATTAAGGACAAGCGATGGGTGAATACACAATTGGGTGATGTGTTATGTGTTCGAGTATTTTAATCTATTTCTTCTTGGAGCATCATTTTAAGATCTTCAATTGGTAAAACAAATTGTATGTAGAATTGTTAAATCAAGTTGTATGTACAGCAATATAGAGTCAAATGATGCAAAGCGTCCTATATCAGTGTACCACTAAAGGGGCTTAAATCTTCCTCATTATAATATCCTACGTGCTGGTATGTATAGGGTACCTGCAGTTAATTAGCCTTCCTCAAATATAAATTAAAAATGCATTTGCTAAAATATGGTGTACAACGATATCCCGTGGAAGTGCTGAGCTAGAGTGGCAGATTCTCATTTTGTCCCGTGAGTGTCGTAGGAGGCGACTAAGGGAAAATCTAGAAGATGGTCAGCGGCGACTTTTGTAACCGATCGCAGATCGCTTCATTTGCGTATATGTATACGCAAATGATGCGATCTGCGATCCATAAAGCAAGTGCCAAGCGTGGGGATTATGCCCCCCCCCCCCCCGCTCCTCCATTTAAAGAGAAAGCCTATATTTAACAGTGGAAGAAATCAAGCTGAGATGACTAATGTCAAAACAAGATCAATAGTACTGTTAAGATCACTTTATTGGGTCCAAATCTGACCCAGCATTTATAGGAGAAACTAAAGTCTAAAACTATTTCTAGTAGTGTCAATGACCCAAAGCTCAGCTTCAATCTATTACACAGATTAAACATAATATTTGGTCTCCTAAAAGCTCTTTTTTTTAGTGAGCTGCAATATTACCTGCGGTTCGATAACCAGCTTACTTCGCCAGCAAAATAAAACCAACATAGAAAAACGGGATTCTCGTTTCGCGGTGAAAAACAGATATTGACTTTATCTCCGCGGTCTACGAATAAAATGAAAAAGGCCGAAATAAGCTGCGGGGATTAAGAAGCCGAATAATCTGGAGGGGGGGGGGGGGTGGCCAGTCATTGTGGCGGTTCCAAGCAATGGGCTCTCGTGTCAGGATTTAAGCCTTTGTGTGATATTTTGACGTTATGCGCAGCTGTTTTAAAGTTTGACTGCCTCGTTGGTCTAGTGGTCGCTAAGCATGACTGCTGAGCACGAAGTCCTGGGTTTGAATCCCGGGTCGGGCAAAGTGTTACAGGGTTTTTCCATTAGGTAATTTTCAGTGGTAGCACGAAGTCTGGATTGTGCCCGGTTGATGGCAATAGGGGCAGACATTTATATATATATCTATACTAATATTAAACTATTTATATATACTATAAATAGACAGCCTATAACGACACTTCAGGTATGAAATAATATCTTAATATCCTCATATCACTCACACATCATTCACATACAAGGGAAAAATTAAACTTACACAATTAATAGTACTCAAATAAGAACAAAAATGTTTTATAAAAATGTAGTGAGGGTATCTAAAAACATGAGCATATAAATACTTCAATCACTTAAACTTCAAAAGCAAAATAAACGATATACTTTCTAGTACAACACATAAACAATACTAACCAGTATTGAGGTTATGACTCCAACATACATTTATCAGAAACAAAGAATACAAATGCTTTTCACGCCTATAACTGCAGAATTCACAGCCAACATTTTCCCAAAGAAACCAAAGACCAAAAATCCCAAATTAACAGTACTATCCATAAAAGACGAATCTAGCGCCCAGATCCACTATCAAACAGCTATTCCGAACAAAAGCTAATAAACAAACTCATTGAGGCGTCCGCATTGAATATTTCAACGGAGAACGGGGCACCAATAATAATGAACTGATGAATATGCGAGGACAGCGTGCCGACCAGGATTTGGTACTTCGCACTAGACGGGACAAACGCTGTTGCGATGTTTTTGTTTTTTTTTCGTTGCACAACACTAGATTTTTCAGTATCGTAGATGAAAATACGTACACCAACCCTGGAACTCTGTAAATAATAAAAAAAAATGGCAAATGTGCCATTATTATTTTGACGATTGTTGCTACTGTACTCATATAATAGTAGGTATAAAGAGACACTTGTTTTTCTTTTAAACAGCAATAGTAATTCCCTCAATCAATTTTAAAAAAGCAATAGGTATTGTATACCTCTTCAAATATGTAACTTGTTTTAAGCAAAACTGTCAACATACTTCAATATTATTGTCAATCAGATCATCCTACAAGAAATAGGGAAGGATCACGAATTTGCATCAATCATTCTGTCAAAGAACCAAACAAGTTTTTTTTTTAAAAAGGCGTTTTGCCAATAAGTAACAAAAATGAAAGGCATGTATACTGGTATACTGCTGTAATTAAGATCCTTAATGAAGCTTATAATCAAAACTACAATTACTACTCAATAAAATAAAAACTACAAGAAATAAGTTTGTAGTCAAAAATAAGGTTTCTTCTCAATTGACTCTTGCTCCAGAACGCACAGCCACCAATATTAATGAGCTGATAAATATGCAATGACTGCCGCCTCAAGATTTTGGGTTGCCTTCACCGAACAGATGTTCACTGTCTTGAGATTAGCGTACTGCGTAGGCGGAGGCCCTAATGTACTGGGCCCTTTCTTCAAAAGGTCGGGTCATGTATTTCTCTAAGACGAAGTAGGAACTACTTGGATCCTATATCTATGTGTATTTCTCCTCTCGGATAATCTTGTTTTTTTACCCAATACGTTACACGTCGCGTGGAGATGGCCTAGTGGTTAACATACCGGATTTATATGCACAATTTCAAACCGAGGCAAGTATTAATATGACTTTTTAATGCCATAAATAGTTTCTTAGATGTTCTAAGATAATACTGATTAACGGTGACAGAAAACATCGTGAGCAAGCCTGGATTAAATTATCTGAAATCGACAATAAGCAGTGAGATAGCGTGGTGATCAAACCTTCTCTATAAAAGAAGGGGCCCTACAGTTAGACAGTTATAGTACGTAGTATATAGGCTGTTATTACGTTACATGTTAGTTTTTGAACAAAAGTGAAGAGTTCAATCATTTAGATCAGTTTCACTGAATGTGGGTAACGTTTCCCCGCTCATAAGCATAGTAGCGAACGAGAGCAGCTTCATAAATCAGGACCAAACAAAAGTAGTTTAAGCTGTGGCAGACTAGTGTGCCGTCCATACATTTTTGCCCACTATTCTTTCTGGTTTAATTATTTTGATTTTGGTGTGATGATGATTTTTCCTCAATGGATATAAGAACAAAAATGATAAGCTGTGCTGTGTTCGTTGAATTGAGAAGTTTTTTTTTGTATAATACAGACTTATATTTTATTTTTAAGGATATTTTTTTTTACTATAATAACTTTCGTGAGTGTTATCCATATTATCTACTATATATACCGGTTGTACTCACGTCGATATTCGGGAATGCCCGACTAGTTTTAGTTCGGCTCGCGACCCCGCCGCGTCACCTGCTCATGAATAAAGGCTCCGTTAGAGTCCGAAACTAGTCGGGCATTCCCGAATATCGACGTGAGTACAACCGGTATATATAGTAGATAATATTTTTTTTTGGTTAAAAGATGTAGCTTATTATTATACAGGGCGTTTTAAACGCAGCGTTTCCCCGCGTCACGTGCCAAACACGATTCATTTTACTTTCATGAGGCATGAAACGTCGCGCTTTCACAACTTTTAACGTCACCCATAAATTGTCCAAGTTGGCTTTCTTAGTAATTAAATACGCATATATTCAGGGAAAATAGCCCAGAGGCTATTTGAAGGCGCTAACTGACTGTTTAAGTAGTTGGACCGGAGTTTTGGTTCTTGAAGAAATGGGGGGATGTGGCGGCCTTTTTGTAAGGTCATTCTAGTAGTAGCTTTGTAGAGAGTTTAGTACTAATAATTGGTTTTTTGTACCATTCTAATTATAAATAAATAAATATTTAAATATCCGGATATTTTTTTTCAGTGTTTTAGCTGTAGGTATAAGCTTGTAGGTTTTACAAACAAAAGACAATACCACTAACAAATGGGATTCAAACCCGCGTCCTTTAGCGCAGCAGCCTACTTACCTTAGCTTCAATCGGGTGAATATTCCACAATTTGGCTCGTTGGTATAGTAGTTGCTGAGCGCGACTGCTAAGCATAGGGACTTGGTTTCGAATCTTGGGTCGGACATAGTGTTATTTGATTTTTCCATTGAGTAATCCTCAGTAGCAGCACGGAGTCTAGATTTGTGCCCGGTTACATAAAACCTAACTAAAACCTAACTGGCGAAATGTAGGTGTATTTTACGGTCACATCTGCCGACGCCTTCGGGGAATACAGTCGTGATATTATAGTATCAACACAATACAGCCTCAACCAACTCCATAAAACTCACCCTATTCACAATTCGTTTACAATCTACAGCAACTCAATAAAGCATTACACAAGACACAATTCTATTAAACAAATGAAATTACCAACACCCTATTCTTCCGTACTGCAACAAGCTCAACATAGTCACCGCTAGCAGGAGATAACAGTGTTTACAATCTAATATTTAACTTCACTAACAAGGACGTCTTAATTCACTAACTTGATAACAAACAATAAGTTGATGAATTATTCAAATAATATGTTGTCTTCGCGTTTTAATGTATGCGTATACATCGGCAGTTTTCGTTCAGCGCTTGTTTTGCGTGCTGAGTGTTCTCTTAGGTTCGATTTTTGGGTGAGGTTGCGTATTGCGTCTGTTTTGGTCAAGTGCTTGTGTTTGTTGCCTGTTGATCAACGTTTGATTCCTAGGTTACGTGTTTTTAAGATTATTTTAAGATTTTTTATTAGGTAATTCTCAGTAGCAGGACGGAATTACAGATTTTCTTTCTATTAAATGAATCCTATACAATGACTGGTGAAATGTTGGTTCACTTGATCTACTTCTGCCTCTGCCTACACCTTCTCGAAATAGTCTATAATTCTCGAAATAATTGATTTACATTCAAAGATACTTTTTGAACGTAAATCGGGTAGTAAGACTGGTGGTGGTGTGATTTGCAGAGACTTGATTGTTGAACTGTATAATTTGATGTATGTATGACATAATTTTATCGTTATTATTTATTTATTTATTATGTATTTCTAAAATAAAACTTATATACTAAAACATTACCCCACAAAACCAAAATTTGAATATATACACTGGCCTGCAAAACTCCGAAACGTTATTATTAAAATTGCAATAACTTTTTAGTAAATAAAAAGGATTTAAATAGTTGAAAATGTTACTAATGATAAAGTTTGGTATAAAACGTGTTTTATTTAAAATCACTAACTTCTATAGTTTAGAAAAAAATATAATTTTGAAAGCGTAGTACTTCGTTTTGCTGGCCAGTGCATTATATTACAGATAAAGGGCGCTACTTTTGCCTATACTTTATCGTTATTATAATCTCAATCTTAGATACAATTTGATTTCACCTTAAAATATAATATTCATAAAGTTTTTACAAAGTAAATTTCTTTTATGTACACGACAGCTGTTACTTTCAAAGTTAAGCAGCCATTCATATCTGGAATATTAATTAGTCTTGCAGTTTTATATTCAAACCTTGTCTTAACAAATTAGGTATGCTCCAATGGTTCTAGAGAACAATATTCAATGTTCATGTTAGTATTTGATGTGATCAGAGCTTGCCAGATGGGCATGAAAGCAATTGCAAAACTTTTGATGTCTTTGATGTGCATAACATTAAATCATACTAATATTATTAAGACGAAAGTTTGTGAGTGTGTTTGTTGCTTTATAACGCTTAAATGGCTGGACCAATTCGATCAAATTTATGGATTAAGTATAGCATAATCAACTTCACGGATTGTCCGAAAGTATTTACATGGGAGCGTAAATTCTATATGATGGTGTATCATCGATTTTCTTGCATAATAACTTAATCGAGAAATATCTATAATCATCTATTGTGTAGGTCGATTACTACGTTACGTTATCATGAAGGCCCTATTAATACAACCGGCCTCTTACCATGAACTGTAAAAGCAGGACAGTTTACGTAAAAAGCGAGAGGTTGCATTACACGGCACGTAGCGGCGTCTCACTTTAACATCGTCTTGCATGTTTTAAGAGTTCATGGTAAGGGGGCTTGTTTAGAATACTTAATGTCCACTCCATCTCGTGGTCAACGTTCGACGACCTGATTAGCGCAGTGGTTAAGCGATTGGACTGCTGCGCTAAGGGTTGCGGGTTCGATTCCCGCACGGGGCAAAACTTTGTGCGTACCACAGATGTTTGTCCCGAGTCTGGGTGTTTGTGTTTGTGATATTTCATGTTTGTGAAACGCACCCACGATACAGGAGAAATTCCTAGTGTGGGGCGACGTTTTTTTCAAAAAAAAAAAATTAAAAAAAAATGAACCTACCAACTCGTAGATAACTTGTTCTTATAACACCAAACACTTAAAGATCACGATAACATAGCTGAGTTTAGAAATGATTACGATTGCAACTCATGCACTCTCACGATAAGCTTGATTGATCGCTCTTTGTTACTTTCACATTGAAATAAGTTCACCTGCTTGTAAACTTTTTAGTTTTTAATGGTATGACTACAGTTTATAATAAATTGTGTTACTTATTATGTAAATAGTGTAGTGGGACAATGATACATAACGCCTGTATTCCCTGAAGCATAGGCAGAGGAGTATAGTTCACCGACGTTTCGCCAGTTATGTTACAGGTCCCAACGTTATAGGACGAGTCTATGGCCATCGATCGATCATAAATCCAGACTCTATGCTGTTAGTAAGAATTTATCATCATCATCATGAGCCGGAAGCTGCATGCTAATTGCATCCACCGGTTGCCTGAAATTCTGACGTTATCGGTCCACCTGGTGGGAGGCCAGCCAACGTTGCGTCTTCCGGTTCGAATTACTATTAAGAATTACCTAATGGAAAAACCCAATAACACTTTGCCAACCTGGGATACGAACCCAGGACCTTATACTCAGCAGTTGCAACTGCCAGTCAATCTATTTCCCAGAATCATAGCCACGGATTCCATACGATAATACTAGTATACTTCATACATAAGGATAAGTTGTTATAAACATCACAAAGCAAGCATCACTCAACCTCTCCCAACAAACAACATTTACAGGTCCAATACATCGTTATATCGTTATGTATTTAACCCTATTGCAGCCACTATCAGTGCTTTCATTACTCGTCGCGTGCCCCCAATCTATTTGATCGGCTTATAACGATTATGATGGAAAAAAATGGCCACTTTGCGATAAAATCCGTGATAATGTACCCTAGATTTGCCCCTCGACACGAGCGGATTATTGTTTTAGAATTATTATTATTTTGACGGCTTTATTGGACCTTCTACCTACTTTAAAGTCAAGTTAACCTTATAAAAAACCAACAGGTCACTGTCTAATTACCTATGACAAATGACTATGTTGTGTTTTATATCTATACGTAAATTCAATGTATAGCACTTATCGTTTGATTCTCGTAAACAGTGATTATGGTCGACCACCGACGTGATTAGCGCAGAGGCTTCGAGTAGACTGCTGCGTTAGGCGTTGCAGGTTCGATTCTTGATTCAGAACACGATCTGATTTTATTACACTATCGCGTACTCTTAGGTCTGTTTTCGATATTCGTGATGCTATGTTGGTGCCTTCTTCATGCAATACACCTACATAATACATACAATATACATATTTATAACATCACGCCTGTAATCCCCGAAAAGGTGCACATATAGTATACCCACATTTCGCCAGTTATGTTTTTAGGTCCCAATGTAATAGAGGGCGAGCCTATTGCCATCAACCGGGCACAAATCCAGACTCCGTGCTGTCACTGAGAATTACCTAATGGAAAAACCCAGTAACACTTCGCCCGACCCGGGATACGAACCCCGGACCTCGTGCTCAGCAGTCACGCTTAGCAACCACTAGACCAATGAGGCAGTCACCTACATAATATAATAAAAATAATGGAGGGAGAAATAGTTGACGAAAAATGACATATATTTATAACAAAACTAGCTGTTGCCCGCGACTTCGTCCGCGTGAATTTCGTGGTATAAAAATAGATGTTGGCCGATTCTCAGACCTACTCAATACGCTCACAAAATTTTATGAGAATCGGTCTAGCCGTTTCGGAGGAGTATGGGAACGAAAACTGTGACACGAAAATTTTATATATATAGATAGATGTGTCATAACTAATAACACATTTTTCACATACAATTCGACAAATAATGTGATACTAAATTTTAACTACCCCACACAAATAATGTTGCCAGGTAGAATTATTAGAATAACTATAAAACATCCCAGCATTAATTATACATGCAAAATTTTAAAGAAACAAAATAAATTGTGAACAAAAGAAGTAATTTTATTCAGCTTACACAACATGCAACTGAAATTATATTTAAACACAATATCATGCTAATTTGTACACGGTACCCACGTTGGAGGTACACTTTAAAAGAATAATTTAACACAACTTAAGCTCACACTTTATACCGAATTCATGAGCAATATTCGTGTTGTATAATGAAGAATTTTGAAAGTTGAAAATATCTATTTTCATTGGTTACCAACCCCCTTACCATGAACGTTTAACAGATTGGTTTTCGATGTGGAAGCGAGACACCACACTACGCAGGTCTTGCATTGACAACGGGAAATGTCCAGTTTTTTGAGTTCATGGTAAGGGGGTAGACCTGCAATGTTAAGCCAGTTGTGGTGGTTGTTCGTTCAATATGTAAAATACATACACGCTATCATCATACCAGTAATTCTTCAATATACCTTCCCACGTTTCTTGAATAAACTAAAAACATCTCGCCTGTATTCCCGAAGGGGTAGGCAGTGGTGTGCCCCTATTACACCCACATTTCGCCAGTTAAGTGTAGGTCATGTAACAGGGGGCGAGCCTATTGCCATCAAATAGGCCTAAAACTCTGTGCTACTGAAAATTACCGACGGGAAAATACTCAGCAACACTTTGCTCGATCCGGGCTCGTACCTAGGACCTCATGGTCAGCAGTTGCGCTAAGCGACTTCTAGACCAACGAGGCAGTTTCATTAATTCCGTATAATAATTTATATCTAGCGAGCCTGTAATTGTCATTAATTAAGCCCTCATGCATCACTCACATACGTTTTGCTTGTCGGGGGGAGAAGAAAGAATATTCTAAATCAGTATGGTACGGTATGGTCTGGTATGGTCTTTATTTATCATTTAAATACATCATTGTTACAGACAAATGCCCTACAAAACCGTTTAAACGGTTTGACTGTAGGAACTAAAGTCACTAACTTAATGTTTATTTCTAGGTATTGACTTCATAGCCTATTGACTTCCCAGCACACATAGGTTTGCACTACTTGAAATTCTACTCACAGTATTTCGGAAAAGGCGTAAAGATACCGAAACAGACCCTTTCTGAGATAACTCTATACATATGGGAGGTAATCTCATAAGATTTATTGTTCAGAATTAACGTTAAATAAAGTGGGGTGTATGATGTATGGCCTCTGTAATAACACTATGAGTGTTACCTGCTTTTGTAGCAATGAATCGTATATTATGCGAGAAAATAAACTGGTGATATTAACTGTGCCTGACTGAGTTATTGTTTTAAATAGATACGAGTATTATATCCTTCAGTTACAGATAGTATACGAAGATATACGAAGGCTTTTTGTACCTTTATTGTTGGTGTTGTGATAGCAACGATGCCTGACGATCAGTAGGAAACGATCTGATGTTTGAGTAAGGATTTTTTTTGAGAAATTCACATTACAGGAAGAACTGGTTGTCGTAGTGGCTAAGCGATTGGACTGCTGCGCTAGACGTTACAGGCTCGATTCCCGCACGGGACAAAAAATTGTGTGATTCCCAGATGTTTGTCCCGATTCCGGGTGTTAATGTATGTGATATTTGATGTTTGTGAAACACACCCACGATACAGGGAAAATTCCTAGTACGGGAAGAGGTTTTTTCTAAAAATAGAAAATGTAAAATGAGGTTTAATGGATGTGCCACAGTTATAGCAAATAAAAATCGGTGGTAGAGACTACGAATGACGAGTTACTTTAACACATTTTATGCAAAATTCATTAATTTTCTTTTTCACCAAAATGTACGAGGAGATTTTAAAACAACGTGATATTCAAATACAAAACCTATTAAAACAGTGTGACATAGCGCACAAAGGGGACATATTTAATAAACTTAACCCTATTATGTCTTGCCCAACAAATACTAACCCCTTGCGTGGCACGAAAATGTTAAACACTCGATTTGAAATTCAAAAATGCCTGGTTATTGTCCAAGAAAGTTTAATGTGGTCCGCCATGAATTTTCCGTGGTCACTGCAAGTTGTGGTGGAATGAAAGTTAAGTAGTTTGTCAACTTCTTAGGGTTTACCGACGAAATAAAATATGATTTTATGGCAATGAAAACTTTATATTTGTGTAGGTTTTCAAAGCTTGGATTGAAGAGGATTTATTGTGGATTTATGGAACTAACCGTGCCCCGCAATGTTACCCGCTACATTTTGTGTGTCAGTGTCAGCTACCTCCATACCAATTTTTTTCAAAGCGGTGCCAATGTTTGAGACAGAAGAGGTAACCAATATACAAACACACTCATAAACTTTCACTTTTATAATATTAATTGTAAATGCACCTACGATACCGGAGAGTTTCCAAGAGTAGGGCTACGTTAAAAAGAGGAAACAAAAAAAAATATAATTGTACGATTTTCCTGGCCCTTAATACAGTCAAGTAAATGATGAAAATGTACCAAACCCTGAAAATGTAAAAGGAACTGTTAACACAAATGTATTCAACAAAAAACAAACCACGGTCTATGAATTCTTTTACCAAAAAGTTTCCTAAATAAAGGGTGAACATTTTATCAGAGAAACCACGGCTCAATCGAACTGGAATATTGTTAGGAGAATTCATTGTTACCAATATACAAGTTAATGCCGTCGCCACTTGGTGGAGTAAAGTTTGGGGTACTGTAACGCCCTTTCCCTGTTTCGGTCAGGCGGCGCGGCGACAACAGTTATTGCAAATACCCAATACCTGAAAAAAAACCTGCCTAGATATTATATATCCCTGGAAATTATTTATCTATGTAATGACAGGGTGATATTCCATAACGGTTGGTGTATTAATAGAAAAAGGGGATAGATAAAACAAAAATAGAGATGTTATATAAATTTGATCGCTATGAGTGTCTATCTATCTGTCTGTGTGTCTGTCTATGGCACCAAAGCTCTTAAACTAGTAAACCGATTTGGATGCTGTCTTTTATTTTTAAAAGCATCAACTCAACCCGTTCCAAATCTAAATTCCATTCCCTTCAAAATCAATACCGTAAACTATATTAGTTTCACACAATGCCATAAACAAGTCGCATCAAGAACCTATTATGAAATATTAATAACTGGCTGTAGATGGTCATGGAAAGCCAATTTTTCTGTCCATTGTGTACAGATAGCGTTGATAAGGACAAAGCAAGCGAACAAAGCGTCTAGTACAATACCGGCAGTGCTATGAATGTAGGCACTGGGCATTGGCATCGACGTTATTTTAACGGGACTATAATCGACCCTGCCACTGTTTTAGTTCTAGTTTTAGAATGGAATAGGAAACTTTAATGGATGTTGGAACGATGGATGGAGTTAGGATGATGATTTTGGATGACTAAGATACTATGACTTATAAGCTACGATGGATAGAGACACTATGGTGATTTTGGATGACTATGATGGGCATATAAGCTCATTTTCTTCTTAGTCGTCGTATCAGTATGAGCCCATAGCCACATAGAACAGGTTATGCCGTGGTGTAGAGATTGGTCAGTCAACATAGATGGTAGCGCTTATGCAGCAATCTTCGTCAAGAGTTCTGTTTTACAAAACCGTCTGCCCACTCAAAATTTCTCCTGTATCGCGGTTGGGTTTCACAAACATGAAATAGTAGGTACATACGCTCGAAGAAGTTATTAGATAAAATGTTATTTAATTTAGCAAGTTTATAGGTATATACTAGTATTAAAAACGTCGATACCAGCTTCATGTATGTAAACTATGTATTAAACCAAAACCTCTTCACTAATTAAACAAACAAACTTAAATTCTACTAATTAAATATAACAGCTTTGTTCTACTCGCAAAAGGACGTAACTTTCACGCGCCCTCATTCCCCACCACACACAAAGCCGATACATTTGTTCTAACATTATATTCAGCGGTATACGTAATATTTACAATTCGGAAAGTATCTTAAATACCCGCTAAGAAATTACTAAAGTACCTAGAGTGAAATTTCTGAAATCAAATAACGAGAAATGGGGGGAGGAGTGAAATTGCTATGGAGTACAAAGAACATAAAATTAATTTTGTTTCGTTCCCTCCCTGGCTGAATACTTGATTCAAAACAATCTATATTAACAAAAAGCGTAGTAGTACTTTAAGATATTTACAATATGAATCTTATTCTCATTGTGCTAAAAAGGTAGCTTAGAATACATGAATATTTCTTTCTGTCGTATACTTTCTGCAGTTAAAAAGATTTTGTTTCTCAAATCAATTGTATACTTGAGGGTCCATGGGGTACACGTGACGTTTTTCTCCAAAGGCGTAGGCAGAGGTGCATAGTACACCCACTTATCGCCAGTGATGTGATACGTCACAATGTAATAGGGGGCGAGCCTTCTGCTATCAACCGAGCACAAATCTTAGCTGCGTGCTACTGAGAATTACCTATCGGAAAACAACCAGTACTACTTTGCCAGACCTGAGATTCGAACCCAGAAGGTCATGCTTAACAGTCGCGCTTAATAACCATTAGACCAACGAGGCAGTCAAAGAGCCTCCATAATAGCATATGTGGCGATACTAAATTGATAGAATGATCTGCTGACTGCCTATTTGTTTAGCACATCGCGAGTCATTTTATGTATTGCTTTAGTAGAAAAATTTGTCCATTATCTCCACTTTTCCATGAATTACTAGTCTGGACTAAAATAACACATAAACAAACGCATTTGCCTGTAACAAACCGATTTTTATTCCGCAAAGACCCTCAAAATAGACAAGCAACAAAAATACTCGGCCACTACAAGGTACTCTGAAATTTTAGGTCGCCCAACAGAACTATAATAAAAGCAAAAACACCAAAACCATATTCAACTCAAACAAACTGTGCAAGTTATTGTTTCATTTTATTCAAACTCCAACGTCGAATAGGAAAAAATCGTCGGCCGAGTAGAACTTTCCAACCACCCTCTGTTATTTCATTCCGTTTCCAGTAAAGGTGGATTTGAGTCGATTACTGCTGCCGTAAGGATTGTGAATTCCGCGCGTACCTGTCCAGTTTGAACGCTGAATTCAAAATTGCTACTTCATTTGGTATTTTAGGGAGTTTCAAACTGGGTTCAGTTCCTCTAAATAATCTGAGTTTAAAAGTATTTCAGGGATGGCTGGTGAGCGTAAAACGAACTATATTTATTACTTTGCGTCAGTTTTGCGTAGATTATGACTTAACCTATGAGCGTAAAATGAGCTACACGAATTATTTTGAGTTAGTTTGCGTAGTTTGACCTAATCTTGGGCAGCTAGCAGAAATATGACTTCAAGACACCAGCATCTGGTGAAATATTTTTTCTTCTTCTCATCCAGAGCTCTCTTTCCCTATTATCATATAGTTGATGAGCGATCTAGTGTCAAAGTTTCAACCGCCTATAAGCCTGATATGGCTTCAGAAAATCCACAGAAAAATATTTTTGTGTTTTTTTTTTTGAGAAAGTCCTTTTATTGCTCGTTAACGCAATAAATGGCATCTTTGATCGTCTTTTACATAAGAATTATGATTAGTCGCAAAATGTGGATATATAGACATTTGATGATGATAAAAAAACACAGTAAAACTTAGCGACCCGGAATTCAAACCACTCGCGCTTAGTAACCACTAGTTTAACAAAGCAATCTGTCAGTCAACTAATCTGTGACTAATTTAAAAAAACACTGTATTTAGATACAAGAGAAATTCTTAAAAAACATTAAAATATTCTTACTCTTCGTTGTGTAAAGGTAACGTGCCTATAAGGCTGGCAGCATTGCTACGTTGAATGGCAAAGAAGTTCCTTGTGGCCACATTTATTTTCAACAAAACTTTGCCTCCTATCACAGGCCAAACCACTGGCAGACCTAGTTTATAATTGCTTTCTTAATTACCATAATTTCCATTATTCATTTGCGAGCACCAGATGTCTTGTAATGAACTAAATTTTAATATTCATAATATTTATATAACAATTATGAATAACTGAATAGTTATGCAAAAGAAGATTTGAATATAATTATGATAGAATAGTTATAATTTTAAGCTGCCAAAAGTGCTATGGAAAATAAAGGGACTATTTTTTCCCTAAGATATCGATTAATTAATCGTTTTGGGAGTGAGGATACCGAGAAGACAAGGATGACATGACAAATAAAAAAAAGGAGTTGTCTAAAGAATGCCTAAAGAATTATTTACAAAAATAATTTGATGAAGATATAGAACATGACATTAAAAACTTGATAGTTTAAAAGATCCATAGAATTTTATAAATGTGAAAGTGTCTTTCTGTCTGTTACGCCTTTACGACTAAACCGCTGGACCGATTTTGATGAAATTTGGCATGAAGAAAGTTTTAGACTCTAGAAAGGACATAGGCTACATAACGTGGGTGAAAGGCAAAGTAATGTATAATTATCACTTCTTACAGAAACTAGAATTTATCACCACGCTAGCTCATTAGTTTGATTTTAGACCATGAATTCCAATTTATTTCGGTATATTTTAATGCCGACACACGGAAGAGGTATTTCGGGTATCACCAGACAAAAAGATGAGTCTTTGTGTTTCTATTTATATTTTTAATACTACAACGTACCATGAATTCCAAGTAATTTCAGTATCTTTTGTTACCATAATATGTATGTAGTACGCTATTACTCATTTACTAGTCACCAATGGTACATTATAAACAGCAGTTAAAACTAGTTAGCTTCGTAATATCCTTGATTAAAATGGAACTGTTAAATGAATATTGTATACTCTTGAAAGCGATAATGACAAATCGATTTGATAGCGGAACGTTTGACATTTAATACCTTTGAATTCTAAAATAAGGGCATGACTACTAGGGCTTTTAATGTTAAATGCCGGCTATTTAAGTATTTAATAAATGAGTGACTTTTCGATATTTACGATAGCATCTTGTCTGGACTTTCTTTTACTCGGGTAAGTTGATTCAGATTTTGCGCCAGATAAATGGCAAAACCTAATTAATCTTTGCTATATATCTACTAGCTTACATATCCTGTTTATTTATTTGATTAAAACGGTACAAAACAAATTTAAATTAATCATATATGTCGGTCGAAATTCTCGTATACTATAATCAGGGAAAGACCTGGATACAAAAGGCCCAAAATAGGAATCAGTGGCGTTTAGGGGAGGAGGCTTATGTCCAGCAGTGGGCCATTTAAAAGCTGATGATGATGATAATCATGCAAAAAAGAAACAACTAGCCAAACGTCATAAAACCTACAATAAACACACACACACGCATAAAGTCACACCTGTTTCCCTGAGGGGTAGGCAGAAACCACGGATTTCCATTTGCTACGATCTTGGCATACTTCTTTTGCTTCATTCACACGCATCACATTTTTCATACATATAAGCATTGACTGATTAAATAACTCACGAAAAAGGTTTTGAGCCACCCTACAAACTAATGCACCAAAACAGCCGCTCAAATGTGTAGGTACTTTTGTTAACACCATTTGAACCTACGAATTTAAATCGTCATTATATACCACAATTTTTGTCGTCGTTCCCCATTAACATACTCGTGCACTTGCGTATTCCACATAAAATATTCCACGGTGGAATTGCTCAATTCAAATGCAGGTTTTCCCGTAAATTTAGAGGTATAATAGTGGCGAGTACTGATGAAGCACGAAATATTTTAGCGTTAATTAAATTACAGACCGCTATGTGGTGTGAACTATTAACTAAGATAATAACATCACGCCTGTATTCCCCGAAGGGGTAGGCCCAGGTGCACCCACATTTCGCCAGTTTTTTTTTGTTAAAGGGAAACTTGAGAAATGATGGACACGAGCGGGACTACCTGACGTCACCCTTAATACGTAAATACTAAAAGGGAACTTGAAATTCGATGGATGCGAGCAGTTGGAACACGGTGGCTCAGTTGGCAGAGCGACGACACGGTACGGCTACTGTCGTGGGTTCGAGTCCCGCTCGTGTCCATCTTTTTTCAAGTTTCCCTTTTATCAATTTAAAACATTTTCTTTCTTTAGTACTTGCTTTTTAGCTTAAACCTTCGAAAATAAAACAAATTATCAAGAAAAAATAATTTATTAGATTACTCATTACTTACCATTCCTATTTTTAAGCAATTCTTAAATTTTTACACAAATTCCAGCTCGATTTAAATTTCAGCCAAAAAGCACGTCTACAGGCATCATAACCACAATTCCTACTTACCCTTAAAAGCAATACGCAATTAGGGACTTATTCCTACGTGCAAGCCGAGCCTAATTTAATTAAAAAATAATGAAACCTTTTGTTGGCAAAATTAAAGGTGTGAGCGTAAGGTGTCGAGTAATTTCTGTTTCAGTGTGACGTAGTTCGCTTGCTTAGGTCGACATACTGTGTTTAGCAAATACTCCGTTTCAATTCTCATTCTGTTTGTGACAACCCTTTAATCCGCTTGGTGGTTCACCTGGTCGTGTTAAATCTTTGAGGTTTCTTTGCCGAGTAAAATGGTGTGATTAGTTGCGTATTCCGAAAATTTTTGGTCATTTATCTTGTGTTATTTTGTTGTGTTTTTTGCCTTGGTATGTGTTTGATTTACTTTTAGGGGCGTAAATTGTTTAATTAAGCATTAAATGTCATCGGAGATGTTCTGCAAAAAAAGCAAGTGAGGAGTACCCTCAACCGACGAGCGTGAATGAGGAATGCGATGCGTGCGAATGAAGCAAAAGAAGTATGCCAGGATCGTAGCAAATGAAAATCCGTGGTCTCTGCCTACCCCTCAGGAAAATGGGCGTAACTTTATGTATATAATTGTCATCGGGGTAGCAAAAATTTATTTGCGGTTCTATTGTCTTTACCAGGTGGACCGACGATACCGTTAGAGTTGCCGATGGATGCAAACAGAAAGTTGTCTTTTATTGTGGCATTTCAAGGGGAAGGCCTTTGTTCAACATTGGACGTCTTCTGGCTGATGATGATAAAGACGATGTGTGTGATGAATTACAAATAAACGTTACTTAACTTTGTTTTAGTGATGAAGGATCTGGGTGCATTACAAGAGCCTCGACGAGTAATAATACTTGTTTGTTGCTTTGTATAGATAGGATTATAAAATCAAAATGTTCGGTTCAATTATTGCCGGCCATTGAATTTAGTCAACTTTCTATAATATTGAAGTTATTATTGCTACTGAAAACAACAAGCGTATTGTTGAAACCATTCAGTGTATCTGTTTTGTGTTTGCAATTGTTCCAAATTTGAAACTCGGGGCATTATTTAATTTTGAAAATTTTATCACATGCATTATCACACTTCAAATAATAATTATTATCATTATCAGAATTTAACAATAAAACAATGTATCATCGATCGAACCAAAAATGTATTCAAACAAATAAACGTAGTTGGTTAAATAACTCAGTTGGTTAGAGCAGCGCCACGGTACGGCGAAGGTCGCAAGGTTCAAATCCCGCTCGTCCATTAGTTTTCAAATTTCCTTTATCAATCTAGATTCAAGCTTAGCATGCACAACATACAAAAATGACAACGTATCTATTCTAGTATATATCAAATAAACGTAGTAAACCTATCAAGTAAATACAATGATGATAATAAAAAAACAATAACAGCCTATAACAATCCCAGTGCAGGGGAAAAGCCTCTTATTTTATACAGAAGAACATAATATACAATAAAAAAAAACAAAAAATTTAACGTTAAACGTTGCATACTGAAACACAAAAATACAGAGTAATTATTTCAGGATTACCGGTATTAAACCTTCATGCACCGCTCATCTGCATTCACAACCAATCAGGGCAGAGTAGAAGTAATCCCCAGATAAGTAAACTCAAAGCTTAGCAGCAGATAAACAGACCACACAAAGGTAAATCTCAATCAAACGTAACAAACCGAGCTTAGTACAGCAAACAAAACGGACTTAGTATACGAACAAAGAGGACTTGTTAAAAATGAGCTAAAAAACATCAGGGTTCCAGGGCTCCCGCGGGCGTTTCATTTGCGCCTTTTGTTTGAGCAGCCGGTTTCTTCATTAAACGTTTGTAGGGGTGACAATATTAGCAACCTCACTAACACAGCGTTCGATATTACAAACATTCAAGTCTGGAGTGGTTTTTAAGTTGTTCTAAATTTACGTTCTGCGTAAGCTTGGCTGTGTTGTCTTCAATAGATGTTTTTAGGTTTAGCCGAAATTTCGTTTTGTCAAAATAAAGCTTGATTTAAGCATTAAGTGATTTAAAATACTGAACTGTTCACTTTTTTATTATAATTTTCAGGCACTTTAATTATTTAAAATTGATCTTACTTGTAACTCTTAGTTTTGGCGTGTACTAATGTGGTTTAAATGTTACAAATAATCACAATTGCTTCAATATTTTGTTAAGACAGAAACAATAGAAGACACCTCATTATCTCAATCATACCACGCATCTTGTACTCGGACAGGACACCGACCCAATAAGCGCTATCCCCAATCACTAAGATCAGGAGACAAGAAAAACAAACAGAATTCCTAAAGCAGTAAATACAGTGTAGCGAGATACGCAGACGAAATATAACAACATGGCGCTGAGATTAAAGTAAACCAGACGAGGAACCGGAAATTAAAGCTAGCAGCGAACGTCTTACCTTAGCGAGAAACTCCTTAATATGTTTTGGATTAATTATTAAAATTTGTTTGTGTTTTTAGAAGTCTCTACTTATGTGCTGATGAGGCGTGTTCAATATTTTGGAGAAACGAACATTAGAATTTAATTTGACAAAATTTGGTACTCCGTAAAATGTATATTATCAACGTATGGTATGTCGATGTATGAGGAATTTGAAGGACAGTTTTAAGGATGAGAAGTAACGCACCTGGTGTAGCTAATAAGGAGGTTTTGTGAAATAAATGGCTTAAGCTCAAGGTTATACTGTTATTGGAAGTAAATAATGGACACACAGCAATTGAAGGAGTACTTATAACCGTAATAACAAGTACAATC
This sequence comes from Abrostola triplasia, assembly GCA_946251915.1. Classification (NCBI taxonomy): domain Eukaryota; kingdom Metazoa; phylum Arthropoda; class Insecta; order Lepidoptera; family Noctuidae; genus Abrostola; species Abrostola triplasia. Next base: position 1,857,740 of record OX276438.1, read on the forward strand.
ATAAAATAATACTTAGTTGTTTAAACAAACGACCCATACAAGCTAATTGGTATTCGATTGCTGAACACATTATCTCGATACACTATGCTCAGAATCATTACAGTTTAGATTAGGTTGTCGATTATTATCTACATGCTTTCCCTTAATGATCTTTCGTGTATGTTAGAAATTAATGTCAGACCATTCTCCAAATTATTGAAGTATAAGGAAACTAAAATATAAATGAACGAACCCAATAATTTACCTGCACATCAAAACTATTGATGACTGGAACTTATATCTTGGTGTTAAGGATGATCATTAAATCAAAATCACAGGCATCGGAATAATAATTATTATTGATGATACACGAAAAAATATGAATAGTCCAAACGCCTTTGATACCAACTAACTAAAAGCAAATACTCATAAGCAAACAGAAATTACGAGTACATCATTCATCAATATCATGTCGATCAAGAAACTACCATTAAAACTCGAATTATTACTTTATCGAATATCGTGACTAATTCAAAGGTATTCAAAATATTCGATGCTATAAAAAGCCCACAATTACCATACATATTTAAAGGGATCGATGTATAGGTCAACGAGTTATTACCGAAAGCTAACTTACAAATAATTGCTGTTTTTGGTGAAACTTTCAAGGGTAACTCTGCCGGTGTAATTAGTGGGAATTTTGTTACATTATTTATTACACTAGAAACAGAACCGGGTTATTCTTAATGTCGATTTGACTGGCATCGATCTGAAGTGCGTGAAATACAATTACTGGTTGATGGGTTTGAGTATAAGAGATTTTTGCTGCTCGATATTTTTTCTGGAGTTGTTGTTTGGACCGTTAGACGTAATCCGAAATATATACAAAGACAAACATAAAAAAAAACAGTTAAACACATTTGTAATGGATAGAATTTAATTCTTACTGCTTAATGCTGCCAGTCTTTTGGGCACGTTACTTCGACTACACGGTTGACATCGATGGGGATGAATTGTTTGATGCTTTTTAACTTTTTATTTTTGTATATATTGTTTTCATTCTGTATTAGATTAAAGTTGTAAATAGTTGTAAAATAGTTATAATTCACGAAATAAAATCCTATTCTTACTAAATTCGTACGTAGTACGAAGTACGTATACTCGTAATGCAGCTTACACTACAAACATAGCTTTTAATCTCCGCGGAAGCTTCTAAAACATTATGCAATATCAGGCTTATACCAAAATTGTTCTAGCCATTTTCAGCTCTACCCCGTACTTTCACTGAATGCCAACAATTAGACCATTATTTACTAGATTCACCTAAATTACTGTTCCAAAGCCTCCTGAACTAATTGGTGCATTTGGGTGCAATGACCAAATAAAGTAGATGTTTAAATTCTGTTTTAGTTCTGATGAATAGAATTATAGGTATTTGTTCCACGATCACGACAGGTACCATTATTTGAGTACAACACTGTTATATTAGGTAATGGTAGTGCTTTCTGGATGTCATGATGAGATAGAAGGATGAAAGGTCGAGAAAAGAAGGCTGCTGCTGGCATAGAAGCACCAGGAGTACACACACATAAAAAAAAAATTGGTAAAATTTGGTTGTGTGTAATGATAATGATAGATTATGGCCCATATAAAATTTGCTTGATAGCTGATAGTAAGTAAAAAGGTACGGTATTGACTGATAGACAAAATCATTTTTTAGGAAAATCCGACACACAAAGCGAATAATTCTAATTCACATCGTTCAAGGTATCTTACTGATAATATCAGAGAGATCAACTCCTGGTACTTATATTTGGGCATAACATCTCCACAAAATGATAGACATTAAGCATCAATTTACTCACAGAGATAATGACACTGGGAAGTGGAAACGATTACGTCTGCCCTCGCAAATAGGCTTCTATTGAGTGCTTCATCTTTCCCAGTAATTATTTGTTGAGGAAAAATGCTTTGGTGTATTGTTTAGTATTATCGGCTACACTTTTTCTCTTCGGAAAGGTTCAAGTGTGACCGCTGACAGCTAACTTTCTGTGGGTCCGATAATCCTCGACTGTTTCTTTTAGTAAATTACTTTTCAACGCCGGATTCTTGTTGCCGAAAAGGAAAATGTTCCTTCTAACACTCTTAGCTTTGACAATCGGTGTCGCTTGAAATACCAACATTGTTTTACCTACTTTCTTGGCAAGTAGGGTTTTGCGTCTCAGTCAATTATATGTTGTAGTATTAGTGATGACAGAACAGTCTAAACCATCACTTCTTGCATTGCTAAATTTCGTTTTGGATTTTAGCTTTTAATTGCTAAGAAGCAGGGATCATAATTCAAGTTTCAAAATTAATACGTGTTCAGAGAAAGAATCTAAATGTACGTTTCATTGTCTAGCATATCCAACTCAAGAAGCCACGATTAAGTCATCACCTAATACCGAAAAAACCAGATTATGTAAAACCGCAATACATCATCCATCTAAAAATGTTTATCTCCAAAGAGCTAGATGTGTTGGCTCTTTCTGCCAAAGAATTAGGATTGCCATTCAACGTGGCAATGCCACCAGCCTTTTGAGCACCTTATTAGTCGACAGCAATAAAAAGGAATACTTCGATGCATGATTTTCAGATTTTTTATTTGTTCATTAAGATTGGTAGGTATAATATACTTTTTCGTTCTTAACGAAGGTTGTAGAAGTAATGTTTTTATACAACCAAACCTCGTCGAAGTATAAGAATAAGTGAAAACTTAAAAGTAGTAAGACTCATAGGCTACCTGCTAAAGAAATAATTGATATCGTCGCCAACCCTAAAACCAATTTTCTTGAGCTGATCTTGGCCGCAGTGCTATGAAAGAGATTATTGTAACGTTTTCCTCCTGCTGTAAAAACTTATTTCACGGCAAAAAGTATTGCCTTTTCTTCAGAATAATAATTATTATTTCTAGGATAAGTCCAGTTGCCGTGTTTGTCTAAGTAATTTTTTGTGTTGTTCCAGGTAAATGCCGACCGACAAAGAAAATTGTATAAACAGGTTTATTTTGAAAATTGATTGAATCAGGCACGCGAGAGAATAAGGAGTGATAATAGAGTTAATCAAGCAGGACAAGTTTGATTCCTAGATTGAAACTATTGTTGTATTAGGTTTACTTAGGGTTAATCAATTTGTCAGCCAAATCTAAAGACTATGAAATCAATTACCCAACTTTAATCAAGGTTTAACCACATCTATGTGTGGGTACTCCATTTTCGCTATAAAAACTGTTAACCGCACTGCATTCCATAATAATATCATACATGATCCCATCAAATTCCACTCAAGTCCATACACAAGGAAATACAAGACCGTATACTCCAGAACTATTAACTCCAATGGCATGAAGCCCATCAAATTTACAACCAGCATGAAAGTGGTTAATTTCCATTAACCCCAAATATTGTAGCCTTATGACTCCGCCAGTTTTATAGCAATACGGAATTGCTGAGTACGTAACTACTCACTGCAATGTACTGTCGAGCGCACAAGGTTTAGCTACGAGCTTTGATTACACTGATATTTTTGTGTGCTTTTGGGCAATATCGCATATACGAATGAGTTTGTTTTGTGAAGACAGAGTGAGTGAATGGTTGTGAGGGGAAAAAAAAGTATAAAGTAGAGTATTTTTGTGATGAATTGACAAAACAAAATCTACTGCGTGAAATGCCATTTCCTTTGATGAAATAAAACTAGTTTTACAGATTTTATCGCGTTTTTAATTGCAGCTTTACAGCCTTCATGATCACGGGCTGACTAAGGTGTTATACGTTATACGTACCTATTTGAACAATTACTATAATCTACCATACATTTTTATTATTATTAACAATCCGATTTACGCAACTGAGCTGACTGTGTCATTCGGTCTTGCAATTAAAACCGCGATAAAATCCGTAAAACTAGTTTTATTCGAATGTAAAGTAGAAGATCAATTTGAAGTATTTTTTTAAGCTGTGTTTCGGTTCTCGGAAATTCCCTCTGTATATCAAGTACCTATTAATCTCAATGTGAAACGAAGCTCTTGACGTAAAGTTAACGAACATACGTCAAAGTTATTCCATACCTATCAATTCCTAGAAACACATTACTTAATCTTGAGTTCTCGAGCCCAATACACGAAGCAATAAGACGAGAGCTTTTAGCTCCTTAACAAGTTAGGGGCCGAACCCTGTGGCTATCCGTCGAACCTCAGTTATCGCACTGAGTCACGCTGTAATAATATATACTATTACAAAGGCATGACTTTCATTATATCGACGGTAATTGAATGCAGGCTTCTATTAAAGTGAATGAATGGAAGTTTTTGTTTCGTTTTCGTTCGTTCGTTCGTTCTTCTACGGATTCTTTGACGATTTCTATGATGAGTTCTCAGTTAGTGGGTTTTTGCGCTATCAATATAAAGTTTGATTAAGTTCTTTTGATTCTGTGTCCTTGTTTGAAGAAACTGCTTCGTTTTCAAAATGGATTATCATAAAGATCTTAGCTTTTTAAAGGATTTTCTGGTACATAGAATACAATATCTATATTTATTATATTACAATATCAAATTAATTTTTATTGCTTTTCATTCTTGAGGTAAACAACATTGTCAGTGTTATTTCTTACTTCTTCATCTGAGAATACGTTCCTATAATAAATAAATTTTTGCTCTCAATTAATAGTGTTATGCTTAACAAAATTGACAAAATAAAATCTCCAAACGCAGTACCTACACAGCCAAGACATGTTATATTATTGTAAAACAAAAGATGACTGCCTCGTTGGTCTAGTGGTTGCCAAGCGCGACTGCTGAGCACGAGGTCCTGGGTACGAATTCGGGCTAAGTGTAACTGGGTTCTTCCAATAGGTAACTCTTAGTGGCAGCACGGAGTCTGGATTTGTGTCCGGCTCGCCCTTTATTACATTGGGACCTTAAAACATAACTGGCAAAATGTGGGTGTACTATATGTGCACCTCTGCCTACCCCTTCGGGGAATACAGGCGTGATGTTTATGTTCCGTAAAATATTTTGAAATATGTAATACTAGTGTGTTTGAGTGTACAGCCATAAACACCGGCACACTGCTCCATAAACAGCTTAGTTTTACACATTAATTAAAATGTTAATGTTTTCACAAAACTCGGTTTACTTACTTACGTGACAACAAAACGCTCTTAACTAGTTGGCTTTTCTTTAATATTGCTCTTATTAAAATATTTAGCGAACATTTTAAGCAAGAATAATATAATTAGCGAATTAGTAGGTCACGTGGTCTGGTGCTGGAGTGTATGTGGGCTTGGTTCTTTCTGGGACTTGGAAGAATTTCAGTTAGAGACTTCTTGGTTATATTATGTTTTCTTGCAGCTGACCGAAGTATTTTGTCTTTGGGTCGATAACATAACTTGACTGTCTAAAACCTATTATCACACCACAATTATAAAGTAAAAATAAACTTCACTTTAAAACTATGTAAATAAATTGAAAAAAAATTATTATCCCCCTTACAATGAACTCTTAAAGTTGGACATTTCCCGTTGTGGAAGCGAGACGCCGCGCTACAATTAACGTAGCGGAAGAATATGGTGTTAGAGGTGATTTTCATCATCATCATCATTTTGATTGACTGCCTCGTTGGTCTAGTGGCTGCTAAGCGCGACTGCTGAGCACGAGGTCCTGGGTTCGAATCCCGGGTCGGGCAAAGTGTTACTGGGTTTTTCCATTAGGTAATTCTCAGTAACAGCACGGAGTCTGGATTTGTGCCCGGTTGATGGCAATAGGCTCGCCCCCTATTACATTGGGACCTAAAACATAACTGGCGAAATGTGGGTGTTACTATATGTGCACCTCTGCCTACCCCTTCGGGGAATACAGGCGTGATGTCATGTTTTTATCATCATTTTGAGCCCTCTACCACCCACTGCTAGGTATAGGCCTCCGTTTATATCAGCCATCTTACTCTGCTTTAATTGTCTCCTGTCTAGGTATCGAGTCTGATCCGTTACTTCCAGAACCTAATTTTTTTTTATTTTTTTTTATTTGAAAAAACGTCGCCCCACACTAGGAATTTCTCCTGTGTCGTGGGTGCGTTTCACAAACATGAAATATCACATACACAAACACCCAGACTCGGGACAAACATCTGTGGTTCGCACAAAGTTTTGCCCCGTGCGGGAATCGAACCCGCAACCCTCAGCGCAGCAGTCCAATCACTTAGCCACTGCGCTAATCAGGTCGTCGAATTGTTTTATTTTAAACATTACATCAACAAAGACCTAAAATAGATCCATTTCAAAGGCCGCCTAAAAGCAATGTAATATTTACGTTCAATAATTTATGAAAGTTTTAAAGGTGAGACGTTTCAGTGAAGAGGCGTGGGCGTTCACGTGTCGCCAATTTACTGCGAAGAAAGACAAACGAAAGTTACACAGAAGAGATTACTGGTGAGGGCAAAGATATCGCGATTATTTCGTTACATGTGTTTTTTGTTAATAGCTTTAAAGTCTCACTGTTTAGAAGTAACTCTATTAAGAATTAATATATAAAGAAATGATTATGATATTGACTGCCTCGTTGGTGTAGTGGTTGCTAAGCGCGACTGCTGAGCACGAGGTCCTGGGTTCGAATCCCTGGTCGGGCAAAGTGTCACTGGGTTTTTCCATTAGGTAATTGTCAGTGGCAGCACGGAGTCTGGATTGTGCCCGTTTGATAGCAATAGGCTCACCCCCATTACATTGGGACCTATATATATATATATATAAACATAACTGGCAAAATGTGATCTCCAACACAGAATATAGAAGATACATTAATAGACAAAAATAGAGTGTAAATTTGAGTTGTGCTCCATCACTAAAAGTAGATCACAGCATTCGTATTTAGACCATTAGGTGAACAAACTTACTCTCTCATCATCATCATAATCAGCCTATCTCAGTCCACTGCTGGACATAGGCCTCTCCCATGGCACGCCACTGAGCTCGATCTTCGGCCCTCCGCCTCCGAACACTGCCAGCCATTTAGCGTATTTCATCGCCCTACCTAGCTGGATGACGTCCTACATTACGTTTACCGAGCCGTGGTCTCCAATCCAGAGTATTTTGTGTCCTATCAGCCAATATGTGTTTAATTAGTGTAAATGGTTAATGTAAATAATTAAGTCGACCTATATAAGTTCGCTCCAAATTAGTTCCTTTACATAATACGCACATAGCTATATTTACGTCAATCGCCTTACCAATCACTATTTATTAGGATCGACTTCATTGATGTAGGATGTTTTATACAGCGCATCCGCTTGACCTCAACTCAATTATTAGGGGACACCAATATCCTGACTATCAAAGGTACGTAAAACCGGAGACAACCTAACGTGATCGTTGAGGCGTAAAGGGCTGCGGTGCGGAAAAAACGGACCATTCAGACCCGACAAGACGGGCCGTGCATGTGTATTCTCATTATTTTGGTTCTATGTTTGATGTGTTTGTATGTAATTTTGTGACTAATCATGATTTTTTATAGGCATGCAAAAAAAAAAATCTTTCTTGTATGAATTATTATTTAGCGAACGCATTTAACAACTTCGTGATAATATATGATGTGTATACATACATACATAAAGTCCCGCCTGTTTCCCTGAGGGGATGATGATGTGTATTTCATTATTAATTGCCGAGTGATACAAAAAAAAATACATTCTTCAAATGACAAATTGATACCAGCCTATGATTGTACAGCCTGGTGCATATATTATCCCTTCTACAATCCTCCAAACCACCACGATTATTCTTACATTATTAAAACACAATTAAATTTAGAACGTAATATAAAAAAATTCCTTTTTTTACTATTTCGTTTCCTAAAAATTCCTCACAAAGTCAACACGAAAAGCAAAAAAAACTTTTACCATGTTTACACTGCGTCTTCACAATAATTTATCACCGCGCCCGAGGTGCGAACACCGAACAGCCTACAACGTGAGAATGTTTAATTAAAATATACGTAAAGTACGCAGCATTTATTAAAACGAAGTACGTACAAGAAAGGATTATCTTTACCTTAGAGATTCGACCTTTTTACCTTAATTAGTGTTGCGGTACGGGCGGAATTAAGTCTGCATCGGGCTCAGGGCCTTTTTTCATGTTTTTGCTTACGGTGCCCTGATAAGTCTGTTTTCGGAGGATTAATGCTGGCTGGTAATCTATGGCTATGCCTTTAATATGAGCTTCGATAATGAGTTGACGAATATGGAGAAATTGCGTTGAAAATTTATCTTGTTCTATTGTTGCAAGGGGAGAGGCCCCACGAGTGACGTTACTGATGTACGTCCAATGCTCCTTGGAAGGTCAAACTTGCTACCATTCTTGTTGACTGACCAATCTGAATTCACGGCATGACCTATCCCATGTAGCTATAGGCTCTTCCGATACGAAGAACGAAAAGAAGTTCTATTTTTATTTCAATAGCTTTTAAAACTACTTCTTCTTAAACATCTTCTACAACAATCAAGGGCAGAAAATCTCTTCTCTCTTCTTCTTCTTTTCCTGTTATTTTTGGTCTATATCCGCTATGTGTATGGCAAAGGTTTCAATAGGTACTGCAATGTTTATCAAATAGGTTTGTGATCCAATTTGATATTCAGCTTTTTGTTTTTCTTCTCATTTATTTAATATGGATTTCCAGCAAGTATAGCCATTCAAAATCGTTAATTGAAAGAAAATTGCAACAAAATTGTATGTGAATTACGTGAATCGACATGTAATTTATACGCACATGTACAAGATTAATTATACAGTAAAATGCTTAATCTTTGATTCAAGCGCTTTTAATCACTACGCAAACGAAATTGTCACAGAGATACATTATATAATCCAATATATATCCATCATTAATATCCGAGACGGATGCTTGAAAGAGACAACGTCCAAATCCGACTTAGAAAACACGACTTTTGAAGATTAATTCCATTCGTTTTAATGAAAACTCAGGGATTTGATATCGCAGTTATTTTTAATTAAAACAGTTTTCCTCCCGATTAATCACCGAGAGTTATTCATTTATATCACTTTATTGCTCTTGGCCTATCGTCTGTTATGACTGTGACAAAATATATTTGTGAATGCTATTTTTTTGTGTGATTGTCAAAAGAGAGCTTTGATGATGAGATCTGGAAGCTTTCCATCACTTATTGTGATTCAGTTTTGTATTTAAACTGCACTGAATATCAATTTGGTTCATGACCATTGAAGCGGACAATTATATTTATAGGTGCAATGGTTTTGATTCTATCGACATAAGGTAGTATGCTGAATTGCATCGGAAATGATTTTGTATAAAAAGGGGATCGTTGTGATGCATTCAATACCGTTTTATATCCAGCCATAGTAAGTATTGTTTGAAGGTTTGTTTTGATTGTATATTGGAAATTATTTTTTAGATTTTAATATTTTTAGCATTTTGCACATGTTGCTGAAATTAAATTAAACAGTAAATATTGACATTCTTTATCCTCTAACATACCACGTTGTCTCGATGTTGATAAATAATCTATAACGGGTAGAGAATGCCAGCCCAATGTTATGTAACTTTATTTATGTTTGGGATTGAAATAAATAGATTTGTAAAAACTCCTAGCTATATATAACAAATGGAAATTACTACACCACGAACTAAAACAAAGAGTCCAGCGGATCAATTCGAAAAAAAATCAGAGTAAAATCCTCAGCGGAATTCGTATCATAATCCGAATACCCGAATCGAAGACCTAAAAGTAAGCATTTTAATTATGAAAGCTGGGAGTTTTAATTAAAAAATCTAAAGTTCGCAAAAGCCTCTAACGATGTTACGTTTGCGTGAGCGACTTTTATGGGAGGCCCTCTCATTTTGTGTGATTAAAAAAGTTCTTTTTTTCGGGTTAGCTACTGATCCTATTTGGGCGTAATGTAGTCTGAAATTGTGTGATTTTTACTGATCAGCAGTTAATGAGAATCTGTCAGTATATAAAAATAGCTTGCCGTATTCGGCCTTGAATAGACCACCCCATGTCATCCCGTGGGTGTCGCGCGACTATGGGAAAATCAGAAGATGGGCTGCAGCGTCTTCTGTAACTTCACCACCAATACTGCGATCCCCAAGCCGCTTGCCAAACGTGGAGATTATGGTAACCCCTCTCCACTATCTAAGGGGGAGACTTTTATTTAACAGTGGACGACTTCAGGTTGATGATGATAGAAATAGACGCAAAGAAACCTACCCTAAGTTATCCCATTCAGCTTTGAGATAGCAAAGGGCAAAATTTATAAATCTTCTGGAAACGCATTGATAAGTCATAATTAAGTACACCGAACTATACTTAACGTTTTGTATAGTGTACTGGTTATTCTCATTTCCGAATTCCTTACTCAATTGGCTGTCTTCCTATTGGTATGTATGTAAAATATTTGGTGTAAACTCTCAGCGTATTTATTTCTGCGCGCGCAACCGTGGCCTGAGCAAACTAGATTTCTAGTAATTTCATTGAAAAAAACTTATTTAATAAACGAGCGCTCTAGCGAAGTTCAGTCAATAGTTTCGCTTCAAACATTATAGGTATTTTCTTTTGTACAAAACTTCCACGAACCTTTTTCTTTACTATTCTTTAAAAAATCAAAAAGAACGTTGTAGTTTGTCTAATTATTTCCAGCAAGTTGATAATTAACTTCAATAATTAATATTTTCAAATTAAAAATGTGTGAATAAGTGAACTTGATTTAAATAAGGAGTACAATTAAAATATGGGTCAAAGCTCATTACAGATCCAATAACGTTGAACGCAATTCGATCGACAGTAGCCGAAGATAGCCGAAATTTGCCGAACTCGTGCCAAGTATTGCCGAGCTGTTCCGATGACGCCCGAAGCGTCAGATGCGTATGTAATGTGGGTATTGCGTGACTCCATTAAGTGCAGCACTCGTAATCTTGGAGATATCAATCTTGTGATTCATTATTTTTCAATGGGTTCCTCGTAAGTGTATCTTTACGGATTTTCGGTAAAAGCGTTAGCAGAGTGCCGGAGTGTCAATATTGGATCGTGGAGTGTGTCATTATGGATTTATATGGCCTTAGCATAATATCGTTTCAATAAATACCCGACGTGTAATGTTTCTGGGTACAAAAACGTTTTAATATCGTTAGACCAATCCATCAAAGATTAATTTAAAAGAATATTAATTATTTTAATTGATTGGTACCATTATTGGGATACACAGACTCGCATGTTTGAATAAATTTATTTTACCACCATATTATTCTAAAATGTAGCATATAATTCATAAAAATAAATATTATATCTATCTTATCTTTAATGTACGTAAATGTGGATGCACCGCACCCAGGTCACATAAAAAATTGTGGAAAGCCAACCATCCCTTTTCATAACTCAAGCTATCTCCATAAGTCGTTACGTAATTCCTTCACAACTAAGCGGTTTGGACATTTAAACATGACGAACCTTGAGATTAATAAAATTGATTAAAACATACTTGGATTTTAATAAAAACATTTAAATAGTTGTTCCTAAGTCCGACACAAAAGTATTTGACCTAGCTATGGCTTCAATACCTAGTATAATTTCATGTAATTCATTTCGTGTATTATGAGAAACTCAAAGGAAAATGTATATTAAATATTTATAATAAGCAAATATTAAAGAAGTTCTTAGTTATGTACATATTTTATACAATATTCTGTTAGACGTATCTCCTAATTAATGTAATATTAACTAAAGTAAAATATTTAGACTTCTTGAGCGTAGGTTTTTTCTTCATATTGTATGGTTGATGAACAACTTTGTGTCAGACTTGAAACCGCCTGTAGGCCTCTGAAATGGCTTTGTATACCGTTGAAAAATCTCTCATGATGTTTTCCCTCACCAACTACTGTCAACATAATTATTTCATTTAGTACGCACATGAATTTGAAAATATATTGTTACGCGCCGGGGTTTGAACCTGTTTAATTATACCACTGGTCTAGCCACTGCTTTTTTGAATGATGTGGTTTTGAATTGTAGAAAAAGAAAAGTAAATATTGTACCTTTTTCCATGACTTCAAATACTAATAATTATGTGTAGTTTTTATAGTGCATTTTCTACTTTGCAAACTAATCAAAGTTCATGAGTTTTTTTTAAAGAATGAAGATATTTTATCTTCGTTTTTTTTTAAATTTGAACTTCATCATCGCAGATTCGTCCACAGTATCCGAGATTATGCACATGCATATGCATTATTTCAAGTCTAACTTTCACCCAAGATCCAAAATTTTTTTGTAGCCTGCAATATGAAAAACATACAGCCAAAAACGGAACCACCTCTTTTTAAAGTCGGTTTAAAAGCCTTACTCTCGCTTACCGTGTAGTAAGTCCTTAAAAATAAGGCTGGGTGTGCATAAACGGTAATAACATTATGCCCGCCGTTTGGAGCGGGGCCTAATAGCTCGACCTTACCATACCGCCCCAATTATTTTTTTATGTTTAAAAATTGTGAAAGTTGAGTCAGGTGGCTGTTCGAGTGGACTCAGCTTATTGAATAAATTCAAGGAATCCGGACTGGAGTGTGCGCTTTACGGCTGTTTTAACATGGTATTGAGTATCTTAGCTCAAAAACCGCTAATTGCAGGGGCTGTGATTCGACTGCTGCGTTAAGAGTTGAGGGTTTGATTCCCGCACATGACAAAAAATTGTGTGATCTGTAGGTTAACCGCGATAAAATCCGTAAACCTATTTTTATTTCAATGTCTAGAAATCATTATGATCATTGAGAAATCAATATGGCTATTTTCGTTCACAAGTTACGATCATAATATTGTTTTCATTCCAATAAAACTTACCAGGTTAAAAAAGTTAGTCTATTATCTGTGGGATCAAATATCTGTGTTGTGAGAATTCACACTCTGTCTACCAGCTCATTGACAAGTACTCAGTTACTGCGTAAGTCGAGTCATCAATTGCTATATTCAGCTAGATACGAGCCCTAATATTATTATTAGGAATAAATCAAGTGTGCGCGGATCAAAGGGAGTAAATGATATGAAACGGCCCAAAAAAGGTCGAGAAGTGAAGGAAACCGGAGATCGTGTATTATTAGACGCAGAGCTAAAATATTTAAAACATGGTACGAGTAAAAATTTTATAAAATAAACAAAGGAATTAATAAATTTATTAATTTCGGACATAAGTATTTTAATTTGAAGAATGTAGCTGTCATTTTTCGGTAGGTTCTTTTTTCAAATTGTTTTTTTTTTCTTTTGGTAGTCGGCGCATCAGTTACATGGCTTTTACTACAAGGATTTTCAGCTTTTTGGTCTTCGTTATAAACTGTGTTAGCTATCAATGCCCAAATAGCGTAGATTAATAAAAGGCCTTTAAAAATATGTAATCATGTGTACTTTTTCTCTTATGTCGTCGATAAGTCGTTATGTGTGGGTTTAATATAAACTGTTTAAAGAATACTGTTCAATCATACTGTTTTTACTAGTCAATACAATATAGGTTCAAAAATAACCCACAATTTCTAAACTTCGCTTCACCCATCAACGATAAAAACGCACTTAACGCTCTTCGATACCTAGGTTTTCTTAAAAATTATAGACTCTATGTGTTTGTAAAAGGGTAAAATGGTCCTTCGAGTCGAGAGCGCTCGATTGAGCGTCGTTGTCTGCCGCCAACGTGTTAGGTACTTCACACTCGATGTGCGGCGCTTAGTGAAGTATGGATATGATAGTTTTGAAGTTATTGCATTAGTAACATTGCGTTTGCTTCGAGGGGAAAAGCATAAAGTGTTAAAGAAAGTTTTTAATAGTTTTGGTGGGTATTTTAGGTGCACTAAGAGAACCGCTTCAAGTGACAATGAATTGAGCGTACTAAGCAGTTAGCACTTTAGTCAGCCTACTGATAGACCCATGTCAAAATAATACAAATGCTTCACTAGGTGCAATATTAGACGTTCATAATAATATTGGAGTAAGCCAAAAAATACATATTATATAAATATGAGCAACGATATTTTTGTATATCGCTGTACACCCAAAATATAGGGGGCGCTGACTCAAAAATATTTAGGTAAGTAATATTATAACCCTTCAAACCACAGTAATAAAACCACCATGCGTATCGACCATTTATATCTCAAAACGCTATCAAAAGTCAGCGAAATAATATTGTAGAAAAGGAATATCCTATAAAACTCTACACCACCCGAGAGCAGCCGTGCATTTTAGCATAAAATGATAATAAAATTATACTTTGGCACCATAGCTATGTTTCCTTGGCCCTAGAGACCGCAATACGGAAGCTACATTAATTTTTTCTCTTGTTTGCATAGTTACATGACACTGTTAGCGTTATACATTGAGATTTTAGGCGAAAATTGTAAAATTATGTGTGGTAAATAAAAACCTTCTTGGAGATGTTTAAGATGCCTTTGATTTATACCTCTCTAATAGTGAGGGGCGAAAGGAGGATGGATACCTTGCCTTAACATCAGAAGTTTGGTCCTTTCGTTCTTATATTGCCAGTTAGCATAAAAGAGTTTTGAAACTAGGCAAACAAGCCTCCAATCGACACATCCTTATCCATGGACTACTCATGCCCAAAGTGGGGCTAAAATGATTCCGTTGTTCGAACAAAATAGGTTTACCCTCAGATCGCGCGACTATACGCGACACGCAATAAACTAGCACTTACGTACTCCATACAAACATTTACGACACCCAGACACTAGACTTAGCGAAATTTTAGTAAAACTCTCACGTTTACAACATATATCTAGACTATTATAAACAGAACACAAACACAATAAAAACGCAATCTTAAAACACTATTTTACGATCGCACAGTTTTATCCTCACGCGCCATTTAAGGGTTGAATCGTAAACTGGGGCGACTTACCAGTAACTATGTTTTTTCTTTAATAATATATTTTACTGGAGCTATGTTAAGCTTCTTAACAAGTCATGCGGAAATCTTAAGGGGATGAGTGATCTGGGTCGTATGAAATGAGTTGGCAACTTTAGTGTAGGCTCAATTTCTTTCTTTCTTTCATGGGGCGAAAATTAAACCAGATTTGCTGAGACGTCTTGTGTTGTACCCAGTATAGATGTTGATTGTTTTCATGAGCTGGTAAAACGCCTAAGAGATTATCTGTACGCTAGGACCATAGTATCCTTTACCACCAGATAATTATAAGAATACATATCAAATGAATTTAGCAACAAAAGATTATAAAGATAAACAAAGATAAAATATCAATGGTGAAGGAATTTTAATAGTTGTTCAAATTTCGTCTTATAGTTCGCCCGTTCGGTTGATATTATGAATGAATATAAATCGAATCAATTAAATCCTACCTTTTGAGAAATTTATATACGTATCCAAGCAAAGAAACCTTCAGCATTAAAAACATAAGGATCAAAGAAATGTTAACACAAACAAAAAAAGCATTTGAAATCTGAAACCACGCTTTAACACAAAACAAAACACCTTTATCGCAGACATAAAAAAATACTATCAATTTATTCCAACACACAGGTAAAATGACAAAAAAACTGAATCGCAGTTACCGTTGCAGTCTATTCGAAAAGCGAATAAAAAACAAAGTAAAAAAAGGGACGAGACTATCTAGTATTCCCGACGTTAATTTTAAAACCATTTTTCTTTAGCAAAAAGGTAACTTGCTCAAAGGAAATTCTATATTCTAGTGCCGTCTACGAATCAAATTTCTACAGGCGACCTCGGAGAGGAAAAACTAACAAAAATATTTTTGTTCCATTTACTGGCGGGTACGCAATCGTGGGTAGGTATCTATTTGCCGGTGGAACGGCCCTCTGCGGCTCGGAGTATAACTGCACTTGAATTGGGAGATTTCGTAGGCTAGGCTCGTTCAGGCTTTTGTAAATTGAAAGTCTTGTTTGAATTATTGCGTAAATTGTTGTACTAGCTTTTGTTTTAGCGTATCTTTAACAGTTATTTGAGAATATAATACGTGATCTTGCTTTTTGGATTTTTAGAAAAGAATATAGATTTAAAGTGTTAGTGAGTTGAACAGCTACAAATCTTTAATTACCATGGGAGTTTATGGTATGTAGTAAGGAAAGAATTCCTAGTAAGGGTACCATGAACTCTTGAAACAAGACACTTTCTATTGTGGAGGCAAGACTCCCCCGCTACATGCGTGTGGCATCTCTCTTCCACAAGGGAAATAACCTGCAATGCAAGCTCATAGTAAAGCTGCAGGTTTGACGCTTTCATTTGTTTAAGCCCTGTAAAATTCCGAATCGTACAGTTAAAATAATCAGAAACATTCTTATGTACACTAATACAAAAATAGACCTTGTTAAATGCGAGAATCAAGTAATTTTCCGCCATTAAATCCCTGTAGTATAACATCAAACATTTACTTACCCGAATGACGTAGGCGTTTATATTTCTAGCGACATCTTAATCGCGCTGAAATATTGTCACGTATGCGGGCAGAGAACCAGTTTCATCTGGTTTATACCGGCATAAAACCGGTTTACGTCAGTTCTAAGTGAGGTTTACAACTGGATTTTAGCCTGTATAATAAGATCCGTGTATGATTTGCGGGAGTTAATTAGTATTTGTTTGGTTTTTTTGTTTCTATTTTAATTTTAGAACAGTAAAATTTTTATTCTTTAAAAACCTGGTCTTTATAGTCGCAGTTCTTGTTCAGTGCTTGTTTTGACTGTTTATAATTGGTCCTTTTTTGGTTTTTCCTTGGAAGTTTATACCTAAATAAAAAGTAATAGGTATATTGTATTTCTAATCACTTGTTGCTAGACATAAGAATTAGGTGTTTCTTGTTTATACCGGTCTCCACCCTTTTCAACCAACCTTATTCAAGTTCCACGTAAATTTAAAATAGAGGATGGGTAAAACACTTTGAGCGAGACGAAATAAGACCAGCAGCAAAAATACAGTATTGTTATGAACAAAACAAGTCAAATCAATCAAACTAGAAATTTTGCAGTCAGAATATCTCAAGCTCATTGATCTAATATATCTCACGTCAAGTCTAATTGACATTCACAAATAACTCTCAATATAATCTCGAAAAAATAAGGCAGACATCCCTAATTCTGCACAGATGGGAGGAAATCAGGACAAAGATAAAAAACAAATTCACCGTGACGATGACGGTGTAAACGTTTTTCGTAATTGGCACTTGATACTAACGTTCTTGAAAGGTGGACTTTATTTGAGTTACAGTTATGATTACTGGAAACATTGAGATCAGCCACTCCCGGACGCCATTATTCATCAACTGATTGGCGAAAAGACATAGGACGAGAAAGGACATAGGCTACTTAACGCGGGCAAAGCCGCTGGTAAAAGCTAGTGTATAATAATATTATTAAGACAAGGCTGCAGATAAATGTGAGAATAATTTCCCGAAAATGACCGAACGTTGACGATCTTTGCCGAATTAATAGAAATGTAATTAGTCTGGATCAATACCGATATTAAATTAACAAGAGATAAGAGCCCGTTGGTCGTTAAGTGATAGATATGAGACTCCCCTAAATGGTTAACAGCCTTAATAATACGTTTGATGAGTTGATTGTTGAGCGCAGTATAATCTTTTGTCGTTGACCTTATTAACTTCTATTACGATGGACTATTTATAATGAAATAACTGATTGATTATGCACTTATGCACCTTTGGTGTACGATAATTGACTTGTCTGACTTACAAACCTAAATGCATTTTTTTGGGGGGCAACACATAAGGCTGCCTCGTTGGTCTAGTGGCCGCTAAGCGCGACTACTGAGCATAAGGTCCTGGGTTCGAATCCCGGGTCGGGCAAAGTGCTATTGGATTTTTATATGAGGTAATTCTCAGTAACAGCACAGAGTCTGGATTTATGCTCGGTTGATGGCAATAGGCTTGCCCCCTATTACATTGGGTCTTATAACATGTAAGATTTAATAGTGAGGGTCAATGTTTAACTTCAATGTTTTGAGATCTTTCACAATGTCCAAGTGCAAACTATTTTGTTTTAAACCAGAAGACGAAGCGTTGGCAGGCCTCCCACCAGGTGGACCGGCAATATCGCCAGAGTTGCTGGCAACCGGTGGATGCAAATGACAAGTTGTCGTTCATTGTGGCGTTCTAAGAGGCCTTTATTCAACCGTGGACGTCTTCCAGCTGATGGTGATGTGTTTTGTAGGCTCTCCAACTAAAAATGTTTATAACAAGCAAAACATAATATCAAACTTGTTGTCAACTTCTCTTTATACCTAAACATTTTATTTAACACATTTATTATATTACAGCTTTTCTTTTATCCGTTTTACTGCAAAAGACAAAAACATTTTTTTTTTATCGAAGTTTCATACGTTCGCTGTTAATTTTAATTAACGAGTATTCTATTGTAGAATGTAAAATGCATTCTTTAAATCATTTTCCATTGTCATGCATTGTTGAGTAATATAAAGATGTAGACTTATCGTAAAAATAAATATACAAAGAGAGTAGGTGAGCTTACGTTCATTTTACTTAAAGCTTTAAATAAAAATTAAAGTAAAATGAACTTAAGCTAACCTAAATAGTTCACCTACATTTCGCCAGTTATGTTATGGGTCCCAATGTAATAGGGGGCGAGCCTATTGCCATCAACCGGGCACACATCCGTGCTGCTACTGAGAATTACCTAACGGAAAAACACAGTAACACTTTGCCCGACCCCGGATTCGAACCCAGAACCTCGTGGACAGCAGTCGCGCTTAGCGAACACTAGACCAACGAGACAGTCTAGAAATAAAAACAAATGAGTAAACACTGAAGGTATTTTTTTTCTTTTATTCTTCTTTTGTTAAAGGCTT
The DNA here is from genome assembly GCA_946251915.1 of Abrostola triplasia. NCBI lineage: Eukaryota > Metazoa > Arthropoda > Insecta > Lepidoptera > Noctuidae > Abrostola > Abrostola triplasia. The sequence continues at coordinate 1,876,616 of OX276438.1, forward strand.
TTCCCGTGAGGTATTAACATACAGTTTAACGCTAACCAGTATTACATTTATTCAGAATGTTACACAGAATTAATATCAAGATTTTTTTGGTCTCTGGCATTATACATTAAATAAAATGGACATAAATCCTTTAGCCTTAAAACCTAACCAAATATGTTATATATGTGTTAGCCAGGCTAGACATTATGGTAATATTTTTGTTCTTAAAATAAATTTACCCACCTACTTCTCTTTGAAGAGATACCAACCATCGCAGTTAAATCAACCATCTTTTTATTTACGCATCTACTAAGCCTATCAGGAAAACAATGTCGAAGTAAAATTATAATGAAATTGTAAATACCAACAAGACATTGTGCATTCTTTCTTTGTGAAAACAATGGTTCCTTGGGATTCGAATACATTTGGAATTCTGCAGATTACACCCGAATCTGGAACGTTTAAATTCTTTGTGTTCCGTTTCCATGAACGAAATTATATAAAAAGACTGACTGGCAAGAATTTTATTTTGAATTCCGAATGCCGTCCGCCATTTTCATTCTTACAATTAACGCCAATAAGCAGACGTTTATGCCGCTCCTTTTGCTCTACTTTTTTAAGGAATTCTTGATGTATAAAGGTGGGTCCCGTAAGGAGTTTTAATAAAATCCTTGGCTCCGGCTTAAGTGTCACTCACGATATGAGCTTGCCTTTATTACGGTCTGTAAAAACTAAGGCCATAAGATTAATATTAAAGCTCATTTTTTGCTTAAATTAAGGCGCCGTGTTTCTGGTATGCATCATAAAAATTGTAATTTCCCGTTTAATTTTTGTGGGAAGATTGAATTTTAGAGATTTCATAATAAATAGTGGGTAGACGGGGGTGGCAGACAGATGGGAAAACTGTGAAAAAAATATTGTTTGGTTTCGAATTTCGCGGCGGGACAATCCAATCGGTGTAAAGCCGGTGGGTTCCCTAGAGGGGTTGTCATGGTAACGAACCAGGCGGATGGAAGGGGTCACAAAATCCAAACTTATCTCGTAAATTTACGCGGCAGGTCGATCTCGTTCCGACACGCGGAGCGTTTCACCAAATTTCATTTTGTACGCGAAACCTCGCCAAGCCCATTTAATTGGTATGAAAATTTAAGTGTTATGTGTTTTTAGTGTTGACTCGTGAAATTATAAAAGCGTTTGCACTCTTCTCATTTGGTAAATAACTCGTCGGTATGAATTTCACAGCGGTTTTTGGCTTTCATAGCTACGTTCGTACGTATATAAATATGTTTCCGTTCGCAATGCGGTCTACTTATGTCATCAAACAAAACACATTTTGTAAGGAACATAATATTGAACACACAAAGGCTGAAGTCGGGAGCTATCTTTGTTTCTAATCTACATTATAAAAGTGTTTGACTACAATATTCTAAGCTGAAATCACAGACTGAAGTTACTTTGTAGATAGAATTAAATGTTATATTTATTAGCCTTTTTCTTGTACGTGCTCATGCTTTTACATTTTACTTTCTTGAGAACTCTCTGGTTTTTTCTTCAAGATTAACTTCGGCCCACATTAGGAATTTCTCTTATATTGTGGGTGCGTTTCACAAACATGCAATTTCACATTTACAAAAACCCAGATTTGAGACAAACATCTGCGATTCGCACAAATTTTTGTCCCGGGCGAGAATCAAACCACACTCCTTACACTCAGGTAATTAGGATTATAGATTAATTAAAGCCAATAATTATCACTTTTTAAAACATTATTTTATTAATTTTTCAAACCGCGTATTGTAACAAAGAAAATTCCTTTAATTCCCATTTTAATTTCAATTGGACGTTGCCAGTTAATTGTGTACATTTTATTTTATTTACGGACCCCGGCGCGATTTGTGCGTTATCGAATAAACGATCGAGTTGAAACTGTCCGATTAAAATATCCGATTGTTCAATCGATTTGGGAAATCGGGCGCACTCGTGCAACCCTTTTTTGTATAAAGTTCTGAATTTTCCGGTTCTGATTTGAGTGTAAAATGTCTTTATAGAGTGAGTCATTGTTATATGTGAATACCATAATATATAGTTTTGTGATGGATCAGTTTTAGTAAATAGATAAGAATTTTAGGGCTTTGTTTCAACAGGATATATTTACCTCTGCCTGCCTTGTTGGTCTAGTGGTTGCTAAGCGCGAATGCTAAGCACGAGGTCCTCGGTTCGAATCCTGGGTCGGGCAAAGTGTTACTGGGTTTTTCTATTAGGTTTTTCTCAGTAGCAGCACGGAGTCTGGGATTTGTGCCCAGTTGATGGTAATCGGCTCGCCTCCTAATAATCAAATTCCTCAGTTTCTATAATTAGAAACAATAACTTGAATTGATGTTTGTTTCTTTTAATTATGTAACATAAGATTTCCTAACATATTAAACTACCTATGATGCTGTCTGTACATATACACTAATCCTAATCATGTTCCATGCTATGTGTGAGTATATAATGTTAATCGCTTACTACATAAGACGGTAAATATAATCGTAATCATAACATAGCATCACGCCTGTATTCCCCGAAGGGGTAGGCTGAGGTGCACATATTGTATACCCAAATTTCGCCAGTTATGTTTTAGGTCCCAATGTCATAGGGGGCGAGCCTATTGCCATCAACTGGGCACAAACCCAGACTCCGTACTGCTACTGAGAATTACCTAATGGAAAAACTCAGTAACACTTTGCCCGACCCGGGATTCGAACCCAGGACCTCGTGCTTAGCATTCGCGCTTAGCAACCACTAGACCAACAAGGCAGTAATATTATACTCTGTAAACATGATCTTCTATACCTAGCATTATTTCATATTAAGACACCTGATATTAAGACACCTAATATCATGTTTTCAAACCCGCTGTATAATTATACAGTATGTCGAACGTTCACGTAAGCTCGCTTGCGCTTTAATGACGTCATATTACTGTGTATGTGTTTACATTATGTACTCGCGTTATTAACAGATTCTATATCAAAGGAGATAGTATACAAGTTGGTCGTTAATGCGTAAATGTATAATTATTATGATTATATACACAACGCAGTTGATATTTGAGTGCGACTCCTAGGTCGGGCAAAGTTACTGGGCTTATTCATTTGGTTATTCTCAATTCTCAGTCTCATTCTTAGAGTACAGGCGTGAAGTTATGATAGGCTGCTATTCATTTATTATATTTATTCATATATATTATCTTTAACAGCTCTGCACAAAGAACAGTCACCATATGGGAAGTGGTAATGTTGTTGTTGAAATGCACAGGCACAGGCAGAGGTGCACATATAGTAGGTACACCCACATTTCGCCAGTTATGTTTTTTTTTAGGTCCCAATGTAATAGGGGGCGAGCCTATTGCCATCAACCGGGCACAAATCTAGACTCCGTGCTGCTACTGAGAATTACCTTTTTTTTTTGTTTTCGGGCGGAAACCTTCAAAAGGCCCCCGGCCCCAATGGGGTAGGGACTGGGGAGTGTGGGATTTCTACCTCACTAAAACCACCCCGGTGGTCACCATCTGCACAAACAAGGGAAGTCCCGGGACCTCTAAAAAGAACAACTCCGGAAATACCTAATGGAAAAACCCAGTAACACTTTGCACGACCCTGGATTCGAACCCAGGACCTCGTGCACAACAGTCGCGCTTAGCAACCACTAGACCAACGAGGCAGGCAGAGGGGTAGGAATAGTATAAAGAAAAAAAGAGATTCTGAGTCTGAATGTATGTGTTTGTTCCGTCTGCAAGCTATATTATACTAATTATAATACATTTCACACACATCATCGATCCTTTTGTGACGTTAGCATTAAAACAAAATTGTTTTTGACTTATCCGACCTGTCTAAACACAGGTGCGGCTAAGGTAGGATTAGGCGGGTGACAAACGAGGCGGAATAATACGTTAATAATTATGTATACGCGCGACGTATCGAGGTTACGTGTGCAGCCGGCGTACTGACGAGTATTAATTTTGTTATGTTGGCAACATTAATTATTGGCTGACATGGGAATTATATGTTTTGTAATAAGATTATTTTGAATAATGATTTTATTTTTATTGGTGACTTGGAGGTTTTGCAACGGATTTATGTGCTGTAAGTAGTGGCTTCAAACCCAGTCTTTTTAAAACCATATTTTTTTGGTTATCGTAAACCCAACTAAATACCTAATCGGGTATGGGTAACGGCCCATAGATGACAATAGATTTTTATACTGGAAAGATAGAATGAAACCAATTTATTTTTTATCTACAAAGTACAAAAACAGAATAATAATAAAAATAAATTGGCATTGTGAGGAGGTTCCTCTCTCTGGAGGCCTAACCACCGGTGGCTTGGACCCGGTTCCCGCTGCTGGTTGGACCCTGTATTTTATATTTTTAAATTTTGTATTTTTTATATCTTTATATTATTTAAAAATGTAAAGTATAAAATAATATGTATGAATAAAGAGAATAAAAATAACAAAGAGGTGCGAACCAAAAGTAGGTCTCCAACTCAGCATATTTCTGATGCTGTATAGCTGCAGCGCTGATTTTCAGTTAGGGCCTGACTTGGCCTAACTTCTTACAATAATTTAATTACATGGGACAGTCTAACAAAATATGCCATTACAAAACTGTGCCTACTCTGTTGTTGAACACAGGCGTGATGATATATAAACTTTTACATTTCTAACTTAAATCAAACACCCAGAATTCGCAAAACCGCCATAATCCAAGATGGCGTATGAATTCTAGATAAAACGTCAAAACAATGTTAGGTAGCCGCACGAAATAAGGTCGAAATTCCCGTGATCGATGTTTTAAGAACTGCCGCAGGCTACCCGTTGAGGAGTATGTTCACTTGACGAGTTAATTTCAGTGAAGTGAGCCAGTTGTGTTCATGATGAGGGCTCTTGATAGGAGAAGATATTGTAGCTGGAATAATTGTACAAGCCTTTGAATAGTCTGGAGAAAAAGACTATGTTTACCCATCAATACTTAGGTCGAACAATTGAAAGTAATTTTAACTGGAACTGCTTGTTAGTGACATCCGTAATAAATTGCATTAAATCCTAGATATATTCTTACACTTCAGAAACTTTGAGAAAAGTCTTTATGGTAGATACCTATTACATTATACTCATTGAAGATACGTATAAACCATTGCGTTGTCACAGTATTATGACATTTCTCATTGCAATAGTCTTAAAGAAATTTGAATTAATTCATCATTTAATCACGTCTCTTATTTCCGAAGCGGTAGGCAAGGTTAAGTAGGGAAGTTTTACAGATTTGATGTCTGATGTAATTCGCCTATTGCTAACTTTAAAATTAAACTATACTTATATATTGATAGAAAAAAACTAGGACCATTGTGTTCAAGTATCTTACCAAGTACCTATTCCCAAACATCCGCATTGCATTTCTTAAAAAGTTAAGCACCTGTTAGACTCTTGATCTTATTTCTATAAATCAGTTTAGAACTTATCAAGAGTTAGCACTGAAGTTAGAACACTAAAACTGAGAACTTCCATGATATTCGTTGTAAATGTGTTTGGTACGTGACTTTCACTCCTTCGTAGTTTGATATCTCCTGAAGTTTGTACAAACCGATGAGTGTAGTGAAATATTTTTGCACGGTCGTAAACTTTTTGGTTGTTCCTATTTGTTTTATTCATAGTTTATGTTGTTTTCCAGCTGGTATTCCGTATTGTTACAGAAAATGAGTAAGATCACTTTGTTCGAGATCTGGAAACAATATACGAGATTATGAGAAATACAGATTAGTTATTACTAGCTGCGCCCCGCGGTGTTACCCGCAATTTTTTTGGATAAAAAGCAACCTATGTTTTAATCTAAGGTGTCAGCTACCTCCATATGAAATTTCATAAAAATCTGTTCAGCCGGACCAATCAAAACCCTCAACCAAGTTTGCAAGCTGAAATTCATTACTTATTGGCAGCATTTAATTCGATATATTCAGCGTCCGTCACGCGCAGTGAGCCCAATCCCTAATGTTTGACGCTGGAGAGCAATACCCTTATCATACGATGTGCCCTGGGGTGCGGCTTAGTACCGTGGGTAATATCTACATAATATACTACGGATATACGTTACGCTGCCCTATATAATACATGTATGTAATAAATGAATTCCAAGTGCGTGGTATTGGTATTGGCCTGAAATATACATAGGTAAATGGGTAAATAAATAATGGACTTCTTTTGACGGCTCGTAAACACACATTCCGCGAGTTATATTTTAGGTCCTAATGTAATAGGGGGCGAGCCTATTGCCATTAACCGGATACAAATCCTGACTCTGTGTTACTAATAGTATATAGTACTTTCTATTGAGAAGTGCTTAATGGAAAAACCTAGTAAGACTTCGCCAAACCCAGGATTCGAACCCAGGACCTAGTGACCACTAGACCAACGAGGCAGTCAGCAGAAGTGTCTAAAGAAAAAAATAATGATGCTTCTCTGTAACTATCTCACAGCAGGGCAAAGGACTCTTCTCGTACAAAAAACGAACAAGCATTTATTGCGTGGTGATCAAATACTCATTGCTTACTTTAGACTATTCTACAATTTTTGTATCGATATTTTTTTTTTATAACAGACTGATACCTTGGTATAGCTTCGCAATTTTTACTGAAAATACTTATAGGGTAGCTACTTAATACACACTTACATTGACATTAGATTGCTGCCAACCCTTTCTGGAAATAAAGCACTGATAATTCCCTGCAATCTCACTTTTCCCCTCAACAGCCAAAAGCCAAAATATTTTCTATTTCCAAACCAGCACTTTATTATTGGGTACTGATAAAATATTTTGGAGCAAAACCCGGTGTTCAGTCCACTCAGTGTCGGGTACACGGCTCACAAACTTGACACTTTATGCGTTGGTCCCTCACGTACGCGTGTCCTTATTATATTCACATTACTGAAAACCAATGCTTTTGAACATCGGCAAAAGGGCTAGTTGCTGATTCGTGTGATGACGCGCTATACCCTTCATGTTGACCAAGAATGAGTTTGGTAGGAACGGATAACTGTCTGGCAAGAGGCAGAAAATATAACATGCACTCACATTTAAATTTTTTTTTCTGAACTATAAAAATTAGAGATTTAAAATAAAAAAACGTTTTATAGCTTTCTTTGAAACTACAAAAGCCATTTTTATTTCAAACTTTTTTTAGCCCTTTTACTCTCTTTTTTTACCATACTATTGTTATTTATTGTTTTAATAACAATTTTTAACTATTTACACCTTAACTCTAATATAAAATTTAAAAAGCATCAAAGAATTCTTCCCATCGATGTCAACCGGTAACGCGCCCAATAGCCTGGCAGCATTGTCACGTGGCAATGCCGATTCTTTGGCCAAAAAATGAACCAGCCCTTTAGTCACGTGTGGGGTCGACTAAGCGCTTTGCTAAATCGTTAAAAAGTTATTGCAATTTTAACAGTCAATACTTAATTTTGCAGGCCAGTGTTTAACAGTTTCAAAGTCATCATTTTCGTTCAAAGTATAAGAAAACCCACATCAGTATACTACTATAATGTAACCTATAAACGCATTAAGCTGATCACCAGCGACACCTCTTTATAAATATTTATCATTCCCACCTACATAAATATGTATGGAATCGTTAAGCACAGACATCACGAATAATACAGTATGTTCCCTTCAAATTAATACCGGCGTCGGCAAGCGTTACGAAATATAATATGATATGCGAATTTCAAATTAAATAGCCAATTTATACGGCAGTGAAAAAATTACTGAATTTCGGCTTAATTTACTTTGTTATGTAGATGGGAGCGAATGGAAATTGATGGCTTGGACGGAATTCTGTTTGAGGAATTATGTTATTTGAATATTGTATTCTTCTTTTTGTTTTATGAGGAAGTCCGCTATTAATGGTGAAGTTATCGCTATTGTTCTCCATCTTCTATCTCCTCTTTGACTTAATTGATTTGACAGACCTCCAAGTATCTCTTTTATTTGTTGAGCTGGAATCTTCCTATTCTTTCCATTCTTCCACCTAATCATAAACTCTTAAAACAGGGCAGTTTACATTGTGAAAGCAAGACGCCACTATAAGCAGTGCAATAAGTCGTTTCGCTTTCACAAGATAGCACAAGAACAAACAGCCAGGCTTTAAACAAATATCTGCAGGACACAAAAATATTTGACCCATGCAAGAACAGAACCTGCATCCTCGCAGCAGATAAACTCAACATTTTCGCTATTCGTATGCTAGTCTATATAACTCTTCGTTTCAATGAAGTCTATATTGCAGCTAGAGCACTCCGCCGCGCGATATACGACTGATTACATAAATTATTCGGAATACATTATACGAAGCGGTTTAAGCAGTTCCAATTTACATTGTATTGGTGCTGGGGGGTCCTGCATTAAACAAGAGAATAATCTTGACTAATCTTTGTAGTGTACAGAGGTAGATGTCATATTTTTGGATGTAAGACTACAACATGCTTTAGCTAAGCAAAAGCCATTCAATTAATAGAAATACGGTATGAAGCAATGAGGAATTGACTGCCTCGTTTATCTAGTTGTTGCTAAGCGCGACTGCTGAGCACGAGGTCCTGGGTTCGAATCCCAGGTCGGGCAAAGTGTTACTGGGTTTTTTCGTTAGATAATTCTCAGTGGCAGCACGGAGTCTGGAACTGTGCCCGGTAGATGGCAATAGGCTCGCCCCCTATTACATTGGGACCTAAAAACATAACTGGCGAAATGTGGGTGTACTATATGTGCACCTCTGCCTACCCCTTCGAGGAATACAGGCGTGATGTTATGTTTTTATGTTTTGGCAATGAGGAACCTGGTAGTAGAAGCTATATTTTAAACAGTCCTTGCTTTGAAAAGCACTTTAGGCTGTTGGTCCAGTGGTCGCTAAGCACGACTGCTAAGCATGAGATCTTGAGTTCTAACTGGATCGGGCAGTGTCATTGGGGTTTTCCATCAGGTCATTCTCAGTAGCATCAAAATTCTGGATATGTGCCTGGTTGATGGCAATAGACTCACCCCCTATTAGATTGCGAAATAAGTCCTATGTACTACCAATCCATGGGTATTGCTGTCTGTATAGAGCTACTCCTGTCACTTGGACATATCAGATACCAAGTACCCTGCTGTTGATGTTGTTCATCTTAAGAGAGGCACGTGTTATCTGAGATTTTCTTTTTTCCCTTAAAACATTCACACTGTTCACACATTTAATCAAGAAAGGTCCATAGTATTCTGTATCATTGTTCGTCATAATATCTACTAAGCCACATCTTACCGCGTTGGCTTACACAAGTGTGCAGGTGACACGTGTCCACTCACGCCGACAGCTCTCGTGTCACTGTCATAGCCTATAGATGCTCGAGGCTGGGAGTCATATGATAATGTAATACTATAGGGTCTAGTTAGTGAAGTAGGCACGTGTAGGGAGACAATGTTGAGCCATGCGGTGGCCAGTTATATCACGATACACGGATGATTTGAAGAGTTGTCGACGATTGGCTGACACAGTTATAATTATCAAATATTAGTCCTGTACTATAAAAACAATAATATCATGCCCTGGAAGGGTTGACAAATGTGTACACTGCTCATATAATACACCCACATTTTGCCAGTTGTTAAAGGAGGTGTGTCACCAACCGGAACCTCTCAGCTCTCGCTCAGCAGTCGCGCCTAGCAACCACTAGACCAACAAAGCAAGCGGCAGGCACTAGGTATAGCTAGTAGAGAGTCGACAACTGAAATAAATTTAACACCAATTACACAGCACTACTGAATATTTCATATTCAATACTTAAAATACATCTTAAAATCTCTATTTCAAACGCAGTGAGGTCTTAAATATCTGAGTCTCAATCGAAACGAATACGTTTTTACAGACAGACGGTTGCAGACAAATTTGAATTGCTAAGTTATAGAAAAGTAATGGAAACATCTTCTTTCAGTCCGCTGTAGTGTAAAAATGACCAATGATTCGGAAAATTAATCTCGGATGCACTAGTATTGGAGGAAAACTGAGGAGGACGGAGGAACACTGAGGAATATTGGAGGAATTCCTTTAATTTTATTTGCTTTTGTTTTTCATTAATGGCGTTATGTAGTTGAAAAAACTGTATTTCAAGTTTAGAATGAAATTGTTCTCTTTTTAAACGTATTCGTAGTCCTTTATGTCATATTGCGTGTTCCATTTTGAAATGTTGTTTTCTTTTTATTGTGTAAAGATGCTGATAATTGTAAAATGACCCATGAGATGATTTTAGACTAATTCTGATAACTTTTACTAAAGTAATTGATTGGAGTATTGTTTTGTTCACGTTTTATTCTTTATTTTCTAATAAATCACACTAATATTACAAAGGCGAAAGTTTGTGAGTGTTCGTGATACCACTGACCGCCATATTCTCGGGCCTAAACTTTTTGATTCAAAATACATGGACATATAAATTTCACATAATAACTCACTTGGGGACTACTGGGGGTCTAAACAGAACAACTCTGAACTATTGTGGTTAAACAGCCGACGTAAAGACATGCTAGTGAATGTGTTTAATTATATTATGATACCTAATGTATGGACAAGAGACTCGCCCCCTGTTACATAGGGACTTATAACATAACTGGCGAAATGTGGGTGTACTATATATTATGTACACCTCTGCCTACCGCTTCGGGGAATACAGGCGTGATGTTATATTATAGCGAGCCTGTTGCCATCAACCAGACTCCGGGCTGCTACTGAGATTTACCGAATGGGACAACCCAATAACACTTTGCCCAACCCGGGGTTCGAACACAGGACCTCATGCTCAGCAGTCGCGCTTAGCGACCACTAGACTAACGAAGCAGTCGACGCATGTGGCTTTTCATTTATTTTTGTAGGACCTTTGTATGGCGAGACATAAAGGCAGTACCACACGATGCCGACAATACATACGTCAGCGACAGGCAATCGGCTGTGTGGAAAGTGCGTTAATTGCTTTTCTGCATGATACAGTTTTATTGTACTTTGAGAACCCTCGGGTGAGTATTTTGTATATCAATATCACGACAAAGCAATCGGGTTGTTGACAATTAACCAAGACGCTACTGCTCTGTAAATGCTTTATTTGATCGGTAAATACCTGATTTATTTTTAACTGTAATTAATTAGCTTTTTTGTTGTTTTATAATCAACTAGCGCCCCGCGATGTTACCCGCTACATTTTTCAGGATAAAAAGTAGCCATCCAGGGTGTTAGCTACCTCCACATGAAATTTCATCAGAATCGGTCTAGCCGTTTGAGCATAAAGAGGTAACAAACATACAAACATACTTTTGCCTTTATAATATTAGTGTGATAATAATCTCTTTGTCTGGTGTCCTCAGGGAAACAGGCGTGACTTTATGTATGTAATGGTCTGACAATGGAGTTGGTACATTATTGACGTCACGACGTTGTAATAACAAGAAAAATCTAAGGAATAGCGATGATACAACTCACAAAACCGTATACTTAGAAGAATTATGTATACATCACAAACATAACATAACATCACGCCTGTATTCCCCGAAGGGGTAGGCAGAGGTGCACTTATAGTATACCCACATTTCGCCAGTTATGTTTTAGGTCCCACATACATCACAACGCGTACTTAAAAGTATTTTCAAACCATAAGCTTTTGTAACCTTAAATTTAAAACATGTTCAAATAAATTTACTCTCTCCCAATCTAACGATGTTAAGCAATCTCACTGAACCAATATAGATTCCTTTCGAATTATAATTAATACTCGTTATGGCTATGCTAACTTATAGAGCATTTATTGAATATACTATCTTAGTATTAGCATAGGCTAATCAACCATCTATTCTAGTACTTCACCAACTTCATCAAAGTCCGCTTCAATTTATCTGAGATTCCAGTTTAAATTGGATCTAAGTGGTTGTAACCAGATTCCTTTACAGAACATACCTGAAAGAAAATGTTTACATTCGTCTTTTACACGCTACCTCGTTGGTCTAGTGGTTGCTAAGCGCGACTGCTGAGCACGAGGTCCTGGGTTCGAATCCCGGGTCGGGCAAAGTGTTACTGGGTTTTTCCATTAGGTAATTCTCAGTAGCAGCACGGAGTCTGGGTTCGTGCCCGGTTGATGGCAATAGGCTCGTCCCCTATTACATTGGGACCTAAAACATAACTGGCGAAATGTGGGTGGACTATATGTGCACCTCTGCCTACCCCTTCGGGGAATACAGGCGTGATGTTATGTGTATGTCTTTTACACGTGTAGCCGTGTAACGAAGAAAACCTAGTGATATTATGTAGGGAATTTCCAAGATCGTAGCCAAGCTGAGAACGTGGGTGTACCAGGCGTAGGAAGGGAAGCTTCGAGAAGTCCTTTATAAGTAAGATACATACCTTTTACCAAACTATGTGTGATGGTATGGAGGATAGTATCTAATAAATATTTTCCATATTTCGTCAAATACATACATAACACACAGCGACTGCCGACACGTCAAAAGAAAACTGTTTCATTCAGACACAAAGGATAAACAACATTAATAAAATTTGTGGAGATGATATTCAAATATCCAGTTGCTCAACTATCGCTTCATCTGAACGAACGCAACCCCCAGATATTAATGCCCAACGAGGCCACTGAAATGAATAAATGAATAAACTTCTACGCATAGGTATACGAGAGGGGTATTATGGGCCATGATAGCGCACAATTCAATTCCGTTATGTCTGACAGAAGGAAAGGGTTCAAATTAGGACGTGTACCGACTTTGGGTGGATTGTTTTTGAACTGTATCCGTGAATGGTTGTTTTTTCTTGTCTTTTTAACACTGGCTGTCGAAGCAGACGTCTATGGGCCGTAATATATGGCACACCGGGTCAAGTAATCAGTAAAAGGTTAATATATCTACTAGGAGCTTGAAATAACAGCAAATGGGTCAATAAAACAAGGTTAAGGGACGCTTGCGGCGGTTGTTCTAAGGGTGGGTGACCTTCCATTTTGTAAGCAAGACTCCTTTATATACTCTGACCAGCCCTGGCAGGCATTAATAATATTCTCCTGAGCGAATTCCGGTCACAGCGACCTTATTCATCTGAGACTAGCATACTACGCAGAAGATGTTATAGTGCACAAGTATGCATGCAAACACAGGAGCACTCCCTGTTCCCTCACTCTTACACTCCGATGAGACCGACACGACCGGAGAGAGATCAGGTGCAGGACCAACGGCTTAACGTGCCTTCCGAAGCACGGAGGACTGTTGACATGTGGAATTATTAAATCTCTCACCGTCAGAAACTTAAAAGACCAGATCCAGCTACAAAAATAAGGTACACAGTACCATTATAGTATGGAGGTTAGATTTCTGATGCTTCATGTAGAATGCTAGTATCCAACTGTGTCCTATAAGACTGGAAAGTGACCCAAACAGAGCTGAGGAAAGGACAGATACATACATAAAGTCACGCCTGCTTCCCTGAGGGGTAGGCAGAGACCACGGATTTCCATTTGCTACGATCCTGGCATACTTCTTTTGCTTCATTCGACAGATGATGCTAAATATATTATAATACATTCCTCCACTGCACGTGACTGAACATAAAATTATGCGTCATAACAGAGCAAGCAAGCCTGTGACAAACAGACGGTCGTTTTATTTTTAAAAGCCTTTACATAAGCGTATTGAAATGAGTGTGTCTGTCAGTAAACAATACAGAGAATGGTTTTGGCAGTACCTTATATTTTTGCCTGTATATTTCCAGTAGGAAAATAAAATACTTACATTTTTTATTCCGGAGTATCTATTTGATTATAATATTTAGTACGTTGCCCAAGATCATTAAAAGTGGTTCGTTTTTACAAGCTTATAGTTTGAAATTCAAATTAAATTAAAGGAATGTTTTGACTAACCAAAGAGTGTGTACATAAAATGTGACAAGAGTAAATGAGCTAACCAACTATGCTGGAGATATTGTAGTGCACAAGTATGGGCCCTATTCTGCTAATCTCATAGACTGTTGGGACTCTAGATGAACGGACTCTAGACTATATAGATACGGTAGACCGACTGGAGACAGGCTAGGCGCGGGACCAACGACTTAACGTGCCTTCCGAAGCACGGAGGGGTCTCGACATGTGAAAACAGTAGCCCACCACGAGACTGACCCCACCACGGGACTGACCGTGGCAAGCACAACTAAACCTCGCCCATCGGCTGATCTGTAGCGAGGTAGCTACGAGCTTCTTAATTATACCTACACATTTCACAAGCATTAATCATTAGCAGGCAAAACAACGCACTTCTTATTAATAAAAATCACGTCCAACGCGCGTAATTAAACAATTTCCTACAAGAAAGTCGACACAAGAAACGAAAACCCTGTTAATATAAAAGTAGGAACATAAATAAAGCTTAGTTGCCACCGGCGAGTAGTGCCTCGAGCACGGTGACAAGGCAAAGCCTGTTTAATACTACACCCTTCGTTGTTAAAAGCTCCTTTCGATACTGAGATGTAGTTAAAAGTGTTTTAAAAGCTAATGTTATGCATTTTATGCTAGCGACGGTAGTTTTAATTTTGTAAAAAGGTTATTTTAAATTATAATGGAGAAAGGATTGGGTATTATGCTGAAACGGCTTTTGTATTTGAGTTTGTGTTTTTTTTTCTAACGGTATTTTCTTTGTTAACCTTTTTTACAGGCTAAAAATACGTGTAATTTATAATAGAAATATTCAATCATGGTAGGTTAAATAATTATTGCCTATGCTAAGCTTAAATCTAAATTAATAAAGGAATCTTGAAAAATGATGGACACGAGCGGGACTGGAACCCGCGACTTTCACCGTACCGTGGCGCCGCTCTGCCAACTGAGCCATCATGTCACTGCTCGCATCCATGGACAAACAAAAAAAAATTTCTTGTTTTACTCGTATACTATTTGAATCCGCTAAGAAAACAATTATCAAAACCAAACAAGAAACCAATGACAGTTTTCAATCAGATATTTCTTTCTAAAAATATGGCGTCTTCATACAGCCGAGGCCGCATATAAACTCATCAGACAATTCAAACTTATAACAGCCTTTCGTCAAGTTAATAAAAAACCTTTTAACTTGAAATGGAATTATGCGAAGTTGTGCGGCATATTATGTAGCATACGTTTACATTGCGACATAACGAAATACGTCGTCGCAATACATATTTCACAAACAGTACGTACTACCAATAATGCGCTATTTGCGGTTGGCTGGCCACAGCAAATCCCTTGCGAGGCGCGCAAATTTATACATCATCAATGCTGGTACATATTGCGAGGCGAGGCTCGCTCTTATACCCCAGCTCTATACTAGTTTGTAACTAAAACATTTGAGTTTATAGCTTTATTTTCTTTTTTGGTTATCGTGTTTGAACTATCGTTTTTTTGGCATTTACTCGTAAGTATAATATTTGTATACGTGGGAATTCGGCGCTCTATTTTTTGGTGCAATGGCAAGATTCATTAGGTCAACCGTACAAGGGAAGCACTCAAAACACATTGCTACAGAAAGCAGTGATATAGAAGCATTGAGCCTATGTAATCATAAGAGTATGTCATCCGTATGACAATCCGTCGAGAAATGAATTCTAACTACTGCTTACTTCTCATATAAAATCCCGTGAATTCACTTAGATAAAACCTTTATACTTATCACCACATCGTAAATATTGTAGCAATGAAAACAAATATAACACATCACGTTTTTGCATAATACCATCCATCAACCGACATTGACCGCTTACCCGAATCGGGAACAGCAATAAATACCGCGGAAGGTTCCGTACATCACAATATACGGCCGATGTTAGATCGATGGCCTAAGCAAAGGATTTTTCATTTTCGTTCCGTAGACACGAAAAAAGGTTTGACAACTTTTTTTGTTTTTTGGTGCTGACTTTCGGAACAAATAAAATCATTATTGGTGGGAAATTTCTTTTTCCTTTTTTGTTTCATCAACGTATGTCAATTTGTGTTTGCTCTAGTTCTCTCGATTCGTGATAAAAAAATGTCGGTTTGCGATTTTGCCTGGACTCCGTGTTGGTATTTTTTATGTGCTGATGAATGGCAATAAGCACAAATCAAATATTTTCAAAAAGATATAAAATAAATAAAACAATGCATTTTTGCAACTGGCTGGGAGCAACGTGACTATTAACGAATGCGAAAAAAATAATAGTAAAGAACTCATGTTTTCAAGTCATACCATTTGATTTTACTTCTCATACCCAGTTCGAGCACCTAAAGTAATGTCAAACGCAAGGTTTATTCTTACACCCTGTGTAGTTTTTTCGTGTCTCAGGCAGGTCTTGTTGAAGTGTTTGTATCTTCCCTTTGTGTGGATTAAAGGTTTATACTCAATACGCAATGACTGAATTATTTATTTGTACTGTTTGAAAAAATCTATATTTGAATAAAATTCGTTACAACCAAATTGAATATTGTTAAAACACTCAAGCGTCGAGAGAGCCGATCTGTATCGAAGTGAAGTTGCACTCGTTCGCCCTACCACAGCTACGTTCACGCCGCGCGCCAGTCGTTCCGTCGTTTCAGTTTTCGCCGCCGCTCGCTAGATGGCGTTAGTCGTAAACATGCCCCCGGCCTTGGAAGCAGCTGGTTTCAAAGGGGCTAAAATCTCACAGGTTTGATCGTCCCCGATATCATACAGGAGTGGGCATATTTTTGGGAATGCCCTCCGGATAATACCCCTTGCAGTTTTGATGCTTGCAACTCGTGAAATGTCATCTTTGCCAGCAAATGTTTCCAGCACTCGTCCTAGACGCCACTTCAAAGGCGGTAAATTATCCTCCTTTATTAATACTAGTGTATTTGGAGTTATATTGTCCTGATGATATTGCCATTTGGTCCTCTTTTGAAGCTCAGATATATATTCCTTTGACCACCTGCTCCAGAAGTTCTGTCGCATCTGCTCTACACGGTCGTATCGAGGGAGGCGCTGTGTTGCTGTAGTTGTGAGGTCTCTGCTGGCAGGTGCAGTGAGTGGTCGGCCAACCAGGAAATGAGCAGGACTAAGTGGAAGGAGATCGTTAGGGTCTGTGGACATAGGTGAAATTGGTCGGGAGTTGAGGACGGCTTCAATTTGTGCTAACACCGTACTTAACTCCTCATAAGTTAAATGTGCATTACCAATTATGCGAGTTAAATGAAACTTGCAAGACCCGACGCCTGCCTCCCACAAACCACCAAAGTGAGGCGTGTATGGCGGTATAAATATGAACTTAATTGAATTATTAGCTGAAAAATCTAAAATATTATCTTGCGAGTTATCTAAAAATTTTGAAAATTCCTTTAAAGCTCCCACAAAGGTCTTTCCGTTATCAGAGTAAATCTCTAAGGGTTTACCACGACGAGAGATGAACCTTTTCAGTGCCAGTAAATATGCTTCAGTAGTGAGATTTGTGACCAATTCCAAATGTATTGCTCTTGTGGTAAAACAAACAAAAAGACAAATATAACACTTAATTAACTTTGCCCCCCTACCTGCACGATTTAACATGAACAATGGCCCAGCATAATCAACACCACACCTAAGAAATGGATATCCTGGTTCAACTCTTTCTAACGGTAAGTTACCCATTTTAACCTTTAAAGGTTTAGCCTTCATACGTACGCATTTCACACAGGTATGCACTACTTGTTTAGCCAAGTTGCGTCCTCTAATAGGCCACCAAGTTTCTCTGATTGTTGCTAGTAACAACTGAGGACCTGCGTGTAATAACATCTTATGCTGAAACTGAAAAATTAGACGAGTAAATGTATGCTTTGCACACAATAACATTGGATGTTTTTTGTCGTATGAAAACGATTCAGAATAGGTAAGTCTACCTCCTACTCTAATTATATTGTGTTCATCAAAAAATATATTCAAACTAGAAATATGACGAGGATAGTTTGATGAGCGATTATTTTTTAAGTTATCATAAATTTCTGAAAATGACTGTTGCTGTGAAATTCTTGTTAAAGCCCTAGTTGCATAATCTAATTCATCCACTGAGAGGCAATCTGTGATGCGTTGTGCCTTTGCTTTATCACGACAGTTGTTAATAAAACGTAAGATGTATGCTACTACACGTCTCATCCGATTAAAACAAGAAAACCGTTCAAATGGAAATGAACCTTGATTTATTTGACTTACCAATGTTGTTTTATTATTTTTCAATTCCGGTAAATCATCAAGATTTAATTTACTACTGTATATATCGTGTGCGCAGTCCGTACTAAGAGTATGTAAGAATGAAGGTCCTCGCCACCATATATCACATGATATAAGTACATCTAAATGCACTCCGCGCGATAACAAATCAGCCGGGTTTTGTTTGCCAGCCACATGAAGCCACTGTTTATCACCTATCAATTCATTTACTTCCACAACACGGTTCTGAACAAACGATTTTAATAAATTAGGCGACGTCTTGAGCCAGCCTAATACTATAGTCGAATCTGACCAAAAGTAAACGTTATCGAACGATAATCTTAATGATTTAATTATTTTGACGTATAATCTCGCACCCAATACAGCGCCACACAGTTCTAATCGCGGTATACTAACCGGTTTCACAGGTGCTACCTTACTCTTCGCACACAACAAATTAACTGTTAGCGACGTATCGCTATAAGTACGTAAGTATGCACAGGCACCGTATGCGTCTTGTGAGGCGTCAGAAAAAATGTGTAACTCAGTTTTGTGTGTATTATCTCCTATTACGTAACGGGGAATGCGTAAATGTTGTAAATGTTTCAACTTACTTAAGAAATTCTCCCATGTTACTAATATAGTTTTAGGCACTGGATCATCCCAACCTATTTTTGCTAACCATAGCCTTTGTAATATTATCTTAGCGATAATGACAACAGGTGTGAGCAGACCCAATGGGTCGTATATTTGCGCAATAATTGAAAGAATAGTACGCTTAGTAGTGTTAGTCACATATAGATCACATTTTGTACTAAAATGTAATTCATCAGAATGATGGAACCACCCTAACCCTAAAGTTTTAACTTGACAATCGTCACCAAGTGTCAATTCCTTCGACGGAAGATTAGATTGTGATGTTGCTAAGTTGAATATCCATTTTCTTAGTGAGAAACAGCCCGACTCAAGTACCCTAGAAACACTACTACATATTTCCATTAATCTGTGTTGATCCTGATGCCCTGTAATCAGGTCATCCACGTAAAAGTCCTCGTTAATGACCCTCGCGATGACGTCATCGTTACATTCTAACGCTAGTTGCTTTATGCATCGATTACTAAGATAAGGAGCGGAAGCTGTCCCATACGTGACTGTATTCAGTTGGAACATACCGAGAGGTTCGGATGGATCTTCCCTCCAAAGAATCAGCTGTAAATTTCTTTGATCAGGTTGAACTAATATCTGCCGGAACATTTTCTCTATATCCGCACATGCAACATATTTAAACTGTCTAAATCGAAGTAAGATGGCAAATATATCATTCTGTAATGTGGGCCCTATATGTTGAATATCGTTTAACGATTTGCCTGACGATGATTTCGCGCTCGCATCGAATACCACCCTTAACTTAGTAGTAGAACTATGTGCTCTGTAAACGCCATGATGAGGCAAAAAATAGCAAGGCGACGAATATTCGTGTATGCGACTCATGTGACCTAAACTTAAATATTCTTTCATAAAATCAATGTACATTTGTCTATAGACCGGCGTGCTACGGAGTAACTTACGTTCAAGCGTAAGAAACCGGTTCTCGGCCATAGTATATGTGTTATGTAGTGCATTAGCTGTCTCTTTCAATGGAATGCGCACGGAAAAACGGCCTTTGTCACCGCGTAATGTCGTTTGTGTGAATAAATTTTCGCATGCACTTTCCTCTTTGGTGAGATTATTATGACTTGAAGTAATTTCTTCAAGTTCCCAAAAACGTTTAAGCTCCGCATCCAATGTCTGTGTGTGATTACATTGAGTTCGGTTAATGTGTGAAGCTTGTTTATGAACTGATCCCGATATAATCCAACCAAGTTTTGTATTTTGCAAATAAGGACCTTTAGGTAGATGAATTAATCCCTCCTTTAACAATTCCCAAAATTTATCAGCTCCTATGAGTAGCTGTATGTCTTTAGACAGATAGAAGTCGGGGTCGGCAAGTTGAATATGTTCGGGTATCTGAATATTGTGATTAATAGCTAGTGCCGGTAATTGTGAAGTAATGCGAGGTAGGACTAGACAGTTAAAGCGTGTGTTATATGAACTAGTTTTGGATCGCAAGCGAATTTGACATGATTGTGTAGATTGGGTAATGGAATTTCCTACACCTATTACTTGAACACTAGACTGTAACAATGGAATGTCAAGAGTTTTGCATAAAGTTTCTGATATGAAACAATGCTGGCTACCGTTATCGAGAAGCGCTCGAATTGGGTGATATTTATTATCCCTGTCTGCGATCTCCACCAATGCAGTTGATAATAATACTTGATTTTGAAAGTAGTGTGTATTCGTATCATGGTTATAATCCTTATGAAGCGTGTGAAATGTATGTGTTGCGGATTGAGATGTGTTTGTGTGTGTGCTTGTACTCGGCTTGGAATGTATCGATGTTTGTGACAAGTGTGCAACAGCTGTCGATGCGCTATCGTCAGCAAATTCATTATGAATTAAGGTATTGTGCTTTCTGTTACAATGCTTGCACGGCCCATACCAACATTCGGCTATTATGTGACCGGCTCTCAAACAGTTGCGACATAAGTTTTTCTCTTCAACGAACTTTAGCTTATCCTTTGAGGTTAAGCTAAGAAAACTCTCACAAGAATAAAGGGGATGGTTTGAGCTGCATAAACTGCATTTAAAACGTTGCGAGTTGGATGATTTATTACTATGTTTGTGGGTTGTAACATGACTGTGTGATTTTATGGATGACGACTTTTTATTGTGTGTGTGATGAGTGTCTGCTGGTTGTTTACTGTGTGAAGGTTTGTAAACTGTTTCTAAATAATCTGCCCTATCTTTGAGAAACGTCAATAAATTAGACAACAACAATTTTTTATCAGAGGATGCATTCGTGACGGTTCCTTTGTGATGTTCCCATTCCCGTTCAGTAGACGAATCTAACTTAGTGACAATTATGTGGATAATTAAAGTATCCCATGTATCAGTTGGTTCGCCTAATGTTTTAAGGGCACGAATATTTCTCAACATTGTGTCGATTAATTTGCGAATTTGGGACGCTGACTCTTTACTCATTGATTGCGCAGAAAATAAAGCCTTAACGTGATTGTGTACTAGCAAACGGTTATTATTATATCTGTTCTGTAAGAGATCCCAAGCAGTCACATAATTCTCGGATGAGAATTCTAAGGCTTTAATAACATTTAATGCATCACCTGTTAGAACTGATCGCAAATAGTGAAATTTTTGAATGTTATCGATATTATTACTATTGTGAATCATAGATGAATAGGTGTCGCGAAACTCGAGCCATTGGTCGTATGAACCATCGAAATTCGGTAAAGAAATAGTGGGTAATTTGATCCCGTTAGAGTTATGACCTTGAACACTTTGATTTGATGAATTTTCCTTTAAAACACATTTACATCTAGCTACTACAGCGTAATACTGATTCTCAAAATGTTCTCTCTCCTCTAATTCTTTATCTATTTGACTACCGGACGCCATTAAATCCAATTCATCTTGAATTTCTGAAAATTTATCAAAAAGCAACTGAGACCTTTGTAATCGCTCTTGTAATTCAACCTTTTGAGTTTCTGTTACTTGTGACTCATCTAAAGATTGAACATATTTAGTGAACAATGTAAATTTGGCTTTAACAGATCCCCTTTTTTTGACAAAATCTCTAAAAATATCATCACTACTTTCTGTATCTACGAGTGAATGCCTCTTTTTGGTCATTTTGGTGATTGTGTGAAACAGAAATCAGGCCACTTACAGTTCAGATGATCGCGTAGGTACGATGCCGGTGGGTACCCCGCACTCGTCACCACTAGTAACGAACACTGCAATTTTAGACAAAAGAAACGATGTTAGCACAAATGAACACGGGATTTGGGAAGGAAAGGTTTGACTAGCCTGACCGACTGCTGTGATGCTGCTCCTGATGCTCATCCGGCTCGAAGGACCATTTTATGTGTAGTTTTTTCGTGTCTCAGGCAGGTCTTGTTGAAGTGTTTGTATCTTCCCTTTGTGTGGATTAAAGGTTTATACTCAATACGCAATGACTGAATTATTTATTTGTACTGTTTGAAAAAATCTATATTTGAATAAAATTCGTTACAACCAAATTGAATATTGTTAAAACACTCAAGCGTCGAGAGAGCCGATCTGTATCGAAGTGAAGTTGCACTCGTTCGCCCTACCACAGCTACGTTCACGCCGCGCGCCAGTCGTTCCGTCGTTTCAGTTTTCGCCGCCGCTCGCTAGATGGCGTTAGTCGTAAACACACCCATTCCTACTAATATTATAAACGCGAAAGTTTGTAAGTATGGATGGATGTTTGTAATTCTTTCACATAAAAACTACTTATTGGATTTTAATGAAATTGTATATGGAGATAGCTGACACCCTGAATTAACACATAGGCTACTTATTATCCGGAAAAAATGATGCTGGTAACACCGCGGGGCGCAGCTAGTAACATATAATTAATAATGATGTGGTGGATGGAGGTGGTCTATTTTCAGATTAATCTCGCAAGCTTTGAAATAAGAATAGAATAACGGTATTCTATTTCACAAGGTATATAAAGACCATAATTGTAATAGGAAAACCTGCTATTTTGCATACGCCAAATGAATAGCTTCAATATGTTTCTGAATTGGTTCCGATTCCTCTTGTGCCATCGGTATTTGTGCTTAAGCTCTCAACCAATCAATTTCAATCAAAGATTACCATGTAATACTAGGCAATAACAGTACTAAGTCTAACACGCTTTGATTGCCAATCTTATAGCTAGTATAGAGTAACAGGTAGAAAGCCATCACAAAATGTTTTTTTGTTTAAAAACGTCTAAGAAAATACTTCAATTTTGTCGTGTATCGTGGTTGCACTCCACAAATGTGACAAACATCATACAATTTTTACTTCCACGCGGGAATGGAACCCTTAGCGCAGCAGTCATATTGCTTAGCCACTGTGCCAATCAGGTCAATTTGTACGTTCGGTGCACCATCAGCATTTAAACTCGCTACCATTCTAGTTGACTAGCCTATCTTGACCACGGCAAGAAAAAATATATAAAAATTATCTCCTGCAAATACAAAAAAAAACTATAACGCAAATCTGACGCAAAATGATAAGCAATAAATTATGGCTTCTTTCCTCAATTTCCTGAAGCATCAACACCAGCAGAAATTACCCCTTGTTCCCACACTTTAACAGTTCTCAGATACATGGGGCATACAATATTAACGACAATGCAAACCGTATTATGGGGTCAAGGAGTCCATAAAAATGTGACCGTTTTGGCTCAGTAGGAGCCAAGTGTTTGCCAACAACCGTGAGGGTATGGCAATCAATCCCTGTTAGGTCAGTGGCCTGTTTTATTTAATAAGTGGAACGGATTTAAGCTTCCTGTTTCGGATGTATCACCAGGTTTGGGGTTTGGCCAAGTGTTGGTTCAAACATTTTCTTTTGTTTATTTGCATGCTGCTCTTGTAATGAATAGTTTTGAACTGAAATAAAATGTTTGACATTATTTGACTATTTTCAAAAAAGACTATTTTCTTCGAAAAAGTATTAACATTGATCTGTTTTACCTTCATTTGTTGTATTCGGCAAAAACTTTAAAGTGAGTATAGTCAGTATCGCCTCATGAAGAGCATAATTTTAATTGCACCTACTTCCAGCAAGACTGGAAATACCCTGGAAATGTTTAGTGCAGAGATAGCTTTCACCTTGGCCTACATGAAGAAAATTTAAATTAATATCTAAACACGTTGGAAATGCAAAATAGTGAAGAATTTCAAGATATTTTTACTGCTTTCATTAGTGCTCAGCTTTCTAATTAATCAAATAATGAAAGTGTGATCATCATTATCATCAGCCGGAAGACGTCCACTGTTGAACAAAGGCCTCCCTTAGAACGCCACAATGAACGACAGCTTGCCAATTGCATCCTCTGGTTGCCCGCAAATCTGACGAAAGTTTGATATCCCAAACTATTTACGAAATATGAACATTACAGATAGTTCTAAGCAGAAATATGGTTCCATCATTTGACAGAAGCGATAAAAAATGTATCAAAGAAACTGAAGATTATATTCGTCACTACATATTTGCATAAGGCCCTAAAAATGAAGGCGAAACATAAAATGTATCAACTTGCCCCAGTGCGTCATAAAAGTAGATTGAGGGGAGTGTGTAACTGTACTTATATTGTATGCGTGTCATCATATTCTTTTTCATTGACAAGGCAGAACGATTCTTTGCGTCTTCGCAGCATTTCTTAAAGGTCAAGTTTGCTTGAACTATGTGGTTATTGATGAAGATTGTAAAATTTATAAACGTAACACCGTTTATAAATTTTAACACAATCATTTTTGTGTATGTCAGTCGTTCATAGATTATACAAATAGGAAGTAATCTTTCTAAAGGTGCGCTTACACGGGCAATTAATTGCATGATTATTGGCAACTTTGGTTCAAAATAATAGCCCGGAAACAACGTAGCAACGTATAGCAAAAAAAATTAAAGACTGTGTTGTAGAAGAGTGTTATCACTTCATTTGTTGTCTTCAATATAAGTTATACGTTTGAAAAAAAACGACTCGTCTCATATCCGAACATCAGATGGTACCTTACCTACTTTGCCTTCAGAGAGATAGGCGTCGTTTCTTGTATCATCATCATCATCATTAGCCGGAAGACTTTTGTATACCTTATTATTTTTATTATTTCATCCATGATCGTCCCACTGCAGGGCAAAGGCCTCCCTTTCCGTCCTCCATTCCTCTCGGTTGTGAGCTGCAATAGGCCAATTTTCTTTAAAGGAGTCCAGCTCGTCCCGCCATCTCTTTAGTTGTATACCTTAAACGTAATTAATGAGCGATCAATCCCGCTACAATTAAATCATTAGTACGTCTAGGAGTATTTATCTTGTTACCGTTTATCTAGCTCGTTAGTGAGATACTTAGCACCCGCACTAGTTGCTAGCACTATTTACAGATTTACAAGCTTTAAGATCTAAATCTGAGTCTTGATGATCTTTTAATGTCTTTCTCATACTTTTTGTTTTTAGTCTCATCACTACTAAATTACTTTAGAACTCATGCCTAGCTACGCCATGTAGTTTTTATTTAATTTTGACGTGTAAAAGTGTTTGTGAAAACCTGTTTACAGAAATAAATGATTTTTTATTTGTGCCTACTCAGTCAGGTTATGTTCATCTTTTATATATTTCTTCTTCTAAGTGAGTTAATAGCAAAATTAAATGTTAGCGGCTCTAGACTTAGCTGTGCGAATAGCATTGTCAGCATCAGCTCCTTTGACATTAGTCCTGTTATATCATTGACGAAAGCAATTTGGGGTCTTAAATTTTTGTTCTTGTGTTCCTCACTAAGACACGTGGGATGTCACTCTACTAGCATCTTTCGGATATTGATTCTTTGTCGATCTATTTGCTAATGCAAAGTATTATAATAGAGGTATATACAAATTTAAATTCGATGTTTTGTGTTGGAAAACGTTACCATTTAAAACTTACAACACAAATATTGGTCTTAATTGGTGTAACAATTCTTTCATAAATCTGAACCATAAACACGAATAACATAATATTAACCGTCACATTAAACCTGAAATCTGCTTTGAGTAATAAATACTTCTGTTAACTATCAATAATAGTATTCACAGTATCAATCACGACTATTGTATCCACAAGCGATAAAGTTTCACTGGCTCATTGGCAAGTCACTTTTGGACCATCGCCCGTTATGCTCCATTCGGCTATAAAGGACGATGTATAGACTATAAAACTATTGGGAGTTTAATTAGTGGTCTAGACGAATAATATATAGTACGATATGTCGAATTCCTGGTTTTATGTAGCACGAATATTATTATATATTTACTAGAAGATAATTATTATCGAGAAGGTAGCCAAAATGCTTGTTACAAAGAACATTTTTTGAAATTGAAGCAATAGCTCAAAAATTCTTTCAAAACCTAAATACTATGCTTAATTACGACACTAATGGTTTTAGACAAACTCATAAGAAAAAGGACAAAGAAAACATTACAAAATTGCATAAATCAATAATAATTTTATTACCATCCAAACATCCAAAATTTGAGTGACACACAAAATAAATAACGATCCTTATCACCGCAAATCAGCCTTATTACCACGTGATCAATCTTGCACAGATTCAATCCCAGCATCGCAAAGTCTCAACGAGGCCACGTGACCGTCTCCCGTTTCGCTAGCTCAATGGCGAGTTACTTCTGGCCCCGTGCCCACACGGCTCCATAGATTTTGACGTGCAATAGTTTGCCAACACGATGTACCGACGATAAACCTAATGGGGGGTGAAGCAGTATGTTTTCTATTTTGTTCCTACATAAGATATATTGAAACATTAGTTACCGTTTGGGGCCAAAATACCTTAAAATTTTAATGGCTGTTTAGTTGATATAGGTTTAAAGTTCTATAGTCCATTTATTATGGAAGTTGCGGTCTTTATTTTGGATTGGGTCATTTCCGTTTCACTTTTATCTAAGACTTTTTGTAAAAGTGAATAAAATTTTATTGAAATAATAAAATCATTAATGCTTGATCGTATGAGTGAAGTAGCATTTCTACTTGCAATTTCTTTACTCGGTACATAGTGTATGCGATCAAGAATTAGCCGGAACTTGAAAAAATCTGATTATAATAATAGTTTTTTACCTAATGGTTGAATTCATATTTTCTAAACGAATAAATACATATTTATCATTCACTTCTGGAGATATAAAACCGTAGACGCAAATCTTACTTTACAAAGTCAAGCGTCTTATTTCTTTTGACTTAACCTTCCATAACGCCAATCCTGAATCAGTCAATCACATTCCCTTACCCAGATCAAACTTAAAACCTATCCAACACGTATCAAAGCGAACACCCAAACTCAAAGTACTTATACCCTAAAACTGATTATAACTGTTATACGGACCTTTTCCTCGAAAAACCTTTTGGAGCCTAAAAATTTCTCTCGATAGGCCCTATCGGGGCTCACATCCGAAGGGAGTAACAATTCTGAAGTCGATTTAACTTGGGTCTTTTGCGAGCAATCCGAGCCACTCGCGGCCTCCGGCGTAAATTTACTTCGCATATCTTCAAAACAAAATGCTCCCAGTTTGGACCCCGATTGGGAAATCTGTGAGCAACTGTGCCCAGAAACTTCCTATTATTTTGAATTAAGTGAATTCGCCGGTTGTTTTTTCTCGTTTCCCAATCGTGTTCCTTAATTCGCTTTTTGCACTGAACTTGTTTTCTTTTTAAAAGTTTTCTGTGGCCTGTATATTGGTAGTCAGAGCAGTAAGCTGTCCCAGTTTTAGGGAGTTCCATAAATCAATGTTTTAAATCAACCTTGAATATCGGGAAAACAAAAGAGTGCGAAAAATAGAACCACAAATATTAAACTTCGAAGTAGAAGTCACAGATTTTTATCAAGCCGACGATATCTTATTCTGCGGATGACTAGTTTTATACCTTTACCGGTAAATGACTGTGTAACCAGGTAATGACCGGGCAACAGTATCTTTCCAGTCTAATTACTATTCACCCATCCGATATCTGACCTATAGTTAACCGTTTCACCGCCTAATTCAAGCACGTTTAATGCAATTAGGATTAATAATATATTCAGTCCTGTAATTTACTAATATACTAGTTAGGGCAGACCTTCATGCTGATTGGTTCATCATCATCATCATCATCAGCCGGAAGACGTCCACTGCTGAACAAAGGCCTCCCCCTTAGAACGCCATAAAGAACGACAGCTTGCCAATTCCATCCACCGGTTGCCCGCAATTCTGACGATATCGTCGGTCCATCTGGCGGGAGGCCTGCCAACGCTGCGTCTTCCGGTTCGTGGTCGCCACTCGAGAACCTTTCTTCCCCAGCGGTTATCGGTTCTTCGAGCGATATGGCCTGCCCATTGCCACTTCAACTTGCATATTCTTCGAGCTATGTCGGTAACTCTAGTTCTTTGGCGAATTTCCGTATTCCGGATCCTGTCGCGCAAAGAAACCCCGAGCATAGCTCTCTCCATAGCTCGTTGAGTGACTCTGAGCCTCTCCAAAAGGCCAACCGTTAGCGACCACGTCTCTGAGCCATACGTAATCACTGGCAACACACACTGGTCATAGACCTGCGTCTTCAGACACTGCGGAATTTTGGACGAGAAGATGTCGCGTAGTTTCCCGAACGCTGCCCATCCGAGTTGGATTCTTCGGGTGACCTCTTTGTCGAAGTTGGACCGGCCTAACTGAACAATTTGTCCTAAGTAGACGTAGTGGTCGACAACTTCGAGGGTATCGTTCCCAACGACAACCGGTACAGGTGCGACATGGACATTGGACATGATCTTTGTCTTGTCCATGTTCATTTTAAGACTCACCTGTTGGGAGACGATACTGAGGTCGCTGAGCATAGTATTGAGCTCCTCCAGCGACTCCGCCATGATAACTATATCATCGGCAAAACGAAGGTGAGTGATGTATTCGCCATTGATGTTGATGCCGAACTCGTTCCAGTCCAAGAGCTTGAAAACGTCCTCCAACGCATTTGTGAACAGTTTCGGAGAGATAACGTCTCCCTGTCTCACACCACGCTGCAGTTGGATTGGTTTCGTACTCTCGTCCTGTAGCCGAATTGACATGGTGGCGTTACTATACAAACACTTCAACACCTCGATATACCTATAGTCGATATGACATCGCTGGAGGGACTGCAATACAGCCCAGGTTTCGATAGAATCGAAGGCTTTTTCATAGTCCACAAACGCTAGACACAGTGGCCGATTATACTCCTCGGTCTTCTGTATAATCTGGCGGAGCGTATGGATGTGGTCTATGGTGCTAAAGCCTTTTCGGAAGCCGGCTTGTTCGGGAGGCTGGAAGTCATCAAGCCTGCGTTCGAGACGGTTCGTAATGACTCTCGAAAACAGCTTATACACATGGCTCAGGCGCGAGATGGGTCTATAATTCTTCAATAAGGTGTTGTCACCTTTTTTGAAGAAGAGCACCACCACACTCCTGTGCCATGCTTCTGGCGTAGTACCCTCGAGTATGACGGAATTGAATAGCTTCTGGAGGACTAAAAGTACCGGTTTTCCACCCGCTCTCAGAAGCTCTGTTGTAATTCCGTCATCACCCGGCGCCTTGTTGTTTTTAAGCTGTTTCAGAGCCACTCTAATCTCGTACAGGCTGATGTCTGGGATGTCCTCGGTGTAGTGTCGGGTCAGTTTAGCCCTAGAGTCCTGAGCCAAACCGACAACGGGTTTCCGTGTCGAAGTGTACAACTGTCCGTAAAACCTCTCCAGCTCTCTCAATATCTCCGGTTTTGATGAGATGATACTGCCATCGTCGATCTTCAGCTTCGTCATTTGGCTTTTCCCAATAGAGGAATTCCTCGCGAACACTTTGGAGCCTTGGTTCCGCTCTATTGCGTCCTTTATACGGTTAGTATTAAAGGAGCGCAGATCGTGTCGCGTGGAGTTTGAAATCCGCCTATTGAGATGGCCGTATTCCGACATATCAGCTGAAGATTGCAATCTCATCTCATTCCGGGCTTCCATTAGTCTAATGGTTTTATTGGAGAGCTTTTGAGGTTTTCTTCGGCGTGGGGTCTTAAAGAACTGGGACCCCACTGCTTGGACAGCTTCCACAAACCCGTTGTTTATCTCGTCCGCTGTTTCGCATTCGGCTAGGCACTGGAAACGATTACGCAGTTCGAGTTGAAAGGTTTCGGGGTTCTGGATTTGGGCACGAGCAGGACGGAGCGTGGACTTCATCAGACGAGACCGTTCTAGCTTAACATTGATATTCAGTGTGCCTCTGACAATGCGATGATCGCTACCGGTTTTGACCTTCCCGATCACAGAGACATCACTGAATATACGCTTCTTGGTTGTCATGACGAAGTCGATCTCATTTTTGGTTGAACCATCGGGGCTTATCCACGTCCACTTCCTGGATGGTCGCTTCTGGAAGAAGGAGTTCATCAAATAGAGTTCCTCCTTCTCCATAAAGTCGACCAGCCGCTGGCCCCTCTGGTTCCGCTGCCCATATCCGAACGACCCTACTCTCAACTCATCGCCATTCTTAGTGCCCACCTTAGCGTTGAAGTCTCCCATAACAACGGTGAAGTAGGATTCGGAGGTATGTATGGCTTCAGAGATCTCCTCATACATAGCCTCTACTTCATCGTCAGGGTGTGTCGAGGTCGGCGCATATACCTGGATGACCTTCAACGAATACCGGTCGGTAATTCTGAGTATCAGGTATGCTACTCTGCTTGACACACTATCGACTTTTACCACGTTGTTAATGAGAGACTTACGGACGAGAAACCCAACACCACCCTGGGACTTTCGGTCTCCTTCCCGGAAGAAGAGCATGTTGCCGGAATCAAGGATTATCGTATCCTGCCCCTCTCGTCGGATTTCAGATAATCCTATGATGTCCCAACGTAACCTGCTCAATTCTTCCTCCAGCTCGACAATCTTCTCGTCAGTCCGGAGCGTGCGGACGTTGTGTGTTGCCAGGGCCAAGGTCCGGTGGGGGTGGTAGCGAGAAATCCACCGGGGATTCTTAGCACCCCCTGCTCCTCCGTTACCTGGCCCGCTACCATAGCCAGGGATAGAGGAGCTGCCGGGTACTGGGGGCCGTCGCGCCGTTCTGTCTGTCATTTGGGGGGGGGTTGCCATAATCCCCACGCTTGGCGAGCGGCTTGGGGATCGCAGTATTGGTGGTTAAGTTACAGAAGACGCTGCTGCCCATCTACTGGATTTTTTTTTCCCTTAGTCGCCTCTTACGACACCCACGGGAGGAGGGGGTGGTCAATTCTAAGCCGGATACCACACGGCACTGATTGGTTCACTGTTAATTAATGGTTGGATTGTAATACAACTATTGTATTGAATCTCATTATGCTAATCACAGGATCTGTCTTGAACATTTTAGACTTGTTACAGCGTATAGTTTAACGTATGACGTCACGGTAACCCGTAAACTAACTACCAGTATAAAATTTCATCTAAGACATGACCATGAAATTTAATTTGAACCAAATAATTCAATGAATTTAAATGTTTATAACGTCTGTCAAAAGAGAAATAAAACGCAAAATAAGAACACTGATAGTATAAACAAACACCTATATAAATTGGCCACCTGTCTTCCTCAGAACATCATCATAACACTCAGATAAAGCTCAAATCTGGCACATCCTCCAGAATTTAACTTAGTACATCAATCAGTCACCACAATTTATTCCAACCAAAACCGCATAAAAATTTCATTTGCAGATAAGGACACAGAGAGATTCAACTAAGATATAGCAAGCAATTTCCTCAGTAAACAGGCTAATATTAAAACAGAAACACAAGAATCTTTACACAAAGATTCGTGAGACGTTGAATAATACAGGACGGGGCAGGTCCATCCATAATGGAATTACACAGGGGACGGCCGTGTTTGCCCGTCAGGATAAATGGTGGAAAAATATTTGCTATATCCATAGTATGTACTCTGGATTTTATGTGATGTCCTGTTGATTAGGATGGGAGCTGTTATTTATGTTCGGAATCTGATGAATAGGAAGGATTATGAGTAGTAGCAGGATGTTTTGATGATATCAGAACCGATAATTGGTCTATTCAACGTGTTAGGCGATAGGAAATCAAGGAGATTGAATTGGATAGTAGATACGCCAGACGGATTTGTTAGTGTGATTTTAATACCTGTGTTTCATATTTCATAGGCGTGGGATTTTTAACAAACAGTTTCAATGCGAGTAAGATGCCTGCAATTCATTTGAACTACCAACCAAGCAACTGGAAGGATGTAACAGTTATAAATACTACAAAAATACATACACTACACACGAAACTTTTTGCGATATCAGCCGAAAGACGTTGCTGCCTATCTTCTGGATTTTCCATTAGTCGCCTTCAACGACATTTTCCTATACGCAGGTACATACATTTTTAACATTTTTGTCGTGCTGCTTTTCGTGACTTTCCAAGGAGGATTCTCCAAAACTGACATTTATTATTACCGAATGTAATTCAGTTCTAGAGACGCAGCCTCCACCGTTGTTTTTCAATGTCCATCTGCGTGAGGGTCGCAGTAAACATGAGTAGCTCGTAACTTATTTACGAATACCAACTGGTATACATCTGATTGATAGCTCCGAGGATCCAAGGTACGAGAATATTTTGGTATTGGACATAAAAATCTAAAAATAACTGTAGTAGATATAAATATTGGGAAAAGGCTTGGAGAAACTGTTCACAATCGTGATGGAACTGATGTCTGACGTCAGTATTACGCATCGAACGAGAGTGGGGATAAAAGCTCAGACTTGTAGATAGGATATATAGACAAATGTTGATATTTAACTAAACGTTGGGAATGTTTGAAGTAGAAATAATTTAGTATTGGTTAATTTATTAGCGTAAATCAATCAAATTTCCAAATATTTAAACTGCAGCACCGGTATACGCATTAATACAAACATAATAATTATAACACCCACAAAATTTGCGGGTAGTTAATTAATTTTATGTAAATCATAATTTTAATCTGGACGCAAACCGCACTTACCTTTTCGACCTTAAAATTTAACACCAAAATTAAATGGGCAAAGCAGAAACTCACACAAACGCAATAATAACACGTCTGGCTTAATCCGGGAAAGCCTTGGCCTCATCTAGATGAAACCAGCATTACTCACAGTCAAGCCTTTCATATCTCACGCGTGACAACTCGGGACATGAGGAGATTTCCCTGAGGACACTACAAGGTCATAAATGGAAGTTTTTGGTCGAGATTATGATCAGGTGGCTTTTGTTGTGTTTTTGAGAGTTTTGTAGGTTATTTTGGGATCAGGAATGGCACAGAGCTGGATATTACACTACTACTACGTATTACACGTAAAATAATAGTAGAAGACCCAAATGTTGTCAGATTGTTTATTATAGGGAATGTTAACATAATTATTATCCCATATTAAAATTATTATCAGTCTTTGGATGCGAAATGTATAACAGAATCTAAATCCTAGTATAATGATTACAAAGCCACATAAAATGATTATTTATAGACACACACAAGTTAATAATGGTAAAAATAAAAGAACGATGGTCAGAACATAAACAGCTTAAGAAAATTATAAAACTATTGAAAAATAAAAATCAGACGTTCTAGAATTAAATTCAAGAGAAAAAGAACAAGCATGAGAATCTAAACCAACCGATCACCAATCACCAAACAGGGCCAATGTCCAAGCTGTAGCAGGTCGCCAATTGTTTGCTGTACATGTTCAAACGAAGTGTTTGCCAACCAATGTTTGTGGTACGTGCACCCGTTTTATATTCTACCCGCAACGGTTACACGAACGAGATACTTAAGTTATCTTAGTCTTGGACACGCTTTGTTTCAAGTTGTGATCATCTGAAAATGTTGTGGAGATTCCGAAATTGGAATATGAATTTCGATTAGTGTGTGTTTTATTTATTTATTTATTTATACTTCATATACACATTTGTATAAAGGCGGACTTAATGCCATTAGGCATTTTCTACCAGTCAACCTTAGGGTGATGCAGAGTCGAAAAGTGGTAGATGCACTAAGTATAAACGTATAGACTAAAATACCTACTAACAAAATATATTATACATAAACATACTTACTATTATGTCATACATACATACAATAATACAATACATACATCGTTATAATATACTTACATAAACTTACAAAATAAATGAAACTTGAAGTGATTCTGCCATCGTTCACTTAAGAAAATGTGCTCGGACTTTCTTTTTAAAAGAGTACCGACTGTTAGCCATCCTGATTTCTATAGGGAGGGCATTCCACAGAAGAATGGACTGCACAAAGAAGGTTGAATGAACAAAATCAGAGCGGTGAGAAGGACATTGTAAGAGACGATTATGGGAAGATCGAAGAGTTTTGTTGTGGTTAGCGGAAAGGTACTGAAAATTAGAAGTTAAGTAAGAAGGAGAATTAGGAGAGTCAAGCAAAGAATAAAGAGTTGTCAAGGCCCGAATAGACCGGCGCTGCCGAATTGGTAACCAATTTAACAGCGATCGGTAACCAGATACGTGGTCGTATTTTCGCAAGTTGAAAATGAATCGAATGCAGTTATTGAGAAGTCTGTCTAATTTATTGAGCAAGTCTGCATTCAGGTCAAAATAGCACACATCACCATAGTCGATTATAGGGAGAATTAGGGTCTGTACAAGCATTGCCTTAGTATGCGAAGGGAGAAAATTCTTGAGCCGATACAGCGCGCGCAGTACACCGGTGACTCTCTGACCCACACTTGCGACTTGATTTTGCCAACTGAGAGTGTGGTCGATGTATAACCCAAGATCTTTGACACAGGACTCAGTAGGAATTACTATGCCATCAAATATGATGGGTGGGACAGCCATGCCGCCTACCTTTGACATGTTTCGGTGACTTCCAATAACTATTGCTTGGCACTTAGCAGGATTTACGGAGACACCAAACTTACCGGACCATGTTTGAATATTAATTAAATCCTGGTTAATGATATGGATTCCACTAGCTATGTTATCCACACCTACTTGTGTATATAGCTGTAGGTCGTCGGCATAAAGATGATACGCACATTGAAGGTTGT
Organism: Abrostola triplasia; assembly: GCA_946251915.1. Lineage (NCBI taxonomy): Eukaryota > Metazoa > Arthropoda > Insecta > Lepidoptera > Noctuidae > Abrostola > Abrostola triplasia. Next base: position 1,911,573 of record OX276438.1, read on the forward strand.
TAGTGATCAGGTTAATAAAAACAGAAAACAGAAGAGGAGAAAGAATACCGCCTTGTGGAACGCCAGATTCCAGTTTGGTCCATGCCGAAGAAGACTCACCGACATGAACTGACTGTTGACGTTCCTGAAGGTAGGATGAGAACCAAGCCAGCGCATCCTGAGAGATCCTAAGATGGGAGAGGACAACAAGGAGGATATCATGACTGACGGTATTAAAAGCATTTGAGAAGTCAATCAAAACCAAGATAGTGACTTTGTTGTCCTCCATGCCTGATTTAATATCGCCAGTCACCTTAAGGAGTGCAGAAACTGTGCTATGCCCAGGTCTGAACCCCGATTGCAAGGGATCTAAGAGGTTGTTGTGGTGAACAAAATGTGACATTTGCTTATGCACGCAAGCTTCTACCACTTTAGAGAGGAAAGGAAGGATAGAAATAGGTCGATAATGGTTGGGAAGGGACGGGTTGGAAATCTTTGGCAGGGGACGAACATATGCTTTCTGCCACAATGCTGGGAATGAACCGGAACTAAGGGAAAAGTTTGTTATGTGGCAGATAGCTGGTAGGAGATAATCCAGAATAGTCACAATCATCCGCCGACTAATCGAATCACAACCCACCGCTTTGGACTTAATAGACAGGATAATCTTCTTGATCTCAGCAGGAGCCACTAGTGAAAAATTAAAGGGATTTATAACAGGGCGCGTTAGACCATTTATGTAATTGATAGTTTCTTGTTGGGTAAGACTATTAAAAACGGGAGTGGAAGTGAAATGTTGGTTTAGTTCATCTAAGCCAATTGAATTCGGAAGGTCTAAATGATGCGGTTTACCGATACCAAGAGTCCTAAGGAATTTCCAGATATCAGCAGAAGAAGACGAAGTAATATTGTCTAGAATGTGTCGGCGTTTGGCGTTGCGTATCATCTGATTACACCGGTTCCTAGCAGTCTTGAAAATAAGCCAATTTTCATCTATCCGATCCCTTTTAAATTTACGAAACGCTCGGTCGCGGCGCCTCATAGCCATACGAATCCCTCTCGTCATCCACGGGGCAGGTGGCCGCTTCATTTTAATTTTACGTACTGGAGCGTGAGTGTCATAAAGCTGGGCTAATGTGTCATTAAATATAGCAATTTTATTGTCCACCGTTGTAGCATCTAAAAGAGGCTGCCAATTTATTGCTGACGCATCTTTTCGAAGGCTCTCCGTATCCATACGGGCAAAGCAACGCATGAGCAGTACCCTTGGTTTGAGTTTGGGGGGTTTTAGGATGTATGTGAGGAAAATTAGGTCATGATGGGAGAAACCGGGAGCAGTAAGTTGACCGTGAGAGGAAACAAGGTTAAGATTGGAAATGAGGATTAAGTCAAGCCAAGTGTCATTACCAACGGTATTGTGGTGAGTAGCTGAGAGTGGCAAGACGTGCAAGCTGGCTGACTCAATGAGGTGAAGGAGTTTGGATGACCGAGGGGAGTTGTGATCGAGGAGGTTGGTATTAAAGTCTCCCATGATGATGTGATGTGCGTACTCTGAACCCAAAGATTCCAAGACTGATTCGATTTCAGTGAAGTAGTCGACGACTGGAGGGCAATAAACAACTCCAAGAACTGTTTTAGCTCCCTTGACACAAACCTCAAGGAAAAGGAATTCGGCAGAGGCGGTATAGTTGGATGAAGAGGCAGCTATGACCTTGTAAGGAAAATCACTGCGAAGATAAATGGCCACACCCCCCCCTCCCTTCCCGATCCTGTCGTTACGAACCAGGACGAAACCGGGTAGAGGGTATGCTGTGGACAATAGATGAGGTTTGAGCCAGCTTTCGGAAATCAGGATGGCATGAACATTATTGTCAGCAAAAGCTTCAAAGAGATCAGTGAAATGGGATGGTACACTCTGAGCGTTGATATGACACACATTTAACGAGACATTGTTATGTTGTTGAAATTTGTCTCTTAAATTGTCACCAAGGGTGTTAGCAACAGAACAGAAACTATCATCATCTGTCATTGAAGCAGAATCATTGGCGGAATGAAAAGAATCACTATTAGAACTCATAGATAAAATAAAATAAATACGGTTATATTATAATATTATAAGTATGTTAAAAAAATTAAAAAAAGTGCAAATTACTTGGTGCAACACTTGCATCTCTGCACCACCCGCCAGCAAACACCAACAAACAGAAAATCAGATAACAAAACAAAACACAATACACAACAACAAAATGAAAAATAGAAAAATATACAGTTATGCACATAGCGCTTAGTACTGTCAGAAGAAAGGAAATGGAATAAATACAATAAGAATTTCAGTCCAAACGGAAGAACATCAGTGTCGGAACGCACGGAATAAAAAAAAAAAAAAAAACAAAATGTAAACGTTGTAACCATAAAAAAAAAACTACTTAATTATTAAAACAGTTTTCGAACGCATCCGATACACTTGTTGACATAGTTGACATTTAGGTAGAAGAAAAAAAAAAAAAAAAAAAAAAAAGCATTGTTGATGACATTGACAAGTGACGTGAAAATAATATTGGCTGAGTTATGTGATAAAGAAACGAGGGTTAGTTAAGAAAGAAATATAATATAACTAACAAGAATTAGAAATAAATGCCAACCTCGTCGTCTACGTCATAAATAAGTTTATGTTTTAACAAAAGGAGGGTCGGACTGAAACGATATGTTTCTACGCTAAAACTAAAGGTAGGTATTAAGAGAACAATTACTGAGATACACAAAATAAAGACAATAGGTTATGTACGAAAACACTAACTGTTAACTACTTTTTATCTCCAGCACCACTACTGCTCTCTGATGAGAACGCGCCCGTCGCCTTCGGGTACTTCGACAACAGGGGGCACAATTCATCAACAGTAGTTACCTTGTGCCGTTTTGCGTCCGGAGTTTTAACGACGATGACTCCATCTTGAGTCCAGCATGCTCGCATACCAAAATGCAAGCGCGCCTTGGCGAAAGTAGACTGCCTGGATTTAGTCAAGAACTCCCTGACAGTAATGGAGGAACCTTTCAAGCGGGTCTTAGCTCTCCAGACGGCATACCTGTCATCCAAACTCGCAAACCTCACGAGTATGGGCCGGTGGTGATTGCTTGCAGAGACTCCCAATCTATGGCACATCTTAATAGATGCTGGAGTAAGGTTATGCAGAGCCATCTTGTCCTTAACAACTTGAAGAAACACTATCTTGCTGTCTTCATTGCTAGCTTCGGGAACTCCCAAGAAAACTAGAGCTTTCCGACGATGCCTGGTTTCTATTATATCTACTTGATTGGCACATTCCGTAATCTGTTTACGTAGCAACCCGAGCATTGAGAACATTAATTCTCTGAAGGTACGGAATTCATCTGCTACCTTAGCAACCGTATCCTTTGTGGGCCCCGCACTCTGAATTTGTGCCTCCAGTTCACTCATTTTACGGACGAAACTCTCTTCTAGGCTTCTCTGCACTGATTGGATCTCCGCAAGTTGGGACATTGTTGTTGTGCACGTAAAAAATCTTTACAAATGTCAAGTGCAAGTGATGTGCTGGCAGGTGGTGTTAAAGTTTATGCATAAGTTACATAAAAACTACACGTGTAAGTAATATTGCTTCAATTGTTTAGTGTAGCAAATTATATATTATAAATTTAAATTAACAACTTGATTTAAATAATTTAAATAAATTGTTGTGGTTAGAAACACGTCTACACTCTTTCACATCTACCCCCGAAAAAAAAAAATGCATACTGCGTTGAGATTTTTGTGTTTGTAAGGCAATCTGTTTAGTTTTTGGACTTTATTTTGTCTTCGATACAAATTATTAGCTTCCACGTTTTGCCACTGACAAATAGTTAAGTAATTATTATTTTCTGGCTTTTGTTTGACTATCATTCCATTGAAATTCGTAATCCTATCGAACAAAATATTTTTTATATAAATTCCAAAACCATACAAACAAAGGATTTTATGTACTTTAATTCTGATAATTTTGGCCTTTTCAAACGTGGTGTGAATGACACGCATCGTGGTAAAACCAGTAAAACAAACAAAATATTTGTAATGATCACTCGAATTGCCTCTAAAATATGTACAAATGCAAACCTAACTAATTATGGACATCTATAGTATTTTTGTAGCAATTTATCAGACACAAGTACTATTTAACCCAGTTTGATGGTTGCAAAGCTCACTCCTGTCGAAGACTCTCCACAAAACCAGCTCTGTAGCCACCAAAGCACTCTCAAATTCGGCTACGGATTGGACACAATACAGCTGAACAACTTCTGTGAGAAACTGAATAAATAGATAAAGCCGCTTTTTAATTATTCAAATGATGTCCCACTACCATCCTCTTACCCCAACTTGGAATAACAAATGATCAAGCAAATTGGACTTTGTACAACAATTGTCAAAGTTCAATTTGGTTTAGCAACGTTCGTGAATAGAAGTGGGGCCATTTCCTTTTGCGATATCGGTACTTTATTAAGCTTTTTGCCAGTTTGTGCTTGCAGTTTGGGAGTAATATCGTTTTTGAGCAATTTGGTACGACGACAAAAAGATTGGATTAGGTGTGTTGATTACTTCATTTGCATAGTGGCGTTAGTAAAATAAGCGGGAGGTGGCTTTACAATTTTAGAGCATTTTGGTAACTGTTACTATCGCTTCTAGAATGTTCGTTTATAATAGAGAACGGTTTTAAGTGTCGATTATCTTCTAGCTATTATTCAATTAATGTTCGATGAATGGGCTCTAACCTTTTGAAGTTTAGATGTACTATTAGCTTTTACTGTTTCTTAGTAATTATTTAAAGTACTAAGATTAAGCTCCTAGAATTTATGCTAATACTATTTATTCGATAGTGAAAACTAGTTTAAGATCAAAATTACAGTACTTAAGTGTTTTCTTTACTTGTATTTTATTAGATAGGTTTTCTTCTAAACTACACGAAGCAACTGTATGGAAATTACTGTTAAAAATTGACAGAATAAACTATAAATAATGATTTAATACGTTTTAATACTAATACACAAGAATAATGCCAGGTTCAATTCTAGAATACAATGATAGATTTTGATCAATTTATCGAGAATTGAAAAATATTGAACCTTATTAGCGCGTTTGGGTCAGATTCCCACCCAAGACAAAGACATAAGTACCCATAAATATTTGCTCCAAGCCTCGCTTCAGTTCTGAAACTCATCATAATCTGCAACACAGGAGAAATTCCTAAAGGTAAACAATGTTGATCAAAGAATAAAAATTACATCAAGAGATTCAATTGAAGACAAAGGGCAGGGAGCAAGACATCTGTTACGCAACAATCGTTCCGACTCAAAATTTTCGACGGTTGAAGCTCTAAAATGTTGAATAACATCAACACGACCGATGACTAAACATCAAAGGCAAATTATAAGAGCTTAACTCAATTTACCCGTACGTCTGCACTGAATAGTCAAATTTTGGGTATTTTCAGGGATGCCAGAGGCACAGTTACGAAATAGGATTTATTCGAACACGTTCTCACTGGAAAGGTTTCTAAACAAGATTATAGGATTCAAACGGAACTGACTCCGAGACTATTACGGGTGATGAAAATTTTAAGTTGACTTTTGATTCTGGTGCGAATTAACGCGATTTTTGTAATCCTTTTGGAATTTTGTCGTTTGACTGTGAGATTGTGATTGTAGTAATATAACTGTTTTGAAAGAGGAATATCACTTCTCGATAAAGTGTTACGTTAGGACCTCATTTCTACTCAATATTATGAGGTTTATCAAATACTAACCAGAACTTAGTTTGACAAATTGATTTAATAGAAATCTATGACATTATCAATTTGTTGATCAATGAATTATCAATTTGTTGCTATAGATTCTATTGCATGAGACCTTATTTTTGTTGTTGCTGTCTATTTTTTATTTAATGTAAATAAAATAATAACTTTGTGCAAGTTAGAATGAAATATTTGGACACCATAGGTATGTAGAATAGATTGTAAAAGAGCCACTATAGTTTTAAGATCATACATTGTTAGGTACAATGTATGATCTTAAAACTATATATAACATTATAGCCAATAAATGGATTCGATTAGAATAAATAAACTAAATGCCCCAAAGCAACCCAAATTACCTTCAATCACAACGACATCAGCCCAATTTAAATATGATCGAAAATAAATGGAATACCAACATTATAGTTTCTAAATAAAGCCAAAACCACGCCAACCCAGACAGGACCGACACGAAGCGACATTCGGAAATTAATAGCATTTCCGCGACGAACGTGGCTGAGAAGCGATTTCCATTGCAACCATATCCAATACTGGGGATATTCAATAATATCGGGCTCATAGACGTTTAGTTTGCATGCATGTTTCATGATCCGATATGGAAATGGTGAGATATTATGGGAAAAGTTAAGTGGCTTTGAGTGTTCAATTAAGAATATTATGCATACCTGCTCTTCAAATCAACTGATGGACAGTTTGATGATGTTGAATTTGTTTGGCCACTGCTACTTTACTATCCGGGTCTACTTTTAAATAATTGTCCTTGTCCAGTTGTCAATTAATGGTTGTATGGAAGAAATGACTGTTAGCAATTAGCAACTTGCACCGTTATTTCGGATTTTAACAGTTATTTTATCGTTAACTCGTAAAACAGGACAGTTTACGGTGTGGAAGCGAGACGCCGCTACGTACAGTGAATGGGGTTTCTCGCTTCTACAACAAAAACTGTCCTGTAAGGGGGCTGTATATTTGTTTCCTGCATGCAATAATTTATATTCTATATATTGCTGCATATTGTCTCAATGTGAGACAGTTAAAGGTGATTACATTATACTCCTAACACGGCTTGGTAAGTAAATGAAATAATCCTCAAAAAACAAAACGTGTTGAGAAGGAAAAAAATAGTAGACTACTAGACCAAAATTGAAAGGGTCTAGAGATAAGCTAGGTCAATGCTACTAAGAAAGAAACTTGTATGTATTTGTTATCTGGTAAGTAGGAGTTATTATATATTTATTTATTTAATTAATTATATTATATCATTATATGTATTACTTTGTCGATTATAACGCCCGAGAAAAAATGCCCGGCATTTTTTAGATGAAATGGAATACATGTATTGAAACGATACCCAGAGGCGAGATACTGTGGAGGTGCAGATACTCTGCAAGTTCTCGGAAATCAAATTATGTGTCTGACCCCAAACTGTTGCCTTCGGAGAAATCAACTTAACAATACCAACCAAACATTCATTGCGGGCAAACTAGGAAACACGATACGGAGATGTATTCTATTCAACATTTTGAAATCGAAATCGTAGGTGTTTGAGAAATAATTTTCTATACCAGGGTAGGGTATCATAAGTTATTTATGCGCCAGAAAAGAAAACTAAGAATGTTGATTATCATTACAATAATCAATAATTATGTATTATGTTTCTGAAATGTTTGTTAATGAATTATTCCAATCCGAATTGAATAATGATTCTTATGTAAGACAGAACAACTTCTGTTGAATCAGCTAGTAGTTAATAGATAGATAAAGTAACATTGCGATTAAATCTTTGCAAGTGTATAGAAAATGAAGATCACAATATATATATGGTAATTAGGATTTTTTTCATTCAATACTCAGTGCATACCACTGCACACTAGACTCCGTGCTTCTACAGAGAATTACTAATTGGAAAAACGCAATAACACTTTGCTCACCCGGGATTCGAGGGACCTGTCAGTTCTATTCAGTCATAACATAGTTGCGCCTAGCGACCACTAGACCAACGAGGCAGTAGACATTAAAAACAATTCACAAATAACCTAATTTATCGCCCGAATAAACAGCTAGGTACTTATTTTCACAGACTATTTCTAAAATAAACTCACTCTGCAATATTTTATTCTAAAGAACGTTTTAAATCACTTAAAAGTACAGCGAGTTGTTAAAGAAGTACGGATAAACTGTGTCCGGACTAACACAAACACAGTACGCTTTCTCAGTACATTGTCTCATTGCATCCGGACAGCGTAAGAACGCCCGGACGTACGGATGTCCGGATGGCAAAGACGTCACTTATCCCACTGTTACATCGCTCGATTTATTGTTTGTATTTTTTGGATTTTTCTTCGAGCATTTTAAAGAGTGATATTTTTGTAGCTTTTTATTTTCAGGTGACTTCTAAATATTTTCTTCAGGTTGGCCGGTATTTAGGGCCATATTTACATACACTAGATGATGTGGCGAGTGATATCGGTGTAGAATTGACAAGCCCCCTCCCGTGGGTACCGTAAATGGTGACTAAAAGAAAATCCAGGAGATGGGCAGCAGCGTCTTCTGTAACTTCACCACCAATACTGCGATCCCCAAGCCGTTTGCCAAGAGTGGGGATAATAGCAAGCTCCCTGCCCCTTATCTAAGGGAGCGGTCTTTGTTCAGCGGTAGACGTGTTCCGATTGATGATGATTATGACATGTTATGTATAAACGACATTTAGCTATATTTTTTTTTTTTTTTTTTTAAAACGTTGCCCCCCACACTAGGAATTTCTCCTGTGTCGTGGGTGCGTTTCACAAACACGAAATATCACATACACAAACACGAAATATCACATACACAAACACCCAGACTTGGGACAAATATCCGTGGTTCGCACAAAGTTTTGCCCCGTGCGGGAATCGAACCCGCAACCCTTAGCGCAGCAGTCCAATCGCTTAGCCACTGCGCCAATTAGGTCGTCATAATAAATTATACTAAAGGCAAACGTAGGAGAGTACTTTCAATTGTTTTCAATCGAGGAGTGATGAAACTTCCTTAAGCAGCAGACATGCTTATGATTGATGATACATAAACGGTTCATCGTATGTGAATCCTATTTCCAGGTGCTGTTACTATGCAGTCCACGTGCCTACATATCAATTGCTAGTACTTATCTAACTTCTAACCCTATTGTAACATTACCATGCTACAAAAAGGTATCTACTGATAATGATAAATCCATATTCATTCGAAAGAATTTTAAGACGAGATTATTCACAAAAGATTTTTAAAAATTCTTGTAGACGCTTACCTTGCAGATACTTGTAGACTTACCCAAGTCTCACCAATCCTATGACAACAAAAACATCTTCCGCTTATTTTAATTCAGCTGAACCGCTAAAAATATGAATGGTGGCTTCAATAATATTCAAATTCAAATCCAAGCGATTGACGAAATCCAAGCAGATGCGAAACAAAAACAGAGATAAATCTGCTCTTTAGAAAATACCGTCGGCTGGGCCTAAAAATACATGGCTCAAATGTAAGGAAATTGAAACGCCACCTCACTATGTTTTTATTGGAAAAATCTGTAGAAGTTCAGTGATTACTTTGATTTATTTATAGCAGGTCTGCCCGGGAGGCAAGGCTAAATATAAATCGACCAAAATGTTTCAATTCTCAATTCGATTTTTTACAGGCAGGTATTTCAGTCTACGTGTATTTTTGCCAGTGTCATCTTAAAAGTAACTACTAACTAGGTTATAATAATAGTTGAGGTTTTAGAAAACTCTCTAGTTTCCAATTATTGCTATTAATGAAAAAGCATGTATACTTCCCTGGGTTAGAAACTACACCACCGAACCACACAAGCTAATCTTCATTAAAAGGTGAATAAACTACATATTCATCTAACTTTCTCTTTATACTTGTAATATATAAATAAGATCATTTTACTCAGATTTGACTAGCTTCAATAAGTAATTTAGTGAAAAAAGAATAAATACATATTAATATGTAGTTAAACCTCCTTTACTATTCATCACGACGATATTTTCCGTAGCTGTGATCTGTAAGACATCATGCCAGATATTTCCATGAGGAGTAGGCAGTTGTGCTCTTTCTACTAGAGATTGTGTACTTAATGTGTCCCCATTTCTGTACCTTTTACTGTATTGGCGACCCTACGGTAGTTCATTGAATCCATTCCAGATTCATTGCTATTTAAGAAAGTGTCGCTCCTGTACATCGCAAACAACATTTCTGTATTCTAAAATACAATACATACACACACAACATAACATTAAAAACATAACATCACGCCTGTATTCCCCGAAGGGGTAGGCAGAGGGGCACATATAGTACACCCACATTTCGCCAGTTATGTTTTAGGTCCCAATGTAATAGGGGGCGAGCCTATTGCCATCAACCGGGCACAAATCCAGACTCCGTGCTGTTACTGAGAATTACCTAATGGAAAAACCCAGTAACACTTTGCCCGACCCGAGATTCGAACCCAGGACCTCGTGCTCAGCAGTCGCGCATAGCAACCATTAGATCAACGAGGCAGTCAAATACAATACATATGATTCATAAAACTTGCATTTTGGGTACAGCTGCACACTTTTCGATCCTCAGCCTTTGCAGGAGTTCCTTCTAATGAAACTTGAAAGGACTTTCACGTTTCTTGACATGTCCTTGTGCTAGTTGCAACACTTTTGCTCAGTTGAGCGCAAAAAGCACTTGTATCCACTTGTCCGACATAAGGCTAAGGGAGGCTAGCAATTCGTATTCACTGAAATATTTTATTTAGGATTTTGCCTTATGATTTTGGATGTTTGGAAGATTTTGATTTTCGTGGAAGGATTTTTTTCTTTATCATCGTCATCGATGCGTTTTAACGACATGAGAGAAATAGTAATACTTTTAGACGATTGTCCCGAGTTTCGAATTGCAACCTATAGTTGTACATTGTACGAGCGGTTCGTCATTGTATCTATCAAATGTCTAAGCCAGAACATTAACTTCAACGTAATGTAGCTTTTACAAATTCTAAGTAAAGTAAAATTAAATTAAAACGCTATACAACAGTAAGTCATTACAATTTTATAAGGGCGCAGTCGTTACGTACTACGTACAACGCAGTAAAAATTATAGTTTAACGACAAAACTACATCATAATAGTTCATAGTCGCCGAAGAACTCTCTTTACAACCGCGAACTTCTAGCAGTCGGTAAGTCGAGTTTTACAACTTAAAAGCTGTTAGATGCAAAACGCAGTCGACTGACAATCCCGACTTTTTTTAAAATAGACCGAATAATTCTAGGTAGAACAAAATGTATTTATGGACACAAAATATCAGATTACACCTATAACATTACATCTAGAAATAATGCTGGATAAAATACAAGCCCTATTTTATTCAGCATTATTTCTTCTGCTCTCTAAATGTTTTTCCAATTTGTTCTCTCAAAAGTTAATTTGAAATTCGAAATTAAGCCTAGCATGGCAACATGCAAAAAAGAAAAGATACAAAAAGTCTATATATGTATATATATATAAATTTGGTTTGGTATTATCGTGTACTACTTTTATGACGACCTGATTGGCGCAGTGGCTAAGCTATTGGACAGCTGCATTAGGGGTTCCGCGCTCGATTTCCGCACGGGAAAAAAAATTGTATGACCCTCAGATATTTGTCCAGAGTCTAGGTGATTGTGTATGTGATAATTCATGTTTGTCAAGCGCACCCACGATACAGGAGAAATTCCTAGTGTGGGGTGAAGTTATTTACTATATATTCCGGTTATACTCACGGGTGTATTCGGGAATGCCCGACTAGTTTCGGACTCGACCGGAGCCCTTATTCATGAGCTGGTTACGCGGCAGAGTCGCGAGCCGAACTCCGTGAGTATAACCGGAATATATAGTAAATAATATGGATAACACTCACGAAAGTTATTATGGGGTGAAGTTTTATAAAAAAAAAAATAGATATTACTAGTGTTAATTTACTAATGGTATGGACAAATTTTAACGTCTGTATGTTTGTTCACAGTGCCGATGACGCAAGTAGTGGCCGTCGCCGGCGAACCGGTCTACCTGCCGTGTGACATCGCGACACAGGATGAAGATGACGCCGTGCTCCTAGTACTATGGTACAGGGAAGACCTTGGCACGCCTATTTATAGGTAAGAATAATAGTCAGGCTCTTATATCTAAGACGCAGGGTTATAGGGTCACCAGGTGGACCGACGATATCGTCAGAGTTGCGGGCAACTGGTGGATGCCAATGGCAAGTTGTCGTTCATTGTGGCGTTCTAAGGGGAAGGCCTTCATTCAATAGTGGAACATCTTCCAGCTGATGATGATAAGTCTCAATATTAAAAAGATTTCTTTATAAATAAATTTTTATTTTTGCTCTGTATCAGAATTTCATAATATAATATTTATCATATCTACGTACTCGTAATTTAATCATAAAATCAACTCTTCAAAATTCATAAAATTTTATTCAAGTAATAAAGTAACACATAAAGAAAACGTTAATTTAATATTTTTCTAAAATAATTTTTATCTACGTCATCATATTTTAACTATATCAAAGTTTTTACTCTCTTCTAAGAAGCCGCAATACTAATTTTATATAAACTCTGTTCATATAAAATTATTTAAGGACGCACTCAGTTTTCAAAGTTAATCTGAATCTCTTCAAAGTAATTCAATAACAATTTTAATTTCAAACACTCGTTTCAGCTAAACTTTTGCGATTGCACACACTGATAGACAATTTATAATAACATTTTATATGATTTAAATATGTTTTAGAAGCATTGAACTCTTATAAAACTGATGTAGATTACCTATTAAACATCTGAAGGTAGGTAATAATGAGTTTTCCTTCACAAGTTTAAAAGTAAAAATAAAAAGTATCGTCCATGTGCTTCCAGTGCGCTTTATAGCAACATTTCATTACTAATTTTGTAGACGAGAGACACTATATTAGACCCAAATTGCAGGCTAAACAGATATTAGATCATTAGGAACACAAAAAGCCAAGTTAAATGAGCTACTGCACTAATTAAATCGTCACGTCTCACGTTGCACTTAACTGCAACCCAAGTTTAAAAACTGCAAAACTTTAAATCTGTAATAGCACATTTCTACACTCCTGTTAATAAAAAGCTTCTCGAAACTATTTTTATCCTTTGAGCAAATACTTTTTGCGTCCCAGCTCCGTCCTCCGTGCATACGAAAAGTTTTGAGTGCATCGACTGTATTGGTACGAAAGTATCAAATGTTGGCTTTGATGTTCGCAGCTAACGGCAGAACTTGCCTTATCCAAGCTTCTTAAATCACAGACGACTGTCAATATGGCATGCAAGATCGACTTAGCCTGCATTTGTGGCCCCTTCTAGGAAGAATATTTCTACCAGACTCCATCTTTTGTACCATGGATGTCTTAAAAGGGTCGTGACTCAAGCACGCTTCGTTGAACCCTATTTAAAGATTAAAGGTACCTTTGGGGTAAAAGGAAAAGACATAGTTCTGGTATATCATTGCTTTTGACCAAAATCGTGTTTGTTTTATTACGAGATGACAATTTTTGACAAATGTGACAAGATTGAGTAAAGGTATTTCTTTGGGGCCTTTCCTGTTGGACTTACTGGAAAATATAAAGAGCTTTCATCCAAACTGACTTCTCAAGGAACATGGAAGGTATCAGTATAAAAATATTTATGTTAGTACATACATACATACATAAAGTCACGCCTGTTTCCCTGAGGGGTAGGCAGAGACCACGGATTTCCATTAGGGTAGTTTAAGTAAATTATTAATTTCATAATCCTAATTGCTAGTTAGGTATTTGATCATTATACCCACTCCCTTTTTATTGATTACACACAGCTCAAAATTCGACGGTAAAAAACACTCGACAAACGAATACAAGAAATTGAATCATAAATTTAAAAAAATGCACTGACTAGCAATTTTAGCTAATAATAATTACACAAAATGTTTATTTTTGGTGTACAATAAAGAGAAATCTATCTATTTATCTACACAGTACAATCTAAAGTGTAAAGTAAACCACTCGCTTTTTATTGATTACACACACAGCTCAAAATTCAACAGCAAAAAACACTCGACAGACGCATAAAAGAAATTGAATCATAAATTAAAAAATTTGCACTGACTGGCAGTTTTTTAGCTAATAATAATTACACAGTATAATCTAAAGTAAAAGCTAAAGTGTTTTATCTAGATAAGGCTTTATTAACTAGAGTAGCTGCAATAGAAACAGATAGTAATATAGATGAAGAACGTCCTATTCACTTAAACAAAAAACAAGCGCGTTTTGAAGAAGATAAAAGAATTTTAAACAAATATCGCTTTTTAAACTTTCAGAAGGAAACAGAGGGAATGTTTCTGGAAATTTTGTAGCATTTACACCGTGTACTTTTGTTATGAACAGAGATTAAGGGTCAACACACACACACACATAACATCACGCCTGTATTCCCCGAAGGGGTAGGCAGAGGTGCACATATAGTACACCCACATTTCGCCAGTTATAACAACCTTTTAAAAATGTAGTTTATTGGCCTATTCATGACAATCATTGGTAATCAAAATTTCAACGGTTTATTTCTTATTCTTGTTAAAATTTTAGGAGTTTTGCTTATTAATATCGAGATCTATGTATGAATTCAGTTAATACTTTTAGTTTTCTAGATAACTTAACTACAATATTTTATATTGCACTCTGTATCTAAATTAACTTGCATGCCCAAATAATAATCACGCACTGACAATTTCAGTCATGACTTAAAAATCAAATAAAATGCTAATACTAATTAATTCGGTAATTTAAGCAAACCTTCGCATAAATAATCCAACGCAGCTCCGCAAGTTACATCAATTACCTTAAAGTAGACCCAGTCCTACGGTAGATCAAAGTAAAAGACTCAAAGAGACCCCACTTAAAAAGCTGTATCGCTTTCACTGAAATCAAATTAATATTTATAGGTTTCTGTAATTTAAACCTACAGATATATAGATACAAGTTCGCAGACACCAGATAGGCTTCCTTCTAACTCCTGAGCAGTTTAAACAAGAACAACTTCAAACTTGGCAAGGTTTCGAGTTTAATCAGTTAATTTGATTTCCAGTTATAAATAGACTAGGTTTGAGTGCTACTGTAATATAACGCTAACTGTTGTGTTCCCAGAAAAAATGTATCCAAGCACCAAAGTGCCACTATTTTTGGCTTGGCGCCATAAAAGTAAAGCTTTTTGATAATTGGACGACAATTAATTTATTGGGTAATCTGGGAGATGGAAGAAGCTTGTTACAGTCGAATGGGGGAAATGGGTTAGTGAGCAATGAAGTTGCTTATCTGTTATGTAACGATGCCAGTGTCAGTTGTGCTTCTATTTTGTTGCGTGGCTAAATAGAATAGAACTCTTTTGATTTGCGCGTAACTGAGGGTGGAATTAGTCGAAGCTATTTCGCTTCTATTTCCTTTGGCAATGGATCATTTCGTGAAAATTGTAAAGGTGTAACCATAACATAACATCACGCCTGTATTCCCCGAAGGGGTAGGTAGAGGTATATAGTACATCCACATATCGCCAGTTATGTTTTAGGTCCCAATGTAAAGGTATATCAGTGTCAAGGTGAAAATACTAGAAGAAAGTTAATATTTGCGATATCACCAATCTATCTATCTTTTAGAATTACACGTAAAATATCATACCCAGTTAAATTTAAAAAAATATTTGCACCCGTCTTAGTGTTGCGCCAAGGAATAATATTTTGTATATTGCTACCCTAAAAGGGAAACTCAACTGTGACAATGGGGTTCCTATTCTGAGGATTGACATACCGCTGACAGTGACTTTTTAACATTTATAAATTTTGTTTATTATGGACCTATACAACCAATCTTCCCTTCCAGTGTGGACGCCCGGGAGCGAGACTTCGGGGTCGCAGAGCGGTGGTCAGACGAGAGCGTCTTCGCCTCAAGAGCCTACTTTCTCCCCGAGAGAAGACCGGCTGAACTCGGAGTAGACCGAGTGAAGGCCTCAGACCAGGGGGTCTACCGATGTAGAGTAGACTTCAAACAAGCTCAGACAAGAAATTCAAGAGTCAATTTGACTGTTATTGGTAAGTACTTAATTATAATTTAAGCTCTTTTTTTCTCTTAATTAAAGCCCGTTTCCTGACCAGAGAATGGGTAATATTATGACGTATAACGTTGCGTCTAGACCGGTTTTAGTAAATTTTAAGTTGTATCATGTGCAATCTTAATAAATACACACATTGTACTCATGATACACGGTAAAATTAAACATTAAAGATTTATTTAACGTGGAGACCTTTGTTGTGTTTTTAACTTTTAACCCTAAATATCAAAACTAAGATATTCTACGAAGAAAGAAAACCTTAATATGCATTCTAAATTCAAGTATATGTAGCTATTAAAAACGAAACAAAAGCGAACAAACCGTTCACCGCGAAACAACAACATTCGCAATTTAAAATCTCAAACACAAAATTCGAATTTCAAACAGCAAACTGAAACATCACCGTCACTTAATTAGCCTAAAACATACAGCACTACGGACTACAAACGGGCCACCCGTTGCCATGGCAACAGCTCACATCTCAAGAGGAATGCTCTGCGACACTGAATAAGATTATTCGTAGGTTCCTGCACAAAGTACGACTCTTGGACGGGGTACAAAGGCACCGTTATTGCAATACACTTGGGACCATAGAGTGTACAAATTGATATTATTAAAATGTCTCTTTGGTACTTGTTTTGAATTTGGAACGTATTTTCGAACGGTTATTGTGTTTTTATGCTGTGGGATTTGTTAGGCATTGTGCGAAAGTTCTTTTATCTTTTATTTTGTACAATAGAAGGTATAAATGGTATGTATTGTATTTCTTGTACATAAAGGCATATACTCGACGTTTTTAGCTCTAGGGAGTATAAAGGCATTTAGTTCTCACAAAAATGTTTTCTTATATAAAAATTCAATTAAAGATAAAGTTAAAAGCAAAGATTTTTTCCTCCTTACCTTATGTTTGACCTTCAGAATGTACTGTAT
Source organism: Abrostola triplasia (assembly GCA_946251915.1). NCBI lineage: Eukaryota > Metazoa > Arthropoda > Insecta > Lepidoptera > Noctuidae > Abrostola > Abrostola triplasia. The sequence continues at coordinate 1,928,456 of OX276438.1, forward strand.
AATTAACTATCTTTTACGAATTCCATTACGAAAATCTATTATTCATAAATTGACTTGAAGATTCATTCGCAAATTATGTACAAAGGTGGACTTAATAGGTTGACAGTACAAAATGGCTGAATAAATACATAAGTAATAAAAATGTACGAGTATCTAAGAAATAGTCTACCTAAATCCTTCAAATCCCTCAAATTCTCGCCTTTGTAACTAAAAGCATTGCACAATGCATGCAAACAGGTTTATATATTCATGACACATGCCGTAGGCACAAGTCACACTGTCGTTTTACTCGACAGTGTACTAAGCGTACCAGGTTCAGTATACAAAACTTGAGGGGCGTGTAGCTGCGTGGCTACCGTGCAGATCAGCCGATCTGCGAGGTTAGGCTGTGCTCTCTCCGATCAGTCTTGTGATGGGTGACCGTTTTCACATATCGAGAACCCTCCGGAAGGCATGTTAGCATTTTAAAGCACGGAAGCCGTTGGTCCTACGCCTGATCTCTCTCCGGTCGTGTCTACTGTCCCATCGGACGGTACCCAGTGAGGGAATACGGAGTGCCTCCGTGTTTGCGCGCATACTTGAGCACTATAAGAATTCTACGTAGTTGGCTAGTCTAAGCCGATTGGCCGCCGTGAACGAATTTTGGACTACGTACCAGAAATGAGGCAACATTATAATATCCAACAGTACCTTAATACAAGACATAATTAAATATCAAGTAAAAATAATCAAAACACTTCATTCAAGCATACAAAAAAAGAACAACGTTAACATTCTTCGATGGGCGCCATCATGGCCCATTTCGTCCAATCGCGAGCAAGTCCCGCGGCGGGTAAACAATTCTGTTTTTATTCCATTCCATCTTCCGCCTCAATATAAACGAATATCTAGAAGCCTCATAGGCTTTGATCTCGAGATATTTCTTTGATCCTCTCCTTTAATACATACCACCCTAGTACCTACCGATCTTCATTAAATTATTAATATAGAAAATATATTTGTGTTATCCAGTTTAATTTGAGAATAACTTGCGATAAATGTTTTCTTCATTTTCTCCGTTTAATTAATGTTTGTTATTGTTGTAATATCCAGATGTTTCTGTTGAAATTATAGCCGTTTGCGAGATAGATTATTATGAGAGAGATATCGGTTGAAAACAGGGATTATTTTCTTGAAATATGTTGATGGAAATTTTATTCAATTGATGTTGTAGTTAGCCCTTTGAGTTACGATCCAAAAGATCTTGTTATGTTATAAGTAGTGCTACTAACAATTTTATTGTATACTTATATGGATTTTTTTCTGAATTAAATGAATTATTATTATTATTTCCTTTATTCATCTTCATATCTTATTTTTTACATTTTTAAATAATATATAAAAAACATACAAAATTTAAAAATATAAAATATAGGGCCCAACCAGCAGCGGGAACAAGGTCCAAGCTACCGGTGGCTAGGGCTCCAGAGAGAGGAACCTCCTCACAATGCGTGCCGTGTCAAGGAGTACTGCTTTCTGCATCAAGCCCTTGACCCAACCGCCTAACGTGAGCCTCTTTAGGTGTTGGTCGAGACTCTTAGCCATGAGGCCATTGGCCGAAACGACTATCGGTACAATGATTGCTGAGTTCACTTCCCACATGTCGACAACCTCGTGCGCCAAATCAAGATATTTAATTTGTTTATCTTTTTCAGCCTTCACGAGATTCTCGTCATGGGGGATTGTGATATCAACAATCATTGCACGGCGTTCTAATCGATCTATCACCACTATATCAGGCTTATTGGCAACAATAGTCCTGTCAGTGATGATAGATCGATCCCAGTACAATGTGATATGATCATTTTCAAGAACTGGGTCGGGGACATACCTGTAGTATGGTATCTCGGAATCCACAAGTTTGTATTTCAAAGCAAGTTGCTGGTGGATAATCCTGGCCACTTGGTTATGTCTATGCAAGTATTCGCCGTTAGCAAGACTAGAACAACCAGAAATAATATGTCTCAAGGATTCACCCGGACGGTGACAAGCCCGACATATGTCAACCGTGCCATCCTTAATGATATATTTCCGGTAATTATTCGTCATGATAACTTCGTCCATAATTGCACAAACAAACCCTTCAGTTTCTCCAAAGAGATCACCGAAGCGTAGCCAGGAGACGGACGATAGGAGGTCTACATCGGGCCCATGAAGAGCCTTGTAGAACCGGCCGTGTAGCTCCTTGCTTTGCCATACATCCCTGCGGTCGTTAACACTCAATACCACAGGTTTGCACCAGTTCTCTTTAGCCAAGGAGAGCGGAGTGAGTCCTTTATCCACTACAACTACCTCTCGGTGCATTCCCACGTCAGCATGCAGAAAATATTCTCTGAGGCTACACACCTCACGATTATGAAGAGTCTTGGCGTTTAAAAAACCACGACCACCACATTTTCGTGGGATGTATAGCCTCATTACCGACGAACGTGGGTGATGCATCCGATTTGCAGTTAGCAGTGTACGGACTTTCCTATCCAAGGCATCCAATTCGGTCTGAGTCCACTTGAGTATACCAAAGGAGTACATCAAGATTGGCATAACCCAACCATTAAAGGCACGAGCCTTATTACCACCTGATAACAGACTTTTCAGTACTTTATTCAGGCGGCCAAAGAAACGTTCCCTCAATGATTGTTTTATGTCAACCACGTTGATGCCTAACGCCTCTGACATACCCAAGTATTTGTAGGTTTCCGTTGCGGAGAGTGACCTAAGGTTTATAGAATCCGAGAGTTGAATTCCCTGGGATTCCATAATCCCCCCACGTTTTACATGCATGACTGCACATTTGTCCACACCAAATTCCATCCTGATAGAGTTACTAAAAGTTTCTGTAATCTTTAGTAGCTTTATCAGTTGGACTCTGCTGGGGGCAAACAATTTAAGGTCGCACATTATTATTATTATTATTATGACCAATGTCACTTGGATATTGATAAAACACAGTTCATTTTCAATGACGCAGTACATGAAATAGCTAGTCATTTCTGTTTATAAGGACATAGTCATTCGGGTTTTGAACTTTGGGGAATGTTTCCGTAAATATTGTTGAAATTTCTGTGTAAATTCAAAAAGATATAAAAATACCAAGATTAATTCAAGGCTTCGGATCACTAGAGATAAAACGATGATTAACTTTTTAATATCCTCATGAGCCAATAGCCTCATAGAGTAGGTCATGCCGTGGTGTAGAGGTTGGTCAGTCAAGATGATGGTAGCGAAGTTGACAGACCAAGGTTCGCCTGACGTAATTACGTAACGTCACATTTGGAGGCCTTGGACATACAATAATGATAAAACCAAGCCACTTGTACAGTCAAAGACTTATAATAATAACGCACACTGTGTTGAATGGAACTCAATACAATAGGTTCGTTGATACCGCTTCACGGCTATACAACTTAACTGCGGTAACTATAACTAACTTCTAGCAACAGTATGCTTGTTAGCAAACCTCTAATCACAAGCAAAATTGACATCCTTGATCCAATATGGCGACGTACCTAAAGTAATTACTGCTGTGAATCGAATTCTGTCATATTGAATTAATAATTTTGTTCTGAGATTACCTACACATAATATTATGTTTTAATTGGATATGTTAATGCTATCTACTAAACATAAGGGCACTGTTAGTCGAAGTACAGGCTTTGCCTAGTTTGGCTACAGAAGCTTCATCTGCTTAAAAACTTAGTATAGCCTAAGTAATTATTGTAATATGTAATAAGCTTTTATGAAATAAAGATATTATTGTTATTAAGTACTAAACCTTCATATACTGCTTGAATCGTCTGTGCCCGGTTGATGGCAATAGGCTCGCCCCCTATTACATTGGGATCTAAAACAGAACTGGGGAAATGTGGGTGTACTATATGTGCACCTCTGCCTACCCCTTCGGGGAATATAGGCGTGATGTTATGTTTGTATCGTCTGTTATAGACACAGAAGCTAAAGATTACTATATAGAAGTCTGTTTTACTACGAATGTTGTCAGGCATGCACATGCTCATTGTTTTAGTGTGTTACTTGGAGAGAGGTTGCGACGCGGTGATATACATAAGTTCGCTTATTTGTAAACGTTTCGACTACAGTAAGAGCCAAACAGACTCCGTGAGACAGGACATCTGTAATTGGTTTATTACCAGAACGTAAATAGTTAATATATTTTTAAAACGATCTGATTAGTGCAGTGGCTAAGCGATTGGACTGGTGCGCTAATGGTTGCGGTTTCGATTCCCGCACGGGGCAAATCTTTGTGCGAGATGTTTGCCCCGAGTCTAGGTGTATATGATATTTCTTGTTTGTGAAACGCACCCACGACACAGGAGAAATTACTAGTGTGGGCCGACGTTTTTTTAAAAAGGAAAGAAAAAACAATTCACGAGGAGCGTAAAAGCATAATCCTAATCATTTTCAAATACCTATTCTTTACCAAGTAGGTACCACAATTATTGTTGTCTGTAATTTAGCAATCTGTTTTCATGTTTTAAAATAATATACTTAGGTCAATAAAATTTCCCTGTGTCCAAAATTCTACCATAATCCTTGCTAGTCTGGATCTTTATACTTGACATCTTTAGAACATTACAAAATACTAAAACATTGTAAAATACGGCCTAATCACTAATTCTATTACTTGTATGAAAATATTCTCTATGGTAGGTGTTTAAGGTATAATTCTATAAGCCGATCAACAGAACGAAATCCCTTTATCATCGTTTACGACGCACTTAAGAAGATTATAGATATAATTAACATTCTTCACTGGGGAGCAAAGGTCATTTTATAAATAGCTCATTCAATATTCAATTCCCGTTCCAAAATTACCAGAATTCACTTAAACAAATAAACTGGGGGCATTATAAAATAATTGGACATAAAAGTTGTCTAATAAAAATGGAATTAATGCTAAATGAATAATAAAAAGTAAAGGAATAGGCTATGAAAATTATATTAAGGCTATTATCGATATCCTTAGTCGAGATTTTGCTTTTGGGACGATCAGCGGAATGGTGCAGATAAAAGGATGATGTGCATGGGGACGTTCTATAGAAACACTTCTCTCTTTACGTCATCACATGACAATTTATTTGTTGGTGTTACTTTGTCTATTTAGATTTGTTTTTGGTAGAAGAAGTCCTTAAGATTCTATAATGTTTTGCAATGAAGGTATTTTCGACTCTTTGTTTGACCAACTATGCATGCACATTGCACAAGCTACAATTAAGTTACGTACTAAACAATGCAGAATGGACGGCTTTATCGTGTACGGCGATGTCAGGCAACATCAGTATGTTAGTCAAGACTTAGATTCGATTAGATCTATATCGTAGGAAGTATCTTGCACAATGGTTCTTGCATATGCAACATTAGAACTGCTGATCCCAAGAAGAACCCAGAAGAGCAGAAACCGAATTTGAAAGCTGAAATCCTAAATCCGTCGACCCCAATGTTAATTTTCTTTTTTACGGGACTTTATACCATACAACAAAGATAGCTTATAGATTTTGCAATAGTCTGAAATAATTATGTTTTCTTTTCCAACAGTGCCACCCAGTAAGATGGTGATCACAGATGATAAGGGTGATGTGAAACAAGCCATCGTGGGCCCGTACATCGAAGGTGACACCTTCACGCTGAAGTGTGATGTCAGTGGGGGTAAGTACAGAATATAATAAATTATAGGTATATTTTTTACAAGAAATTTTAATCGATTTAAAGATTTATATTAATTTTGGTGGCTAATAAAACGTTTAAAAACCAAGTTAGAGTTTCTTTTTTAAAGTTTGTAGCCCATGTCTTTCAATTTTAATTATTTATCTACATCTAAATAATATTTCAGTAGATTTTATCAAATGTACATTTGTACAAGTATAATAATTATTGTTTTATTCAAATTTTAACCTAATTGGATTTCACTTTTACTCCCAGGATATGTCTAACATCTGCATATTTCTAGGTCGTCCCAGACCATGGGTGAAATGGTTCCGGGACGAGGTCGAAACCGATACCCCTGCGACCCCCCTGTCTGGGAGTGGGGTCCGGGGGGTCTTGCACATTGGACCCCTGACCCGGCTGGATGTTAGGGCCGCGTTCACATGTCGGGCCTCAAATCATCCTCGGGCGCATCCTATAGAAACTACGCTTACTTTGGATATGAATTGTGAGTAGCAATATGTAAAAACTTAAACATATATGTATAACTTGCCTGTATGACGTATGTATTTCTCGACAAAGAAGGTAAAGGGGTATACAACACTCACATTGCTCAAGTCGTCTACTAGATCTCATGTACTAAGAAGTTTGTCAATTTTCATTAACTGTATACAAAACCAGATTCCTGCACGTTAAAATTACCCAATGAAAAAATCCAATAACACTTGTCACAACTCGGAAATCGAACCCAAGACCAACAAGGCAGTCAAATAGTATCTAATCAATACTATGCCCCATAAAAAGTATTTATCAGATGTTGATAGATTTCATGCCATTCACGATGAATGACAGGTAAGGTCACATATAATATTTGTGGCCAAAAAACATAGCTTCCTGATATTTATTACTCTCCTATTGGCCGTAGCCAACCGCTTGACAGAAAAGCCTCCAACACGAGATATTGCGTGATTACTCAAGACTTAAGTCACATAATATCACAAACCAAATATCAACGAAATAAGGGAAATAAATAATTATTTCGTAATACGGAAGTTCAATGGTCGCTTTTGGTTGATTAAATCAAGATAAGGAGAAGGCGAGCTTGAGATTAGCTGTATTTTTTAAATACATGAGCAAAGCTAAACGTTTTCAGCATCGTACTTGGTATGGCCTACGGTTATAGGCTCGACTAGTTACCTTAAGTAGTACAGTATAATATAAAAACAGCACTTTCACTGCCATGCCGTAGATAAAAAAGTTTTTTTTATTGTTCACGGGTCTATATGACCCGTGTGGAATTCAACGATCCAAACATTCATTCTCGCAAAAAAAAATCTCCAACAGAAATGTAACTTTTTGAAAACAATAGAGTAAAAAATAATAATAGTAGCCTATAACTGCCCACTGCAGGACAAAGGCGTCTTCTCGTATAGAGAAGGTTTGAGCATTGATCACCACGCTAGCTCACTGCGGGTTGGCGATTTCAGATAAATCCAGGTTTCCTCACGATGTTTTCCGTGACCGTTAGTCAGTGGTGTCTTAGAATAACTAAGAAAGTATTTATAACATTGAAAAAGTCACACTGATACTTATACTGACCCTAGGCCATCACGACTGAAAAGATTACTTACTTTATTTTACCACAACCAATCACATCACCTCCATTTCTAGTAAATTGCCAGTAACATAGTGCGACATTCTAAATCAATTCTTTGTTTTCAGTTCCACCCTTAACAGTTCACATCCTGGGTTCGAACCAGCCACTCTCAGCCAGCAGGAGGTACGACCTGCTGTGTCAGAGCTCAGGGTCAAGACCCCCAGCATCTATTACCTGGTGGAAGAATGGACATAGGATAAACAATGCGAAGGAGACGGTAAGATACCCTTACTAAAAATACTTGCTTTTTCTTATTTAATTATCGAAGATTCCATTACTGCGCCAGTATTTTCGATTTCATGTTTTTCGAACCAAATTAAAAATAGGTTACATTTATGAAGGTAGTATTACAGGAAAATGGCAATATTTTTTAAAGATGAAGCGTGCACGTTAAAATGAGAACAATAAATTAATTTAATCTTATCATTGATTTATCTACTAATTCGGAACATAATGAAATAAAAGTAAATTTCAAAACTAAAATTTACCCATAATGATTTCTATCGCTTTCGCGAATATTAGACATTGAAATAAAACTAGGTTTACCTCGGTCTACCCGTGACCATGAATGCTGTAAGGGATTCGAAACGTCGGGACCAAAAGTCAATTAAAAAACCGCGATAAAATCCATAAACCTAGTTTTATTTAAATTTATCTATCTATTGTTGATTTCAAAATTATCTTTGAACACTTAATACGGAAACGCAAATAATCTAAACATTATTTTGATTATAATAACTTAGGTATTAATTTTGTAGCATCAAAGAAAATTCCTTCAAGTCCCGCGGTTATCGAGATTGACAACAACGAACTCAGAAACAGATAAGGGAGACTAGCTCATCAATTCCCAAACTTTTCGAGAGAGAAGCTAATTTTGCATAGAAATTTAATCAAAGTGGCCAATCTTATACGGCGGCAGTGTTGCTACTTGAAATAGGGGCACGTAAAAGTAATAAATGTAGATTGAATGGGACAGAGAATGCTTACGGCGTGCTCAAATCGCTCGTAAGAGACCCAACAGTGTTCCTATTGCAAAAGTCGGTGCCGAGTGAAAGTTACGCTAAGTCCCAATGAGGCAAATTTGTTAGACGACCGTTAGGAACCGTGATTAGCTGGGCGGAAGAAAAATTTGGACCTAGGTCTACAGCGTTCACTTAATGTAAATGAGTGTTTACGTTTTTTACTCATCGACATTTTCTTTTTGACAAACGGGTTTGTTTACATAATGGCTAATTGTGGATATACATGCTTATTTATTTCTCATGATAACGTTTTTTCCTTTCCTAATTTCTAACAGACTTCTACACTGTTTTAGGCCAGTTATTCTTTACATGGAATCTGCTGTACTATGATCTCTAACTGAAGAGGATACATGATATATTATTACTGGCTTTTTGCCAAATACATCATCAAATGAAGCGTGCTGTTTATATTCCGTGTTCAATACTAATATGGTAGAATATTATATTTATAGATCAGCTGCCACTAAATACATTTGATGCGCCTCTTATCCGATTTCCTTGACTATTTGTTCTATTTGTGTTATCCTTGATTACTTATACAGAAATTTTATGTTTCTGCATCAAGATGACACGTGAGATATATGCCTCTTCTTACTTTCAAACATCCTCCAAAACAATAAGGCCATCAATCTCATTGAATAACGCCACAACATCACCGCACACTTAACAACCAATATTATTCTTAATTACTTCCACCACTACCATCCCCATCAACCCACAATTTAATATCAAAGCCAATATTTTTCTTTCATTATCTTCCTCGTACAAGGAATTATGGCACTAAAATTAAATTCCCTGCAACCACGCTCCCTGACGATGTAACTAGATTACATTGGCAAAGCCGAAATATCAGTCTCAGAAGCTTCTTGAATATTCTTGATTACAACACAAGGCGGTACGTCAATCAACCCTCACACACGCTATTCAAACTGGTTTGATTGTCGCACGTAATTAAATTAAACCTACAGCCAACATGCCAACTAGAAATTAATATTAACAACACTTAATTAAAATCAATGCTGAACACTGAAACGTGGGATAAGCCTTGTGATTGGTTGATTTGTTTTTGGAATCAATTTAGACGTCTGGAGTTTCGATTAAGGTTCGCTAAGGTATTTGAGACGTTAAATTGTAATGCTAAAACATAAGTGTCTACGTTGTTTTTAAATTTAAAAGTTTTAATATTAATTATGTTTTTTTTTATAATTTTGATGTGAATGTGGTTTTATTATCTGACGGAAGAAACAAAATCCCGCCCTTTGTTTACCCATCCCTTAAAATACAGACCAAAACGTTATAGAAATTAGAATGAAACCATAATAACTACCTCTAGTTATTGCGATTTAATTCTTATTTCTCTTCATCATCAGCTTTTACATGACCCACTGCTGGGCATAAGCCTCCTCCCCTAAACGCCTAATTTCTCTTACTAATACTAAAATGATCACGTTGTGTCTATCGTAGAAATATACCTTCATAATTGTATGGGTAATTCTTAAACATACCTCACACGATTTAATGTTTCCTTTGAATAAGAAAAATACAGAGATTATAAATGATCACGTACGGAAGTCGGCTCTTTAGTTCTTTACTAAGAACGCTAATCAAATATTCCACTAACCAGTTTATCAAAATAATGATTGGCAAACGGAACATTGATAAATTAAGTTCTTATTGTACATTTCTTTGATGCGAAAAATTGATACGTAGATGCTCAAATGTTGCTATGGTTAAATATACATACATACATAATATTATCACGCCTGTTTTCCCCGAAGGGGTAGGCAGAGGTGCACATACAATACACCCACATTTCGCCAGTTATGTTTTTAGGTCCCAATGTAATAGGGGGCGAGCCTATTGCCATCAACCGGGCACAAATCCAGACTCCGTGCTGCTACTAAGAATTACCTAATGGAAAAACCCAGTAACACTTTGCCCGACCCGGGATTCGAACCCAGGACCTCGTGCTCAGCAGTCGCGCTTAGCAACCACTAGACCAACGAAGCAGTCGGTTAAATATAGTCATAACAAATTACAAAATTTCAATCAACGTGTTTATTATCTACCTTTTAATGTCTCTAACATAAATACCAGTTGAACGTTTCAATATACATTTTGATTTAGAACCTCCAAAATAATATTAATAGATCGTAATTTGAATTTTAAGGGTACCTTCAAAGGATTTTAACTATAATTTGAAATCTGGTAAAATACGAACGATTTTATCCTCTTGTAACAGTGAAGAGAATTAAGTACTTTAGCTGTGTTTGTTAAGATCGGTGATTATATATTAAAGTATTTGTTTGGAGGAAGCAGGAAGTAATTTTTCAATAAGCAGCTTTGCTTTACTGAATAATTTGTTAAGCGAAAGAAAGTTTTTCATCGGAAAAATCAATCATTTCTGATTACATCGCTATCGACCTACGATAAGATTTGCAACTCTAAAGGAAACACCTATTTTTGTATCTACAATAGCTTTTCTCTAAATTTATTTAGTTGTATCTGCCAATTCCCTAAAATCCTGTTTATGTCTACCATTCAACCTGTACCACGAGTTTGATATGTTTTTTTGTCAACAGTTATCAACAGACGGAAACACGACCACATCAACAGTATCCTTACAACTAACGAAGTCTGATGCAGGAGCGAAGCTAGCATGCAGGGCATCGAACCCCCAAATGGCTTTAGTACCAGCCTTAGAAGACGACTGGACCCTTGATATACAGTGTAAGACTTGAATACTTTGAACTTTTTAATTGAGACCCTTGTCCCTTTAAAGGATAAGCGAAAATGTAAGTGGAGTGCTCAGAAAGGAGGTCAAGTGATTCTGGTCACTGTGGTCTATTGTGACGTTTTTGTTAAGTGGTATGGACACGTAAATGACGTCGGTAGCAGTAGGTTGGTAAAGGAGATGAAGATAGATGACGGAATTATGCCGTTATAGGTGTTATATACAAAATGGTTATAAAGTGTTAGAAAGAACAATTCTATTTTGAGTGTCAAAGCCAAAAACCGCCGCCTAAAATTATAATAAGGCCTCACGTTGGCTTGCTTATTGTATTGATGGTCATTACAATGTTTTATGAGAAAACCAAGGCTACAGTCGTATCTAATAAGTATCATTTTTTTAATTTCTCTTAAGAACTTCCGCGTCAGAGAAGTCGCGGGTACACTACGCATTTTATAACTCTCCCACGAGGAAGTAAAAACGGTAAAGAAAAATTAAGTTTATCCAAAATTTCCCTACCAAATTTTATTACGAGTAAGCCTTGAAAGTTTACCACGACTTTGTTTTCCTTGAATTCTAGATTTTATGGGCAAGAATGAAATTTTGCACAAGTACCTCCAACTGAAAGTTTTTGGTATTGAAGACTAGAATAGTAAGAGGCTATTTATAAAGCTGGTGGGGTTGGTGTTGTTGACCTTTGGTTTAGGGTGTTATACAATAATATATTGCTATAGGTACTTCTTTTATGTTTTCCATACGTCAGTTGTTGGTTCGCGGACTGTCAAGTGTTAACTATTTATTTTCTAACAAAACATATTTCTATGGTCAAACTTTTTAATTTATTGAGAGTAAGCCCTCTTACCACGAACTCTTAAAGCAGGACAGTTTATGTTATGGAAGCAAGACACCGCTACGTGCAGTGTTATGTGGCGTCTTGTTTTAAAAGTTCATGGTAAGGGGGCAGTCACTATTAATACATATTATTTTAATACCCTACCTACGCCTACCCCTCAGGGAAACAGGCGTGACTTTATATATGTATGTATTTTAAGTTTTTAAACATAAGTTTCTTTCTTGTTGTATCAAAACAGATGTCCCAGAAACGACGGTGCGGTTAGGAACGAACCTGGACCCTTCAAACATAAGGGAGGGAACCGACGTGTATTTCGACTGCATCATCAGAGCACACCCTTATGTTTACAAAGTGGAATGGAGGCATAATGTGAGTATTTCGTTCTTTTTTTTGATAGTATTATGTTTGTAGTCAAGCCATGCAATGTCCTTTTATAATAAACTTGTCAGTATACGGCTCACTCTCAGAACTATTATAATAATAATATCTCTTTATTGCTTACCAAATAAAAATATACAGGGAAAACCTTAAAACTAAAATTGTACAATGGGTGGTCTTATCGCTCGGCGATCTCTTTCAGATAACCTATTAAATGGGCTAGTAAAATTATTTATTTGTTAGCAAAATCAAAATCTATAGTCAATTCAAGACCCCCTACACCGTTAAAGATTAAAATCCTGACTAGAGTCTTAAAGTCAAGAACATTAAAATGTTAAGATAATTTATTTCGCAAACGGATGACAATACAGTACATGATGTCAAATATACAAGTTCAACCACATTTTACTATTAAAACAGAATAATTACCAAATACATAATAATTGATAGGCTTATTAACATTTCGAAATAATCAAATAATTACATTTTGATTTATTTATTACTTCCTAATTCAATTAATTACTTACATGTATATAAGTGTGTGTATTCCGTATTAATTTCAATTATTTTCAATCTAAAGTTAAACAGGATAAACCCTTCAATAATGCCCTGAAGCAAAAGGGTCGAACCATGTATCTTATGGGGGAGAGACATAACGCTAAGTTTCAATCCCATGGGCCCCTAAAAGGGTAGTCACGACTTCACCCCGAACTAACTTTGGCAACGCCATAAGACAGACATCCACACCATATTATATATAAACTTAAATACCTATATAATATGATGTTTTGTAGTTTTAACTTTAGGGAAGAGTAATACTTAATCATCATAAACCGAAGAACATGTACGAAGAACGTGATGGAGATTGAATCATTGCAAATAGAAATCCTTGGTCTCTATATTAACCCTCTGGAAATCAGACGTAAATTTTAAGGCTTTGCCAAACAGAACGCGTACTTAGCGTACTATGTACTATGACAGGAGTACACAGTCAAACAAAGCGCCGGTGCGACCAGTACGCAACCCTCTGCCGCGGTGTGACAGTACACTACTATTACGTCATAGTACAATACAATTCGCTGCTATAGTGCTTTGACCCGCGCTGAGTACGCGTTCCATAGCTTTAATAAATGTTACCTCCAATCTGAACAAACTATTTTCAGCTTTTACACAAATCCAATAATGCTTTAGATGCGATCGAAAAATATGATAACAATAGTCATTTTAGGTATAATACTTCAGTATGTATGTGGCAACTATCATTCGTTTAAATATGGAACAGCCAATTTACATACACTGATCATTACAGCTTATTCTTGAGTAGGTACTTCGAAGTCGATATTAATCGCAGGCGAAAATTCCATTGCTAAAGAAAATTACCATTACCAACTAACCAATTATATTTCACCAGGGCAAAACCCTTCTCCACAACGTTGGGCAAGGCGTGATCATCAGCAACCAGTCCCTCGTCCTCCAGGGTGTCGGCAGAAGAACAGCTGGCAACTACACGTGTGTCGGCTTCAACGCGGAGGGAGATGGCGAGAGCAAACCATTCTCCTTGAATGTTTTGTGTAAGGAAATTATGTTTTTACTTCCAAAATAAGCGAGAAATTCTTCATGAATCGCTAAAATTATGATGGATTGCTTTCGCAGATGATATTTCCATCGTTGTTGTAGCGGTATGAACCAAATAATGTCTAATACTTCTATTTGTCATATTCAGTTATTATTAGATATCAAAGGGTACGAAAAAATATTTTCTGTTATGAGATTTCATTATAATTTATTCTTCTTCTTCTGACCGTATGCTTGATGAACAAGCTGGTTTCTGAGTTTAAACCGTCTGTAGGTTTCTCACACGGCTTTACACACCGTTGAAAAATCTCTCAGGTGTGCCGATTTCTAGCAACTGATAACTAATTTAATGTACGCACATGAATTCGAAAAGACATGCTTGCGTGCCGGGGTTGAACATGCGAGCTTTGACGTGGCAGTCCCACGGTCATAACACTCGGTTATCCCTATATTTTACTGGATACACTAATAAATATACTAACTGTGATCATTTGTCCCATAGATGCACCCACTTGCAGAAGTTCCCAGCAAAGGGTGCACGGTGTAGCCAAACAAGAGCGCGCACATATCACCTGCCATGTGGATGCTAATCCCCCTGAAGTTGTGGTAAGTTAAATGAGATAAGCACACACAAGTCCTAAAGGGAAGTAAAAAAATATTGCATACAAGAATTCAATTCCGTCCTTATGAAAGAAATTCTTAAGAGGTGACGAACCCATTGTAGACATAACATAACATCATCCCTGTATTCACCGAAGGGGTAGGCAGAGGTGCACATATAGTACACCCACATTTCGTCAGTTATGTTTTTTTAAGAAGTCTTAAGAGGTGACGTACCCGAAGACCTTATGAATAACTATTTTAAACTCAATGTACACGTGACAAGTGGTATCCGGGATAGAATTGACCACCCCCTTTCCTCCAAAGGGAAAGGTAAGAGGCGACTAAGGGAAAATCCAGAAGATAGTAGCAGCGTCTTCAGTAATTTCACCGTTTTGCTGACGCTGCCCGGCTCTGTACAACCGGGTTCACGTCATTTTATTCACTAACATAACAATATAAAACCAGTATATTAACACCCGGGAACCAACAATACAGGGAGACTAAAATCGCTAACTACCTAGATGTAAATAAAGTAATAAACGTTACTATTACGCAGTGATTCCTTGTCTTGGCACAGGAATCACTCACAAAACCAAACTACTTTTAAAATGTATGAAAACGTACACTCACCTACGTTTGACTTTTGACGCGGCAAAATATGGGTGTGATTTCCCTTTGGGGATTAGGAGCACGATTTTATGGATGAAACAATGCTCATTAGATACAACTTAATCCAGTACCTTACGTCAAGTGTCTTCTCCTACCTGAAGAAAAGTGAAGAAATGGGTCTGATCAATAAAATAAAACAAAAATATTTTTGCAGTACATGTTAGGTACTTCAGTACGTTAAAAATCTTATTGACTAACGCCTTATTCTCGAAACATAATTAGATATTCCCCTTAGCCACTGAACTACTGGTGTCTCTGATTTCGGAACTTACCCTAACTTGGTTAGTTACAGATCTTCCCTGACGTAGGGTAATTTAGTCAGAAATTATTCAATATGCATATAAATATCTATAGGTAGAAGGTAAATTTGCCAATCAAGAGGGAATTACAATGTGGTTTTCCTTATAACCCTTCTCCCTTCCTCGCCCCATAACCTCTAAGACATTAACTCAATTATAACAATTCAATTGTGACGTTTCTTCCTTATTGCTATTTTCTACGAATCTCTAACGCCATATAAATACGAGGGTCAAACTGAAAGTTCTTAGAAAATCAAAAACTGATTACATTAGCCAGTTATTAGTTTTATTATATCTTTTCAAAATATTGTCCATTCACGTCAATACACCGCTGCATGCGATGGAACCACTGGGAAAAGCACTTTGTCCACTCGTCTTTAGGGTTCTCTTCAATGGCATCGCGATACGCAGCCACCGCTTCTTCAGCATTCATAAACCGCTTTCCTTTAAGTTTTTCTTTAATTTTTGGAAATAAATAAAAATCACAAGGGGCGAGGTCGGGGCTATACGGCGGGTGACCCAGTAATTCAACGTTTGATGTCGCCAAATAGTCGATCGTTCGCTTAGCGGTGTGCGACGAGGCGTTGTCGTGGTGAAGGAGGATCCTACTGCGAGGTCGTTTCTCTCGAACTTTTTCCAAGACAAGTGGCAAACAATTGGTAGTGTACCATTCTGCAGAAACTGTTTTTTGATCCTCTAACACAATTGTTGCGAAATGACCTATCCTTCCAAAGAACGAGGCCACCATTTTTTTTCCCGCACTTCGATCTCTCTTCACTTTAGTTGGCAACCTCTCGAAAGGAAACACCCACTGAGCAGATTGTCTTTTGGTTTCAGGATCATAACAGTAAATCCAGCTTTCGTCACCTGTTAGTATGTCGAACACAGCATTTGAGTCACCTCCGTTAAATCTTTCAATCATTTTACGGCACCAATCCACACGATGGATTTTTTGAGCCTCAGTCAAATTATGAGGTATCCACCGGGCGCAAAGCTTCCTGACTGCTAAATGTTCGTGGAGGATTTTGTGCACTTGACTCATACCGATGCCTAAGCTTGTCCGAATCTGCTGATAGGTCACTCTTTTGTCAGTCTCTATCATACGCCGCACAACACAGATGTTATCTTCAGTCGTCGCCGTAGAAGGCCGTCCCTCACGTAAATCATCAGTGAGATTAGTGCAACCACGTTTAAACTCATTAAACCAGTTGTAAACTGTCGCACGAGATGGGGCTTCATCGTGAAAGGCCAATCGTAGTCTATCATAACTTTCTTGTTGACTTAAATGACATCGAAAGTCATAAAAAATCATTGCACGAAAATTTTCTCGTGTCAAATTCATGTTGACGTGACACAGACAATTTTCAATTTGCCGCCAAATCGTAAAACAAATGACAAATTAATGAAATATATACTCAGTAATATTGGCAAAGAGTTCTATTTTCAAATTTTAGAATTATTTTTTTATTATATTGTTTATAAGTGGCCAGTTCTAAGAACTTTCAGTTTGACCCTCGTAAGTGAAGCTATTTTCTAACAAATAAATTCCACGGGAAAAAGCACTTTATAGGACATGTTGCTGCATCGAAAATTTGTTATAGCTTTATTCATTTAATAGGAGTTATCATGTAGAAACCTAAAAAATAAGAATATAAATGTATGAAAAAAAGGTAAAAAAACCTTTTATTCAAAATAGATTTAAAAGTAGGTAGTTTTTGAACGTCAAATTACATCAAGACAGCCCCAAAACGCCCGTCCGTCAACTTACTAGTCTTATAAATAGGTAGAAAAAACAATGTAACAAACTACCCAGCAGCACTATGCGTCTGTAGGTCAAACGGAAGGCCAAGGAGACGAAATAAAGAATGTGAGATAAAACATTTGGTAAAACATTGACAACTAACAAGACAATGTAGATCCAATAAATATAACCGAATATTTGAACTACGTAGGTATTTAATTTAGGTCCATTTCCTATTGTATGAGATTAACACCGTGTATTGGAATACGAATCCGTTGCTATACCTAGCCAAAGCCTATCAAACTGGCAAGTTACAGGACCATTATCAGCCAGAAAACGTCCACTGGAACCTTAGAACACATTGAATTCACCGGTTGTCTTGTACTCTGACGATATCGTCAGTCCACCTGGTGGGAAGCCTGCCAGCACTACGACTTTTGGTTCGTGGTCGCCACTCGAGAACCTTTCTTCCCCAGTGGTTATTGGTTCTTCGAGCGATGTGGCCTGCCCATTGCAAACACACAAACACTATTTCTATTAAATATACTACAAACTCGTACGTAACGTACTGCTATTAGTTACTAGTACAAGAAATACTATTCCAGGAATTCCAATAAATTCCTTTTATAACCAGAAATTCTGCAGTCCGGTTTATCCTCACAGTGAATTCCTGGAAAACCCAAATACGTAGAAGTTACCTAAATAAAATTAAGCGGTATATTATTTACCATCTCATCAAAATTTTATCAAGTGCCGGAAGGAATTGAATATGTAATTTTAAATACAGACAACTCACAAACTTGTGAGTTAAAAGTTGATCAAAATCAACGCGGCCTTAACTTCTACGGAAAGGAATCTTGAATAAGTAATGTGAACTCATTATTAAGATGGAATTAGTTCAAGAGGATGGATAAAGTAGACATTCGTGGAAATTGGCTGTTAAAATAATATATTATTTATTTTGAAAGCAATTATTAAATATTTATGGGCTTTTAATATTAAACTGTGTGATTGGTCTAGTGGTTGCTTAGCGTGGCTGCTGAGCATGAGATCCTACGTCCCAATCCTGGATTGAGCAAATCGTTATTGCGTTGTTCCACTAACTCATTCACAATAGCAGCACGGAGTCTGGATTTGTGCAACTGGCAATGGGCTCGCCACCTATTACTTTCGGACCTATAATATAACTAGCAAAATTCACTATTCACCTCTGTCTACCCTTTCGGGAAACAGGTGTGATGATTTTTTATAATTCGTACGTAAATTCTTAATACTTTTTACAGTTATGCTATATATACTAAAGGAAACCTTACAACCATTCTTGATCATGGAAAATATGGATATTGGCTAATCTGGTTACAATGGAATCTAAATCCCAACATAAAGACTATGGAATTGTAAATTTGTTTGGTAACGAAATACAATAAACAAAGTATCAAAACCTTTTCATCTGCAAACTGTTAGAAAGAGTGTTGTTGTTTCCAGCAAGGTTTCACATATCTAGCAAACAATATGATTCTTACAATCTTATTTAGGATATCTGTAGGGATTTAATTCTTGTTGTTTTGTACATGGCAGTGGGCCAAGGAAGCTACTCATATGTTATGTTAAAAGAAAAGAATCTTCAAGATTATAATGTTAACAAAACATGTTACGAAACTTTTATTGAAAAAAGAATAGCATCTGTCTCTCTCTTAGGTTGGTATCCATTGTATTCTCCAAAGATATTTATCAAATCTTCACCGAATTTCCAGGCAATCACATCGAAAAGTTCACTTTTCGATGTGATTGCCTGGAAATTCGCCTGGAAAATATTTAAAATCTCCTCACTATTATTATTGATTAAGCTAATTCTAGGTACAAAACATTCAACTGAACTTGGAATTCTTCTTTTTTTAAGTCGACCAATGCTTCATTGGTCTGATGGTGGCTCTGAAGTGTGATTATAGATGGATTAAAGCCACAATTTGACAAAGTATTTGTGTTTTTATGTTCTACACTGAAGTTAGAGTAACACTTCTAATCGTAATCGTAAAATCTTTGGCTAATATAAGTGTCATACTCTTTATATAAATATCCACATTGAAACTAACAATAAAATAAATCCTAACTTCCATAATCTTCTACGTGGCATCTAGCCAAAGTTTACTTCTGAGTGTAATGCCCAAATAGAAGAATTTATAATAATTATTACCCTGTGTGTATACGTTGTGTGACCCATATTAATATTTATGCTATTATAAATCTTGATGAGGTTGTGTTCCTGCATATGATGTAGGAGTTTTGGCTTAGAATTAGTTATTTGTGGAAACCGGAATAATTATCTTGCATCTGAATAATATGTGTGTTAGGTTTGCCTTGGATTATGTAAAACGTTTTACGCATTTGTCTAAAAAAATTGCAATCCATTTTTATTCTTCATCTTGGTTTGGCCTCTGTTATAACTGATCCAGGAGTTTTAATAATTATATATACATATTATTTTAGTTCAGTTTAAAAATTGGTATGGCTTATATAAAACATACATTCGATAAAGTTTAGAAAATCTTCAACATTTGATCGTTATTTTTAGTTATGAACACCTTCAGTCTCTTTTAGAGCAATAATTTTCCCTAGAGACCGAGTAACCTATGCCTCCAATTTCATAAAATACTATGTTTTTAATTCTTTATAAACCTCCTTATACTCAAGATCAACACTAACTTCCACCGTCTTCCACAGTTCCGATGGACCTTCAACAACACAGCTAACAGCAACGAGGTCAGTGACACGTACGTCTCCCGGGCTGGCACCAGTTCCACCGTCACATACACTCCTCATACGGAGATGGACTACGGAACTCTACTGTGCTGGGCCCACAACAGGATCGGCAAACAACGAGTGCCATGCGTCTACCATATTATTGCTGCTGGTAAGATTCGGATCTTCAGTGTCATTTGTGTCTGTTTTTTTCTTCTGCTACTTTTACGCATTGTAAATATGTATATGTTTTGAGTCTAGTTCGTGCACAGATATTTTATTTTTATATTGTTTATTGCAGACTACCTTTGACTTTTCAATCAACGAAATCGAACACGCACGGTGGTTTCTCCCATAGCTAACGTTACGATTTTTTGTTGGCTTGTCAAAATTATACTTGAATTCTGAAATTAATTACATCTAAATTCTAATTAAACCGAAGTCTTGTATTTACTATTTATCCCTTTTAGTATTCTTACTTTGTTTTAGTTCTCTTTAGGATTACTCTGTGTTGTTTTCGGTTTCAAATTCTGAGAAAGAATGTGAACTTTTAATCTTTTTTCGATTAAAAGTTTTTCGTCAAACTTTATCCAAGCTACGTTTACAAAGAGAAAACCATTTGGATTACCTAACAGAAACTAAAATTAATTACCAAGATCTAATTACTAATCACTGAATAATGACTTAACAATTTTTAAGCCTAGTCATATTATTTCAATAATATACGGTAGTTGGGTTAATTTGTTAAATAAATTTGTTTTATTATTATAGAATTCAGCAAATGACGATAAATTGAAACCAAATTACAGAATTTTACGGAGTAATTACCGCGATGTATTTGTCAATCAATGCATCCATATTTTGATTTTTTTTAATTGATCATTTCAATTTCAAGCTAAATAACAACTGATACAACATTTTCATTTAATACTTTAGTAAATACTTCGTTATGTACTTCATTGTTTATATAATACCCTTCCAAAATATGAATTTGTATATTTTATCCCGCAAATGCCTCGTTTCACCGGAGGGCAGCTCAAAATTCTCTGTGAACCTTCACAACGTGATAGACGTTGATACATGTGGGCGTATGAACTTAAACAATTTAATTTTCTGTCTAATATTAAAACAAATGATATCTTTATTTACAAGGTTATTTACAATTCTTAAAAATAAATATATACAAAAATAAAAAAATTAAACTAAGAATTATGTATCAAAGTATTCGTCCTCATCGCTGTCGACTGGTAGGGTGCCCAAAAGGCTGGCGGCATTGCCACGTTGAATGGCAATGCTAATTCTTTGGCCGAAAAACAGGCCAGCCCTTTGGTCACGTGAAGCGTCAACTAACCGTTTAGAAAGGTCGCTAAAAAGAAGACGCGCACTCGGACCCCATGACCCGAGTGTTTCGACCCCAAACGGCTCAAAAATATAATTACGTATAAGGTTATTATATTTTCGCCGCTTGAGGGTCTCCGCAGCTGCAGCAGCAGCGTCAGAGCAAACCGCTGTGCTGGAAACATGAGATGGCGCAAGGGTGTCGACACATGTTGCATCCCACACCAAAGGCCTACCCAATTTCCATGGCATCAAAGACATACCGTCTGGTCTCTTTCCATCGTCCCGTACCAAGCCATTGGGTTCTAATATAGCTGGGACGCCGGCGGTGACGAGAGCACGACGAATAATGTCGTTTAAATTCGCGTGCCGCGGTATGCGACCAGCGCTCCTGGCGCAGGATAGGCCATGGTGCTTTCCTGTCTTGATATTTTTGTATGATCTTTGTTGTGTTTTCTCTTTCATCTTACTTTTCAAGTTCGATGTTTCTACATATTTCTAAGACGTGGTCGTTTATTGAGATTTTTTTACTAGCTCTCTTATCTCACCTGAAATTCACTACCATTGTTAAGACGTTTATTATTATTCCCTAGTATTACTTAATACCTGGTACTAACTACAGACAAAACCTCTTATCAAAATCACCTATATACCGTCTACATACAAGTTGTATTACAAATAGATACCATCTTTGGTCTCGATTTGCAATGAAACGATTAGACCTGAACCAATTGAGCTGATATTGTTACAAATCTCTGTAGTATTGTAAGTCCGTGTTTGGGATCAGATAACCTTTAGTAAAGTAGTTGCTTCAAGTGTTGGGCCACTTAATTTGTCCCATAAAATGTCATACTTGCGGTTCTGAAATATCTTTTTCCTGTTTTTTTAAACGTCACCACACACTAGGAATTTCTCTTGCATCGTGGGTGCGTTTCACAAACATGAATTGTCACGCACACAAACACTGAAATATCTGTGGATCATACGATTTTTTGTCCCATGCGGGAATCGAACCCTTAGCGCAGCAGTCCAATAGCTTAGCCACTGCGCGAATCAGGTCGTGAATGGCTAAGCGATTGGATACATACATACATACATACCATTTTCCACGAGTACCTACATTCAAACTTGATTAATGTTTTTATGTCATTTTCAGTAACGTATTGTTTTATTCCAAAAGGTCGGCCTGATCAAGTCCACAATTGCACAGTAGTCAATGCGTCACTAACGTCGTTTGGAGTACGGTGTTCTGAAGGATTCAACGGAGGCATGCCCCAATCATTTCTCTTGGAAGTACGAGAGATCGTCACCCAGGTAACAATGAATTTCATACTGATTATAATTGTGTATTTAATTAGAAATATAATTATTAATACAATTATTGTGAAATACTACTATTTTGTTTATAGCATTGGAAGCCACAATCAATCTATGTGTGTCTAAATTTTCATGTTCAATCATCACCTCTAACTACTGTTTTAAATATCATTTTCAGAGTCAGTCCATGTTTAAGTTAGTGTTTGCATTCAGTAAAGTTTAATTAATAGCCATCTTAACTTTACTAAGTCAAGAGTCCTTTCGGAATTTTTGGACTACTGATAAATGATTTTATTTCAAAAATTTCAAAATTCAAATAATTTTTTCACAAGAAATTTGGTTACATGGTGGTGGTAAATTAATTGTTGTACTAGCACATTCTACCATGACAATGGTGCGTGAAATAGGTTAGCAAAAAAACGCTTTCATACGTCATTCTTTTTGAAACTGAATGGCGTCGACATTTCCTAATTGACTCTGAGAAGAAATGCCGAAACAAACTTTGGGCTCAACCAATTCTTTTGTCCTACAGGAGATTGTAGCCAACGTCTCAAGTGCCGTTCCTCGCTTCACTGCTGTTGGTCTTGTGCCAGGAAGAACGTACGCGGCAGCCGTCCTAGCCTACAACGCTAAAGGCAGGGGAGACCCTTACCCATTGAGAGCCAGCACTTTAAGGCCACCAGAGAAGCACCATGTGCATGATAAAAGTTTAGGTAAGTTTTTTGCGAACGACCTGTTTATCTTGATGTAGTTTTGATGCGGCAAGTAAGTTAAAAGTTTCTTTTTATTTTGACACAAGCAATATTTTGACTCAAATCTTAACACTGACTGCCACGACGCAGACACAAGTGTTTTTTTTTATTGTTCGCGGATCATATTTGACCCACGTGGTGTTCAGGGACTTAAAATTAGGAATTGTAGCTAAATGTTATTTACAAAAAACTTATTATTTACACCTGCAGAAAACCTGTAAATGAACGATCGGAAATATCAAAACTGCTTCTCAGGTTATGGCATTTATTCACAGATTTACCAAGAACAGCCTTCCAAATATCAGGAGCGATGTCCGTGGCGGTTGGCGGGGGCATCATCCTCATGGTTGTCCTCATCCTATTCATGATCGCCATGAGACAACGCTGTGCTAAGAGAAAACCCCGGTCGGCTCCCCCACCGTCGTCACAGCCAGCCAGCCCTGACAAACTGAGGGAGAAAGAGGATAGTGAGAGTGACGATAGGAACCCTGATATAATTCCGTCAGATACAGATCAGATGCAGGTAAGGTTTTGGAAATGCTTGAATTTGTTTTTTATCTCTTATGTAGCTTAATGTGTGTACTTACATGCTTATTCATCAATAGTAACTAAGTAAAAGACCTACTTGCCAACATCTGGGGTTGAATGTTCACTACTTTTTTAGCCACGACTGACAGAAAAGGTGGCACAAATGAATGTTGTCTATTTTCTCCAAAACGGCTTGACCGATTTTTTATTGTTTCATTTATATAGGCTATCATGACAGGGCAATTATGGAAGGGTTTAATAATAAGCCTACTTAAGGCTTAGTATTCAAATGTATTATGGAAACAATGCTCAACTTACAAATGGCTTGTTCATCTTGACTTTTCGTAAGAAAACCAACAAAAACACAATATTTTGCGTTTAAATATTGACACGAAAAGAAGTTTCAATTCTGTTTTCTTCAATGCGACTTCTTACTTTGATGACCTTTATAACATCTTCGTGACATTAATTAATTTCCCTGACAGATGGATTACTACCGGCAACAGCAAGTGTCAACCATATCCCCTCCACTGGGCAGCCGGAACGCGCGAGGCAGTGTTGCCGGCGTGCGCGGTGGCCTGCCCGCCTACTGCCCGTTGCGAACCGCACCACCACCTGCGCATGCGCCGATGCATGAATCTGCTGTGAGTTAACCATTTGAATATGTGTTCAAATGGTCATTTCTTTAAAGATTTTTGGTAATACTGAATTTGGAGTCCAGTAAATTACTGATGCTATGTAGAAATACAATTTATGTATAAATAAATAAAAAAAAAGTTGTTATTTGCTCCGAATTCAAAATCGACACTAATTAATTAATTGGTACCCTAACTTTTCGGCCATGTTTGAATTCGCCGGCCATGTGAAACTTTTAATTTTAAGATATACCTATCAGTACAAATCTCTTCAGCAGATCGAAGAAGGATATTCTTATGGTGTTCTGTTCGTTCAGAACGCGTCGTCAGGCATACCGCCGCCCGCGCGGTTCGCGTCGGGCTCATGCACGTTGCCGCGCGGCAGCACGCTCGCGGGGGGCAGCGCGCACGCCGGCAGTAGCACGTTGGTAGGGGACGCGCGCTGCGGCATTCCCATGCAGCACCTACGCACGCTGCCGCGGCCCGGTGCGCCCGCGCCTGCGCCCCGCGTCCCTCCCCGCGACACCCCGCTCTGACAGACCACGCAGCTATAGGACATGTAAATAGGACTGTGTTATTAAAGTGCTCAAAACTTTTTTTAATCGAGTGATTAGTGTTTTGTTTGATATCAAGTACTTGCTGTATGTCGGTTTAGGTTTAAAGAAATGTGTATTATCTGTGTGTGAGTTAATGCCTAAAGTGTGAAAGTGAACTGAAAGTTAGGATTCTAAATCCAACCAAGTTGTATTTCTTTTTTTTTTAAATAAACGTCACCCCACACTAGGAATTTCCTAATTTCCTATGTCGTGGGTGCGTTTCACAAACATGAAATATCTTATAAGTACACAAACACCCAGACTCGGGACGAACTTCTGTGGATCGCACAAAATTTTGCCCCGTGCGGAAATCGATCCCGCAACCCTTAGCGCTGCAGTCCAATCGCTTAGCCACACTAATCAGGTCGTCAACTTTATCACAATTACAGTACATTCATTATTTTACATATAACTTGATTGTTGTTGATTTGTGTACTCCGTATTCATTAGGGTTAAGTCCATCAATCTTGTTAAACTGCTTATAAACCCAAGATCAATAACGTCAAGCTATAGGTTATTTCTAGAGGATTCTGATCTACTCTACTGACTTCTTAAGCGAAAAGTATAATGGGTCACTTTATCTATTTGTTAAATAGAATAAGTTTTAATAAATACTTTACGCGAGAACTTTCTTAAATGAGATGGAATTAAAAGAGTATCCTAGACAAGGAGTCGACGACACAAAGCAGGATCTTTATTACAGCAGTATTTAAACCTGAGGTGGTCTCTGTTTACACGAGTCGATTAAATTTTTAACCTGAATTTCTCACCACCTCAATTGCACAGGAATATTAGTTAAGTTCTTAACGTGCTGCTTCTTTAACTCCACGAATAATGCTATTTATTTAGTCTCTTTATGAGTAAGAAACCTAATCATTACTACAAGTCAGCAGCTGCCTCGTTGGTCTAGTGGTTGCTAAGCGCGACTGCTGAGCACAAGGTCCTGGGTTCGAATCCCGGGTCGGGCAAAGTTTTACTGGGTTTTTCCATTAGGTAATTCTCAGTAACAGCACGGAGTCTGGATTTGTGCCCGGTTGATGGCAATAGGCTCGCCCCCTATTACATTGGGACCTAAAACATAACTGGCAAAATGTGGGTGTACTATATTATGTGCACCTCTGCTTACCCCTTCGGGGAATAAAGGCGTGATGTTATGTTATGTTTTACTACAAGTCAAATAATTTAAAACCTACAACGGTAGTAAGGCTCTTTTTCAGTCAGTAAATATAGATGATTACTTTTACCTTTTTAGCACTGATAACTAATTTATAGTATGCACATGAATTCGAAAAGATCTTGGTGTGACTCAGGGTTGAACTTGCGACGTTTGGCTTGGCAGTCCAACAGTCACACCACTCGGTTATCACTGCCAATATATTGAAGTTGAAATTATTTTTGTTTTTTTTTTTCTATTTGAATAATCTTTCTGGACATCAGCCTGTACTTGATATTATTGTTAGTCGAATTCCGATTAGGTAGGATAAAATAATTGAAAATTCTGTTACAATTTGTTTGTAAATCAAAATGTAAATAACGCATATTACTCTAGTTATACATTAAAACAATATTTATACTCGAAAAATGTTAAACAGTGTAACATGGGATATTGTGTTATTTTTTTTTTTATATAAATGGTTGTGAAAATAAACAAGCCAGAATCTTAAACTAATTATATGAATATCAATATACCATTTAAAATTTGGAATTTAAACATGTGTTGATGATTGGACTAATATTTCCTACTGTACTATAGTTAGTATGAAACTGATAATCTAGGTAATAACATAATCACTGGTTTGTGGTTGTAAGCCGTTACTCATGAAGGGTCTATGCTAAACGCTTAACAAATCCACAACTGTCATTTGTCATGTCAATTGCAAGCGGGTGGTTGACACCATTAGCCAATAACTCCAAGACACTACTTCTCTAAAAAACATGCTTTATTTTAGCCCTAAAAAGCCTATAAGATTTTAATAAATAAATAGTAAGAGTAAGCAAATTAATAACGTCACAGGATCTTATTTTCCAACAAAATCTTTGGAGGAATAGCGTTTTGAGAGCTCATAAAAAGTGTGTCAATTGATTAGTGGTGTCAAATATCCAATTCTGATAATTTAACAATCAATTATTTCATGTCAAAACTTGTGTGACACGAATGTCAAACTATCAATTCAAACCAAACCGAAATTGTATTTGAACGTTTTAAATTATAAGAATAAGCTCCGATTGTGGAGTCGTCAAGCGTTTGGCAGATTTTTATGAATAAGGGGAATGTCTTGAGTCATTTGTTCATTGTAGTGTTTGCTGAAGCGGGTAATATTGGTCGTATGAATACCGAGGCACGTGAGTATAATGATTGCTTTATGACAGAAAAATCTCATGTATTTGCGTAAAGGTTTACGAGATATTCGACTTCAAAAAATTTCGACGTATGTACTTTCAAACCTGTGTTTATATTACCGTCCTTGTGAATGTTCGTCATAATACCCAATAATATTTACTAGCCTCGAGATTAATAGCTCTCAAGTGGGTGCGCAAACAAAGATGCGCTGTTTATACCTGTCATGGTCCAATACTGGACTGACTACCTTGTTGATCTAGTGGTTCCTAAGCGCGACTGCTGAGCACGAGGTCCTGGGTTCGAATCCCGGGTCGGACAAAGTGTTACTGGGTTATTCGATTAGGTAATTCTCAGCAGCAGCACGGAGTCTGGATTTGTGCCCGGTTGTGATGGCAATAGGCTCGCCCCCTATTACATTGGGACTTAAAACATAACTGGCGAAATGTGGGTGTACTAAATGTGCACCTCTGCCCACCCCTTCGGGGAATACCGGCGTGATGTTATGTTATGTTTTATGGTGCGATAGTTCAAAAATCTACTCCGACGAAGAATCTAAACGTATTTCTGTGGAACAATTTCTATGCCTCTAATTGGTATTGGCAATGATGAAGAATAATTTATTTTCTTTCAATCGACTTTTCTACTGTGGCGCTATAATTTTACTCTAGTTATAAATAATCCCGGATATAAATAATATGGGTAACACTCACGAAAGTTATTATATAAATCTTATATATAAAATTCTCGTGTCACAATGTTCGCTCCCGTACTCCTCCGAAACGGCTTGACCGATTCTCATGAAATTTTCTGAGCATATTGAGTAGCTCTGAGAATCGGCCAACATCTATTTTTCATACCGGTCAGCTATAATCGTCTAAAAATAGTCAAGACACTGTATTAAACAAGTATCAACTCCGTCGTTGTTGTAGAAATGTACTAAAATGTGATGAAGTAATAGTACCCGCCTACATTTCTCGTTATAAATAAAGTTATAGACTTATTTTTATAAGTCTCTGAGTTTTATCTGTTTGGACATTACTCAGTGGGCAATTATAATAGACATCATATTTTACCTCACAAAGTATATTTTTTAAAGGTGAATAGATTGACGTCATCAATTTGGACTATTTAAAGACTGTGAAGACGTTAATGTAAATATAGAAATCATCAGTCGGTCGGCATTTGACGCTCTCCTCGTAATACGGGCCGATCTTTTGCAATTAAAAATAATACACAATTTTCCTAGCCCAAGAATCGAATCCAAGACGTTACGCTCCAAAGTCGGAAATCGCGACCGCTAGCCCAACAAGGCAGTCCAAACTCAGTAAAGAAGACTATGATTAATTCAATATTTAAAAAATGCGTCTCTAAAGCATTGTATTAGTCAAAAATCCGGCCAAGCAAATATTTGACCTATGTTGACATTTGACTCACCACGTCAAAAACCAACCCCATTAGTGGCACTTCCAATCAAGTCATTGGCCATTCAACTCCAAATATAATAAGTCATATCATCAAAATTTTGAACCAGCAAACACGCAAACGAACATAAGACTTAAGCTAGTAACAATATAGTTCATATTACTTTGTCCATTAAGGGTTTTGTACATACAGTAACCATGTAAATATGTTTTGTATTATAACGGTTATAATCCTATTTGTGTCTTAAAGTGGTGTAAACGCCGAACAATGGGCTCGTGACTCTGTAAAACCTACCTGCGAACAATCATTACGGCTTAATTACATGTCAAAGCAATTGTTTGTGAATGACAGATGATATCGCTAAGAGAACAGCGTCTGTAAAGTTGTGGATAAATTGATATGATCAAAGTTTATGCTGAAAGCAACTGCGTACCCTTTTTGTTTTCTCAGAACAATAATAATGTTTAGATGGTAATGGTAATTGTTTTGGATTTAAGCAATTTAGCTAATGGCTATTGGTGTCGTTTGAATGTTAAAAACAAGTGAACCTCTCTATAAAGTAGATGGTGGAACATTTCAAGATCCAATAAACAGATGAGCATCCTTACTTTAATACTTATAGAATTTCTACCGAGTCTCCTAACCCATGTGTAAAGACACACGGACCTAGATCTCTTTTGAATGTTTCTACCTTGCTCCTTCCTCCTTGCTAACACAGACAGTTTTCTTTGTTATAATCATTGGGAGAGTATAAAAATATCTGCGTTAATTACTTCCAAAAGATCTCTATATAATATTGCGTTAGCTAAATTCAGCCCTATTTTTGCAGATATAAGACGCATAATCAAATGCGAAAACTTTGTACAGTGTAAGTATAAAAGCTCCTGTTAATTTTATTTCTGTTTAATTTAATAATAAGTTTATTTATGTTGTAAAAAGTATTAAGAATGTTTTTAGAATTAAGTTCATGTATGGCTTGATGTTATGTATCATACCTATCTATAAAATTGTAATGTGTTTATCATAGAATTTACAAGCAGTCAGGTTTTACAAAGTCACAATCTTCAAAGGCATCCTAAGACGGGAATCATCGAACAATGGGTAAATACTCAATTACACTAACGATGTTAGTTAATTAAAATGATATTTGCAACTTTTAATTTTAGCGGATATTAAATATCCTGTTGTGTTGCTAGTTAATAATTTTATAATTAAAACAATTAAGTTTGTACGTTAAATAATTGTAAATAGTTTAAAAGGAGTCTTTCTAACTGTCAGAATGTTTTCACTAAACTATTGGAAAACGAAAATAAATGGAAATATTCGCAATCGTTTGCTTTTGATGTTTCATTTTGTCTCTGAAGTTCGGTCAGATATTCTGTTGGCAACAATGCTAATAAAATAGTATTGCTACATGGAAATATATTTTGTTTGATGAGGGTAAATTAGAATTCTCGCTGTATTTACGTAAACGTAAAAGGTTTTGTTTGAAGAGTAAGTATTTGTTATTCACGTAAAATAAATGTAGAGTATCAAAGCGTGTCTGATCCGTATAATGAATCTACTGATCACGCTTAGGTACACTAAATTGATGGTAGAAGCTTCATCTTTTTATCGTACAATGAACAACCTGGTATCAGAATTTAAACCGCATGTACGCCTCTAACATGGCTTTACACACCATTGAAAAACGCATGCTGGTTTGAACTTACGACCTATGACTTAGCAGTCTAACGGTCATGCTACTCGGCTCTCACTGCATATGGTGGTTGCTGTCAGGAGAGACAAAATGCTATCATCTTTTTTAGGGGGTAAGTACTGAAGCTAATAGGAACTGAGGCTGGAGTATGATGTAACAAACACAAAAAACAGCCAGCAGTGTCTTAGAAAGAAGAAAGAAAGAAAAAGTTTTTATTTAATTTTATTGTCTGCCTTTAGTAAAATGTTTTGATAGGTTTTGATAGAGTGCGCCATACAGAAGATACAATCGACGACGACGTAAGTATTAATGGAGATCTGAAATTACCAAAAATATTACTATGGTGAAGGTTTTTAAAGACTGAACGATTTAGGTAAGATACTCTAGGTAGGTTTGATTCTTCCACACAACGAATATTCGAGTTATCTTTAAAATATATTTTAAAGAATCTGTACACAGATTTTGCCATTCAATGTGGCTTTGAAAACGTAACTTGGCGACTGTAATGTGGAACCTCGCAAGGTCACTGTACCGCCGGGCTATACAACTACTTTGTAATGTAGAATATTTCAATTTCAACCTCTCCTTCTACTAAAAATAACCTGATGGAGAAACCCAAGTTATGACATGCCGAAAGTCGCAGCGTTAGCAGGCCTCCATAACGTCAGAGTTGCAGCAACCGGTGGATGCAAATGGCAAGTTGCCATTCATTGCGGCGTTCTAAGGGGGAGGCCTTTGTTCAACAGTGGACGTCTTCCGGCTGAAGATGATGATGTCATCACATTTCTATTTGTCCTACTAAAATGTTTACGCCTACTTGTTGATTATAATATTATCAAAGTTTAAGAATCAAAATATCTTATCAAAGTGAATAGTTAAGCAACAATGACAGTGAACACATTTAATACCCAACAATCTCCAGAGGTATTTCCCAAAAGGGGGCAGAAAACTTGTGGAGTAGCTCAACTTGATGTAGACGATAACTTTTCGAGTTTCACAAACTATTATGTGGTCGCCCCTTTATAGCAGCTATGCGACGTCTCAAGATGTGTGTTTATGAAGACTTTGGACAAAGCTGTGCAGAAAATTATGAGGTAGGTATCTACTTATATGGTGTAACTAATACGCAGAGTCTAGAAACAAAAATGATTTCATCGGCCATCTTGATCTATAGGTAGATATTATTCTTAAAGCGATTTTAATTTATAAGTTACATGTTTATTGAACCATATGTAAACTAAAAAATATAAAAAGACCTGTGTATTACGCGGCGCCATTTTCCGCATTATTATTGCGCGCATTCTCCAAGTCCAACCAATTGCAAAATTCTTCCAAGAATTTCCAAAAAACGATCCCTAACATTTTTGCGACTAAACGTCAAATGGCACAACTCCAGACTCCGTGCTGCTTTTGAGAATTACCTAATGACAAAACTCTAACACAGGCCTGACCCAGGATTCGAACTTAGCGACCACTAGACTAACGAGGCTTCTGAATTTTCAATGATGACACAGTCAACTAGTACCACTGACTATACTATACTGATAAAAGGGACAATCATCATCATCTCGTCCACATTTGAGCAAAGGCCTCCTTCAAACGCCACAATGAACGACAACTGGCCATTTGCATCCAACGGTTGCCCGCAACGACGATATCGTCGGTCCACCTGGGACAAAGATAGCCCGTTTTTTCCTGGGCATTCAATACTCAGCTCACACCATTGGCCTGGTCAGAATTTACGAGCACGCTCCAACACCCTTTTAACCGCACTCCCGCTAATGTCGACGCATTAGGTCTACCTATTCAACTGATTGCTTAGCGGTCTTGAAAAAAACAAAAGAACTCGCCAATCGTGCTAAGTGAGAACGCCGTTTGGAAAAGTACATGTGTGTTTGAGCATGTTTTACAGATGAAAGAAGTAATGAAATGGTAGGTTTTTAACCGACTTTAAAGAGTTGTTCCTAATTTTATTATGCACGTGATAAAACTTCGTTTAATTACCGGTTTATAATTTGCTTTTAAATCAAAACTAAAATTTCACTAACTCATCCCATACATTTCATCTCGCCTGTATTCCCCTATTAAATCAAATCTAAAATTTCACTAACTCATTCCACACATATCATCTCGCCTGTATTCCTAGAAGGGGCAGGCAAAGGTATAGTCTACCCACATTTCGGCAGTTATGTTATAGATCATATATGTTGGCCGAGCAAATTACCATCAACCAAGCACAAATCCAGACTCCGGATTTCTACTGAGAATTACCTACTGGAAAAACCCAGTAAAATTTGGCCCAACCCAGGATTCGTAACCAAGATCTCATGCTCAGTTACGGTAGCAACCACTGAACCAACGAGGCAATCTGTTTATGAAAGCTATAATGTATTTATCATCATTCGCAGATCAGTTCCTTTTATTCTGCGAGGCTTACCCCCCCCCCCGCAAATCCCACGTCATCGCCCCATTCGGTACATTTCGGAACAGTTGCTATAAACTATACGATTTTCATCGCATATTAACCGCTTATAGGCTTAACTCAGATAATACATTGTTTCTTACGCTTAAAAATTATGAACTGTCAAATTCATATTTTATATACGGTCGCTTGCTTTAATTAAATTAATACTGCTATTAATATGTGATGTGCGCGCATCCAATCTCTTGTTTTATTTACTGAATAATTTTACTGCTGTTTCAAAATTCTGGGTATTTTGCCCTAACTGAATATAATTAGTGTAAATGTGTGTGTACTAAAATAATTGGTTCAGAGAAAATGTTATATAATATTAAACATCTAAACCTCAGATTAATAATTATTTAACTCACATAATCCTAGATTTTATTTATTTGATCAGCTTATACACAAAGAGCCTACATGAGTGAGAATTTTTCCCTCTCATGATTGGGCGCATCCATCGCACCGTTAACACTCGTCCCCGCTACCAATGTAATGGCAAATTTGTGTCATGACCTATTTTCTGCAGGCCAATGTCGATGCAATTGAAAAGGCAGAAGATATAGGCTGTGTAAATAACGTATTATTATAACTCACTCTTAAAAACATAACATAATATCACGCCTGTATTCCCCAAAGGGTTAGGCAAAGGTGCACAATATAGTACACCCATATTTCGCCAGTGATGTTTTTAGGTCCCAATGTAATAATGGGCAAGCCTATTGCCATCAACCGGGCACAAATCCAGACTCCGTGCTGCCACTGGGAATTACCTAATGGAAAAACCCAATAGCACTTTGCCCGACCTGGGATTCGAATCCAGGACCTCGTGCTCAGCAGTCGCGCTTAGCAACCATTTGACCAACGAGCCAGTCAATTTCAATACATATATTATCCCTCCTAATATTAAAAACCTTGTGCACAGCAGTCGCGCTTAGCGACCAGATGTCTTGAAAAACAAAACATCAATTTCATGTTTTTTTTTTTACAAAAACACTTTTACACATCATTTTTTTAACACTAGATGCAGCATTTCCTAACTGATGACATTTACTCTATTCGGACTAGAATTTCCACAGCTACCACTACGTAACACTAATTGCGAACCAAAATTCCCCCGAAGTACCGAATACTAAAACATTAACAGGATCTATCAACTGGTCCGAGGAGGTTGGGTGTCAGGATCCAAGAGTGCTTCCAGCAATTTGCATTTATTTACTGCTTTTCACAGGTAAGGTAGAAACAAAAGGTCGTAGTTTTTGTGGAGTCAGTGTGGGCTTGCATCGTAAATTTTATTTTGATTATTTTTTGGCCCGATAAGCGTCTGACTTTTGCAATGCCTTACTTTTGGTACACTTAGAGGTATTTATCGAACTGTTTATACACTCTTTCTTAAATATAATATTAAGAAAATATTCATTCATACAATTCCCTATGATTGCGTTGAGTCTACAAGTTGATGAACCGGTCATCGGCGCTATACTGGCAATAGGTTCGCCACCATATAGGACTAGTGATGGGCAGATACGTGTGAGAATATATGCATAGTTGAAAAAAAGAACATCTCTCCTTAGGGTAGGCGGTTAGGGGCGTCATTGAAAGTATAGCTAGCATCATAAGTAGCTGAACAATTTTTTTTTTAACACACCATTACTTTACATTACGCAGTATTATATATATACGCAGTATAGTATTTGGACGTTTCTAAAATTTGAAACAATAACTTGACTTGTTAGTTTCTTTCAACTATTTGACATAAGGCTTCTTAATGTTTATGTTAAGCTACGTATAATGCTGTCCACCTCTAAAATCCACTTTATACACACAAGAAACAAGCATTGACCTATTGCTCTCATATTACGTAGCCATATAATATTATGAAAAAAAAACCTCACACCTATATTAAGCTTAACAAGTTACAACTACTTCCATAATCACCGTAGTCATGGCAACCGCGATACTTTTAACTTTTTCACTACTAACAAAAAGCTTGTTATACAAATTACTTTAATACGCCGTTTTGAACTTTACATAAAACCTTTTTGCTATGGAGCTGGGGTTTTAAGTGTAAAATATAATCCTAATAACAATTACACTCGTGGAAGAATTTAGTGGAATTTTAAATGGAATACTGTTTTTTTAGTACTGGCTTTCATGTGTATGGTGGTCTTACAATGAATTAAATGTTAATCGAAAAATAGTTGCAACTTTTTTTTTAAATACTGTGTAATTTTGAATGTGGTAATCGAAACTTAATTTCCAGCTAATGTGGGGGAGATGAAGAATGCCTGCCTTTCGTCTCTTTGCATAAATCATAACATCAGGCATGACAGCGATGAGATTTTAACTAAACACAATGCGACCTACCGTGTTGCTTGGTCTGGCATTAGTGGCATCGTATTCGTAGGCAGAGGTGCACATGTAGTAAACCCACATTTCGCCAGTTCTGTTCTAGGTCCTAATGCAATAGGAGGCGAGTCTTTTGCCATTAACCAGACATAAATCTAGACTCCGTGCTCCTACTAAGAATTATCTAATGGAAAAATCATCATAAACACTTTGCCTGACCAAGGATTCGAACACAGGACTCTTCACTTGGATATTTCGGAATTAGCCATAAACAATGAACTCCTGATAAAAGAAGACACTTGACTTATCATAACTCGTCGGTGCTCACAGGATTTTGTATGTGCTCTTATAAGAAAAATTGCACAAATCTTTGATTTCAACAATGTCCATGTCCAAGGCATGTCCACATGGGAAATATTGTAGGTTCAGTTAACTTTTTGAAGGTATTTTTCTTTTGATCTCAGCAATGGCGTGTCCACGTTGGAAAAATTGTATGTGGTATAAATTTATAGGTTTATCTCTTTTCTTTATAGGAATCGTAACACACATTGATCCAGCGGCTTATTTTCTTGGTAATTGGATCAGTCTGTTGGCCTGGCTGTCTGTTTGCAGCATAATGCTGCTCGCACACGTAACGCGTTTACATCGGTATTAATGTGCGCAGTTACACGATATCGCGCTGCGATTGGCGGTATTCGAGTTGTGGCTTTTGGATTTAATACTAAACCGCTAACGAATGTAGGCCGAGTGTTTCTTCCTTGAATTAGAAGTATGGAAGAGTCAGTATTAAACTTAGTTTAAGCCTAGTATATGCTCTGCTCAATGGTCTCGCCGACATTGATATGGTACTTAGGATCATAAAAAAATGGTTTTGATTGTCACTAATTCATTGTCATGCATTACAAAATTGAGGCAACCCAATGAGCAGCGACTAATGAGCTCATAGACCCTTGGAACATACCCTAACCGGTGTGGTTGTCAAATGTCTTAATATAATTCTGTTTTATTTGAGGAGACTAGTAAAAGAGCTATTTATTCAAGTTATTGCATTCTAGTTATTTTAATTCAAACTCGAATATTTAAAATACGATGCGTTAATTTAATCACGGCGAAGGTGGTGTGATGATCTGGTCACGTATGCGGGACGCACGTTAGATACTGCAAAGAATAGAGTGGTTTGGAAGAAAAAAGGGCAGGCCTTTGCCAAGTTGTGAAAAACTAAATAGGCTATAAAAAAAAAATAAAAAAAAATACACTTCATTTTCATTTCATTTAACAATTTTCATTATGTTTAAATACTTCATGCATTAATTTACAAATTCAATATAAAATTCAAAAACAGTAATCTCTGATTCCTATACTTTGATTATGATACCAAGAATTGACACACAAAATCCACCGCAATATTGTTTGAAGTCGTACGTTGATTTTTATGTAGGCGCTTGATGCAAGCTCACGCTTCTCGCTGGCGCACAAATAGAGCGTGATGCCCTAGTTACATGAAAATTGTGTACCAAGTTTGGGAAATGGATATAGGCATATTTGAATATGTATATGAAATATTGGCTTTCCATACAAAGGCTAGTGACAGTTGTGAGAGAAATGAAATCAAGTCTGTGAGAGATATACATTATTTAGGTAAATATACTAAGGACATAGACTAGCGACTTAGGTTAGGTGTTTATACTTAAGAATTATTGAAATAAAAACTTTATGTCTGCTTTAGTTCACAATTCTTTTTGTAAACACTGATAAGTATTTTTACTACCAATAAATGTAAACGTACTGTATTGACACCCTGTCTCTTTTCAGCATTATTCTCCAAATTATTATGCTTAGTAAATAATTCAACAGCTAGTATTGCTACTTATTTTGGTGAGCCGTTTCTATTCCAAGAAAAGGCGAAATCTAAAATTCACGCAAGAGGAACAAACGGTGCCTTTAGATCCTTCACAGCACGAATCTTATTAACTTAAAGAGATCAACTCAAAGATAAAAAGATTCCCATAGCTTCCGCAACTAAACGGCAAATTAGCGCCACCAACAGTCTTTAACCACGCAATCAAAATTCTCCCCACTCAAAAATAGCAATGATAACCCTAAAAATAATTGGGCGTCACGTTCTGTCACGGTTCGAACTCGCTGCCAGTAGCAGGAGGCTGCTTATTAGCCGTGATTAAAACGGCAGCGCGGGCCGCGGGCGTGATGTCGACTAATGACTACCTTTGTACTGCCTCGGCCGGGATTAAGTGCACGTGATTGCGATTACACGCGCCGAAGTTATTGACGGGTTAGACTTAGATTTTCGTTCGGAAGCTATTGTGGAGTTGTTCGGAATAAATGTTGGTAAAAATAAATTAGCAGATACTTAATTGTTGGATTTAAGTGTGAATGGTTTGTGTACCTTTAACGTTGGAGAAAGGGTACCGATTACAGGGTATCGAAAAAACACGCTTTGACACTTTGGATTGGTACGGACACCAGCCGTAGCTGACCTTCTTCACTGATAGCTACTGATCATGCATACATGGACAAAAATACTAAGACATCCTCAAATCTTTAAAATTCAAAGTTTCATAAAACTATCCTTCTTAGGGTAGGTAAATAAAGGATAGTTTTGTTTGGCTGTGTTATTATTTAAACATATCTGCTCGAACGCGGGTTTTGTTGCCGCCTAACCCTTAACAAAATTGAATTAAGTATGAACGAGTAACTCCAACTGTAACAATTCCGTATCGTTCTCCACATCCGTATATCAGAACAAAAAGCGATACAACCAATTGGCTCATTTCACCCACTCGCTAGTTAATAGTTCGAACGAAATATTCGTATCAGAAACAGGGTGAATTTGGCAAACTCGGTCCACTGGCAGTAAGGGCGTAAAAGTTCTACTTTGAATCGAGAGTTCCAGCCAATTTGCATTTATTACTGGTACGTGAGTCGGTCCTGGGACCTCCCTATTTACATGAACGAATGTGCGGGAACGTATTTTAGATCGTTTCCAGTGTTAAGTGAAATGAGGACGTCGAAATGCGTTTACGTGCGCTGGAAATTAGCGAAGAATTGGGGAGAATGGGGTATTGTTGTTTGTATACCTTGGGAGCTGATATTACATGTGGGGCGTACTGTAGGTAGAGCATGAAATGGTTTTCGGTGTAATAACATGGATAAAAGTTAATTTCAGGAAAATTACTATTTGGTAGCCCATTTAGAAAAAGATTACCTGTGGTAGCTGGAACATAATTATTAGATCAAACATCCTGATTATACCATAATATAATATACAAAATGACTTCTATACGCAAGATATAAAGTGAAATCTAAAATCTTCTGCAATGGACCCCTCAACAAGGTAGACGTCAACGAGGCAGACCCAAACGGAGATGGCGAGATGAACTGGACTCCTTTATGGAGGACTGGTCAGTAACACCCCTTGACAGGGACAAAAAAAAATTAAAGAG
The DNA here is from genome assembly GCA_946251915.1 of Abrostola triplasia. NCBI lineage: Eukaryota > Metazoa > Arthropoda > Insecta > Lepidoptera > Noctuidae > Abrostola > Abrostola triplasia. The sequence continues at coordinate 1,967,319 of OX276438.1, forward strand.
AGTAGGAAAGTCTTTGCCGTGCAGTGGGACATTATAGGCATAATAAACATAACATCATGCCTCTATTCCCCGAAGGGGTAGGCAGAGGTGCACATATAGTACAACCCACATTTCGCTAGTTATGTCTTAGTTACATTATAGGCGTCTAAAAAAAACCTTGCACTGATAATCAAAAACATTATCTAAAATTGAATTATGTTCCTCATGTCTGCGCTAAAAGGGCCATACGAGGCTGTCTATAAATCAACAGGTAAGCCTAAAACGTCTATTTCGGACACAAGCTCATAATAGACGCATCAGTAGCCCGGATTATTGATCGATCCTTGACACGATTATGAATATTTCGGCACATAGACCTCGTGGATTAAAATAGCGCACTAGAGCCGTTATGTACCTACTCGATAGGGTTTTCATGCTAATGATGTTATTAACAAAGAGGGATCTGATCTTTCTAAAAAAAAATGGTACTTTAGGAGTTATAACAGTAATAGGACTGAGATGAACGAGAGCAGATATAGCAGTAATGTTTAACTATAGTATATCCACATTTTGCCAGTCATATTATAGGTCCCAATGTACAACAGGCTTATTGCTATTAACCGAACACAGATGCAGACTCTGTGCTGCTTCTGAGAATTACATAATGGAAAAACTTACAAACACTTTACCCGTCCCGGGATTCAAACCCAAATATCAAGAATAGAAAGATACCCAAAAAACGAGTGAGAGAATAGATTCTGAATGGAGTCTTAAATTTCATGAACTAACAGCAAAACGGGAATGCCGAATGCTTCCCACATCAGACTTTCTCAACGCAAGCCTGATAGAGACGCAACAACTCTTAAAGCGCTGAGTCTAGTTAAAGTTAGAAACACCAGCAAACTTCTAACCAGAACGGTGGAATTACTCAAAGCTTTTACGATATAGGTCGAAGGCTCCAACGCAAATACACGTTCCTGCATTCAACGCATCGCAGTCTAGTTGCAAGTCAGCGAAACTAGGCTTGGTTACGTTTGCTGACTGGATGCGCAACCCTGCCTAAACGTCTGGTGTTACTTATCTGAGACTGCATTGAATGTAAGCTTTAGGTGTCAAGATTTTTAGTTCCCTTCCTTCTGTCTTTATCATCAGGACTGTTATAGATTAATATAACTTTATATATATAAAAATGAACTGCTGTTCGTTAGTCTGGCTAAAACTCGAGAACTGATGGACTGATTTGGCTAATTTTGGTCTTGAAATATCCGCGGAAATCCAGGGAAGGTTAAAACGGTAAGAAGGCGGTAGGAAGTTCGCCGGGTCAGCTAGTTTTAAATATAAATCGATTTAGCAAATATCCAGTAAGCGGTGGCTGGAGAATTAGAGATAGGCTGACAATGATGGTGATGAAGCAACGATATTACTGAACGCACATACAAACAAAATATAGATACAATTGAAATAAAAAAACGTTACGATTTCAGAAGCTGTTTAACGCACGTTATAATAATAAATAATCCAGTTATTAACGTCACTAGGGCTGCACGTAAAACAAAACTTTTTGTTATTAAGGCTGCTAGAAGAAAACAAAATTGGTATCGCCATTTTTAATATTTACGTGTGCGTCAAGTGAATCTGAAGCAACCCTAAATAAATGAAGGTAACTTTAAAGTCTTATCACAAAAGCTTACTTCTTCCTTCATCAGTTTACGGCCTTTGTACACCGCAGCCAGAAGGATCCGTGTTCTAATCTTTATAGAACCATTACCTACTAAAAAAGCAATAACCTAAGCATCATACAATCCTCATCAAGTCAAATATTCTTGAACAAAAAAGCAACAATTCCTTTTATCTTTGTTTACGCAAACGGGCATGCTTCGGCCTCTTAGAAAATATTTTATTCGTCGTATTTTACAAATGGCGACGTTACAAAGGGGCTTGGACGCGCCGCGCACATTTCTCAGCGTTGCTTTTATTAAACGTCTCATGTAGTTTGTCACTAGCACAATGAAGGTTCGTGGTCGCTGCAGGTATGGGTTGCGGGGAGGTAGCATGTTGTTTGTGCTCATATTTTTTACGTTATTTTCCTGGTATTTTCTTCACGGACCAGAGTCGTAAGCTTGTGCATTGAAAATTTGCAAGCGCGGGTTTTATTGATAGGCTAAAAAGAAAATTACTAACTATATTTCTGATATATTTTGTCTTTGAAACAATTCATATTGTCTTAAAACTATATGCCTGAAATAATAATTTATGTTTTTCATATATAATATATAAACCTGTACTTCAAGTCAAGTCACTCCAGTCGCTGCGTGGGTGAGTCTACTAATTTGAATTTAAATTATTCAGAGAAGCTTAGGTAATATTCCATATTGTTCGTTTTACAAAATCCTTTTACACTCTTGAGACGAACAGAAAAATGACTTTTAAATAAAAAGATTTCACTATAATATTTTTAAATTCTCCCAGCTACTTACCACAAGGTTGGGGTCAGGAAAAGATAAAGCGGTTTTCAGCTGGCGCGTATCTACAGAGTTAGTCTTAAAGGTATTATTGTATCTATTTTGTTTTGCACAAAGCTATCATATTAGTCAACATAATAAATGTACTGAATTGATGGCAACATTTGAATTAAAAACATAGTGGATTTGTGTATAGATTTTTACGGATACCTATATCGAAATCTTGAAAGTTTGTTCTTCATCATCATCAGCTGGAAGACGTCCACTGTTGAACAAAGGCCTCCCCCTTAAAAGGCGTGTATTGCCATAATCCCCACGCTTGGCAGGCGGCTAAGGGCGGCTGAGGCGACTAAGGGATAATCCAGAGATGGGCAGCACTGTCTTCTATAACTTTACCACCAATACTACGATCCTCAAGCCGCTTGCCAAGCGTGGAGATTATGGCAACCCCTCCCTTTACCTACGGGGGAGGCTTTTGTTCAATAGTGGACGTATTCCGAATGATGATGATTTATGACTATGTATAGTATATATAGCACACCAAAGTATCCAATCACTTACCAGATTCAACTCAAAGATTGCACAGAATCAGAAAACGTAATTTCAAATCCAAAGAAATATCAAGCTTTGAATCAAAACCAGTCCTTTTCACTCAGAAATCCATATTACATTTACTCTCATTTAAATGAAACGTCAAACTGAACTAGAAAATATAATCTTGACAGTTCTAGAAACACTTACATGAAATTCTTTTCATACAAGCCACTTTCGGTACAATATAATGAAATTATTTTCTCGTCGGCAATAAGGAACACAGTTTTAATTAAGTCTTACAGGGAACAGGGCTCATAATAACTCGGCCGTATTTGATGCCTGCACACTCGAATTATGCCTTGATACACTGGAGGCCAAATTGTATGGGCATTGTCAAAAGTATTTTTTGGAAACAAGCGCGGTTTTAATTTCGTAGAATTAATTTTGTCCTTTGAAATTTTTGCGGTGTTCGGAATTTATTACGTTTTTATATGGTCGATGTTTAAGCTCTGTCTTCTTTGTTTTTATAAAGCATATGGCTTCCATGGAGTTAATCTGTACGTATAGCTTAATTATGTTTCATAACCTACTTTAGTATAATATAGGTATAGATATACTTATTAATTATGTAAATAGAATGGAATCCACTGCCAAAGTCGTTATATACCTTGTTCAGCAGCTACAATTTGGAATATATATTTAGTTCAAGAGTAAAACCATAAAATGCATAAAAATATACTTTTTTACTAAACAAATATAAAATAGCTTCACAACTTAAAAATATGTTAGCAAAATAATATACCCAACTTTCAACTCTCATATTCATCAAAAACTAAATTTTGAGCGTGCACTCATTTTGTCTGCACTAAAGTATTTAAGTCTGGTTCATTCAGGAAGATGAGAAACATCAAACGGGATGGAATGGGCTAAAGCATTGAGTTTACTGCACCTGTGTACCGGCTTTAAACCATAGCTTAAAACAATGGGCATTCATAAAACAGCGACATCTCGCTTGATTGACTTACCTAGTTGAAGAAATGGTTTTTACACATACAGACATATACCTCTAGCCTGTAATCTTTGAAAGGAAAAAGAACTAGAGCTAGTCTTTATTGAGATAAAAGACAACACTCTAAGGCATTAAGTCCGACTTGTACTTTTTTTGTATGAAGAATAAATAAATAAACACATACAATTATCTTCCATGATATGAGGGCAATGTAGGTAGACTCTTAAGTCTACTCACAGTAATTTTATCTCTATAAGTCTTATGAAATGTTCATAGATGACAAGCCAATAGCCCTTCATAAGGTGTATCGCTTCTCAAGTATGACTCAAACCAAACCAAAAAGGATTATATAATTCCATAATTTTAAGAAACTTGTTCTTATCGTATCGACAAACTAAGAATTAATTATTAAGAAGAAACAGATCTCCACGTCATGCTAATAAAAATGAAACACTTAAAACTACGCCAGACTTTACCGTGTTAAAAAATATATTACAAAGAGTGGGTCATTAATTTGTCCGCCACCACAAACTTAAGTGCAGTAGAGTGAGGATGATGAGGGAACTGCAAACAAGCTGAAACAGGATATTGCAGAGCTGCTATAGGTACTATTACTTTACTCTGCTACATGTTGGCTACTACCGACAGGAGAGTTATAAGATTAATGCAATATTGCTGCTGATCTTATTATTGTACTGCGAGGTTAAGCGGAGTTTGATGCGGTGTGTTATTGGATGGGTGACCGCGCGCTGACTGTGTCTTATGGCTTGTCTCGGCTCGTGTTGGTTTCGTAATAAATTTGATTATGAGAATAAAATTAGCAAAAGGCGAAAAAGAACCAAAGAAAACGAGAGAAAGATGATTCACTTTTTTAATATACAAACACTTTAATCAAGTGTTTCCTATCATATAAAAACATTAAAATAAAACTAGGGTTACGGATTTTATCGCGTTTTTTTATTTGATTTTTGGTCCCGACGTTTCGAATCCTTTACAGCATTCATGGTCACGGGCAGACTGAGGTGTAAACGTCTAATTTAAACAATTACTATCAACTACCTTACATTTAAATTATTATTAACAATTTAATTATTATTCTGCCCGTGACCATGAATGCTGTAAAGTATTCGAAACTTCGGGACCAAAAATCAATTAAAAAACCGCGATAAAATCCGTAACCCAAGTTTTAATATTGGCGTAAGTTATAGAAATCATTATAATATATAAAAACATTCATTTTCAACCTGCACTAACATGCAAATAGTTTTTAAATGAAGAAAAATCTTAATTCTAATTAAACTGCTTTTTATTGAACGTTGGTATTATTCACAGGAAGCTCACAATAATCCAACAGTAGTTAGTAACTACGTTGGTAAATCAACGCCAACATTTTCCAGTTCAACGCCCGATTATTTTGAAGGATTCCCTGCTACCTCGTGGAGTGGATACAAATCTCCAGACATTGGCTCATTGGCGGCCAACAATTGAAGTATTTATGAAGAATATTATTGTTTTGTCTCTCATTTTAACGTTTAAGTAGTCTTTATTGTTTTTGGAGTAGGTAATACAGTAGGTCTGCCTAGTGGTTGCTAAGCGCGACTGCTGTGCACGAGGTCCTGGTTTCGAATCCCGGGTCGGGCAGTGTTACTAGGTTTTTCCATTTGGTAATTCTCAGTAGCAGCACGGAGTCTGGATTTGTGCCCGGTTGATGGCAATAGGCTCTCCCCCTATTACATCGGGACATAAAACATAACTGGCGAAATGTGGGTGTACTATTATGTGCACCTCTGCCTATCCCTTCGAGGAATACAGGCGTGATGTTATGTTATTTTAGGCAATGTTTGCAACAGCAGTCTATCTTGATAAGCTATCACCAATTCACCATCTAGGTCAACGAGAATATGGTCTAAAGTAAAGTGAAATACTCTGAATTAACCCGGAGCCTAAAAAATATTTTCTAATATTACTCTAAATTAGAAAAGGCGTTAGGAAACTAATTAATTTATACCTATCTAGCGTGACAAGGGATGGAGATCCACAAACTTGATTTTGCACTTCATATAGACCTTAAGCGATTATAATAGAGTTGATTTTACGTTTACCTGATGACGGGTTTTAATTTTGCGATTAGATTCGCTTGGGTGGGATACATAGGTGTTAATTAGAGACAGTTAGATAAGGCCCGTTCGTTAGTTTGGGTTTTCGGTTAAATTTATTAAATGTTGGGGATTGGTTTATTGTTTACATGTCATTAGGAAGTAGCGGAAAATGTATATATTTATGTTATTATAAAGTTTCTAACGAGATAATGTTTGTAAATCAAGTAATTCTACTGAAAACTGTTATCGTTTGTGTGAGGTTAACGGTAATAAATGTAATCAAGTACTCAAGAATATTTCACAACGGTTTACAAAAGTCGTGTTTTAGTAATGTTCTCCTGACCGAATTTCGGTCACAGTGGCCATCAGTCACCCATCACGAGACTGACCGCAGCGAGCACGGCTTAACCTTGCCGATCGACTGATCTGCGCAGTAGCCACATAGCTACGAACCCTTCCATGTTTTAGTATAAAATATGCTATATCATTATTACCTATTCCTAATACAACTATTATCTTTTGGGAACAATGCCTTGGAAGCTCGTTCCAAAGAACTGTAAACTTAAAAGCATTCCTTTAAAAATTCAAATTCACCTTATTTAGTGAGGATACACACAAAAATTATGACATACTCCCCACCCATTACCTAAGGCCACAAAAACGCAATATAAAAAAAATATAAACTGGCCCTAAAGTGAAATTTAAGAAAGAATACTCGGAGGGACCCACGGGGAAGAGTGCACCCCCTCCGAATGACACAGTTTATTTTTTATGGTAAGCAAGTCAAAAGGAGGGTGGTGATGATAGATAGGGCTGAGTGCGATATTTAAAAGACAAAGATTTTGTTACTTCATATTTTTGTAGGATCTGTAATCAAGGTAAGGGAGAGAGTAAAATATAAATACTTACGTTTTGGAGGTACAGTGGAAGTTTTGCTTGTTAATAGGGACAGGCAACTGCAGACAGTATTTTGTTTTTATCGTGATTTACTGTTACTTGAAACTATGGAGGTTGGTTTAAATTAGGCTCATCATGGTATTTCTTCTTCTTCTTATCTTATGGTTGGTTAACAACCTGGTGTCAGAGTTTAAACCGCCCATAGGCTTTTGACGTGGCTTTACACACCGTTCACTGTTGAAAAATCTCTTAGGTGTGCCGGTTTCCTCACGATGTTTTCTTTCACCGTTATTAGCAACTGATAACTAATTTATAATACGCACAAGAATTTTAAAAGTCATTAGTGCATGCCGTGGTTTGAAGTTGAGACTTCAACGTCCAACGGTCATACTACTCGGCTATTACTAAATGATAAATGATTTTATTTTTGCAAATGGCATTGGCATTTCCTAACTGACTACCTCTGAGAAGAAATACCGAAACAAACTCAGGGGTCAAGGTATCTTTTCTGTTCTGATAAATATGTAAGTTCTTACAACCAAAGGTATTAATTATATGGTAAGTAACATACCTATCTGTTTTAACATGACGGGATTCTTGGAATTTCGTTAAATGAAAACGAACTATACGCGTGCTATGTTTTGGATTAAAATTTCTGAAGAAAATCAATGCTCTCCCTAAATACACAACAACTTTCTGCACAAGTTAAAGTCCCAAGAATGAGGTCGCTAGGCAGTGTTTGTATAACATTGCATGACCCAAAAGACGTAGCAAAACGCGTGTTAACGTTATTCTCTTCGGTAATCGAATCTTACTCGAGCAGAATAAACATTTGTACAAATTAATGATAATGGTTTTGAGTTTGTTTTGCGATTGACGACACAAATCTTAATATGCCTTGATTACTTAGACTGTCTGAGAAGTATATAGATGAAGACAAAATAGAGGTATTGCGTTACAAACAGCGTATGTAAACGACAGAAAATAACAATAAAAAGCTTTCTGACTGCCTTGTTTGTCTAGTGGTCGCTAACCGCAATTGCTGAGCATGAGGTCCTGGGTTCAAATGCAGGGTCTTGTAAAGTGTTACTGGGATTTTTTATTAGGTAATTCTCGGTAGCAGCAGGGAATCTGGGTTTGTGTCCGGTCGATGGCAATAGGCTCGCCTATACATTGGGACCTAAAAACATAACTGGCGAAATGTAGGTGTGCTATAAGTTCACCTCTGCCTACCCCTTCGGGGAATCTATTGAAAAAACCCAGTAACGCTTTTCCTGACCTGGGATTCGAACCCAGGACCTCGTGCTCAGCAGTCGCACTTAACAACCACTAGACCGACGAGGCAGTCCTTAACTTAACAAATAAGTTTAAATGCGCTTATTTTACTACCAAACTTCAGCTTTATGTTATATCATGGACCTACAGCTACCTACAAGAATATGCAACCACGGGGTCATGACCTCTCGGCCATTAGCCTGAGTTCTAGCTAAGGTTATCGCTTGTTTGAATATAATAAAATAAATCTATTTATTTATTCATTCAAAGCCACTTACAACCTCTTACCAAGTCAAGACTAGTTTACATAGATTGTAAGCTTCAACAGCTTGGAGAAAGGCTTTGTGTATTGAATAAAAAAGTCACTGTCATTGATTTGAAAGTTTATTTTCGTTCGTAAAAATGAAGTTTATGACTGGCTGGTAAATGATTAAGAAAGAAGAAAGTATACAACAGAAAAAAGAAAAAATACAAAACGCTAAAAAGACGGTTATGATGAGACAATATGCGTCACTTCCGCGTAGAACACCTATGATTAAAAAATGGCGTTCATTTTGTATTGACATAACGCCAAAATAAAAGTAGGTAATCCAAAATTGTGGTATAAACTTAGAGTTTCCGAGACTCTGAACTGTGTTCAGTGAAACTGTAAGCTAAGCCATGTTCTAGATATAATTATCTCCTATCATGTATCTGAGGTTTCCTGGAGAAAAGCCAGGTTAGAGGTTTGCTAGGATCGTAGTAAACAGGAATTCGTGATCATAGCAAAGATAAGGCATGTACGAGTAAAAGGATTATATTGTATGTCTTTTAATAGAACGTTTTTTTATTAGAGACTTGTGTTGGTTATTAAGCAGTGGAGGTTGTTATTAAGGCCAGAATAGCACCTCCACATTTCGTCCCGTGGGTGTCGTAGGAGGCGACTAAGGGAAATGGCATCAAGATGGGCAGCAGCGTCTTCTGTAACTTCAACACCAATACTGCGATTCCTCAGCCGCTTGCCAGGCGTGGGTATTATGGCACCCCGTCTCTTTGTTGAACAGTGGACGTCTTCTGGTTAACAATAATAATTCGTTAATACAGTTCCATGTCAGCCAAAGACAAAATTAATACCAAAATCTTATAACCTAATCAATTTTCGGCGCCCAACTAATAAACACAGGCGAATGTATACCGCATCAGGGCACATTAAAAGCTCATTGTGAACGGCACAAACGTCGCCTGGTGCAAATTTATGCAACCGCTCGGCTAGACTGTAAATGCGAGACAAATTACTACGTACGTACACCACCAAGTGTGGTTTAGGTTTATGCGTCCCGACGTTAGAATACGATGCAGTTTTGTTTAGGTATATTATGTATGGCGCTTTGAGGGTACACGTTTCAAGAATATTTTGACTGAAAACGTGCGCATGGAATTTTGGGTGTGCCTGCTTCTATGGCTGCAGCAAATGGTGAATGAAGTCTTGGATTCTGTCTGGTCTTAGATTAGACTGGGTTATAAGGTTTTCTAACAGAACATGTCCAGGGTCTGGAATTGTGAGATCGCATTATTTAAAGAGACAATACAGGGATGTCCAACAAAATTATGCCCTAAAGTCAAACTCACGATATTTTTTACTACGAAATAGAAGACAAAAATGCAAGACCTGGTTTCTTAAAAAACAGGACCAACTCAACATAGCGATATTATTATGTAGCATAAAGGGATAAAAAGAATACTTGTTAATTTCGAGTATCCAAATCAAAACAGAATCCTCCTAATATTTATAAATTAAAAGCCATTATACAGCTCTTATTATTAGAGTGCTCGTCTTTACAACAAAATTCAAATGAATCAGGTAGAGAAATCCTCTAAAACTGTTATAAGTATCGGGACCACCCTTTATAACCGTTACAAAATTAATTGCCGAATAAATCATGATATCTTTTGACCTGAGGACTACTATTTGTTGGAAAGTCACTTGGTTTTCGCTTTTACAGTTTTATATATAGCTGAAATACACTCACGCATGAGATAATGGTTTTTGGTTCGTGAAGAGACGGTTTTCTTTTGCACGACACTAACATTTATTTTATTGGGAATTAAATGGTTTATATTGTGTCACTATCTTATCTTAAAATAAATGGTTTATAAAATGTCACTATCTTACAGTATGGAGAATACTACACAAGGGGTCAATTAGGGGGGGGGGGGCGGATTAAGAATATAACTATTATGCACTGGTAAAAGACCTGACAAGCTCAGTGTAAGCCCAATATAGAGTCCTAATAAACGATAAATTAAGGCATCATATTATATATATACATATTATATAGAGTTAGACACTGAAACTGTTTTTCAAACAATCTCGAATTCTACTTTTATTTGTTATAGCTTCATAGAAATACAAGAATAACACCATAAATTCAAACAAAAGTTTGTTTTAATTTGAGTTTTCATTCAATAATAACATAAAAATACACAACTGACGTCATTTTTTAATGTTGCTGTCAACTCTGACATTTGTGACAGTTGACGAAATGAATTGAAGTTTGAATAAATTACTCCATTCCAATTACGTTCCATGTTTTAATTTTGGATTTAGAATGTATTGTGTATTTAATGGACATTTTTGTAAACATAAAAATAGGGTGTTTTTTTAGAACATTGTTTTCAATATTTATATTCTTTATTAATGGAAAACAGTAACAACATTATTTTGCAAATTCAACCATTTTTCTGAGCATAATTTATTATTTATAAAAAAAAACTTCGCGATGGCATAATGATCTCAAAGTTTTAGTACCTAAAACAAATTTTATTGTATGTATTTTACTATTTACACCCAGCAAAAAAGATTATGCCAATTTAAAACTACCTACCTTATTTATAAAATCTATTGTTTTACATGAGACTAGCAGATTATTTTTAATGGTTGTACATAAACGAATCTTTTAATTATTGAAAAGCTTATTCGGTAGGGGTATTGGCACCAATAGTAGGCCCCTTTTAGTACCGGACGGAGGCCAATTCCGCACGTACCGTTCGAATCTTTGTCTCAGCTCTGACTAGAATGTCCGCCCAACAATTATTTGCGTCGTAAACATGATTAATGCTAACTATTTGATAGAACCATTTTCAGGGTTTGATAATTCCTGAAATGGATTATTTGATGTAATTGTATTCTATTGTATGTGGTTATAATCCATTTGAAATAACATTAGACTTAAATCCTATAACACTTCGTTCAAACGACTTTGATTTTTATTGCATTGGTAATAGGATATATGACAGCTGCAGGAAACAGTTGGTTTTGTATATTCGTTTTGCTTTTAATTATATCTTTATTCCTACGGAATAGAATTTAAAATCGGTTGGATAAACTGTAGATAGATTGGTTTGTCTAATATTATATGGATACAAATGGATTTAGGTAATATGAAGAACAAAAGACGAATAACTACCAATAGGTACAGTAACCTATTAATATATTAAAATGACAATGGCGATTAGGATTTCATAGAGTTCACGTAAAATTTTAGCATGAAGTTTGAAATTCGAATTGACACGTTCGTATTTTAAACACATTGACAGTTTATTATTGTAATTACTTTTTTAGTAGAGGTCAACTGACCTATCATCATGCCAGTGTGCCAATGGAAGGAGAAAAAGTGATTTAGGTATCATTTGAATTCGAGTCTCCGAACCAGAGACATATCATATGACTCAAACTACTGCCTCGTTGGTCTAGTGGTTGCTAAGCGCGACTGCTGAGCGCGAGGTCCTGGGTTCGAATCCCGGGTAGGGCAAAGTGTTACTGGGTTTTTCCATTAGGTAATTCTCAGTAGCAGCACGGAGTCGGGATTTGTGCCGGTTCCTGGTATCCAGTTGATGGCAATAGGCTCGCCCCTATTACATTGGGACCGAAAAACATAACTAGCGAAATGTGGGTGTACTATATGTGCAATTGTGCACCTCTGCCTACCCCTTTGGGGAAGACAGGTGTGATGTTATATATATCTTTTTAAAAATAAAATAAATAAAAAGATCTTAGTTCCAAACTAAACAACAGCTGCTGCACACTAATCAAAGTACAATCAACGACAGCACACCAAAACTTTACTATTGAAAAAGGGAATTTTGCTTTCTTAAACAGAAATTCAAAACGTGTTTATTGCCGTGAAGAAGATAGCGCAGCAGCGCCACCTGTCACGTAGGACACGAACTACCGTCGCTACGTGAATGCATCAGGTGCTGAAAAACGAAACAAACAAACGGACGACTGATAAACAAAGTTTATGTAACTATGAAATAACATTTTTAAATTCACAGCGTTTAAGCACGTGACTGTACCGTTGTATTTTAAGTGGAAATGTAAAATTTGAGGACGATTTCTTGCATGACCGCAATGTAGAAGGAAAGGAAATATTATTTTTTTTGTAAACGACGATATATTTACATGAGATATATTTGTAACTATCTGCGCTCCGCGGTGTTACCCGCTGCATTTTTTCAGGATAGAAAGTAGCCTAAGTGTTAACCCAGGGTGTCAGCTACATACCTCCATATAAAATTTCATCAAAATCGATCCAGCCGTTTGAGCGTGAGGAGGTAACAAACATACAAAACCACTCACAAACTTTCGCCTTTATATTATTAGTGTGGTAGCTCTAGCTATACTCTGCATGTTAGGTATGTATAATATATTAGTACACTAAGAAACCTCTCTCAGATGTTCTGCGAGGTTATGCTATGTGGGTGTACTATATGTACACCTCTGCCTACCCCTTCGGGAATACAGGCGCGATGTTATGTATAAATACGCGTTAGAGGACGAATCAAATCTCAATTCCTAGCATGAATTCACAATTTACTAGTAAACATAATTTATGAAAAGTTTTATGAAAGTATGCAGTGGGTCCACTGTCCACATATACTGAGTGATGTACACAGTAAAACATTTTTAATTACGGAAATTTTATATGAACGAAGCGCCATTTCATGAATAATTTTTAATTATATTCCCATATCGGGCCGCTGATATTAATTTTATAATTATGCTTGCATATATTTATAATTGAATGAACTGGACGTGATATATGATGTCTAATGTTTTTGTTTCTCTTGTAACTTAAAGTGAGGAACTCTTACATGGTTAACTATTGGGTAACCTTTTTTTTATTGAACGTGGGCCATCCTCATGGATACCCGCCGGCTACGGGTGAAGCGAACCGGTGGTGTCAAAAAGAAACGTCCACCAACAGTGAGATAGTGCGAGATGGTCAAAGCTAAACATCTCTATACGAGAAAAGGCCTTTGCGCTGCAGTGGGACAGTTATCATCATCATCATCATCAGCCGGAAGACGTCCACTGTTGAACAAAGGCCTCCCCCTCAGAACGCCACAAGGGACAGTTATAGGCTGTTATTATAATTATATAAGTATGACTTTTTTTGTCATTTTTGCATGTTGCCCATGCTAAGCTTTAATCGAAATTGATAAAGGAAACTTGAAAAATGATGGACGCGAGCGGGACTCGAACCGTCGTGGCGTATCTACATAAGTACAAATAAAAGGTCAAGTGCTCAAGCCACATTATTGAAAATCGATTTTTTGCACTTAATATGAAAATAAACTAAATGCTTTTTTCTGATAATTCCATACACTTTCACAGCTACTTCTCGTAGCTATTCAAATATTGAACATTACGCTTAAACCTTTCCTAACAGCTAGTTAACTCTAAAAATACAACACAAATTAGCAACGTGAGTCAAAAGCTTCCGTACTACCCTCCACTCTTACCGTAATAATACCACGAAGGAGCGCCTTATCTCCTTTAATGAACCGGTCATATACAGCAAAGGAGTTCTCTATAAAAAAATCATTACATGACACAAAGCCCCGTTCAGACGCATGGCCTTTGAAAACACGTCCTTTCAGACGCGTATTATGCTCAATATTTTGAGGGAAAAATTCTTTCAATTTTTTTTTGTGGATTTGTCCGCGGGTAGTTTTAATTTGGCGCTTGTGTGTAGCTCTAAAGCAATGGTAAATACATGAGCGTATTAGTGTGTGAAAGTTTAAAGAGTTTTATGTTGCCGATCGATTTGAGAGGTCATTGAACGACCGGACGTTGGTGCGGTCATCAGGTTAAGGTAAAGATGTGTGTCTGTAGGTGCCAATATTTTTGTCTCTTAGTTGCGGCCTTGACTGTCAGTGGAGGTGTGGGGTTCGGTTCCCGGGTGCTGCAAACTGATATTAGTTTTTTTTATGGGAAAATTCTAAACTGCAGCTTAGGGTTTATGCTTCTTGCCTTAGCTTTATATTACGACCTTTGGCAAAATGTCGATGAGAGGAATTGTATCCCCAACCCATCCCGTGGGATCATAAGTGGCATATATCTATTCTTATAAAATTAATTTCTGTCCATACTAGCCAATATCGACCTCTAACAGTCATCACGATGCAGTTAAGACCCCATAAAATCACTACCGTTAATGAAAAAGGCGGAACTCAACACAAAAACACTCGCCACAATCAATACAAACCTCACTACTTCAGACAAATGTGTATCCTTAACCTCTTCCCCATAAAAGAAATAAAGACAATTCTAGAACGTATCAAACCGAACCACGTGAATACTGCCAGTAAATCTTGAGCGCAAATGAACACGTCGATGCAGCGATCGGATGCGATACATCTCCGGGCTGAGATGGCCGGCCGAGCATAAATTGCCCGCAGACGCGGCAACCGATGCGGAACAAATTTATTGTTACGACTCCGTGTTTAGATCGTGTCGATCGCGTGTGGATTTTATTTTAGGTAAGCAAGTAATGTATTATAGTTTCTATACGGCCTAGGATGCTTTCTTGTGGCCAGTAGTTTTATCGATCTATGCGAGTACCCCCTTAGAAGTCTTTAGACCCTTACGTTCAAGCTATCATTGACACACATATTTCGCTACAGCCAATCAGATCCTCTAATATAGCATTCGATTTATCTGGATAGCTTTAAGAAAATCCTTATTCCACATTATTTGGACCGATTTTGTAAGATAGCTTGCAATTGCGAAGTGGAGTGTAAAAAGTAATCCAAAACCGACATTGTACCTAAGCAACCAATGCTCAAGGTCTACTGTTATATATTCTTCTTCTAGTTCTTCTCTTCTCTAAAGGAGCAATCGGTACTGTTTCCTAACTTTGAACCTTTTGTCATTCTTTTGGCTTCTTTATAGTTCAGGCCTCTAAAATTCTTCCCGACAATTTGATGAAGGTTTTCTTGGTCCTTTGTTTCATCTCTTTACGATAGTATCTCCTTCTTAAAAAACATTTACAGGACCATATTTAAATTCCCGTAATTAGAATTTACAGGTAATTACCTGCCTGTATGCAGATATAGACTTATCCTTTATCTCATTAGTAATTTATGGTTACTATCACATAATTAACAAAAGCATCTTACTAGTTACAATCCATAAAAAAAGGAATTTAAATTTAAATGAAAAACCAATATACCAATAAAATCGGTTACCAATATTTAGGTATTTTTATTATCAGAATATCTGAAAACGTTTCGCAGTGCCGTAAAGTTCAACAAAGCGAAACAAATCGGCGAAAGCCTCGGAGAACTCAAATCTGAAGTAAGTTAGACGCCTTTTAGGATTAATAAGTGATCCTTCGACTTTGAAAACAAATATTCATGCTCAGATCTGTGCAAGATGCAGAGATAAATCTTTTAGAGTATTAAAAACGTAATTTCGGTTCAAATGAAACTCTAGTTGAATGCTGGAGACAAATTATAAAGTTTAAATTAAATTTTATTTATTGTTGACTTAAGTTAAGTGGAGTTTTATTTTATAAAACTGGGGATTAATAAAATTAAACAATTCCAAGATAGATAATATTGTCACAGAGCTACATGTTTTTAAATAATTTTGGAACTTTTTTGATAAGCTTTAAGATCACTGCCCAACAAACTTGAAACTCAATTTGTAATAACATTAGTCTCTAACAAAGAACAGAACCTGCTAACAGTTTATTCAACCAATTTTAAATTCCATATTTGTTATTATAAGGATGGCATTGTTAGCCAAAGTGTATGTACATTACCAACGGTTTAATGCAGTAGTCATGGTCTTAATTACCAGTGAAATAGAAACCAAAGTCGGTCAAAGAGACTGTAAATAAGCTTCTTTAACGACTAGTATTATTTCAAATAAATTTGATACATAAAGATAGGCTAGTATGGTATAGCAAGAAAAATGAAGCAAGAAAAAATTCATATTCCTTGCTTCATAGTGTTCATTTTTTAAACGTTTTAATTTCAACTCAAATGTAATAAATGAAACGATAAAATCGTAACGTACTTGTCCAAGTTTAAATGTTCCCAAGCAAATAAAATAAAACGCGGAGGGAAAATCGATTTGGGAATTTGGAAGTGAAATTTTCAACTGTATACTTAATTGGCAAACCCTTCTAAACAGTTCCAGTGATTATACTGTGTAATTTGCATAGCGGACGACTTTCGAGCCCTGGAGACTAAATAATGGTGGATTTATTGAAGAATTCGCCGCTTAATCACCGATTGGGTTATCGATTTTTATTTCGGACCCTCACGCTGGTTAAGTTGGCCTAGGTATAGAATAGAGCATTGCCTTTGGTAGAATATTATCGTGCATACGGTGTACGGAGCGATTGACCACTCTTGACGAGAAACGGCTTGCTAAAAACCAAAAAGACTTAAGACCACCTACAACAGACTGTAAACATAATGACGTCAGCAGAAGTTATATTGCTCAATCTGTGACCGGGTCTTTAAAGTCCAAATTTGATTTGTCAAGCCACATAAGGGTTCATGATAGGCGCTAAAGCAAAAGGTTCAAAGATATTATTATTTGGTCTATATTTTTGTATATCTCGAGTACTCTTTTATACTGATGATTTTTTAATAAACATGACCACGCCTTTACCAAGTTAGGTTGCATCAGGCAAGCCAAACAGAGCAATGAAAGGTCCTAACAGTAAAAGAGACCTATTGACCTTTCATCGAGAGTTCTTTTACTTATTGTCTGAACAGACAACAGAACAACTTACACAACAAAATTGACAAAAACATGCTGTTTTAACTATTCCTAATAATAAGCATAGGCTTCATTTGGTATTGGTGTAATAGACATAAATGTATAGACAATAAATACTTGTATAAATGTACACACTTTAGTATTCCGATTACACAATTCCATTCTAAAGCAAATAGAACGCGAGAGAATCCACATGGACAGCGATATTAAAACAACAAAATCCAAAAAGCACGAAATCATTCGGCCGCCCCGTACAAAACCCTACACAAATCAAGTTAGGTTTCGGATACAACTTGTTTACAGTACAAATTAATGTTGAACCTTTTAATTAACAGAATTGCCGGTGTGCGCCGAAACGAAACAACTTTATCCCATGCCTTGTTATTGTTTTACCAAGTATTGTCAATTTAGAGAGATTGATTGCTTTTTGTAAGATGTTGGAGTTGGTAAGCTTCGGAAGTGGGTCGGAATAGGTCAGGGTTAACGGAATATCGGAAAAACGAAACTAAGGGAGCTCGCGTACTAGACGGACTTGACTACTTGTAGCCACAAAGATCAGATCAACTAAAGAAATATATAACACACGAATGTTGCGCGCTTAGCCTCAACGGTCAACGTAATTTATCTAGTCCTTGCGGCCCCTGGACTCGGTCCTTGTCTAGTGCGCGGGGTCCCTAATATAGATGTTACGGAGCTTCGGTTTCGATTCCCAAAAATTTAAACTTTCGATTGATTTTACACTTTTGGTTCCGAAAGTTTTAAAAAGTAATAGTGACTTCACGTCGAGCGAGAAGAAACAGTATTCATCACATTTTTTACTACTGTTATTTGGTGTGTCTTATCTTAATTGTTTTTTTATTACATACAACTGTATTTAACAATCCGGCCGATCCAATTTCGACTCCGATTTCGGTTTCAGTTCCAAATTCGACAAAATAAATTCTAACATATTAATATAATAATAATAAGATAACTGGCAAAATGTGGGTGTACTATATGTGCACCTCTGCCTACCCCTTCGGGGAATACAGGCGTGATGTTATGTTATGTTATGCTTTGAATTCTAAACATTCGATTCCGATAATACCACTTCTGCAACATCCCTACTTTCTAATAACAGCGCAGTTCGCTTGCAGTTGACGTGTCAACTGACACGTCAATGACGTGTTCCACTGGCGTGGATTATAATAATGTCGACTGCAAAAATCTTATTCCAAACTGCAATTTCACAGCCTTCGAGAAATTCAATACAAACCGTCTGTATAGAAAAACACTAGTTGTTAATTACAAATTCTTCATTATGCCACTGGACAGGTCACTAATTAAAAGCATCGTTTATGTAGAATGCTTTTTCTTTGAGCTAATTTATTCAGTTTTGCTTTAGTATTTTAAGTAGGTAATTGGATTGGTAACGATCAATAGCAGTTCAATAATTCGATAAAAGAGCAAAATAAGATCAGAGAGCTAGGTGAATACCGTCCGTGGTACGACGAGATAGACTCAGTTGCCAATTACTGCTAAATTATTATCATTATTACTGTGATCCCACTCAAAGCCTAGACCTGCTATCTTCATCATCATCAGCCAAAAGACGTCCACTGTTGAACAAAGGGCTCCCTCTTAGAACGCCACAATGAACGACAGCTTGCCAATTGCATCCGATTGCCCCGAGTATGGTTGTTTGTGTATGTGATGTTTCATGTTTGTGAAACGCACCCACGATACAGGAGTAATTCCTAGTGTGGGGCGACGATAAAAAAAAGAGCTTAAGATGATGGTCATATACAAACAATGAAACAACCTACGACAATTACTATCCATATTACCCAAACATCTGCTAAAAAAGTCCCTAAATACGATTTAAATAGATATATACGATTTGTCGATGCTAAAAGGTTCGGATCGCGTGTGATGGCCACATTTTTCTTAGCACAGGTGCGCTGGATTAGTTTGAAGCTTGCTTGAAGATTCTACAGATGTGTATGGACAGTCGTTACAGAGAAATTGAATAAAGAATCTCCGTGGAGCTTGGAGATTTTAATTTAGTTTTTTATGTTGTGTTTTGTTTAAGAATGGAATCTTTAGTCTATTAGTCGCTAAGTAAGACTGCCGAGTATGAGGTCCTGGGTTCGAATCCTGGGTCGGGTAGTGTTAGTATGTGTTTTTTAGTTACAGCACGGTGTCTGTATGTGTCCGGTTGATGGTGACATAGTCACTACTTATTACATTAGAATCTATAACATAAATGGCGAAATGGTGGGTGTGCTATAAGTACACCTCTGCCTACCCCTTCAAGGAGTAGAGGCGAGGCGAGGGAATCTTTGGTTTTAAATTACGTAGGTACTGAGTAGTTATCCCATTATGAGCTAACAACGGCTTAGAGAAGGTCCAACCAGGACTAAAAGTAAATATCGATAATTCTGTGTATTTTTACTCTGGGTTTTTGAGTTTAATTTAACAAAAAATACAAAGGATTCAATTAAATGGCTATAAAACTACTCATATATTTAATATAACATTTCTTTTTTAATACTCACATTTTTTTTAACAAATCGAGTATTTATTCACACCTTTGTATCTGTAAATACTACAATAAAAGCAACATTCATTAGCGGTCCTGCGTTCCTTTCTTTAAACTACATTTCGAGTGAACCCATATATTTTAATACAAATAAGTTTCGTGTTTTTGCCACGAACACAGCACGTAATGGCGCCTAATCTACACCGATTTATCATGAGAATTAAGTGACCATTTGAAAATTCAAGTGGTATACTCACAACAAAATCCCGTTAGTTAAATAGGGTTGACGATCAACAATTATATTGCTGGTTGGATTCTTTTAAAATAAAATTGATTCATATTATAACTCCGTTTATTTATACATATAATATTTCTTATAAATTATATTTCTAAATAGTATAACTATATAAAAAATAAAAAAATTAAAAGTATAGTCCCAACCAGCAGCGGGAACAGGGTCCAAGCTGCCGGTGGTTAGAGCTCCAGAGAGAGGAACCTCCTCACAATGCGTGCCGTGTCAAGAAGTACTGCTTTCTGCATCAAGCCCTTGACCCGACCGCCTAACGTGAGCATCTTCAGGTGTTGGTCGAGACTCTTAGCCATGAGGCTATTGGCCGAAACGACGATCGGTACAATGATTGCTGAGTCCACTT
Organism: Abrostola triplasia; assembly: GCA_946251915.1. Classification (NCBI taxonomy): domain Eukaryota; kingdom Metazoa; phylum Arthropoda; class Insecta; order Lepidoptera; family Noctuidae; genus Abrostola; species Abrostola triplasia. Next base: position 1,987,809 of record OX276438.1, read on the forward strand.
CACCCATATTATAACGATTATTATTATAATATTAAGTAGTTAAAGATGTTTCCAATGAAAAAGACGAGAGGTCTAATAATCTATCGGTTTATTCAAAACTATACACGAATAAAAACAGCCCATAACTGTCCCCCTGGAGAACAAAGGCCTCTTCTCGTATAGATAAGGATTGAGCAATGATCACCACGCTACCTCACTGCAGGTTGTTGTTTTCAGATGTCAAATCCTGGTTTCCTCGCGATGTTTCCCGTCACACATACGTCACGTCAGTCAGTATAGTGTATATATCTAAGAAAGATTTTATGAATTTGTATAAGTCACATTGATACTTGCCTAGGTTTGAAAATGTTCCTATAATATACTAAAATTGTGTGCTGTACTGTCGTTAGATGGGGCGGAATCTATGAAACGACGTCACGTAGTCGAGGCAGCAATGCGTGCATTTGCGCCTGATTGGCCTATTTGTAGCAGCCGTAACTGGATATTATTGGGTCCGATTTTCAGTCTGAGATCTGGAGTCTAGACGAAAATAAGTTTTACTCTAACGTATGGTTATCAAATTCACTTCCCGAAATGAGGGTACATAAAGATGTTATTACTAATAATCGTATTATCATATTGTCTGTATGTTTGTTTTCTCCTCTTCACGCTCAAACAGTGGAGCCAATTTCGATCAAATTTGATGTGAAGGTAGCTGAAACCCTGGATTAAAATATAGCGGGTAACACCGCTGGGCTCAGTTATTTAGATCATAAAACGTTTACAAAATTTCGGCATATGTATGTGAAACGCACCCACGATACAGGAGAAAGTAGGTACTAATGTGGGTACATGTTTAAAAATAAATATAGTTATGCGCCTCGCGTCACCCGCTGCATGTTTTTGGAATAAAAAGTCTAAAGTCTGTTTTAATCCAGGGTATCAGCTATCTCTATACTAAATTTCAGCAAAATTCGTCCAGCCGTTTGAGCGTGACGAGGTAACAAACATGCAAACCCACACACAACCTTTAGCCTTTGTAATATGTGTGTGATGAGTACTGTAGTAGTTTATTAGATTCGCCTTCCACATTAGGACATCAGTATTTTAAGATGACGTCACAGCATCAAGCAGCAGGACCGTTTGAAACATGTACTTAAGTAATTCTGTTTGAGCACTTAATTAAGCTATGCGGTTCTCTCGCAGTAAGTAAAGTAATAACACTATTTCTCCAGTCCAGGAGCTAGGTTTGTAAGAAAATGTTTTGGCAGGTTCGGCGGTGGAAAAAATTGAGGAAGTAACAAGCGAACGTTTAGAAAGATTGAATGTTTGCGCTGACTCTGAATACGCTGAATACTTTTCTTTTCCTTTGAGGAAATAACCAGAAAAATATTGTAAGTCTTTGTTCTACGAAAATGTTTAATTGGAACATTACTCGCATTAATTGAGTGTTCTAATTGATTTTCTTGCTATATTATGGGTAAACGAACATTGATACAGCATCCTAATTGATTACGCTCTTGAGAACTATAAAAGTAAAAACTTACGAAGGAGTATCTTACATATACATATGGAATTAATATAAAAAAATTCGTTCCTATAGAATACCTGACACGAACCTATTGTATTGTAAGTACTTACATATATTGGAGCTCAAGGCCCGAGCACCTGCGGCCTACCATTATAATTATGTCGGAGGGGTGCTGACTTGCAGCGAATGTGGTCGCACATTTACAGCAAAGATCGGATACGTCAGTCACCTGAGAGCACACCATCGAAGCTCTCACCAGTAATAATCCCAAGTCGCTGAGGCCGAATACGGTCTATATATATATATATATATATATTTGTCCCAAACTCATGCTTTATTCCTACCTGCATGTGAGACAAAATATTTAGACATAACGACGTCCAAACCTTTTTTTTATAGCGTAGTTTGTTTTCCTCGACTGGCAAAACGCCTCCTGGTTGCTGGCCACATGCATCCCGCACATTTTACTAAATCACATCACCACTACCAAAATTATTTAAAAAGTACATACATACATACATAACATCACGCCTGTATTCCCCGAAGGGGTAGGCAGAGGTGCACATAATATAGTACACCCACATTTCGCCAGTTATGTTATAGGTCCCAATGTAATAGGGGGCGAGCCTATTGCCATCAACCGGGCACAAATCCAGACTCCGTGCTGCTACTGAGAATTACCTAATGGAAAAACCCAGTAACACTTTGCCCGACCCGGGATTCGAACCCAGGATCTCGTGCTCAGCAGTCGCGCTTAGCAACCACTAGACCAACGAGGCAGTCAGCAGTTCAAAAGTAGTAGGCCTTAAGTTAGATAAGTACTACCTTCAGTCTAAGATCTAGCTTCAACAAAATAGCACAATCAAGAACACTGCGCTTGCCAAGGATCTTTGGACAGCCAGATAATCACGCTTAAGGACATAAGTTGCACGATTAGCGATTTCTATTCAATGAACGCTTGAATGTCTATTGAAACTCCGACAGATAAAGCCAGGTTTCTGCCACTTCAGTGACTACACCAAGCAGTATAGTTAGATCTTTAAAAATATAGTACTAAACAATTACCTTGGGTTAATTTCTACGAGTTCCTAGTTAATTATATTTTATCTTGTTGGTTATTTTTTCCGTGTGGTTTCCCGTCTAGAATACACCACCCCCTTTCTCCCGTGGGTGTCGTAAGAGGCGATTAAGGTATGTTCCGGGGCATGGGCAGTAGCGTTCCCCTGTGTAGGTATAGTTCAACATACTGCGGTTGCCAACCCGCCTGCCCAGCTTAGTGGCTATGGGCAAAATCCCCCATGAGGAGTAGCCAAAGAGAACAGCCCAATTCCCGGTCGCACTGATATTCTAAGTAACTGGTAGTATCTGGGTGGTGCATACGGGAGAGCGGGCCTAGTGGGTGAGGTTTACGTTCAGCAGTGGACTGCAACAGACTGATGTAAAGAGTTGATTATTTTTATATTCAAATAAAATACATCATACAGCTTATAAGCTTAATGATTTTGAAATCGTACAAATGAATTGTTAGGGGATTAAGTAGGTAAATAAGGACATTCCATGAACAGAACTGGCAGGAAAATGATATTGACAAAATAATTGTTAAGACTACACGAGGAGGGTCTTATATAATTATTGTAAATTAAATGATGAAACAAGCAAACAATTCTGGTTTTCATATTAATTCTAAGGATTATATTTCTTGTGATTTCCACGAAATACTATTTATGAGAGCCACTAAAATTGGCATTGCCAAGTTTATGCCACATTGAAAACTTGTACAATAACACGTCTTATATTAATTTAGAAATGTCCATTTTATAGAAAATAGTTTCAGCACAGCGTGCCAATTAACCTCACCTCGAAGCCACGGCGACTATAATTGGCAAAGGAAAATAAATCTCACTAAGAATCCAAACTCCTGTCCCACTTCAGCCATGCTACCGTTTATTGCTGCACGGTAGATGGAAATATTCATTAAACTTGCCTCGCTCGCACCGTCTATCGATTTTGTAGTTTATATTACAAGCACCGTTTTGTTATTGCTTTATTACTCTTCCTGTTGTTTAACTGACAGTAGTTTGAAAGAAGAATGTTTTGGTCGAAAGAGATTTTGTTTTTAATTCAAACTTCGAAGGTCTTTGTTCGAATTTCCAAAATGTTATTTCAAAAACTGTTCCAAATTCTAAACTAACGTGCATACGTATTGATACATGAGGGATATGCACAAGTGAATCAGAGAAAGGGTATGCGAGAATCGCAGAGAAACAAACTCTAGTAATCTTTGCAGAAGTATTATTTTCTTTTGAAACCGCGACTGAGTTTCTGTTTGTATGAATTCTTTAATTTTTTTTAAGTAGCCTGTTGAGTATCCCGCAGCTAGGCAAAGACCTCTTTATTATTCTTTCACAAAACACTGTCTAAGATATGGACGGAAATGGCATCGGGCAGTGAATTTCTTTAATTACAAAAAAAAATATGTAATACAATTATTCATAGCGTGGTCACTTACAGGTCAATACAAATTTCCCGTAGGTACATAAATATTAAATACTTAAGAGCCATTTCACATTTTTTGACAGTTTTCTGAATTTTCGGACGCGAAATTTACCATCTTAGGTAGTACTAAGGAATTTCTAAATACATGTAGAATGTAGACCAATCTTTCCCATTGTTACAAATAGAATTAGATTTTCAAAATATAACTTGATTGCTGTGTGGTGAGCTATTTCCCGCAACATGTTTTCTGAAAATCCATAACAGAGCCATTTTCGGGCTTCAAATTCTACCATTTACATCAACAAATTTAAATGGAAAAAATACAGTAGGCATAGGACATATACTTTTGTTGTAACATACGGTGGAAAATTTTCGATTAATAACACTTTTAATTGATAAAAAAATTAATACTTAAACCGGTTTTCACGGTTTTATATGGTAATTTTATCGCGACTTTTTGGTTTAAATAAAGGTATTTATTACTTTTAAAATTATGCCATAATGAACTATGCTCTCTGGGAAATCTATTAATACAATGTTTTTTAATATTCCTTTATTTAATTAGATATAATAGCATTTTCAATATCACTCAAAATCACAATAAATTACAATGCACAAACGTAGAACGATCAGTCGGGCCCGAGCGCCCTTAGAGGCAGGACCTGTGTCACTTTTTTCAAATTTTGAATTACGAAAATTCGTATTAAAAACCCGTTTTTATACTACGACCACAACGTTTTCATTTTCTACGAATTATTTTCATCCGGTTTTGTTTATTATAAAATGTTATTAAATTCTTTTAAAATATTTTATTTGATTAATATTCAGCAACCATCCAATCAGATATTATATCTGATGACGTAAGTTTCTGTTCTGTACCAGCACACTGAATTATAAGTTGCGCGAAAAATGTTGTCCCCTCAATGCGCAAAGTAGTCCCAGCCAACGTTCATGCTAACCTGATTTCGGAAATTTTGCACAAACCTCACATCTTATCTACTTTCTACCCCCTGCTCGAGTTCGTCCTTATTTGCAATTATAAGGTCGGTAAGGGAAGGGGTGGCGCCGCTATTTACCTCCGTAACGATTCCACTGCATTCGAAACTGTATTATAATCGATAGGTTCATATTATGCACACCACATCATCATGGGAGATTTCAACACTTCCTTACTCCGCATACCTCCCAATCCTCCAAACTCCTGCACATAGTCGATTCTGCCAGCCTACTCGTCGTACTGCATCAAGCCACTCACCACAACGATGTAGCTGAGCACACTCGGCTCGATTTCATTAATACCGCCAATCCTTCCCTGGTTTCCTCTCATGGCCGACTCGTCACCGCTGGATTCTCTCACCACGACCTTATACTTTTATCGTATATCCTCAAACCTCATAAACCTAAGCTCAAGGTACTGTACAATGTACATGCACAGCTTCGCGCGAATCAATGTAAGCAAACTGAGTTCAGATGCTTCTCTAATCGACTGGAAACCTATGATGGAGTCTCCCGCGGTCGACGAAAAGGTTAGCGGTTTTAACCGGGAAATCATCGAGCTTTATGATATACACGCACCGGTTGAAAAGGTAAAGCTGAAGCGTCCACCTGCGCCATGGATTTTGAATGGTGTAAAGTTGGCCATAAAGCGTAGGGATCGCGCTTTTTGAAAATTCAAGAAAGATCGTGATGAGGACTGGAATCTTTTCAAAGCTGCACGAAATCGGAATAATTAAGTAATATCCAATACCAAACGCCGCCATATTCTAAATTACATTTACTCTACTCTCAGTATTGGCAAATCACCACTATTTGACCGGTTGAATTCCATTGATTTGGACGATCTCAATTCGCATTTTTCACTAGCCCAACTTTAGACAAAAGACCAAACTTCAGACACTTGCTTACGTCGATGGTCTCCCACGTCCCAGTATGAATCCCTTGATCGTCATAATAGTTGACCACCTTCTTCCAGCAATCACATACATAATATCGTGCTCCTTGGATACCGGATACTTCCCCTCCTTGTCCGCAAAGCTTTCGTTCACCTTTTACCTAAAATATCGAGCTCTTCTCTACCCAGTCACTTCCGACCAATCTCTATCCTTTGTTTCCTATCTAAAGTGCTTGAGGCCTATGTCCATGAGAATATACGAAGAGTCAACCAAAATAACCTCATGTCTCCCTTGCAGTCCGGTTGCAGGCCAGGCGATTGGCGACATTAAGGCAGGCGGAAGATACTAAAGTTACAGCCCTAGTTGATTTTTCCAATACCTTCAATATAGTCAATCGCGATATCCTCGTCTACATCCTATCCCATCTCTTGGCGTCTCCTAAAGCGCTGGAATAGATCCCTTACTTTTGGGAACGCCAGTGGTCGGTCCATGTGGAAGAGTCCTCTTCTTCCTGGTGTGAGCTAAAATCTGGCCTTCCACAAAGCGGTATTCTCCGCCCATTGCTGTTTTTTATCTTTATTAACCTTATAATCCAATCACTTCGGTGTGCGTATTCCATATGCCGATAACTTGTAGCCTTACTCTGCTTCTGGGATTGATGATGTGTACTAGACAATGAGTGCAACCAACTGCGATCTTTAAGCTACAATGGACTGGTCCGAGAGATTTGGCATGGCGGCAATTCCGAATAAGTGCCAAGCAATCATACCTAGTAGGTCTAGGAGTTTGCGCAAACTACACGTGGCAATGCTGCCAGTCTTTTGGGCACGTTACCGGTTGACATCGATGGGGATGAATTTTTTTATGCTTTTTAACTTGTTATTTTTGTATATATTGTTTTTATCTTGTATTAGATTTAAGTTGTAAATAGTTATAATAGTTGAGATAATTAATTAATTATTGCTTTATGTATATATATGTATTGTTTTGTTTCATGTATGTATGTAACGTATTATATGTATGTTTATTATTTTGCGTATCGATATACGTCATCATCATCATCATCAGCCGGTAGACGTCCACTGTTAAAAGGCCTCTCCCTTAGAACGCCACAATAAACGACAGCTTGCCAATTGCATCTACCGCTTGGGCCGCAATTCTGACGATATCGTCGGTCCACCTGGTGGGAGGCCTGCCAACGCTGTCTTCTGGTTCGTTGTTGCCACTCGAGAACCTTTCTTCCCCAGCGGTTATCGGTCCTTCGAGCGATATGGCATGCCCATTGCCACTTCAACTTGCATATTCTTCGAGCTATGCCGGTGACTCTAGTTCTTTGGCGAATTTCCGTATTCCGGATCCTGTCGTGCAAAGAAACCCCCAGCATAGTTCTTTCCATAGCTCGTTGAGTGACTTTGAGCCTTTCCAAAAGGCCAACCGTTAGCGACCACGTCTCAGAGCCATACGTAATCACATCGCATGCATCGATATGTGCATCTACCTAATATTTGTCTCCATATCGCTCTAAAGTCGACTGGTAATAAATGCCTTAGGTATTAAGTTCGCCTTTGTATATTTATTTTGAAAACTTTAAAATGGAGCAGGATATCAATTCGGATGTTTAAATATATTTTTTTTGTATGTTCGGGCATAACTCCATCATCTAAAGACGGATTTGCAAAATTCTTTTTTTGTTGGAAAGTAGTTTATTTCGAAATAGTCTCATTGAAATTTCATGTAGATCTGATGATGATCTTTGGAGATATGGAACTGAACTCCTTATAAAATCATAGCAGATCTGTCGTTACAAGTAATATTGCCTAAGTTATTGTCAATGACTGACCACAAACTAGGAAGAAAGAGAGGGAGGTGGTGCCTTTTCCCCCTTCTACCACTTTAATAGTATATATCGTGTAGGATATCGTTTGAGGGAGCTTTTTGTAAGGATTTCAAATACTAATCCTACAAGTCTACGGTGAAATGAAACGAAATGATGAAACCTAGGCATCACTAAAAATTGTGAAATAAAAAATATAAAAACCGCCCTAAAAATAGGAATAAATAAATAATATGATCAAATTACTAATGAATTGAAAATATTTTCATAAATCTGGAATATAGGTATTGTAATAACGGTCAAGATTTTTTTGTCCGTCTCGTTTTTTGCGCTACACTGTTAGCATTATTTTTGTGTGGGTGTGTCACGCACACATGACAATTCTACCGAAATTCGAACGTCAAAATTTTGTGAAATGGCTCTTAAGAGCCATTTCACAAAATTTCACAAAACAGTGTAGCGCAAAAAACGAGACGGACAAAAAAATCTTGATCGTTATTACCATATACCTATATTCGAGATTTATGAAAATATTTTGAATTCATTAGTAATTTGATCATATTATTTATTTGTTCCTATTTTTTAAGGCGGTTTTTATATTTTTTATTTCACAATTTTTAGTGATGCCTAGGATTCATCCGCCGTAGACATTTTGAGGATTAGTATTTGAAATCCTTACAAAATGCTCCCTCAAACGATATGTCACACGATATATACTATTAAAGTGGTAGAAGGGGGGACAAGGCACCACCTCCCCCTTTTTCTTTCTAGTTTGTGGCCACAATTACTTAGGCTATATTACTTGTAACGACAGTTCTGCTATGATTTTATAAGGAGTTCAGTTCCATATCTCCAAAGATCATCATCAGATCTACATGAAATTTCAATGGGACTATTTCGAAATAAACTACTTTCCAACAAATAAAGAATTTTGCAAATCCGTCTTTAGATGACGGAGTTATGCCCGAACATACATAAAAAATATATTTAAACAACCGAATTGATATCCTCCTCCATTTTAAAGTTTTCAAAATAAATATACAAAGGCGAACTTAATACCTTAGGCATTTATTACCAGTCGACTTTAGAGCGATACGGAGACAAATATTAGGTAGATGCACATATCGATGCATGCGATGTGATTACGTATGGCTCTGAGACGTGGTCGCTAACGGTTGGCCTTTTGGAAAGGCTCAGACTCACTCAACGAGCTATGGAAAGAACTATGCTCGGGGTTTCTTTGCGCGACAGGATCCGGAATACGGAAATTCGCCAAAGAACTAGAGTCACCGGCATAGCTCGAAGAATATGCAAGTTGAAGTGGCAATGGGCATGCCATATCGGTCGAACGACCGATAACCGCTGGGGAAGAAAGGTTCTCGAGTGGCGACAACGAACCGATATCGTCAGAATTGCGGCCCAAGCGGTAGATGCAATTGGCAAGCTGTCGTTTATTGTGGCGTTCTAAGGGAGAGGCCTTTTAACAGTGGACGTTTACCGGCTGATGATGATGATGATGACGTATATCGATACGCAAAATAATAAACATACATATAATACGTTACATACATACATATATGAAACAAAACAATACATATATATACATAAAGCAATAATTAATTAATTATCTCAACTATTATAACTATTTACAACTTAAATCTAATACAAGATAAAAACAATATATACAAAAATAACAGGTTAAAAAGCATCAAAAAATTCATCCCCATCGATGTCAACCGGTAACGTGCCCAAAAGACTGGCAGCATTGCCACGTGTAGTTTGCGCAAACTCCTAGACCTACCAGGTATGATTGCTTGGCACTTATTCGGAATTGCCGCCATGACAAATCTCTCGGACCAGTCCATTGTAGCTTAAAGATCGCAGTTGGTTGCACTCATTGACTAGTACACATCATCAATCCCAGAAGCAGAGTAAGGCTACAAGTTATCGGCATATGGAATACGCACACCGAAGTGATTGGATTATAAGGTTAATAAAGATAGAAAACAGCAATGGGCGGAGAATACCGCTTTGTGGAAGGCCAGATTTTAGCTCACACCAGGAAGAAGAGGACTCTTCCACATGGACCGACCACTGGCGTTCCCAAAAGTAAGGGATCTATTGCAGCGCTTTAGGAGACGCCAAGTGATGGGATAGGATGTAGACGAGGATATCGCGATTGACTATATTAAAGGTATTGGAAAAATCAACTCGGGCTGTAACTTTAGTATCTTCTATGCCTGCCTTAATGTCACTAATCGCCTGACCTGCAACCGGACTGCAAGGGAGACAAGAGGTTATTTTGGTTGACTCTTCGTATATTCTCATGGACATAGGCCTCGAGCACTTTAGATAGGAAAGAAAGGATAGAGATTGGTCGGAAGTGACTGGGTAGAGAAGAGCTCGATATTTTAGGTAAAAGGTGAACGAAAGCTTTGCGGTACAAGGAGGGGAAGTATCCGGTATCCAAGGAGCACGATATTATGCGTGTGATTGCTGGAAGAAGGTGGTCAACTATTGTGACGATCATTCCGCGATAGACGTTATCACAGTCTAACGCTATGGATTTGATGGAGGATGATCTTTTTGATTTCTTCCTCAGTGACTGGAGATATGTGCAAGGGATTCATGTTGGGACACGGGAGACCATCGACGTAAGCAAGTGTCTGAGGTTTGGTCTTTTGTCTAAAGTTGGGCTAGTGAAGAAATGCGAATTGAGATCGTCCAAATCAATGGAATTCAACCGGTCAAATATGGTGATTTGCCAATACTGAGAGTTTCAAGGAACTTCCAGAGATCGGCAAAAGTGGAACATAAATAAATGTAATTTAGAATATGGCGGCGTTTGGTATTGGATATTACTTAATTATACCGATTTCGTGCAGCTTTGAAAAGATTCCAGTCCTCATCACGATCTTTCTTTAATTTTCAAAAAGCGCGATCCCTACGCTTTATGGCCAACTTTACACCATTCAAAATCCATGGCGCAGGTGGACGCTTCAGCTTTACCTTTTCAACCGGTGCGTGTATATCATAAAGCTCGATGATTTCCCGGTTAAAACCGCTAACCTTTTCGTCGACCGCGGGAGCCTCCATCATAGGTTTCCAGTCGATTAGAGAAGCATCTGAACTCAGTTTGCTTTCATTGATTCGCGCGAAGCTGTGCATGTACATTGTACAGTACCTTGAGCTTAGGTTTATGAGGTTTGAGGATATACGATAAAAGTATAAGGTCGTGGTGAGAGAATCCAGCGGTGACGAGTTGGCCATGAGAGGAAACCAGGGAAGGATTGGGGGTATTAATGAAATCGAGCCGAGTGTGCTCAGCTACATCGTTGTGGTGAGTGGCTTGAAGCAGTACGACGAGTAGGCTGGCAGAATCGACTATGTGCAGGAGTTTGGAGGATTGGGAGGTATGCGGAGTAAGAAAGTGTTGAAATCTCCCATGATGATGTGGTGTGCGTAATATGAACCTATCGATTATAATACAGTTTCGAATGCAGTGGAATCGTTACGGAGGTAAATAGCGGCGCCACCCCTTCCCTTACCGATCTTATAATTGCAAATAAGGACGAACTCGAGCAGGGGGTAGAAAGTAGATAAGATGTGAGGTTTGTGCAAAATTTCCGAAATCAGGTTAGCATGAACGTTGGCTGGGACTACTTTGCGCATTGAGGGGACAACATTTTTCGCGCAACTTATAATTCAGTGTGCTGCTACAGAACAGAAACTTACGTCATCAGATATAATATCTGATTGGATGGTTGCTGAATATTAATCAAATAAAATATTTTAAAAGAATTTAATAACATTTTATAATAAACAAAACCGGATGAAAATAATTCGTAGAAAATGAAAACGTTGTGGTCGTAGTATAAAAATAGGTTTTTAATACGAATTTTCGTAATTCAAAATTTGAAAAAAGTGACACAGGTCCTGCCTCTAAGGGCGCTCGGGCCCGACTGATCGTTCTACGTTTGTGCATTGTAATTTATTGTGATTTTGAGTGATATTGAAAATGGTATTATATCTAATTAAATAAAGGAATATTAAAAAACATTGTATTAATAGATTTCCCAGAGAGCATAGTTCATTATGGCATAATTTTAAAAGTAATAAATACCTTTATTTAAACCAAAAAGTCGCGATAAAATTACCATATAAAACCGTGAAAACCGGTTTAAGTTTTTATTTTTTTATCAATTAAAAGTGTTATTAATCGAAAATTTTCCACCGTATGTTACAACAAAAGTATATGTCCTATGCCTACTGTATTTTTTCCATTTAAATTTGTTGATGTAAATGGTAGAATTTGAAGCCCGAAAATGGCTCTGCGATAGATTTTCAGAAAACGTGTTGCGGGAAATAGCTCACCACACAGCAATCAAGTTATATTTTGAAAATCTAATTCTATTTGTAACAATGGGAAAGATTGGTCTACATTCTACATGTATTTAGAAATTCCTTAGTACTACCTAAGATGGTAAATTTCGCGTCCGAAAATTCAGAAAACTGTCAAAAAATGTGAAATGGCTCTTAAAGTTCAAATCGGCCATTTGGCAACTATCAGTCCGATTCGACCCACCGATCTAACTAGTTCGAGATTTGACCAAAGTTCATTCATAACGGTTAACCCCCCAGTTTGTAGACATTCCTTCTAATATTTGATTTGAAGACTGTTTGGGATTTCTGGAATTAAATGGGAGAGATTCACTAAATTATATCTTTAACTTTTATTATGACCGATTTTGTTATCATATTAGTCTGTTAAGCACCGCGTCTTCATTCCTTGAAGAGATAGGCAAAAGTGAATAGTACACCGTTTTTTCTTTATAGGTCTCGAGTAATGGGTCAGGTCGAGACTAAGTAAATTTTTCCAAAAAATGCCCACCTATTTTCTTCTCTTCGTTTCCCGTGGTTTCAAATTAGTGTCCAGCACGCATTAGATCTCACTCTTCTCTTACTTATAATTATCATTTAAACAAAATCCATTCCTTCATCTTTCACTTTTTTTGTTTTTCCAGCAAAAAAAACTCAAAAAAGCAAACTCATCCATTTCTCCTTATTCGCCATTTATCCCCTATCCGTCCCTTCCTTAAACATTATTTCAAATACAGTAAATTCCTTCATATTTTATCGTCGAAAACCAAAGTGTTTAATGGCTTTAATGCAATTAACTGGCAATCACAGTAGACATTAAGTCTATCAATGCCCTGGACCGAACACCAGCCATAAATACGTTCGCGTCGGGGCCTAAAATTAGGTTAATGTTTGTAGGTCATCAATTCAGGCACACTCCACGAGTCCACTTGTGACATAAGTTATGTTCCACCGATGTACGAATAGTTTGATGTGGCATGGTTGAATTAACTGGTTCGCTATCTAAATACACAATTTTGACAGTATAAGATCATAGTAGGTAATAAAGTATATAGGTACGAGTTACTGTTAAACGGAGAAGTTGTTTTTTTCTTTAGAGTTTTGCACTTTCAGTTATTAATCTTGGAAGTTATTACATCAAATGTTAAATGTGCAAATAAAATAATACAATCACCACTCGAGGTCTTGGGTCTTGTTTTTGAGGCAAGTAACATGAAATGCGATTATTGTTGCAGATTTTCGGGCAATTAATTGCAGAAACAGTGTGGGGCAAAAATTTGGTTCAAGAACTCCACAATTCTAACCCTGCCGTTCGGTGAACTCATGCTTCGACATTCTAGAGAAACGATTCAAATACTGCGGTCAAAATTAAAGTGCATTCATTGTTCAGTGGCAAAGTCCCAACTACCGCATCAAACTAGGCCAAATCACCTTCATAACTCTCAGTAAGCTACAGTGAAGTGCACTAAAAGCATAGCATACGAATTCCTTGAATTATTTATTGAAGCAGAGAATTCCGACTATGTGCAAGTTTCGTGCACTTTCCAAGAACCTATTAAAGTCAAGACTATTATAAGAGCTACCTAATTAGTTCCACTTTAATTATAAAGTTTAAGTTGAAAAGTTTGATAAAAATCCAACTTCCATACTCGTATCTGATTTTAAAATCTGTTGCTGGTATTCAGATTTTTATAATAATATTTTAGTTTATGAATTTAGAAATAGGAAAAGTTTTAAGGTGAATCGAATGATGGCGGATTAAAAAAGAAATGGAAGGTTTTATGAGTACTAAAATTGAGGATATTTTATTAGTTCGTTTTGGAATATCGCCTCGCCTGTTTCTCGTGGTGTAAGGTTTTGCTTCATTTCACTGAAGCTAGTTTCTCTATGAAAAACATTGATCTTAAAGCAGTTTAAAGCGTAATAAAATTCATGGACGTTTTCAATACAGTGTCTAAATAACTGAATTTGTTGTGACTGCCTCGTTGATCTAGTGGTCGCTAAGCGCGACTGCTGAGCACGAGGTCCTGGGTTAGAATCCCGGGTCAGGCAAAGTGTTACTGGGTTATTCCATTGTATATTATTTACTTTATATTCCGGTTATACTCACGGGTGTATTCGGGAATACCCGAATAGCCGAACTCGCTTCGGCTCGCGACTCTGCCGCGTAACCAGCTCATGAATAAGGGCTCCGGTCGAGTCCGAAACTAGTCGGGCATTCCCGAATACACCCGTGAGTATAACCGGAATATATAGTAAATAATATGGATAACACTCACGAAAGTTATTATAGTAAAATATTCCATTGTAATTCTAAGTGGCAGCACGGAGTCTGGATTTGTGCCCGGTTGATGGCAATAGGCTCGCCCTCTATTACATTGGGACCTAAACACATAACTGGTTAAATGTGGGTGTACTATATGTGCACCTCTACCTACCCCTTCGCGGAATACGGGCGTGATGTTATGAATGAATTTGTAGTATCAGAATCTGACGTTTAACAGAGTGATCCGAAACTGACTTTACTCTTATCGTAGCAAAAAATAGAAAAGAAAAACAGCAATATCTACACAAATATTACGATCAACTAACTAACTAATTAATAAAAGTGTTTTAATAAAAAAAAACTTTGAAACAAGTGCCTTCTCCATTATCGTAAAAAAATAACAAGCCAAGTTTGCGATGTTTAACAGTGATATTCTAAGACAAGGCTTATTAGTTTTAATTGGTACATCTTATATTTTAATTTTGACGACGCCGCTTAAAATTTGTGAATATTACTTATTTTAATGAGTCGCCATTTTTTAATGTCGTTGCAAAACGTTATTACTGAAACTATGTTAAGATACCTTTTTTAATTCTCCATTGGTAAAAGAGCAAAACCAAGCATCATTGGCTGATTGCTAGTTGGTACCAATGGCTAGGACGCAATCTCGCTATCATCTGATGATTTCAAGTTATCTTATCATACTCTAAAACGTATGGCTGAGGAGTCTCCTAAAAGTAATCTAAAGAAACGCTGCAATGCTCGCTCCACACCAGGGATTTGTAGGTGTTTCACAAACATGGAATACCCCTACACAAACATCCAGACTCGGGACAAACATCTACGGATCGCACAAATTTTGGTCCCGTGCGGGAATCGAACCCTTAGCGCAGCAGTCCATTCGCTTAGCTACTGTGCCAATCAGGTCTCAACGTTGTTCAAAAATATAATCGATTAAAATACTTACTGCAAGCTTGACTTCTAAAGAGAAAAACCTTCCAAACAAAAAACTCACAAAAGCATAATTAAGTTTGTAACATAATAATACCATTCGTTTCGCACAAAAGAATACATTAAACTCAATCGTCAAACACGACAATAAAATTTTCTTTTCCAATAAAAATATTACAGCAAACACGGATCCTACGAAATATCGATCAAATATGGCGGCTAAATCCAATTATGTAATATCGCAGGTACAAAGTCAATCTCTCACGAATGGTAATGGCCGACCGTTTTAACACTCGATATGTTCCATCGATTCTTTCGATATCACCAGCTGTTTCAGTTAAGGGAAAGATACTTGATTTCGTATTATGCTGGCTTAGTTTCAAGCTTATGGGTAAAGAAACGTATGTTTAATAAGACATTTTGGAATTGAGAAAGAATAACTACAAAATAAAGAAATATTAAAGTAAATCATTTACTTGCAATGTGGGTTCATAAATGGCACAGTTAGCATCATAAGTAGCTGATTTTTTAACATACCATTAATTAAAGAACGACTTCGTGTATAGTAAAAAGTCTTAAATATTCTCAGATCATTCTTAAATACCGATCTTTATAAAACAACTTTGATTTTAGGTACATCAAAAATCCTTTCAAAATAATTCCACCCTATAAAATAATATAAATCTAGATGAAAATCCAATATTGACAATACTCAGTAAACATTAACGTTTCAATCAAACTTTCCGAAGGCCAAAGTTAATCATGATATCAATACAATCAACATTACCCTTAATTCTTCAACTAGGAATTAATAATGAAACGGACCAGCTTTTACAATATTCTCCATGATTCATTACCATATATTGAAACTTTAATTGAAATCAGAAATTGCCCGGTACAATGGACCCCACATACTCTACTATAAATTGTAAAATCCAATCTTTTATTACAATTGTAATTGCCTTATATAGTTCAACCTACGGCTGTGGGTAGCATTTTGTTGTCAGAACGCTTTTGTGGCTAATATCAAATAAAATTTTATTATGTTAATTCCTGCCACGTGAGTCCAGTAGTCGCTGAGCGCGACTGCTGAGCATGAGGTCCTGGGTTCAAATCCCGGGTTAGTGTTATTGGGTTTTTCCATTAGGTGATTCTCAGTAGCAGCGCGGAGTCTATGTTTGTGGGGTAAAGTGGGGCTCGCCCCCTATTACATTGGGACTTAAAACATAACTAGCGAAATGTGGGTGTACTATATGTGCACCTTTGCCCACCCCTTTGAGATATGATGATGAGTTTGTCAGTAGATTTTTGCTAAGGTACATTTATTATTTAAGTATATTGATTTTTTTTTAAAAGAAAAGCCGTCTTTACCCCAGGAATATCTTCTGTATCGTGATTGCGTTTCACAAACATGAAAGATCACTTACTTAAACACCCAGATTAGAGACAAATATCTGCGGATCACGGAACTTGCTACCCTACCGCAACAGTCCAAGTACTTAGCCACTGTACCTATTAGTCGTCAGTATAATAATACAACATTTATATTATCGCGAAATTCTATCCGATTAAAATATAATTTAGTATTAGAACAATAAATGTTCATCCGCAAATGTTTGATAAATATCGAAGCGCATTAACGCATCGATATAATTATTATAATTTACTGTTATACGCTTGTCACATAATATTAACATAGATTTTATCTTAATTATATTTTACTCATCAAATCGTAGTGGAGTGGGCTTTATATAAACTTAATACATATAGATTAATAATCAGCTAGCACCAGTCTGCAGTATAACAAGTCAATGTTTTTATTTACACTCTTCATAGAATTCTAAGATTCTACGACTGCCTCGGTCTAGTGGTTGCTAAGCGCAACTGCTGAGCATAAGGTCCTGGGTTGAAATCTTGGGTCGTCTAAAGTGAGACTGAGTTTTTTCATTCGGCAATTTTCAATGGTTGCATGGAGCCCAGTTGAGAACAATATTCTCGCCCCCTATTTCATAAAGACCTATAATATACCTAGCTGGCAAAATGTGGGTGTAGATTTGGTGATTGGTCCAATCCGCCTATCCTTTCGGGGAATACAGGCGTATTGTTATGATAAATCTAAGATTTATAATAAGGATGGGATCCCCTAGAAAAGGAACTAGGCTACTTTTCAACAAGCAAAGTTGCGTATTTTTCCCCACCTGATCGTTCCCCGTCAGAGCTAGACAAACTAATAAAATATCTATCATCCCTTTTATAAAAAACACATCAAGCACCTCTATCGGTAACTTATCCAATAACCCCAAAGCGATTTAAATATATTCCCTATTTATACATACTCTCCCTAAACATCCAATATAAATCAGCATCAAATCAAAATAGGGCGATATTGCGTACTAGGTACGGGCTGTTCAATAATATTTGCCGATGTCTCAAGTTTATTACTCCAATATTGATGCGGTTTTGCACAAACAACTGTACGACGTACGTACTCCGTATTAGATATTAGATACATAATTTAATAAGCCCGTTATTGTGTAAAGCTGACTTTAATATGTAGTTAAGTTGAAGTGTTGTATTGAAGGATATGCACTGCGTAGGAGCTTATTAATGTTGCATCACGAGCTAGGCTGTCTTATAAGGACCGCTATATATAGAATAGATCATAACATCACGCCTGTATTCCCCGAAGGGTTAGGCAGAGGTGCACATAAATTACACCCACATTTCGCCAGGTTTGTTTTAGGTCCCAATGTTATAGGGGGCGAGCCTATTGCCATCAATCGGGCACAAATCCAGACTCCGTGCTGCTACTGAAAATTACCATTTTTGTGTAAGGGCAGACTTAATGCCATTGGGTATTTTCTACCAGTCGATCTTAGGGTAAAGTAGAGTTAAACAGTGATAATATATTATACACAGTATTAAATGGGAACAAACGTTATACAATATTAACCACCTACAACATAAGCTGCTTACGATATGTATACGTAGATGCATTATATTTTTTTTTTTTTTTTAAAAAAAACGTCGCCCCACACTAGGAATTTCTCCTGTATCGTAGGTGCGTTTCACAAACATGAAATATTCACATACACAAACACCCAGACTCGGGACAAACATCTGTGGTTCGCACAAAGTTTTGCCCCGTGAGGGAATCGAACCCGCAACCCTTAGCGCAGCAGTCCAATCGCTTAGCCACTGCGCTAAACAGGTCGTCTGAATTAGCATTATAATTATTATTGTTATTACCCCGTAATCCCCCACTGCAGGGCTTCTCTTCCCTCCTTCCACTTGTCCCTGTCTGCTGCTCCTCGACGGTTAGAAGTCAGTTCTACACGCCATCTTATTCTCGGCCTATCACGAAGTTGTTTGCTGCCGTTTGCCCACTGCGTGGTTGTTTTTGCCCATAGCTTCTCCGACATGCGGCAGACGTGACCAGCCCAGTTCCACTTGTTTGGCAGCTGTTAAGCCTACGTCGGCAATTTGCGTTTTGGAGCGTAGTGAGGAGTTTCTAATGCATTAGATAGATTGCTACTTATTTATAAATTATAATACTTTTACATACAATTTACTTACTATTTTTGTAGTCAACACAATATAGCGGCCATACATCAAAAGAGTTATTGAACAGCTCTCTATTCTACACACGAGAATCTTCAAAAAACAAACCACGCAGAGAGTATTATCATACAAATGATCAACAATAGGCGTCTAACGAATACAATCGGAATAATACAATGTGTTACCCGGGGCTGCCTGCGAACCAACAGGCGACTAGATACAAACAGGGCCTATTGAAAGCGATCCGTCCGAGTATGAAACACAAATTTGCATATAACTTGCTAGATAGCCTGAGGATTTTGGTAAACTATCTGCGGATGTGGGCCGTTTGAGTTATACCTTTGCCTGGTTTCTGATGAGAAATTTTATGGCTGTATGTGGCGTTACCTTTGCCCAATATGTAATTTAAAAATATTTAGAGGCTGTATGAGATATTCCCTTGTCTGGTTTCTTATTAAAAATTTACGGCTGTTATTAACATTGACTTTGGCCTGGTATTCGATTTAGTTTAAATTCGTGGCTGTATGAGAAATTAACCATGCATAGTTACTGAATTAAAACAGTATGAGAACATTACCATAGGCTAGTTTTTGAATTTAAAATACTCGATGGCTGAATGAGACATTACCTTTGCCTTTAAAAAAGAGGACACATCTATTAAAACATACAATAGTAGATACTGTAGACCATAGTTACGGACAACGCAATAGCATGATCCAGAAAAAAAAAACTAAATTCGAAATATAATCAGCTAAAGTTGACCCACATTTTTCGTATCATATTCAGAAATTGAAAAACACCTCATAGAAGCAAAAGGAACTAAGCAACAATCAAACCTAACTCTTAATTACACAGTTTAACACTCAACATGATTGTGTTTCCCATTACCTAGCTAAAAACAAGAACACGAAGGAAACGTAGAGCCATTAATAAAATACAGCGAGCTATCTACGACGTAGCAGACGCGCTACGCCAGCTACGCCCGTAGCCGGCAACACCTCTACGGTTTTATTAAAGTACAGACTTTTGAATAATAACGACTATTTTATATTTTTGGAACTGTGTTATTAAACATAAGATTACGCCTGTACTAACTGAAGGGGTAGGCAGAGCTGTCTGTAGTGTATTTGTGCCTGGTTGATAGCAATAGGCTTGCCCCCTATTACATTGGAACCAACAGAACTGAATGTTGGTGTACTATTTTATATGCATCTCTGTCTTATTTTTTTTTATACACGTCACCCCATTCTAGAAATTTCTCCTGTATCGTGGGTGCGTTTCACAAACATGAAATATGACAAACACACACACACCTAAACTCGGGACAGACAACTGTGGAACGCACAATTTTTTGTCCCGTGCGGGAATCAAACCCGGAACCCTAGCGCAGCAGTCCAATCGCTTGACTACTGTGCCTATCGTCGACGTCAAATTTCAAACAATAATGTGAATTGATGTTTGTTTCTTTCAATAATTTGACTTATGGTTTCTTATCATTTTAAGCTACTTTTCCTAACGTTATTAAATAACTCCGTGCTGCTACTGAGAATTACCTAATGGGAAAACCCAATAACACTTTGCCCGACCCGGGATTCGAACCCATGACCTCGTGGTCAGCGCACAAATATTTAGGTAGGTACAATAAAAATCCCTAATAATCCCTACTAATATTATAAACGTGAAAGTTTGTAAGTGTGGATGGATGTTTGTTACTCTTTCATGCAAAAACTACTGAATGGATTTTAATGAAATTTCACATGAAGGTAGCTGACACCCTGGATTAACATATAAGCTACTTTTTTAGCCAGTGTGGGTGCAGCTAGTATTATAAACTGACACACAAACAACAAGTTACAATAACATTAACATTTTTTTCCTTCCTTTTTTTTTTCTATGCGTGTCTGACGGTTTGAGAATTTCATGCGTCCTACCCAAATGTCCTTCAGATGGTACGAGACGGGGCGTCTGTAAGGACAGGGCGACTCAAACTCGGCGTGGTTCTTTCCTAAAAACACCACTTCTCAGACCACCTACACTGTTCTCACATAAAATATTGAGCTTGTCTGGACTTTAAAAGAGACCTTGACCCCTGAGTTTGTTTCGGTATTTCTTCTCAGAGGTAGTCAGTTAGGAAATGCCGATGCCATCTAGTTTTAAAAAAGAAGACGTGTAAATGTGTTTTGTTAAAACCTATTTGCAGAAATAAAATCATTTAACAGAAGTATATTATTAGGTACATAGCTCTATGTAGGTACGCGCGGCTAGATTCACGGTGGTCGGGTACATTCATAACCAAATGAGATATCAGTCACAATAGCGCTGTGGTCACGTATCTATCGATCCTGCTTATGCAACTGGCTCCATAGTAATTGTTTGTTAGATCTGTTGGTTTAGCTTTATTGTTAATTTGTGGTTTTGGCGTTAGATGTTGTTATATTTTGTTTATAGTTTATCGTTTCTGACTGTTGTGTTGTTATCTGGTTGGATTGTTAACAAATTAAAATTGTCTCGCTCTGAGGTACTGCTTTTCATTTGAGTACCCCTGGCTTCAAGGCACCTTGTACTGATATTTTACAGCCTCGTTGGTGAAGTGGTTGCTAAGCGCGACTGCTGAGCACGAGGTCCTGAGCTCGAATACCGGGTCGGGCAAAGTGTTACTGGGTTTTATCATTAGGTAATTTTCAGCAGCAGCACGGAGTCAGGATTTGTGCCCGGTTGATGGCAATAGGCTCGTCCTCTATTACATTGGGACTTAAAATACATAACTGGCGAAATGTGGGTGTACTATATGTGCACCTCTGCCTACCCCTTCAGGGAATACAGGCGTGATGTTATGTTATGTCTAATATTATAACTAACACAAAACTCATAACAAACAAAACCATTATATTTCTCATCTAAAATCAACAACGATCTCACAAGACGTCCGTCAGAACAAGTTGAGAGCTTGGTAACAAGTTGAGTGAAGGCCGAACAAGTTGCGATTCGGGCACAATGTGTATCGGATTTATCCGAATATATCCGAGTATGCGGGTATCCGATCATATCCGCGAGTGACATGTCCATTTCTAACTTTTACGTTTGCCGAATACTTGCAGGTTTGGTGAAGCGAAAACGTAATCAAAATATGTGCCTACTTTCTAAGCAAATAAAAAAAAAAGATATCTTAGAATATAGATTTATAGAACTTAGTTTTATGACTATACTAGCTGGTGCCCGCGACTTCGTCCGCGTGAATTTCAGGTAAAAAACTCTTATCACTAAGGGGTATGAAAAATAGGTGTTGGCCGATTCTCACACCTACTCAATATGCTCAGAAAATTTCATGAGAAACGGTCAAGCCGTTTCGGAGTACGGGAACGAACATTGTGACACGAGAATTTTCTATATAAGATTAAACTACCCAATCTTTACTTTAGGAGTTTACAGAAGTTTTACAAGCCGATATAATACTAAGAAATATACCTTATTTTTTAAATTGATTAAGGGAAACTTGAAAAATGTTGGACACGAACGACTCGAACCCGCGACAGTCGCCGTACCGTGGCGCCGCTCTGCCAACTGAGCCAGCATGTCACTGCTCGCATCCATCAAATTTCAAGTTCCCTTTTAGTATTTACGTCTTAAGGGTGACGTCATATGTCCCTTAATTCGTAAATTACCCACACACTGAACTCACCTAATCCGATTTGGTTGACTCGTGTAACACAACGGGCTTCCCTAATAACATTGTGTTTTGAATTAAAAACGCGAGTCACCGACCAAAATAAAACGATTTTTCTACACAATGGGACATTATTACTTTCCGACAACAGATAATAGTTATATAGCGTAAAGGCTTCTCCATAGAGTAGTATTTACTGGTTTATTTATTTATTTATTTAGGCAAACCAACTAAATAAACACAGAGACATTGACAGTACTTCATATTACAAATATAATTAAATATAATGCATGTATCTAAATTTAAGGTAATCATAAAAAATAACATAACATAACATCACGCCTGTATTCCCCGAGGGGTAGGCAGAGGTGCACATATAGTACCGACACCCACATTTCGCCAGTTATGTTTATAGGTCCCAATGTAATAGGGGGCGAGCCTATTGCCATCAACCGGGCATAAATCCAGACTCCGTGCTGCCACTGAGAAATAACTAATGGAAAAACCCAGTAACACTTTGCCCGACCCGGGATTCGAGCCTAGGACCTCGTGCTCAGCAGTCGCGCTTAGCAACCACTAGACTAACGAGGCAGTCTACGAGGTAATACCAGCATTTTATTTAAATCTCACTACACAATAAAGATTAATATTAAAATGGATATAATATAGAAAAATCTTTTAAACCATTTAAACTGAATATTAAACTATTTTAAACCATACAAGGCTCGGTCCATGAACGTGAAAACTGTGGTGGTAGGTACTATTTATGGGAATCTTTGCCCAGCTGTGGGTTCGTAGAGACTGGATAGGATTATAGGGTTTTTATTTCAAACTAGCTGCGCCTCGCGATGTTACCCGCTAAATTTTTTCGGGAAAGAAAGTAGCCTATATGTTAATCCACGGTTTCAGCTACCTTTATATGAAATTACATCAAAATCGGTTTAGCTGTTTGAGCGTGAAGAGGTAGCAAACATACAAACTTTCGCCTTTATAATATTCATCATCAGCTGGAAGACGTCTACTGTTGAACAAAGGCCTCCCCCCTTAGAACGCCACAATGAACGACAGCTTGCCAATTGCATCTACCTTTATAATATTAGTGTGATGTAAATACTATGACCGTATTAGCACCCTATTATGTAAAATATATCATTATAACAGCACGAATAAATAATACTAATTCAATAGGACTGCTATTAACTACGATAAATGCGTTTTCGTTACCACATACCGCAGCATAACTTCGTTATAGTTTTCAATTAACATTTCACTGATTTGATAAATGAATTGTATGGAATTTTGTTTGTTGTGTGTTATACTGGCTTCAACTGTTATAATTGAGTATGTGCCGCCTCCAATCAATTTGTACACATTTTATGAGCAGTCAAAATGATATTACTCTATATTTGTGTGGTAATAGCAAATCATGACGTCACTGTTTCGCCAACTCAATTTACTACCTACTCATTGTGCATATCAACTTAAAAATAATCAAATTTTCGTTATTTAAGGAATAAATTGAATAAAAAATCTATTTTACAAAAAGATAAGTTAAAACCGCGATTTATATTTTATCTTAATCTACAACTTATATGTTTACAATTGTGTTAGTGTAAGTTGGTTAAATAAATAAATAAAAACTGTTCTAAACATGTCGTGGTGGTCTAGTGGTTAACATACCAGATTTATACGCACAAGGTTGCCGGTTCTAACCCGGGCAAGTATCAATGTGACTTTTTCAATGTTATAATTTATTATTAATGTATGAACTTATTGTAAACATTTTAACGTGTAACTGTTTTTTGTCCCTTACAAATAAAATAAAATAAAATAAATACTTTCTTAATTATTCTAACACACCACTGACTAACGATGACGAAAAACATCGTGAGGAAACCTGGATTTAATTATCTGAAATCGCCAACCCGCAGTGAGCTAGCGTGGTGATCAATGCTCAATCCTTCTCTATACGAGAAGAGGCCTTTGCCCTGCAGTGGGACAGTTATAGGCTGTTATTATTATTATTACATAGATGCTGCCCTGTACTATTATATTTTGATAATATCAATATATTTATATCAAAATATAAGTAAGATTTATTTTACTTCACAATTTAAACGCGGCCCTACATCGAACATAACTCTATACACGCGTGAAAAATTACCCCCAACTCTATTGTCCATAGACTTCCCCTTTTTATTTTTACGGCTGACTTTTAAAGGCTGAACGACGGGGCCGAATGTTACCAGGTAGATAGGACGGGCTCAATGATTTTTTTAGAACGAAAAAGTCCCTTTTATAGTCTTCTGTTTTAAATTGGCTTCACAACCTTTGTTATAGGTAGTTTTTGCGATAGGTTAGTTAGATTATAAGGGGATTGGTACTTGATACATCAACATAACATCACGCCTGTATTCCCCGAAGGGGTAGGCAGAGGTGCACATATAGTACACCCACATTTCGCCAGTTATGTTTTTAGGTCTCAATGTAATAGGGGGCGAGCCTATTGCCATCAACCGGGCGCAAATCCAGACTCTGTGCTGCCACTGAGGGAAAAACCCAGTAACACTTTGCCCGACCCGGGATTCGAACCCAGGACCTCGTGCTCAACAGTCGTGCTTAGCAACCACTAGACCAACGAGGCAGTACTTGATAATTTGGTTTACTTATTTAAACGAACGCTTTTGAGACTGCCTTTAAATAAAACCATTGCGTGGAGGACACTTAAACATTTATTTTCTATATAATGCTGAGGCGCTCAAAAGGTTAAGGTCGCCATTAGACTAGTCTAATTACATCAATGATTTTATTCAAAGCAAATATGTGTACACACACAGCGTAGTTCTAAACTTATCGAAAGCACTCATTACTTCAGCTCGTGTATAGAGTTAGTTTGTAAAAAGCATGTTTTTGAGCAAATATAACGACGCACCAACTTTAATAGGGCGGTACAAGTAGCGACATCTGAGAGCGCCGGATATCCGGGCCGGCCATCTTGCAACCGGATGTTGCTAGATATTACACGGGGCTTAGATACCCGGGTCGCTTGATTGTAGTATGTATGTAATTATAGTGTGGTCTAGCTTATAGTTGGCTTGCGAGTTTTAGCTCTTAGTAAATGTCTGCGATCCTCTTACTGTAGATAAAATAATTAAACGCATGTGACTTCGACCAATTACAATGGACTTACGACCTATTGATATGGGATTTACGAATAGCAAGATATGGATGTATTAACTCCTGATAAAAGAGAACACACTCGCCTATACATTCGAAGACAATAGTGATTGTATCTATATATAGGTATATGCAGTGCAGTGGGAACAGGTAATTAAGGTTGTTATCCATATTATTTACTGTATTTCCGGTTATACTCACGGGTGTATTCGGGAATGCCCGACTAGTTTCGAACACGACCGGAGCCCTTATTCATGAGCTGGTTACGCGGCAGAGTCGCGAGCCGAACTGAACTTGTCGGTCATTCCCGAAAACACCCGTGAGTATATCGAGTTATTGTTTTCTTTTTTTTTTCTTTTATTTGCTTGTACACCACAGACTACCCCGTTACCTTTCTCTTCCCATTACCTCTCCATCCGAAGGTTGTCTGGAAGAGATCGCTATTAGCGATAAGGCCGCCCATTGTACATTTATATATATATTTGCATTTTATTTGTTAGTTTTTTTTTATTCAATGGTGTACAATAATGAATATATATTATATTATATTATTATATATATCCGGAATATACAGTAAATAATTAAGGTTGTACCATGTACCCATAATTCATGACACTCATCATCTTCATCAGCCGGAAGACGTCCACTGTTGAATTAAGGGGGGGGGGGGGCTTAGAACGCCACAAATGACAACTTACCACTTCTTGACACTAAATATCCTTATATCCCTACACCCCTTTAGTACATTGACTTTCCCAAATACGTAACGACATAGACAAGGTGTCCCATAATTCCCCGATAACCTTCCATTCCCCATCATTTCCCAATATTATCACAAAAATAGGGCTGTCCCAAACCAACATAGAAGTACAGTCAGCGTCATAAGTAGCTTGACATGTTAAGAAATCATATTATGTCAAATAATTTAGAAAAATAAATATCAATTCGAGTCTTTTTTTTCTTATCGTATGGTCGATGAATAACCTGGTGTCGGAGTTTAAACCGCCTGTAGGCTTCTGACATGACTTTAAACACCGTTGAAACGTTTTTCCTTCGCTGTTTTAGCCACTGATTAAAATTCAGTTTCCAGTTATGTAATAATAAATTATGTTAAACAATGATCTGAGAATATTGAAGACCTTTTAGCACTACGGAACGAAATAGGTATATGCATTTAGGGTGAGATGTTGTTAGTTTGTACCAATTTACTATAACATAATAAATTGTTCTTTATAGTCATCATCATCAGCCGGAACACGTCCACTGTTGTACAAAGAGGGGGGGGCCTTGGAGTGGAGAAGGCGGGTTACCATAATCCTCACACTTGGCAAGCGGCTTAGGGATCGCAGTATTGTTGGTGAAGTTACAAAAGACGCTGCTGCCCATCTTCTGGATTTTTCCTTAGTCGCCTCTTACGACACCCAGAGGAGGAAAGGGGTGGGCAATTCTATATCGAGTACCACACGGTAACAGGTTCTATAATTAATTAATTAATAGTATGATTAAAAAAAATGTTCAGCTACTTATGATGCTGACTGTACAATCACCGCTTTCTTTCTCCGAGCGCTAGACCCAACTTTGTTCTCACTTTGTTAAGCCTGTAATACGGATGCACGGATGTACGGATGTAAACAATGCCCTGGATGTGCGGGTTGGTTCTTTCAAAATATACGGGTATCGCACCGGTTAGCCCGGCTCTGCACGGCCGCGGAGATTTGCGAAAAATGCACCGGTTTTTTAAATAAGTTTTTACTTTTAACTGGTGAGGGATTACGGTTGCGTATTGTTTTGTGTTTATAATATTACTAGCGCGCCCCGCGGTGTTACCCGCTACAATTTTCGAGCTAAAAAGTAGCCTAAATGTTAATTCAGGGTGTCAGCTACCTCCATATGAAATTTTATCAAAATCGGTCTAGCTGTTTGAGCGTGAAGAGGTAACAAATACACAAACAGACTCAAAAACTTTCGTCTTTATAATATTAGTATTGGGGTCGCTTTTGTTCAACAGTGGACGTGATGGTTGTTTTATGTTGTTTTTTTTTTAAGTTTTGTTTTTGGTATTTTAAACCTGGGCTCCTCTCTTTTTGCTGCTACTGTAATAGTTGCTAAAATAGTTGTTTAATATTAGCATAAACAGATTATATGAATAATAGTATAAAGTTCAGGCTGATCAAAGCAATTCGTTTTCCTATATGCTCTAGGTTTTAAATACACCGACTGTAATTATATAACTTGAATACATACAAAAAACAAAAATAAAGATAATTTACATTTAAAACCATACTAAGCTTAACATAAAAAGGCTAATGTCCCAGCCAGTACACTCCAACGCTTTTCTTCTCGAATGTACCGACGAATTATTGTTTTACCCGTCCATTCATTGGTCTGCTTGTCTGTACGCATCCAAACTTTTTGTTCCAAACATGAGCACTGGAAGATCCGCTTGCCTTTTCAATTGTACCAGTGCACACTGCAGAGTGGTACAAATAGGTTTTGTTCCATATTTTTGTTGATTGTCCATTCTAGGTTTAAAGCTGGTTTGGAATAATATTCCTGGAAAGACTGTAACTGAAAACATATTTTTAGTTAATACATGCGTGGAGTTAGCGTGCGTGGTTTTTGTGTCGAGAAACTGTTGTTTTAAGGGAAATTATTTAAATTCTAGCTTTCTTGATTGAAGCAACTTTGTGCTACATTTCAATACTATTAAAGGAGTTAGAGACTTTAGAGACTTCTCTTTCTCTTCCCTTATATTTGGTCTTTAGGTCTGGACGAAGAGTGTTGTGTATCGCCGGTTGCTTGGCCGGCTACGTGACACCAGTCAGCGAAACACGACGCCGACACTTTGTGTGCAGTAGTATAGTTATATAATGTCATATAGGTAGGTATAGTATTTTAATAGTATTATACGTATCGATATGGCCTTGATGCTTAAAATAAATGGAGGTGTAGTATCTCCTTGTAAAGCGGACATTTTTATTACATTTTTTTTAGGTTAAATATTTGATTAAAAGGGATTATTTTTTTGATATTGCAGATGATTATGAAATTTCGTAATGGTGTCTTAACTTAGACATTGCAACGTTTGTATGTATGTGAGTTTGTTTAGGTCAAATCTTGCAATCTAAATTAGAACTACTTCTTGACATCCTATTAAAATGATTTTGCATACATATGTAGGTTTAGTGAAAATACTATATTATGGTACTTCTGAGCTGGTCTGATGATGGAGTCAAAGGTGGTTATAGGAATACTGCAACGAAATGACGCAACCCTGTCGTGTTTGGGCTTGTTTGATTCGTCTTTACTAGCACTTTGTGCATAGCTGATTTAAAAGTTTGGGTTTAAAAATATTTTTTAAAATAAACATATTCTCCTTTTAAGCATAAATTAAGGTTATCAACTTTATTAAATTCTCTATAGCAGGGGTACACAACCATGATGACAAACATACGCTGCAACTCAATATACTGACCTCAACTGATCGTACGGCCATTTAGCCGCAACTAAACAAACAATACCGGCGTTTATATTTTTAACCCTCAACTGCTAATATTAGCATGTCTGACGTTTAGTCAAACAAATAGCATGTTGTAACATAATGTTTGCCCGGCTCGCTAGTTATAGCCGTATTTGTCAAAATTTTGCGAACGTACAGCGTGTTCTGTTAACTGTGTTTGTTTGTGTGTGTCTGAATTGCGTTTAGTTTTTATGTAATCTATCAGTTGAGGCATGTTTTAATGTATTTTTAGTACTAGTTTTGCTATCGAAAAATGCAGTAATACTTTTCCCGACCCAGGATTCGAACCCAGGACCTTGCGCTCAGCAGTAACGCTTAGCGACCACTAGACCAACGAGGCATCATTTTTCTTCAAATTACAAATATGCATAAATACGAAAAGTACTTTTCATTTCTTTGCTTGAATTCATTGCCCATAGCAGAAGGTACTCCAACAGTCCTAATAGTCTAAAGACAAGAAACCCACATACAACAACAGAGCAAACGGCTTCCCTGTCTCTTTAAACACATTCTTCATTCACTGCATAAATAAGCAAAGAAACACAATAACCCTTACGTAACACGATCAATTCAGCAATTTAACCCCCCGCCGGCGCGCGGCGGCAGGACACGACAAATCGGCGCGCGATTGCGGCGCAAACAGTGCCACCGCGCGAGAGCTGTGCAAACTACTCGGTACGTCTCGTAAATACACCTAGCATTTGAGGGTTGGTATCTACGTCATATTTTTATCGTTCGAATATTGAAATGACTTGGGATATTGTATTTTGAACTACTTTTATATATTGAAAATTTTCTTTATATGGATTGATGAAAAGTGATCAAAAGATCACATAATATTAACTATCTAAGTCCATTCATCATCATCATCAGTCCGTTGTAGTCCACTGCTGGACATAGGCTTCCCCCAAGGTACGCCACTGGTTAGCTGCTATGTCCATTCTTCCGTGTAAAGTAACATCATTAAACCCATTAAAACACTTGCATTGATAAGTTTAATAATATAATTAATAAATTTTAGATGATTGCCAAATAAAAACTTGTACAATCATTATAAGAACGATTCAGAAATAAGTAAATATTAAAAATATATTATAATTTAACATAAGCTTTTAAATCAGTAGTATAATATTGTATTGTCACCAAACCTATTTAAGTATAAAAAATTTCATTACAATTGGATGTCAAAAAGTGGTTCTAATTTAGATTGCAAGATTTGACCTAAACAAACTCACATACAAACAAACATTGCAAGTTAAATTAAAGCTTGTAAACGTTTTCAATAGGTACATTAGCTACTTTAAAATAAGCTTACAATTCGCGACAAATTAATTATACTTAAAACAAAAAAGGTCAAAGTCGAAAAAAATTGTTATCCAATTTGGCATCCGACATCCGAGTTTCTTGTCGTGTCGGTACGGAGAAATTAAAAAAAAATGTCACCAGTTCATTATCGCAAATTCCGTTCCGACTTGATCCACGCTTTTAATTAATTAAAAACGGTCATCTAGTTGATAAGGGTGTCCCGAAACGGGGATGATGAGATGTATGGGTCTGACTTTATGTAGGTAAAGTTTAGTCTTTTTTAATACTTGATGCAATTTTAATCTAAACGTAGTTTTGCGCTGTTACAGAGTATTTTCATTTCACTATTTTAATGCCTCGTTGGTCTAGTGGCTGCTAAGCGCGACTGCTGAGCACGAGGTCCTGGGTTCGAATCCCGGGTCGAGCAAAGTGTTACTGGGTTTTTCCATTAGGTAATTCTCAGTAACAGCACGGAGTCTGGATTTGTGCCCGGTTGATGGCAATAGGCTCGCCCCCTATTACATTGGGACCTAAAACATAACTGGCGAAATGTGGGTGTACTATATGTGCACCTCTGCCTACCCCTTCGGGGAATACAGGCGTGATGTTATGTATGTACTATTTTAATAAAAAAGAAAAGCTTTTTAATTTTTCTTTTTTCAAATTATGTAATCAAAAACTTTTTTGGTAGACATAGGTTAACATAGGTTCTTAATTAGCGGTCACAAGAAGGCAACAAACAGCTTAGGTATTGATTATAATAATATAATAAGCAACTACTTAATTCATTAATGGTCTCCGATTTACCTGAATCAAAAAAAATGAAAATACTTCTACAACCAACAAAACAAAAAATCTCAATATCGCATAAATATTTTCAGTTGGGTACCTAAAAAGAAGAAAGCTACGAAGTCGCTTGCTTCCATTTTTCATCGCAACTACTTTTTTCTGATTAAGTCCCTCGTGAACAGTTTAACTTTGTTCAGTTAAATTCTTTTACTCAGCGGGTTTTTGATCACGTTTACTATATTATCTGTATTTTATTTGAGCTGGTTAAATCTTCTATAATAAAAAAAGCGTGTAAAAATATCAGTCTTTTCATATAGAGAACGAATTACTAAATATAAATCCAAAAATAAGATATTTTTTACGCCTGAACTACTGAACCGATCATCATGAAATTTTGCTTATACAATGTCTGTGGTATAGGAAAGAATGTAGAATATCTATCATTCAGAATGAACCTTCTGTTCCTAAAAGAAAGATTTTTGTTCTTTCGACGGTCACAATAGCATTGTACTATATTACTTTTGATGTCCTTTCCTCTTTATATGTTTCCTTTGTGTGTAAATAAACATAACATCACGCCTGTATTCTCCGAAGGGGTAGGCAGAGGTGCACATATAGTACACTCACATTTCGCCAGTTATGTTTTTAGGTCCCAATGAAATAGGGGGCGAGCCTATTGCCATCAAAATAATAGTGTAAATAAATTGTCAATAAATAAATAAATAGCTTTCGTACCCTAGATATTACTTCGTGTCATTCGAATCATAATTCAATGCAAGTGTAAAAACGCAATAGAAATCGTGGGGCACACCCACTCGGCTATGTTTAACCCGGTACTATGACGTAACATCCAAAATTCACTGCTGCGTTACAAAGGCTAGAATGTAAACCGAAAAATAAAATGAATATGGAATGAAAAATTTTAAATAAGTTTTTAAATTCAGAACATTTTGTTTACAGTAAAATATCTTATTACATGCCAGTATTATCATGCAAATGTTTTGAGTTTTCTGCCAGCCAGCAACAGTGCTGACATCTGAAAAAGAATAATTAATATTAAAAATATATTTTTACCCATCATCAGCTCAAAAGTACCATAATATTATAGTGTAACCACACCTATTTAAGTATGCAAAATATAATTTCAATCGGATGTCAAAAAGTGGTTCTCATTTGGATTGCAAGATTTGACCTAAACATACTCACATACAAACATTGCAAGTTAAATATAAGCTCGTAAAAAAAAACTAAGCAATATTTTAAAACACTATAGCTACAAGAAACCCGTCTAAGTAAAGTTTTTCGAAAGACTTCAGGCCCTAGCTCTATAAACTAAAAACTTGTCAATGCTCTTCAAAGTAAATGATTAAATACATAGTTATCATCCTAAGAGAGTTTGACTGGCAAAATTTCCAAAAAATATTCCCTGAGCACACAAACTTGAAACTTGTCACAAATACCCTTCAACATAAATAATAAAATACGTATTTATTGATTTAAATTCCCACTGGAATCAATTCCAAGACATTTTGGGCTACAGAAGAATGTAAATAAAATATATAAATTCAATTCACTTCGTTTGAGCCGATTGAAGTAAGTAATTACATCTGATTCGCGAAATAAGGCTCAGGCCAAAGTTAAGTCCAGTTTTAAATAATCATCCCAACTTGCTGTTAACTTTAACCAATAGAGTTCTTACTTTACATAGCTTAACAGTTACTATTTTATAACATGCATTAGCTGGACTCCTTAGAAAATTGGTCTATTGCAGCTCACAACCGAGAGGAATGGAGGAAGGAAAGGGAGGCCTTTGCCCTGCAGTGGGACGATCATGGCTGAAATAATAATAATTATTATTATCTTTTTTTGGCCGTTTTGTTGATAAAGTATTTTTCATAAAGTGATGGCAAACTAGGAGCAAACTAGGGGGAGGCCTTTGTTCAACAGTGGACGTCTTCCGGCTGATGATGATGATGATGGCAAACTTTCACTACAATCTATGCTTTTCTGTTTAGTGAACTCTTATAAATCTAAGCTTATTTCAGCCCCCTTACCATGAATTCTCATAGCAGGAATCTTTCTCCTAGAGAAGTGCGACGCCATACTACACTGTAAGTAGTAGCGTCGGGCTTCCAAAACGCAAAATGCCATTTAAAGTTCATAGTGATTGCCCAGAACATCATTAACTCGAACAGGCCATCAAGAGTCGACCTTAAGTAGCCTTCTATCTGAGCATACCTTTAGTTTTCAAATTCTTATCAACACACCTTCAAAACTAATGAAACAAAATGTTAACATTGCAAAGCCACCACAGAGCCTCAGTTGCATAGAGCCCCTAACAATGCAACATATGAAACAAGCAAGAACTAATTCCTATCTTTGAAGCATGAGAACAAAATTATCCGTTGCATAAATTTGCTCCAACTCCACCGTTTCTCAGCCATAAGGCGTCCAACAAATTTAACAACCCATTACTGCGGTCCCTCTGTCACACCGTAGTGTAACTTAATAAGAATAAGACTTCTTACTTAATTAACTATGTCAGTTTTTTGGTAAGCACTAAGAAACCACTGTAACGTTTTGGATGAAATTAGTTATGGAGGTAGCTGTGTCTTAGTACTGTATATACGAACGTAGTCGTATAGTGGTTGCGGCCACAAAAGTAAAATCGAGTCTGTAGAAAAAGTTATACTGCTAAGAACGCACACTTTTTTAAAAATAGACATGATAAAAATAGCCTATGTGTTAATCCAGGGTTTCAGCTACCTCCATATGAAATTTCATCAAAATTGGTCTAGCCGTTTGAGCGTAAAGAGGCAACAAACATACAAACACTCACAAACTTTCGCTTTTATAATACGAGTATTAGTGTGGTGAAGTTAGCAAATTGACTAATGTGGCTCGAAGCCGATGGGATGGCCCGAAAACGATATATACCACCAAAAAACAAATAAAATTCATCATATACATGACAATCACGAGACCGTGTGACAGTAGGCTGACGTATCTAATGACATGTGCGGTTAGGATAAATATCGTATTACCAGTTTCTTCTTGTACTGGCAATGCATTGACTAGCTGTCCAACTAGTCGATAGACAGGTTGTACAATTATGTCAGAGAGTTTACCACTTAATATATATTTAAAAATCACTTAGCGTGACGCATAACTGGGACATAAACGCATAACTCGAATTAAACACGTGTGACCACGGTGTAACAATCAGTCAATGTTAAAGCTCTTTTAACTTAGTTTCCACTAGATTAACCAATGGATTACTTGTCTTAATTTGTTAGCATTAAGGGTCAAAGTCGCTTGCTAAAGATAATTGCATAGGATTCACTTCACGGAACACGGTACCTAGCTAATGTTTTTATTATGTCATTTCGGTATTTCAATGAGAATTTTGAATGGAAACCACTCTGTGATGAAATGTGCTCTTGTTACATATAAACGGACGGGTTTTATATGATATTTCGAATAAAAATACATACATTCTGAATGAGTAGTTATTTTGCGGTTAGTTTTCAAGTACCTTATATATGTTGCTTTCTTTAATACTCTACTGACAGTAAAGATGTAATAATCTAGATAATGATAAAAGTCCGTGTGTACTTCTTCCTTTGTCTCGAAAACTCGTTGGAAACTCGGCATTTCAACCAGACGTTCAGTATTATCATAGCCGGAATAAAAATAATTTTAACTTTTTTTTATCAAGAATGATCCACATTGATCTGCTATTGATTTAGCCTGTTATATGCAATAATTATCCCATATAAGACAAGGAATTAAAATACTCATTCCACCAACCCAAAATTGCTGCAAGAAGGGACCAGAAAACAAGCTTCTTTCTGTATATTAACCATTTAAAATCTCATCTACACCAATACTAAGTATTTAGGTACTGCCTATGTCCAGCAGTGGACGGCTGAAAGAGAGAGAGACTACTTAGCTTTAGCTTTAAAGTTCTAAAAGGCTAAAGCTAAACTTTAGAGAGGTCAAGAACCTTAAAGCTAAAGCTTCTCCAAACTAGGTCTTCGTCAAAAGTTGTTAAAACTTCAAAAATATTACAGATCGCAACCCAAATATATGTATTACAAACAACATTCCTAACAAACTTGCTCGCTATTATATCTTAATTGGTGTCTAATTACTTCCAAATGCACACAGCCTCAGTATAAGTTCCTATTTCCTTCCTCAATGCGGTCTGAACTTAAGCGGGGTCTGCATATTCCACAATTACTTACATCGTTAACGATTGCTCGCTGTACCTTCTAGAACTATTGTGTTTATAAGTATTATTTATTGTTTTATTATTATGAAGTTCTTAAGTTTTTGTTTATGTATAATAAAAAATATATGCTTCGGAAGGCACGCTGAGTCGTTGGTCCTGCGCCTGATCTCTCCCCGGTCGTGTCGGTCTACCGTCTCATCGGGCTATGAGTGAGGGAGTAGGAAGTTCAGCTGTGTTTGCACGCATACTTGTACATATCATAGCGCAGGATATTAGAGGAGATATTATCTCCTGCGTAGTTGGCTAGTCTCAGATGAGGTAGGCCGCTGTAACTGAAACTCGGACAAGAGAACATCATTGTTATTTAGGCGTTATGCATTATACTTCGATTATATTCACTTGTTTTTTCGGATTTATGGCATGTCCGACAATATATTAATTTGCAATACTTTTTAGTCTGCTTTTCTATTTTTTTTAAGTTATAATTTTATATTCGTGTTGGTACATTCAAAAACAACACGTTTAACTTTCTATTTAACAAAACAAGTACCTGCGATTTTATAATGCCTGTATCGAGCAGACGCCAAATGATATCCATATAATATTCCCAAACTAGCGTTTTATGTAGCCATAATACTCTCACATTTCAAATACAACAAAAACAAATTGCAGTCCCAAAACAAAACAACAAACACGTCAATTCACTGCAATACAATTAAAAACCCCCCCACTGCATCACCCAAACAATTTGTTATAAAAACAACGTGAGCTTGAAATACCGGGAGGGTTAACATTCCATAACTGCAAGTAGACAAGCCCTTGAATAATATTCGCTATTTCATAGTTGAAATCTGACACAAGTGGTACCAACAAGCCCGCCTAATTGGAGAGCGGTGGAGTACTAGGGTACCATGTGGTCCTATCGTGTAGTATCAAAGTTAGGGCTTTGAATATACGTTCAATTGTTTCGAATACGTCTGACGAAGTTCTGAAGATGCTTTCAAGATTCGTCGTCTGTCTTTGTTGTTGCTAAATTCTTGTTCGAAGTTTGGGTGTGTAGTTTTTTGAGTTTTTTTTGTAGTCGATTTTATTTTGAATGGTGTGGTCGATTTAATGGTGATGTGACTTTAAGAAAGTAATTAATCATTAGGGTGACATTTCAATTAATATTAAAATTAAGTATTAATGGAAATTTTGAAGTAAAATTGGCGAAACGGTCAGATTCAGAAGATCTAGTCTTTTAGTCTGATATTATCTCTTTCTACATCTATTTATTGATAAATGTTATTCTTGCATACATATTTCTATAAATCTTGCTACAATTATGCAATTTTACACACCGCCACGGGTTGCAAAATAGTATGTATTTTTAACTTACTTAAAAAAGGTGATGCTAGACGCGCACTTTTAATTTGTACCATTTTGTCGTAGCTCAGTCGACACGCGTCGTAAACGCAGCGGCCACGCTCGAGAGACGCGCACTACCAAACTAAGCTAACTTGATAGTCTCAACTTTGAATTAATGACCCGTAAACAAATGGAAACTGTGTCTGATGGACCTCCAGAGACATGGCGATGGTCATATTTTATATCACTCTTCTTCATTGGCATCGTCTATAATAGATAATTTATGTAGTTTTATATGACTGCCTCGTTGGTCTAGTGGTCGCTAAGCGCGACTGCTGAGCACGAGGTCCTGGGTTCGAATCCCGGGTCGGGCAGTGTTACTGAGTTTTTACATTAGGTAATTTTCAGTGGCAGCACGGAGTCTGGATTTGTGCCCGGTTGATGGCAATAGGCTCGCCCCCTATTACATTGGGACCTAAAGACATAACTGGCGAAATGTGGTTGTACTATATGTGCACCCCTGCCTACCCCTTCGGGGAATACAGGCGTGATGTTATGTTATGATGTTATGTCATATGTAGGGTCGATGCCTTGGAAATCTAATGGGTTGGTACTTCCTACCCCCGCATTAAAAGCGACCTCTCCACATAATGTTTTGTATTTAAAAATATCAGTGCTCCAATTAAATTTGCATTAATGTAAGTGTATTCACTTGCCGTGTAGAATACAGCCTAGAATTGATCACCCCTTTCCTCCCGTGGGTGTCGTAAGAGGCTACTAAATGAAAATACAGAAGATGGGCAGCAGCGTGTTCTGTAACTTGACCACCAATACTGCGATCCCCAAGCCGCTTGGCAAGCGTGGGGATTATGGCAACCCTCTCCCCATTCTAAGGGGGAGGCCTTTGTTTAACAGTGGACGTCGGTTGATGATGATGACGTCACAAACTGTTGCGTTTTTTACGTTATAGTAAGATAATACTTAAGACTTGCGTATTTAAAACATAACAAGCCTGAAGTAGTCCAAAGACAGCGAGCCCATTGCCCTTCATGCGACACGTACACAACCTAGCCCATACACACTATTAGTGGTACAGTAAACATCGCAAACAATTCGCTTATAAGACCGGCCGGGCTAATAGGAATTAGGTAGGCCGGTCCGTCTGCTACTAATTGGACCACGGAACTATGTGCGGAGCGCACCGTACGCGTCTCGGCGACTCGGAGTGACACACAAACACTAAATCAGATTTCAAAGAACTAACTAGTGCTAATAGTTATTTGCGTTCGGTTTGACTTAGGCTGTTTGGTAGGCTTTTAGTATGTATGCATGCCTGTAATTATTGAATGAATTCGGTTTGACTTTTAATACGTAGGTTTCTATTCTAGCATGCATGTCTTTATGTTACCTGGTGTATAAGGATAGATATTATGGCATATATATAAATGGTTGCAGAACCCGAGGAAGTATCAATGTGACTTTCTCAATGTTATAAATACTTTCTTGGATATCCTACGACACCACTGACTAACGGTGACGGAGAACATCGTGAGGAAACCTGTACCTATTTAATTATCTGTAATCGCAAACCGTCTGAAATCGTAAAAAATTGATAATATAAATTTAAGAAGGTACATCCATAAAAGTAACCGCTACCCACTGGTAACCATTGCATGATCACAAGCATGTAAGTCTATATATAAACTATATGATTGTATTCAAATCTCCAAAAATACCATTCAAATAGAAAGCGCCCACCGTAGGTATCTGTAATTATTCAAAGCAAATAAAGCAAGCTTACGATGCAACAGCACTAACACGTCGGTAGCGACAGAATTCAATAGGCCAAATTGCGGAGAGGACAGCGCTCGCCGAATGGCTAAGTCGACGTGTGGCGCAAGTTACAAGAGCTAGGGCCACAAATGACAAAATGCTAGACAAATATGTGGGCAAAAAAATATTCATTCAATTATTTATTTATCTCAACACCCCTATCATTACAGGTTATAAATAATGCGATAGTGTGGTCACCTTATACACACACACATAACATCACGCCTTTATTCCCCGAAGGGGTAGGCAGAGATGCACATACAGTACACCCACATTTCGCCAGTTATGTTTTTAGGTCCCAATGTAATAGGGGGCGAGTCTATTGCCACCTTAATATTTAAAAATTATTACATACATCGTGATTCTTGCGAATTCACCCAGGGAGCAGGTAAAAATATCTATGCAGTCAGCCAATTAATTCAGTATGATATGCAGGGTACATATAGGAGCCTTGCTCAACAAATATATAGGATTGACATTCGTAGGTTGTTGTTAGAGGGGCTGGTAGCTACGTCGCTACCACGCTAATCAGTCAGGTGAGGTTAAGCCGTGTTCGCCGAGGTCAGTTTTGTGTTGGGTGACCGCTTTCACATGTCAAGGCCCTGTGCAACGGAAGGCACGATGAGCCGAGATGGGATAGACCACTGTAACCGAAATTCGATCAGGAGAATAAATTATTATGCATTGTCATCGAAACTTTATATCATTCCCATACATTTATCATTTTCTAAGTCTTATTGATCTATTATATATAATTATTAATTATATATATATTAACCTGGAAACAAGATTTCTTTATTTCTTTTTTCTTTTGTGCCGTAATTCGATGACACGTTGTTAATAAAAAAAATTAACCGTGGTCAATGAAAACACTGTATAGTGCTGTTGCTTAACACCAACAGTAAAACATAACTGGAGAAATGTGGGTGTACTATATGTGCACCTCTGCCTACCCCTTCGGGGAATACAGGCGTGATGTTATGTTTACACCAAATACTGATTCTGACTCTCCCGCTACCAGCTTACATCTTAAACCGACCCACCCAGCGTACACAGGAAGACTGTAAGCTGTGGAAAGGGGGCAGGAAATTACGCGGGGTGCGGGGGACGAATCAACGTAACCGCCATGTTTATTGTAACTCAAGTCTGTGTACACAACAGTAAAAATAAGGACTTGATCCAGACTAGTGGTAGCCTACCTAACTTCTAATTAACGCTATATGTATATCGGTTTCCTTCCTAAAGATCGAGCAGTAACAAGGTCACGGGTTCAAGACCCGATCGTGTCCATTAATTTTCAAATTCCCTTAGTCAATTTGAAAGGTACAGAGAGATCTTGCTTTCGACTTGCTGTGTTGACATAGGTAGGTACCACTTTTTAAATTAATAAGGGAATATAACTTATGTCTTTATTGTAAATCTAGGAGGTACTTAAAGTCGCAATATGACAATATACTCATAAAAAAATATAAGAAACATGCAAGTTTTTAGGCACTGTCTAAATATTGGCCGAAGTCTAGCATTTTAGAAATAACAACTGAGTTTTATCTGAAACTTTGACAAACAAATATTAATAAGAAAGTTACCATGCATATTTGATATTCAAGTCATATTTATGTAGCGCAATCCCAGTTTAAAAGCAGAGAGTTACTATTGTCTCTTAGATTAGTTTTATAGTTATTTGAACTTGTTCTTGGAGAAATTAATTCTTCGCAGGCTCGGCCTCTTTCTTAGTAATTTTAAAAGTTATACTGCAGTTATGAGGCCTCCTTACTATTACTTCTCATTGAGTTTCCTTTTTATTCTCATTGCTTTCAACTTTCAATGGTGGCTCTTCTAAGAAGGCTTTACGTGTTTATTTTATAAATAAAACTTTAAGTACACTTTGGTCTGTAAATAAAATATTTTAATTCTATATGACTTTTTGTATCTTTTTTTGCCAGTTGCCATGCTAGGCTTAAATTTTAATCGATAAAGGGAAACTTGAAAAATTATGGACACGAGCGAGACTCCCACCCGCGACAGTCGCTGTACGGCGAGTGTCGCGAGTTCGAGTCCCGCTCGTGTCCATCATTTTTCAAGTTTCCCTGTATCAATTAATATTTTAATTCTATTATAGTCGATTTTAAAGCGTAGACTTTTGCAGTCGTCTAGATACTTGACATCGATATTTATAAAATATCATGTTAAACCTGGTTCATGATATCACAACACAAAAGTTAGAGATCGGTCATCGACCTTTAACCTTCCCACTGCTGCACAAAGGGTTCTTCTTATTCTTATTCATTTATTCATAAAATATAAGCTTACAGTATATACAACCAAATCGCTATTATACTAAATATACAAAAAAAAACACAAACACACAAGAAACAAATATAAGAAAATAATATAAACTGTATAAATAATAAACACAACAATAATGTAAATAACAATAATACCTAGTAATTCTAAGAAAAAAAAAATCTAAAATTCTTCTCTTATACAAAAAAGGAACAAGCGAGTAGCCAACACACATTCTCACTTTTGTCTGGCAATCTCAGAATATATCCAAGTCTCATTACTAATTGCGTGTTATGTTCTTAACTTTCAATTTAACCCTACAATGCAACATTCATGCGCAAGGTAACGCGCACTATACTCTGCCTTCATTACTCTTCAAGTGCGAGAATTATAAAGTTAGTTCCAAAGTGCCACTTTAGTGTTGCGAAAATGCTGTGTTGTTAAGCTGTACGGTTTACACGCGAACTGCACTGCCGTCAAGCTAAAATGGCGGAGGGTTAGCCATAATACTTAATTTGCTTGAATTATTTTTTAAATAGGACTCCATCGCGTGTTTCTAATGTAGGTATACAAATATAATACCCACACATATATTTAAAACCTTGTTTAGTCTCATTTTGACCCTATTTGATGAATATAAAAGCTTAGTTACCAGAAAGAAGCTACTTAAAAAATGTAATAAAGTCGCTCTAGTTAGGTATCATGGTTTTGATAGTAATCGGTTTCAGTTAACGTCATTTACAATAATCTTATGAGAATTTTATATATAAGAAATTCTCGTGTCACAATGTTCGTTCCCGTACTCCTCCGAAACGGCTTGACCGATTCTCATGAAATTTTCTGAGCATATTGAGTAGGTCTGATAATCGGCCAACATCTATATATCACACCCCGGGTCAGGTAAATGTATATAAAGTTCTCCTCACC
Source organism: Abrostola triplasia (assembly GCA_946251915.1). Lineage (NCBI taxonomy): Eukaryota > Metazoa > Arthropoda > Insecta > Lepidoptera > Noctuidae > Abrostola > Abrostola triplasia. The sequence goes on from OX276438.1 coordinate 2,029,778, forward strand.
GAGTTTCAGTTACGGCGTCCTATCTCAGCTGAGACTAGCCAACTACGCAGGAGATATTATAGTGCACAAGTATGCGCGCAAACACAGGGACACTGCCTATTCCCTACATAGAACATAAGTTAATTATATTTATGAATAATTCTAAAATTGTTACAAATAAATTCAATAACAATACTGCATTATAGGTAATCCGATATTAGTAACATTAGTTATATTTGTAATAACGAGATAATTATGTAATTGGGAGCTGTTAATTGGCTATAATTACTGGCGTTATTATTAATTTGTTTAAATACATGGATTTAATAATTTTGTGTTATTGACAATACATAATTACATACTGAATGCCTCGTTGATCTAGTGGTTGCTAACTGCGACCCGAGATTCGAACCCAGGACCTCGTGCTCAGCAGTCGCGGTTAGGGACCATTAGAGAAACGGGGCAGTCACACCATGTTTTAAAATTTACATATTTTATAAATGGATGTATTATGGATGGTGTTAAGCAATAATCACCCCAACATGTTCTGAAAGATAACACAGTAAAGCCTGAAATGCCTTACTTAACTTGCAACAATCTCGCACCATATTCCATTACGTATTTACAAATCTCTTCAGTATTACGCTGTCCTCGTGCGGTTATTATGTAGTGTGCACACACTATGTAGGAACTACAGTAAAACCACTCGGAGCAACTTTGTGTTCCGTCTTGTTAGACTAATTTATTTTATTCGAATTATACGTTTTCTAATCTTTCTCAATCTTTTCACAGAAAACAGAAGTGTTTAAAACCTATTTGAATTGATGAGAAATTGGAATTAAGGTTATAGTTGTTATTCTAAAACCCAGAAGATGGGCAGCAGCGTGTTCTGTAACTTCACCACCAATACTGATCCCCAAGCCGCTTGCCAAGCGTTGGGATTATGGCAACCCTTTCTTTTACCTAAGAAGGAGGCCGCGTTCAATAGTGGCCGTATTCTGGCTAATGATGATGATAAATCATTTTAGTTATGGTTTATAGAAAACACTCCTCCCACCAGGTGGACAGACGATATCGTCAGAATTGCGGGCAACCAGTGGATGGAATTGGCAAGCTGTCGTTTATTGTGGCGTTCTAAGGGGGAGACTTTTGTTCAACAGTGGACGTCTTCCGGCTGATGATGATAGAAAACACTGGAGGGCAATGAACTCCCTTTCCTCCTTCTATATTCTTAAATCTATAGCAATTTGTTAAAACCAGCTTAACAAGCACTTGCTTTTGATAAACTAAACCTTCTGCCCAAATGTCTGCCGCCCCACACGTCTGTTAATAAGTAGTGAACACGCTAACACATTGCTCAGTTAATATTTAAACTAACGCCGCTCACAAACTGAGTTACGGAGTGATGGTGCGAAGTTTGGACTTATTGCGGTTTTGTGTGACGTCACCGACGCGGGATGTCCTTGAAGTGGGATATAAGGATATGTTCTCATTGAGGGTTCAGAGGGTTGTAGAGCAGCGGCCATGACAGTTTATTGGTAGAGTAAATGATTAATGATTTTTATTTTGCAAATAGGTCTATTACAGGTATTTTTTTAAAGACTACATGGCGTTGTCATTTCCTTATTGACTACCTTTTTTTTTTTACTTTTTTTTTTCTTTGAGAAGAAATGCCGAAACAAACTCAGGGTCTTTTGAAGTCCAGGCAAGTACAATAAATTTATGTGAGAACAATGTAGGTGGTCTGAAATGTGGTAGGTATTTTGAAAAACCACAACGAGTTTAATTCGACCTGTTAATCGAATTTCAATTGAGTTTTTTTTTAATGTAACATCAAGACTGCCTCGTCCTAGGCCTCGTTGTTCAGGTGGCATAGTGTGACTTCTGATTCGGACTTCTTCTTCTAATTCGGAGTCTGGATTTGTTTGGTTCTCCCCCCTATAACAATACCGAAATGTGGGTGTACTACACCTTCATCTACCTGTTCCAGAAATACAGGCGTACTGTTATTTCTTATTTGTTGTAATAATATATTTTTATACAGGGTGCCCTCTATCTGGCAGAAACTTGTTGCTCCGAAACCTATTTGGCATAACTCACTTGACATAAACTTTTTTAAACGAACATTATTAAGGTAGAAAAAATATTTAATATAATTGTTTTTTGGCCTAATGTTTTTATGTCCGAATTTAAAATGGGATACTTTTAAGATGGCAGAATTGTATTGGGCATAATTACCTTTGTCAGAGTTACAATTTTGTATAATTTCGTTTAGCATAACGTTTATTTAGAGCGCCGATTATTTGGCATAATTTGACTTAGCATACTACGAAGATCACAGAATTTCAATAGAAATAATTTTATTAGCCATATTGAAAAAAAAATATTGTTTTAAAAAATCACTATGGTGTGCTACAAAAGTTAGTGACAGAAATGAATCGCTGCAAAGCCGACTTCACGTAGTCTTGTCTGCCCTACCCCTAGAGTGTAATCTAAACCCGCGAAGGCGCGGAGGGGCGAGGCGGCCCGCGAGCTGAGGAGCAGGTGGTTTTAACGCACACCGCCGCGGCTGAGCCGGCCAGCAAGCCGAAGCTGCGGTGGTGGGCGTAAAACCATCTGCGACGAATAGCTCGCGTGGGACCGCCGGAGCTCCGCAGCGCCGGAGCCGTGACAGAAGCCATGTCTGCTGCATGTTGCATGCTTGCTGCATGTTGTATGCTTGTATGCTGCATGCTTGCTTGCTGCATGCCTGCTGCATGTTGCATGCTTGCTGCATGCCTGCTGCATGTTGCATGCTTGCTGCACGCCTGCTGCATGTTGCATGCTTGCATGCTGCATACAAGCATACAACATGCAGCAAGCATGTTATTTGCTTTATCTATACAAGTTCTTTAAATTTATTATGGATATGAAATGCATGCCAAAAGATGATTCTGGCTGTGAATTTTCTGCGATATGATGGTTCTACTTTTGATTATTATGGATATAAAATATATGCCAAAAAATGATTCTGGTTGTGAACTTTCTACGATATGATGGTTATACTTATTGATTATTATGGATATGAAATTTATACCTAAAGATGATTCTGACTTACAAAATTATGGGTTTCGGTGTATGGTAAATGAGTGTATGCCAAACGATTTTCTGCAAAAAGAGGTTTATGCTATCCGTGGCTATGCGAAATAAAATTATGACGTAAAAAGTTCTGCTATAAAGGGTGGACCCTTTTATACAACAACAAATTTCGGAGTCCACAAATTAATAGTATAGATTCATCACGAGGTTCTAGATTTACACAGAACCCTAACAGAGTACCAAAGTGGCTTATATGACATTTTATACCTATAGGTACCTACTTTCTTAGATATTCTAAGATACCACTAAGTACTAACTAATAATAATACATGTCCATAGGCTTACGCGCTATATACATACCTATGTAAACTAAGCGGCTACAGCGAAGCCTGTCACAACCAGCAAACCAAGACACTCGTAGCTACGACTGTCAGTTGCAATAGCAAACACTGACACAAGACAATACATTTAATAATATAATTATATCAGCCTATAATTATGATGACCTGATTGGCGCACTGGCTAAATGGATGGCTGCTGCGGTAAAGCTTGCCGGCTCAATTCCCGCTCGGGGCAAAACTTTGTGCAATCACAGATGTTTGTTCCGAGTCTGTGTGTGCGTAGGCAGAGGTGCACATATAGTATACCCACATTTCACTAGTTATGTTTTTAGATCCCAATGTAATAGGGGGCGAGCCTATTGCCAGCAACCGGGAATAAGTCCAGACTCCGTGCTGCCACTGAGAATTACCTAATATAAAAACCCAGTAACACTTGCCCGACCCGGGAATCGAACCCAGGACCTCGTGCTCAGCAGTCGCGCGTAGCAGCCACAAGACCAACAAGGCCGTCCAACTATGGTAAGAATAAACATTAGTGATGTTTGTCCCAGGTATAGAATAATAGTAATAGTAACAGTTCATTGATGATACTTTTTACCGCCATTGTTGTCTGTGCCTACTGCTCGGACGAATTTACTGGCAAAAACACCACTGACCTGCACGATGCGGCTGATTAACTCAATTAACGGAAAAATTGACGTACTTACATGCCCGTTGAGTGAGCTCGCAAAAGTTTTGCTACATGCTTTAGCCCACAAATATTAATTGTTATTGTTTTTATTTTAGGTGTTTATTTTTATTATTTTTTATGTAAATTCTCTATCGCATTGGGACATACCTGTAATAATAGTGGATAAGGATGAATATAAATAAATAAAATAAAAATACTAGCTCTCTACATGACCCAGCAGGGCGCAGCTACACTATCATCATTAACAAGTAAAGTTGTAAATTGCTAACGTACTGCTTCGAGCTTCACTTGGTATCGTGACCCACAAAACTTGACACAAGACTTGCAGAAACATGAGTCAGAAGTGCTACTCCGAGACACAACAAATTTACGAATTTACTCTTATATAAAACTAGATTAGTTAATATTGAAGTAGGTGCTTTTAGTATAATTCAAGCCTGTTTAATAGCTAATCAGATGATATTTTATTAAGTAGGTAATGCGCATCGCCAAAAAATATTATAAACCAATTCAGTTCTTTGTTTTATATGCCTACGTTTTTCATAGGAAAAATAGACTTACTTCTCAAATTAACATAATTTGATTGTTTATTATTTGGGCATACTTAGGTATCACTCTTAGGATACAACAAAATTGAATTTAACCTTCTGCAAATCGACGCTAATACATGATTCTCACAGAATTGCCCACCCTTCCTTAGCCCCGCCCATTTCCTTCTATAAATTTTAAATGTAAAACACAATTTGGCTAATGGACAACAATAATTATACGTTGAAACCGGAGTTCAATCCAAAGTTGGTTAATTATGAATTGTTATCGTACTATGTAATGAAATGACGTTTGTATGCTGTGGGCGACTCATGTTTAAATTGGGTCAAAGGGTACCGGGCTGACAGAGAATTATGAAATCGTAATGCTATGATTAGTCTTCTGTAATTGGTATTTGAAGATTTTGAGCACTATTTTTTGCTTGTAAGATAAGGCTTATTTTATCGTTAAATTAAATTAAGGTTATCATAGATTTTCTGGATTAATCTAGCATAGCTTAAGTCTTCAAAACCTTGTTGTGGCTTAACCTGTGTTCTGTTGGTTTTTTAGCCACCAACAAAAGTGCTTTCCCCTAGTATCCCCTACCCATGATACTGCCTTAATCGTCTGTAGCAGACGCAAAGGTCAAAGAATGATCTATGGCCTTTGACTGCTTGGACCTCTCCTTTTTTCGCCATTCTTTTTTCCAACTCTGTTCTGTGGGACTTTATCCAGGTTTTTGTTATTAATGGCAATAGCAAGCCAACATTTTGGTCGTCCCTGATGACTTTGGCCTATCCTGGGCCACCTTTTGGAACCATGAATAATTACTTTACTTGATACGCAAATAGACACAAAATTTGTAAAGACATCTTCTCTCATCCAAGATAAAAGAAAGCAAGCCACGTGTAAAAGTTAATACTTTAAACCCTCTTAGTGGAAACAAGATACAATGTAATATAAGATTGGGTAAATAATCTGTTGTTGGCACAGTTCCAATTGACACTAGACTTTCATTAAAATACGAATTTCCGAACGACTTGAACTGCACTTCGTTCTAAAGAGCGAAGTTACTTCAGAAGTAATTCACAACTAAAACAATATTAAATTTTATTTATAAAGTTGCTGGAATAAAATTGAATTGTTCAATAAGGAGTGCTATTGTGCTGGTATTGAAGAGGCGAGCAATGTTGTGCTTAAGCATAACGTTGGTAAGACTAATCTTCATAATCTTCTCACGTGTCATCTGTATCACTATTTTTTTTAATGTTTTCCGGTACCATGGGTGCGTTTCACAAACAAGAAATATCACATACACAAAAACCGAGACTCGAGAGAAACATCTGCGGACGACACAAACTTAGGTCCCGTGCGGGAATCAGACCCGCAACCCTCAACGCAGCAGTCCAATCGCTTAGCCACTGCGCCAATCACGTCGTTATGCACGTGAATATTCGGGCATGCCGGACTAATTTCTGACTCAAACGAAGCCTCTATTCATGAGCAGGTGACGCGGCGGAGTCGCAAACCGAACTTAACTAGTTGGGCATTCCCAAATGCGCGTTAGTAAAACCGGCAATATATAGTAAATAATATGGATAACACTTTATGACTATGAGTGAAAGTCATTTTGTACTCGTAGGTGTATACTGTGAGGTACAGTTGTGGAAGGATATGTGTATATTAAGCGCCGCGTGGTTTCTGGCATAGAGTAGACTACTCTCTTTCCTCCCATGGGTGACATAAAGAGGCGACTGAGGGATATTTCTGGAAGGATGGGAAGCACCATTCCCCATAGTGCTGTAGCCAATCCACCTGCCCAGCATGGGCAAAACCCCCATGAAGAAATTAAACGGTCCCCAGGTCCTGGCCGCCCTAGTATTGTAGGTAGGTAGTGACTGGGTGTCGAAAACAGGAGAGTAGGGCTTATGGCGTACCCTGGGGGAAGCCTACGTCCAGCAGTGGACTGCATTTGGCTGATGTGATGTGTATACTCAGTGTCATCTAAATTCTGTATTCCACAGTACAAAATTTCTTGCCAGCCATATTCACGTAAACTAACCATCAGAAAGCGTTAAACTTTTATGTCTGCCTCTGCGATAAGACTCCTTTTATATGTGTCAACAAAACATAGGATTCAGCCGGATGGGATGAATTTTATTAGAAAATTCTAGATTTATTATACAAAGATAATGTTTAGTTTTCAGCGGTTTTGTGTTAGTGGGGCTACGAATAATATTGTATATTACATGCCTTTTGCTTTCTGCTTATAACGTCTATCAGAATGAGGATACCTGCTTTCATACTTATGTCATATGCACGTATGGTCGTAGCACACATCAAATTGGTAAGGGATCGTCACTGTTTCAACTTAAGCCGTATAGTTTCTATGTATGAAACTTCGTACTGCAACGCACACTTAGCGGAATCGTAACGTATTCGCCTAGCCAATCATATGTCACAAATTATAAATACATCATATGCTAACAAAATGCATGAGAAAAGTGTAACAAACTCTAAGTCCAAACTGCAGTACTGTCATGTCAAATCGGACAATAATACTGTACAATATTGTACAGTACAATTACTGTCCTTTTCGAGTTTTCAGTTGCCAACCACGAGACAGATGAGTCAAACATAAATCAACTTCAAAATACAAAGTTTAATTCGCTTACAATATTTACCTTCCCAGCAAACTAATTACGAAATGCGACATCAATAGGTGTTCCAGCAATTACATTGTTAACACACGGCTCGTTTCATTAAATATATTTACGAACCGAATATTATGAGAGTACCAACATCACAACATGGCGGCTTGCACAAAATTGATTTTAATAACCTCCTTTGTGGCCATGACATGTATAATTATTGGATTCATGTTACCTATAGCAATGTTCTCTGTGCACGAATTTTGACGGTGAATATCGATGGGGATGCAATTGTTTTTTGTTTTAAAGAAGAGACGAAACAACTGGAAGCTTTTTTTAAATCCCTTCAACCACACAAAGCAAACTTATGCGCCTATGTTTATGAAGAATAAATAAAACAGACTAGGAGTTCCTCTTCTTATCGTATGGTTGATGGACAACCTGATGTCAGGGTTTAAACCTCCTGTATGCCTCTGACATGGCTTTACACACCATTGAAAAATCTTTCAGGTTGCCTATATAATTCCTCAGAATGTCTTCCTTCACCATTATTAGCAACCTGATAACTAACTTATAATACGCACATGAATTCGAAACCAAATCGGTGCGCGCCGGGGTTTGAACTTGCGACCTTACATTTGGCAATCTAACAGTCATACCACTCGACTATCAGTGCTTTAATGAGTTAGACAAGACAATTATTTCTCGATAAACATCACACAGTCCATTGCACCATCAACCATAATTGATGGAGGAAATAAAGATGATGAAAATCAAGCAACACAAAGACAATACAATAAATAGCTATACATATACATGGTGTAGAAAAACTTTATCCCCAAAAGGTAACATTTGTGCCGGGCCTTTTTCAATTGCGAGACGATAACTCATAACTTATTTATTCCGGCCCGAAAACCGTACGGGACTGTCAAAATTAAGACATAAATCTTTGCTCGGCCATTCTTTGGGCTTGACTTGTAATTTTATGTAGACTCGCGAATCGTTCCTTATATCGAACGTCGAAGTTTCTTCGTGTTGGACGTTTGCTAAATATTTTGGATGAATCGATTTGTTTTTGTTTTTTGTGGAAGTGTGTCATGGTCCTCGATATTGTATTGTTCGAGCTGATTGAACGTTGCTCTTTTGTTTAAAATGTCACTTTAGTTGCAGCTTCAACTTCTTGGGTTGCTTTGTTCAGTGTTAAGTTTTCTATACTTGGCGTATATACTAAAACCTGATGTGTACCCTGCTTTTATGATAGTTGTGTAAGTTGACTAGGATACGAAAATTGTAGTCTTGCTTAACATACTCAAGTCTTCATCATCAGCCAAAAGTCGTCCACTGTTGAACAAAGGCCTCCCCCTTAGAAGAGGGGGGGTCCATAATCCCCACGCTTGGCAAGCAGCTTGGGAATCGCAGTATTGGTGGTCAAGTTACAGACGCTGCTGCCCATCTTCTGTATTTTCCCTTAGTCGCCTCGAAAATTCTAGCTTCATCAGAAATTACAATTAATTTAGGAAAAATCCGAATTTATACAAAGGCAAGCTGAACTTAATATCATCATCATCATCATCATCAGCTTCTAAATGGCCCACGGCTGGGCATAAGCCTCCTCCCCTAAACGCCACTGATTCCTATTTTGGGCCTTTTGCATCCAGGTCTTTTCCTGTACAGCAACAACATCATCAGTCCACCTTGCTGGAGGTCTGCCAGGGGCTCTATTTAATATAGTAGATAGTAATTAAAGAAGCTATAAAAAATGATAGGAACTTAAATAACGACATCAAGTTGATCTTTTATTACCAAAAATATCCTGCAAGTCCTGCAAACAAACAATAAATTCTAACTAACTTTCAAAAGAGTTTAAATACCAAATACCCAACATTCCAATCCTGGATCGACCAATCACAGGGCAATGACTTATCCCCGGGATCCCGGAAGCTACACAATGACACCGATCTAGTATCTAATACAATCTGTACGGGATCAGACGGTGTAAACAATTCTAGTGTTCACTTCCTTAACAAACTATAAAGGTCTTCTCAGCTTGTTTACTCATGTTAGGGTACGTTCACACGGTGTACTGGAAATTAATTTTTTTTCTTGACTTAATAAATAGCGAAAATTTTTATAAAGATATACAATTCTCCTTTAAGGCTGCATTAGTTGCTTTTTTGTATTGGAATTAAACATTTTATAAGTGTAGTGTTTGTATACCTATACAATAGATATCATACATTGTCTCACGTACCACACTGGAGGGGGTAGCTGTCAAAAAGTCAATCTTGTACCGGACGCGTTACTGATCGGACGCGCGCCTGCGCTCCAGGTCGTGTGTAGTAGTGAGCCGGTGTTTCCCTAGATACCTACTTAGAACCTACGGGTCCTACAATAAGGTAAGATGCTTGAGACAGTGTGTGAATTGATTAGAAAACCTAATTGTTTAGATTTAGACGACCTGATTGGTGTATTGGCTAAGCGGTTGCAGGTTTTATAACCACACGGAACTAAGAATTGAGCGATCCCTAGATGTTTGTTCGGAGTCTAGGTGTTTGTGTAAGTGATATTTAATGTTTGTGCCCACGATTCAGGAGAAATTCCAAGTGTGGGCAGCTTTTTTTTTATCTATGAATGCTAGATAGTATTACGGGATATACGATTGTTGATGTTCGTACACGACTTAATATGAGTAAAAGCATCAGGGAACATATTTGACGAAAGAAGAACATGGAGTCTAAATGGAGTATAATACAAAGGATTATAAAGGAGTCTAGATAACTAAAATTTGTAATGATCAAAAACGATAGCTTAAAAACTACCTCCTTAAAATATGAACTGTGGTTTCCAAGCCCAAAACAAAAGTTTCAGTCAAACGGAGCATGACTATAATCCATTGGAGTCCATTAAAGGCAAAAGAACCTGAAAATACGACATTTTAGAATTCGTCCTGAGCCAAATTGAGAATAACATGTCCATTGCCCAATATGTACAAAACCCAATCTTAACGCAGAAAAATAAGTAACAGATAGTCCCAATGTACTCACAAGCTTCCAACCCAGTACTAAAGGATCGTTGGTTTGATGCCAGATTATCTCGCATACACGCTCCGAAGATTTTAATCACTCAGCGATGCTGCCAAGACGGCTTGTTCCAACTTCTTTGTCCTTTTTGTCATTGGCTGTCGGTAGTACTAAGTTATAATAATATAACAATTTATAGGAAGCTGTTTTTGGACTTTTTGATCCTTTATTGTGCAGTAGTTTATGCCTCTTTGACTTAGCTAAGGCATTCAAGACCTTGATTATAATAGAAGACGGATAATCTTGACTAACAGATTACCAATATAAAAGCAAAGGTATATAACAAAAAAACATAGTCACATAATATTATTGTGAAGCTCAAAAAGCTAGGTAAGATACCGCACTAACTTACAAATCAGTTTCAAGTTGCCTTACATTTCCAAACCAATTTTGGCCTCTCAATTTATTTGTTCTCAAAGAACAAGTACCAAAAGAAAAACACCAACTAGCTTATTGTTTAAAGTCTTGAAAGATATTTATAATTTAACAAATAAAACCGTTTTTAAGCTAACCTCCTACAAAACTCAACATACCCTCATTATTTCCTTAAAAAGTAAAGAAAACAACACGCAGCCGCAAATAAAAGGCAACGTTTAATTAACTATAACAACTTATACAAAGTATGAAAAGCATTTTAACTCCGAAGGTGAGACTTCAGCAGAACTTTCATTGCTTTTTCATAGTATTACAAAAGAGAATTAATTTGAAGACAAGTTTCCAACGGAAGCGACTGTTAGACTTTTGTCTTCGAGTCTTGGTCACAAGTTTTCTTCGAAATAGGAATAGCCGCCTGTTAATTAAAGCCGGCTTGTTTGATACTGGAGTTTTACAGTTTTGTTAGTGTGTAAGGACATTGGCAATGTCTAGCTTGTGCTTTGAAATACGATTTTCATTTTGAGGTGCATGTATCATAGATTTATAATAATAATAATTCTTTATTTCAGACAAATACAGTCCAATTTACTTTAGTTATAAAGGTGACATGGTGCAGTTTGGAATTTCGGAGCTGTGGTCGCCAGTTAGCTTGGTTTGAATTTGTAGAGTATGTTGTATCCATTTATTTTTTAAATAACTTTACACTAGGAATTTCTCCTGTATTGTGGGTGCGTTTCACAAACATGAAAATATTACATACACAAACACCCAGACTCGGCACAAATATGCGGATAGCACAAAGTTTTGTCCCGAGTGGAAATCGAACCCACAACTCTTAGCGCAGCAGTCCAATCGCTTAGCCACTCCGCCAATCAAGTCGTTAGTTGAAACAAAACATTTTACGCTGTGATACTCGATGGACTATGTAGAAGCTGTTACCACAGAGAAATAATAAATGCAAACAGGTTAGACCTAGAATAATTTTGCTGGCACATGATTATTTGCTGCTAAAATTTAGGAGTCATAACTTAAGTCTACGCATTAAGATGTGTCTGATATTTCTATCCAAAGAAATATCTGAGGACGGCAGGGTTCAAAGCTAAAAAAATCGAAGCACTTACAAACAAGGTAAGCTACCTTCTTCAAAAGAGAAAAACATGAGTTCTCGTTATACAGGATAAATTCGCCGCAGAACGGAACTTCGAAGAATCGTATTTCGCGCTTTAATCATTATGTAAATGGGTATTGAATATGAAACGTTGTAATGCACTGATTATGGTAATAGCAGTCCGTTCGAACCTGGTTGCTGACTTTGTTATGGCTTCTGTGCTTAAATATTTTTGTTCGAAGATTTGAAGGATTTTACTGGTTTCATGCCAAAAGAAAGTCGTGGTGGCCTAGTGGTTAACATACCGGATTTGTATGCACAAGGTTGCAGGTTCAAACCCGGGCAAGTATCAATGTTACTTTTTAAATATTATAAATACTTCCTTAGTTATTCTAAGACACCACTGAATAACGCTGACGGAAAACATCGTGAGGAAACCTGGATTTAATTATCTGAAATCGCCAACCCGCAGTGAGCTAGCGTGGTGATCAAATGCTTAATCCTTCTCCATAAGAGAAGAGGCCTTTGCTCTGCAGTGGGACAGTTATAGGCTGTTATTATTATGCCAAAAGAGGGCTTTGTTGCTTCTTATAAAAAAAAATACTTGACTGCCTTGTTAGTGTTGTGATCTCTAAGCTCGACTGCTGAGCATGGGGTTCTGGGTTCGGATTCCGAGTCGGGCCATGTTATTAGGTTTTTCCATTTGGTAATTCACTGCTACAGTAGCAGCACGGAGTCTGTATTTGTACATGGTTGATGGGAATAGCTCGTCTCATTTAAAATTGGGACCTATAACATAACTGGCAAAATCTGGGTGTTCTACACGCTTTTGGTTTTCTCCTTCGGGAAAAAATTAGGCGTTTTAGTATCTACTAAGGCTAAGGTTGGTGTTATTAAGATTAAGAGTTAACGGTTAATAATAGAGAACTACAAAGATCAATATAGGAATTCCTAATACAAATTCCTTAGGAAACTAAATAGTTTAGCGTTATATTGTGGATATAAAACAGCATAAAAAGAACATGTCCCAATATCCTTTTAGCAAACAAAGGTATAATTTCGGTACCTTTAATAAAGATTCCCCAAAAACCACTCTATTTTCTCAAACAACACCATATTTACAGACACAGAAAACTATAAAATTATTCTAATAAGCTCCACGGTCCCGCATTCGATTCCCGGAAACAATTATCTGATAGTGGTCGGTGTGCTGTGGTTATCGTACTAATTTATTGTTTCTGTCTACCCCGCGGGCGCTATGTTAGGAAATTGCTCTTGAATATTGCGAGTCGAATTTCGCCAGTTAGATTTTTGAGTGGAAATTGCTTCGCAGAATTGAAAATACAATGTCGAATCGTTTGTTGTACGGACAAGTTATGGAAAGGGAATATGTCGAAAATATTAATGAATATGAAGGCGGGGAGAAAAATATTGAAGCAGAGATGAACTGGCAAACGATGAAGAATTCTTAAATCATGGACCATAATTTCTAAATATGATATTTGGCGTTATTTATTTATTTATTTATATAAGGTTAGCCAACAATTATTTACACAAAACATATACAGTAAATATACACATTAAAAAAAACATTTATAAGTGCAATAATTACTTAGAGGCTAACACCACATGCATTATTATAAGGTTTTACATTACTAATACACAAAATTACAACGTTAAATCAAAACTAGGTGAAAATTTAAAATACATGCAAATATTATTTGATAATTCCGAAGAAATGACATTTATATTAACATACTACAAATAGCAAATAATTTAATTCAGTATGGTTAAAAACAAGTTGATCAATTAACGAAAAGAAAATAATAATTGACAATTTTTATTAGATTAAGTGAGTATTTTGAAAATTACTGGCTGGAATAATGATCAATAACTATTTTGTGGAATTTTCCGATGCTGTCGTGATTTATATCAGTTAGGTCACTGCAACTGTTAATAATTTTACATAGCCGTGGAATTGGAGAGTTAGCACCGAGAACTGTTCTACGCAAAGGTGGGTATAGCGGTGTGATAGGATTTCGCGGATAACGGGCTGGAGCACGAAATTTTAGGAGACTCAGTAAGGTTGGGCAGTCGATTATAGCATGTTGCCCATGTTATGCTTGAATTTAATTGATAAAGGAATTTTGAAAAGCGATGGACATAAAAGGACTTGAGACCATGACCTTCGCCGTACCGTGGCGCAGCTTCGCCAACAGGGCTATCATGTCGCTGCTCACACCCATCGAATTTCAAAACGGAACTTGAAATTTTTCAAATTTCCTTTATCAATCTAATTCCTAATAGGTACCTTACGTAGTATTTTGTGCACATCTCTTTAATGATAGTTTCTTACGTTCCTAAACCATTGGATATGCGATGACATGTTTGTAGGGTCTTTTGAGGAAGCTAGAAAGAGTTTCTGACACATAAATCATTTTTTTTTAACACTCCAACAAGTGTTATACAATTGTTTAATTATGAAGACCTATAATATGACAAACCAAACGTGGGCGAAGTGGGCAACGTGGGCGTATTAAACACCTGAAGGCGTGATATTATGTTTTGTAATATTAATAAATATGATCTTGGACTTCGGAGAAAACAAATAATTAAATGGATTTTACTACCACACTCAGGAATCAGACGACAACCTAGATTTTTCAAATGAATAAAGGAATTTTGGAAAATTATGGACACGAGCAGGTTTCAACCCGCGACCTTTGTCGATTAGTGCCGCAGCTCTTACAAACTTTTTTTAATATTTAATCATAGCATGGGCAACATGTATAAAAAAATCCATCGCATAATCTTTGTTTATATTTTTTAACTTAATTATACTCAAAATACGTATATATAATTTAGAAGAAAATCGTGTTTAGATTATCCTAACTTTCATCCAAAATCGGATTGCTTAGTTCCCAAACTCGCGTCCTCACGTACACACGAAAACCAGCCCTATGTAGATAACCAGAAAGTTGAAAATCAAAGTAAGCGTAAACAACACCTTGTTTATTAGTTCATGTTCTTAGATCTATTATTTGTAAGAAACGCGATCCGTATTTTGTTGTAAACGCTTGCAATTAATACTGTTCGCTGGAAATAATTAATATTAAATTACGTTTGTTGTTTGGTTTAATATATAAACGACGCTATTTATATGACTGATCATCTCATTTGTTTCTTACCATTTCTTCCTGTTCTGATTTCATTGGGTATCGTACTCCTTTTAAAAATATACTAGCTTTTGCCCGCGACTTTGTCCACGTTAAGTAGCCTTTGTCATTTCTCGGGTCTTAAACATTCTACATGCCAAATTCCATCAAAATCCGTCTAGCGGTTTAGCCATGAAGGCGTAACAGACAGACAAGAGTTGCTTTCACATTTTTAATATTAGTTTCGATTTTACCAAAGACATTTTTTACAATGCTATTATTACATACAGAAATACCCTGACTTAGTAAAAACATCTGTGGACCCCACACATTTTTATTCTGTGCGGGAATCAAACCCGCAATCCTTAAGCGAGCAGACCCAGTATGAATTCGGGGCTTTGAACCACTCCAAAGGCTACTTCGATTCACACCAGTTCACGACCTATGATGTAGGAACACCTCTGTCTAAAGTTTCGGCGACTAATACTGTAATGACACTGGTAATAACAGTAAAATGCTCTAAACAAAATACATAATCATCTCCCCCTCCTCTAACTTAGCCCACCAGCTAATCTGTCGAAGATACCCACCAAGAGAAAGGCTTATGTGTTCCCGGCATGTTTTCGTAGGAATACAAACGACCCGACTTACAACGTGTCTTGCAGTTCACAACGATTAATTTAGATTACGTCATGTTTTACACCGGTTTTTGTTGTATATCTAATTAAGGTATGTACAATGAAGCTTGTGTTTTCAAAGGTATAGATATATCTAGGTTTAACAGCTTACTTACATGTCTTCAGATAGTATTTGTAGAGTCGTTGTGGCCTAGTATTTGACATACCGGATTTGTAAGCACAAGGTTGCAGGTTTAAACCCACCTAATATTTCTTAGATATTCTAAGACACCACTGACTAACGGTGACGGAAAACCCCGTGAGAAAAAGTGGATTAATCTGAAATCGCCAACCCGCAGTGAGCTAGTGATCAATGCTTCTTTATACCAGAAGAACATAACTATTTTACGTCGCGTCGTCGTAATTAACATATTCGTAGTCCGAAGCTAAAGGGTTGAAAAAATCTTAGACGATGATAAGCCCTTACACTCATATGCATACAGTTGCTGGCTTGAACCTTAGGTGTTAAGTTCTGAAGTCACTTCAAAGTGCTTAGTCATACAAATATCGAATGACTATACTGTAGGTATTGTAGACTATACCCGATAAATGACTGATATTTTTTGGCAAAGGAGCTCGTGCAACCACGTCCATCTCCGGCTAGGTAAATAGTGTAAAAATTGAATTTACCCAAAAATAAATATAAATAGCAAACAAAACATTAACTATTAAAATTAAACGTTATAACCAGTGTTGTGACATTTGCCAAATTCTCAAAAGCAATCTCCGTTTTTGAAGCAGCGAACAATAAACATGGCCGCTGCTTCCGAACCCATCTTGCGAGTATGAAATAATGATATTGCCTTTGGCAGCACACGTTGTTGCCTTAGCGCCGAAAGATGTCGCAGTTTGGTAGAATTTTTTAAAAGCAAATAGGAAGCCAAGTGTTTGAAACAGACGTTAAAAAAAGTCGCGAAAAATTATTGAATTGCATTTGGCTGGATTTTTCTCGATTGTTTAAAAAGTTTCTATTTTGCCGTTTTTGTATATTTTATATTGTTGTTCTGCTATTTCCTATCACGTTAGCTGTTACTTGCAAACCATGAAATAAAAAAACAAACTTGGAAATGTATAAATGTCATAAAAAGAAACCACTCATCTATCTCAGGGCTTTGTTAATTTGTGAACAACTCTGTAACATAATAAATAAATAAAATAAAAATAAAAATAAATATTACATAGCCTTCTTTTTTCAAAGATTAGTAGAATGTACTTTTTTCATTACATAATAATATAACGGCTATAATGGTGTTACCATAATTTCTTCGTCTTTGTATCGGCTTAAGCCAATAGTCACATGGAAACGGGTCATGCCGAGGTGTAGAGATTGGTCAATCAACGAAGGTAGCGAGGTGGAACTCGTGGATGCTCTGTACTTGCACTCTTAGACGTTACCATAACTCGGACAGTATGAGAATGCGTTTATGATCTTAAAGCAAAATGGCATTAAAACTTGTCATTCATTGTGGTGTTCTAAGGACGTCCACTGTTGAACAAAGGAGGCCTTTGTTCAACAGTGGACGTCTTCTGGATCATAATCATAATAAAAACTACTCACAACAAAATGCTTCATACAAAAACAAAGACCAAAATATTGCCACACACAAAATAAAACTCCGATGTAACCTTTGATATGACACCTAGCTCGAATAAGGATAAAAAGTTGCCATAACGCTAGACGGTGACCTAATTTCGTACGTTAAACCAATTGTTTCATCTTTCTTTTTATACAATAAAAATATATAATTTCAAAGAAAGCTATTTTCAAATTAATACATGCCCTCGAGCGTACATGATCCAATCTTTATTTTTAATGATTTTCTACCAAATGTACTTGTTCTTAATGTATATTTTTTCATTGTTAGTTAAAAGGAAGTCTACTTTGGTACTGCTTTATTGGTGAGGTCATGGGTTTGAATCCAGTTCCAGTTCCAGTCCAGTTCCAGATCCAGTTTTTTTGTAGTTCTTAGTTACAGACGATTTTTCGTATCAAACATTTAACTTCATTTCACACGAAATTTGTCTTATTAACGTAACGGTGTTCAAATTATTTCAGAAGTAAAAGAATAAGTAATTACTGGCAGCTGAGTTAACCAATTTAAATAACAAATTTGCGAATTGAAATTTTGCGTTCCGTTTGTCCCGGGATCTTAGAAAAAAGGGAGATATGCTAACGAAGGTAATTTAGTAGGTACACTTTATAATATATATCTAGGTGCTAAACACCACGCCTAGTCTTAACATTTTGGGAAGACTGAAGACGTTGCTGATGATGGTAAAACGCGGATTTTACGTGAACTTAACGAACTCCGACAAGTTTTATATCTAGCCATGGTATGCTCTTTGAAGTAATAGACCTTATATATAAATATAGTGCTCTGAATTTTATATCTAAGGTTCTTGTATTCTACACTTATTGTCCACTGTCATAGTCTACTGTTGGACATAGGTCTCTAAAATAGCCTGATAATGATGATCATAGTATACTTACATTTCGCCAGTTATGTTATAAGTGCCAATGTAATACGGGGCGAGTAATTTATATTTAATCCTCGCCCCACACTTAAAATTTCTCTTTTGTCGTGGGTGCTTAGAACAAACATGAAATACCACTTACACAAACACCCAGACAAGGGACAAACATCTGCGGATCACACCATTTTTGGCCACTGGCATTCTTAGCCACTGCGCCAATCAATCTCGATGTTCTTATTGTTATTACATATCTTCGAAACCTCACAACAAATAAAACCCTAGCAACTGAATATACCTACATTACATTATGTACAATAAATAGAGCTTTAAAACGAACAAAAGATATTAAAAATAACTATTTGAATGTTCACAGAAACAAAAGAATTTCGAATGTTTGTCGATGGCTCGCCTTTAAATGTGTCCGGCTTGCTACACTGCCTTTGTAAGCTGTAGCCCAAGGCAATAGACTTTAAGTTTCACTGTAAAAGTAAATCCTGAGAGACCATGTGTTTGGCGGTTTGGAATGGCTGGAGGACCCATAATACCGAACGCCATACAAGACAGACCCAAAAAATACACCCTTCACCATTCTCTTTCTGGCAAAAAACGGCCTAGCTTCCCAGATATAGTATTTTAAACATAAACGCATGTTTTATTGGTTATTTAATCCCTCAAGTCATCGACTCTCATAGTCACACTCTTGTGCTAAAGGTTTTTTGATTGATTTAACTTAAATAAAGTCTAAAGACTGATATAAAATTCCTAATCTGCTCACACCTACGGCACGTCAGTTTTAGATTTAAAAAGTGCAAAATTGCTACAACAAGCCTAGCAAGGGCTTTCATACATTCAAGTCATTTGACAAGGATGTCTTCTACAGCATATGTTCGGGACATTACATCGCGTCGAGCATCGGGCGTCGAACCGGTTCGCCTACGTCAACGACCTTCAACGTCCCCACCGCTAAGCCGGCGCATACGCGACATATGACTCGCTTACCGATCTCCAACGCGCGCGCACACGTCGGCCGATCTAAATATTGTACCATACCTATGTACTAGAAATACAGTTTATTTACGAAGTTTTAAATAGTTTCAATTAGTCAAGACCACCAGCATCACAGCTGGAGCTTGATACTCAAACAGTGGTCCTTCGAGCTATAAAGATCGCCTTCGTCTTTGTGCAAAAACGCCCGTGGACTTTAGACTGGCCACGAGGCCCGGTCACATACGCCGAGGACACTTCAAGGACAGTCTACCAAAAGGGAGAATCAACATTCTGAGTGAGTTCGTTCCGATATCCTTTTATTCCTGCCCTTTTCTGTCTTATTTCCAGGAATTTAAAGTAGTGCTATACGCATCAAGCATAGTTTGGTGTCTTCATATGTTATAATTATGCACATGGCTTAATCATTTCTTACTTGCATAAACTATTATTTATCTTTGCATTCTTTTAAATATAATCTTAACGCACTTCCTTTGTTTGCTTATCGCACCCAATACAATAAACGGTTGGGTCACCGACCTCATTAGTGATTTTATATTTTTTATTGTTAGTGAACCGGTTCGCACACCTGGCTCATTAGCCTCATGTCAGCTGATTTACCGTTGCTTTGCTAGTTGTTTATGCAATCGTAATATTATTTTATAAATTATTCAACCACAAGTCATTCTTCCATTTGTTTGCATTGAGATTTTTTGCTTTATTTTCCACCTATCATTATGGCTGACGCTAAATTAAGAGAACTAGTGAAAAGACGTGGTGGTTTCAAAGCCAAACTTACGCATTTTAATAACTTTTTAAGATTGCTACCTGGTAGTGAGCTAGATAGCTTCCAAGTGGCTGAATTACAAGGCCGTCTTAATTTAATGGAAGCGCTATATAAGGAATTCGACGTGTTACAGACCGATTTGGAGCTGTTGTCGGAGAATACGGACGACATGTATGCCGAGAGGGAGCAATTCGAGGCGCAGTACCACGCGCTGGCGGCCCGCGCGAGAGCGATACTCGCCCCCGCGCGTGCCTCTTCGCCGGCGCTCGTCTCTGCGTCTTCTATTGACAACATCCCACGACACGGTTCTGGCTGCAAGCACGACTTCGTTCGGCTACCCAAAATTGATTTGCCTCACTTCAGCGGGGACTACCAGCACTGGCTTGAATTCCGAGATACGTATCTTTCCCTTATTCATAATAATAGTAGCATACAGGAAATAAACAAATTCCATTATCTTCGTGCAGCCTTAACTGGCAGTGCGTCTTTAGTTATTAAAAGCATTGACTTTAGGGCTGATAACTACGCTATAGCTTGGCAGTTATTGTGCGAGAGATACGACAACGAAAGACTTCTTATAAACAATCATGTACAGGCGTTATTTAGTCTTGAACAGATCCAACAGGAATCCTGTAGCTCATTACGCAATATGATTGATGTCACAAATAAAAACTTAAGAGCTCTCGACACTTTAGGACAACCCACTAACCATTGGGACACATTGATCATTTATATCATGTCAAAGAAATTAGATACTGTGACCAATCGACAGTGGGAAGAATTTAAAAGTAATTTAAACATATTTCCAAATTTAAAAGAATTTATAAATTTTTTATCTAACAGAGCAGATTTACTTGAATCCTTAAATTATAAGACAGACACAAACGGCACAGCTACAAAAAATACTAATGAAAAGAACAAATCAGAAAACTATCTTACAACAATCAAACCTAATCATACTCAAAATTCTAATGTTATTAAATGTCCTATGTGCTCACAGAATCATTATTTATTTAGTTGTCAATCCTTTAGGAATCTTGACATAGCAGCACGCATTAAAAAGGCTTCAGAGAGCAATATTTGCATTAACTGCCTTCGACCTGGTCATGCAGCGAAGCGTTGCAAGTTGTCACATTGCAAATATTGTAAGTTTAAACACAATACTCTCTTACATAAAGAACCAACAGAAAAGCAGACAGAGGAAAACATCGTTTTGTCAACCAACGTCGTATTACCTTGTTCTGAGGATATACAAAATCACATTTTACTTTCCACAGCTTTGGCAAAGGTGGCCGACGTCAATGGAGAACTTCATATTGCTCGACTCCTGTTGGATAACGGCAGCACCTCCAACTTCGTCACCCAAGAGCTCTGTGGAAAGCTCGGCCTGGTAAAGCACAGCACTAGCTCCACCGTCTCAGGTATTAACGGACAAGTTTCTCGTACCTCAGAAAGCTGTAGTCTTAAGTTACAGTCACTTCATGGCGGTTATCGGGCGAATGTAAGCTGTTTTATCTTACCAAATATTACCCAATCACTACCTGGCTCTTACGTAGATAGAGAATGCATTTCTATTCCGCCAGGTATCACATTAGCAGACCCTTCCTTTAATGTGCCTTCTGCTATTGACATTCTTGTAGGCGCTGAAGTATTCTGGGACATCTTAGGTTCCAATAATATTTGTTTAGGTAAAAATCAACCTAGATTACAGTCTTCAAAATTAGGTTGGCTTATTTCTGGCAGCGTTAGTCATTCTCGTTGTCATACTCGGCCTACTCTTTGCCACTTTCTCTCACATGAGGAGTCTGATCAGCTGACTCGCTTCTGGGAACTTGACACTGTATCAATTGGTAACTGTTTCTCTGCAGAAGAACAGGCTTGCGAAAAGCTCTTTCAAGATACAACACGTCGTGATGCATCTGGTCAATTCATCGTCACCATACCACTGAGGGACTCGCCCGAGTGCTTAGGTGACTCTTATGCGATGGCTAAGCGTCGATTTCTTTCCCTAGAGCGAAGGTTCGAGCGGGACTCTAATTTTAAAAATAGATATTTAAAATTCATGCAAGAGTACATTGACCTTAATCACATGACAGTAAGTTCGACAACCAATCATTCAGAAAACACTTATTTTTTGCCTCATCATGGTGTTGTGCGTGAGTCTAGCTTAACTACAAAACTCCGCGTAGTATTTGACGCTTCAGCCTCCAGCACCTCGGGCAAGTCCTTCAATGACATTCAGATGGTAGGTCCAACAATACAAGAGGATCTGCTTTCCATACTCTTAAGATACAGACAGCATAAGTTTGTAGTGACAGGTGACATTGAGAAAATGTATAGAGCTATATTGGTAGAGCCATCACAACGTTCCTTGCAGCAAATTGTATTTAGATTTAATTCTTCAGATCCCTTAAAAACTTATACACTGAATACAGTGACATATGGCACAGCTTCAGCCCCGTATCTTGCCACAAAATGCTTAGTATCCCTTGCAGATCAATGTTTGGACCCAGAGGTAGGTCAGGCCATCAGACGGGATTTTTATGTCGATGATTATTTGAGTGGTGGAGATTCGGTTGAGTCTGTCATAAAGTTATGCCAAGGCGTAGTTAATACTCTTAAGTCAGCAAAGTTTCGCCTTCGTAAGTGGCAATCAAATAGTCCTAACATCTTGAAAGCCGTCACAAACATTGACGCAGATTACCAAGACAAAACATTAAATTTAAATGATACTCCTAGCAAAACACTGGGCCTATACTGGGACAGTCAATCAGATAAGTTATTTTTTTCAATGGAACTAAGACCAATTTCAAAAATTACAAAGCGTAACATTTTATCTTTAATTAGCCAGGTATTTGATCCTCTTGGCCTCGTCGGACCATGTATAGTTCAGGCTAAACTTATATTACAGCAGCTGTGGATTCTTAAATGTAACTGGGATGAGGAAGTACCTACAGAAATTAAATCACAGTTCCATAAATTCGTACATTCTCTTTCAGCTCTTAATTCCGTACACATTCCTAGATGGGTATCTTGTGGCAATCCCAGGTCAATTGAATTACATACTTTTACAGACGCATCTGAGCGCGCTTATGGCGCGTGTGTTTATGTGAGGACAGTAACACTAGATGGAACAGTTTGCGTTCGCCTGTTGGCCTCTAAAAACAAGGTTGCCCCAATAAAACCCACGACCGTTCCACGATTGGAGTTGTGTGGTGCGTTGCTGGGCACACGACTGTTTCTTAAGGTACGAAAATCACTCACTCTAGAATTTAGTCACTGCTTCTTTTGGTGTGACTCAACCATCGTGTTAGGTTGGCTGTCAACATTGCCTAGTCGGCTTGATCAATTTGTCCGTAATAGGGTGAGTGAAATTCAAGAAGCTACGACCGGCCAGACGTGGAGCTATGTGCCTTCTTTGAGTAACCCTGCCGATCTGGCTTCTCGGGGGGTGAAGGCTGATTGCATCAGCGCATCCAATCTTTGGTGGTCAGGTCCTGAATTTCTTAGTCAGGCAGATATACAATTTCCTACTTCACCCAATATGCAAGTAAATTCATTACCAGAACTATCTTTACATATAGCTGCTGACACACTCATCGAAAATAAAAATATAATTTCAAATTTAATTCATAAAAAATCATCATTCACACAATTAATCAGAATCTTAGCCTATATGTACAGATTTATTAATAATAGTAGAAAACAGAATGACATAAAATCATCTCATTTAACATACTCAGAACTACAATCATCACAGAATCTTATAATACAGATTTCTCAGAAGGAAATGTTCCCTGAGGAATACACATTACTTAACACTAATCAGACCTTACACAAAAAAAATCGATTGATAAATCTTTCTCCCTTCATTGATTCAGACAAGTTAATGCGCGTGGGTGGACGGCTTAAAAACTCTCATTATAGCTACGATGTTAAGCATCCTATCTTATTGTGTAGCAAACACCACCTTGCAAAACTCATATTTGTAAGAGAACACAAAGCACTTTTTCATGCAGGGCCTCAATTACTATTAGCTCACGTTAGGCTCACCTACTGGCCTCTAGCAGGCAGGAACCTAGCTAAGCAGACAGTGCGTAACTGTGTTCGCTGTACTCGTTTTAAAGCTCAGCCTGTACGGGTCATTATGGGCAACCTACCAAGCGATAGGACTCATCTCGAGTACCCTTTTTTGAACACAGGGCTTGATTACGCGGGGCCAGTGCTGATAGCCGACCGTAAAGGTAGAGGATGTAAGCTACTCAAGTCCTATATATGTATTTTTGTATGCTTTGCAGTCAGAGCCGTTCATCTGGAGCTGGTTTCTGACCTCACCAAGGAAGCTTTCCTAGCGGCGTTTAGCCGATTCATTAGTCGTCGAGGCAAACCACAGCGCGTGTACTCCGACAACGGCACCACGTTTGTAGGAGCTTTCAATGAGTTATCACGCTTCCTTAATTCTTCTTCTTCTAGTATAGCGTCAGACCTTGCAAATGACGGCATTGAATTTAAATTTATTCCTGCCTACACCCCTCATTTCGGTGGCATTTGGGAGGCAGCAGTAAAGTCCACCAAACATTTATTGCGTAGAGTGATGAGCCGAACTCACTTAACACATGAAGAGCTCTCTACGTGCTTGATTCAGATAGAGGCTATTTTAAATTCCAGACCATTGACTCCTCTATCCACTGATCCATCTGATCTTTCTTATCTTTCTCCTTCTCATTTCCTCATCGGACGGCCACTCACGTCAGTCCCTCGTCCTCAGATGACCGACGTCAATATCCAGCGGCTACAACGTTTCGATCGCATCGAAAAGCTCCGGCAACATTTTTGGCAGCGCTTCTCTAATGAGTATGTGTCTCTCCTTCAGCAGAAAACCAAGTGGCAGACCTCAGGCCAGGATCTAAAGACAGGAACCATGGTCTTAGTGAGAGACGCCAATCTTCCTCCTCTTCTATGGTTGCTGGGCAGAGTGATTGCCGTTAAGCCTGGGTCGGACGGCCATTGTCGAGTGGCCGACATCTTAACAAAGAAGGGCATCATCACCCGGGCATACAACAACGTTTGCCCTCTTCCCATCTCTTCATCATTATCTTGAAGTATGCACTTCAACCCGGGGAATCTGTTCGGGACATTACATCGCGTCGAGCATCGGGCGTCGAACCGGTTCGCCTACGTCAACGACCTTCAACGTCCCCACCGCTAAGCCGGCGCATACGCGACATATGACTCGCTTACCGATCTCCAACGCGCGCGCACACGTCGGCCGATCTAAATATTGTACCATACCTATGTACTAGAAATACAGTTTATTTACGAAGTTTTAAATAGTTTCAATTAGTCAAGACCACCAGCATCACAGCTGGAGCTTGATACTCAAACAGCATATGTTAAAGATGGGTTTAAGTCCAAAGTACTTTTGGCTTATATTTTTCCTTGTCTCGTCTTCCTTTCTATGATCTAAGGCTTGGTACATCTGCACTGCCGTTGCCCGGGGCTTAGAATACGTTTTTTAAACTTCCTACTGAGATCAAAGGTTGAATATTAAAGATTTTTTTCTGTCACAGCGCGATTACGTATTCAGTCCTAATTTTGGAAGAGAGTAAATATTAATACTGCGATAATTGGGCGATTCATCGTATCTTTCTTTTGTTTTATTTGTATAAGTTGGTGTCGGTGTGAATTGTAGTTAAATTGTAATTGTATTATATAGCAAAAGACAAGGTAAAGGGTAATGTGATTTGTGTAAGAAATTCTCTTTATATTTATTTACATAATTAGGCTCTATAAAGATTGTTGATCCTTAAAAACTGCATCACAGGTGTCAAAGAATAGTTTTCAATGGTTGACCTACATTATAAAATGTGCTAGTTTGCCTTCTGTCATCTAAGACGGCTTTTTTAGAAGCTTAATAATGATCTCCTGACTGATTGTCAGTTACGCAGGAGATTTTATAGTGCACAAGTATGCGCGCAAACACAGGTGCAGTCCCTATTCCCTCACTCTCATAGTCCAATGGGACAGTAGACCGACACGACCGGAGAGAGATCAGGCGCAGAACCAACAGCTTAACGTGCCTTCCGTAATACGGATGGACGGTCTCGATATGTTAAAACGGTCACCCATCACAAGACTGACCGCGGCGAGCACGGCTTAACCCCACAGATCGACTGATCTGCTCCGTATCCACGAGCTCCTACCGCTACAACAGAGGTACTGTCCTCTTCTTTACAGAACAGCAACGAGCATTAATCACTACACTTGGACACAGGTTGGTAATTCCAGACTTCTAAAGCCAGGTCCAACCTACACTTACTTAAAAGAAATGTAAGCGATTTCTAATTAAACTTCACGACGATGTCACAAGGGGGCGATCAATCTAGCGCTCTCCTATCAATCTTCAACAAGATTTATCTGTGTGAGCTTAATTGAGTTTCTTATTCCTTAAATTAATATTATCTACTTGTGTCTCTGTTTCAATGGAAATAATCTAGTTTCCGAATATAGAAGAGGGAAGCCTCAAAGTCTACGTTCTATGCATTTTTTTCGTATGGACCACTTTTTATATACCTATGAAAAAGTTATAATAACTAAACATAACATCACGCCTGTTTTTCCCGAAGGGGTAGGCAGAGGTGCACATATAGTACACCCACATTTCGCCAGTTATGTTGTTAGGTCCCAATGTAATAGGGGCCAACCCTATTGCCATCAACCGGGCAGAAATCCAGACACTGTGCTGCTGCTGAGAATTACCTAATGAAAAAACCCAGTAACACTTCGCCCGACCCGGGATTCAAACCCAGGACCTCTTGCTCAGCAGTCGCGCTTAGCAACCACTAGACCAACGTGGCAGTCGAACAGTGTAAATGAGCCTAAAATGTTCGACTGCAGAGTAAAACGATTCCTTATTCCCTTTGTGATTTCTTTCTTCCAAAAGGGCTACGGATACCGCCAAAACCCGTACGTACAAAGAAAAACATTGAGAGGAAACAACCACACCTGAGAGAGTCTTTAACGGTGTGTAAAACGGTCTTCTAAAAAAGAGGCTTCGGACATGGTTTTACACACTGTTGATAGGTGGTTTAAAAACTAACCACCCCGATGGTCACCATCCCGATAACCTTCAGCACGAACAAAGCCGGTTAGAATTATGACACCAGTTAGTTCATCAACCATACGATAAGAAGAAGTACTTTGTAACCCAGTCCAGCTCTATTTGCCATCTTCTTTTTATTGTTTTAAATATTTGCCATATAGACAGAGAGAGGGTTAAAATAAGTTCGTATTATTTTTTCATATATGAATGATGTACCATACTTGTTACTACACACTTATTGTATCACCTAACCCTAAAACCTTCCATCAACTTGCCACTAAACACAACACTCTCAATTTTACGTCAGTCTAAAACAGGCTTAAGCCAATAAAAGTTAACCCTTTAAACGCTAAGTAAAAACAATAAATTGCCGGCGGCGCGCAATCATGCAAGTACACGCTGGAAATTACTACCGGTACGCTATTGGTACAGTCGAGCGATATATTTGATATTGTTCAATGCTGTTGTGTTTGAGTTTTGTAGTGGATAAATACGAGTTTTTATTCAGATAACTGTTCCTAAAATCAGACAAAAGCTTAGTACTTTTTTGATTGCTGTTACTAATACCTGAAGCTTCTATTTAGTGGTGCAGTATACTTAATAAAAAAAATGCATATATTTTCTTTATTCGACAACGATCTGATTGTCGCAGATGGCCAAGCCATTAGACCGATTTACAAAGAGTTTAGGTTGCGATCCTCGCATACGACAAATACATAATTTCTGAGGTCTGTATATATATTTCTGTGCGTCGAATTACATGAATGTCAGTGACGCACATCTATGATACAGGTATAGGTAGAAATCTGTAGAAATATCTAAGAATTTCAGGAAGACACCCACAGTACCACGTGACTGAATTTAAATACTATTGTGATTTAATAAAGCAAACCTACATTAAAATGTCCAAAAGCACAATAATTTACCACCCATAATAAAACCATCAAACCCTTGCACTAAACAAGTTATTACTTCAGTATTCTCAAATTCACGTCTTTCTAAAACAGGCTCATAACGTACAATAGTTAACCCTTTAAATGCTGAGCAAAAACAATAAATTGCCGGCGGTGCGCAATCATGCAAGCGAACGCTGCGCGCTGAGAGTTAGTGCCGGCGCACAATTGGCGCAATCACGCGATATATTTTACTATTTCCTGATGGTTTCTTTATGTTTGTATGTTATGGTTTTGTGTGTCTTGGGTGTTTTGGACCGTTTTACTTACTGCTTCATTTAAATTGTTGTAGCAGTCTTAGTGTTGAATGAGTAGCTTCATCAAGGTTCGGTTTATGTTCTCTGTCTGTCTATAAACATTCTATTCTATGTTGTTAAGCCTATTAATGTCTCATGAAGTTTATAATTTATTTCAAACACCATGTTCACTAGCAAACTAAAAAGGAAAATATCGTAATGAAACATCCCTATTAGTTGTAGTAACTACAGAAAGTACTACTAGAACAAAATCCGCGTATCCATAATAAGGACCAAACTTGTTCCGTTTCCTTATGAGCAGAGCATTTAACATGTTTCGGGACCGCAGTCTGCTGTCATGTTTATAACCACTTTATTATACTTATACTTCCCATAATTTTTTGGT
Organism: Abrostola triplasia; assembly: GCA_946251915.1. Classification (NCBI taxonomy): domain Eukaryota; kingdom Metazoa; phylum Arthropoda; class Insecta; order Lepidoptera; family Noctuidae; genus Abrostola; species Abrostola triplasia. Next base: position 2,058,384 of record OX276438.1, read on the forward strand.
ATACATAACATACATAACATCACGCCTGTATTCCCCAAAGGGGTAGGCAGAGGTGCACATACATATAGTACACCCACATTTCGCCAGTTATGTTTTAGGTCCCAATGTAATAGGGGGCGAGCCTATTGCCATCAACCGGGCACAAATCCAGACTCCGTGCTGCTACTGAGAATTACCTAACGGAAAAACCCAGTAACAATTTGCCCGACCCGGGATTCGAACCCAGGACCTCGTGCTCAGCAGTCGCGCTTAGCAACCACTAGACCAACGAGGCAGTCATCAATTTTTTGGTATACTACGATCAAACAGTCATATTTAATATATAATGCTCGTATCAATGATATATTTTGCTAAAAATTTAACAGCGTTTTCAGGTTTTTTTTTTTAAATATTTTTATTATTTATTTTCAGTTACGTCATTTCCCTAGATTTTCAATTAACTTAATTAAAAAGCACTGTGTGTGGCCAGCTTAATTTCGAAGACACAAAGATTACAGTCTAAACCTCAAATTTTACCTCGTTTACATCAACGCTACACACTCAACTCCTTAAGTTTTTCACTACCCTCAAAGTTAAACTTAATGCATTATCGTTCGACAGCAAAAATCATGCCCCAGTTTATTGCAGACCCGGCAGCTACCGGCAATTAGCCGTGGAAACTCAATTACATGAAGTTTGAAGAAAACCGGCTCGGTCTCATTCCACCAAGACGCAACCATAAAGTGGTGTAATGGGGGGGAAATACCAAGTTTATAGCTGGGGAATTGATGTGCTGTTTAGCGGGCTCAACACCAACAATTAGCTTCACGCTTCTGCCGTAGTACTTTGTTGTTTTTAATTTTGATGCTTTGGACATGAAGGGGTAATTAAAGTCGTTTATACTTGTTTTCTGTCGACTCACTTGAGGAACATTAAACGAAAGTTGAATTATGTATTTTTTTGGTCACCAGCAGAAGGCTTATGAAATTTGGCGATTAATTTCATTGTACCACATCATTTAGTGCTATATTATTTTTTTAACTTTAGGCATAGTAGGTACACACGCGCATTAGTTGTACAGAAGGCTCGTCAGAACCCACGATTTTTTTATTTTCGTTCATTCTAGTTTCGTCTCTTTTATTGTCATCACTTCATTCTAATTAAAGAATAATCATAATAAGCTTCGATCAATAATTATTGATTGAAGATAATAATCCTATTACTATCCCTTTACAAAACCAGCCTTCTTTTGGAGAAATCAAACGAGCTAGAGAAAGGATGATCATTGATCAGCACACTAGCTCCCAGCGGGTTGGTGATGTCATAGTATTTCTTAGACGTCACCACACACTCAGAATTTCTCCTGTATCGTGGGTGCGTTCCATAAACATGAAATATCACACACCCAAACACCAGACTCAAGACAAACATCTACGCATCACACATTTTTGTGCCGTGCGCGAATCGAGCCTGTTACCCTCAGCACAGCAGTTCAATCGCTTAGCCATTGCACCTATAGGTCGTTGTCATTATCACCAGGTTTCATCCCGAAGTACATACACCGCTAACAGAGAAGAAACTTATTTATACACACTTATCTGTTACACAAAAACAGTGCAAGCAAACAGGCAATACATTCCAATCTTCAGTGAAGCTCAGTGAACGTAGGTAAAAACTAGGAACTAGAAACTACCGTCTGTACGGCCACGAATTCAATTTGGCACGCGGAATTAGTTCAACAAAGTTCCAACTGGCCGTATGTTATCCTGCGCGGATTGTGATTAGGGGATTTCGGTACTTCTTTCTGTATGCTGATTAAGGGAAAGAGTTCCTGGTATGGCATTTGTTTCTTTATTTTTTCTTTTTATCGCTTTGTTTTCCACCAGGTGCCAGCCATGTTATTCTGGAACACTATAATCATCTCGCACGTCACCTCATTATACGCTAGTGTCTTCGATCAACAATATACTAGATAAGGACTCGTATAAGTGGCCGATAAAGCTTTACGTAAACATTTGTATTTCTTCCGGAAAAATGTCATAAATCTCTTATCGAGCTCTTTTAGGATATCTATTAGGATCTTAGTCATCTGAAAAACTTCCAATATGCCCACAAAATTATTGGTGGTTTTGTTTCTCGGTCCATTTTTAAAGCGATGATCAGTAATCAAGTACTTCGTTGCTTGATGGCTCGCAGTGTCGAACTCACTGCAGATTTAGAAGTGAGTAAGTGATGTCTTTCAAATAGCACAGCAGGTTTTAGTGTTTGCTATGGCATTTCTTCGTCAGTCAACCAACCGAAGTTATAAAGCACTACATACAGAGGCTCGCGTTTTCCGTAAAAGGTAGCTATACTCCAGCCAACAATAATGATTTCTTAGCAGAATTCTTTAACCGGTGTACTATATACAGGCAAAAATTTACTGCAACACATGAGGGCCGTTACCATCTCAGCTGTGCTGCGTTTGTCTCTGTTATTTATTATTATTGTTCGATATAAGACGTCAAAGTTTCGCATACAGAGTACCTCATTTCATAACTGGATGGCCACTATTATCTAAGTGCAGTGTTAGTTATAAGCTTTTGCGATTTGTGACTTACATTACAGGAATGGTGATTAAACGAAGAATAGGACGGTGAAGAAAAATTTTAGAGAAATGTTCTGCCCGAGTAAGTTCCAAGTAAGTTCCAAGGAAAGTATGAATGCCGTCAATACTTTCTTAGATAATATATTCTAAGACAGTACTAATTAACTATGACGCAAGACATCCTGATGAAAACTGGATTCAATTATCATAATGGCCAGTTACAAGATTGTATGAAGAAATACTGTTGAAAACCGGAAAAAAATGGCATAGAAAGATCAAGTTAACCCCCCACCCCCCCCCCACCCCCCGGGGTTAAAGTCCAACAGTTAGTGAACAAAAACAATAATTAAACCAGCCCACGTAAGAGAACCGCTAATCGCATACACCTTAGAACACAAATGGAGGTAATTTATCGAAACGTATAGGTACCTTGTTCTTTAAAAGTTACGGAAGAAATATTCTGATTTGTTTGTTCCAGTTTCTAACTAAATATTTTATTTTACCACAGACGATATATTTGTCGTACCTTCTGATGCATTTTATTTTAAAGTTAGATGCAATGCGATATCAATAGATGTGATTGGTTTTTTGATGGAGATTTGATGTTGGAAAGCGATCTATTTGCACGAAAACTAGTTATTTTCGAGGGCTTATATTACTATGAATGCGAATGACATATTTCTTAACACCGCTCTATAAGTTTGTAGTTTCAATTCCACTACACTTTATGATTATTATAAAAGCCAAGTTCTTTTAAGTAACATTACTAATTCATTCCTTGATTACCTACTTTTTATAGTACTATTTTGTGTTAGCATGAGATTAGATTAGATCGATGAGAGATGAAATATAACATAAAGTCTGACGAACTAAATAGTTAAGAACGACATAGATGAGGATGCAGCAAACTGGCCTGATCGGAGACTATAAACCTGAGCCCAATTGACAGATAAAATAACACGTTTAGAAACAAATGAGCTGTTTTCTGTTGGTTTAATTAAGCTCAAAATGATAAGACTGTAGTAAATTCCAATAAAGATTTTCCAAAAACCCATAATCACCAGCTTCCAATGATCCTGCTGCTAACACCTCTTATCCGAGCATAAGTGTCAGTCAGCACATCTCCACACCAAGTCGTAAAAGTAACGATGCCGTAAATATTACGTCTTGCACTTAAAATCAAGAGCCACCAAAAATTCGGTTTCGCTGATCGAAAAATGGCGAACAGTTCAGATATTTCGTTTGAAGAAAATTACATAATTATTAATGTAGGAATAAAAAAGGAAACTTCCTGAGGATGTAGACAGAATCAACGTATGAATAATCACTACAGACTGAGAGATTGTGCTGCCGGGGAGGTTGCAGCTGTAGCACTAGGAAGTGCTGACAAGCAGGCATTCTGGAAATGTCTTTATATAATCGACAATCAAACAATAGCCATCGTTGATTCCATTTTGATATACATCTTATTATTATACATCGAATCCCTCTTCATCGCTGTCGACTGGTAGCGTGTCCAAAAGGCTGGCGGCATTACCACGTTGCCTCTAAACAAGTCAATTTTGAATAAGTTTCTTTATAATATGTATATTTAAACTACTTCATATTCACGTGTATTAATTGCCACAATGAAAACAGGTCATGACGAGGGGTAGAGACTTGTGTGGTCAACCTTGCTATCGTTATTGACCGGTCATCTAGTAGTCAACAATGATAGTAGCAAGATTGACCATGAAGAGTGCGCCGGGTATACTGAACTTAGGAATCACTCATGAAAGTATCTACTTGCATTTTGTTGCATAAATAAATGTCTCACTCAACAAATAACACTAAACTAAATATAATATCTAAAGAAGCGCATTTAATGATCATAAACTTTATTGTGGAACTCAAACGAGGCGTTGTTTCGCCATTTTTATTTTAAAAAAGCAACCGGCAAACGTAAAACTTTTAATTTTCCGTTTTGAGTCGACTCCCACTAATTAAAACTACGGTTAATGCGGCCGCTTGTCTTATAAAATGGTGTTTATATATTCTTTTATAACTCCAAAATGTCTGGAGTCCCAGACGAGAGGCAAAAAGATTGACGAATAGAAATCGAATGGAATGAAAAATCCATAGAATTGACATAAAAATGTAATCATGTCATAGTCGAAAAAAATTGTAATTGCCATACATTTATCTGTAGCGACATCTACAGGTCAACGAACGCATGACGCTGCTAATCTTGCGTCGCGCTAGCGAAGTAATCACATTCGCTAGCATTATACACAGCAGCCCCGAGTTGAGATGTGGGGCGCCGCGGCCCACCAGTCATACCACCACGTCGTTGGAGGAACTCTACATCCCTTCCTCCACATATCATTCTATTTTATTTTCATTCGTCATTTGTTTTCTCAGTCAACCGTCAACCGGTTTGGTCTTACAAATGTAATAAATACATATGATATTCAAAAGGTTTCGCCAAACAAAACTCGTACATAGCGGACGTCAAAGCGCTAGCCTGACGCTGCGCTATAGCGCCCAATTGTGTTGTACTTTGACGTCACGTTTGTATACTGTCAAACCGTGACAGAGCGTTGCGTCACCGGCACTCTGATTGACTGTGCCTTGAAGCCTGTACAGTCAATTAATATCATCAATGCGTACTTATAAGTTTATATTATTTCCTTTTCCATTACAGGGCAAAATGTATCTACATCATCTACCATTTGGAGTTACATGAAACAACATCACGCCTGTATTCCCCGATGGGGTAGGCAAACGTGCACATATAATAGTACACCCACATTTCACCAGTTATGTTTTTAGGTCCCAATGTAATAGGGGGTGAGCCTATTGCCATCAACCGGGCACAAATCCAGACTCCGAGCTGCCACTGAGAATTACCTAATGGAAAAACCCAGTAACACTGCCCGACCCGGGATTCGAACCCAGGACCCTGTGCTCAGCAGGCTCTCTCACTCTTTAAATCGTCTGTACAATTTATTATTGCATTCAAATATTGTTACTAAAAATATTACTTTTTAAATTCTTCTTTTAAGACTGTGAACCCAATTTACCTTCGAACTAACATCAAACGTTCTTTAAAACTAAAACGTAACAAAAGACAGTGTTGTCAAAACGGATTCACGTTCAATTTTGTTTCACATTTCCAAAACATAAACTAATTTCTTGCTTCTATATATTTTAGATTAGTGGTTTACACAAAGCGCCAGCACCCACCATTGTGTGAATAGAATATATACACAAGCTGGGCCATTAAGATTCATCCTCACGGCATAATTCCCTTGGCACACAGATATATTATTTCCTGTGCTAGTCAGTCAGCCCCTACGGAATGCGGACACCAATAAAACCACGTTATAATACAGGTTTGTTCTCTCTATTTACCTGCAGTTATTCGAAAAACAATATAATGTCTAGTGTTTTCTTCTTATCGTATGGTTGATGAACCACCTGGAGTCCGAAACCACTGATAGCCGGGCAGTATGACCGTGGGACTTCCAAGTCACAAAGGTCGCAAGTTCTATAAGTTCAATTATGGTAAAAAAATTATATTGATAGTCAGTATTGTACGAGTCAGTTTGCAGATTAGAATAACACATAATTATAAACTGGAACTAAACGCAAACTGAAAAAAAGCAACTAAACTAGGAACATATTAAGTAGGAACACGAAAAAATGGGGTAGAATTTCTTTCAGACTGTTCTTAAATAAAAACAAACAAACACTGCCCACATTAAACATAATTATACACAATCATTACATGACTTAACTGCAAGAGTAAAACGCACTACACACAAAACTATTAACACCAAAGCGTTTCAATACACGAAGACTTACAGATGGGACACAAATAAAATACCTACACGAAAAGAAAAACAATTTATCTAACCACAAGAAACACGGTAGACCGCGGCTAAAAAACCAACATTCAATAGAAACCTAACCTACTACCCACAATAACTCAACCGCTCTTGTGAGCAAGAAATTAACTGCTAACAACGTAGGTGCAAAATGGCCGCCCGTACAAGCTCCGAGGTCCTTTATAGTTGCCTCTCAAAAGAGTCCAGACGGTCGCCTTTCAGAGCGGTTCATTTTAGCTCGCGACCGTCGGCGACATGTTGAAAGACCTAAAATTACGCGGCGAACGTACCGCTTTGGTGTTTTCTTTTTTTTTTTATATAGTGTTGTGAGAATTTTGAAATGTTACGTGCTTTGATTAGCGTTATAAAGCTGGCTGGTAACATTATAGTAACATGTAAGATTGTAGGCTATATTTTGCGTAATACCTAAGTCCATAGTGATGTACCTAGCTGTAGTTTAATTTGAGGTGAATCTTAATATTATTAACGTAAAACAATGTCGTGGTGGACTAGTGGTCAACATACCGGATTTGTATGCATAAGGTTGCAGGTTCAAACTCAGGCAAGTATCAATGTACCTTTTTCAATGTGATAAGTACTTTCAAAATTGAAAAATGGTGACGGAAAACATCGTGAGGAAACCTAAATTTAATTATCTGAAATCGCCGACCCGCAGTGAGTTAGCGTGGTGATCAATGCTCAATCCTTCTCTATACGAGAAGAAGCCTTTGCCCTGCAGTGGGACAGTTATAGTCTGTAATTATTATTCTTATTATATACGTAAAATAAGGTTACTTATTAAGGGTGTGACTATGCAATTCAAATGTTTTCATCTTCAGATTAACTTTAGATTACCGGTAGACTAGATAGTACGCATGCTATTTAGTATTTAGTTATGCATCTTAAGGTTGTTAGAAGATATGCTATACCCAAAGGGCAATATCTTGCATCGATGCAGTACATTCCAGAGCTGCATGTAACACGAGAATAAAGCTTTAAGTTACAAGCCGATGTAATGCCTTTTCCTGGTACTGAGATACAATCGACGCGGTACAAAAATTCTAAGATGTGTTCCCATTACATGAGCTGCTTGCTTTAGCCCAGTGTGCTTCAAGAAATGTATTTTTTGTCAGCTTCCAATTAATGTTACTCTCTGACTCATAAACTTCAAAAAGCAAAGAGATACATACACACATAATATCACGCCTGTATTCCCCGAAGGGGTAGGCAGAGGTGCACATATAGTACACCAACATTTCGCCAGTTATGTATTTTTTTTGGTCCCAATATAATAGGGGGCGAGCCTATTGTATTTAAAAGTGTACATGTCGTTTAGCAACAAAATGTCACACAAAATACTTGGCACACAAAATAATTTATCTCCATCTCTCAAAAGTTACCTATATTTTATGTTAAAAAATACACTTGTAAAAACCTTTCTCTCAAATATTATATACCTTACGTGAAAGAAAGATAAACGAACACACTATCCCTTCTTCTGTAATATTCTCCATAATGGTATATGTTATTCCATAAACCAATTTCCACAGTTCCCCGTCAAATAGAAAAAACCTAACGAATAGTTATAGTTTTGTGACCATTCCATTGTATTTTTTGATTCCCATGGGAAGCGCTTCCCATTGAAAATGAATGATTTATTTTATCTACACCTCCCAATGTATTTTATTCTGTTTTTAACTGTATTGAAATGTGGTGATAGTAGATTCTTTTTTGTTTTTATGTAACAGTGATTTGAAATGGAATACTTTTATGTGTGTGTGTTTTAAGATGTATTTTGAGATAGTGTGTGTGTGTTTGCAGGTGTAGATAGAGTGTGTGTGCGTATGATTTAAAATATTATAGTTCAGATTTTTTTGAGATTAATTTATGTAACAGAAATATATTTTTGCTTCTTAACTAACCTTGTAACTTATACATGAACACAAGTTGAAAGTAATATCAATTTTCTATCTAGTATAGAACTCTTATTATAATATAGTGTAGCAATTGTAATATGTTATACATAAAAAGTTACTTTTTAATCATATTGACAAAATGTAAGCGAGCAAAAACCTATAAATATATAGCTAAAAGTCTACCTGACCCTTCAGGGAGTGTAGTCGTTATAGGTACAATACGTCATTATATTACTAAACTGTAGTCCTCTGTATGTTTGTTTACATTGCTACAAGCTTCATTACTACAGACTACAGGGCTACAAGCTACAAAACTACAAATGCAGATCATAGTTATCTGAGTTTCCATTCTGAACACCTCCTACCATTTCTATAGAAACACCTTATATAATTCTGTCACCCCCAAACAGTTTAAGGTGTATTATGGCAGATCAATGGGTTTCAGATGAAAGCTTCGACAGATATGTGATACAATTTCCCATAAGTTATTGAAGGTTGCGAAATCGTAAGGCACGTTGTGTAGATATTGCAATAAATAGCTTTAAGAAAGTTTACTGATGTCATTAACAGCAACATTTCTCGACAAATTTTACCCGTTGGTCTAATGGTCGATAAGCGCAACTGCTGAGCTTGAGGTCCTGTGTTCGGATCCTAATAAGTACATGGAAAGTAAACATTGTTAGACGACTAGAGATTAAAGCTTTTGCACTTTTCACAAATGGAGACACACTTTTCAGAAATGGTGACTCATGCATTTCTGAAAAGTGGCGGAGGTTTCGTGTTTTGAGCTTTGAAACTAGTAAGAATTTTGAGATAATATATAGTTATCTCCACACCAACTGACGCATGGGTAGGTGAATACTAAATTGCTTTACTCAATAACCCTTTTCTCTCTTCGCTTACCATCGCCTAGCTTTCGCCACACCGATACCTTTTTATCAATCAGGCGGTTATTTGGTAGTCGCTAGGGGTTACGAGTTTCCCATTGAGGATAAAATGATTTATGTTATCTATACTTCCCAGTAGTTTGTTCGACACGTTCTTTTTTAGAATAGTTTTGATACTTTTAAGTTATACATACATACATAAAGTTACGCCTGTTAAGTTATGTTTTTCCTAATTCTATTTCTGGCCTTAAAGTATATTAAACTAGCTTTTGCCCGCGGCTTCGCGCGTTAAGTAACCTGTTTTCTTTCTACATACCAAATTTCATCAAAGTCCGTCCAGCGGTTTAGTCGTGAAGGCGTAACAGACAGACAGACATAGTTACTTTCACATTTATAATATTAGTATGGATATGGTTTAGTATGGAGTATGGATAAATAAGATTATAATATTGATTGTACCTCCAGCTCCATCACCTCCAGCTTGGCGGACTCATGTTATTGCTGTGCATGGAAAGACCTGGATACAAAGGCCCCAAATAGGAAACAGTGGCGTTTATGGAGGGAGGTTTATGCCTAGCAGTTGGTTCCATAAAAGCTGATGATAAACAAGGGGTAGGCAGAGGAGCACGTGTTATATATAAGTGAATTTATTTAGAAGAAACGATTGTTTTGACCTTACAAATCTTAATATGAATCTGCAGAGTGGAACAGAGCTTCCCTGGAATAGGTGATAGTTTGCGCAACAACATAACATACAACAACATAACATCACGCCTGTATTCCCCGAAGGGGTAGGGAGAGGTGCACATATAGTACACCCACATTTCGCCAGTTATGTTTTAGGTCCCAATGTAATAGGGGGCGAGCCTATTGCCATCAACCGGGCACAAATCCAGACTCCGTGCTGCTACTGAGAATTACCTAATGGAAAAAACCCAATAACACTTTGCCCGACCCGGGATTCGAACCCAGGACCTCGTGCTCAGCAGTCGCGCTTAGCAACCACTAGACCAACGAGCCAGTCAGTTTACGCCTTGAATTTAAATTACAAATCTAGGCGAATATCATTATAATGTCTAACATAATATTAAGATTTATGTTGTCTGACAAAATGTAATTCTTCTTAGGCCTCCGTCTACTTCTCCTTTGGCAAAGACAAGCGTGACGATTCATTAAAATAATCCCTAAGATACAATCTCAATGACAGATTCGCAAACCAGTTACAACAAATAAAGCTTGTAAATAAATACGTTTGATCTGTTAAGACAAACATACTAACACGACACAACAAATTACTTGAATAGATGTGGAAAATTTTGACAATAGAATTAGAAAGTAGCACTGAAATTTCGACTCTATCTTGATTAGCATAGAATTCAATATCGAATGGTACTTATATGATAGTTAAAATACACACAGTGGAAATTCTACTTTAGTATCAAAGTTATAAGTTTGGATTTTCTTTAAACTTTAATTTTAGGTTTTTGTAGCTGTAGTCTGTTTAATGAAGAGTCTTGTTCGCGTAAGGTCGTTTTAACTTTTGTTTTAGAAGACACAAAAACTATGATTCCTTTTTGGAAGATTTAATTTGTGTTAATATGAGTTCGCGTGATATGAAGCACAAAATCCCTTTGAAATTCAGAACTAACTGAAGAAACATACTGCATTCTGTTAACCAGAATGGTTTAACTGCTTCTGTCAACTATTAACAAAGATTTTTATATATTTTTTTCCTAACGGATAAGTGATGGTATAATGTTTTCTTATAAGAAAATACAAGATACCGGTACCACAGTACGGTACCGGACGCCTGCATGTCATATAAACTAATTAAGGAGTAAAAGTTTTTAAGTGTTTTCTGTCTTAATATTTTTTATCTGTTATGTTTTGAAACTCGATTGCTTCGATAATCTACTGGTCGCTAAGCGCGACGTTAATACGTGTTAATACACGAGTTCCTGAGTTCCAATCCCAGGTCAGGCAGTGATTCTGGGTTTTTCGATTACGTAATTCTCGATAGCTGCACGGAGTCTGGTTTTTTGCCTGGTTGATAGCAATAGGCTCTCCCCCTATTATATTAGGACTTATTATATAACTGGCGAAATGTGGGTGTACTATATATACCTCTATACTAAATAAATGCACCTTATACTACACCCACATTTCGCCAATCGGGTAATACAGGCGTGATGTTATGGTATATTAAGAAGTCTCATCATCATCATTAGCCTATCAAAGTCCACTACTGGACATAGGCCTCTCCTATAGCACGTCACAGCTCGATCTTCGGTGTCATGAAGTGGAGACCACGACTCGGTAAACGTAGTGTAGGACGTCCTCCAGCTAGGTGAGGCGAGGTTATACGCAAAATGGCTGTCAGCCGTTAGAAGCGGAAACCTAATGCTTGCGTAAAAATACTATTACTTAGTAATAAAACGTATTATTTAACTTAGCTATTTTACATACATTGAATTCATCAAAAACATTCTCAATTCAGTCAAAACAATACCATGATCCCAGACTTTAACAGAACAACAAGACTAATATACTTATTTACTTAACAGGCAAATCTCCGTTGAAATTGTTCGCAGACCCAACTTGTTTATATTGTAAGTGATATTAATTAGTACGACCTATTTTCTGAGCAAATAATCAAGTAGTCCTACATACATATGGGATATTGCGGCCCTACTATTGGTTCTCGAAGTCACTGGTTTATCATTTCACTTTCATGTAGGTTACTTCTCATACGCATTGTTCAGTGGTCACAAGCAAAGACGGATAAACTGCTATTGAGTCTTGCTATTAGGTTACTTTTAGTAGCTGCAGGAGTCTTGATGCTTCCTCTAAATCTGTTGCAGGAACTCTAGGAGCTAAACAATTGGTGAATGCAATTGGCAAGCTGTAGTTCATTGTGGTGTTCTAAGGGGGAGGCCTTTGTTCTACAGTGGACGTCTTCCGGCTGATGATGATGATGATTGTGTTTCAAAAGAAAATTTAAGTTTCATAAATAATCAAGTAAAAAATTCACAATATTATCCGCACGATTCGGAACCAATGGTAGCACCAAAACAAATATTCGCCAAGAAGAAGTTGGCGAATCAATTTGAAAGTTGAGCCGCGCGCGCACTTTCGCGTAATTTAGTCGAACGCGCACACTTTCTTTATTTACGTCTTCTTACGTGACAACATGCGTGTTTTCATTATTAACGCGGCCAACTTACGACTTATGACGTTAATTTGTTACGTTGACGTTATGTTATTGTTTTTGTAATTCTGTATATTATTGATTTACCTATTTATATGTTTGTACTAGCTGCGCCCCGCGGTGTTACATGCTACATTTTTTTGGGATAAAAAGTAGCCTGTGTGTTAATCCAGGATGTCAGAAAGAGTAACAAACATCCATCTATACTTACAAACTTTCGCGTTTGTAATTTTAGTAGGGATGTAATACGTTGTTGTACGGTGGTTTAGTGGTGCCACTGCTGAGGATGAGGGCCGGTGTTCGATTTCTGATCCGGGCTTTATGTGCGTGTATTGTTACATAAACAAAAATAAAAACCCAAAACATAAAGCACCCCTTTATAAAATTCTCAGAATCCAATTACCGAATTGTGCACGACACGGGTTTGGTTCCCAAAAATGGTCTGTCCACACAAAAAGCTGAACTATTTACGACAGCTATGTACTGTCTGTATGCTAGCCTACGGAGTGGGGAACACACTGCCCTATAACTTCGACACAGCGATGTAAATGACTGGAAGTAACTGAGAATTTATTGATGCCTCCATTTTGAATGAGTTCGAATATGATGGGGTATTGAGTTATGGATGGTATTGAGTTTTGTGGTTTAGAGGTGACTTTATTTGATTTTGTGGTCTTTCTATCTAGACAAATACCTAACAACATTTTTTTGTTCGGTGAGAAACCCTGAGGATCCCTTTGTTCCGTACATGTCTGATGAAGTAGGCCTAACTGTACATTGCATAGAAGGTCAACATCACATTAGAAAACTCTAAAATTATCAGTATTTCTCTACTATATTATGCAAGTATTATACTCAATACTTGTATCTGTTTGTTTTAATCATCGTCTTAATTAATTTTAATTATGACCCTTAGTTTACGCAATTGCATCGAGACTTATGAACCTCAAGAAGCACTAGGAACTATGTTACTCGTATTATTTTTATCGTATGGTTGATGAACAACCTAGTCTCAGAGTTTAAACCGCCTGTAAGCCTCTAAGATGTCTTTACACACCGTTAAAACCTCTCAAGTGTGCCGATTTCCTTAAAAAGGCACTGCAAACACATCAACTATATGCACGTACAACACACACCAACAATTCAACCCAAACGGACACTTCTATAACTTTAGTTCCACCTCAGCATGCCACAGTCTGGCATCACGCCAGCGGCTTAAAATCCACCACTATCTCACGTTGGGCCATTTATTTCGCGATAACATAGGCACAAATTAACAAAATTACTGCGACCTAGTGTCGTCAGCGAGGAAGAGGGTACTTGGATTATATATGAGCGGTACAGCAACTAAGTTAGAAGTATGCTGTTGCATGTGCATATGAAACTTACTGTCACACAGTTGTTAAATGCTGTATATAGTTCCAGTTTCAATTGTCTAGTAGCAATCTTGGAGCTCCATGTCTTGCAATATGGTATCTAAGCATGAACTTCGCTCACTGTAGCGGCGTAAGAAAGTGAGACAGCTCAAACCGGGTACGCACTAGCGAGGTGCTGTACTGAACAGACATAGTTCGAGGTTCTAATGAGTACGCGTGAAACGATCTTCCCTCGCCAGACTGAGTACCTAGACAATTGGTAAAACTCTTGAAGAATAGACATCGAATAGAATAATGAATGTGTGTATTGAGGAATCTCTTAAGTGTATCGGTTTCCTCACCATGTTCTCCGTCACCGTTTTCAGCAACTGATAAATAATATTCAGTAAGCTCATGAATTCGAAAAAACATTACTGAAGTTTGAACTTGTGACATTTTGGCAGTGCAACGGTACTACCACTCGGCTATCGCTAGTAACATTGCGTGACGACAACGTATTACATCCTACTATCCTACTTCCTACTATCCTACTTATATATATTATTATATATATATTATATATAATATTATAAATGTGAAAGTTTGTGAGTATGGATGTATGGATGTGTGGATGTTTGTTACTCTTTCACGCATAAACGGCTGGACCGATTTGGTTGAAATTTGGTATGTAGATAGTTTATACCCTGGATTAACATATAGGCTACTTTTTATCCCGAAAAAATGTAGCGGGTAACACCGCGGGGCGCAGCTAGTCCCTACTAAAATTACAAACGCGAAAGTTTGTAAGTATGAATAGATGTTTGTTACTCTTTAACGTAAAAATTACTGAATGCATTTTAATGAAATTTCATATGGAGGTAGCTGACAGCCTGGATTAGCACATAGGCTAGTTTTTATCTCGAAAAAATGTAGCGGGTAATACCGTGGAGCGCAGCTAGTATGTAAATAAAGTAAATACTAACAAAAAACATAACGAGAAGCCGAGCACCATGTTAAATTCGTAGATAACAGCATCCAATTACTTACTCTTATCAATGTTTTACAAAGCACGGGGAGTTATCCCAATATTTAAGTGCCTATTTAAATTCCCAACGGGTCGAGAGCGCCCACAATGGGTCCTCCAGACGTAATGGTTTGTACTGATTTGTTCCCCATAGATCGATATACTGCCTTTATTTGTTGATAAAGAGTGGGGCCGAGTATGTGTAAATGTTTTTTTCAACTGCCATTAAATATGTTTTGTGTAGGCGTACGCGTAGGCGTTTTATATTATTTGAACCACATTTTTGTATAAAGGAAATATATATTATGTATCATCATTATCAGCCGAAAGACGTCCACTGTTGAACAAACGATATCGTCAGAGTTGCGGGCAACCGGTGGATGCAAATGGCAAGTTGTCGTTAATTGTGGCGTTCTAAGGGGGACGCCTTTGTTTAACAGATATATCTATAATGTATACCAAATATAAACATAAGTGCAATCTAAGGGCAAAGGGCGGACTTATCGCATTCAGCAATCTCTTACTGACTACCTTAGGATAAAATAGACAAGGTAAAATGTTTTAGTCAAATAATCACAAAATAAACGCCACCCCTTTATTTCTCCACAAATCTCCATTCAGTGCAATATCCGACTGTCTTTCACGCAAAGGTGTCTTGGCCCTGCACCGCCTTCTTAGTTTGCCTGATCGTGTCTCTTAATTATAGCTTATAGCTATGGCTTTCATCATCATCATTCTATCTCAGTCCACTGGATATAGGCCTCTCCTATGGCTTTACCTTCATGGTATTACATGTTAATCTCTAGATCATATACTAACTCTTTGTTTTGTCTCTTACTTCTATTTTTTTCCTCAATAATATGTGGACAATGTTGTGGGTTACATGTTTGTAATGTCAATGTATGAACTTATTGTATAGATTTTAACGTGTAACTGATTTTTGTCCCTTACGAATAAAATAAAAATAAAATAAAACTCTAAATACCAACCAACAATGTAATGTTTATATATTATAACACTGTTTGTTGTTCCTAAGTAAATTAATAAATAAATAAACAGTCACCCTCCATTAATAATATCAACAGAATCTCAAAGTTAATTAATGATATATTACCAAAATATTTTAGCAAAAACGTGTAAAAATGTTGTTTATGCTGAGACATGTTTTTAGGTCATACCCAGACGTCAGGTTTAGCGTGACCTAAAAAGTCTTAATTAAAATAAATAAGCCGGTCTTATTTCTTTACGAGAAATATTGTATAAATTAACATGGAATAAACTCTTTGAAAATAGCAGTAGAACAAGACAACATAACATCACGCCTGTATTCCCCGAAGCGGTAGGCAGAGGTGCACATATAGTACACCCACATTTCGCCAGTTATGTTTTTAGGTCCCAATGTATTAGGGGACGAGCGTATTGTCATCAACCGGACACAAATCCAGACTCCGTGCTGCCACTGAGAATTACCTAATGAAAAAACAACAACTTGAAACAACACCTATTCTAATGAATACCTACATTGCCGAAAAAGACATGAATTTGAAAAAAAACAAGTAACACTTTGCCCTACCCGGGATTCGAACCCACGACCTCGTGCTCAGCAGTCGCGCTTAGCGACCACAAGACCAACGAGGCACAGTAGCACGAAGACTTACGTATTGTAAAGAGTAAACGGGAATATTTTGTAATTTGGGAGACTAAAAGACGGTGATTAAATTCATTGCAGGCCACAGTTTGATCAGGCGGTGAATAGCTCATGCCCTGCGTTTCTATGGACAGTAACTCCCACCATTCAAAATTCTCTCATGTGTGCCGGTCCCTACGATGTTTTCCTTCACCGTTTTAGCACCTGATAACTAATTCATAGTAGGCACATGAATTCGAGAAGACTGTTTCGTGCCAGGGATTGAACTTTCTACCTTTGACTTGGCAGTCCAACGGTTATGACACACGGCTATCATGTATTACGTGTCCCTACTAATATTATAAACGTGAAAGTTTGTAAGTATAGATGGATGTTTGTTACTCTTTCACGTAAAAACTACTAAATGGATATTAATGAAATTTCAAGAGGTAGCTGACACCCTGGATTAACACATAGACTTTTTATCCCGAAAACGTCGCGGCTAACACCGCAGGGCGCAGTTAGTTCCAAATAAATCCCAAGCTGGTCTGCTTCGCTTCGCTTCCCGATCAAAGTTTCAAGAAACGACTGAGCTTAATGAGATTTCAGATAAAAAGTAGTTGAAGAATGAAGACATAGTTAAGCATCCTAATTGAGCATGTAGGGCCTTAATTATCCGGGTAAAGCTGGCAGAACTACTTTACAAAACGTCTGATAGAACTATTTGACTGGAAAATCTTTGTTCCCATTAATATTCCAAATGATAACATCTCGCGTCGTTCTACTCTGGGAGTTCTTGTATATTTGACTGCGAATGATAAAACATAACATAACATCATGCCTGTATTCCCCGAAGGGGCTGGCCAAGATGCATACACCTGTACTACTACTCTAATTTCCAGTCATATTATAGGACCAATAGTCTGCAAAAGATAGATATGCACAAACAACTAAATCTGTGAGTTTGGGCTTAATGCCCTTAGATTGAAGTTTAACTTCTTATTGGTTATATAAATTAAAATTTTGCAGCTCTTTGTTTTATAAAAATATTTTCAGACTAAACTTAAATTCAATCTTGATCACCATCATCATCATTTTAGCCAGCCCACTGGTAGGTAAATGCCTCCCTTTGCCTCTACCATCCCTCTACTTTGAACGTCTCTTATAAAGGTGTTCGTCGCAGTTTCATAGATGGAAAAACAAAATTAATGTTCCTTAAATTAAAAATGAGTTACCAAAAAATAAATGAGCAAGTCTAAAAAGGTTTGATTCTTTTACGAAACGTAGGAGGTATCGCGTGACGTGGTTCTGTTTGCCCGGCCGAAGCACTGAATAGAAATAACGATCGCGTGCCCACCAGATGTAATTATCAATTTATAGATAAAGGTGCACGTTTTAAAAGTAAAACATTTTTCTAAGGATCATAGACGAAAATTTCATTCATTTTGTAGATTTCTATAAAAGAAGAATAGAGATCACTGAAGATTAAAAACTAAACTTAATGGAATGACCAGCATTCATGCTAAAAATTCGTTTTTGAAAAAACATAATTTAAAACAATGATAGCCGTGTGGTATGATTGTTGGACTGCTAAGCTAAAGATCGCAAGTTCAAACCACGGCACGCGTTAATGTCTTTTTGAATTCATGTGCGTACTATATCTACATAGTTATCAGTTGCTTATATGTTAAAGGAAAACATTGTGAGAAAACTGGCACACCTGAGAGATTTTTCAACGGTGTGTAAGGCTAAGTCTGAGTCCTACGGGCGGTTAAAACTCACACTAGGTTGTTCAATAACCATACTATGAGAAGAAGAAAACACATGTCAAAAATGAATGTATTTTACATGGTATTTTAACTAATTTGAAGTTGATGAATCCTTTAATTGTTACATTTCAAATTTTCAATATTGACAACACATAAATAAACCTACAAGTAAACAATAAATATGTATAAAGTTAAAACTTCAATGAATTTCTAAATAGTTCTAACATAAACATTATTCTTCAATGATAATAGACCTATTTCATTTGTTAGATACTATCTCGATTATTTATCTCTAGTAAAACGCTACTAAAATTCTAGACAATCCAAAATACTAAGAAGTTAGGTTCAAAAGATTCTTAACTAGCATTATTTCAGTGAAAGCCATTTATCGAAATTGCTAACGATAAATTGTCCACTAAGACGTGTACAGAAAAACTACTACAATACAAACTAGTATTGTTTTTATCTATTTGTATAGATGAATGCTTTTTAGAAAATTAAACTGTTTCACGCTTTTTCACCTAATGAGTAAGCAATGGACAATTGCTGGAACATGAATTCAAATTCAAATTCTTTATACCGAACTAAGTGTGCATATTTCATAGAGGTTAACAGTATGTAGGTTCTTAGAACTTAGTTGCCTGTTGAGGCATTGCTATATACATAGTATTAAAACTTAAAATTGAAGGTATACATCCAGTGTTACAGTTTACTCAAACATAATAATATAGGTCCGTACCAAGTATTTCATATATTATTAGACTTTTAGTACTGAAAATCGATGTTGATCCTATTTCTGGATCTGGCGCGTGCTGGCTCTAAGGTTTATGGGCTGGATTCATTTGCACAAGGTTTCAGGTTTGATCCCAGACGTGCGCCATGACTGACTTATAATTATGGCTGTTAAATGCGTTAGTTGCGGCCTCCTTCAACTCTACCTACTCCTACGAAGAATACAGGTATGATGATACAAAAAAAAACAGAAAAAAATAACTTGTTTTCTAAATCTTTTATATTGCTGGTAAACATCTTATCGCAGACTCAACATACAAAAGTGACAGATTTCCAGACACCTTTCTGGTAATAAAATCGTCGTTGTTATATAATTCTGTCGGGCATCATGCCTGGGCTGACCCCCAACCCTCGAGACAGGCATAATGTGTGCTTGAACAATAAATAGAATAAAGGCCGTGTCTTGATAATGTCCCTTCAGGGAGAGGGTCAAGGGATGAGCGGGTTAACTTGCTTGTGTTATCACGATTCCCCAAGAAAGCAGTATGGATGACAGTACCTAGTATTTACTGTATTTAATATTACATTTAAACTAGTTCCCAACTGTGAAATTATTCGCGTAGATAAGATTAAGTAGAAAGAGACTAGTCCCAGTTATATTTAGAAAGAAGAAGAAACTTGTGCCTTGTAGTGGGATATTTATAGGCTGGTCCTAATCGTTTGCCTAGTGTCTAACTATATTTTTATAGAATTTAATAACAAAAGTTAAGGTATTTATTTATTTAATAACAACGGCTGTGCACACCCAATAACAGTAATTAATACTTAACTTAATATTCCAAATCAAGATTGTTATGATAAACTAGCAAGCACTAATACTTTCCGGCGTAAATTATGGATCATTTTTGCGCATTGAAACCTGACTGGAGGTCTCTTGTGAGGATTTTCTAAATGTCCAGTTAATCCATCATAACTCGCTTTAAAGTCAGCTGAGAAAGATGACATAAAGCAAAAAAAATAAATTCAAATCAATATATAATAATAGCTGATTGATGACTGCCTCGTTGGTCTAGTGGTTGCTAAGCGCGACTGCTGAGCACGAGGTCCTGGGTTCGAATCCCGGGCCGGGCAAAGTGTAACTGGGTTTTTCCATTAGGTAATTCTCAGTAGCAGCACGGAGTCTGGATTTGTGCCCGGTTCATGGCAATAGGCTCGCCCCCTATTACATTGGGACCTAAAACATAACTGGCGAAATGTGGCTGTACTATATATGTGTACCTCTGCCTACCCCTTCGGGGAATACAGGCGTGATGTTATGTTTATGATGTTTTATACAATAATAGCGAGGCATCCACAATTCAGTACAGTGAACAGTTATACCGCTTCTGCTCCCAAATTTCACCAAGAGCTAAGAAACCCTTTGACGTATTACATGATTAAACCGTTTTTCGCAAGAACCGAAGTTTTTCTGAGCAAGTAATTGAACAAAGATAGGCTTCTGTTGAATTTCTCAAGGTTTTATTCAAAAGATATCTTCTAATTTGATGTAGATGTAGGCTTCTTTTATAAATAAATAAAAGATGTGTGTTTACAAAGCCGTATGTGTAGTATGGAGATTTTCTTTCACTATCTTTACATTACTTTTAGACATAATGGCGGTCTAAGATTGGTAAAGATTAGTGTGTAATGGGTTAGTAAAGAATAACTTAATATTGTGTAAGAGAATGTTACGTCCATGTGTCAGAATTACGATACCGGAGAGCTTTGGATTTTGGACTTCAAAGACTTGTCTACAAAAATGCGTGTGTATACCAGTTTTAGATATTGATTCCCCTGGCAATCAGCATTATCATCGTCACTTTATCAAATTTAATTCCTAAAGTTGACATGTACGTATCGTCGTGCTGGCGTAATGGTTGACATACTGGATTTTTATGCACAGGCTAACGTTCAAGTATCAATGTGACTTTTCCAAAGACGTAAATGCTTTCTTAGATAATTCCACACTACTTAATACTAAGAATTACCTAATGGAAAAACCCAGTAACACTCTGCCCGACGCGGGATTCGAACCCAGGACCTCGTGCTCACCAGTCAAGCTTAGCAACCACTAGACCAACGAGGCAGTCTTTACCTGGATTTAATCATCTTAAATCTCCAACCCGCATTGAGCTAGCATGGTGGTCAATGTTCCATCCTTCTTTATAAGAGAAGAGGCCTTTGCCCTGCAGTGGGATAATTCTAGGCTGTTATTACGTTGACATCTTAAGTGGGTACAGCCACAACGAACTATGTATTTCCAAATGTCATGTCATTAGACAACAAAATCTTTAGTTGCTTCTACGAAACCCAAAGAAAAAGGGAAGGCCATTTTATGTCTCTATAATGGATAAAAATATCTATCCATCCATCAATTCCTTTTTTATGTACAAACACAAAAAACTGTCCACAGGTATTTTAGTAAATAAAATCACCCAAAAAACTACGAAATAGGTCACAAAGAAAGCCAAATAACTCCGAACCAGAATGTTATGTACGAAACAAAATAAAATAAGACAGCATTTATTTTTTTCAACGATATCAATTACCTGAAACGGTTACAACGTAAAGCGTTTCTTTCTAGCGAATAGACAATTATTTCCTTACGCCTGGGTCAAATTCGCAAAACTTGCTCCCTCCAGGTAGACATAATCAGTGCAGAGGATCGCCGATCTGTTCCCCGGGAGCCTACTCTCGGTTCTCGATCGCGATAACTCGCATTGTGTGTCGCCTTTTGCCTTTATTGAGTAGTTTGGGGTGAAAAGATCTGTTTGTCAAGTGTCGTGTGTGTTAAGTGATAAAGGGAGTATTATGTTGCTCTTCTATATTTTGGACTTACTTTTATATTACTTATTTTCGATAGTATAATGATACCATCACACGTGTATTCCCCGAAAGGGTTGGCAGAGGTGATTGTAAATTATATTTTTTTCGCCAGTTATCTTATAGGTCCCAATATAATAGGGGGTAAGCCTATTGCCATCAACCAGTCGCGAATCCGACTCCGTGCTGCTACTGAAAATACCTAATGGAAGACCCAGTAACACTTTGCACGACCCGGGATTCGAACCCGGAACCTTATGCTCAGCAGTCGCGCTGAACTACCACTAGACCAACGAGACCGTCGAGTATACAAAGTGGAAATAAACGAGTAAGCAGAGATGTACTTATTCAAATCATAGTTTTGTCAGTTATATTACAGGTCATATGTAAGAGGACGAGTCTAAAACCATTAACTGAGTTACCTTTCTAATAAAAATAAATAAACATACTTTACCTGATCCAGGACGAGAGAAACCATTCGACCAGCTTTTTCCACATAAACTATTCAATGTTGACAACCTGTTTAGCGTAGTAAACAAATAAATGATTAATGATTTTATTTCTGTAAATAGGTTTCAAAAAAACACATCATTTTTTTTTTAAACTAGTGGCTAAACTATCGGACTGCTAAGCTAAGGGTTGCTGGTTCGATTCCCACACGGGACGAAAAGTTGTACAATGATTGTCCCGAATCTGTCTGTTTGTGTGTTTCTTTATGTGATATTTCATGTTTGTGAAACGCACCCACGATACAGGAGAAATTACTAGTACCGGACGACGTTTTTAATAAAGAAAAAAATGCTATTTTTTTTTTAATAAGTCATTGTTTATAGACGTTTCATCTCGAACCATTATCACTCACTATCAACTAACGTAAACATATAGTTAGAATTAGCAAATAAAATAACACTAAAAGGTTGGAAGCCAATTTTCTCTGTGCCTTATCGCTAAAATTAGATTTTTTAAGATACGCACCACTTACACGCTAGTCATTTAGTCTCTCATATGATTACGATGCTGGCTAGATCCAGGAGCCGTACTAAAGCTTTCAAATTAGATTTAAATTAGACCTCCATTTATATTTGGACCTTAATAAAATGAGATACGAAAATTGGGGTCTTCTTTTATATTTAGAAAAAGATACACACGATGTTTGCTGAGCTATTCAAACTTATACTGTGTTTGTGTAATTTTTTGTATTGTTAACAATGGCAAAAAGTCTCAATGTCACTGAAGACAATTTATATATATTTGTATACTTAGAATTTTTAAAGCTGAGCTGAGTATAATTATATTTTACTTACAAAATAGTCAGTGAATAATGTTTTCTTTTCTATTATTTATTACAATATACATACATACATTTGCGAACCACAAATGTTTGTCGAGTCAGGGTGTTTGTGTATGTGATATTTCATGTTTGTGAAACGCACCCACGACACAGAAGAAATTCCTAGTGTAGCGATGTTTTTTTTTTTAAATTACTATAAAAGATCTCATGTTATCAAATATCACAAAAATAAATCTTTGAAGGCGCTTAGATATATAACTGACGTTATTATGCAATTTTAGAAAGCCTGCGCAATTTAAAACTAAGCAGGACCCAGCGGTGTGCCAGCTAACATTTAACAAAGAGTCTTCTAAAAATATATACCAAAAATATAACTGACTGACTTCAGTCCCTTGTATTTTAACATTTCTTTATAAGCCTAAATGGCTATAAAAAAGAAACATTTACGAAAAACATTTTTAAACTATTAAAGGCCTGTAAAAAACAAAACACGAGGGACAACAACACAAAGTGGGACTATAACAAAAGTTCAACAAGTCGGTTCCAATAAAAACTACTTTCATAGAATATAACGTAAACGCAGGAACATTTTACAGAAGTTCCAATATGTTCGGGCAGGCGGGGAGAGCGTTTTCATATGGTGGTATAAGTCATAAGAGGACGATTATTAATTACAAATAAATATTATGCCCGTTATTAAAAAATAATACATTCGTCTTAGAGGAATCTTACATGCCTCGTATTAAAGTATTACACAAGAGGTACTGCTACTGATTCCGATCTAGGCTGAAGCTTGTATTTTGCGAAGCAGTGAAATAATAGGTAACATAAACATAACATCACGCCTGTATTCCCTGAAGAAATAGGCAGAGGTGCACATATAGTACACCCACATTTCGCCAGTTATGTTTTTTAGGTCCCAATGTAATAGGGGGCGGGCCTATTGCCATCAACCGGGCGCAAATCCAGACTTCGTGCTGCTACTGAGAATTAACTAATGGAAAAACCCAGTAACACTTTGTCCGACTCGGGATACGAATCCAGCACCTCATGCTCAGCAGTCGCACTTAGCGACCACTGGACCAACGCGGCAGCCAAAAAACCTAAATAAATTCGTAATAAATAAATCATAAATAAAACTTTCCTCTCAACTTATCCACAAATTCTTCTCTTTTATTATTCGGGCCATACGTCAATGTGGAAAGAGTTTGCCGGATAATGGCGGAATGAAAGTTTTTAAGAATGTCGGCCAGCGGTAGTATAAAGCGGCGCCAGGTAACACTGATCTGACCTTAAAAAAGGTTTTCAATATGAAGCCACTGTTATTGGAGCAAGGAGGACAATTGTGAGGCTTTTCACTTTTGATGTGAAACAACTATAGGCTCACTTGTAAACCGAATTGTTGGCGTGGCGACGCTTGCCGTGGCGACGGCTCGAAGGACCAAGAATACTCTACTCAAAAAAGTTGATTTTGCATCCTAACTTACATAAAAAAAATATTATTATTATTTTAGCCATGATCGTCCTCCTGCAAGGCAAAGGCCTCCCTTTCCTTCCTCCATTCCTCCTGGTATAAAAAACACCGCATTTATTAAAGTAGGTTGAAAACAAGACTACTCCACCCCACATTGTGTTCTAAATAGTGTTTATGTAGTAACTAGATGCTATCAAACGTAAGGTTGCTTACGTGTGCCGTCCGATAAGGCGCACTGAAATATGTAGCTACTGCACTCAGGTAGGCAGATTTGTGTGGCGCACCTGTAATTTTATGGTCTTTGATGTGTTGGCTAGATTGATTGAGTTACCGTTTATTGAGATTCTAGTGTAGCAGAGTGAGTATACTTTTTTAATCGTGAAAATCTTGGCCTAAAGATACATTTACAGTTTTTAAGCGAAAAAAGATGATGCCCTTATTAAACATGCTTCTTACTTACATTCGTTATGTGGTTTTATAATCACAAACATGTCTTTATGATCATAGGTATAACTTATTTAAAAGCAACGGTATTACTTCTTGCCGAGAAATTAAATGGGCGACTCTCTATTAATACCTATGTCTTCCTTGGAATACAGTTTCGCGAAGTGTGAGGGACTGAGGGTGTCTCTGGCGAACCTGCGGAATATGCTTGCGTTATGATATACGTACGTAAATCATTTTATACAGGTGTTGTTGGATCTGCGAGTCAATACTAGATATCCTTGCTTTAAATCCAAACAAGTTACCTCTACACAATTATTGCCCATATTCTTTCTAACGAAAGAGTTTCTTTCCAATCTTCTTCATTGGAGTGTCATTTTAGGAATGGTCATCTAGAATCTACTGTATCCACAAGTCCCTGTAAGCCTGCACCAATAAATAGCACTTCACACCTTATAAGCCACTGTAAACTAGTGACGAGCCCCACACAATTTGCCCCACAACCCACAGACAATACTCAACCCAATCTGATAGGATCAGGTTGCGCCAAATTACGAGAAAGGCTCCCAACACGCCAACCGGGCACCGATATCAATCGATGCGTCCACTTTATGTGATAACAATCAACACAGAGTCACGTTCAATCCATATTAAATGAGAATGAGGTTATTTTCATTTTCATACAATTCTCTGATACTCACAAATAGCTTTTGAATTTAATTTTTACATTACTTTTACAATTTGCCTGAAACTAATTTAACTGCTTAAACTAATTTGACTGCCTAGTTGGTCTAGTGGTTGCTAAGAGCGACTGCTGAGCACGAGGTCCTGGGTTCGAATCCCGGGTCGAGCAAAGTGTTACCGGGTTTTTGTATTAGGTAATTCTCAGTAACAGCACGGAGTCTGGATTTGTGCCCGGATGATGGCAATAGGCTCGGCCCCTATTACATTGGGACCGAAAAAAGTAACTGGCGAAATGTGGGTGTACTATATGTGCACCGCTGCCTACCCCTTCGGGGAATACAGGCGTGATCTAATGTAATCTGTCATGACCACTTTTCAAATGCTGCTACACAATACGACTGTCAGAAGAAGAAAACATAGATGGCTACAAAACAAAAGGCATTAAAATCTGTAGCTTCTGTAGCCAAGTAGCCATACTACACAATCAATAAGCTGGTCCATCCCTTGGGGAATGTTCACATCACTAGACTGGACTTGTGTCGGACGGGATTTCTATAGTAGCTGCCTTTGATTTCGATACGACAGAACGACAGACTTATTCAACTTCTTCAAAGAAATAATACGCGGGCAAGTTTTTAATTTCGGCTTGACGTTAATTCCCCTGTTGTAATTAAATTACAATCATGCAACGTTAGTTTAAAAGTTAGTATTCTTCGAAGCAATTTATTTGTATATCTTTCAGCACATCGCTTATTAAATAGTAATATAATTATTTTTAGTGAGTTAGCTAGGGGCATTGACGTCAGGTGGAGTATGGCATTGACAGAATAATGACCAAGAACAGGTCAGCAATGTAGGTCGTCTGGCAGCGAGATAGGTCGACGATATTGCAAAGATTGCAAGGCTCAACAAAAAAAGCTAGACACAGGACCGCGGCGTATGGTATAGCTGAAGGGAGGTCTCTAGCACTGGGATATTGATGGCTACAGATGATGATGATGATGATGACCAAGTAGCAGTAACAAGTTCAGTACAGACTGCAGAAGAAAGTAAAAAGGGCAAGGTCAACCGAAGAGCGCGTATGAGGAACGTGATGCGTATGAATGAACATAACATCACGCCTGTATTCCCCGAAGGGGTAGGCAGAGGTGCACGTATAGTACACCCACATTTCGCCAGTTATGTTTTTTTAGGTCCCCAATGTAATAGGGGGCGAGCCTATTGCCATCAACCGGGCACAAATCCAGACTCCGTTCTGCCACTGAGAATTACCTAATGGAAAATCTCAGTAACACTTTGCCCGACCCGGGATTTGAACCCAGGACCTCGTGGTCAGCAGTCGCGCTTAGTGACCACTAGACCAACGAGGCAGGCGTGTGAATGAAGAGTCATAATAATCATGATAAAACGAAAAAAGTATCCCAAGCTTTACCTACGTAGCTTCATTATTACTGTACTGGTAAATTACAACACAAAAGAGATTAAAATCAGTAGAACGTAACAGTCGAAACAATTTATAATCGGCGGCTGGTCCCGCGGGCACGGTGACATCAATCGACCTTATTCCCATATCGCATGTGGGAGTGTATTGCGAGTGATTTTGTAGTCGCACGGTAATTGCTGGACTCATTTGTAAAGTAAACACTACAGATTAATGACAGACACGCTTGGTTAGCAATCAGTTCCCTAAACAAGTGGCAACGCGAGGTGGCCAGAAATTAAATAGAATAAATTTATGTGGATGACTTATTGTTACGACATGTAATCTATTATGTAATATACAGGTTTACCCTAGTTCAGGCTGGCAGCAAATACTTTTTTATGAACTATATTATTAACCATTATTAAATTATAATGATATTAATAATAAGGAAGGAAAGTGGCCTTTGCCCTGCAGTGGGACGATCATGGCTGAAATATAATATAATATATGTATATAGGTTAAAAATTTAAAAATTGATATATTAGTTTAGTTTTACTCTAGTGTAACTGAATTATTGTTTAAGATGTAGTTTAAGCCACAATGTACTCTGTCTGTAAGTTATTTTATTTTTTTGATGATCAATTTAGTATTTTCGTATCGAAAATCCTAAGGATAAGTAACAAACACAATGCAGGTACAGGCTTTTCGAGTCCTTACCTTGTTATAGTAACATACAACAACACAATAGCGTCCACTTTAAAATGTATAATTGTACAAAATTACACTGTATTAGCTAAATAGGCTATAATAATGGCCTCTAATGTAGATAATAGGTGTTTAATTAGCCTAAAATAACGTCACTTGTGTTCGGACGACTAAATTATGGATCATTGTTACATAATTTACCGACTAATTCATTTCAATGCTCTGTTTGCATATTGATCTGTGACTGAAATGATATTTCGATTTAATTCTAAATGATGTTTATCCTGTATTATGTGATATGCGTATAATCCTGCTAATCTTTAAAGAAAGAGACAAGAATGCGCCATTATCAGAAGTTAATACCTACTTACACATAAACTTCGCTCACGCTAAAAAATATATTTTAAACCATAGATTACGTTATACCTTTCACTGTCGTTTGCATGACTGAGGATTGATATGGCAATAGACTTAAGACTGGTTTAAGCTAATACAGGCATTATTTTCGGTTATGAATTAATAACCGAAAATAATGCCTATATAATATAGTCTGAGAAGTAGATATAATTTTTGCATTAGCTATAATTTGCCAATTGATTAAAGATCCCAAACCAAACAAAGCGGTCAAAACAAAAACAATATCGCCCAAAAATAAACGCATTAAATCAGCATCAATATCTTCAACAAGTTCGAAAAAAACAAATAAACTAAAAAAAGAATCCTTTGTCCTATTCCCTGAGAAATGGTTCTGTCTGAGGCCTGCCTGTGATTGATGACAAGCCAGCCAGCTTCACGACAGACCAAGGCTGCCTTGTTTGAATTATAAGCGTTTCAAATAACTGATTCGCGATTAAGACATTGTTCTAGACGATTTGTTTAGAACTTAGATTTAATATCTTATACTATCATTTATTTATATTTGGTTCAAAACGTCGTCAAAAAAATTTCTCCATGATATAGGAGAAATTCCTAGTGTGGGGCGACGTTTTGAATTTGCTAAACCCACTTTGCCCGACCCGAGATTTGAACCCAGGACCTCGTACTCAACAGTCGCACTGAGCCACCAGTAGACCAATAGCAGTCTTGGAATAGAAGTTTTGCAAATTGAATCATATGCATATGGACAAACACAAAACGTTATCAAGCCAGCAATGTAAACGAGATTTGTGGAGCTATCGAGACGTTGACCGTTATCATACACGATTGGACGAGTGCAGGCAAGCTCTGTTGATTGTGATTGGTGCAGTGCACTGAACTGAGGCGAGCACCAGTAAACGAGTTGTCAAAAGGCAAACCAAACAGACTGTATAGCTACAACCTTAGCAAGACTGGCAGGAATGGTTTAGTCGGTTCAGTTGCTACGGTGCAACGTAGACAAGTACCAACGCGTTGGTACTTGTTTTCACTTGTCGAACTTGAGTCAGAGTATTTATCGACGACCTAATAAATGTGGGATTCACAAAATTTTTTCCTCTTAATATGAAAGTGTTAGAACCAGTCTGGAAACTAAAGTAGTCAAGGAAAAATGTGCTAAACCGTGGCGACACCTGATTATTGATAGTGAATATTTTAGAGTGGACAAAAGGTTAACTACGGTTGCGAGTCAACATTTTGAGAAAGCTAGATAAAATTTTCAGATTCCTTTCTGAGAGTTCATGTTTTTTTTGTATTCTCATAAACTTTGAATTACAGCCCAATCACAATGCTACTTTACGGTTCCCTGACAGTTCAAATAATCTTATCATTTTGCCTAAACTAAAGGCCACGAGGAATCCACAAGCCAAAGCAACTACTATATATTAGCTCATTCCGACTAACAAAATAAAATTTAACATTCAACAACTAAAATTTATCTTTATCTGTTGTGACTTAAGATTCAATATTGCACAACACTAGAAAAGCGTTGATACGAAACGAAATATATAAACAAAACAAAGGGCAGAGATTAATAAAAGAAGAAGACAATGAGATATAAAACCTCCTTTGTTATTTTTATGAAACACAATAAAAAAATTAAGGAGTACAGAAGTTGTTGAGATTCTTAAGATATTGCTTTAAAAATGTCTATAAGTAATTCTTATGCGTAAAAGAAGCGAAGCGAAAATAAAATTAATTAGCTACTGTTTATTATTTATAGAATACCTAGTTTATTTTTAAAATACTTTTCGATGCTGTAAGAGCTAAGAAAGACAGATCTTATTATTGTTGCCTTTACTAATTAGCTACGACAGTATCTTTTTCAGGCAAAAATAGTATCAGAGCAAACATAGGATAAGTAATTGAAATTCTTAGTAAAAGATTTAAATAAAAAAACTTTTGGACTAAAAATCTAATCAATCGTCATTGTAAGAGTATTTACGTTGTCTACAAAAATGAACTGTCCAATAATTTAATCTTAAATGGCTGGTAGATTTAAGGCTGATGTTCCCCGAATCGGTAGGCAGAGATGTGTAGTACATCCACATTTTTCTAGTTATGTTTAGGTCCTATGTACTAGAGGGCGAACTTATTGCGATCAACTGGGTACAAGAAGCTCGTGTGTCTTGACTCCCTGCTATTACTGAGACTTAACTAATGGTAAATCTCAGTAACATTTTGCCACATCCAGATTGGAATGCTACTGAGAATTCCCTAAAGGAATCTGGACCTGGCAAAATATTGCTGACAAAAAGTCAGCAAGATTTTGCCAGTTCCAGATTTGAACCCAAGACCTCATGCTCAGCAGTCACGCTACGCGACCACTAGATCAGCGAGCCAGTCCCACTTCCCAGTGCAAATCACTGGAAACCTCGATGAAATCCCGAGAACGGGAATAAATCTCCATTTTACGCGTTCCTAGTTTTATTTTGTTCGACTCCCCACTTCACAACTGAAGCCAATTCAATCATTCAGGGGAACAAAAGTAACCAGCGTTTGTTTGATTAAAAAATGGATTTATTGCACTAAGAGACAAGAGGTGAATGAAGAATAGTTTCACGGATGTGAATGATTTGATGGATCTAGAGGGAGGAAATGCCGACTGAAGGATGCCGCATAAGCTCTCAATATTACTCGTTCATGTATTTTAACCATATTGCTCATGTACCGGGCTCTTATTGTCAACGTAAAAAGTTGACTCACATTTACTTTTTGATGATAGTATGATGAATATGAATAATGAGTTGAAAAAATTGAGTATTTTAGTTAGTTCCATACTAAGGCAAATACTCAATTGTTTCATCCATGTGTGATAGTACCTAAGTGCGTCCGGCCCACCCTGGGCTGTCAACCTCACTAGCATCTTTGCTGACTGGCCAATCTCTACACTACGGAATGACTTATTTCTTTAGCTATAATAGCTCATATATATCAATACGAAGATGTCCAAAATACATCAAGATTAAACTTAATCTGGCTGTGAGAGTATTTGATCGTCAAATTCTTTCAACATTTCAAACAGAGTTTGTAAAGATGATTCATATATGACCAACGAGATGTATAATGTTCACTTCTTAACATAAATAACCACAAGAGAATCCAAGCTAATATTTATTAACATTCATACTTTGATCCACAAATAATTAATCCTGCTTGATATCAAATACCAAAATTCGTTGCAATTTGCTACGACGTTATACGTAAGTTAGATTCTAGATTCCACGATACGTACAACATGGCCAAATAGTAATATCGCCAGTTTTATTAGTCGGCTAATGTTGGGTAGTGCTCACCGAATTTTGCAAGACTACACTCGGTTCGAACTGAAAATTAAGCTAAGTCAGCTCGCAGTTGAAATGCAGTGCCATTAAATATTCAAGGCGGGTATTAGGTAGGGAAATTATGATGAGTTTCGCACACCTAATGTACGTGCTGAGTTGATTTCTGTGTTATCGTATTTCTGGGTTGATTTTGCTGGATATTTATTGCCAATTTGAAGGAACATAGGTGGTCGAAGAGTTGTGTTACCTTCATTTGTATAACAGTATAAACTTTCTTTGTATTCTTAAATATACTTCGGATGCAGTAAAAGAGATGTAAAGATCTTGTAAGTATTCAGCGGTAATAAACCTAAGTCTACTTGCATAATGTAAGTATTCTAATTAATATTTCGTGTCATATAAATATTAAAACCAAAAAAGTCCTTTAACTAAAGTTTTAACTATTTCTTAAGTGACTTTAACAGAACAGTGGAAAGAACAGCATTTTTGACTGTATTAGTGCAGTTAAGTTCTATTTTGTTTTGGCTACCCATTGGTATACTCATTGGGTTATATATACACGGCATTAGCCATAGCCTCAATTGGCAAAACGCTAGAGTCTAGTCGAATGGGAATGGAATAGAATGGTAAATGTATGGGGATGAAATAATGTTTGGACAATGTAACCTGTGGCGTATAATGTCAATCCCATATATTTCATTCTATTCGATTGATATTCTTCTAGCATTTCGCCAAATAACCCAGCTGACTATAAAGCATCCTTCATTGCTTAATTATCATTTTCGTAAACAGAAAACCATTATTAAAAAAAATACAAAAGCAACACCAACAGCGTTAACGATACTCCTTATATTTTAGAACAACAAACGAAGCTAAAATTACAAAAGTAACATGAGTTTAGGGACATCTTATAAAAGATCGTACGGTAGACGTATTGGAAAACATTCCAACTTGAAGAAAACAAAGAATCTTACTTAAAACTTTGGACCATCATTAGACACTCGCGAGATCAAAGAAGAACTTTGGAGACAACTAGGGATTAAATTTCAACCTGAACGTGGAAAAGTTATTCGCATTTCGATGCTGGAAGAGCTTCAAAATGGACGAATATTTTGTTATTATTACCGTGCTGAAAGTCGTCTAAAAACGTCAGAAAGGGGACGTCTTTGTTCATTAGTGGACGTATTCCAGCTGATGATGAAGAGGGTCTAATCCTAAGTTATTTATCTATACTCATTTACTATTGTTACGAGCATTAGCAATCACTTGACAGAGACGAATTCATATCACATGAACGCATTGACTCGATACAAAATCTATCACATAAATATTAGACTTATGCAAAAAACTAACCCTCAATTGTATAGATGATGTATTCAATTATTTCTAAGATTCAAATCTATCTACATCATTAGATTTTAAAATAGGAGACAGACGTCGAGACTAAGATTTAGTAAATGTGTACAATATACATCGTAGACAAGCCGAAATGTTAATAAATGGCTGTTAGTAGATAATAGTAGTAATATTGTTCAACTAACTACTAGGACTGCTGCTAGGTCAGTTTAACAAAATTACTAGGTCTCCGTTCTAAAAGCCTAAAGTTCAAATCTAATAATAATTTAACAATAAAAGAAATAGTACACTGCCTCGTTGGTGTAATGGTAGCTAAGCGCGAGTGCTGAGCGGTTTCGAATCCTGGGTCGGGCAAGGTGTTGTTGGATTTTTCCATTAGGCAAAACAGGTGCAAGTAGGATTTTTGCTGATTGATGGCAATAAGGTCGTCCATTATTGGGACCCATAATGTAATTGGAAAAATATGGGTGTACTATACACCACTGCCTACTCCTTCGGGAAATACAAGCGTGATGATATGTTATGCTCAAAGAATTAACCTAAGTACACTGCTACCGTATCCAGTAATCCAAACAGTTCTCAAATCTTCGTCTCTCGGATAAAATATTCCGTTTGTGAGCTATGTTTTAGAAATAAACTTGTCTTAAGACGCTGATAACTCATCCTAGTTACTGTGGGGACCATAATTGGGGTCCCTTGGACTTCTTCGTTCGCAATCCCTCGAATCGGATATTCCTGAATAAATTATTGAAGCTAAAATGCCCTGAGACTGTATCGATAAGGCTGCCAATAAGGACCAACAATTTTGGTCCTATGGTTACTTGCTTTGAATTTTTTACTTGGGTATCTGTGGGTACATTCGTGTTTATAGCTTCGGTACGGATTGTTATTTTGTGGGCCGTTGTTTGCAAGGCTTTAGTATTTTACTCGAGTAAATGCTGTTAATTTTCTAACAGGTCCATTCGAAACTATTTTCTTTGCACTTAAATACATTTGAATAGGATAAAGGTTTTCTTAGAACAGGGACTTGAAGGGATAAAAATTAAGGGGCATATTAACATAACGATACTTTTAACGTCTAAAGAGAAAATAGTCGATTTTCTGACGCGCAAGCTTAAGCTTACTCAAAAACAAAAATAAATTGAGTTTAAAATTAATCGAAAGAAAATAAAACAAGAGTGTTTTTATTTAAATGAATAACTTTATTTCCAACAAATTATTTTGCACAAAGGCTTTTCCAAATTTTTTTCTTCCGAGAATTCTTAAGGACTCAACTAAGGACCAAGAGCATCGAATTCTCCGAAGGACGTGGTCCTTCGAGCCGTCTTAAATAATTTATTAAGACACGTGTATAATTGTATATAGCCTCGTTGATTATGTAACATACAAAGTTCTACTTCAATTATCGAGCTAGCCCCTATTATTGGCAAACTACAATTATAAACAGAATATTAACATGGGACCTGCCCTTGAGCGAAACAATTCAACATTAATGATATGACTAAGTTTCGGCCGGCCAGATCACGCTTCACTGATTTAGCGCCTTGGCAGTCGCAGTGTGGTGAGAAATTGGTATGTTCATGAAATGTCTACTTCTGGTATTTTAACTCAGTTTAGCAGATGCATAATATAAATTTTCCTTTGACACAAAAGCGAAGTAAAGACAATGTGGAAGTTACCATACTTTTTCACCAATTGCAGTAGGTATAGTAAAAACTGTTGTAAACTTTAACGCAAACTTTCTACATTCCAAATTTCCAAACATCAAAATCCGTCCAGCAGTTTTGTCGTGAAGGTGTAACAGGCAGACTGACAGTTTCACATTTATAATATTAGTATGGATGGACGACATGTACGTATGTATAGGCAGACTGACAGTTTCACATTTATAATATTAGTATGGATGGACGACATGTACGTATATTAAACTCCAGACAAAAGAAAACACCCCTTCTTCCCCTTTGAGGATTACAAGTGTTATTATTAAATGGGTATGTAAGAGGAATGCAAAAATACTTCTTAATTATACTTTACACGTGTCAGATAAAATCTTGCCGGCACGTGTAAATTTTAACGTTTTCCTGTAATACGATATATTTCTTAGCTCATTTTCAGTCAATCAAAAGTCAGAACTAAAGGTAAAATAAAAACTGGTCAAGCCCGATTTGGGCTCACGCACCGAGGGTTCCGTACCGACTTTAAGTTGGATTTATATGATAATCTAAAGAAACATAGAAGAAGAAACATCTAGATAAACTTGATGGATAAACAAACTTAACTTTGCCGTTGGAAAACTGTTACTCGCTATTTTTTTCTTTCGGAATAGAAAGTAGCCTATGCGACACGAAAAGAAGAACATACCTACATAACATCACGCCTGTTTTCCCCGAAGGTCGGCAGAGGTGTATAGTAAAAACACTTTGCCCGATCCGGGATTCGAACCGAAACCTGGTGCTCTGCAGTCATGCTTGGCGACAAGTAAACCAACAAGGCAGCCAACAATAAAGAGAAATCTATCCATACCTACATCTTTTTACTTATAATATCAGCCTCTTACCATGTACTCTTAAAGCGGGGGAGTTAACGTCGTAGAAGCGAGACGCCGCCATACAAAGCACGTAGCGACGTCTCGCTTTCACATTGTAAACTGTCCTGTTTTAAGAGTTCACGGTCAGGGGGCAGTACTCTAAACATAAATTTAAGTTCAGCGAGAAGATAAAAGACTTCATCTGCCAGAAGACATCAGGGAAGTTTTTAGGTGTAATAAAATAACATGCTCCAGCATTATGTCTACGACTGAAACTCTAAAGGTCACGATAGAATAGGCAAACGGTGGACCTTCAAGAATTTCGAGTAGGTGCACCATGATTCTGTAGACTTTAATTACTGTTTAAAGATTTTAAAATATAACTATGTTTATGGATTTTATCGTGGTTTTAATTAGTTTTTTGGTCGCGACGTTTTGGATCCTTTACAGCATTCATGACGACCTAATTGATGCATTGGCTATGCAATTGGACTGCTGCGCTTAGGGTTGTAGGTCCGATTACTGCACGAGGCGAAATTTTTTGCGGACCGCAGATGCTCGTCCCGAGTCTGCGTGTTTGTGTGTGATATTTTGTTTGTGAAACTCACCCACGACACAGGAGAAATTCTTAATGCAGGCCAACGTTTTTTTTAAAAAAGGGAACAGAAGAAAGATACTAACTGATGGTAGCACATGCTACTAAGACTACCTCATATACATATTTGGTAATGGGTCCATATGTGGCGCCCAAAGTTCAATACAAGCACCTAATAGGTTTAATTAATCTATTCATCATTAATTTTTTACTATAATTGTTTTAAAACCATCCAGTTATTTTAGTGTTAAACAAATGCGTTCATGATGTCAGTGCTAATCTAGATATGAACTGAGATGGCCTTCACTCGCATATTAAACATAATAAATTGCATTTGGTATAACAAAAAATAACATTCAAGTAAAAACAACATTTTCCCATTACAGAAACAAGCGTACAAAAATTGGCCGGGAATTTCCCAACAAATCATGGTCACCGAAATTAACCCTTTCACGGTGACTAAACATGAGCAGGTCCAACGGGCCCCGAGCTCGCTCGCTCCTATATAATTAATCACGGACCCCTATTGACAGAGGATCATTTGGACCCACATAAGTGGAATCCATACACCTAATACCTGACCACTGGCATTCCTGAAAGCGGCATGTTTGCGAAAGGCAGAATGCTAACCATTAAATTGATTTACTTAGACGTATTTTTATTGTGTTTAATGAAAGGGTGGGTTACAAATGGGCCTGTTCGATGTTCCTGTAGACATACATGTGTTTTGAATGGATGAAACAGACTTGGAGGTTTGAATACATTGCTGTTTCATTAGATATTGATTTGAGAGATTTAATATTTTAAAACCATGTTTTCAAATGGATAAATGAAATTTAGACATGATGGCCACGAGCCGGACTTGAATCTGCGATCTATATTTTTTGTCTAATTCGATATGTACCTAACCTACTCCACCATCTGCTCTCTATTTTTTAGGCCTCCCAACACTGCGTCTTTCGGTTCATGGTCGCCACTCGAGAACCTTTCTTCCCCAGCGGTTATCAGTTCTTCGAGCGATATGGCCTGCTCATTACCACTTCAACTTGCATATTATTTGGCGAGACTAAAGATAAAGGTAAGTAATAACGTAGGCCTTACTTGGTTACTTGGCAAATTCTAACACTCAACAAACCCAACTTAATATTCATAAAGAGATTTTATTAACTCCAGCCATATTCATCAAAATATCATATTTCCAGTAACGCGATACACATAACGAAAAATAATTTGATTTTTACATCCACAGAGTTTCGGGGAAACAATTCTGGTAAGTTATCTGCTCTGATTCCGTATTTCATTTTACGGAGCCCATTGTTGGGATGATAAAGGGGGGCCCTAAGCTGCGCCCTCTGATACGATGGCTGCTTACCTGTCGGCAAAGAGTAAGACGCAGATGTGACTTTGTTTTGGCGCGGACGTTTTAGTAGGTGTGATTTTTTTAGGTAAGAAACTGACTCGTCTATTTTGAAGTGACGTCGTTAGTCGTTAATCAAGTATCAATATTAAGATTAACCATTCTAGAAAGGTATATTCATTAGTAATGAAGTAACAGTTTCACTTTTTCCGTATAGGTCCATATAAAGTAATCAGCTATTAGAGATAATTTATACAGTTTGCCAAGAAGTTTAGTGCGCAACAACATACTTGTACCTACACCTAACACTAACACACACATGCCAACTTTTATGATCTAATGAAATATGTTAAATTATTTTCATGCAGAAGAATGACTAATAACACAACGTCCTTATAGGATTGTAACCGAGTTTGATATTATTATTTTTAATAAAAAAAAAACTTGAACTACACAAAATACACTTTTGTATCGTGCCCTTGAACACCAACTGATTAGTTTTGACGACCTGATTAGCGCAGTGGCTAAGTGATTGGACTGCTGCGCTAAGGGTTGCGGGTTCGATTCCCGCAAGGGGCAAAACTTTGTGCGAACTACAGATGTTTGTCCCGAGTCTGGGCGTTTGTGTATGTGATATTTCATGTTTGTGAAACGCACCCACGACACAGGAGAAATTCCTAGTGTGGGGCGACGTTTTTACTAAAAAAAAAAAAAACTCGATTTGCATCTTACACCCGCGTTCATACAAATATTTATCCCGAGCAGAAGCACACAACCTATAGAGCTGCAGCTTCGTTTTAGTTTTCTTTCCAAAATCTTACTTTTTACCTACACCAACATGCCATATCTGCAACCAATTGATCAGTGGCATTTCTTGGAGAATAATGTACGCCCTGAAAGATAATACTTCGCAGTGGATGAAAGAAAATTAAAATTCATAAATCTGTGAAACGGTGGGCGCAGTATTAAATATGAGAACAGCCATTTTATAATTTTTATTATTGCCTGAACGATGCGACTTGATGGACGTGTTGTTTCTTTATTACATTTGGTAGATATAAATGTTTTTGTGTAGAATAGAAACTAGAATTTATGTGAGTTGGGTGAAGAATAGAGGCATTAGTTTTACAAGCAAATAAAAAGCGATATTATCGCCATATGTTATAGACAGCGGACTGCAAAACTAGGTACACTTTTAAAATTTTAAATCAAATGAAACGCACCCACGAATGAGAAATTTGTAGTTTTCAAATTCTTAAAGCAATTATTGTCGTAGGTAATTATTACAAAAACAAGGTTAATTAGTTATTTACGTGTTTAACAATTGATGTTCTGCAAAAGAATCAAGTGAGGAAAACCCTTAACCAACGACCGTGTATGAGGAATGTGATGTGTGTGAATGAGGCGAAAGAAGTATCCCAGGATCGTAACCAATAGAAATCCGTGGTCTCTGCTTACCCAATAACATAACATCACGTCTGTATTCCCCGAAAGGGTAGGCAGAGGTGCACATTTAATACACCCACATTTCGCCAGTTATGTTTTTTAGGTCCCAATGTAATAGGGGGCGACCCTATTGCCATCAACCGAGCACAAATCCAGACTCCGAACTGCTACTAAGAATTACCTAATGGAAAACCCCAGTAACACTTTGCCCGACCCGGGCTTCGAACCCAGGACCTCGTGCTCAGCAGTCGCGCTTAGCAATCACTAGACCAACAAGGCAGTCGGACTCTGCTTACCCCTCAGGGAAAAAGACGTGACTTTATGTTTGTATGTATTAATCATTCTCGAATTATTACATGAACCTCGATTATATACCTTCCAATATATACTTAACCAATGATATCGTTCGGGTCCATTACATCTAACCCTATAATGACGCGACACGTGTAGAATGTTGTTACAATAAGACCTTTATCTTATACTGTCATTATCAAAGCTTGTCAGAAGTTCATAAGGGCCTGACAGCCTTAACATTGAGATAAGATATAGAGACAAGGGTGACGTCAGACGGTCCATTCAACCCTAAGCTAGTCTTAAGTGAGGAGAGACAAATTACTTCAGAAACTAAAGGTTGATGTAAGTAATGTGGAGAACTTGTATGAAGGCAAAAAGGCTGCGTGTATCAGCTACTGGGACGTAGCAACAAAAATTGCAATGCGTATAATTTTCAGCATTTCGAGGGTTAAAAATTAAAAATATTTTTTACTTTTTACTTTTAAAAGTCTGGAATTTTTATCCGTATCACACTAATATTATAAAGGCGAAAGTTTGTGAGTGTGTATGTGTTTGTTACCTCTTCACGCTCAAACGGCTCGATCGATTTTGATTAAATTTCATATTACTACACACTATTACAGGCTACTTTTTATCCCGAAAAAATCTAGCGTGTAGCACCACGGAGCGCAGCTAGTTAATTATAAAAATGTTACCTCATACGTAGCGAACTGGAAGGTTATTTTAATAATAGTATCAAAACATTACAAAAATTCTTTATTTTGTGTTTGTAAAGCGTGTTACTGCAGTGCTACTAGTTTAAATAACGTTAATTAATACCGTTGAGGTGCTAAACCACATTTAGTGCTAATGAATAATTAAATGATATCCGGCAGTTTTAGTTGTTTCGTGTCGACCTAAAATACTGGACTATTAAAAACTAAATTTGCATTATGATTTTATTACTAAAAGTGGGGGTAAAAGGTGTGGTTGGGCTTTTGATTATGACGGATAAGGATGCAGAATGAATGAATGATAAAATACTAGTAGCCT
Organism: Abrostola triplasia; assembly: GCA_946251915.1. Lineage (NCBI taxonomy): Eukaryota > Metazoa > Arthropoda > Insecta > Lepidoptera > Noctuidae > Abrostola > Abrostola triplasia. The sequence goes on from OX276438.1 coordinate 2,098,525, forward strand.
AAAAACACCAATATATTGTGAGCGAGCGTGATGACAGACATAAACCATACTTATATGTATAATTATGTATTTAAGTACAATATACAATACTTTTTTGATATTATACTATCGATACTCCTCGACAAGCAATCTAAGATAAGTATAATATAAACTTAATCTTTTATTTCTATAAAAAGTTTACAAATTACCTGGTCTACAAATAGTTATAGAAAATACATAAGAATAAATACGAGAACGGTATTTGCTCTACTATAGAACCATTACAAGCCAATATTTCCATTATTTTATATACAACAATTAAGTAAGATTTAAATCAAAACAATCAGACTGTCGAGAAGGATAACATTAACACAGACAACATCACAAACCGCCTAAAGTCGAGCAATTTCCACTCAGATTAAAACATGTCCACGATTTGTACTAAAACGTTTATAATATCAAACTGATGACTACAAAGAGTTACGGAACGCCACAGAAAGGACGGAACCCGGAGCTTGAAAAGTAAATAGATGTGACAGGGGTGGGCAGAAATGCTGGAGTTATTATTGACGACCTGATCGGCGCAGTGGGTAAGCAATTGGGCTGCTGCGCTTAGGGATGCGGGTTAATTCCCCCATGGGACAAAAAATTTCGCGATACGCAGCTGTTTGTTTACGTCTATTAGTATCATGTGGGGTGTAGGCACTTGTTTTGGTTATAGATTATGTTATAGGTATGTAATTACAATTACATGAGACTTATAACTCTTTTACCCCACTCTAAGGGGGAGACCTCAGATCATCAGTGGACGTGTTGTGGCTGATGATGATGATTGTAATTGGGACCAGCCTATTGCTGTACATCGGGCACACGATAGAATCATCGCCTTTTTTGCCTTATTTCCAGGAAACGGAAGAGTAAGACAAAAGGGAGAAATATTCTTGATTCATCCCCTCACTGTTTTGCATGCTTTCTGTCTGCGTTAGTGAGTAGTAGTATCCACATTTTGCTTCGAATCACCTTTGTGGAGGAGAGCCCTTTTTTCAGGTATATTTTGTGTACTGTCTTTAAATACCTATGGCAGTGACTAATTCACATTGAGGTATACCTTTAGCCTTCTGCTAGCTGTAACTTACTCTCAATGTTACGTACTTGTGTGTCTCATACAAAAGTCACGTTGGCTATCATTTTAAGCGCCACATCCTTTCTTCTACCCTCCACGGCTCAGGAGTTTCAGTTGACATGCGAGTCTGCCTTGAGGCACATTTCTATTGTGGATAAACTTTATTCCAGGAGGCGACAACGCTGCCTTAGCTAATGGAGACATTATGATTTTATGTCCCAACTTTAAATTGTTTTGGGCGCACCAAAATTGTTGGGAACCCATATCGTATTGTAATTATTATTTTACGACGTGTGTTTGAGAAGTCGTTCCGTATTTTGTTTATGTTTGTTTTTGTCTAATTTGTTTTGTTTGGTTGTTCGTCCCGTTTCGCTTGTGTCTGGGGATTTGTAATGTTACGTGATTGATTGTAAAGATCGTTATTTGATGTTGCTATGAGAATTTCCCAGTAACTAATACTCTTGAAATAATCTCTTGGGAAATAATCCTCTTTTAATGAGACTCGAGTGAAGGGGTAATGAATTATTTGTTGAAAATGACTGTCGTATTAACATAATTATAATGTGAGAGGTGTGCCTCAGCCTTCACTCAACCTTTTTCTTGTATAAACATAACATAACATCACGCCTGTATTCTTCGAAGGGGTAGGCAGAGGTGCACATATAGTACACCCACATTTCGCCAGTTATGTTTTAGGTCCCAATGTAATAGGAGGCGAGCCTATTGTCAACAACCGGCCACAAATCCAGACTCCGTGCTGCTACTGAGAATTATCTAATGGAAAAACCCAGTAACACTTTGCCCGACCCGGGATTCGAACCCAGGACCTCGTGCTCAGCAGTCGGCTTAGCAACCACTAGACCAACGAGGCAGTATTTTTCTTGTATATACATGTTTATGTATTCTTCTCCTTCGGTTCGGATCGTACGGTTGATAAACAAACTGGTGTCAGAGTGTGAGCAGCTGAAAGGCCTCTGTCATGGCTTTTCTTTACACACCATTGAAAAATCTGTCACATGTGCCGGTTTCCTCACGATGTTATCCTTCACCTTCACAAAATATCTGTAGATTATACTAACTTTTACGTATTAATAGAAACTAACAAAACGTCAATCAACGAAAATTAAAAAAAACGATACGTCAAGCCAAAAATTAATAAAATTGTGTTCGCGTTAATTCCCGTGTTGTTATTTTCTATTATAATCTGTAGATTAATTATTTTTAATATTTTATTGTTCGCATTTATGAATATAAAATTATGAAAACATCGTTTTGTTAAATATATTAAATAATTTGCCCTACTTGTGAATATTACGGGCTGCCATAATTATCAATGTAACTATCAACTATCCGTAGGTACGGCCGTTTCACCAAGCCGCAGGGTATTTTGTGATAAAACAATAATTTAATTAATTTTAACCGCAATAGCGCTTATGTAGATGCCTGACTGACAAGTTGGTCTAGTGGTTAGAGGGTTGATTTCCGGGCTGGGCAAAGTTTATCAGAGTTTCTCCAATAGCGATGTATTATTGCCCGGTTAATGGAAATAGACTTGACATCACATGAGGCCTTTAACACACTTCATACATATAACCAAAAATATAACTTGTGCGATTAAACTGTTTATCCCTGCCTACCTCTTGAAGGAATACACTAGCGATTTTTTCTTGCTTCAAAAGTTTCAGACTCTTTAACTTAACTCTGACGCCAAATTATTTCAATATGATGTGCCCATTGGGAGAAACTAACTAAGCTCAAAAGAAAATTTTGCATTGGCCTTGTATTGGATTTAAAAAAAAAACGCCGCCCCACACCAGCAATTTCTCCTATATCGTGGCTACGTTCTCGGGACAAACATCTGCGGATCTCGCAAAAATACATAAAGTCACGCCTGTTTCCCTGGGTAGGCAGAGACCACGGATTTCCATATGCTACGATCCTGGCATACTTCTTTTGCTATCTCGCAAATTGATATTAAATTTGTGAATAGGCCAACATCATCATCAGCCGGAAGACGTCCACTATGGTCTCAAGTCCACCAGGACAGTCCCAAACGCGCCAACATCACGGCCACCCCAACCGGTTAGTGCATGAGGTAAGTAGTAACATTCGAAGGCTTTGCATATCAATGAACAAGTTTGGACAGAATGCCGGATAAACACGGTTTTGTTATGCTAAAACTTTAAACCGACATGTTCCAATACTCGATATGAGTTTCTTCGTGTTTTGTGTGTATTGAGATATATAGCAGTTTGCGGACGCCAAGTTTTGACGGTTTGAGATAAATGACTATCGGGGATAGATGAAATATGTTATTGGCGTGTTCGGGTTTTGTCACTTGATTTTACTTGATTGACAGCAGCTATAGCCGACTGGTATGACCGTTAAGGACTGCCTAGTCAAAGGTCAAAGCTCAAACCTCGGCACGCACCAATGTATTTTCAAATTTATGTGCGTTCTATAAATTAGTTTTCAGTTTTAAATTGATAAAGGGAAACTTGAAAAATGATGGACACGAGCGGGACTCGAACCCGCGACAGTCGCCGTACCATTTGTCCATAATTTTTCAAGTTTCCCTTTATCAATTTAAAATTTAAGCCTAGCATGGCAACATGCATAAAAAATACAAAAAGTTACCGTTTTAACAACTGAAAACTATATGAGTTTTCAGTTGTTAAAACGGTGAAGGAAAACAGCGTAAGGGAACCGGCTATACCTTTATCTAGGTGTACTGATTAGTACGGTTGTTTGTAGAGCAATATAGTTAATTATCTAATACGGTATCTAATCCTTATCAAAAAATTGTGGCACTTCAATATGTCTTGATTCAGTCTTTGTGATACTTAGAAAAAACAACTTTATTATTAGACTGCTACGCTAGAAGCACAAAGCCAATGTGTGTGAAATAGATACTTGCCCCGAATACCTACTTGTTTTACTTTATCACTTTAAACCAAATTCAAGGCAACACAAATTTATAAAACCACTACCTGCGCCCCGCGGTGTTATGCGCTATTTATTCGGGGAAAAAGTAACCCGTGTTAATCCAGGGTGTCAGCTACCTCCATATGAAATTTCATTATAATCGGTCTAACTGTTTAAGCGTGAAGAGGTAAGAAACATACAAACACACTTACAAACTTTCGCCTTTATAATATTAGTTTGGTTCTTATGTTGACCTCTTTCAATAGATTCAACCAATGGGTTACACAAGTGGGTAGGTTATAGCATGCCTCTATTTCAGTCTAATGCATTCTTTATTTTGACATTACACGATAGGTAGGTACAATATCGGTAACCTATTAAGTAAGATAAGGAGAGAACTATCGTAAGTCTAGATAGTCTATGTGTTCGATTTTAAACTTTGGCACCGAGATAATAAAATTGAGAATGCACTGTTTCTGCTTGCATCATACTTAAGTACTAGATACTACAAAAATAAATTATGTAAGGAAAAACAATTAAGCTTCTTATGAAGGTATGAGCTGATTGTTATATAGAAACAGGCAACCATAGTGTAGAGATTGGCCAATCAACATACATAGGTCGTCACCACTCTTTTTTACAATCAATTTTACATTTTACATCGAATTTATGTGCGTATTATAATTTAGATAACAGTTGCTAAACACAGTGAAAGCAAACATCGTGAAAAAACCGACACATCTAAGAGATTTTTCAACGGTGTGTAAAGCAATATCAGAGGCCTACAGGCTGTTTATACTCTGACACCAGGTTGTTCGACAACCATACGATAAGAAGAAGTAGATCACTCTCTGCTTGCACCCCACTACAACACTTAAGATAATAATAATAATGTATTTATTGTTTAAATTTAAAGTTTACATGCATGGTACAAATTTAATGTTCAAAAGTACACAGTTAATGTACTCCTGGTAGTTAAAATAGGAAACCCTGTACTATAAGTACCAGGAACCTTCCATTGATACAATATGCTATTTATACATAATGGATAACAATGCAAACAGATTAATTGTACTGATAACAAAATACATCTTAGGATATGAAAAGATCTAAACTACAATAGGAAGAGCCTAGTTTTAACTGACTTCCCACAATAACGTATAATCTATTTACTAACACTAGCACCTCTTGCATAAACTGAGTAAATAGAATTACAGTCAAATGAAATAAGACGTCAACGTAGCTTCCAAACCGCACTGCAACTAGCAGGCCATTAGAAAAGCTACAAATGTTAACCCAGTTACCATTCAAATTCTAAGTATCAAGTTCTAATAAGCGCTTCAGCGGCCTATTTGGCAAGTCAGCGGCTGCAGCGCTCCACCGGGCCAGCTGGTCCAACACACGGCACCCGCTCGTTAGCTCGAGAGCGCTAAAGCGCTGCACGTCAAATTGGACACTAGAGTGAGGTCCAATTTGTGCAGTCCCGCGTCGGTGTTAGGTGTGTTCTTCATTTGGTAGTTTTTATTGGGTTTCACGGTTATAAATGTGCTAGCTGCGCCCCGCGGTGTTACTCGCTACATTTTTTCGGGATAAAACGTAACCTATGTGTTAATCCAGGGTGTCAGCTACCTACATGCGAAAATTTTGCAAAATCAGCTCAGCTGTTTGATCGCGAAGCTACAGCAAAAACACACTCACAAACTTTATAATATTATTGCTAGGAAAACAGAATTCAATTTAATTCCTGTATATTGCTATGCAAGTAGTAAGATGCGTCGAAACTAGTGCGGGCCTAATAAACAACCATAGGATCGCCACTTGGGTCAACATGGAATGTATAATAAGGATCAAATTGTAGGCGTGGTCTAAATGTACCTGATCATAAAGAATATACATTAGGTCTCCTCCTGTTTTCCTGACAGGATGGGAGATACGACAGCTTTCCATTTGCTTCCATGATCTTGGCATACTTCTTCATTAAATACCTCATACGTTTATTGGTGTAGGGTACTCTCCACTCGACCCTTCTTCATAGCTTTTCCGATCTGATCAGAACAAAGGCACGTAAAATTAAAGAAATATAAAAATGTAGTATAATTCTAAATGTATCGATAGTATTTGGATGGAGAACCATCGATACAAATACAGATAAATACTACAAATAAATTTAGACTCTTCACGCACAACCAATGTTGGTATCAGTAAATTCATTTCCCACTTAACTAATACAAACTATTTCGGTAATTATTAACTAAAACCTCAAGCCACACATTAATCAACTTCTGTAACCGCATATGTTAATCTAATGTAACTAGGATTATCCAATATCACTCACATGCCGTGTACGCAGTTCATTGTCCCAGTATATAGGGTAAAGAGTCATTAGGATTGTTAAACAGATATCAGATAGATGTTTTTGGTTGTTTGGCATATAGAGGAAGTATTTATGGGTGACCCTGAAGATTAACAATAGGCTCGCCACCTATAACTGATGTCTGCAATCATATATGCCATGCTTCGGAAGGCATATTAAGCTGTTGGTCCATCGCCTGATCTCTCTCCGCTCGGGTCTTACAGTCTCATAGGACTATGACTGTGAGGGAATAGGGAGTGCACCTGTGTTTGCGCGCATACTTATGCACTATAATATCTCCTGCGTAGTAGGCTTGTCTCAGATGAGCCGCTGTCAAGAGAACATTAAGTGGTGAAATTTTGGCGTAGTGTCCTATCCTTTTCGAGATTTCAGACGTGATTAATGAATGTATAATAGCTATTTATTATGATGACGAATTGGTTGGTTGTATAACCTTTTGATTATGTAAAACACCAGTAGCTTCTCTTAGAAATAAATACTATTAGTGTAATATATTCTCCTAAGCTTTTTGGTGAAGTATCTTCTACCGTACCCTTTACTATGCTTATTTCTGTGGCCCAATTTTGTCCTTAAAATACAATAAATCGGTACATATTTTGAACCTATCATAGAACTTTCTAATAAGAATCCCTTTATTCTACAATATGACGTCAATCTCTAGTACCAAGCATCTTGATTAACGAGGAAGCTTTTAGCTCGTACTATTTTATTTATCCTCAATAAATATTTAACATACAAGACGGTGAATTTATGATTCAACACACAAGACTCTTGTAAAATCATTTATTTCATCAAGTTACCGAATCAGGATCGCACTGCAAACTACATAACGAAATACCGAAGACGCTGGTGCACCAACAAGACATAATATTATGGAAAATATTCTCACATTTCAACAAGACGCCCGCCGCCGCGCCGTTCGGGTCCTCTTTATATCGCTCTCAAATCTTCCTGAATATTTATATTGTAAAATATCCTCTAGTTAACTGGTAATGATGTAACATGCGGTGGATGCAAATGGCAAGCTGTCATTAATTGCAGCGTTCTAAGGAGGAGGCCTTTGTTCAACAGTGGAGGTCTTCCGGCTGATGATGATGACATATTTCAGTATGCTTTAAAAATTCGCGCATTAAACTCATGTTGACTATATTCATAGTCAGCATTCGTTAACTATCAGCCGCAGTCAACAACAGATGCGCTGTTCCCGAAGACCCGGACAGCAACAATAAGGAGATACTTTTATTAATGTAGAAAATGAAAGCTCGACAGCATACATATGTTGATGATACGTTGATGTTGATGATGGAAAGAAGCAGAAGATGTAATTACTGTTTTGTATAATGTTTATTAGACTATATCCAAGCTGAGCAATGGTTAAAATAAATCTCGTCCGTACTGACCGATTACCATTACTAAAGTTAGGCTTCTTCTATAGGTGATTCGTCCAACATGTTTGCCAATATACTTGTAAAATTAGATTTTTATCGGGTTGACTTCAACAGAGATGGATCACAATATTGGGTTGCACTAAACGCGAGACCTCGTGGCTTTATCGCAACATACTACATGACATTTACTGATTTGGGCAGGTCACCTAGGCAATGATCCCGCCTCCCCGCCATCCAAAGCGCAGAGCAGGCAGGTGAGGTTTTTAGTGGGTAGGCCCCTGGATCTTATTGGGTTCGGGGGAGAGTCCCACATACCCCCGTCGTCTCCCAACGGCGAGGGATGCGTAACGCATTTCCCTCACGGTAAAAAAAAAAAAAAAAAGCAAGGTGACGACAGATGTTAACCGAATGGTCAAGAAAATCAAAGGTAAAGCAGAGGCAAGGTGGGTCAACGATTTCACACGGATTGCAGGACCAATGAGACCTAGATTAGATTGGCACAGGACTGCAGAGAATCGCATTTTTAAAGGGCGCTTATACATAGTACCAGAAGAAGAGAATTATCTACACTGTACAAACCAATCTACCAATACATCAAAAGAAGCCCAACACTTCCAACAAATACATAAACCTAACAAATCTGCGTAATTCACATTAAAATATTAAAGCTAATAACCGCTCAGAACTAATGGGAGCAAATTCCGCAAACTTCTACAACACAGCTGAACAAAAAGCTTAGTTATTGCCGTCCGAACATTAACACAATTATTCCTAACATGCACCAAAAGAGGAATTGTAACATTAATTCCCTTAATTTCACTAGAATGTTGCGGTCAACTGCTGACATATTATACGTCGGCGTTTTGCGGCTAAAAGCTGGGAGGGCATTACTCCGTGCCTATGCAGACCGGCGATTTGTTTGTTGCCGCGTTTAGTGACATCTGGCGGCGAGTGGCTGAAATATGCGATCGTATCACGCCAGCCTGTAGAGTCTGTTAAATATGCTTCTTCACTGGTGATCAGGTCGGGAATTTTTGGCGCCTTTTTTGTGGTACATGGCCTAGAATAATTACATAATCAAAATGCACCTCGGATGATGCTAGTAGCTCTTCGTCAGATAGTAATCGCCACGGCTCGGAGGAATTAGAATTTTACTAATACTTCTTATCAAAGCTTGGGCGTATGTGTCGGTGATATAACATAACATAAACATAACATAACATCACGCCTGTTTTTACCCGAAGGGGTAGGCAGAGGTGCACATATAGTACACCCACATTTCGCCAGTTATGTTTTTAGGTCCCAATGTAATAGGGGGCGAGCCTATTGCCATCAACCGGCCGTCGGTGATATATGCCTAATAAAGCTCATACAAAATAGGCAATTAAGTATCACCTAATGTTGAACAATGTAATTTTGAAAACTCAAATTCCCTATATCACTTTAGTACATACATACATAAAGTCACGCCTGTTTTCTGAGGGGTAGGCAGAGACCACGGATTTCCATTTGCTACAATCCTGGCATACTTCTGTCTTATATCACTTTAGTTTCAAGCTTAAAATGCTAAAATGACACCATGACATATTTGAGTAAAAAAGGAATTAGTTTCGTGCCTACGATTGATCCACAATTTGGCATAAAATGTCAATCATACTAACTTTGACAACAAATGGCGTTAAAAATAACACAATATTCCCAAGTTATATTTCTCAGCCGTCCGTATTCACTAAAAAGGGAAATTGAAAAAAGTTAATTAATTTAAGTTAAATAAAAAACTCGTGATCAAACGATCTAAACTTTTCTTCTCATGGTTGACAAACGACAAAGATAAAAAAGTCTTCTGACGATAATAGCTTCAACTTGTTCTGTGTTCGTCCAAAATTTGTCGACCAAAAAAAATTACGTAATAATAATATATATAATTATGTCGTGGTGGCCTAGTTGTTAACATACCGGATTTGGATGCACAAGGTTGCAGGTTCAAATCAATGTGTCTTTTTCAATGTTATAAATACTTTCTTAGTTATTCTAAGACACCACTGACTAACGGTGACGGAAAACATCGTGAGGAAACCTGGATTTAGTTATCTGAAATCGCCAACCCGCAGTGAGCTAGCGTGGTGATCAACGCTCAATCCTTCTCTATACGAGAAGAGGCCTTTGCCCTGCAGTAAAATAATATCGTCGGTCCACCTGGTGGGAGGCCTGCCATAGCTGCGTCTTCCTGTTCGTGGTCGCCACTCGAGAACCTTTCTTCTCCAGCGGTTATCGGTTCTTCGAGCGATATGGCCTGCCCATTGCCATAGTTTATTAGGCACAGATATCTTGAAGTAAATTAAATCAAATGTTGGTGAAACGCCGGTATGCAACTAGCCTAATAGTTGGCGTATTTCATGAAATATCAAAATTAGTGATGACCCACTGGCCAGCTGTTTGAGTCGCTAGATTGTGCAGAAGTCGGAGGGGACGCGACTGAACAACTTTGGTAATGGGTAATTGTTTGATTAAGTAGCAAGTACAGTCGCAGGAGGTGTTGATCGAACTTGTTCAACAATTTTTCTATAAAACGTATATATGTAAATTGATTTCTTTTTAAAAAAATCTCTTACATTTCTCGCATCATATACCAAAGAAGAACAGAATCTCACTCTTTCAGAACTAAGTGCTAAATCCGTTGCCATGGCGACACAAACGATAATAATTATCATATGGACGGAAGTTACTTTAGAAGTTGTCTACAAGCATGATGAGATAAAGCACTACGGAGTTGTTTTACAAAACCTACTACTTCAGCCTTTACAACAAACCAACAGAATTGAATTACTTACATTTACCTATTATATTATTTTTGGTCAACTAAATTTAAATGTGATAAAGACGAGAGTACCATTAATCAAGCCTTTAATTAATATGTGACGTCATAAAATATCCAAACAACTACCTCCAACTACCAAGTCCAGGTTAAACTGGGCGAAATCCCAACCAATCACTGTACAGTGTACACCCGTCCCCAAAAGCAACAAAATCACACACTACTAACAAGTAGCGCCGTATTAATAGTGTGGCAACATTTTCTCATCTGTGCGCCTGTCGCGAAGTATTCTCCGTAGTCTTCTGACAAGACATGTCTACATGAGAGCAAATTTACATAACTGGAACATTTACATAGAGTCGTACCAATGGAAGAGGCGTATACACTAATATTGCGTTTACTACCTGATAATGGAGGCTTGGACATGTGGAATTTATTAGGAAGAATGTCCTAAAAGTCTGTTTTAAAAAAAGTAAAAAATGCTAGATTAAATTAACGCCATTTTCTAAAAGGGGTTTCTTTCATTTGATCTCCTTTTAGTGGTATTATCATATATGTTTAGTTCTGCTTCTATTTTGGATTTAATCGATGCAGGCCCATTTTTTCTGTGACATATCACGCTGCATTATTTCTGAGGATTTTTGTTTGCAATTTGTTCTCCTTATTGATATGATCCTTGTTTTTAAGACTAGTATTTGAGCAGGCAGTGTGTGCTTGGAGAGCTTTCAAAAGTGAAGATGCTTAGGTACTCCCGAAGAATTCTTGCTGACTGGCCCATCTACCACGGCATGAACTGCTTCCATACAATATGATAAAGCAGGCTTTCACTATTTACTAGGTTAGTTCACTAGTTTTGAAATCCATCTACTTACTAATATCGCTCTACCGTTCTTGCTGCCTGGCTCATCTACCATGGTATGAACTACTTCCACACAATACGATTAAACAGGCCTTCACTTTTTACTCCCTAAGTTCACTGGTTTCTAGATCCAGTACTTTCTAATATGGTTCTACCGTTCTTGCTGACTGGCCATCAAACAGCATGGCCTGCCACACAACAATTAAATCATTTGGATACGGAAAAGCAGGCTTTTACTTACTCGGTCAGTTCACCGGTTCTTAATTCTTCTCCTAAATCACCTCGCCCAGGCCACATCCATTCCACCATAGATCGGTCCAAGAAGTTTTAACGACCCGTATTCTGTACTGATATTTCGGACTGGGCATGCGGAAGGCGAAATTAGTTTCGCCGACTCAATTCTGCGTCACACACAAATCGTGTGGCGAAATTAAATCTGTTACAATTCCATTATACGAGGGTCAAACTGAAAGTTCTTAGAAAATCAAAAACTGATTACATTAGCCAGTTATTAGTTTTATTATATCTTTTCAAAATATTGTCCATTCACGTCAATACACCGCTGCATGCGATGGAACCACTGGGAAAAGCACTTTGCCCACTCGTCTTTAGGGTTCTCTTCAATGGCATCGCGATACGCAGCCACCGCTTCTTCAGCATTCATAAACCGCTATCCTTTAAGTTTTTCTTTAATTTTTGGAAATAAATAAAAATCACAAGGGGCGAGGTCGGGGCTATACGGCGGGTGACCCAGTAATTCAACGTTTGATGTCGCCAAATAGTCGATCGTTCGCTTAGCGGTGTGCAACGAGGCGTTGTCGTGGTGAAGGAGGATCCTACTGCGAGGTCGTTTCTCTCGAACTTTTTCCAAGACAAGTGGCAAACAATTGGTAGTGTACCATTCTGCAGAAACTGTTTTTTGATCCTCTAACACAATTGTTGCGAAATGACCTATCCTTCCAAAGAACGAGGCCACCATTTTTTTTTCCGCACTTCGATCTCTCTTCACTTTAGTTGGCAACCTCTCGAAAGGAAACACCCACTGAGCAGATTGTCTTTTGGTTTCAGGATCATAACAGTAAATCCAGCTTTCGTCACCTGTTAGTATGTCGAACACAGCATTTGAGTCACCTCCGTTAAATCTTTCAATCATTTTACGGCACCAATCCACACGATGGAGTTTTTAAGCCTCAGTCAAATTATGAGGTATCCACCGGGCGCAAAGCTTCCTGACTGCTAAATGTTCGTGGAGGATTTTGTGCACTTGACTCATACCGATGCCTAAGCTTGTCCGAATCTGCTGATAGGTCACTCTTTTGTCAGTCTCTATCATACGCCGCACAACACAGATGTTATCTTCAGTCGTCGCCGTAGAAGGCCGTCCTTCACGTAAATCATCAGTGAGATTAGTGCGACCACGTTTAAACTCATTAAACCAGTTGTAAACTGTCGCACGAGATGGGGCTTCATCGTGAAAGGCCAATCGTAGTATATCATAACTTTCTTGTTGACTTAAATGACATCGAAAGTCATAAAAAATCATTGCACGAAAATTTTCTCGTGTTAAATTCATGTTGACGTGACACAGACAATTTTCAATCTGCCGCAAAATCGTAAAACAAATGACAAATTAATGAAATATATACTCAGTAATATTGGCAAAGAGTTCTATTTTCAAATTTTAGAATTATTTTTTTATTATATTGTTTATAAGTGGCCAATTCTAAGAACTTTCAGTTTGACCCTCGTAAGTGACTGCTCAATTATTCTGTTTTGTCACCTTTGTACTGATTAGAATTTCATGGCCATTGATATTTTCTTGTATGCCTGTGACGTTATTTCTGAAGTTGGGAATTAATGGGATTATGTTATTAGTTTTTGGTGTGACATTTGAATTTGGTTTATTTTTTTGTGGTTGTATTTTTATGTGTTTTATGAGATAAGGTTAGCACGTGTTCTTTTAATTTAGGTCGGCAAATGTGAAGTAACAAAATCTCGTGTATTATCACCCACGTTGGTTGGCAGACTAGAAGTACCATGAAGACAATCATAAATTATATTAATACCAATAATTATTTGTCTTTAATTCAGAATGATTGTGTATGTCCTTTGTTGGAGGCCCAATATATAAATAAATAAATTATCCATAACAAAAAAAAACATTTAAAAAATATGTCTAAGGATTGCGCGAAATGCATTATTACGTGTTAACTGTATCCCCGTTCCGATGTACAAATAAAATTAAGTTAAACAAATGAAACCATTAAAGCACTAAGTATTTTTTATGCAAGAAATGCAAGGCTTCTCCCAAAGAACAAAGTTTCAATGAAATATTTAAGTTCTGCTCACAAAATAACTTTGGTGTTACTATTAATAACAGTTTCAGTTCGGTTTCAGTTCAGTTTCAGTTTCAGTTCGGTCGCATTGCGTATCGGATACGGACGTGCCTCATAACGGTGCACTGTACGGATTTTTTAAATTCGCGAACAGCGCGGCTACATGCCGCTGCCCGCTACTGCCACTATGAGCTCACAACTCATAGTCAACGAATTGTTGGCGTTTATACAAAACGCCATCGATACTATGGACGAGGTTAGTATCTTACAAATCTGTAAGACTAACTTCAAGGAAGACGACGTGAGCAGTGGCAAGAGACTGCTGTACCAGAGTCTGGATCGACTCGACCAGATGCCGTCTCGACGGAGGGACGGGACTGAGAAGAGCATCCAGGACATCATCACCCTGTTAAAGGTGACCGACCCGGACGACGTGCCTACTTTCGTGGCGAAGGAGCTGCACAAGCTGCCTCCCGTCACATTCGACCACGTCGACGTCACCAGGCTCCTGAAGGACATCATCTCCCTAAAGACGAGCCTGACCGAAGTGCAGTCCAGATTGGAGGTCTCAGATGGGACCATTAAAGAACTGCGTGCTGAAGTAGAGTTATTACGTAACTCTATTTCCGCAACTAGGTCACCTGAGGCCTCTAAGGTTAACACACGTCGTGGGGCGCAGAATGCGTCCGTATGCAGTTTTGCGTCGGCGGATTCCGATGCGTCACCGGCTGTCGTCAAGTGCGATGCCCCGGCTGCGATTGCGGCACGTGTAAATGCATCGACACCTCGACGTGTTTACGCTGACGCGGCCGCCAGCCGGCCCGCCGCTTGCATACCTAGCGGCGCCGCACCGGTCCCCGCGCCCGTCCGCGTGGCTCCGCCGCGCGCCACCCGTACTCCGTGCCCAGTCCCACTGCCCGTGCCTGCTGCGCAGGCGCCACGTCGGGATGAAGATGGTTTTGAGATGGTGCAGCGGAGAAAGCACTGTCAAAGGACCGTCCAGAACCGCTGCGGCAAAGCCCCATTGGAGCCGAAAATGCTCGTGCGGGCTGCCACGCCGAACACTCCGGTGTACATCTCGCGCCTGCGTTACACCACTAAGGCGGAGAGCATCGTAGAGTACGTGCGTCAGAAGATTCAGTACGCGCCGAGGGTGCAGGAGCTTGAGTCGCGCCGCAACGTCAACTTCAAGGCGTTCGTGGTGCGAGTACCTAACTGTTACCTGCCCCTCGTCTTGCAGGAAGACTTCTGGCCGCAAGATGTGGTGTTCCGTCGCTTCCGCGGACAAGTGCCACCGGAACGCACTAATACGAAGTGCTAGGAAGTGTTTTTACTAACATAATATTAAGTCTATATTATACTAACAAAACATGTTACTATATTTATATATGTTAGTTTGTAAGGTATTTATCTATGGGCCATAGTTGCCTGAAAATAAAGGTTTTATTATTATTATTATTATTATTAAAAGTTCGCGCTAAATTCTGTTGACTTTTAATTCGGTGGTCGCCCGAATTGTTCTATGTTTAAACTTTAAATACTTCAAGGTGTACTCGAAATTTGAATATAAAAGTTCTGCTAATAAAATTTGCTTTTGTTTTTATTTATACGAGTCGTTGTGGCCTAGTCGTTAACATACCGGACTTGTATCAGTATCAATGTGTCTTTTTAAATGTCATGAATATTTTCATGGATATTCTAAGATACTACTGAGGCACTGACTAACGGTGATGGAAAACATCGTAAGGACATTTGGATTTTCAAATAATAAAACCTAATATTTGTAGCTGAAAATTTTAAACTTAACATTATCTAGTACAAGTTGCGCCCCGCGGTGTTACCCGCTACATTTTTTCGGGATAAAAAGCCTATGTGTTAATCCGGGGTGTCAGCTACCTCCATATGAAATTTCATCAAAATCGGTCTAGCCGTTTGAGCGTGAAGAGGTAACAAACACACTCACAAACTTTCGCCATTATAATATTAGTGTGATTAACCGAAAATAGCTACAAATTTAAAGCTAAAAAATGACGTAAAATTAATAAAACGTCGTTACCATTTCTTAGACGACAAACTTCGAAACGTAATAAATGGGGTACCATAATAATTGCGGCTAATTGCCGGGGAACTGGCCTCAAGTGGTCTAGACTACAAGTTTAAGATATCAGCCTGGCTCAGTGCTCAGGCTGTACAGAATTCTCGTTAGCTTTTTAATTCGTTAAAAGAAGAAAAAATATTTAAATTCAACTCTTATTTTGAATTCGTTATTTAAATTATAATTATACCTATTCCTTGCAGTGGTAGACAGAAGAGTTGTTACAGGCAAACAAATATAAGTATTTAATATGTAGCCTAAGAAGTGATAGCTGAATAATATTATGGTACTTTTGATTTAAAAGCTTGTGTTAAAAATATATTTTTAATATAGTCTTTTGACTATGATGTCCTAAAGAATGACTAAATAATTAGATACCTACATAAAAGAAAATCTCATACATAAACGTCTTGTCGATTTTCCCTGGACAAAAAACTAGAATTACCATTACAAGTTTCCAACGAAGGTCACACGATTTGCTCCTGTTTTTCATCAGATTTATTTAAACAAAATGCTACTCGAAATTCGACTCTGTCCCCTTGCAATAAGACTTCAACGTAATGTAGAATGTGACTAAACGACCTTTGAACGTTTCACGGTTCATTACGCACTTCAAGCGATTTTTCATAAAAGATAGCTTTCAATTTGATGTTAGATCACTACGTGTGTTAACTGAATCGTTCTCTAGATAAAGTTAAAGGTTACTTGAGTAAAATACAGTGGAACAAAGTGTTGTTTGTTGGCAGTTGACAAGTAGCACCCAATTGTACATATTCCCCTTTAAAAATAATTTGTTTGACTATGTTCAACAATTGATTATACCTGTCACTCTCGTGTGCATCTCAAAGAATAGAGATATCAATAGACTATAAATTCAAGACGTGTTTAAGCTAAGACATGTTTTAGCATCATTTTTAAGTAAAAGTATAATTTTCTTGTATATAACTGAAATATTTTGACGACTTTATTAGCGCAGTGGCTAAGCGATTGGACTGCGACGCTAAGGGTTGCAGGTTCGATTCCCGCACGGGGCAAAACTTTGTTCGAACCACAGATGATTGTCCCGAGTTTGGGTGTTTGTGTATGTGATATTTCATGTTTGTGAAATGCATCCACGACGCAGGAGAAATTCCTAGTGTGGGGCGACATTTAAAAAATAAATTAACATATTTCCAACAGATCAAATATTTTCTATCTATATATCTATTTTTATTTTCAACTGACACTATAAATGTCGTAAATAGGTACCAAGAATCAGAAGACCTGAGCTCCATTCAGTTAGGCTTAGATCTAGAGTAAGCATCACCGACGACAAATATACTAACTCTACATTTCGCAGCTCGCAGTGACGCACAAAATTGATCTACAAGACAGCCCAATCAAAATTCCTTCATATTTATCTGAACAAAGTAGACAGTTTTACACTTATTATTCGTATTATTAAGATTTATATCTTAGCTCTCGGAAACTGGTTTATCATTTGAGTTTTATATTCCTTTTGACAGAACCGTCTCTGCCAAGTGTCGCGAGAATTGGAATAATTTATCTATGAGATTTCCCAAAGGCACCGTAGGAGGACAAACGAAATAAAAATCTTCCTTTTTTCTTTTCGTGAATAAAAATAAAGGGAACATACGTAGATGTGTAATGGGGCTGTTATAGCGGTTCGATTCGCGTTGTATTTTTAAAGCTTGTGCTAAGTTGTTGGCGTAACGTACTATCTCACTTGAAATCCCTACAAGGGATTATATAACAAGAATTTGATTATTTAGGAGATAAATAACATAAAGATCTTCTTCTTCGTAACGACATTAGCCAATAGCCACATGAAATAGGTCAAGCCATGGTGTAGAGATTGGTCAGTCAACAAGAATGGTAGCAAGGTTGACCGTCCAAGGTCCGCCGGACGTACTTAAGTATCATCACTCGTGGAGGCTCTCTACTTGCACCTCAAATATAAAGATGAATTATACTCTCATCTTTCTCCATACACCTTAAGTTCCATATAATAAGATTCCCATCGTCATACCCACTCATTAGGCCTACATCTGATATTCGGCCTTTTACGATTCGATTTCCCAATAGCATAAGAATCATAGAATCACAAAAATAAAATAATAATTATATAAGTATTCTTAATCGCCCAAGAAACATCGTCCAACACATATCTCCCTATATCTTTGGAACATTTCGAACAAGAACCAATAATGACACGGGAAAAACTATCCGTGAAAATCTTACCACTTTTATGGTTAATTCATCTCTACCCGGGCAAACCGAGCAATCCCCATGGTGCAGACATTAGCACGTATGGAAGGGTTCGGTAATCTCCGTGCCCTCTCTCCCGAGCCTTGCCAAAGTAGGTCCCGAGAGGAACCTTCCAGCCAGTAGATACTCTACCTAGGTATATACTTAGACATAACCTTTACTTATAAAGATACACAATTGTAAATTTTTATGTTTACAATTGTGTTAATGTAAGTTGGTTAAATAAATAAATGTAATAAATCAATAAATGTAATAATAAATACATATAAACGATGCTAACATGTGTTTTAAGATAACTACTCTTTAAGTCTATTGACATCTTTATTCTTTGACAGGCAACACAGACACGAGCGTAAAAGCTTTTATTTGATCAGTTGTTCAATACTTAATTTTTTTTAAGTAAGGGGGATTGTAGTAAACAAATTTGACGACCTGATTGGCGCAGTTGCTAAGCTATTGGACTGCTGCGCTAAGGGTTGCGGGTTCGATTCCCGCACGGGACAAAACTTTGTGCGAACCATAGATGTTTGTCCCGAGTCTGGGTGTTTGTGTATGTGATATTTTATGTTTGTGAAACGCACCCACGACACAGGAGAAAGTCCGGGGTCACACGGGGTCAGGGGCGACGTTTTTTAAATAAAAAAAAAATGTTAGCTTTTTTTCTCAATAGAGAATGTTATATTCCTAAAGTTATTTTACTACTAAATAAGTACCACTGTACCTATTACACAACTCATGTCTTTTATATGATCCTACTAAATAACGCGTAGACGGCTCATATCTAGATCTTATGTACTTAAAGTAAATGCCGAGGATTCTTCTTGTTTAGCTCAAGAGTCTTATGATACTTGATACATTACTTTTGGGTAGTCGCGTTGCTGTCAACGGATTTAACACATAGTTATTCATTTTAAGAAACATCGCCCCTCATTTGAATTTTGCTTCTGCATCGTGGATGATGTTCACAAATGTGTCATACACAAACACCCACATGTCTGCCTGTATCTTGGGTGTGGCAAGGCACAGGTATTTGCTTTTCTATATTTTACCAAACAATATCAAGTCCAATACGTAATTGTGGGAACGGTTACTTACCATTTAACAACTACAATGTATCGTGTGCCAATGGTGTCTTAGATAATATCATGCCTGTATTCCTTACAGAGGAGGGCAGAGTAACAGGAACGAACTTATTGCCATTAACTGGGCACCAAATTATTATATCCATGTAGCTCCGGCAATTACCTAATGGGGAAACTCCCAAAAATATTATATCCCAGAAATTGAACCTAACACCTCATGACAACCTCACCTTATACATTAGTTCCTTATACATAAAAAAATTCTTAATTTTAAAGAAAGTAGGTATTATTATAATTCCGTATCCAATACACCGTCAACAACGCGACAGCTGTATAATGTTATTGGAATCTGTGTCAACATTCCCGACACTACAGACACTGACAATCACACCTCTCACTCAGCCGTATTTTTTCTTGGTTACACGTTATATCCAATTGTTTTGTAAACAAGGACTGAAGAAGATAAACGTAATCGGCCTAGAATATCCTCTGGATATCCCACGGGTTTGCTTGAGCATATTCTTATGAGTATTGTTTACTTATTTGCAGATTCAAGAAAATGAAATATCACGTACACAAACACCCAGTGTCGGGACAAATATGTGCGGATCGCAGTTTTTGTCTCGTGTGGGAATCACACCCACGCCAATGCGCCAATCAAGTATTTCATGTGATATAAGTAATGTTACGGCTCACTTCTGGCAAAAATATACTGCATGGCAATGTTGCAAACTGACTGCCTGTGTAAGTGCAACTGCTGAGCATGATGTCCTAGGTTAATCCCAAGTCTGGCAAAGCGTTATTGGGTTTTTCCATTTCTAAATAGCACCACAGAGACTGGATTTGTGCCTGGTTGATGGCAATAGACACGCCCTATTACGTTGGGAAAAACATAACTGGCAAAATGTGGATGTAATATAGGTATACCTTTGCCTACCCCTTCGGGAAAAACAGGCGTGATGTTATGTATGTATAACAAAATAAGAAGGATCTAAGTTCATTTTAAAAGCCAATAACTTCAGTTGAGACGACGGCAAGGCTCATAAACGTTCCCGAGACATTTAAAACCTTCTTTAAAGTCCCACGAAGAAGCTACAAAAACATTTAGCCCTATTTAGAGCACCAGAACAAAGTTAAACGTTCGTTACCTCCTACAAATAACCTGACATTTACACTTTTGCTGCGTTTTCCATTCATTTTATATATTTTCGCTCCGCTGTCGCAGAAAATTGTAGAATGCACTTGTCGTGCGCGAATTGGAGACGATTTCCACAGAGTTGTTTTGTAGTGTTTTGCTTATGCATTGGACGGAGCTGTTTGAATTGTATCGAGTGAATTTTCATCTTGAAATCTCGGGAACTACTGGAAATTGTGACCCATCAACAGGTTTAGATGGGACAAACGAATTCCAGTTGTGATTTGATTTTGACCTTTGTGTTGACGTTCTTGCTGTATTGCATTTGAACTGCACGTATACAGTCAGGCCAATCTCTTCATTACTGGATTCGTGTACTACGAACAGGCAGGCTGAGGTATATACACCCACATTTCACCAGTTATGTTATAAGTCCCAATGTAATAGAGGGCATCCTATTGCCATCCACCGGGCACAAATCCAGACTATGTCCTGTCATTGAGAATCACCTAATAGAAAAACCCTCTAACACTATATCTTACCTGGTATTTGAACCCAGGACTTCATGCTCAGC
The DNA here is from genome assembly GCA_946251915.1 of Abrostola triplasia. Taxonomy (NCBI): domain Eukaryota; kingdom Metazoa; phylum Arthropoda; class Insecta; order Lepidoptera; family Noctuidae; genus Abrostola; species Abrostola triplasia. Next base: position 2,119,478 of record OX276438.1, read on the forward strand.
GGACCTCATAAGCGGTCACTAGACGAACGAGGTAGTCTAATTGAAATGAACTGCATTCGTGGATTATTCCAATAATGCATACTTGTCGTGCTAATCATGTTAGTTTATTTGACACTTTATACACAAGTCTGTAGAAACCCATGATTGGCATTCATTGATCTTCGGAACCCAATCTTCAGCAAACAAAGTCAGTGTACGCAAAACCGTAAATCCCTGCTCCAACATCATTCCCAAAATCCAAGATGACGTATTCGTCCCAAAACCTACCCCAATCCGATCCCAATCTTGGCCTTTCATCATTTCCATTCCATATCCACCCAACATACCTCCATTGAAAAACAAGAAAATCTCCTCGCGTTCAGATAAGGGGTGAAACACATAAGAAATACAAAAGAAACCCGCTCCAATGTTTCAAAGGTAATAGATTTAGTCCGTTTGCTTCCGTACTATTGATCGGCAACAGTATTATGTTCGGTCAACTTGACATGAGGGACAAACGACTGCGTCTAAATATATATATTGTACATATAAATATATATTGTTTCTGTCCCTCCCCAAAGGCAATTGGGTCGGAAATTTTGTATACTGTATACATATAATGTTGTGTGGAGACTTGTTATTGTCCGGCCCACGATTGGACGTGGGTCCGACATCGTCTTGTCTTACGTTTCTTGTGGAATTAAAATTAAATTCTTAATATCTTTGTAATTTTCTTTTTATCTTTAAGATTGCCTGCATAGTTGACTTGGAAACTGTTATTAACGCTCTGTTTAGAGTTAGGCGGAGATACGCATATCATCATCATCATCATCAGCCGGAAGACGTCCACTGCTGAACAAAGGCCTCCCCCTTAGAACGCCATAAAGAACGACAGCTTGCCAATTCCATCCACCGGTTGCCCGCAATTCTGACGATATCGTCGGTCCATCTGGTGGGAGGCCTGCCAACGCTGCGTCTTCCGGTTCGTGGTCGCCACTCGAGAACCTTTCTTCCCCAGCGGTTATCGGTTCTTCGAGCGATATGGCCTGCCCATTGCCACTTCAACTTGCATATTCTTCGAGCTATGTCGGTAACTCTAGTTCTTTGGCGAATTTCCGTATTCCGGATCCTGTCGCGCAAAGAAACCCCGAGCATAGCTCTCTCCATAGCTCGTTGAGTGACTCTGAGCCTCTCCAAAAGGCCAACCGTTAGCGACCACGTCTCTGAGCCATACGTAATCACTGGCAACACACACTGGTCATAGACCTGCGTCTTCAGACACTGCGGAATTTTGGACGAGAAGATGTCGCGTAGTTTCCCGAACGCTGCCCATCCGAGTTGGATTCTTCGGGCGACCTCTTTGTCGAAGTTGGACCGGCCTAACTGAACAATTTGTCCTAAGTAGACGTAGTGGTCGACAACTTCGAGGGTATCGTTCCCAACGACCACCGGTACAGGTGCGACATGGACATTGGACATGATCTTTGTCTTGTCCATGTTCATTTTAAGACCCACCTGTTGGGAGACGATACTGAGGTCGCTGAGCATAGTATTGAGCTCCTCCAGCGACTCCGCCATGATAACTATATCATCGGCAAAACGAAGGTGAGTGATGTATTCGCCATTGATGTTGATGCCGAACTCGTTCCAGTCCAAGAGCTTGAAAACGTCCTCCAACGCATTTGTGAACAGTTTCGGAGAGATAACGTCTCCCTGTCTCACACCACGCTGCAGTTGGATTGGTTTCGTACTCTCGTCCTGCAGCCGAATTGACATGGTGGCGTTACTATACAAACACTTCAACACCTCGATATACCTATAGTCGATATGACATCGCTGGAGGGACTGCAATACAGCCCAGGTTTCGATAGAATCGAAGGCTTTTTCATAGTCCACAAACGCTAGACACAGTGGCCGATTATACTCCTCGGTCTTCTGTATAATCTGGCGGAGCGTATGGATGTGGTCTATGGTGCTAAAGCCTTTTCGGAAGCCGGCTTGTTCGGGAGGCTGGAAGTCATCAAGCCTGCGTTCGAGACGGTTCGTAATGACTCTCGAAAACAGCTTATACACATGGCTCAGGAGCGAGATGGGTCTATAATTCTTCAATAAGGTGTTGTCACCTTTTTTGAAGAAGAGCACCACCACACTCCTGTGCCATGTTTCTGGCGTAGTACCCTCGAGTATGACGGAATTGAATAGCTTCTGGAGGACTAAAAGTACCGGTTTTCCACCCGCTCTCAGAAGCTCTGTTGTAATTCCGTCATCACCCGGCGCCTTGTTGTTTTTAAGCTGTTTCAGAGCCACTCTAATCTCGTACAGGCTGATGTCTGGGATGTCCTCGGTGTAGTGTCGGGTCAGTTTAGCCCTAGAGTCCTGAGCCAAACCGACAACGGGTTTCCGTGTCGAAGTGTACAACTGTCCGTAAAACCTCTCCAGCTCTCTCAATATCTCCGGTTTTGATGAGATGATACTGCCATCGTCGATCTTCAGCTTCGTCATTTGGCTTTTCCCAATAGAGGAATTCCTCGCGAACACTTTGGAGCCTTGGTTCCGCTCTATTGCGTCCTTTATACGGTTAGTATTAAAGGAGCGCAGATCGTGTCGCGTGGAGTTTGAAATCCGCCTATTGAGATGGCCGTATTCCGACATATCAGCTGAAGATTGCAATCTCATCTCATTCCGGGCTTCCATTAGTCTAATGGTTTTATTGGAGAGCTTTTGAGGTTTTCTTCGGCGTGGGGTCTTAAAGAACTGGGACCCCACTGCTTGGACAGCTTCCACAAACCCGTTGTTTATCTCGTCCGCTGTTTCGCATTCGGCTAGGCACTGGAAACGATTACGCAGTTCGAGTTGAAAGGTTTCGGGATTCTGGATTTGGGCAGGAGCAGGACGGAGCGTGGACTTCATCAGACGAGACCGTTCTAGCTTAACATTGATATTCAGTGTGCCTCTGACAATGCGATGATCGCTACCGGTTTTGACCTTCCCGATCACAGAGACATCACTGAATATACGCTTCTTGGTTGTCATGACGAAGTCGATCTCATTTTTGGTTGAACCATCGGGGCTTATCCACGTCCACTTCCTGGATGGTCGCTTCTGGAAGAAGGAGTTCATCAAATAGAGTTCCTCCTTCTCCATAAAGTCGACCAGCCGCTGGCCCCTCTGGTTCCGCTGCCCATATCCGAACGACCCTACTCTCAACTCATCGCCATTCTTAGTGCCCACCTTAGCGTTGAAGTCTCCCATAACAACGGTGAAGTAGGATTCGGAGGTATGTATGGCTTCAGAGATCTCTTCATACATAGCCTCTGCTTCATCGTCAGGGTGTGTCGAGGTCGGCGCATATACCTGGATGACCTTCAACGAATACCGGTCGGTAATTCTGAGTATCAGGTATGCTACTCTGCTTGACACACTATCGACTTTTACCACGTTGTTAATGAGAGACTTACGGACGAGAAACCCAACACCACCCTGGGACTTTCGGTCTCCTTCCCGGAAGAAGAGCATGTTGCCGGAATCAAGGATTATCGTATCCTGCCCCTCTCGTCGGATTTCAGATAATCCTATGATGTCCCAACGTAACCTGCTCAATTCTTCCTCCAGCTCGACAATCTTCTCGTCAGTCCGGAGCGTGCGGACGTTGTGTGTTGCCAGGGCCAAGGTCCGGTGGGGGTGGTAGCGAGAAATCCACCGGGGATTCTTAGCACCCCCTGCTCCTCCGTTACCTGGCCCGCTACCATAGCCAGGGATAGAGGAGCTGCCGGGTACTGGGGGCCGTCGCGCCGTTCTGTCTGTCATTTGGGGGGGGGGGTTGCCATAATCCCCACGCTTGGCGAGCGGCTTGGGGATCGCAGTATTGGTGGTTAAGTTACAGAAGACGCTGCTGCCCATCTACTGGATTTTTTCCCTTAGTCGCCTCTTACGACACCCACGGGAGGAGAGGGGGTGGTCAATTCTAAGCCGGATACGCATATACTGCAGTCACATTTCGCTGTGTTTGGTCCCAATGTAATAGGGGCGAGCCTATTGCTATCAACCGGGCACAAATCCATGAGAATTACCACTAAGTAATAATCTTACTATCAACATTTTTCCTGACCCTGGATTCGAACCCAGGAGAGTCATGCTCAGCAGTCGCTAATGACCATCGAGGCAGTCAGCCTAGGTGTAACAATAACGCTTTTAAGTTAAAAGGCCATCTTCCGTTATAAGTGTGGTTCAAGTCACGTCAGATTTTTTTTTTAATAAGCCGGTATATATTGTGACATACTGACACTTTTAATCTTCGAGGTGGCAGGCAGAGCTTTTAATGTATCAAAAGTAGCATAAGTCGGTAGATTTTTTTAATCGAAATCTACGCGAATAAAGTCGCGGATAAAAGTTTAAAATCACACTATAATATTGTAAAGGTAAAAGTTTGTATGTTTGTTACTTCTTCACGCTCAAACGGCGGGACCGATTTCGATAAAATGTTGTATAGAGTTAGCTGATACCCTGGATTGACACATCACACACAGCTAGTACTAAATCAATATCATCATTAAGCCTAGCACATAAGCAGCTGTTTTTTGTGCCGATCTCCACTGTCACACCTTTCACCCTAATAAACTATTATTAACATGTTCCTACCAAATTCTCCTCTACAAAAATCTTATATACCAAATCACTCGCTCCTACTCATCCCTCAAGCCACAAGCTAACAGGAGGTGCGTACTAATTATTGTTAATGTTAGACGTCAGCAATTAAGTAGGCCATTGTATCATCATGACAAAGCGAACAAACTAGAGGGTTGTGGACAGTGACTCGGTACTCGGGCCGGATTGGATGGCACTATTGATTCTGATGGTACTCCAGGGAGCTGTTGTAAGGCACTCTGATCGATATTATGTGCTGAAAAGACCGAAAAACTACGATTTCTATTTCAAGTATTTTTACTTTTAGGTACATTTTTACTTGTCTGTAAAACGATTTTTATAACTAAGCACCTAAATGAAATACAGGGCATATTTTCTCAAGTTGTTTTGTGATATAATTAAGATTTTTCTAATATTTTTTAAAGCTAAATTTTTTAGTTCTGTTTTTCGATCTTTAAGCAATTGCTGATTACTGGAGCAGATTCTATGCCTTAAAAATGGTAATAGGCATTTTACCACGAACAACTTAGCTATTACTAAACAACATAGCCATACACGAACATATTACAGAGTAAAGTATAGCCCTCCTAGACAAGTGGTGACAAATAGAAATAGAATAGATTGATAAATGTATGAGGATGACATAATATTTCAACTATATTATCGATGCCAAGCCCATATATTTTTCATTCTATTCTATTTCTATTTATCAACCGTTTTGCCACGTGTCTAGGAAACTGCTCAGTTCATACATCTCTACTTAGATTCCATGATCCATCTTAGTCCATGACAATGTAATTGACCTATCTACAACTAATGGAAGGTGGGTAATAGCTACCTACATATCATAATGAAGGTATCTCATCTGTCTATCTGCCATCCATACGTCCTGCATATGACACAGATTTCAATTAAGTCCGACATGCTGACGGAGGTATAATGGCAAAGGGCAACTTTGGGTTACTCGATGGATTTTAACTAGGTATTAATTGAGCATTCGATTGTGTAGTCAAGTTTATATGGGGGCATTGGAGTATGAATATAGCAAAAGTTTAGTTATTTTGTAGGTACTAGCGACTTCATTGCACGGACTTGAACTTGATAAATGATAAATGGATTTTATTTCTGTAAATAGGTTTCAAAAAAACACTTTTACACGTCATTTTTTTTAAAACCAGATGGCATCGGCATTTCCTATCTGACTACCACTGAGAAGAAATACCGAAACAAACTCAGGGGTCAAGGTCTCTTTTAAAGTCCAGACAAGCTCAATATTTTATGCGAGAACAGTGTAGGTGGTCTTGAAAAGTGCTAGCTACTAAACAGCGACGAATGACGAATAATGTACCATCTCGTACCATTTAAAACTTACGTTACCTGCGATTAATGTAAAACAATACAGCGTTATGTCTAGGAAGCCCTACATCTCTGCTAATGCTACGACAGTGCATATTAATATCGTAATTATAACCATTATCCTAAACCTCCGAGGCGGAGGGCCGAAGATCGAGCTCAGTGGCGTGCCATGGGAGAGGCCTATGTCCAGCAGTGGACTGAGATAGGCTGATTATGATGATGATGATCCTAAAATTCAGACAGTATATTTTGTTACCCTTAAAGAATTCGCGGCCTCTCATTCACTCTTCAACTTTCCCTTACCAGCTTCAGTTAAAAGTATTAACCCGAATAAGTTAGTTTAAAACTGAACTCAAAGTTAGCTTTATTTCAGAACGCAAACCACAGACCTTATTGTGTTATGAGTTTGGAGACGAATATTTCAAGCTGATGTTCTGGCCGTTTTGGACTTACTTGTCTTTATAAATACTGACGGGAACATAACATATTTGACTGCCTCGTTGGTCTAGTGTTTGCTGAACGCGACTGCTGAGCACGAGGTCTTGGGTTCGAATCCTGGGTTTTTCCATTAGGTAATTCTTAGTAGGAGCACGGAGTCTGGATTTGTGCCCAGTTGATGGCAGTAGGCTCGCCTTCTATTACATTGGGACCTAAAAAACAATTGGCAAAATGTGGGTATGCTGTATGTGCATCTCTGCCTACCCCTTCGGGGAATACAGGCGTGATTTTATGTAAGTAGTATAACATAACATCACGCCTGCATTCTTAACAGAAAGCAGAGGTGTTTAGTACACCCACATTTCGTTAGTTATAAGTCCTTATGTCGAAGGCGGGCCTATTACCAATGACCGGGCACACATCCAGACTCCGTGCTGCTTCTGAGAATTACCGGAAAATCCCCAGTAACACTTTGCCCGACCCGGGATTCGAACCCAGGACCTCGTGCTCAGCAGTCGCGCTTGGCAACCACTAGACCAACGAGGCAGTCTGAGAATTACCTAGAAATACTCAATAAGACACCCTGTTGTTTAATCCGGGACCTCATCGAATAGAAATGAAATAGAATAAAACATATATAAGATTGACTTTCTTTTCTAAAAATACCACTTCTCAGACCACCTACACAGTTCTCACATAACATATTGAGCTTGTGTGGACTTTAAAAGAGACCTTGACCCCTGAGTTTGTTTCGGTATTTCTTCTGAGGTAGTCAGTTAGGAAATGCCCATGCCATCTAGTTTTAAAATAGAAGACGTGTAAAAGTGTTTTTTATAAACCTATGTGCAGAAATAAAATCATTTATCATTTGACATTATATGTCGACTGTCGCGGGTTTAAGTCCCGCTCGTGTCCATCATTTTTCAAGTTTCCCTTTATCAATTTAAAATTAAATTTTTAAAATATATTTCTGTGTACAATAAAGAATTTTTAATTATTTGCAGGTTATATTATGATTCGTATTTAACCTAATACCATGCTCCTAATGCCTGCTCCATTTAGCAGTATAACATAATAAAACTATAACTGCAGTTCTGCTGCAGTTAGAATGAACAATCAGGAGTGCAGTTTTAAAATCACAGGCAGCGACTCCGACGGCAGAAGTTCGCCGCGAACCAATTGAAAAGGTGGCGTCCGCTCTAATTATATTGAAACTTGGTGACGGGTGGGAAAGGGGACCGGCAGAAGTCTAGGCCTAATGTTGTTAAGAAGTTTGGCTCTAATGTAAAAATTGATACTGGAATATGTCATGCTGAGAAAACTACAAGATTTTGCATTAAAAAAATGAGAATATATTACGATTAGTCTCGGATACAATTAAAAAAATGTTTATCTATATATATAAAATTTTCGTGTCACAGTTTTCGTTCCCATACTCCTCCGAAACGGCTAGACCGATTCTCATGAAATTTTGTGAGCGTATTGAGTAGGTCTGAGAATCGGCCAACATCTATTTTTCATACCCCTTAATTCGAAATTCACTCGGACAAAGTCGCGGGCAACAGCTAGTCTTATATGTATATAAAATTCTCGTGTCACAATGTTCGTTCCCGTACTCCTCCGAAATGGCTTGACCGATTCTCATGAAATTTTCTGAGCATATTGAGTAGGTCTAAGAATCGGCCAACATCTATTTTTCATACCCCGGGTCAGCTAGTTATTAAAAATTATACACGATTGTACTTCGGTCATTCACCTGGCGAGTGACGGTACCGTTTTCACCCCTCTCAGACTTCATCCCGTGGCGGACACAGAATACTGAGCAGCTTACTAGAACGTCACCGCAGTTTTATTTCCAAGATATTTTTAACGATATTACACTGTTCTGTAATAGCATCACAGACAGGGTATTCTACCATTTTTGGCTGATATATTCGTATATCTGAAATAAGCACGCTGTATATCGATAAGTTAAGGAATTGTGTGTTATAGACTTCTAGCACCTTCGTTTGTTATATACAGTTGGATAGTATACCTATAACATAATCATAAACCTATAGGACGTGAGTCTGCCCGTGACCATGAATGCTGTGAAGGATTTGAAACGTCAGGACCAAAAATCAATTTAAAACCGCGATAAAACCCGTAAACCTAGTGTTATTTCAAAACCTATAGGACTTCTAACTAGCTGACCCGGCGAATTTCGTACCTTCTCACTGTTTAAAACTTCCCTGAACTATCACGAATATTTCAAGATCAAAATTAACCAAAGCGGTCCAGCCATTCTCGAGTTTTAGCGAGACTATCGACCAGCAAATCATTTTTTTTATATTAAAAAGATCGATCAACATTTTTGTGTTAGAATAACTAGACAAAACATAATGACTGTCAAATTTTTAATTGTTACTAAACTAATTATCTAAGAAGAGAATTTGGAAACCACTATGCAGGGAAATACAGGTAAAAAACAAATCTTCGATTGAATTCGTGTAAAATATACACTAGCCTATCTACGCCAGTACAGAGTTAAACAGCGTAAACGCATACACTAGGCAAATAATGACGTAGTCAATCTGGCCAGTTAACGTCACACACAGTGCATTATATAAGCATGCATTACGTACCTAATTGCGACCAGCCGGTTGAGGACAGACGTCAACACATTATTATGGCCACACAATAATATTGTTATGCATGCTTGAGATGCAGGAAGACAGCAGTATAAGATATTAGGTAATTGAGATAATTTTAGCGACTGCCTCGTTGGTCTAGTGGTTGCTAAGCGCGACTGCTAAGCACGAGGCCCTGGGTTCGAATCCCGGGTCGGGCAGTGTTACTGGGTTTTTCCATTAGGTAATTCTCAGTGACAGCACGGAGTCTGGATTTGTGCCCAGTTGATGGCAATAGGCTCGCCCCCTATTACATTGGGACCTAAAAAAAACATAACTGGCGAAATGCGGTCGTACTATATGTGCACCTCTGCCTACCCTTTCGGGGAATACAGCCGTCATGTTATGTATGTATTATGTATTTAGCTACTGAACTGACTAGGCTGTTTATCAACATTACGTTAAGAATCCTAGGCTAGATGCCAGTTGCAGGTTTGCCTTCTAAAAATAAACAGACGTCAGAAGATTCTCTTCTTTTTCTTAGATTTTTAAGATCTTTACTTTGTATCGAAGGAAAGGGAAGGTCCTGCAGTGGGGCGATCATGGCTGAAATGATATAATAAATAGTAACTTTGTATGTGATAATAGGAAGGGACCAGTTGGCAATCATTATTAGAAGTAATGATAGTGGTATAGCGCATGGTTATCCACTCCATAACTATGCAGGCGCAATGCCAATAGCTGTAACAGCTGCTTGAGTCCTTATGAGGTGCTTCAGTAATGGAGACCACATTGGTCTCTTTATTTAGACCATTATTCTGCTTCCTATTAAATCGGTGTTTATTTTGTAATAATAATTTTATTATTTAACTAATTTATAGAAGAGGTTGAGCCTAGAAAACAAACAGGGGCAAAAACACGTTGACGATTTAAACAAAGTCACTGAGAACACGTAGACAGGGGGGGGCACACAAGGTAGAGATGATGGGCAACGGAAATGGGTGGCTAAGATGATGATGATAAGAAAATGTAAATAATGATAAACTAACATGTATATAATCACGCCTGTATTACGCGAAGATGTAGACAGAGGCGTATAGTTGGACACTGACATTTCGTCAATTAACTAGAAGCCTATTGCAATTAATTAAATGTCTTAAAATAACCAAGAAAAGACAAAAAAGCGACATAATAAAGTCACATGAATTGCCTCGGTTTGAATCGTAATTAGACTTCATTATCTTTGTTTACCTTTTGTTCATTGGCCAGTCGCTCGCATTTGATTCTTGCCATCCTGAATACCACTGAACGACATGACAAATGACAATGGCTCTCGCAAATCCGGTGTGATGCAATACACCTTATCACTGTCGCCGGTATTGCACGCCAGTATAAATTTAACCTATGTGACCCGTGGATGTGTGATTCCTAACGTTTTTGAATTTAGGAAAAGCTGGGATCGAAGCGTTACAAAATTAAAGATTTTTCTTTTTTTAAACGTCAACCCCTAACTAGAAACTTCTCCTGTATCGTGGGTGCGTTTCATAAACATGAAATATTACATAGGTTAGAACAACTTTATTTCTCACTAGCTGCGCCCCACGGTGTTACCCGCTACAATTGTTCGGGATTAAAAGTAGCCTATGTGTTAATCAAAGGTGTCAGCTACCTCCATATGAAATGTCATCAAAATCGTTCTAGCCGTTTGAACGTGAAGAGGTAACAAACATACAAACACACTCACAAACTTTCGCCTTTGTAATATTAGTGTGATAAAAAACTGCATACATAATTGACTTTAGCATCATCATCGCCAGTTTTTACGGTACCCACTTCTGAGCATAAGCCTCGGCCCTTAAACGCCACTTACGAAGAAACTATGTTTAAATCTAAGATTAATATTTAGAGCGCACCAAACTTAACCTAACCTTAATCATTTGAACTAACAACCCAAATTGATTTTCTATTTTAGTTCTAAGAATTACTTTAAGCATTCCACGCACACCACATAATTACTACGATGAAACTCGATAAGCATCTACATACTTTAAAAAAAGTCGTGACAGAACTAACTAAGCACCCTAATTCTCATTCAGTTAGGGTAGACGCACCAGTGAACGGCACCAAATACTTTTGTGAAGTGCGTTAATGAAAAATAAACATTTAGTATTGCAGATACAAATAAATCTATGAGAGCATAACATCAAGCTTTATATCATCCCAAGCGCCCTAATTCTCATTCAGCTAGGGTAGACGCACCAGTGAATGGACGAGACCAAATACATTTTGTAAAGTATGTTAATGATAAATGTTGGAAACTAAACATTTACAATTGTCAATGCAGATGCACATAATTTGGTTTGGTTTAGCTGGCCATTTTCAGCACTTAACCACTTAAATTGGGCCATTGTGCGTGACGAGTTACTTCCTTCTATTTAACCTAACCTTCCCAGATCATCCCAGAAAGCGAGCAGCCTTTTCAGGTTGCTACAAGCCTCCGGTAGTGATGCTGGACATTAGAGATTCGAGCCCGTTGATCGGCCACACTAACGCACTCCAAGAGTACGTGATGTGGCGTTTCTTCCTCCATGCAGCTTCTGCATAGAGGGCTGTCCGTCGCACCTATAGTGAATAGGTGTGTATCTAGGGTCACATACATGTATGCAGAACATAACGATAAGCTATATGCTATATGGTCGATGAACAACTCAGAGTTTGAACCGCCTGTAGGCCTCTGACATGGGGTTACACACCGTTGAAAACTATCTCAGGTGTGCCGGTTTCCTCACGATGTGTTTCATATTATTATATAATTGTTAGTAGCACGGAGTCTGGATTTGTGCCCGGTTCATGGCAATAGGCTCGCCCTTTATTAGATTGGGATAAAACATAACTGTCCAAAGGTGGGTGTAGTACACACCTCTGCCTACCCATCTGAGGAATACAGGCGTGATGTTATGTTATGTGTTTTTATGTAAGACATGTACATATATTATTCGAGGTGTAGTCTCAAATTATATGTAATGTCCAAAAAATTAAAATATGTCTCTCTACTATGTAACAAATTCTTCTCCTTTTAATGGTATGGTTTAAAATTGTTAATCCTTCTGTTACTTTTGTTGTTGACTGTACACCGTATACTTTTTCCAACCAACTTTATTATAGTTTACTTTATCTGTGCACGTGCTAGCAGTGGTGTTGACCGCAACTAGCAACTTTAGCCCATTCACCAGGATTAATCGACTGTGTTTTGTTAAAAAGGAAAGTTTAACACTGATATGGTTGACGCCAGTTTATTTTTTTGTGATTAGTGTGTTTATTTATAGGCTGTATGTGTTTATTTTGAAGCTTGATTTATTATCGTAAAATCATAAAACACATAAACATAGCTGCAACCCGCGATTACATCCTCATTTTTCTTTCATTCCCATGGAATCCCAAAACATTTCCAATAAGTTGCCTAAATATCTCCTTGTAACATCCGCTTTCTGTCAGTAGACGTCCTGTTAAAATCGGTTGAGCCGTTTCGGAGATTAGCCGTAGCAAACAGACAGACAAAAAATATTCTTTGTATACTAGTTTAATGTATCGTATAGGTATTATTTAATTGTAAACTAAGTATTAGGTTGCAATATTTGTCGTGGTTCAGGATGCTGATGGGGCTGCCCCGTTTCTGCAGTGCATCAGGTATATTTGCACAAGCTCACGTCGATGGCTTCCACGCCATCGTCAGACAGAAATCTGCCTCTTTGCTCTGCAGAGTGCGGGACAGCTCCAACTCCATCCTGAAGACTATAGCGGGGAGGTACGATTCTCCTTTGTTAGGTGATGTTGTTCAAATTGTTGTGGCCTTGCTGTCAAATAGATAATAGGTAGATACATAAGTTTACTAACATAGGTATAAGTTTGTCTTTTGTTTTGTTACTAACCCATATGGATGTTGCTTATCCGAAATAAAGATTATTTTATTTTTTTATTTTATAAACTAAATATCTCTAGTATCTTACATGTTCTCATAGATTAAGCCAACACAACGAGTAAATGATAGCACAATTCAAAAACTTGGGCGTCAAGGAACTCTATGCATTAAACATTAAGCTAAGGGTCGTAAGGGGTGGGCGGAATGATAGCTCGCTCATGCATTCATCACATTTATAACTTCCACACGACGAACGGTAGCGTGTTTGCGTTTTGTGGTTCAATCATAATCAGATTAGATATTTAAAGTATTGTAGAATCTATATCAGACTTCGTGACTGCTGAGCATGAGGTCCTGGGTTTGAATATCGGGTCAGACAAAGTGTTAGTAAGTTTTTCTATTAGGTAATACTCAGTAGCAGCACGGTGACCCTATTTGTGCCCGGTTGATGACAATAGGCTTGACCCTATTACATTCGAACCTAAAACGTAACTGGCGAAATGTGGGTGTGCTATATGTGCATCTCTGCCTACCCCTTCTATATATGGAAATAAAGGCGGGATGTTATGTTCTGCCATATTCCCGAAAGGGGTCCTTTGGGAATATGACATAATAATTACATTCCAGAAATCTAGAGGAATTCAAACAGCCACGTCTCCCACATACTTCAAAAAAGTTAGTACTAAACTGGATTCGAACCAGCAACCTATCAAAACCCCGGATCATGAACCTGGGCTACAGCGAACTCGCAATAAACATCGTCTGCATAAGCGGGGGTCCTTCGGCGCCGTCTTACAGACCTCATGAGTTATGGACCGTACTGGGAACTATTTTAACTCCACGCGAATATTTTATTCTCACACCCACCTTTATGGTGAAAGTTTTAGGTGCGATTAAGGATGAAGACGAGTAATGTGACTTTTGAGGAATTCTTAATATGCTTGTTATCTGAAGGGGAAGCTTGTGTTTGTCTAGGCTGTTAGTTCTTCAAAAACATTGAATTCACTGCTACACGGTAGCTTAGTTGGCAGAGCTGCGCAACGGATCGCCCAAGGTCGCGGGTTAGAGTTCCGCTCGTGTCCATCATTTTTGTTAAAATATATAGGTATTTTATCAATTGTAGATTGTTTTACTGTTAATTTTTTGAGCAACTCGTATCGAGAGTAAAAATTATATTTGTAAATGCATAAAGTACCGGTGGTCTTGAGATCGTTAAGCGCGACATTAAGCATGAGGTCCTGGGTTTAAATCCCGGGTTATAAAGTGGTTCTGGGTTTTTCTATGTATATATATAATTCTACTGTAAGTAATTCTCAGTTGTAACACGGAATCTGAATTTCTGACAATAGGCTAGCCCCCTACTACATTGGGACCTAAAATATAACTGGCGAAATGTGGGTGCACTGTGCACGTCTGCCTACCCCTTCGAGGAATATAGGCGTGATGTTATTATGTAAGAGCATTATAATTATAAATAATTTAAACATGACAGTAGTTTTGACTGCCTCGTTGGTCTAGTGGTCGCTAAGCGTGACTGCTGAGCACGAGGTCCTGGGTTCGAATCCTGGGTCGGGCAAAGTGTTATTGGGTTTTTCCATTAGGTAATTCTCAGTAGCAGCACGGAGTCTGGATTTGTGCCCGGTTGATGGCAATAGGCTCGCCCCCTATTACATTGGGACCTAAAACATAACTGGCGAAATGTGGGTGTACTATATGTATGTGCACTTCTGCCTATCCCTTCGGGGAAGACAGGCGTGATGTTATGTTTTTTTTTTATGTTTTATGACAGTAGTATTTTGACTATCCGACTCTAAATTGACAACAGAATTTGCAACATTCACAACACAATTTGGTCAACTTTACTATTAATTACGCAAAATAACGTATATTAACAGCGTTATGAGCCAATAACAATGACTATTCAAATTTGATTAAATGCTATTTTGTATGAATGAATAAAAAGCAACTGAATATCATTCGATTCACTAAATCCCGGTACCACGGTATGCTGCGATTACAAAATCCTGAAATCCGTTGTTTTATATTACTCAAATTAGCTGCCGATCACATAGGTTACTAGCTGTTGCACGAGGCTTTGCCCGCGTTATGTAGCATATGTCCTTTGTCGGGTAATTAACTTTCTACATGCCAAATTTCATCAAAATCTGTCCAGTGGTTTAGTCGTGAAGGCATAATAAAGAGAGTGAGTTACTTTCATATCACATCACACTAATATTATAAAGACGAAAGATTGTGAGTGTGTTTGTATATTTGTTACCTCGTCACGCTCAAACGGTTAGACCAATTTTGATGAAATTTTATATGGAGGTAGCTGAAACCCTGGATTAACACATAAGCTACTTTTTATCCCGAAAAAATGTAGCAGGTAACACCGTGGGGCGCAACTAGTATATAATATTAGTGTTTATATGTGTTCTGTGGTATATAGACGTAAACCAAGTTTAGCTCTGCTATTTCTGACCAGCGTTAATATCAATGGTATAAACATCGCAACCAAACCAAACGGAACGGAGCACTAAACCGCATACCGACGCGAATAACGATTTTAATTCGAATCAACGTTAATTCGAATACCATTACTCGTTTGATTCTGTACGAACTAATCTAAATTCATTAGCGGCCGGCCGTGTTGTCTAAATATTTGAATAATTTGATTTCCCTTTGTCGTATAACTGTAAATTAAAGGGTTGAAGTAAAGGCCATGATTAGAAAGGACAGTGAAGGGACGAGGGTCCGCCGACGAGCTACGAAATGTTATAATGAAGTTGAATTGGGTCGGTTTAACGGGAATTTCCTTGGAATCCTCAAATTATTCTCAAAACGTGTGATATTTAATGTTGCTGTTTAATTATAACTTTATTCAGTCTTTTAGATCACCTGTATAAAATTACAACTGCTCATGGTATAAGAAGTATACTTACAGAAAATATCAATGGCAGTCGGATTTGAATGGCTATTGCTTGGCTATTTATCACTTTCATGACTTTTGGTGTCAGTTTTGCATGTTGCCCATGCAAAGCTTCAATCTAAAGTGATAAAGGAAACGAAAAAATTATGGACACGAGCGAGACTCGAACCCGCGACTTTCGCCGTATCGTGGCGCCGCTCTGCCAACTCAGCCATTGCGTCACTGCTCACATTCAAGTCAAGTTCACTTTTTAGTATTTACGTGTTAAGGGTGACGTCAGGTATTATCTGTTGGAATCACTTGTTGATTGATTTATTTTCAGAAACTGATTAATTATGAATCTTAAAGAAATACCACGAAAGAAGTCACTGTATGCGGACAACGTGCCAAAACAGCACTACGGATGCAATATGAGAGCTTCCCCGAACAACAGTACCTACCTAAGTGCACATCGAATGAGGGGCTCATAGCAACAAGGGTACCGCGCAGATCAGTCGTTCTACGAGTTTACGCCATGCTCGCCGCCTGGTGGGTGACCATTTTCACACGCTAAGCCGTTGGTCCTGCGCAGTCCAATATCTCCTGTGTGGTCGGCTATCTCAGATGTAGTCGGTAATCTCAGATAAGACAGGCCGCTTTGACCGAAATTCGGTGAGGAGAATATTTTATGATTACTAGTGTATATCTGGCGAGTCATTGACAGCCCTGCTGCGGTTTGCTGGTGCTGCTGCTGAATGCTGATGGAACTCTACACCACGGTTTGAGACTCTTCATCTCATGTCAACAGGCCAGAAGAAGCTCAGCACCAAATATGTTTGTTTTACATGTTTTTTAAACGTCACCCCACACTAGGAATTTCTCCTGTATCGTAGGTGCGTTTCACAAACATGACACATAACATACATAAACGCAGATACGGCACTATTATCACACAATTTTTTCCCCGTGCGGATATCGAGCCCCGCTTAGCAGAGAATTCCAATCACCTAGCCAGAAATCAAAGTACCTTCTCCAACATTTAGTAGCTTGTATTAAAACAATGTATTTCATCTGCGAACCGCAAAACTTTATTGTTGATAGAACGACCCAGGTTCCGACCCAAAATACACACAATACTTATATAAAATGCTCAATTCCATTCCGTTTCGCTATAGGAGGAAACTAATTAGTAGTTTCATCCTGAATAAATAATTGGAACTAGATATTTTCTATGAATTTCGTGAGCTATCATTATTATAAATTGGCTTTATATAGGTATGAGTTAATCTATTCCAGTTTGGGTTAGGTTAAGGTTTGAGGGTAGCCGCTTGAAGTTATGGTTTCATTTCTGTATAGAAAATATTTGTATAATGTGCATAAAGAAAATATACGTTTACAGAAGTTGCCTGGCTCATTGGTCTAGTAGTCGCTAAGCGCGACTGCTGAGCACGAGATCCTGGGTTCGAATCCGGGTCGGATTAGGTCTTTCTTAGTAGCAGCACGGAGTCTTGACTAGTGTCCGGTTGATGGCAATAGGTGCGCATCCTATTACATTGGGTCCTATAACATAACTGGCGAAATGTGTGTGTACCGTGTACACCTCTGCCTACCCCTCTGACTACAGGCGTGATGTTATGTTTTTTCAAACAGTTATTTTATTTACTACTAACCTCTTATACATTTAGGAATGCATTGAGGAATTAAAGTAAATATTTAGGACAAAGAAAAAATAAAATAACAATATTGAACAAAAAATAAGTTTTAATTTCTTTGGCACTTACAATAGTACAAACCTAAGTACTACTAATGTTATTATTACTGCCAAGACAAACAAATTATAGTCTACAGATGATAACAAAACATACATCAGCTTTGAAAAAAGCTGTAAACGCGTGTGTGACACGAAAAAAAGTTACAGGGTTTCAACATTTAAAAAAAAAAATATCGAATTTCAATTTTAGATTTTTTTCCAAAAAACTATCGTATATCACCAACTGGGTACCTACGATGTTTGTAAATGTATCAAAAACGCGGGTCAGTTGACAGTATCAACAGCTGACAATATTTGTACTGAGATATCGGTCATAGAATACCGCTTTTTCTGCTCACTACATATTTTATTTACATAACTTTATTTGTATGTAATTCGATTTTACATTTCTCTACTAAAATGTTTGGAAGCCCATAAGAATGAATTTAAAAAATTTTAATTTAGAATTAAGTTGTATATATTTGTAAAATAGTATGTTATTTTTTTAAATTTAAATCTGTATTAATTATTTGGCTTTCTTACTCTATTACACTTATATAAAATTTAAAAAAATATTAACCATCTCTCTTACTTCTTTGTATTATTATTACCTATATTCAGTGCAGATAAATAATGGGATTGATTTATTTATTTCACCATTTTTTTTTTATTGTTATTCTGAAATATGGTGTAGAATTAAATAAAAACTGAAAAACAAATTCAATATAGCAAAAAATCAAAAGCTTTTTAAATTGACAGACAGAGATGGCATTTGCTTAGCAATGACGTCACGCCTAAGTGATATCATAGTAAATTTTACATCGCTGCGTACATTTATGCGGTTTTGCGGAAGAGGGATAGAGAATGCTGCCTCTACAAACTTCAAATCGCTGTTTTACTTCCATCTATCATAGATTTAATTTATTTCAGTTTACCCATCCCTTTGAAATGCTTTTTTAGATTTAAATTAATTACTTAAATTTTTGTAATGTAGACACATGCCTACTCTAGGAGACTTTGTGCAGGTTGCCATGGAAATAATTCCATAGCAACTACTCATTCATTCGCACTCACTGTGGGTGACCACTAGTTCAAACATACCTACCACGTTATATGTGACTGCAATTTGAAAACGAAGATTTAAGCATATACACACTGATACAGCTGATCTTTTAAGGCTATCACAACCTCTTCTGTATGCCTTCTGGTCCTGGAGGTGCAAGAAGTCAGTCTTTCGCAGGACTGCTCGTTGTGGCGACGGGCGTTCGTCAGGCTGAGGTCAAGCTCATAGCCCAGGACTACCGCTGCACGGGAGAGTTCTTGGAGACATGGAGACACGTCAGCCCTAAAACCGTAGAATTATGTAGTAGTGTGACTTCCCCAGTCACACTATCTGTCGACTTATTTATCTTGGTAAACGAAAGTAATAAAAGAACAGTACTATAACCTCAGACGAACTAGGAACTATTTGGATTCAAAATCTATGATCTTAAAATAAAAGGGAGTAACTAAAACAGTAATTAATAACATGACATCATTCATAGAAGATAAAAAAAACGGATAACAAGACAGCAAGAAGAACTACGCGAGTTTAGTCATAGCATTATATTAACCCGTATATTAAACATTTTTCTAAGGGCCAAGACTAGCGAATAGCAATAAAAAGACCTCTTTAGTGCCATAGGAGGGGCCTTTGTCCAGCAGTGGAATGAGATAGGCTAAGAATGATGATAAAGATCTCTTTTACATAAATACTTACTTTGGCAAAACACCACTTCTTTGTGCTCCATTGACTTCAAAAGCTCTTGTAGCCTCCACTAAAGTGGCCTGCATATGGTTCCTGGTGATGCCGATCATCTCTTCAGCGTACTTCCCCATCTTAGCGATCGAGCCCCGAGCGTCTTCGGTACAGCCGTAGATTGCAGAAACATGCCTGCTGGCCGCAGTTCGGGCTGTGCGACGTTCTTCGTCACACATCGCTGTAGAGAAAGGTAGTATTGTATTCAGTTTGACTTCTCTCCCTGAGGTTAACACTGCAGCCATTTTTACATACACAAAAGCCTGGAAGGTTAGGTAGCAGTCTAATCACACTCACACACAATCACACACACAAACTGTTTATAGGTACAAGATAAATTAAAAATATTTTAGGTAGACTTAAAAAGGTAGTTTCTGATCGTCCAATTACATCAATCGACTGCCTCGTTGTTCTAGCGGTCGCTAAGCGCGACTGCTGAGCAAGAGGTCCTGGGTTCGAATCCCGGGTCGGGCAAAGTGTTACTGGGTTTTTCCATTAGGTAATTCTCAGTGGGAGCACGGAGTCTGGATTTGTGCCCGGTTGATGGCAATAGGCTCGCCCCCTATTACATTGGGACCTAAAAAACATAACTGGCGAAATGTGGGTGTACTATATGTGCACCTCTGCCTACCCCTTCGGGGAATACAGGCGTGATTTTATGGTATTTAAATTACATCAAGACAGCCCACAAAACGCCCGCTCGTCACCGCTTAATAGTGGGGTAGGGTAGAAGAAACAGCGCAACAAACTACCCAGCAGGTGTAAATATATAACTTAATTTCAATGTCTATGATATATACACACGTCCGTAACATGTATTTAATGGATTAGAATGGTATTTTAATTCTTAAAGTTCCCATCTAATAGTGTGGTTGAAGTAAGCACAAATTATTGTATTCTGTGAGTCCGTTGTCGATAATTCAGACATAGAAAAATGTTCCTAGGATATTTCCTAAAGGGTAATTGAAGTGTTAATATGAAAAATCTCGTGAACGTATCACTCAAGCGTGAGGAAATTTGCATCAGAGTTCATCAATTTTACGTCAGACTCGGTTCGATATTACTTTGTGATCTCATAACAGTGGAATAAATTAAACTTTGCAGGGAATAGAACAGTTTAGTGTTTGATTTCCTGGACTGTGGCTAAGCGATTGAACTGCTGCGCTAACGGATGGGTTCGATTCCAAGTATTGTACTTGCGAGCCTGAAACTGCCTATTAATAAATCGGAGTATTGAAAGACTAAGATAGGTATAGTCAGGTATACGGACAAGTTAATTAGTCACAAGACTGAGACTGACTGGGGTATTCAGTACTTTTGTAATTACACATACACCAAGATAGGTGCGACTTTCTGTGCAAAGAACAATGTTATTTATAGGACTTTCATACACCATACTTCATGTAACGATTGACCACCTGATTGGCGGAGTGGCTAAGCGATTGGACAGCTGCGCTAAGGGTTGCGAATTCGATTCCCGGACGGGACAAGAATTTGTGTGATCCGCAGATGTTTGTCTGGGTGTTTGTGTGTGTGATATTACATATACACGGGAGTAATTCTTAGTGTGGGGCGACATATGTTTAAAAAAAACAAAAAACCTCCTTACCTGGGACTTTTAATTCGTCAGCCAGCTGCGTCAGCTCTGTGTAAATCTGTTGCTTCTTTTGAATGGCCGCATTGATCTCGTCTTTGATCCTGCGTAGGATTTTGCCCGTCAGCTGTTGATATGAGTTCTGGATGTTCCGATGGTAAGTGTCCAGGAATGGCGCCAACACGGTGTCCATATATCGGGATATTTCGCTGTAAAAATATTGAGGACCTCAATGGTTATGTAAACTATGATAAACATGATATATATTATAGTCACGGCTAGGTCTCGACTCGACGGTTAATCATCGTAACCCATAGTGTGCGTACACCCTAATTTTATTTTTTTGTTACTTCGTTTTACAATTTTTTGATAAACATGTAAATTAATACGACATATTTTTGTGAATCGGGGTTGGATTGATAGTGCCATAAGTACCTCATATTTAGCACCATAATAATAGTTAAAGTAAATATATAATTATTTTCAATGATATATCGCGTGTTGTGATTGGTTCCTAGGCCAAACGCCTCCTCCTTTCTCCTTCTCAACGTTCTTTTGCAACCAAATTATAACAGGTATGTTACACCACCAAATTAGTTGTATTGGCGGTTTTAACAATGTTCAATAGATACGTAAACATTTATAATACCTATTTGCTAAAGCCAGTTGCGACCGCAGCTGTCTTCGCGAGTCCGAGGAGTTCCCCCATCGATCCCTCAGCTTAATAAGGTGCTCTTCCAACACCACCGGCTGGTGCTGCCATGGCGGGATCTCGAAGCAAAGGCCGCCATCTTGACGTAAATGGTTGCTACGATACTATAACACGGAGGTACTTAGGTTTAAAGGAGGTTAAAATGCGTGTAGAATCCTACTATCCTACTATCCTACTTCCTACTATCCTACTAATATTATAAATGTGAAAATTTGTGAGTATGGATGTATGGATGTGTGGATGTTTGTTACTCTTTCACGCATAAACGGCTGGACCGATTTGGTTGAAATTTGGTATGTAGATAGGTTATACCCTGGATTAACATATAGGCTACTTTTTATCCCGAAAAAATGTAGCGGGTAACACCGCGGGGCGCAGCTAGTAAATAATAAGTCTTTAAAATTGATAAAGGAAATTTGAAAATTTTGGACACGAATGGGACTTGAACCCGCGACCTTCGCTGTACTGAGCTATCGTGTCGCTGCTCGCACCCATCAAATTCTCTTTTAGTATTTTCGTCTTTGGGTAACGTCAGGTATTATCTGTTGGAATCTAAACTAGTAGATTATAACTAAGGAACACTGGTCAATAAGACACTATTAGCACTTATGCTACAGGACTAGTCCTTATAATCTAAGGCCTAAACGTAAGACCAAGAAATGACAAAGGACCTACCACTGCTATCCTATCTCCCCCCCTATATACAATAATATATAATACAAGTGGCAAAACGAATAGAAATCAAATAGCATTAATGAAAAAAATTACATAAAAGTGGAAGTAACTATATCTGTTTGTTATATAATGAGGACTTAACTAGCGGTTATACTTGTGTATACTTGTAATATATACCTACAAATCTACATACAACTATAAGAGAAATCTCAAGAATCAAAGTTTTAGCAGTCTTCAACCCTATCATACTCACTCTGCAGCTGATCACAGGCTCCGCAGCTTCTACCCAAGCCAAGTACACGGACAGCACGTGTATACAAAGAAAAATCATCGCGTCAATATTGAGTGTTTTTCGACACGTGCACCTACGACCCGCTTTATGACTCTCACGCAATTATAATCTCCATCGGATCGTGAAGTTGTTCTGATACGATTTTATGTGAAATACAAGAATTTTGGAGCTTGTTTTTTTAAATTTTTATATATAACAGCGTTTGGTACCTAGGTATCTGTAATTGATATTATGTTTTAAATCATTATTAGGCTTTGGAGGCCAAGTTTCTTTTTAAATCTGTTTTGTAGTTTAGAGATTTTTTTATCGTTTTTTTTTTTCGAACTTCGCAGTTATCTCTGAAGGACCTCTTACTGCTTAACTGGGTGATTGGCGAGACCTAATAAAAGGCCCCCAGCCAGGGTTTTTTTCGTTTGTTTGACGTTGATTTTATATTAACTGAAGCCTCAACGGTAATAATATTTTAAAAACTATACGTTATTATATGTTACTATAGTGTGCATTGACCAAAAACCACTGCTATGAGGTCATTGGTTATATTCCAAGTTCCGTCAAAGGTTCCCTACTTACATTTTGCCCGTCAAATATATATCAATATGGGATTATTAAATAACCAACCTAGTTAACGGACTAGAATCTGAATTTACTTAAATCTGATGGAAAAACTCAGAAACACTTTGCCCGACACGGGATTCGAGCCCAAGACCTCGTGCTCAGCTTAGCAACCACTAGACCAACGAGGCAGTCGCTCTTAAGGACATAAGCAAGCTAAATGCTTAAAGAACTCTAACATTACCTTCCCGATACAGCCAGTAATACCCACTTAATACCTTATAACACAATTACAATCTTCCTTCTCCACTAAAAGTTCTTACTGTATTTTTAGCACTAAGTGGTACAGCTATCCGAGCCACCGGAGACGCCACGTGAATTAATTACTTGATTAATTAATTTTTTGCCGTACTTAGACTACGTGTTTTACTCATAGAATTCTGTTGTTAATTATCTGATGGTTTTGGGTGATGATGACTGCCTAGTTGGTATAGTGGTTGATAAACGCGGCTGCTGAGCATGAGGTCCGGGGTTCGAGTCCCAGGTCGGGCATAGTATTACTGGGTTTTTCAATTAGGTAATTCTCAGTAGTAGCACGGAGTCTGGATTTGTGCCTGGTTAATGGCAATAGGCTCGCCCCCTGTTATATTGGGACCTAAAACATAACTGGAGAAATGTGGGTGTACTATATGTGCACCTCTGCCTACCCCTTCGAGATATACAGGCGTGATGTTATGTTGGGGTTACTTCGTTTAATTTGGGTCTAGAACAAAACGGGAACTGATCCTGCGGTCATAGTTACGGAAATCCTACCTAGATAATATGCCATAGAGAATGGCCCTTTTTATATTGAAAATGATAACCTGTTAAGTCCGTGGTAATACATTTCTGCCAAACTTCTCAAAACAAGTATTTACCGACTTAAAGTCTTCACAAAACCGCATTTAAATTCTGATGGCTACCGTTCACTGATTCATGTTGAACACACTTTAAATTTAATTAATAACAGCTTTGTTTTGCTTGAAAATAAAAGCTAAAGTAATAAACATGACAACAAGATCGGATGCATCGATTGACGCAGTGGCTAAGCGATTGAACTGCTACGCTAAGGGTTGCGGGCTCGATTTCCGCACGGGACAAACATTTGTGCAATCTGCAGATGTTTGTCACGAGTCTGGATATTTCATGTTAGTGAATCGCACTCACGATACAGAGGAAAATTCTTAGTGTGAGACTATGTTTAAAAAAAGTAATAAACATAATTTACATTGTGCTAGTTATAAGCTAAACTGAAAGCTAACTCTATATAATTATAAGAACTATATTTACCAAACACTCTATCTCATCTATCATCTCATATGGTAGTAAAATCAGCACCTATCCTTGTTTCTCTACTCCACTCACAAATTAACAAACATACTGTCACATTTATTTATTTATTGCACCATGGAGTTTCACAGAAAACAAATAAATAATTATCACAACCAACATAGATCCTGTAGAGGTGCAGCAACACATATTTATAATAATACTGTTTTTTAATTTATAATAATATTTATAATAATCACTTACACTATTTACTTTAGTAAAATACATATATTCTTAATATAATTTGTAATATAATAATATCAGCCTATAACTATCCCACCGTCACCGTTAGTTAGTGGTGTCTTAGACTATTTATTATCTTCCTTGTCTATCATCATCAACAGCCGGAAGACGTCCACTGTTGAACAAAGGCCTCGCCCTTAGAACGCCACAATGAACGACAGCTTGCCAATTGCATCCACCGGTTGTCTATATACCTATATTATGCCTTACTATAAAAAACACAGTATTAAAAATCAAGCCACCAAAACTCGTAAGTTTATCTTCCTGTAAACGGATTAAAAATTCAGTTTAACTTAAAATTACATTTTCCAATCCACAATTACAGACTAGACTATATTAACAGGATTATCTCTCAGTCTAAGTTAACTTTCCACCTCCCATTAGACTGGGTCCTTTACTAATTAAAAATCAATATGAGGTAGTCTGAAGAACAATGGAATCCGAGGTATAGCAATTGAGAGTTTCTTAAGAACTTAAAGATTTTATATTCAAGGATCTGTGGTTTTTGATCTTAAAACTTTTAAACGCTAAATAAAGTCTAGGTTTTAAAAGTTAGAATATAGTTGAATATTGTTCTAATCTATGTTTATGCTAATGCAAATTAAAAATAATATAAATTAAATTCGAAATGTCTTATGAATATTATTGTTGTGCAACAATGTATTTTATAAGTATAAACTATAATTAAACTGCATAAGTATATATATGTAAAAAGTAACTATAATATGTATAAACTATAAAAAACACTAACAAATGTATAAAAATAAATTTATTACATAAACCAAGACTCGAAACAAACACCCGAGAAACACAATATCAATAGTCCTTCGCAGGGATCTAACCCGCAACCGGTTTGTAGCGACGTTCGCCAATCGAGTCTTGTATGACGCAGCTGGTCATCTTACGTCATACCGACAACGGTACTTACACAGTTATACTAATGGAATTATTAGGCCTTAACGGCCATTCAAAAATTGCCATCGCGGACGGTATTTCACGTCCACACGGCGGGGTATTGGTAAAGTTTTCAACTAGCAATAATCGCACCTCGGATTAACCTCATTGGTTACGATATTGCCTCTGCGCAAAGTTAAATAAAATGTTCCCGTCGAAACTACTTATGATATCGGCGGTAGTCAAACGCTAGCGCGAGCTAACTCGATCCCAACGCCATCTAGTGGTGTTTTCGGAACTAAACCGCGAACAACTTTTGTTGGGGTTGAAAAGAGTGAACACGCGTCGCCTATTGGCGCAATGTTTTTTTACTGTCTAAAAAAAGGGGAGAGATTTCAACAAAGCATACATTGTGGAGTTTGTAAAAGGTCACGTGATACTGTGGTATGCATCTTGACAGAATATGTATTTATTTATTATTACTTTATTCTTGTGAATCTGTGCTATAATACGATAATAAGCTTCGTCCAGAACGATGACTAATATTTTGTAACAAACAAGACAAAAATACTATTAATATTATTATGGAATTATTAGTATTAAAGCTTATTTTGAACTGTAGTAGACGTAGCGCCAGTCTCTTGGTAGAAAACATCTGTAGGGAATCGAATAGGTTTCTCGATAACTTTAAAGTTACCTTGTAGCAAGTAACAGAGCATCTGTTTTAAAAGTTTAAATCTAAATCTTCAGCTATGTTAGTTTCAATGCTAGTCCAGACTTTCTCTGTAATCATTTATAAATTATTCCCGGCACAAAGTTTCTACAATGAACCTAAGATTATAATGAAATATAGATAAGCTGATTTCTTAATTATTACGTAGAGCGAGACAGCGTGCTTTCGCTCCCTCTTAATTACAGTTTAGGTCCTAGCACTGCGTAGGTAGCATAATTAATGAATTACTTATTGTAATTGTTTCAGACAATGTACCGGTAATTCCATTGTCTCTAGCCTTCAGAACGAATTCTGTTTCTTTACTAATGTCATAATACTGTTTTTTTTCTTTAGCTGATAAATAGTTTGACAGCACTGAGTCCTCGGCCGATGACACCTGGCTATATTATGAAGCTTAACTTGAATTGATATCATATATTATTTCATAGGCGCGTTATGGATTTTTTGTTCTTTTATATTGTACTACGTTCGTCATTCTACCGATAACATTCGCTTTGTACTCATCACATTTTTTACATTAAATTATTTATTGTTATTAATAATTATTTGCTGCATATGGACTTGAAATTAGCCCCATTGTATAACCAAAATATACAACCTGATAGGCGCAGTGACTAAGCGATTGGACTGCAGCGCTGAGGGTTGCGGGTTCGAATACCGCTCGTGACAAGAATGTGTGCGATCCGCAGGTGTTTGTCCCGAGTATGGGTGTTTGTGTATGTGGTATTCCATGTTTGTGTAACGCACTCACGATACAATGGACAAATTTCTAGTGTAGGTGGGATAGTTTATTTAATAATAATAATTAGGAGTGCTTCAAGGACCCCTTAACAAGCGAACTCAAATGCCCAATCGTAATAACCGTACAATTTAAAAATATCGAATGTTAAAATCTGGAAAAATGTGCGTATTTTTGACAATAAACAGTCTGGATACGAGGAATTTCTCCAACAACTGGAAGTTGATTCTTAATTAAGAGCCAATTGACGTTAGTGCCCCAATCAACGAACTCCATTCAACCGGCGATATGAATCTCATCTCTGCCAATACGCGTTCATTATCTCCATAAAGAATAGCAATCCAAAAGATAAGATAAAATAATGTGAATGGGCCCCACCTTCCCTCGCAAACCTCATTCATATTATCATTTTATTTGGTAAACATGCCAAAAGTCCTGCTTTAATTAAGGTAATTCAGGGACTGATAAGTTTCTTGCAACAAATTGAGGAAAAACGCGCAAAAGAAGGTAGTGGAGACAATTTTACCTGTTTATAAGGTAAAGAACAAGGAGTGAATGCCACTTGTCATCGTGAATTCTCCTTAGCGTGCGTATTTATTCACTTGCGCCTGTATTTATGATTCTATGTAATGAATATATACAGTTGCGGTGAAGGAAAACATCGTGATGACACCAGTAGGTACAGACATATTCATAAAAAGCTTAACATGGAAATACGTTAATAATTGAAAGAAACAAACATCAATTCAAGTTATTAGTTTAAGTAATAATTTGAGAATATTTAATACTTTTACTATAAATAAATTGTCCTTTAATTATTGGTGATTTTTGGTGTGCAATAACCAAGTGACTGTACCAAGCGACTACTCAACGCTATTAATGTCTGGCCTGGTCACTACAGGGTACAGGCATCTCCTTATACAGATAAAGAGTAACCAATAACATAACAAAAGAGATCATCTTTCATACAATGCTGCTTTACGGTAGTATCAACTTTATAAATATACCAAGAAAATACCATAATATTTCGATTGCTGCTATCAAAAATATTATAAGAAAAATAGCTCGTATAGTGACCTAAATACCTGAACATCTTGAGGTACTTTGTACATGAGAAATGGAAGCTTGTAATTGCAATTTACTTTTAGCTAATTACACGCAGTAAACCTTTTGCAAACCTCATATCACAGACATGCAGATTGCTAATAACATGAGTAGCAGAATCTCATATTGGTGCATAAAGCTATATTTTGGCACCATTTCCGTAACAGCGAAGCAAAATACTTTAAATGCAATCTGAACAACGGAAAACAAAGTTACTTTCTGAATACATTCCAACCTGCGCCAATTAAATAAATCTTTTGTTTTCCACATTTCTTGTTACGAAAAGTATTTCTTAACAGAAACATTCCTAGGAGGGCACTGAAAGCACGACGTAGGACCGAAACGCAATGAAAATATTTCTCCACCTTGAAATTTCCGAGCATTTCCAACGTACACCTTATTTACATAAATGAAAATATGCTCTATGCAAATGATGGAAGAGATATTTTGCTTTGTGTGGTATTCAGAGTTTTTCATTGAGTTTGGAAAGTGTTATGAGGTAGAGACGTATGAAATGGACGTCACCTGCTTTTTGTCTAGTTTCTCTGTGAAAGAAGTTTGTGTTTGCTATTCACGGGTATATTTTTTTATAAACTTATATTATTATGTGTGTTTCGTACACTCTCTTCTGTCACGGCCTAAAAAGGCAATATTTCAAAGAAGTAGAATAGTAGATATAATATAATTATCAAATCCACTCAACCAGGATTGCAGCTTATTTTAAGATGAGGGCTCAACTTGTTATCTGATATATTCATATTTCTAATTCACTTTTCTGATCTGAAAGACTTAATGTAAACACGCTGGTTTTACAAAAGAATATTCTTTACTCCAACACTACAATATTCCGACATCAATGCTGTACACTCGAGACTGGAGGCATGGTACAGTGCGATGGGAAATGACGCGAGAGACAGCGCAGACCGACCCGGACGCACCTGAGCGAAACTATTTTATGTTTATAAATAAGAAAATTGTAAACTTATATAGTAGCACCCCATGATATTTTAAGTGCATTGTGGTAGGTTATACGCGCACAGAAAGCGACTCGTCAAAAATAGCCTAATTAGCTCAACTGCCCCCTTACCATGAACTCTAAAGACGGAGATATTTTCTGTTGTGAAAGCGCACTACATTGCACGTATTGCCTAAAATATTTTATTTTAAGATAATCATATACGTCTGTATTTCCAGAAAACCCAGTCAGAGGTGCACATTGTACACCCATATTTCGCCAGTTATGTAATAAGTCCCAATTAGGAGGCCAGCCTATTTCCATCATTATCATCAACCGAGCATACATCCAGATTCCGTGCTGCCACTGAGAATTACCGATTGCGATTGCGACCCGGGATTCAAACCTAGGACCTCATGTTCATCTGTCGCGCTTAGCGATCTGTGTCCCAAGCAGGCAGTTAACACACAACAACTAAGTATATCTTCTGAAGCTAAATCTTGTGCTGAAAAATAACGTCTAAAACATGTCAAATCTTGACACCACTGTGTTTAACAAGCACTAGAAAAATCTGGAAAAAAACTAGTCTAGAAAACCGAAGTCAACTCCCCACTGTTTATATCAAGTTTATTATGTAAATTGTTAGTTCAGCACCGATTTTTCTCAAGAAATATTAAAGGGGAGGCGACACCAAACAGAATGCTCTAGTCAGCGACAAAACTCGTCCAAACTCCGCTCAGTACACGTCGCTCCGGCTAACGTGCATTTAACATTTTTCTCTTCAAAATCCAAGTAAATGTTGCGTTTTAAAATCTTTTTCCAACTTTGGCTCCCCTGCAATCGCTTTACACAATTCTGGGATTTTGAGGTGATATTTCTATTTAAACGCTGAGCTGTGGCGCACCGTTTTATTTTACGTACTTACCTTAACTTGCTTGAATTATTGTCGTCCGTTTGTAAAATCTAAATGAGTTTGTGAAACAGTATAGGTGATGTTCTAGCGTTGCGTTTAAAAGCTAGGTACCCCATAGCTGGAATTTTAATTATAAATTTGGAATAAAGTAAACATTGATTATGCTTAAGAATAATGAATTTTTACATCTCTTTTATGGCATCACTAGATAACCAACTTTATCAGACAACAAAATTTAATGATTGAGATTTTGTTAAAAAAAATAACATAACTTCACGCCTATATTCCTTGAAAAGGAAGGCAGAGGTACACTTACAGAAAGTACACCCACATTTCGGCAGTTATGTTTTAGGCGGCTTATTGCCACATCCGGCCACAAATCCCGATTCTGTGCTGCTACTGAGAATTAGCGAATGGAAAAACACAGTACCTACCTTTGCCCGACCCGGTATTGAACCAAGGACGTCATGCTTACCAGTTACGCTTAGCGACCTACGAGCGACTCAAATATAATTTGTACAAAAAAGATCGGTCGCATCCACAACCTTAAATAATGTTGAAGAAACCAAAATAAAATTATTCTATTATATTCTAATGCTAAATAAGTTCAGAACCAATCGAATTACAAAACAACCCTTATCGGTATATCGCACAAACAACACATTTATGATTACCCACAAAGGCTTTATAATGTCTCTTGTCCTTTCTCAATTATTTTTTTATAGAGCAACCTTTTATTTTACGGTGAAGGTTTTGGATGAAAAATATCCTGTACCCTGAGTTATTTATGGTGGGGTGACAGCGCCACCTGTGCTGTCTACAGGAAACTTATCGTATAAACTGTATAACCGGTTAGATAGCACAATATAGTTGTGTGTTTTATCTCATATCGAATTTTACTCTCTTTAGCAAGTAGAAAAGAAACCAGACCGGCAATTACATGTGTTTCAGAATTGCTGATTATTTTAATTACTAGTGGTCACCCAATCATTGAAATTTCCTCTATAAGTACTTATGATAATACTAGCTGCGCCCTGCGGTAGTTACCCGCTACATTTTTCGGGATAAAACGTAGCCCATGTGTTAATCCAGGGTGTCAGCTACCATATTAAATTTCATTAAAATCCATTCAGTAGTTTTTAGGTGAAAGAGTAACAAACATCCATCCATACTCACGAACTTTCGCGTTTATAATATTAGAAGGGGTAAGCTTTCGGCAAATTGAACTATGCCTAATACCACAATCGGTACGCATAATATCCCATAAAAAAGTTTAAAACATACTAAATAAGTACGTAGGTAGTAATACTGGCACGAAATATTAAAATGGAACGGTTTGGTTTTTAATTTAAAAACTATTCCATTTATGAATTCCTTACACATCTATTTCACCCACTCAAAGGAGTTTGTCGGTGTTAGTTAAAATATTTCTGTATGATATAAAGTACTCTAACTAGACGTGGGTGGGGAGAAATAAAATCAATATTCAATTAATGTGCCTATTAAATATATAAACATTTACCGCCACACTTAGAAACGTTAATAATTACTTAAATAGACACTAAGTAAAGATTTCACGGAGAAAACCTTTACTGATAATTTAAGAAATCATTAAAAGTTTATCACAGAAAGCTAAGTCAGTTAGTAGCGTTCCCTCCTATCAGAATACTAGATATATCTACTTACATCCCCATTCTTCACTATTGCCACTATCAAGCCCATAACCGGTTCGCCATCTCACGACTGGCTTTCCTGCTCACGAAAGGGAATCGCACATAATCCCTGCTCACATGCACATTTTTATATGTATTTCTTCAGGAAATTCGCTACAAAACGTAACCTTGTATTTCTCTGCATTTCTTGCGGAGCCCCTTGAAGCGTTGCCTATAAAAGATGCATTAGACTAGCTCAAAGTAACATTCTGGCGCTGTTGGATTTAAAACTAGCTCCGTATTCGTAATGGTGGACTGCTTTGACTTTGACTTGGTTGTTCTGCTATTGGTCAGATTTTTGGGCATCAAATGTATTGGACTGCCTCGTTGGTCTAGTAGTTGCTAAGCACGGCTGCTGAACACGAGGTCCTGGGTTCGAATCCCGAAGTGTTACTGCTTTTTTTCATTAGGTAATTCTCAGTAGCAGCACGGAGTCTGGATTTGTGCCCGGTTGATGGCAATAGGCTCGCCCCCTATTACATTGGGACCTAAAAAACATAACTGGCGAAATGTGGGTGTACTATATGTGCACCTCTGCCTACCCCTTCGGGGAATACAGGCGTGATGTTATGTATGTATGTATGTATGCAAATGTATTGGATCTGGTCCTAAAAAAAATTGACTTTACACTTTCGTAGTCAACTGTACCTAGAACATTCAATATCATCATCAGCCGGAAGACGTCCACTGTTGAACAGAGTCCTCCCCTCAGGACGCCACAATGGACGACAACTTGCCAATTACATCCACCGGTTGCCCGCAATTCTTTGCACCTAGAACATTAGTTCAGTCGATTAGTATTTTGGTATATACAA
Source organism: Abrostola triplasia (assembly GCA_946251915.1). Lineage (NCBI taxonomy): Eukaryota > Metazoa > Arthropoda > Insecta > Lepidoptera > Noctuidae > Abrostola > Abrostola triplasia. The sequence continues at coordinate 2,152,180 of OX276438.1, forward strand.
TCAAGCCTTTAGTCCCCGAAGACGTTGGCTTTTGTTTCACACAAATCATAACATCACGCCTGCAATCCCCGAAAGGGTAGGCAGAGGTGCACATATAGTACCCCACATTTCGCCAGTTATGTTTTAGGTCCCAATATAATAGGGGCGAGCCTATTGCCATCAACCGGTCACAAATCCAGACTCCGTGCTGCTGAGAATTACCTAATGGAAAAACCCAGTAACAATTAGCCCGACCTGGGATTCGACCTTTGGTTTCTGTACACGTATTTAATTGCTCACAACTCTAAAAGGGGTCTTATTAGGCGTCACCGGACAAATAAGAGGTTGGCCGAAATGTTCTCACTTTCTTTCTGTCTAACTGATCAGTATACGTAGATGACGTATGAGACTTACACGTCAGATATTTACATTCATAAGGCAAAGCCTACAAATGCCTTGTAATGCGGCGTCTGGCTTCCAGAACGTAAACTGTCCTGCTTTAAGACTTCATGGTAAGGGGGCAGGTTGCTTAGTAACATAACATCACGCCTGTATTCCTGGAACAGCGAGCCTTTGCTGTCAACTATGCACAAATTCAGACTCCGGGCTGATACTGAGAAATACCTAATGGAAATACCCAGTAACACTTTTCAACTTTGTAACTCAGGTATACATGCTTCACGACCTCATGCAGCAGTCAGGGTACAATTCTGTAGATACACTTTACTTCTCTTTGTTGTCATATATCACCAACAACACATTATATATTCTGACAGAAACACATAACAAAATATCGCCAAACCTTTACGTGTGCAACACGAACCAATGAGGCGTTGTAAACCTTATATACATACATATAAGACAGAAGCAAGGATCTAGGTCCCTATATGCGAAAGATGTCTTGCAAAGCGGTACGATGCAACCCGGAGTGAATGATGTAGAACATTCGTGAGAAATGAGACGTGAGCGCCATCTGGTGTTTCTTTCCGATAGTGTGGTTCATTTGCACACGGCAAAAACAAAGAACGGTCGAACTCGAGTTAGGGGTCCATTCGCTTAGGAGCAAAACGTTCACTTATGAAGTGTTGGAGTTTGGTTCTATAAATATCAATCTGAAAGTATTTAAGTATTTGATGGTCTTGTTAAAAAAATATATATTTAAGTGCCTTGTTGGTAAGTGTTGATAGATTTTCTGCATAGGTAATTCTCAGTAGCAACATGGAGTCTGGATTGGTGCTCAGTTAATGGTAGCCTCACCCGCAATAAAACAATAACTATCGAAATATGGGAATACTATAAATCTCTGCCAACCCCTGTAGAGTACAGGCGTGAAGTTATGTAATTTTATATTTTGATATATAAGTCAATTAACACAATAACCGTACATCTTTATCTAACAAACTGATGTGAAACGACCAGGCCGAAGGCAGATTCTCGGAACCAACCAAAAAAGTTTGCCGCAAATTCCGACGTTACCGATTGGTTCCCAGCTGAGTTTTTGATAGAATATAATAAATTACCCAAGCCAACTGTAGTTGTACCATAAATATCATTCAGACTGAATCGAGCAATAAATTCGATAGACGCAAAGAAAGGGCAGAAAGCAATTTCCCCGAACGTTATCACATAAATTGCTTTCATCGTATGGAAAAATCTTGTTGAAGGACATTCCCAATAAAATAGGAATTATTATTTCTCCCTTGATAGCCTCCCCATAGTTAGGTGGGCTTAGGGAATGTTTAGATATTCCTTTTTAGATCTTTTGTTAAACTGGCACGTTACCTTTGGAAAGGGAAAAGGTTTTTATTGTATTCATATAGTAGACGTAGATGTGACGCCCCGGAGGCATTGCGAAACCTGATATCACCTATACGACACCTTTATTCTTTACGAAAATAAGGAGGTCAATGATCCCTTTTTTTCTCAGTTACCTGTTACTGAATATAACAAAAGAACAAACATTTGTGCTTTATATTATAGGCGACGTTGCCCGCTATCCTTTTATTGTTATAGTTCTTAGCAAGAAGCCGTACTAACTAATGTATATTTATTGTTATTTTGTTATAATATTTTACTGCCTGCCTGACTACCTCGTTGGTGTAGTAATCGCTAAGTGCGACTGCTGAACACGGTCCCGGGTTGGGCAAAGTGTTACTGGGTTTATTCATCCGGTAATTCTCAGTAGCATTACGGAGTCTAGATTTGTGTCTTTTTGATAGCGATAGGCTCGCCCCCTATTTCATTAGGACCCATAACATAACTGGCGAAATGTAGGTGTACTTTACAGTCACCTCTGCCTATCCCTTAGGGAAAAACAGGCGTGAAGTTATGTATTTTATTTCTCATGATAACTGGTTATTTGAGATTTCTGTTGTAAATCAAACTCAGTGCAACAGTCATCAACACGTTTCAATATTAAACGATCCTCACAAAAAGCGCCATTTTTAAATGTAATCCTTTTACTAGTGTAGAAGAGTATAACCAATTCGTGTCGTCAGCCTACATTTCCATCAACATTTCCCCGAAAAATGGAAATCCATTGCAATACAAAACATAGCGCCGTATAAAAAATAACCAGTAAAATTTGGACCGAAAAGCGCGCCAATACAGTGGGTAGTGTTGTCTATAGAAAAAAACGAGGCATAGCACCGACCACCGCCCGTACAGCCTATATTTCATTCGAAAGCCAGTACAAACCCACAGCCACAGAGCCGATAAATCCAGAGATTTCTATTACAGATAACGCCTTGATTCTTTCCGGATATTTAATTTTATATCCTGGTTTTAGAACGGAATTCTTATTCGGACTTTTTGAATTCTCGGAGTGTTCGCGATGACAGGTGGTCTTGTAAACCAAAGATATCGTATCGACGCGGAGTAGCGGCTGGTTTGAAACAATTTTTAACCGACTTCAAAAAGAGGAGGTTCTCAATTTGACTGGGTTTTTTTTCTTTGTTACCTTATAACTCCGTTATCTATGAACCGATTTTAAATTGTTAGGTTTGTTTCAGTTTCTTTTTTTAATGTTACTAGTACTGTGTTTAGGTTAGTTAAGGCCTGTAGCTAAATAGTTATAATAAATTAATAATTGCAATATATTGTTAGGAGACTAACGTGGCTTCGACGTAGACATAAATTATTCAGTATTGCATTTCAATCATTACAAAGATTTACATTAAAAAGATTTTTTACAAAAGTAAAACCTGTTTTGTAAAGAGAACCATTATTTGTAGTCGTCTTGCTGCCGATTATAAACATAGTTTCTGTAAAAGCACGTCCCCTTCTCATACAAATAAATTCAGTAGATCGAAACATATTACAATAGGTACATAAACTGCCTTGTATTTAGATAATGCCAGAACTCAGTTTATTGCGAATATTTCTAAACTAGCTGCGACCCGCGGTGTTACCCACTACCTTCTTCGGGATAAAATAGCCTATGTGTTAATCCTGGGTGTCAGCTACCTCTAATTACATCAAAATCGGTCTATCAGTTTGAGCGTGAAGAGTTAACAAACCCTCACAAACTTTCGCCTCTATAATATTAGTGTGATTATTCTATACTAGTGTACACGTACAGTTGCTACCTAAACAATGTATTTTAAAATAATTTTCATTAATAAAAAATGTTTAAGACTAACTTTAAAACCACTTTTGTTGCCCAACATTCTCCGTAATTGATATCAAGGCGTGTTCAAAGTTTCGTACTCTAAACTTTACCACACTAACCTCCGAAGTTTGCGTCAGCCACAGCTGAAAACTAAGCCAAAAATAACAAACACATACGTATTACATACATACATAATCACGCATAACGCCCTACATGATGTTTCGACTATATTGTAGCTTTAGCACGAATATTTTTGTCTATAGAATAGTTTACGTGGTAGAGGTTACCTCGATACAAATACGTAACGAAAGTGCATAATATTTGTGCTAAGGGTATATTATAATCTATGCCGTTTGTCATTTTTTTTACACTAATTAGGTGTGCCTTACTTGATAACTGTTGACACCTAATTAGTATTAAAAAAATGTAAGGTAAGCAATATTCTGGCCTACAATGAAGCGCGCCGACTAATAAAAACCGGTTCAAACTCGTCTTGAAAACGGCCGAATTTATGGTTCTGCGAAAACAGGGTTTTTTTCACTTAATTCCATTTCTATTTGTCTAGCGTCTTGTTTGTCTAAGTCCCCTGTAACCCCCAAAATAGATAGAAGTTTTTCTTTATCAGGAGTCAACACTCAAAGCACGCCACGCGCCATACGTCCCACGTGGTCACCCTATTACTATTCCTTTGACTCAAAAGTTTTTTCGTCTAACATCACTCATTCCCCACATCCGAATCTATTGTAATCTTTGATCCACACCAGAACTGACTTTGCATTAATTTAGTTAAAACAATATAGGTTAATTCTTCAAACAACCACATCAAAAGTAATCAAAACACGACCAATCTCAGTCCACACCGGGCGGTGCAGTAAAAAGTCAAAAAGCAAACGCAATAGATTGACAAAAGAATAGTTACGCTCTATATTTTCCGCCCCGACTGTACGTTCGAGGTACATGAGACAATATTGTTTTACCCACAAATAAACAAGACTGTACGGCCGCCATGTTGACTTTTGGCTGCTTCATCTCTCAAGGTACTGACGTATACTTTTGTTGTGATTGATACTGGTTTGTTTGGTTCGGTAGTCACGCATGACGTTACCTTTTGTTTGTGTAACCTTGCTTGTATTCCCTGAATTAGTAAATAGAGTACAGCCGTGATATTCTTAAGAGGTAACTTACGTATTCACCTCTAAATTCGCGGTGAGATTTGACACTAGCGCCACTAAAAGATAGTGACTGGCGAAATCATCTCGAATGTCATCTTCCACGTCACCTAGCTATGCGCTAGTGTCAAATCTCACTGCGGAATAGAAGTGAATTCGTAAGTAATGTCTTTCGAGTACGGCAGTCAATGGGACGATTAACTATTCTGATATTTATAACCCACATGTTGTCGAAAGCTGAGAGCCTTAGGCATGGAAGGCAGTCTTTTACTAGTACAGCGATCTGATATGCGGAGTGGCTAATTGATGACACTGCTACTCTTAGGGGATCAGTCCTTGCACGGCAAATTTTATATGCTTAGGTAAATTTGTGCTATATCTAGTCGCTTTTGCTGGTTACCGATAGGTACCCATAACGTAACTTAAAATATTGTTCTACGAAAAAGATATTCAATAACGTTATTTATATATTTAGGTCTTCCGAACGTTACAAACTTTGCAACGTTATCAGATAACATTAACTGTAGTCCATGCTTTTGCAACATAAATATGCTCGACAAACACTTTCATAAAGTAGTGGAAGAATCTATGACATCGCTTTTTAAAGGTCTATAGAAATAAAGAGAGAGAAAACACAGTCTAATCCTCGTGTCTACACTATTCTCACTTTTCACCCGTCTCACTGTACCTCAGTTAATATATAAACAGTATTACACAAGTGTTCTACAGCAGTTATCTTCAAATTTATTCCATTAACTGAATTATTCGCGCATCAAAAAGATACAGTTTGTAATATAAAGCAATAATTGTGAGCAATTAACCCAGGAGGGAGGGCGGGGGCATAAAATGTCCGTCAGGTAGAATTCGTTCTGGGTTCCGTACGTATTTTATTTGTCTATACTAATATTATAAAAAACATAACTGGCGAAATGTGGGTGTACTATATGTGCACCTCTGCCTACCCCTTCGGGGAATACAGGCGTGATGTTATATTGTAATGTATGTATGTAATATTATAAATTTGAAAGGTAACTATTTCTGTCTGTTACGCCTTCACGACTAAACCGATAGACGGTTTTTGATGATATTTGGCATGTAGAAAGTTTAAGACCCGAGAGAGGGCAACTTAACGTGGGTGAAGCCGCGGGCAACTGGGTGAGTCAAAACTCAAGGGTAAATAGAAACAAAACTGACAACTGTTTTTAACATTATATATATTGTTAGTCTTGTAGTTAGTCATTATATACTGTTAGACTGCCTCGTTGGTCTAGTGGTTGCTAAGCGCGACTGCTGAGTACGAAGTCCTGGGTTCGAATCCCAGGTCGGGCAAAGTGTTACTGGGTTTTTCCATTAGGTAATGCTCAGTAGCAGCACGTAGTCTGGATTTGTGCCCGGTTGATGGCAATAGGCTCGCCCCCTATTACATTGGGACCTAAAACATAACTGGCGAAATGTGGGTGTACTAAATGTGCACCTCTGCCTATCCCTTCGGGGAATACAGGCGTGACGTTATGTATATTGTTAGTTACAGTTAGTTGTCAAAAATGACTTCAGATTGATGTCTATAATACAATTTAAAGTATAGGGTCCTTATTATTACCATTTTGATCATGTGAGAGCAATATGAGTCTGGTGATACTGAGATGTTAGGGACGCTTTTAAGTTCGGTCAGTTTTTAGGATTTGCTGGGAATATTTTATTTTATTTTATTTTATTTTATTTTATTATCTTAAGAAAACTTACAGCTAATAGTTACAATATATAGGTACACTGTGCAAACTATGGCCAATTACAAGTTTCCATAAATATCTGTAAAATCAGTGAAGTAACTCTAAAGCGTAAACAGCGTTAAGGTATGTTAAAACTTTAAAAACTAAGAAACAAATTCACAAACTAAATATAAAGCATTCGCAAAAACTAAACACAGGCGATTAATTAAATTTCAAAAAAACGGTTAGTGAAGCCAAAACGTTCTGATGTAGTCTTTTAATTAATGGCAATCGTACTGCTAAAGCCTTTATAGTATAGAGTGTTATAGTAGGTGCCACGATTATAAAAGAACCAGCAAAATGTGGATACACTACGCACTTATGCCTTCCTCTTCAGGGAATACAGACGTGTCATATTTATCATTTAATGGGAAGAGGGAATTTTAAATTTAAAAACAACGCATCGTTTGTCAACAAACAAGGAGTTAACGAGAAAATTGCAATCACCCGTTAAGCGTGCACTTCTTCTGTAATTTCCGCTCGCGCTTCACGATTTTCTTTTTTTTTCGATTGACGTCCCCGGTCTCCCCCGTGGCAACAAAGGACGTCTCAATATTTATATTGTCGCTTCAGTATCGAAAATTACGTCATTATAAAACATAAATCATGATCTCACAGGCTTTGTAACCCCACAAATATATGCAGCTATAGACATTAAGGCTGTTAGTAAAAAAGAAAACATTTTCGTTATTAAAGCTGCTAGAAGATTAATTTGCTAAATGAAAATTGGTACAAAACGATACATACATAAATCACGCCTATATTCCCTAAAGGAGTAGGCAGAGATGCACATATAGTACACCCACATTTCGCAGTAATGTTTTTGGTCCCAATGTAATAGGGGTCGTGCCTATTGCCATTAACCGAGCACAATTCCAGACTACGTGCTGCTACTGAGAATTATCTCATGGAAAAATCCTGTAGCACTTTGCCCGATCCGGGATTCGAACCCAGGACCTCGTAATCAACAGTCGCGCTTAGCAACCACTAGACCAACGAGGCAGTCCTAAAATTTTGAATGAAAATTGGTATCGCCATTTTGTGAGTCTGAGTGTGGCGGTAAAACTATTTTAAGTCCTATCATGCATATGTGCTAATGTGCAGTTGATTTATAATCTCCTGGTATTATCAGGAGTCCCAGCCTACGGTACCCAAAAATAAGTCCACCTGGATAGCTTCCAATTTTTCTCATCAACAATTTTTAAAGAGATGCCGTAAAATTAATTGGGGAAGTGAATGACTCGCTGCTGTAATGGCGAGAGGTGCTTTGCTATAATTAATATTAGTATTCCGTTGGGTCATGTACATACCAATTATAAAGGGAGCTACAGCAGGTTATGATCAGACGATATCGGGATAAATCACTGATAGTACTTTATGTGTGAACATACATTTTGATTTAAAAGACGTTATTGAACTAGTTCAGTAACTAGCTTCTCCTTGAAATCCAATAAGTTGTAAAAATAATATTGCTTACTTACAAAACATCACGCCTGTATATCCCGAAAGGGTGGGCAGTGGTGTACATTTATACAACCTACATCCGCTTTACTAAGCGCTACCCTTTGCCTGTCCCAAGATTGGAACCCAGGAACTTATACTCAACAATCGCGCTTACCGTCTACTATACCAACGACGCAGTTCTTACTTACATACTCTAATAAACAAAAGAAAATATTTCCCTAAGGGACTAGCAAAAAGAAACAGAAGTCACAATAAAACTAACCTAGGTTTGAGGCTCCAACCTAGCCAAATCCAGCCCATATAACCTTAGAACATGACACCTAAAACTGAAACTATTAAATACAACTTGTAAAGATAAACATACTATTTTACAAATATATACAACTTAATTCTAATACAAAATAAAAACAATATATACAAAAATAAAAAGTTAAAAAGCATCAAAGAATTCATCCCCATCGATGTCAACCGGTAACGTGCCCAAAAGACTGGCAGCATTGCCACGTTGAATGGCAATGCTAATTCTTTGGCCAAAAAATGAAACTTGTAAATACAAAAAGCCTTTTTAAAAGTAATAATTCTACACAGCTTATCCATGGCCGAATTCTAGTAAAATAATAAATAAAAACAGTAATAACTTATTTCACTGAGATGTTTTTCATGAAAATCTTTATATTATTCGCCTTTGTAGTAGAATAAATCCAGAAGATTTTATCATCAAATATACTGTAATTTTGTTTTTAATAACGTAATAGCAACATGGCGACTTGGTGGGAGAGCGCTGTTTTTGCCTAATTTTATCGTTTATTTTTTATTTATAATGGTCAACATAGAGCTTAATATAAAGAAGAAGTTATCCTACTAATTTCCTTATCGAAAGTGTGTGAATTTGTGTGTCTTTTTCATACAAGATAGCGCCAAATTCTCGTGATTTTTTCCTTAGATATAGGCCTAAAAATGTATAATAACCTCCTTGTCAGATGAAACACAGGAGTAAAGTTGCGAGCAATAGCTAGCAAGATAAAATTTATTATAGAACTGCCCCCTTACTATGTACTTTTAAAACAGGGCAATTTACGATGTGGAAGCAAGACACCGCATTAGTATGACGACCTGGTTAGCACAGTGGCTAAGCGATTGGACTGCTGCGCTAAGATTTGCGGGTTCGATTCCCGCACGGGGAAAAATTTTGTGCGGACCAGAGATGTTTGTCCCAACTCTGGGTGTTTGTGTATGTGATATTTCATGTTTGTGAAACGCACCCACGGCGACGGTTTTTTTTTTTTAAATACAAAAAGAAAAACTTTCCTGCTTTAAGAGCTCATGGTAAGGGCTGAAACCCAAAAATATAAGGTAAAGTAAAATGAGAATATTAAATAGTAATTTTCCAAGAGAATTAACAGAAACATAAATACCTATTTAAGTATAATTCGCATTAAAATTTAATTTAGATTAGATTTTTATATTTTCCTTCATAATGTTTCATATTCCAAAAATAATTTATACATTTTATAAAAGGAATACATAAATGTAATTTCTTACAACCGTTTGACATGATAATCCTTGTCATCTGCGGAATTGATCACGTGACCACCATTGTCTGTATCTCCTACGATAGACCGCAACAAAGGCTGTTACACAGTGGCCCATGTGTACAACACGTGCGCCATTGTCGTATACGACAAGATGTAACATCTTGCGATCGTACCGCACGATGGTACCCGTGAACATGTGTCTCTCCTTGTAACGAAGCTACAACCTTTGACAACCAAACAACAATTCATACCAGAACATATATCGTGTCTTATGCCAGAGAATTCATTAACACAAGGTTGTATCATTGTCGTCAGGAAGTTTTAATATAGCTTCAGCATCTGATAAGTACTATAGTTACTTTTTTAACTATTGGAGCTTACTGTTCACTTGCGGGGTGCAAGTAAAGAGCCTCTAGAGGTGCAAATGGATACCCTCCATCAGTGACGACATGACTTAAGTACGCCCAGCGCACCCTGGAATGTCAACGCTACCGTCTTTGTTGACTGACCAATCTCTACACCATGGCATTGCCCATGTGCCTATTGTCTCATGCCGATACGAAGAAGAAGAAAGGCTAAAGGGAAGTAAAGGAAAATAATGTGATTAAAACTGAATGAGGTCAGGGCGTCAACCACCATATCCTATATATTTATTGTGAGGACCTATGAACTAAGTCTGAGTTTTCTACCGTAAATACCTATGTAGATGCAATTGTTCTGAAATCCGGAGTCGACAACTAAAAATAAAAAACTTAGTGGTAATCATTGTTCCAAACTTATTTAATTTTGTTCTTAAATTACTATTCAGTAAGACTACAGGCGTTTAATAATAATATTATTTTGATGTTCAATGAAAAAATATTGATGCATTAAACATTGCGTACAGGATTCAAAACGCATCGCAAACAGGATTATATCGTTAATTAATTCATCACAAGTAAACTCAAACATAATAAACTTTATCAAACGTTTCCTTTGTCAAAAACCTTGTCTAATTATAAGAAACATGAAACAACCGCTACCACGGCCCCAGTTCTCATCGCGGCGCTAACGAGTCTCGAGAGACGGTAATTGGCCCAATATCTGTTTAGTCACGATCGTTCGAAAGTCACTATTTAATGACATTCACGTTTGTATAAGTGAGTTCTCGGGGTAGTGACTGACGTATGATTTATAGGCTGTTGCTTTTATTTTGTGATTCCATGTTTTGAAATTGGAATCGTTTTATGAACAGACGGAAAAAAGTTTTTACGAGTTAGTTTCAATGTTTTATGTCAAAAGGCATCCAGCACACTATACCAGTCAATCCAAATCTATATTTCAATCTTGCAAGAATACGCATAGAATTGAACTATCCACTGTCTAGTGTTTGCTAAATTATCTATAGGAATAATAATAATAGAATAGGCTTTTTAATGATATTTGGTTCCCTGAGCTACAGCATACGAGCCGGTGTTAAAAGATTATATTAGACAACCATATTTTGCATTTACTTATATAAGGTCTTCAGTCCAGTTTTAACTAAACTAGCCTGGATTTATCCCACAATAGCAGTGTATTAGAATGTAAGAATAAGCAAGCTCTTCTACTTATTTGTTGGATTAGTTCTTGATGAACAACCTGGTGTCAAAGTTTATACCGCCTGTAGGCCTCTGACATGGCTTTCCACACCGTTGAAAAATCTCTTAGATACGTCCCTTGATTCTTACTGGGTTAATTTGCAAACAAAGCTAAACAACGACCGAAGAAAGGCCAAACAATAAATGCTAAAAATAAACACCTGCTAATTGACCTAATTCTAAACAAAACAGCCTGTATACCAAACTTTTAAACGCGACAAGGGGTCAATCCGCGTCACAGTCGAATAGCCGACGGCAAAATGGCACCCTTATGGTGCCTATTTAAGGGTAAATGTCAAGGGAGGCCATTATAATACAGATGAAGGCGTCGGTAATTTCAATTTTTTTTTTGACAAAAAGAAACATGCCTTTGTCCCTGAAATCGACTTCGAAGATTCACGGGTCGCCGGACCTTTTATCTAAAGATAATTTAGTTGGAGAAATATTTTCTTATGGACGCCCCACCAAATTATTGGAAAGATTGTGTTTATTCAATTTTGCTGGAAATATAATAATCATGGTGTGAGCAGTTTTATGTTACGCCTACGACACTACAGATTGCATGGTTGTACACACTTCTTTACCATTTAAAGCCACATGCATGCAACTGGAGTTGTTCTATTCTATTTGTGTTCTATTCTATTTCTATTCGTCAAGCGTTTTGTCACTTCTCGAGGGGGCTGGATAGGACGGAGCAGGGGGGGGCTCGGATAAACAGCACCCACGATGGTCCATAATCAGTGACCGTTCTTTACACATCGAAACCCCTCAGAGAGCTCCTGAATCACACCAATACCCACATACCCAGGTCTAAACCAGCAATACCATGTAAGAAGGCAGACAAAACCGGCCCACCAATCACAAGGCCAGGTCCCGACTTCAAGTCACCTATGTAAGGTTATTAGAGCACATTCAGATAGATAAATAACTTGCCAGAGTCGATAACATCTGGAATTCTTCAGTGTGTGAGGTCGAGCGTGAGCCATATGTCTCTACGTTCGCCTGCTGAATTATTTATGGATCTAGGCTTATAATGCTGCCAAGGTATTTTCTAGATCCGTAGGGAACGGCACACATACTTAGGTAAGTTTCACGTGATGTTTTCAATTTTATATGTAATTTCTTAGCTACTTTAAGACACTACTATGAAGTATAGCCTGATAGCACTACGTCTTGGGGGCAGCAAACAAGATTAAAATGGTAGGAGTAGACAAATAAGAAGAATAAATAATTATAATTCGCTTAGTCCCAAACTAGAATAAAACTATACAAACACATAACATCACGCCTGTATTCCCCGAAGGGGTAGGCAGAGGTGCACATACAGTACACCCACATTTCGCCAGTTATGTTTTTAGGTCCCAATGAAATAGGGGGCGAGCCTATTGCCATCAACCGGGCACAAATCCAGACTCCGTGCTGCCACTGAGAATTACCTAATGGAAAAACCCAGTAACACTGCCCGGCCCGGGATTCGAACCCAGGACCTCGTGCTCAGCAGTCGCGCTTAGCAACCACTAGACCAACGAGGCAGTCTATAGAACTATACATAAGTGTATAAAGTAAATAGGTAACAAACCTAATGAGCTTGAATGGCAATAGGCCAGCCACAATGAAAGTGGAAAGTATATACATATGTATGATAATCAGTCAATTGCAACAAGGGTATATTCTTCTGATAAAGGAGGAGAGTTCTGCCGTCGTCTGCAAAGTTCACAGACGTGATCATTTATGTATGTATCTAATCATGATCTGGAGCTATAATAACAGCACACCAATTACCATCGCCCATTGTTATAAGGCAATAAAGATACTAATCAACAACAAAACACAACTAAAGTCAAAACAAATTCAAATTCCGAAAACAAAACGCGCGGGCTCAATTTTTTTCTGTTCCTTTTTTAAATGATTTAATTACTAATGTACTGGCCGTATACAAGCGGTGCACAAAGATAGTCAACAAACAAAGAGGTTTTAATTAAAACGGGAATGAGGCCCGCCGCGGCTGCCAGCGACCGTGGACGCACGCCTTAAGATTTTACATTTAAATTAACTGAACCATGACTATATAAATGTCACAAAGTCCGTTCTCAAGGAATATCTGGAGAACGTTGATCAGAAAATGAAGAAAAGATCGTGTTTAATTTTAGTATTTTAATGCTGCGGGCATGGTACTATTTGTAGGAGACGTTATAGTTGAATAGGATCTTTTTGCTTTAAGAATTGAGTATAATGGATTGAATGTTATCTTGGTTGATCAGAGTCAGACTGACTGAGACAGTTTTGGAGTTTCTAACCGGTTCTTCTCCATAGAATTGACATTTTGAAACCGTGCAACTATATAGCATCCTAACGTTTCATAAGCGCCTGAAATTAATAAACAGGCAAAAGATGGAGAGTAAAATAAAACCGATAAACCAAAAAAAGTAATTTAAATAAAAAAATATTAAATTCTAATTTCAAAACTCATGACCAGCCAGCAGCATATATAAAAACAACATTTTTAATTACTGAATGTTCATTACCCGCCCATTAGACTTAATCCATTGTTCTCCCACTTAACATTAATTAATTTGTGAAATGCATGTTCTAGTACGTTCTACGCGTTACCGTCTAGTGTTTTTGTTAATTACTTTTAACACTTCCCATCTGTAGTACATTGTAACGTGTTAATGGTAAAAGGTAGCCGACTTTACTAGGAAACTGCCCTGTTCTAACATTGTGTGAGAATTTTGCTTGACCGCGGCTAGTTTTCCGACATTATTTTAAGTAAATAATTATACATATAAAATACTGTGTACTAATACATACATAAAACTTAATAAATACGGACTGCCTCATTGGTCAAGTAATCGCTAAGCACGGCTGCTGAGCATGAGATCCTGGGTTCGAATCCCATGATCATATGGGTTTTTCCGTTAGGTATTTTTAGTAGCAGCACGGCGTCAGGATTTGTGTGGTGAAGACAATAGGCAATATAATATAAGGAACGCTCAAATGCTTAAAATGAAATACTTTTGCTTTGTCAAAGATATAAGTCCCATATGTTTGTACGGAGATTGTCTTAACGAAAAACCGCTAAACAATCAACCCCACTTGGGAACCAAAACCATGACACTCACAGTTGCTTGCTGTCGGTGGTAGTACCACAAGATCCAATTCAAACACAAAGCAATAAGGTTCATATTTGTCTGATGATATACCGTCACATTTTCTCGACTTAGTAGAATCGAATAACACCTCATTTGTCAAAACGAATGAAGGATTTATGAGTAAATGATAAGAACCCACTTTAGCGTATCTTTGTCCTGAGGATCGCGTTGTTTCTTACTCAATTTATTTTATTATATGTATAATATATTACTTGATAGGACGCGACAACTTCTTTAAGTCCATTTTCGGTGAAGCATTTTATGGAAACAAAGACCGGGGAAGACTAAAAAGAAATATCTCTTTATATTTTTTTTACAATTATGTATGTTCAAAAAACTAACTGTAATATTCTTTTTAAATTATATTCAAAGAACTACTTAACTATAAATATTCTTTTTAAATATGTTCAAACCCAAAACCTCAACATCAACCTGGAAGCACAGCTTCCGCGTAAAGCGTTCCCTTTTTCTTAATTCTCTTAACGCGTAAAACACGTACCGCAGCCACAAAGCCGAAGCCTGAATCTCCCAGCCTCATTTACCGCAAGTAATTGCTTGCTTCGACACTTAATCTGCTAAAGTGGCACCAATAGTTACGGGCAAATTAAAACGTACCACTTTGTTTGGAGGCAATGGGCCGTGACCTTGTTTGCGAGGCTTTTTAAATCCGTATTCTATTGACTGGCTTATTTATCAAGTTGTTTGGTTGAGTTTGGTCTCCCACCAGCCCCCTTACCATGAATTCTTAAAATAGGGCAGTTTACGTTGTGGATGCGAGACGCATTACACTGCATATGGGGGGACTCGCTTCCAAAACTTAAATTGCCCTGCTTTAAGACTTCATGGTAAGGGGCTGGTGAGCCGATGATATCGTCAGATTTACGGGCAACCGGTGGATGCAATGTAAGTTGCCGTTCATTGGAGCGTTCTAAGGGACTTTGTTCAACAGTGGACGTATTCCAGCTTATGATGATAATTGATTGAGTTTCATTAAGGCAGCCAGAAACCTATGCCTGAATATCCTAAAGTAACTGATTACATATCAAATTTAGACATAACAAATCATCACGCCCGTATTCCCTGAAGGTGTAGGCAGAGGTGTATAATAGTACACCCATATTTCGCCAGTTATGCGTTAGGTCCCAATGTAATAGGCGGCGAGCCTATTGCCATCAACCGGGCACTAAGCCAGACTCCGTGCTGCTACTGAGAATGACCTAATGGAAAACCCAATAACACATTGCCTGACCCAAGATTCGAACCCAGGACCTTGTGTCAGTCAAATTTAGAATAGAAATTATTTGTCAAACATGTGTTTACAGATTACTCTCAAACTTAATATGACGTCATATTGACGTCACACGGCACGCACTGCAATATGAATTGAAAAATCTCATAGTTCTATGGAAGCTGTGTTTATAAATAAATATTGCCTTTACGGATACAATGCTCTCGTACCTGCTATGTGACATCGCAGATCTTAGAACAGACATGTCATTTCGATAAAGTGAAAATGTGCCAAAGAATTTGTGTTACTTGTTTATTTAGATTCGGTTTTTAATCACTAGACTTTCAGTTTTTATATAGAATATCTATAAAAACGACTTTGAGATATCTCAGACCATCTGCTATTCATACAAGTCTTTTCATACAAAACTCAATGCATGTATGTTTATTATAGTGTTGCTATGGCAACCAAATTATACGTCACCATAGGTAATGTTAAAACGACATACAATTAAAACATAAGCTTTCCCCTTAAAACTTCAACGTCCATTGATCCGCACCAACCATATCCTTCAAATCCTCATTAACAAGAAAAGCAATGGACATAAAAGTGCACAGCCTCCGTACTTATCACTTGTTTCCACAGTCTGTGTCACTGCACTTTACTCTCCGCACTTTATTCCTTGCAGATAGATTTATGTTGCTGATATTGTTAGGAGAATGAACCAGCCGCGTGTTGTTACAGATATGTATCGTATGCATACATATTTTCAATTGATCTTTACTTTGTACATAATAATAATAATATAATGATCTCACCATTGCACACAAAAAAATATAAAGAGAAAAACTAAAATTATACATTGGACGCTCTTATCACTCACGGCGATCTCTTACAGACAATTTTAGATACCAACATACTTACCTACATAAGTACCTTGAATTAGGTATATTACTTAAGTTCACTGTGAAGAAAGGTCGTCCAGTCCGAGACAAATAAATGTTAGTTATTAGTTTCGTCTTGCAAGTTGCATTTGTTTGTAATATGTGATAATATAAGGTAGAAATCGCAAAACTTTAATTCACAGTCTTATTCTAGCCGTTGTACATTGCTTAGTTCAAGCGACCACTGTTAAAAAGGTAGTATTGCCAGCCGTCAATGGATTCTTTACTAAACCTTTTATAGCGGCAAACAACAGCTTCGATACTAGTATAGTCAGCTAGTGAGATCTATAACTCATGAACAAACAACTAGTCATCAGCATAAATTTTCAATTTAGGGGTGAGTTAACGTGTAATTTGTCACGTGAGACTAAGTTTGTGTGTACGGCAGATACCAAGATAATTAGGGCTTGATTTATTTATCTTGTTTTCGGCACTTTGCGTTCCTTACGATCTTTGTATATTATTACACTGCTCGTAGTCGTGGATGCTGTAGAGAAGAATTCAAAAAGTAAGATTTTTTTTTGACTGTGTTGTCCCACTGACAGACGGACGCAGCGTTGACAGGCTTCCCACCAGGTGGACCGACGATATCGTTAAAGTAGCGTGTTACCGGTGGATTCATATAGCAAGTTGACGTTCATTGTGGCGTTCTAGGAGGAGGCCGTTGTTCAACAGTGGACGTCTTCCGGCTGATGATGATGTCCCGCTGCAGAGCAAAGGCATCGCTTTCATTCTTCCACGTTACTCGGTCGTGTGCTAAAGTGGACTAGTCGCTCCTGTAGGCAAGCAACGTGTAATGCCACCGTCGTCTGAGTCTACTGTGATGATGCCGCATATTTTGTGGGACCCAGTTGGTGAAAATTTTAGCCCATAAGTCATTAGACATGCAGCAGACATGACCGGCCCCGTGCCATAATAATTGGCAATTTTTTTGTTATTACTTCTTTATATTGCTAAGTCCTATATGGGCTACGAATAAAGGCTACATTTTCTTATAATACTTCTCTAAACTTAGAATAAGACCTTTTCACAGTAATGTAGAAATAATAATGGCAGTCAATATCTTCTTTTTTATACATAGCCACTTACACTGATGGAAACAAAATACTCGAGTAACGTAGGTGTATTCAAATCTTGTTCTAACCCCGCACCAAATTGAGTGGATTTTAATAAAAACAGAATGTAATAGAATGACGACTATCAATTATTTTTTCTTTGCAGATGTGGAGAGGTGCCCTTACGTATAAAGATGAATTAAGTACTTTCAGCTTAACAGCTTCTTAACTCTTTTGACATCTCTATTCATTGACAATCAATATGTTTAAAGTGAAGGGTTCACAACTGCATGCTCAAATACAGATGCGATCCCTATTTCTCACTTTTAGTCTATTAGGATGACAATCCAACACGACCAAAAAGATATACATAACCCACACATCACATACTTCTCATAACTGCCAAAAAACACAAAAAAAACATAGTTCCTCAAATATTTGATTACAAACATGAATCCTGTAGGGCTCACTTAATGACTTGTAAATAGGGGGAGGGTATTCCCGTCATTAATAACTGAGGGTGGCCTGTCTTCCGCAGCTCCTTCGAGCAATTACCCCATCGCCCTGTGACACTGTGAGGGGTGAGCAGTAAGATATGTTGGGAAAAAGGTAGGATATCTCGCACAAAGTTGAGATTGAGAACATTGGGTATAAACTACAGCAAAATATTCTTTTAAGAAATCTTTCACAGTGCATTTTGGGTTCAACTATTGTATGTTATTCATCTCTTGTATTGCACAGAGATAAAAGGAAATTATGACCCATATTACATATCATAACATCACGCCTGTATTCCCCGAAGAGGTAGGCAGAGGTGCACATATAGTACACCCACATTTCGCCAGCTAAACCCATGTTAAATATCTAATAAAGAACCTTTTGCCACTTACCATGCTCAATAATTAGTCAATGCTGATTTTAGCTAAGAAAGTATGTAGGTACATGATTACTTTGGAATTGGTTTGTAAACCAGCACAACATTTTAAAAATAATTACAATTCTTTATTCAAACATATTGTATTACTAAAACTCCTTCACTATGGCATAGGTACTTTGTTGGCTCCGTATTTGTGTGCCTTACCTACTTATGCATACAAAATATCATCTCTACGATACACAAAGGGGAACGTCATTATGTATGTCTGCTTAAATCAAATAACCTTGAAATTACTACATATTAAATCATATACACTACGAGTATATATTGAACGAGATGCCTGGTCTGCTCCGTTGGTCTAGTAGTCGCTAAACGCTTGCTGAGCATGAGGACTTGGGTTCGAATCCCAGGTCGGGCAGTGTTATTGGATTCTTCTATTAGGTAATTTTCAATAGCAGAAGTGAATCTGGATTTGTGCCCGGTTGATGACAATAAGCTCATCCTCTATTCCATTAGAACTTGTAACATAACTAGAGGAATGTGGGTGTACTATAAATAGGTACACTTCTGCCCTCCCTTCGAGGAATACACGCTTGATGTTATGTTCATATTAAGCAAGATATCCAAAACAGACAGCCAAGTGAAATAACCAACGAAGTTTGTAGATTTGTTTGTACATTAGCCTCTATATTCGTAGCTAAATTTGCCTGAATTAGAACAACCCCTGTTTCGCCAAACACCAGCTTAGTCTTTGACATCAATCAGTGTAATATTCAAAGCTTGGCGAATAATTTCTTAATAGCAAAACACAATTCCACTTTGCCTTACACCTACATCGAACCAGCCCTTAAACCGGGCTTTTAAAGTAACCATCCCACGCCTAATAATATTTCGTCTGCGTAGGACTTTTACTGAATTAAAAGAAGCGTTTGATATAGTAATGGAATTGAACACAGAGTCTATATTAAATTTATTTACAATTGGTTCAGTAGTCAAGCTGTGAGCATTTCTAATTAACGATACAATTAATACTTCAACGAATTGGGGTAGTAGCTAAGCAATTGGACTGCTGCGCTAAGGGTTGCGGGTTCGATTCTAGCACGGGACAAAAAATTGTGTGATTCGATGCTTGTCCCGAGTCTAGGAGTTTGTGTACCTATGTGATATTTCATGTTTGTGGAACGCACCCACGATACAGGAGAAATTGGGTGTGGGACGACGCTTTCTTTTTTAATAATAATAATAATAAAAAAAAATTGATATAAAAAGAGGTAGATACAGTTAAGTGAAACCCTGACACCCGTGCTAGGTTTATAACCTGTGTTACAGGAGTCAGTGTCTCCGCCCAGATTGTTACATAAACTTGTATGTCCTTATACTAACAAACATAGTTAATCAAAATCAATCATGTCTACCATTAAAATCCTGCTCAAACAAACTATTCAACTTCACAGAATCAACTTCGATACTCCGTCCAACCCTCGCGTGCACTGAAACGCAACGAAAACATAACAAGCCGATATAATCAGCGTTTAACGCGTAAATCGCCACATAAATCGAGCGGCAACTTTTTAATTTTACGTGTTTACGCATAATTGCGCCGCGTAACGCGTAAACGCCCGTAAATCTGTCCGATTTGTTATTTATTCGCTATTTGCCGCTGTGAAATATAAGGAGGCATGAGATGTTGCAACTGGTTTAGTTGATACAGCTCGAAGGGGAAGTCTAATCTTTACTTGAAAGAAAAATAGCTCCTTCTGAGGAAGAAAATAGGATTGGTTTGGTCTCTGATTAGGTAATTTCGCCGACCTGATTGGCGCAGTGGCTAAGTGATTGGACTGCTGCGCTAAGGGTTGCGGGTTTAATTCCCGCACGGGGCAAAATTTTGTGCGACCCACAGATGTTTGTCCCGAGTCTGGATGTTTGTGTATGTGATATTTCATGTTTGTGAAACGCACCCACGACACAGGAGAAATTCCTAGTGTGGGGCGACATTTAAAAAAAAAGTACAGGAAACACTGGCATATATTTCTGCATACAGTTTGCCTCACCACTTAATATTTCGCATCACGTTCATCGAATAATATCAAAATAAGTGCTATTTATTTATCAATTACCATTGTTTACGCGGCACGGAGTAGTTACACGACAGTTATCGATGTTAAAGCAATTAAGTTGAGATGTCTCGTTATACAGGCTGGTGTTATTAAAACTCTCGTTCAGAGCCTTAACGTAATTCTAAAATAATCGATCGTGTTTAGGTTAGTGAAGGAATTATTTATCGGTTTAAGGAGAATGATGATAAAATAATAGAATTGCCTGCCAGTCGTCTACATACATTATAATCATACTACATCATGTTCATCATCATCATCAGCCGGAAGACGTCCACTGTTGAACAAAGACCTCCCCCTTAGAACGCCACATTGCAAGTTGTAATTTTACAGTTATATTAAAAGAAAGACGTTATATTTTGCCTCTACCGACTATGATGCCTCGTTAGTCTAGTGGCCGCTAATTACGACTACTGAGCACGAAATCCTAGGTCATTTTATTAGGATAGGACCAGATATGGCAATAGGCTCGCCCACTATTACATTGGGACCTATAAAATAACTGACGAAGAAATAAAGTGAAAGATTACTATCTCTCAGCCTACCCATTTGGCGAATACAGGCGTGATGTTATATTATAGGTAACATAACAAAATAGTACCTCATCATCAGCCGGAACACGTCCACTGTTGAACAAAGGCCTCCCCCTTGGAGGGAGGGTTGGTTCCCATAATCACCTGCCGCTAGGCAAGCAGCTTAGGGATCGCAGTATTGGTGGTGAAGTTACATAAGACGCTGCCGCCCATCTTTTGAATTTTTAGTCGCCTCTTACGACACCCACGGGAGGAGGGTGGTCAATTCTCGGATACAACTCGGCACCGAATAGTACCTATCACTCCCTATTCCACTCGTACCAACAAATCAAGCCCGAACCAGTACGCATACATCAAACAAGCTAACATTACGTTTCGAAATACAGAAATTCAAACGAAACCAAAATATCTGCAATTACGATATTGAATAGCCAATCCACAGATACTGTAACCACACACGCCATTTAATTACCCCCTAAACCGAACTACAATACAGAAAAATGGATACGCAAATTAAATTTAATATCAATAACTAAAGCAATCCCAAAAATGGTTTTCCTTGAAACGTGAGGCGTTAGCTACGTCGAAACCGGTTTAATCCGGCCGAATCCAGGGCAATCTAACTTTATTACATCAATTGCTAGTTCCAAAAATTAAAACTCGCCTCCACAAGCGGGTGTTGCCAAAATATTAAAATTTTAAACCGTTATTAGTTTTAGAAAATGTAGTCGTGATTATGAATTTTCAAATGGGTTTTAGCGTTTGTTTTTAATGCAAACCGCTGCGGATTTTGCAAGTGAATGGGTAACGAGTCTCATTCATTTATGTGTCTGTGCTATAAAATAAATAGCATGTAAATTGATATTCAAGTATATTATATACTGCTTGTGGTAGCTTAGAGCTTAGACCATAATATGAACGTAATAAATTAGCCAGGTGGCATACATGCTTTTTTAGTTATTATTCTAAAAACATTTATACTAAATTAATAATAATAACAGTCTATAACTGTCGCACTGCAGGGCAAAGGCCTCTTCTTGTATAAAGACGGACTGAGCATTGATCACCATGCTAGCTCACTGCGGGATGGTGATTTCAGATAATTAAATCCAGGTTTCCTCACGATGTTTTCCGTCACTGTTAGTCAGTAAAGTTTTACAATATCTAAGAAAGTATTTATGACATTGTAAAAGTCACATTGATACTTGCCCGGGTTTGAACCTGCAATGTCGAGCATACAAATCCGGTATGCAAACCACTGGCCACCATGACGATTTCATTACACAGCGTATTTTTTTTTTTTAAAGAATAAAAATCGCCTACGCATTCAAGCTCAAATATCAGTTTTCTTCATATTCATATTATTTATCGTTATCAATAGCGCAGTAATTCGATATTTCGAGTTTCCAATTTAAAACTGGACGTATTTACGAGACTATACGTCAAAATTATTCGCACTAAAGGTACGGGATCGAACAATGGCCTGTATTTCGTGGGACAACAGTCGCAGACAAATTTCATTAAGTCCCTGTACCTCTCCCAAGTCTCATTTAGTTCGGTAAACACTAGACAAGCACAATATCTCCTTGTTGTGCTCTCAAGCCCGTGGAAGAGACTTCGGTACTCTCCGGTGCTTTTCACACACAGCGAGAGAGGTTTTTTATTAGATTTTGTAAGCTTTTTCACTTTTAACTTGCTTTTATTTGGACTGCTTTTGTGAACGCCTGTTGCTTGAATGGTTATGGTAAAACCATGACTGTTCGATCAAGTTTGATGTGAGTTACAGTACCTTCTTATACAAGCTTTTATTTAGTACTTGTCCCGTTGTCTGTGTCGGTAAAAAATCTTACAAGGATTTTTTTTAAAAAAAACGTCGCCCCCCTTTAAAAATTTCTCCTGTGTCGTAGGTGTTGCCTAAACATGATACATCACATACACAAACAACCAGACTCGGGACATACATTAGCGGATCACACAAAGTTTTGTTTCGCGCGGGAATCGTATCCGCAACCCTTATCTCAGAAGTCTAATCGCTTAGCCACTGAGTTAATCAGGCCGTCACTTAATATATTATCAATGCATGTAATATATAAATATACGTTGCGAGGTATTAAAAAAATATTGCTCTAAGGCTCTGACAGCATTGTTTTAAGGGAAAATAGGGCCTATAGCTTTCTCTATGTTATGTCAGCCACATTTTTCACTTTAAACCAGCCAAAAACAAAAAATATATAAACTTAAAAGTAACATCAGGTAAACACTACCCAACACTAACAAAACTGCAATACATTATTGGAAAACGATTCCAGTTCCAAATCCTTCATTTCCATGCAAGACTTCAAAACTCGATCAAAACCGTTGTATACAAAGAATATCGTTGGTAACATTTTAAACAGGGTCTCCACACGTCGCTGCGCGTGACCAGAATGTTCTTTTGTGACAGCCCTGTGTAATTCAACACGAATTCGAAACAAATTATGTTGGCAACTAATTTGCGGGAATGGATTTGAGTAATTAGATTGTGTTTGTTGGTAATGTTCTCAGTTATGACGTAACGAGGCGTGTAAGGATGACGTGGGGGTTCGAATAACATACCTACATTTTTATGGCTTCATTCATACGTACACCGGCTGAAAATCAGTGTTGTACATCGCACTGCGTATACTGTGCTCAATCCTTTGCAGTATATTTATTTATTTTTATTTGGAACAACAAACAGATATACAATGTTTTTATATATGGAATTACAATAAGACAGTTTTACTAATGTATATCCAACTACGTTATTCACAGAATATCTAGGTTGCAATCCTTAAAACTACGTCATGCTGGTTTTGCATCATTACTATAACTATGATTATCAGTAAAAACAAAATTAACATGGACTTTAAAAAGGAGAAGATACAATAAAGAAAAAAAAATAATAATAACAATAACAAAAAACAACACACATTGGTTAACTGTTGAGTTGAATAAAATATTATTGATGTTAAATTCAGGAGGATTCTATGGAGACTATTATATCTATTACATGTTTTCTAAATGTCTTAGCAGAATCGGCAAACAAGTCAAGATTCTTGAAAGACATATTAAAATTGCTTGTGAGTCGGCGCAAGGGCGCACGTAATCCTGCATTTGTCTTACATGACGATACGGCAAATACAGGTCGTTCACGTATACTACGCATCATCGCCTTTCTAGGAACCACATAAAACAACTTATTGGTAATATCTGGACAATCGTAGGAATTATTACAGATATCAAACAAAAACATTGTATCCAGCTGCAAGCGTCTGCTTTTTAATTCCATGAGTTTGTACCTTTCAAGTAGGCTTCCGTAAGGCAAAGTAGATCGAAAACATCGGTAGTGCATAGCTTTTAAATATTTTCTTTGTACTCTCTCGATAATGTCAGAGTATTTGTCATAATGAGGGTTCCACACTGAAACTGCGTACTCAAGTTGTGATCGAATTAAAGATTTATAAAGATACAAGTAAGTATCCGGACTCTTAAATTCTTTTGCAGATCTCATAACAAAGCCATACATGCGGAATGCATTACCCACAATGTTAGCAATATGAGTATCAAGGTGTAACTTTTCATCTAGTAATACGCCAAGATCTCGTACCATTGACACTCTATTGAGGTTTATATTTTTTAGAGAGTAAGGATACTTAACGACATTAATTTTCTTTGTGAAGCTGATACAACAACATTTTGAGATATTAAGCTGAAGTTTATTTTTAACACAATAGTTCGAAAAATTATTAAGGTCATCTTGAAAAACATAGCTGTCGTGGATGCTTTTAATTTGTCTATATATTTTAAGGTCATCGGCATATAAAATAATTTTTGAGTTTTTGAAACAGGTGTGTATGTCGTTAATAAATATAATAAAGAGTAGGGGTCCTAAGATAGACCCTTGTGGGACTCCGGAAGTTACATTTATCGTTGGTGATTGGAAACCCTTGGCGACAACCCTCTGAGTCCTGTTTGAAATATATGAGGAAAACCACCTGAGTAGATTTCCACGTATACCATTGTATGCAATTTTCTGTAATAGTAGTATATGATCGACCTTGTCAAATGCCTTTCGAAAATCCGATATATATTTATATCTATAAACCTTCTGCTGTTTTTTTAATAAACGTCGCCCCACACTAGGTAATTGGGTAATAAGCACCCACGATACATTGTTTCAAATGTATCGTGGGTGCGTATCACATGAAATAACACATACACAAACACCCTAACTCGGAACAAATATCTCTGGCTCACACAAATTTCCGTCCCGAGCAGGAATCAAACCGACAACCCTTAGCGCAGCAGTCCAATCACTTGGCCACTGCGCCAATTAAATCGTCACATATTGTATTGTATTTTTATTATGTGTGGTGTTGAATCGCTAACGAGTTACAAATTCAGGCTTGCGTACTAATGCTGATAATTGCGTAACGGAACAACCAAGTAACACGTTGCCCAACCCGGGTTCGAACCTACGACCTCATGCGCAGCAGTCGCTTAAAGACCACTAGACAAACGAGGCAATATCGCTTTCCCAGTAACGAAATGGAATTGTAATGTGCAATGTTTACATCACGAAGCTTACCAAACCGAACCAACTAAGATGAAAAAAAGAACATCTTCGGTCGTCATGGTAACATTTACACACGTCCCTCATATCCAAACACCAACATTCTCGTAGGTCAATAATATCTGACCCATGCCACGAATAGCCTACGACGCGTAGCATGGAATGCTAAACACTCTGCTACGGGACCTTGCTACGTCACTATTAACTGGAATATTGTCAGTAGTCGTGGTGGCCTAGGGGTTAAGATACCGGTTTTGTATGCACAATGTTGCGAGTTCAAACACAGGCAAGTATCAACCTTACTTTATACCAACGTTTTAAATACTTTCTTATTTATTCTATGACGCCACTAACTAACGATGACGGAAAACATCGTGAGGAAACCCGTATTTAATTACCCGGAGTGAGCTAGCGTGGTGATCAATGCTCAATCCTTCTCTATACAAGAAGAGGGCTTTGCCCTGCATTGGGACAGTTATAGGCTGTTATTATATTATTATTATTATTGTCAGTTATGCACTCAATTGTCACTAGGGTGAATAATAATGTTAACTTAATTGTATATTTTTGAGTATGGTTTTCACAAAGAACTCAATGACACTGACTGCTCAATGGTACCTTTTCCTTCCCTTCTTTACTGGGCCTCTTTATCATACACCAGCACACCAATTTTGAAAGTCTCTCCATATTCGTGTTAAAAATGTAGAACACATAATTTCCATTTTAATCCGGGCACAAAAGGAGTAGCGGCCACTAATCTTATCCACGCAAGTTGTAAGTCATCCCGGGGAGAGTACCTCCACTTTTATACCACGTAAGTACCGTTATACTTGTCTGCAGTCTAATTTCGGTTTTAGAGTTCCGTGGGTCTCAAATACACACTTTTTAAATTGCAATAAAACATAACATAACATCACCCCTGTATTCCCCAAAGGGGTATGCAGAGATGCACATATAGAACAGTCACAATTCGCCAGTTATGTTTTTAGGTCCCAATGTAATAGGGGGCGAGCCTATTGCCGGGCACAAATCCAGACCCCGTGCTGCCACTGAGAATTACCTAATGGAAAAACCCGGTAACACTTTGCCCGACCCGGGATTCGAACCCAGGACCTCGAGCTCAGCAGTCGCGCTTAGCGACCACTAGACCAACATGGCAGTCGAAATTGCAATAACTTTTCAAGTAAATAAAAAAAGTTGCGACTAATTGAGAACCTCCTCTTTTTAAGTCGTTTTAAAAGGTCATGCCCATACATTTTTTGCCAATAGTCTAGGGCCCAAGCTGAGAAATGTCCTTGACCCTCGTAATCGACGTACGGCAGACTTCCTAATTGAGACAAGTGAACCACGCGGGTAGTATCACATTATTTCATGAATGAACTGAGGTACACTGTCTATCTCACACTGGATCATAGTCCACTAGAGCAGTTCCCTGACACAATCAGGGAGAGATGCAAACGCATGACCAACGGCCTAACAAACTTTCCGAATCACGCAGAGGTCTCAAAGTATAAGGACTTATCTCGGTCAGTCTTAGGTGGGACCTAAAACAAACTGTGAAAACAGCAGCTTTAAAAAAGAAATTTCAGATCTACGGTACTCTTAACAACGTCACGACTCAAACTGGCTTTAAAACCTAAAACTAACTTGAACGTACGTGTGATATACACAAATAATTAATAAAATGTAGTACCCACACAGATCAACGGTGACGCACGCTCGCCCAATCACTCTCTATCTGTCACCGGTGGCGAGCGGTCGTACCGTCGAGCTGTGTACCTACTCACTGAATATCAGGTGTTTTATTCCAAGCCCTAGGCTTAACTAGTGGACATCACATTGGCGACGAGTAAAAGCGCAGTGAGTAAAACAAAAGTTTATGTACCTGCTTACAAAGTTCGGTTAACAGTAGATTTGTTACGTAAAAAAAAAAAAGAGGAAGGCAACAATTATAATATGTAAGCTATGTCTTTGATTTTTAACAAACACCGAAGTGTTTGGTTGTACTTGTAGCCATAATATTATAACGGGCATTGTGTCGTTAACTATTAGTGATCGCCTCCTGGCGATCCGGCCCTGCGGATAAATTATCACGGGTGCGTAAATCAATGTTTGAATTATTTTGTTGTTAACAAACATACGAGTAGACTCATTAACTCATCGAATAGTGAAATAAATGTTATACACTTATTAAGTTTACTACAGTGCTCATTTACAGAGCATTTGTTCGTAATGGTATTGTTAACCGAATCTGTTTGCAAATGTTATCTATCGAATGACACTATTCGATCAAGCTACCCACCCATTCCAAAGGACAATCTTTAATTATTAATCCATAAACAAAGTTTCACTCTGATTTTCGTGAGTTATGTATCTAACTGTGATGTTATATTAAACATGATTGTGTCGCAAAGCCGTTGGGTTAAATACTAATACAGTTTATGCTAGAAACGAGAAACCTTCTGGTGTCACTAGATTTCATCACGTGTTTTTTATTTTTAAGTCATATGACGGTTTGTTTAGTTGTCTCATAACACATAAGTAGGTGCTTGCTAGGTATTAGCGGATATTGTGCGTTTGATATAGCTTGCTGTTAGGTAGGAAGTAAGGCATGGGATTATTAAATACCCTCAATATAATTATTTATTTAATAGTCATATTTAAATTGGCAGTATCATTTTTTTTACTTTGTTAGAAAATTATTTTGTAAAATAGTAGGTATATAATAATCTAGTATGGTGAGTTATAATGACGAATGAAATAAAGTTAGAAGCATGGGCTATTTTGGCAAATACAAGTGCTACCTATGTGGCGCCTAAGTAAGGTTGATAATTATGACATAAATACAATATTTAAATGTTCCAGTTGTCTTTAATTGTGTAAATTTAAAATGAATTTATTTACTCATATTATTGTATAATATAAAAGTACATTGTAGTGATTGGTTCATACGTATTATTTACACGTTTATCTTATAAAAGAGATTAAGTTAACTAATAATTACCAGTATTGGCACAATAATTTGATTGATGTGTAGTCGGATATAACACAAGGTTCTTTCCCCTATTGCAGATCGTCCAACATGTCCCAAACACAAATACCGACAATAGAACCATTTGATTGTGAAGGTGACCCAACGTCTTTAGGTTCTCGTTGGGAAAGATGGAAAAGAGCCCTAGAAATATATTTTGTTGCAACCAATACCAAAGACCAAAGTACAAAACGAGCAATACTACTGCATTCCGGAGGCATGGTATTACAAGATATATATTTCAATATACCTGGCGCTCACGTAACTGATCCTAACGCGACCGACGTTTATGATACAGCGGTTAAAAAATTAGAGGATTATTTTTCCCCGAAGCAAAGTTATTTATTTGAAAGACACGTATTTCGGTTAATGAAACAAGAACCCGACGAAAAGTTTGAAAAGTTTTTAATTCGACTAAGACGACAGAGTTCAAAATGCAATTTTGCTAACGAAGATGAAAATCTTATTGACCAAATAACTGAAAAGTGTAGCTCTACTAAATTGAGAAAGAATATTTTAGTACTAGGTGACACCGCATCTGTAGAAAAAATAATAGCAGAAGCAAATACTTTAGAAACGGTAGAACGTCAATTAAGCGAGTTTCACGATAGACAAGGCAAACATGACGCATCTTCTAGCATAAACAAAATCGACACAAAAACAACGAAACGATTCGTTAGAAAGGAGGTTAATATCTGCAGCCGATGTGGCAGCAAAACTCACAAAAGTGATTGTAGTACTTGCCCTGCAGTCAACGCAAATTGCATAAAGTGTGGGTTTAAAGGTCATTTCCAGAAACACTGCAGAACCAGGGCCAATAAAAGAAAAAGTTCTAACCTCTCAATAAATGACAAAAATAAACATAAAAAGCCTAAAGTAGAAACTACCCAAAGTAAGGAATCTACACCTATAGACTATATTTTCCATATCGATGACGATTCACAAATAGACTGCCAGGTAGGTGGAGTTCAAATTGAAATGCTCATTGATTCTGGTAGCAAATCTAATATTATAAACGACAAGACCTGGGCGCACATGAAGCAATCTAAAGTTAAAGTTTCAAACCAGCAAAAGTCTTCAGACAAAACGTTCCTGGCATATGGTGCCAGAGAGCCATTAAAAGTGTTAGGCTCATTTGACGCCCTAATAAAAGCTGGTTCTAATTCTTTAACTACAAAATTTTATGTCATTGAAAATGGTTCAAGGAACCTTTTAGAGAAAGAAACTGCAATTTCTCTCAATGTGCTGAAATTAGGTCTGGAGGTGAATTCTATAGAACAAAAACCGTTTCCCAGGTTCAAAGGTGTTCAGTTAGAGATCACGTTGGATAAAACAGTTCGTCCAGTATGTCAACCTTACAGACGTGTCCCGATTCCTTTGGAATCAAAAATAAACAATAAAATAGACGAATTGGTACAAATGGACATAATTGAACCCGTAAATAAACCTTCTCCCTGGGTTTCTCCGATGGTCCCGGTCCTAAAGCCTGATGGTGATATTCGGATTTGTTTGGATATGCGTATTGCCAACAAAGCCATTATTAGAGAAAACCATCCCCTGCCCACCATGGATCAATTAATTCCTAGATTTTGTAAAGCAAAGTTTTTTTCTAAATTAGATATTAAAAATGCTTTTCATCAAGTTGAATTGGCGGAAAACAGTAGAGAAATCACAACTTTTATTACCAGTAAAGGACTTTACCGGTATAAAAGGTTAATGTTCGGAATTTCGTGCGCACCTGAACATTTTCAAAAAATTTTAGAAAAAATATTATTGTCGTGTGGCGAAGGTGTTGTCAACTTCATTGATGATATCGTCGTTCATGGAAGTGATTTAAAGGAAAGTCAAGCTAGACTTCAACGCGTAATAACAGTACTCCAAGATAACAATGTATTACTGAATAAAAGTAAATGTGTTTTTAATGCAAAATCTATTCAATTTTTGGGCCACGAACTTTCGTCATCAGGCATTAAGCCACTTGATAAATACATTAAAGCGATCGAGTCATTTAGACCACCGGAAACCATCGAAGAAATCCAAAGTTTCTTGGGATTGATCAATTTTGTTGGAAAGTGGATTCCAAATTTGTCGACCTTAACAGAACCAATTCGTCAGTTACTTCGGCAAAAAGTGCACAAGAATGCCAATATCACAGCATTTTGGAAAATCCCACAAACATTGGCTTTTGACGAATTAAAAAATTGTCTCTCTAAGATCCCTATTCTTGGCTATTATGACCCAAAGGATCGCACCCAAGTTTTCGCGGATGCGAGTCCTGTAGGATTAGGGGCAGTATTAATTCAATACGACAATAGTGGACCTCGCATTATTGCTTTCGGAAATAAAAGCCTGACCGATGTCGAAAAACGATATTGTCAGACCGAAAAGGAGGCATTAGCCTTGGTGTGGGCAATCGAGCATTTTCACATATATTTATATGGAAAGCAGTTCGAGCTTGTCACCGATCATAAGCCCTTGGAAGTCATATTCGGGACGCGATCTAAGCCTTGTGCACGAATCGAACGCTGGGTCCTCCGATTGCAAACATACGATTATAAAGTCATTTATAAACCGGGCAAATCAAATATAGCAGACCCATTGTCCCGTCTATGCAGGAGTACAAACTCAGGGGTAAATCCTTTTGAAGACGAATATCATATTAACCAGATTGTCCAATATGCAATACCGGTAGCAGTTTCCCTAAAAAGCATAATTGACGCATCGAACGATGATACCGAGTTCAAATTGGTTAAAGACGGGTTACTGAACAATAATTGGGATGTTTCAGTAAATAACTACAAATTATTCCAACACGAACTCTGGGTTCATAACGATGTATTGTTAAGAGGAACCAAGATAGTAATTCCTGCCGGTTTGAGAAAGCAAGTTTTAGCAGCGGCCCATGAAGGTCACCCAGGTATTGTTAACATGAAGGCTAGGTTACGCACTAAGGTCTGGTGGCCGAAAATAGACAAAGACGCCGAAAACACTGTAAAAAACTGCAAAGGGTGTACTTTAGTCTCAACTCCTAATCCACCAATGCCAATGAAAAGGCGTGAACTTCCTACAAAAGCCTGGGTAGATACTGCCATTGATTTTTTGGGTCCATTGCCAAGTGGGGATTATCTCTTTGTGATTATTGACTATTACAGTCGATACAAAGAGATCGAGATTATGAGATCAATATCTACACTAGACACGATAAGAGTGTTAAAAAAAATATTTTCACGTATTGGGAATCCTGCTAGTATAACTGCTGATAACGGCAGACAATTCGTTAGTCAAGAATTCAAAGCATTTTGCACTGAACAGGGAATCACACTTTTCAATACAATCCCGTACTGGCCTCAACAAAACGGTGAGGTTGAGAGACAGAACAGAGATATTCTTAAACGACTTAAAATCAGCCAATGCGAGAAATCAAACTGGAAAGATGATTTGTTAAAATATCTAATGATGTATAATAGTACACCTCATTCCACTACAGGTAAATCACCATCCGAGCTATTCTATGGAAGACAATTTAGAGACAAATTACCTTTTCTAACAGATCTTGAAAATACTTATGATGATTCAGAAATTAGAGACCGAGACAAAGAAACAAAAGAGAAAATCAAATTAAACGAAGATAGGAAGAGAAAAGCTGTAGATAGAGATTTAGAAATTGGTGAGAAGGTATACGTAAAAAACCTGGTCAAAGAAAATAAACTAGTATCAGATTTCAATCCAACACCTCATACCGTAATTGGCGCCGAAGGAAGCGACATAAATATTAGGAATGATGAAACTGGACAAGAATATAGGCGAAATATTGTTCATCTTAAAAAAGTGGAAGGCCAGTGGAAAGTTATTAATCAAGAAAAATCATCTGGAAAAGAAGCATAGTGCATTTAAGTTCTAGCTAATTTTGTTTGATTTGGTTGCATAATATAAATTGTAATTAAAATAAGTACTTTATATAAAAAGGAAGAGATGTGATATACACAAATAATTAATAAAATGTAGTACCCACACAGATCAACGGTGACGCACGCTCGCCCAATCACTCTCTATCTGTCACCGGTGGCGAGCGGTCGTACCGTCGAGCTGTGTACCTACTCACTGAATATCAGGTGTTTTATTCCAAGCCCTAGGCTTAACTAGTGGACATCACAGTACGCTTTTCGTCGGAGTTAGAACTAGTTAAAAGTCACTGCAATCGTCTGGAATTTATTAGAAGGATTATAATGTCGAGGTGTAAGCTCTTCTTGAGAACCGCGATAAGATACCATACATTTTAGTACAATGATATTAAATAGAAAGTTAAATTATAATTATTTATAGCCCAGGATTTTTCTATATCCTTTAAAATTTTACCTACCTAACTTTCTTTGAATTGATTCTTATATTATAAGTGGGTAGATTAAAATTAGAGTGGGTAGATTGATTATAATCCGTCTCGGGCGGAAAAAATACGTTTATAGGCTGAATGAGGTTCAGTTGACACCTAAGAATTAGACCGACGGTCAGCCTGGTAACACGTTGTGGTACGTAGGCGAGCCATTACAACCCTTCAATTCTATTATTTATTGTGTGTACATAATTATCACCATATTTCAATAAAGTCACATGAAAACAATTGCATGTAGCAATTGTCAATTTTATTGATCTATATTTTTTCACCATCCAAACAATATTCGGTTCGAATGAATCCAATCGTTATCAAATCAAACATTGCGTCGATTAGGTGCGAATCCCAAGTGATATAGTACCTACAATGATACAAGTACACACAACGTATCACTCACAAACCTGTTACAATCGTAGGGTACTTGATTAATAGTGCACCGTTCACACATCGAGCGGCAGATCTGGCTAATCAATCATACCGAATTCTGATTTATATTCCGATGGTGTAGTCCGAACCGCCATTGATGTTTAGGGATCCGTGGTTCCGTTTGCACCCTTTCATTTTACCCTCAAATGTATAGAAACCTGTGAATGTAATGTTTAGCGTTAAAATTTTCATCATCATCATTAACAGCTACTTTTACCCTTCACTGGAAGCCTCACCAATCTGAACCAGGCTTGACCCGATATTTTGAGAAATTTCCAACCTGTCACTCGCGCAGTTAACTATTGCTTTGTTGTGTGTTGAAAAGCAATAATAATATTTTTTTAATGTTGTGAAGAATTGTCCTTCTCGGTTGATTAGGTACTATATATAACTAAACTGTAAGTACATGTAATATGACATCATCATCATCAGTCGGAAGACGTCAACTGTTGAACAAAGGCTTCCCTGTGAAGGGGTGCCATAATCACCACGCTTTTCAAGAGGCTTGGCGATCGCGGAATGAATGGTGAAGTTATAGCTGCTGGCCATCTTCATAATTTCCCTTAGTCTCCTACGAAACCCACGGGTCGAAATGGGGAGGTATTTTTACAAACTACGGAACCCTGTTTCGTATCTAAACGGCCATTGATTTTTCGGTGTTGCAATTTGGCATGACAGTAGTACGATGTCAGGTGAATGTTGCTCGGGCTTTTGTTGCAGGCTGAGAGATTTTTTTTACAGATGGCACTAGACAGATATTTTGGTTTAGATTGAAACAATGTTCTGGCTTTTTATTTTGTTATGGCATTGGTTACAAAGTGAAAATAATTTGATGTGTGACTTGATGTATTTATATTATCATCAGGCCCATTCCTCGAAGGGGTTAGCAGATTTTTTTAATCAAAAGTATAATCACCAATTTTTCCGAACATCATACGTACCCTGTAATAGGTGGCAAACCTATTGCAATTAATCGGGTATATACCAGGTTAGGTAATAGGAATCGTTATTGGTGGAAGAATGCTATTGCGATCTCGCGTCTCCGCGAGCAAAAGCACGCAGCATTCTTTGTAAGGTTTGTTGGGTATGCCCCTGTAGGTCTCATTGGATTCATGGGGGAGTCTTACATACCCTCCCCCTCTCCCAGCGGCAGGGGACGCGTTACGCATTATCCTCACGTTAAAATAAAACAAATCTGGGAATCGTGACCGTTCTCCGTCATGGACAATTTTTATGCTAAAAATGTCTAATAATAGAATAATCGATATTCGCATTGTTGTGTTTTAAAGAAGCAAAATGTATCCTTATAAAGAGCGTCCCTCTAACACAACACTACATGAGCAGCCCTCTTTAACCCACTTAGCCGAAATCCGGTTCACACGTGTACTCGTTGAAACGGCACATAATCCAGAATCGATATCACTCGATACCTAACAAGATCGAGTTTGGTGCGATTCGTGACATTTAAGGCAGCGCGTGACTCCATTTACGGACGATACAAAAGGAGTGAGATCAAAGGGGCCAGCTGAGTTAAATACTAGTGTTGTTGCTACAACAATCGAGATATAATCGAATATTTAACCGATTAAATGTCAACTTGCTTTGTTTTTTTTACAATATTGTTTTACCTTATCCAGCCAGTAATTTTTTACCAATTGTGTAACGAATAAATATAATATTACCTCGGCAATATAAATTTTTAACCGTATTTAATATTTAGCAGTAAGCCAAAATACAAAGATAGCAATGACAATATTTTACCTACAGTCAAAAGTTAAACAAGGTTACACTTAAATTGTTATTAAAAGTTACTCAGTAAATATAACTGAAATAAATGTCAATAATTCGATGGCAGAATAAAGGCATTTAAAATGAAACTACGAAAATGCTTACAGCGTTCATAATTAATTTTAAAATTACGAGTTTCATTATCAGACCTCATTCTCTCTTTGTGACTTTAAATTTCGAATTTTTATTTATTCGAAATCTTTGTAATTGTGCACATTCCAAATTTAATATCTGATTTTTTTACAAGCCTTTATTTAACTTGCAATGTTTTGTGTATCTGTGTATGTGAGATTGTTTAGGACAAATCTTGCAATCTAAATTAGAGCCACTTTTTGACATCCGATTGAAATGAAATTTTGCATACTTAAAAAGGTTTGGTGACAATACAATATTGTGGCAATTTTGATTGAAAAGCTTATGTCAAAAATATATTTTTAATAATAACTTATTTATAAAATATACGGTTTTATGGTGTTCTTTATGTCCCATCACTATTTAAGAGTTTTTCCTTTGTACGTAAGATGTATTTGAGAAGTTAAATGTTCAAAATTGTTTGCCAACCGTTTGTAGCGACGTATTTGGAATACGCCCCGACTGTAATGAGACTGCAGCTAATGGCGGTGTGCTTTTGAGTTCGAAATTATGATTCGGAAAGTTTTTGTTGTTGATGAAAATCGATAGAGTTAAGTTTTTCGATTAAGATGAAACCACCTTCTAGATTAGTCATAATTTGTTTTGGAGTAATCAAACTTAGGATCATCAAGAAGACAGATTGTTTTTAGTAACAGCTTTACAGTATATACAGTAAATATGGTGGAGGAATAATGGGGAGGCCTTTGCCCAGCAGTAGGACACCGAACAGGCTACATAAAAAAAAAATATGGATAACACTCACGAAAGTTATTCTAGTAAAATAGCAAAAGCTTTTTTCACTATCGAAGCCAGCAGAAACAATATTATGTTAAAAACTCACATACAAAAAGGTAAGCTATAATCTAAGCATGTATTGTTTTAGAGGTACCAATATCACTTAAAACGCCGGAAAATGCGGCAACTGTTCTGTCTATTATACCTCTATCAAGGTTCCTAAATAGTCCTAAAAAGCTATTTTTAACCATTACCATATTATAATTCCTGAAATACCTCGACCACAACAAACAGTATAACAACATTCCGTTAAGTTACGACACACAAAAGAAAGCAATAAACATATAAGCATTTCAAACGCGTGAGATAAAGTGGTCGTATTTGATATTTTTCGTCACAGCATATGAAATATGTAAGGCATTTATCAGAATACCCCTCCAATAATAGCTAACACGAATGCGGCGCTTTCCTGCTGCCGCGGCAGGGTTGCCTACTTTAATTTGCGAGGATTCGAATAAATCCGAAAGCCAAATAAATAGATACAAAGAATCACCAAAGACGTCTGCTCCAAGCTAAACACAGCCTCTAATAAATATGACCTACAGATACATATACAATAATCAATAATTATTGTACTAAAAGTTTTCCTCAGAGTCCATCTTAAAATTCTCTCAAAATATTGTAATTTTATACAAAGTCACTCAAGATCTCTAAGATAGCTGTTAACATAAAACTTTGCAGCTTTAAAAATACAAAATTAAATCAGATTTATCGTGTTCTAAGCAAAAGATTACCCACAAGGTAAGAAAGGTAACAAAGGTTGATAAAAGTAATCGACTACGTAATCTCGTTTCATGTAAGATGTATTCAATAGAGCCTAGGCCCTAGGCTATACGATATAATCTTTTGTGTGAAGATAATGTGTTATAGAGTTTTGAGGCAGCCCTAAGTTACCTCTTTCAAATCATGTACCGATTTATGGTTAGATATATTTTTAGTTAGTTGTGCACTTGACTTCTCATACGAGGATACTGGCAAAACTGTATTAGTCCTTGCTATCTTTAGTTTGGAAATCTAATATTAAACTGAATTTTTGAAATCCTACAGAGTATACTTTTTGGACAGGCAACATGATGTTTTTGTGAATATTGCTTTTTTTGTTAAAAAAAAAACGTCGCCCCGCACTAGGAATTTCTCCTGTGTCGTGGGTGCGTTTCACAAACATGAAATGTCACATACACAAACACCCAGACTCGGGACAAATATCTGTGGTTCGCACTAAGTTTTGCCCCGTGCGGGAATCGAACCCGCAACCGTTAGCGCAGCAATCCAATCGCTTAGCCCCTGCGCTAATCAGGTCGTCGCTTTTTCTTAAGTGTTTTGTTGCTTTGACTAGCATTGACATTT
Organism: Abrostola triplasia; assembly: GCA_946251915.1. Taxonomy (NCBI): domain Eukaryota; kingdom Metazoa; phylum Arthropoda; class Insecta; order Lepidoptera; family Noctuidae; genus Abrostola; species Abrostola triplasia. Next base: position 2,189,731 of record OX276438.1, read on the forward strand.
AAATTACTCCTCTTTCTTGGGTTCACCGTAGTTGGGTAAAAATACAGTCAGTAAGAAAATGGGAAACCCAAATCTTTCCCTGATGCCATCATCATCATCATTCCAGCCCGGTATCACCCACTGCTAGGTATAGAGCTCCATTTTTTCTGCCATGTTTTTCTGTTTTGAACGTCTCATATCCAGGTGTTGCCAATCGATAAAAAATTCACTACAGTATTTTTTCATGTGGCAATTAGCTCCACATCTAAGTCATAGAAACAGCAAATACCATTTGTATACATATTTTGTATATATTACATTGAAGACGTCTTTTCTCACACCCGTAGACGTGACAAGTCGAAAAGGAACCCGATATCGCGATGTCTCGAGACGAACAATTGTGTTTCACAAACATATCTACACAATTTATCACTAACTTCAAACGGAAACGTAATACTGAGTATTGAAATACGTAAGCCATATTGGACCAAAAATAACAAGAAATCGAATAGGTTCTGCGAGTATACCTAAATGTAAAGACACTACCTGTAATCTTTGAATAGTCGCAGCAGAAGTATCTGTTGTATAGTCTTCTTCTTCTTTGTGTCGGCATGAGCCAATACGAACATGGAATAGGTCATGCCGTGGTGTAGAGATTGGTCAATCAACAAGAATGGTAGAGGTTGACCGTCCAGGCTCCACCAGACGTACTTAAGTATCATCACTCGCGTAGGCGCTGTACTAGCACCCAATGTCGTTTATGCAGTCAATGTTCATTATATACAGCGTTATTTTAAACTAGACGGTAGAATATTTTCATCTACCTTACCTTACAGCTCATCAATACAAAAGATTTTCGTAGCGAAACGGTAAAAAAACAAAAGAATATTATTCTTAACCCTCTCCAATCCTTTAAAAATAAAACATTACGAGGTACCTCTACCCCGAACCGCGTTGAAACAGGTATTAATCACAGTAAAGTAAAGAGCCTGTAAAAAAATAATAAACCTCGTGGATAAGATAATAAAACAGACGCGAGACGTCCCTGACCCTCCAGTTTGTTTCTTTAAAAGTATGGAAAGCTATATTGTTAAACTTGCAGTATGAAACTCAATTTAGTAGAAAAAATATACATTTGACAACCCTATTGGCGCAGTGGGTATGAGATTGGACTGCTGCGTTGGCGTCGCGGCTTCGAGCTTTCATTTAATGTACTACGAATGAGCCGTTTTAAAAAAGCCTGTCTGGTTGGGTGTGTAGGTTAAGGCTGCCCACGTCAGAATTTCGTAGGTTCATAATCGGCCCGACTTTTTCTTTATTTTTATTTCTGACCGACATTTTGTAGGACGTGTGCGTTCAGCGTACTATTCCAATCAGTACGTTCTATTTTTACGTACGACAAAAAATCGGTCACCAATCACATAGGGAGGAAACCAGCAAACCTAAGAGATTTTTCAACGGTGTGTCAAACCATGTCAGAGGTCTACAGGCGGTTTAAACTCTGACACCAGGTTGTTCAACGATACGATAAGACGATGATATGACTAGTAGTCTCGTACCAATACAATAAAGAAGAATAAATTACTTTGACACCATCCCGCAGGCTTTGGGAAGTCGTTTATTAATCCACAAGGTACTAGACCGAGTCAATTACACGGGGACATATACAACACATTATATTGTAGGATCACACAGGTATAAACTTGGTGGTGCGGCCACGAAACAAGGGAGAACAGGTGATAGTCTTTTTTTTTTTTCGGGATGGATTAGTGTCGACGACCCCTAAAGGGGTCTTGTTGGACGTAACCGGACAAAGGCGAGACTGCATGAGCCTCTAGGGGTGATAAAGTCAACACTTCAACAGTTATATACATAACTAGCTACGTCCCGCGGTGTTACACGCTACAAATAGTATGTGCTATGCCTATGTGTTAATCCAGGGTGTCAGCTACCTCCATATGAAATTTCAAATAATAATTAAAGAATAACAAACATCCATCCATTCTTACAAACTTTCGCGTTTATAATATTAGTAGGGATTTATTAAAACGTACACAATAGGTATTTAAATTACGAACAGATTTTTTCCTTAAAAATAAAAACAATGAAATACGATTTATTTACATAAAAATGTTGTCGTTTTGCTTTTTAATGTAGGTAGGTTCCATTTATAATTATGCATATTTTGGTTGCTAAACAAAGACGACGAAGACGTGAAAAATATATTCATCACAAAATAATTGATAGGTACATAAGTGATCTCCCAATAATTAAATCATTCATACAGTAAATTATAAATACATAACATATAATGGCTTCAGAGTCCAGACGCGATGAAATGCACTTTATCAAGTGTTTGTATGCTTGTGTGACGGTAAATTACGGTAGCGGCCACCAAGCGTAACTACATAAATCTGAGCTCCAATATTATGTAACGGCTTCAACAATGACGTTGCCAGTTCTTATGCATACAAATCCGGTATACCTAAGCTACCAAAACTACTAAGCTACCACGACACATCATTAAAAAAAACGTCGCCCAACACTAGGAATTTCTCCTGTATCGGGGTTGCGTTTCACAAACATGAAATATTACATACACAGACATAGTCTCGGGACAAACATCTAAAGATCACACAATTTTTTGTCCCGGGCGGGAATTGAACACGCCACCCTTAGCGCAGCAGTCCAATCGCTGAGCTACCACGCCAATATAGTCCTCAAATCATTGATAAATACGTATATAATCGATTAATAAGCCAACTTAAACAAATACACAACTCCTTAATTAACGCAATAACTAGTTTGAGACCTCTGCCCTCTTTCGCCTAATTCTAAATAAAGGACGTCTCAATCCGACTTCAAAGTGAAATCAAAATCTTTAGTCTTACCAATTCAATTTGAATTTATATAAGACACAAAAGTAATATCTAGATTCTAGAATACCTATTTCGTATTACTCTAATTTGGCTCTGACTTTAAATTATATTCTCTCTATTTGGAATACAAGACTGCAGAAAGCTTGCAATTCAATTACTTATTTATTTAAGTAAATGAAAATTATTTTGTTCTTTATTGTTATTGCCTAAGCATTATTCCACACCACTAGCGGTAAATTAGACGGTCTGACTTCATATGTAAGTGTATGACGATTTGAGATGTGGCAAATAATCCTGACAAAAATTAGTAACACCGCGGGGCGCAGATAGTAATGCTTAAATATAACATTTACTTGAGTTTAATCGATGTTTCTGATCGAAAAATCGCTTGTTCTCGTTCTTTAACATCGAAAGCTTTAAAGCCCAATCCGCAGACACATTTCGCGCCGTATACACTTTTAAAGGCTCGCACTTGACGTTTATTTCCATTTTTATTCTTTGTAATCTACGAATTTAATATAGCCGCCATAAAAATATGGCGTCTGAAAAAAAATGACAGGCCTGTTTAATTTGAAAGCGAGGGAAACAGGAATGGAACGCTTATTTAAATTTCGAACTGCTTTTGGCATGTGTTATTCTGTGTATGCGGGATTCTGTCGATTCGTTTTCGGAACGATTTTAAAATAGAGGATTTTCTTTATAACAATTAAAAAAAGTAGAAGGTAGCTTTCTTTTGGGCTTATCTAATTTCTTCAAAAAGAGTTATGTATTTGATCAGATTTTTAAAATGGGGTTTGATATTGGTTTTTTTACGTATTCGATTAACTAAATACAGTTACAAAAGTAGAACATAAAACGTATTAGGTCCGGGCAGGTACTTACTGGATCCATTGAGTACCTTTTGTAAAGTGTAGATCCTGTGAGCTACCTACCTCACAATGAACAGTCCTTTCCTTTGTATTACCAGCCATTACCAGCACTCTCATAAGGTTAAGGTCGATTCAATTCCTATTTCTGATCTTTAACGTCTGAAAGTAAATTGTTATCGACGTTACGTTACATACATTTCGACACAGAAACGTTATTTTAACATAAAAGGTCAAATAACACTTTTATAATACTACCCACGTGTGTATACAGTATCTACTTGTTTGGCATTTATACAAAATTGCACCTTATCCGTCCTTTATAACTATCATTTTCGAATATACTGCACCGCGAATTTATCGCGTCATTCACAGAGCGTCAACCGTCAACCGACTGTCATCGCGTTCGGATTACCCATTTTCAGTTGATCTCTGAGAGCTTTAGAGAGTAGCGTGCGTCGAGTTCAAGTCGTATTGGTGCTGTAGGATTATAATTTTTGATCCTGGGAGTGCACTAAACCATACACGTGGCTCATTAGGTCTTGATCTCGCGTTTAACGAGGCGTGCCTAATTGCGGAGCGCAGCCCCTCTCCGCAAAAATGGCGGGTGGCGGAATACATTACGGTAATTTAAAATTTATGTTTCACACTCTTTAAACTTTTTATGGTGGAGTTGTTGGGATGTTTTGGTGTTGCCAGATTTTTGTGTTTGTTTTACAGGGGTTTTGTAATTAGGGTGAAGTTGCATGTTGATGGTTTTATGATTATCTCATCGGTTACACGGAGAAGTTGTATGGAGTTCTGTATCGTATTTGTTGAATGTGTGCAGCTCTGAAACTAAACGTTATCTGATTTGGATTGCGAAGTTGGTCGTTGGAACAAATTGGAATGTGGGTTTATAATTGAAGTAGCACCTGAGGTAACATCAACATAATAATATATTATATCGCCATCTTTAATATTAAAATGAAGATCTATTAATTAAAAGCCTTCCTATGTCTATAAATGTTAATTAAAATTGCTATGTAAATGACAATACCGATAAAATCACAACTAATAAATTGAACATAGATGTAGAACTTATAAATATATGCTGCTCTTCATAATATAAATGGTTTAAATAATTTAAGTGAATAACTAGACTGGCAAAACTATCAGCCGTCATCTAACTATTAGCAGAACGTAGGTAGTGGTTTTATACTCTTGGATTCATTATCTTTGACTGTGTGAGTGAGTGATAACCTCACGGTTTCTTCTTCTTATCGTATAGTTGAACAACCTGGTGTCAGAGTTTAAACCGCCTGCAAGCCTCTGACATGGCTATAGCCTTTGAAAAATCTCTCCGGTGTGCCGGTTTTCTCACGATGTTTTCCTTCACCTCAAGGTCACGAAGAGAATCAAATGCTAATTATTCCAAAGCGATCTCACTACACCTAATACAAAATGTCAATCTTACTACAACCAGATATTGTTCATCGATCATCGAGTAACAGGCATACACCACGAATGTGTGACCGCATAAAAACACCATTCGTTTGTGGACAGCGAATCATTATAGTTTCCGTCTCATTGCGCCCGGCCGTGCTCGTCCGAGCGACGCGAGCGCCCACACGACGCGGATAAGTCGGAATGTCCTTTTTGAAACGGACGATGCATTGACCTCGAATTAAATTTTATACTTCACTCGATACAAGCAAAAATGTCTGTAAAAAGTTTTTATTTTTAGCAAACTAGTTTTAGGATTTAAGGTATTTTAGGTGCACATACTATAAGTTGGTATAGTGTGTTCTAAAAATGCCCATCTACGCTTAAAGACCTAGATCGGAATTTGGATATAGGTGATACTTATCACAAGCGGCGAAATATGTATGAGAGAATGAAGTCATGATATACGAGAACACCTCGGGACCTTGCAGGAATTACAAGCGAGATAAAAAATTGTTTGTACCTACACAATCCATACCCCAGATTAGACAAAATTAGCATTTTCTTTGATTTTTAAAAAACTCATTCGTGATTTAATTTAAGGTTACTTAAAAGGGATGAAATAAGCCTTAATACGTCTGAAATAAAAAAAAAGTATGCGGTATGTCATCATTGGTCTCTGCGTCTATTACAGACGATTTGAGCAGTGCCATGTGGGGGTAGGCACGTTTTCTTGTGGCTCTATAGTGTAAATTCAGACGATAAAGAAACATACTTTAAGATAGTCCTAACTACAATTTATAAACAACCGTTGCTATTTAGAAATACACAACGGTCAAAATCACAACCTCCCTTTTTGCTTGGCTGTAGTCGGGTAAAAATGTCCCTCGTCTATCAAAACGGCTGGTTACATAAGCTATACAAAGTCGATACTTATGTCACGCGCAACCATTTATCCGTCATGCCATCCATTTGTCCACCATTGTTAATGATAGAGACCATTTTTGGGGTTCCATACGTGTGATAAAAACGGATTTCAATGGATTTTCCATTAGTGTCGATATGTCCGCATCGCACGCTATTTTTGAACGGCAATCATTTTTATGTGTTCGAATTAAAGTGGGTGTATTCGACTTTAATTAATCATTCTATTTTAACACTTGCCCTGTTCAATGTGTAAGCTTACCTTTTACGTCTACTTTGAGGGCCGTTAACCTGCAAATGCTGCTGCATGATATTTCTGCTTAAGCATGTAAAGTTTAGATCTTTCAAATATGGAATACCGTCACGATTTTCGTTAGGGTGTCTTAAAAAGAGCCTACGAGTAAACATAACATCACGCCTGTATTACACAGGTAGTTAAGTATGTTATAGGTCCCAATGTAATAGGAGGCGGGTTTTATGCTATATTTTAAATAAAGGAAATATTAGGTACCTAGAATATCAGCCCATAACTGCCCCACTGCATGGCAAAGGCCTCTCCTTATACATAATAATGACTTATGTATTCAGTATTTATATTATCATGACATAAGCACAATTTGATATAACGCGTCACTGATCATAGGTAAGGTGTGAAAACGGTTGGATTATGTGAGGTAGCTCCCAATGGTCGGCCAATGCGTCGCCAACGACCCGCTTTCAAGCCCACTGTTGCGTGTCATTGCAGATCCTTAGCCTTCCTCGGGACTGGCCGCCGAGGTGGTCAGAAATGAACGAAGTTACCACCAGTCGAATTGTAGGCAAGCTCACACCTATTTAGTATCCATACTGATATTCTAAACTTGAAAGTAACTCTGTCTGTCTGTTGCGACTTAACGACTAAACCGCTGGACAATTTTTGATGAAATTTGGCATGTAATAAGTTTAAGACCCCATAAAGGAGGCTACTTAACGCGGGCGAAGCCGCGTGAAGTGAATATATTATTATAAGTGAATATGTATATCCAGCAGTGGACCGCGATGGGCTGAGAGAGGCCTGCTGGTCTAGTGGTCGGTAACCACGACTGCTGTACATGAGGTCCCGGGTTCGTGGTGAAGTTAAAGAAGATACTGCTGCCAATCTTCTGGATTCTCCCTTAGTGGCACCTCACACCTACGGGAGGGAAGGGTGTGGCCAACTCTAGGCCGGATACCACTCGGCACCAATATATATTAAAATTCTACCTAACCTAATCACATATTACTATAATAATCACGAACAAAAACAAATTCAATTTATCTTATTACCTTACCCAGTTAGAACAAAGTATTCTTGGAGGTTAAAGGTAACTGGAGGCGTAAGTACGTACATAATACGGCCATATTATGTTAGCCAAGGAAAATTGCATTCACTAAGCGATTTTAGGGGCGGCGCGCACTAGCTTATTTACTTGCAGAGTAATGAATTCTGTGGTCGTGTGTGAATTGGAATTTGTGCAAAATATTCGTGAACTGTGTTCTAGTTTAACTTGGTAGCATTTCACATCGCTGTATATAGTATTTTTGTGTATTAGACTAGCCATTTCCCATAGTTTTACTCGTTTTATAAACTACATGATCTTTTATTAATTGTATAGCGATAGCTAGTAAGCTATGGCTCACAACTTCATCTGTGTAGAAAATTTCGTCTCGTCTTATCCGGGCTAATAAGTAGCCTACTTGGAGTTCAAGCTTACTCCATAGCAAAACCCATCAAAATCGGTTCAGTGGTTTAGCCATCAAAACGTAACAAACAGACACACTTACTTTCGGATTTATAATATTAGTAGATATGGATAGTAGTCAGTACTATTTTCCCTTGAAGCTACCTACTGATTTCCCAATGGATAATTCCTTCCACGTGGTATTATACGCCTTTCATGAAACTGAAGGAATCATTAAAGAATAAAGATAGTTAATACGTTCTCCAGAGATAAAGGATGCCCTACAAATGAAATAGTTCATTAGTAGGTAATTAAAGTCATTTGACTGTCTCGTTGGTCGATGCTAAGTGTGACTGCTGAGCATGAGCATCCTGCGTTCGAGTCCCGGGTCGAGCACAGTGTTATTGGGTTTTTCTATTAAGTGAAACCGCCAACCCGCAGCGAGCTAGCGCGGTGGTCAATGCTCAATCCTACTCTATAAGAGAAGAAGCCTTTGCCCTACAGTGGGACAGTTATAGGCTGTAATTATAAAGAAAGAAATAAAGAAAACGTTAGTTATAAGAGAATAATTATTAATTACAAAAGGAAATCGCTGTGATCAGATTTTTTATTTTACTGATATAGGTAGGTCCCGCGGTGTAAGTCGCTACATACATGTTAATCCAGGGGGTCAGCTACCTCGATACCAAATTTGATTAAAATCGGTCCAGTCGTTTGAGCCTGAAAAGGTAACAAACATACAAACACATTCACAAACTTTCGCCCTTATAATACGTGAGCTCTGGTGATTATCATAGGCATATTACTATCCAAGCAGTGGCAGTGGGAGCTAGCAGGTTTTCCACTTTATTTAACACGGTAGAGACCGTGTTTGTCATCGAGGTTAGACTGCACGTAGATAAACCTTCAGAACATCCCACACGTCCATTCCAAAAATAAACGTTATCCTTTCATCCCATATCCCCACCGGTTCCCACCAAGGCCTGCTCAGTACAAGCCGCTCCTACCTACTATTATGTTCGAGCATTAGTATTCTACTCCGTCCGAGTGTTTCCCTTTATATTCCGCGCGTGATTCTAACAATTCGGCGGATATCGGCCGGCGAACGCGATTTGTAGGCCGCGGTACAATTTGTGTTGAGAATCTGTTCAGTGTGTAATAGCGGTAATCCTTCTTAAATTATCACTGGCTCGTCCCTTGGTGGTTTGAATAGGGAATTATTGGAATAGTACTTTGTTATTGACGTCGAAAAAAGTTGGCAAATCGTGCTATATTAAACCTCAGCTTCGGTCATGTTACAGTTTGGGATTTTTAGGTGCCTAAATTTGCCGATAGAGGGCTTTAGCGATCTCACTTGCCCGCCATCAAATGTTCCAGCAGGCATGTGTGTGGTATAAGTACCTACTCTTGTGAAACTTGTGGTCCACGGGGGAAACCCAACATAGCTCTGTTGTCTCCCAGCGGCAGGGTATACCTTCATTTTCCTTATTGAACCCGGGACCCCATGGTCAGGAGTCGCGCTTAGTGACCATTAAACCAACGAGGCAGTCAAACTAAAACAAGCCTCACCAAAAACAGAAAGCGTAATAGAATCAATATCAGTGGATGATTAAAACATAATCTATCCACTTCGCCTGTTAAAACCCGTCACCCGAACCATTTAAGACGCTTGACTGACATAATTCAGAGGCGCATCACCCCAGCGCGCATAAAACTTAATTGTGACAAGTAAAACCCCGAGTTAGTACAAACTTCTGTCTCAAAATGGAGAAAAAAAAACGTTATTTGCTGAGAAAAAGAACCTCGCTCGTTAGGTGATTCTTATTAATTTGTACTTTTGTCACAGGACCCGACATTGATGTAGACTGACTGAATGAGTCACCGTTGAATATTTCCGTATAATAATCATAGGCATGTTTATTATAAATATATACAAACATTTAATCAATCGTATCTATGAAATATTTAAAAAGTATTTACAACTTAATGCTAATACAAAATAAAAACACTATATACAAAAATAAACAGTTAAAAAGCAACTAAGCTTTTGACATCTTTGTAGTGACGGGTAGTAAATTATACCCGTCACTATCGTCAATAGTTTAAATTGACATTTACCCATAAATAAGGGGTATATGCCATTTCCACTGTTAACACTTCTTCAGAAAAGAATTGTCTAGTGCGATTCAGATGAGAATGGGCCCGACGATTTTTCTTGAAAATCTTACTTTTCAAGTGACAGTTGACAGATAAAGATCATTAACCTATTCTTATTTGAATCGCATAGTACACAAATACCGACGAACTTGTATTAATTAATATTGTAATAAAAGCGATTAAGGTAGATAAAAGATTTAATATGTTAGGATCGTAGCAAATGGCAATTGTCGGTCTTCGCTTAGCCTTTTAGGAGCCTATTATACTTAGACTATTTACTACATACACATATCTATACCTACTCAGATAGGCAATTAACAGGTTTGTTCTTACGAATGCTGTCCCTCGGGATCCATGTCATAAGGAGCTTCTGTCCGCGACTTAACTTGCACATACTTCGTATTTTCTCCGGAATCCAAGTAGCCTAAGTCTAGTGTCTACTCTGGAGAGAAATTCTAACTACTCGTACATATTAGTGAAGAAAATTTAGATATCGCATACATAGTTACGGGCAATGTGTTATTAAGTTTTTCCATTATGTAATTCTCAGTAGCAGCACGCCATCTGGCTTTGTAGCCGGTTGATAGCAATAGGCTTGCCTACATTGGGACCTATAACATAACTGGCGAAATGTGGGTGTACTATAGGTACACCTCTGCCTACCCTTTTCGGAGAAAACGGGCGTGATATTATGTTTTTTTAGTTCCGTTGACTATTCCCTACATACTAACAAAACACATACCTCTTTGTAATATTAAGTACTTGTAAGTATAGATTTAAGTACCAGAACCCCAGTTCATACCTCTATCCTGCACTTTCCAGTAGATCGACATCTCGAAGGCACCCCTCTCATTTTCCCAGGAACAGTGGATTAATACCGACTTTCTTTGAAACGCCTTTAATTAAAAACCTTAAATGAAAACCACGATTTTACGACAACACTCGCTCTTTTTGCTGTAAAGCTGTTGCACACCTCCGACTGATGACGAGTTTTATAATTAATTTGATTTTTAATAACATATTTTAGTTTTATTTATTTATTTATTACATTTTAAAGAAGGCTTACAGACTAATAGAAAAAATGATATAATGATAGTAATATTATCAAATAGCTAATTACAAGCCTCCACACATAAAAATATTTTTTGATAGTCTAGCTTGCTTTACTACTACTGTTACTAGCTTTTGCCCGCGGCTTCGCCTACATTAAGTAGCCTATGTCCTTTCTCGGGTATTGAATTTTCTGCTTGCCAAGTTTCATCAAAATCCGTCCAGTGGTTTAGTCGTTAAGGCGTAAGAGACAATTACTTTCACATTTATAAAATTAGTATGGATAAAGTTTTGTCCTGACCGAGTTATGTTTCCCTGACCGAGTTACCGACCTGGGCTGGCAGCTGAAAATCAGCGTTGGAGGAGCAGTCTCACTGCCATCCAGCATTATGCTGAGCTGCAGGCCTTTTTGGCATAAAATGCTGTTTTTTGTTTTATGTAATTATATTTGTGTTTTTCTTGTTATGCCAATAAACGTTCTTTTCTTTCTTTCTTTCTTATGTTTCAGTTGCGTCTTATCTCGTAAGCGACCATCGAGTGACCGCCAAAACTCATCACTACAGAATTTCAGTAACAACGAACGCGTTTCGTGAACTAATAGACGTATAATAAACATAACGTAAACAGAACCATAAAAGTTCCAGCCAAATAAAACGAACGTTATATCCAATTTTCAATTAATCGAAGTGTATGCGAATATAACACTAACATTATAAGGTTAGGTGTACACTTGCAAAATATGCCCGAGTTAGAATAAAGGTTGTAACTATCAAGCAATTTGCAAGTCGAGAATAAAATAGTTTTTTTATTTGTTCTTTTGTACTCTCCTTTTTTTTGCTTAAAAAAAATTGTTGATATGGAAATGTACATAATTATCAACAATTTTATCAATTGGTGCAGCGGCTAGGCGATTGGACTGCTGCGCTAAGGGTTGCGGGTTGGATTCCCGCACCGTACAAAAATTTGTGCGTTCTGCAGATGTTTGTCCCGAGTCTGGGTGTTTGTGTATCTAATATTTCATGTTTGTGAAACGCACCCACGATACAGGAGAAATACCTAGTGTGAAGCGACGTTTAAGACAAAATTCTTGTATGTTTATTAAACAATTAATAAAGTATGCACAAACATAACAGTAACTATACAATGTACAGTCTGCGCACTACTAAGTCAAACTCGCTTAGCAATCTTCCAGAAGATTAAGCCGGGCCGGTAAATAAAAGTTGAACGCCTCTGTCTACCGCTTAATGTACCTGGTACAGGAATTAAGTTGTATGATTTATTACCGGGGATTTTGTCCGTGTTAGTTTTTATACCGGCTAATGATAGTGCGGCTGTTGTCATTAATTCTTGCAGTTTTGTCGTAACGAGAACGGAGGGGCTCATTTAGGAGAGTGATTTGGAGAAAAAATCCAGTTGCAGCGTGAATTTACCTGAAAATAGTTATATCTGTTACGGAGTGTTATATAGAGATATATTTTGGTGGTATTTTCCCCGAAGGGGTAGGCAGAGGTGCACATACAGTACACCCACATTTCGCCAGTTATGTTTTTAGGTCCCAACGTAAAAGGGCGCGAGCCTATTGCCATCAACTGGGCACAAATCCAGACTCCGTGCTGCCACCGAGAATTACCTAATGGAAAAACCCAGTAACACTGCCCGGCCCGGGATTCGAGCTCAGGACCTCGTGCTCAGCAGTAGCGCTTAGCAACCACTAGACCAACGAGGTAATCTGGGGGCTTGTGCACACAACTTTATACTGTACAGAGAGAATTAACATATATTTTTCAGATTGCAGCGCGTCTCATTAACCGGCGCTCGGTAACGAACCAATTTAATGGAGTGCCTTTGGGGGGATTTCGCAATATTGTTTCCACGTGCGCATAGTATTGCATTATTTTACAGTTATTGGAGAGTAAACAAGGTACTGCTCTATATACTACAACTCTATTGCCGAACCAAAGTGTATATTCTGCTTTCTATTTTTTAATAAAACGTCGCCCCACACTAGGAATTTCTCGTGTATCGTGGGTGCGTTCCACAAGCATGAAATACACAATTCTTTGTCCCGTGCGGGAAACGAACCCTTAGTGCAGGAGTCCAATCGCTTAGCCAGTCCTTGCTTACAAGCATTGATCATAACGCCTGCTTTTTGCGCAGAGGATTTCAGACCTTAATGGTCAAGACAGATAAGGTCCAGATTTCATTACGATGTCTTCGTTTGACCGTTGTCAGATGTATGCAAAAGACTTAGAATTTAGAAGGTATTGAAGTTATGTACATTGACTTGATAATAATATCTCATCTTATCTAAACTGCTTCTTTGAACTAATGGCTAAATGCGACTGCTGAGCAAGAGATCCTGGGTTAGAATCCCGGTTCGGGCAAAATTTTATTAGGTTTTTCCTTTAGGAAATTCCCAGTAACAGCACGAAGTCTGGAAATGTGCATTGTGAATGGCAATAGGCTCGCCCCCTATTACTTTAAGACCTATAACATAACTGGCGAAAGGATGTAATATACACCTCTGCCTAGTTACCTTCTTTTATTTTAACACTGACTGTGCGCGAAGCAGACACATAACATAACGCCTGTATTCCCCGAAGGGGCAGGCAGAGGTGCACATACAGTACACCCAAAGCAGACAAAATAGTTTAACAATAGCCATGCCCCATATGTGGGGCATTACACGGGAAGGGGTAACTTGCCAGTATTTTGAATATAAAAGCTTATTAGTCCGAAGTTTATTTACAAAACCATTAGCAAAAAATATCTATTCATAACCCGGATCAGTCGACCGATTACTCCTAGAGCTACAGTGCGGACTATTTACAACTCACAATTGAATCGTTAACCCCTGCACTATCAATCTTGGAGCTAAACTGTGACAAATTAAAACGAATGATCGGTAAAATATCGATCTCACAGAGTTTTCTCTCTCAATTCATTATTATGACAAAACTGTTTTGAAATGGAATCTGCTGCTGTAAAGTAATTAGTCTGTGTCATTTTCTATTGGGACAGTTTTTTATGCTGGTTTTATTGTTGCATGAATAGTAGGTAATTGCTTAATTCTTGTGTATTTAAATCGATGCCAAAATTCCCTGACGGACGACCAGTTTGATGTAGGAAGTAAGTGCTTAGATAACAGTGTGCGAGTTCCATACCACACGGAACAACATTATACGCTTAATCCTCAGGCATATGTCCTGAGTCTCAGTTTGTAATAAATTAAGGAAATAGACAAAATTGTGTCGTCGCATGTAACCTACATTTTGCTAGACTATCCGTAAGACCCAACAACGAGAACAGGTCACGGTCTCACTCCTTACTCCCATGGTAACGTCTAAGGAAAGCCGGCACTCTTCTATCACTTTGTATCACTTCCAACACTTTCAACAACAATGATAGAATGTAGCAACAGAATAAACAACACATAGTCAGTCACACAAATACTAACATACCTTCTGAAAATGAACACGAATCCCGAAACTACACATCGATAAAATATATCACGAAAACCAATAAAACGTGAAAAATAGTTGCCCATCTAGAACGCAGCCGTGCGTGTAACGGAATATCTCACAATTGGTATACCGCGAAAATGTTTGCCGCGCATAAATCAAGTTGTCAGTGTTGCCGTTATAAATTCGCGGGCCGCCGCCGCGAACGCACCTGGCAACATTACCTTGATTGCGAACGCGGCGCTGCATTTGCCTTCCCGCCACGTTCTGAACACAGCCGAAACGTACCGGTTTATTTTGAACTCCCCGCCGTCTCCCTGCGCGTACTATAAAAGAATACCGCGGGGCTATTTTAGAGGGTAGTAAGACCATGTTAAATTGGTCGGTGTTGGGACCATTCGTCACCAAACTTTCTTGCTTTACGTTCTTTATGCATGGCTCTTTGTCTCTCAGTAATGAGTCAGAAGTTGTTGAATTAGACTGGTATGTTTTACGCCGCGCTTCCTAGGTGAAGCACTCCATTGGGCTAATATCAAAGTTATGAATGTATGCCGGCAGCTGCTAAGTTTTAAGTGGAATTAATTTCTAGTTTCACTTAAACCTTATATACTTTGTAGATGATGTTCTTTTGAGTTTCGCATTTCATTTGTGTACCGCATTGTTTTGGCGTGGCATAATGCTTTCGCATTATATTACTTACATTATTTTATCGTTGATGTGCAAGCATGCATATTTTGATGAGTATTTGCTTCTAACCGGAAGTTTTCAGATTAAATTATTTATCTATGTATAACTTGCTTGAAGAGTCATGGCTTGACGTCGTTATCATCATCATTAGCCGGAAGACGTCCACTGTTGAACAAAAGCCCTTAGAACGCCACAATAAAAGACATCTTGCCATTATAATTACTCGTTATAATTTAGTAAAAAATGACACATTTAATACTGTTTTATACATGTCTACTGATTTTAACAACAGTAACACAAATTAGTCTAACGAGGTACAACAGATAGGTACATAACAAAAACAATATCCAATATTCATTTCATTTTCTTCGATTTGCTATCAATCGTTGCCTAACAAACTTTAATCGTTAACCAAAGATCTTTATGCCCATCAAATACATAACTCCCTAACATGATAACCCGACCATAGATAAGTTGGTGTCGTATTTTAATAGAGTGATATGCAGACGATGGAATAAGTTACCGACAACGCAGCGCCAAAGTTCCCACCGAGCTCTAGCCTGTTTAGTTTGAAAATCTCAGTGAGCTACGAAACAAATAAAGAATAGAGGCGGTATTTTAAATCATATTTACGTAATGCAGTGCAGTTGAATGCAGTTATTTATTTATTCTTTTTAGTACATTAGTGTACTAGGCAGATTTAATGCCTAAGGAATTTTCGGTTTATAGGTACAAAATGCCAGTTTTAGAGTAGTTCTTGTTCTTTGTATTAGCTTGAGCTAATAACTAACACGTCATGTTGTAGAGATTGGCCAATCAATAAGAATAGTAGCAAGCATAACCGCCCAAAGACAATGGAGTAATTTTAAAGCCGGCTGCTACTTTTTTTATACTGTATTTACTTCACAGCTCTGCTCGCGTTCAGCCTATATCCTTTCTCGGGCCTTAAACTTTGTACATGCAAAATTTCATCAAAATCCGTCCAGCGGTTTAGTCGTGAAGGCGTAACAGACAGACAGAGTTACTTTCACATTTATAATATTAGTAAGCAAGTATCTATGGATAAATTAAATCTTTCGTAGATGGAGCCAAGAGCTTATTTCGTTTATGGTACATACGCGAGTCTTCACAGGATATTACTTGCCAAAACAAAAGAGTACATAATAAACCTCTCTTTGTTCTCAACAAGCTTCGGCTAATCCACCCTTATTTATTAATACCATCAAATTAGGATAAAATTCTCAATCCTGCTCACATTTCTAATTAGGTATATAATTAGTTGAGGTGAATCGATATGAACAACGATGGCATAGACTCAGTTGCTGAGCGCTTGGCTTTTAAGTACATTCAGAGTTCAGTTTATGCCTAAAGTATAAGTGCCAAGATTTTTTTTCCACTAAGACCGCGGCGAATGGCATTGTTTAAGGGAGGTTTGTATCCAGCAGTGGGATATGGAAGGCTGTGGATGATGATGATGATGAAGGCTTCGTCAAGGAGAATCTGTGGCAGGTTCGTTTGAAAGATTTTTCAAACAAAGAACAAAATTGAAAGTAAAGAGCATGAATACTAATGAGTACTAATAGCAGAGCACAACTTTACTTCTTTTTAAATTCAAAACTTACCCTTTTAAGCAATACAACTTTATATCTCTATATGCATTACAGCTAACTGCAAAAATTGTAGCAGAAGCAGAAAAATGTAGCCACCAAGTATCTTCGTAGCATTCTATGTAGCCATCAGATATCTTCGTAGCTCGTAGCCGTATCGGCGGCACGTCGAGTTCCGTAGCGCGCGGCTGCGTCGTCAATATTGGTTAATTTGGCTCGTGGACTATGCGCGCCCCTCTGGCCCGCCCGTTGCCTGATCGGTGATATTGCTAGCACATACGCCTTATGTGATGTGCAATTGAATTGACTTTTATTAATAAATTCAGAGCTTATGACGTCGTATGGAGTTTAACGTACTTGGAGTGCTTCGTAAAATTGTGGTTTAAGTAAAGATTTAATACAACATTTTGTGGTATTTCCAGCATTACTGTTATGAAACCCTGGGTTATATACAATGTTACGTGTAAAACTAGCTTCATTGGCACTGATTAATTTAGATGTCCCGGTAATTTGCAACTAGTTCGTCTACTGTACCTACCCACTTGTGAACGCCTCTCCAAATTACTAAAGAAAATTATTTTTAATTACCATATACGTAAATAAAACTAGTTTATAAGTCCGCGTGGTGGTATGGACACTTAATGAAAAGAGCTTGAAGGTGCGGGAAGTACTGAGCGGATTTTTCAGTTTCTTATTTTGTACACATTGTCCAACAGTTGACTAAATTAAGGCCACTGACAAAATGTGAGGCCTTACCTTCATTTCTAGGAATTAACTTGTACCTATCTAATTTTAAAAATATACTGTACTAGTAAGGTTAAATAAAAAAAAATCTCTATCTCCTTTTAACCATACGTCAGCGTTCCCTTGTGACGTCACTTACCACATGCCCGTCCTCCGATCGTGACGTCAGATATAGTTCATTTAGTGGCTATTAATTATTCAGGTCATATTTGGTGTGAGCGACAGACGCTCCACATTCTAGCGCGTCCAGCCTCGCACAGTATGCGTTGGTTCGACGTATACATCTTAGATATGTTAAGTAAATAGCTGCGTATCGCACTAATATATAAAGGCGAAAGTTTCTTTTTCTTTTTTTTTTTTCTTTTTTTATAAAAACGTCGCCCCACACTAGGAATTTCTCCTGTATCGTGGGTGCGTTTCACAAACATGAAATATCACAAACACAAACACCCAGACTCGGGACAAACATCTGTGGTTCGCACAAAGTTTTGCCCCGTGCGGGAATCGAACCCGCAACCCTTAGCACAGCAGTCCAATCGCTTAGCCACTGCGCTAATCAGGTCGTCAAAAGTTTGTGAGTGTGTTTGTATGTTTGTTACCACTTCACGCTCAAACGGCTGGACCAATTTTCATAAAATTTGGTATGGAGGTAGTTGAAACTCTGGATTAACACATAGGCTATTTATTATCCCGAAAAAATGTAGCGGGTAACACCGCGGGACGCAGCTAGTATGATCATATGTGGCTTTTATTGTATGTTTATTAAAACCTATTTAATAGAAGGCTCGCAGCTACACGGCTACCGTGAAGATCAGGCGATCTGCGCGGTTAAGCCGTGCTCGCCGCGGTCAGTCTTGTGATGGGTGACCGTTTTCAAATGTCGAGCTCCTCCATGCTTCGGAAGGCACGTTAAGCCGTTGGTTGTGCGCCTGATCTCTCTCCGGTCGTGTCGGTCTGCCGTCCCATCGGACTATGACATTGAGGGAATAGGGAGTGTTCATACGCTTATCGACCATTAGACCAACGATGCAGTCGGTAAAATGGTAGCATAACACATATTTATCTAGTTTTATTATAATGTTAACACTGACTGGGCGTGAAGCAGACACAATAGTAAAACAATAGCTATGCCCCATCTGAGGGTCATTACACTGGGAAAGGGTTGACGACCTGATTTCCGCAGTGGCTAAGCGTCCGGACTGCTGCGCTATGGGTTGCCAGTTCGTTTCCCGCACGGGAAAAAAAATTGTGCGAACCGTAGATGTTGTCCCTAGTCCGGGTGTTTGTGTACGAGATATTTCATGTTTTTTAAACGTACCTACGATACAGGAGAATTTCTAAGGTCGAGGCGAAATTTAATAAAACCAGTCAAGTGCGAGTCGGACTCGCGCACGAAAGGTTCCGTATCATTATAAAAAAACGACAAAAAACACTTTGTTGTTTGTTGTATGGCAGTCGCCTTAAATATTTGTTTTATTCTGTTTTTTAATATTTTTAGTTATAGTAACAACAGAAATACATCGTATGTGAAAATTTCAAACGTCTATCACGGGTCATGAGATATAGCCTAGTGACAGTCGGGCGGACGGACGGACAGCGGAATAGAATAGAATAGAAATATTTATTTGCAAGAATATAAGTCTTAGTAATAGGGTCCCGTTTTACCATTTGGGTACAGAACCCTAAAAAAAGAATAAATATGTAATACCTATAATCTTACTTAACTATACTTATGTCTTTACTCTTTGTAAGTTTAATACGATTTCAATGGAAGCACTTATCACAGAATTCGCTTATGATACTCGTAAGTGCTTTTCGGTAACTCCGGGCGTAAGCGGTATTACAATTTGCTGCATCATCGAAATTCCAGTCATACCGCCGTTCTTCATGTGTTTAAATACCAACTATTTTTAGGCTATATCTCATGCTATTAAAGTTTTAACACAGTCCAGAAACCTGGACTTGGATTAAATATGTTATCTAGATAGATTAGATATTGGTACGAAAGGGGATCGAACTCGCATTATATAACACTAGAACCTAATCAAGACTGCCTCGTTGGTCTAGTGGTTGCTAAGCGGGACTCCTGAGCACGAGATCCTGGGTTCGAATCCCGGGTCGCGCAAAGTTTTACCGTGTTTTTTAGGTATTTCTCAACAGCAGCACGGAGTCTGGATTTTTGCCCGGTTGATGGCAATAGGCTCGCCCCCTATTACATTGGGGCCTAAAAACATAACTGGCAAAATGTGGCTGTAATATATGTTCACCTCTGCCTACCCTTTCGGGGAATACAGGCGTGAACCAAGTCGTCCCATCGTACTGTGAGAGTGATAGATTAGAGAGCGCACAAGTATAAGTGCACTATAATATCTCCTGCAACCGAAATTTGGTCAGAAGACTATTATTATAAGCGTCAATTGCCAATTATTTGTTGCTACTCAGAATATTTAACGTGGAGGATGCGGGGGTCTATTATCAAACAAAATGTATTGTCAATATATGAGGATCAACCCCCAAATTCTAACGATAAAACCGAATCACGCACGTATCAAATCTCCAAACAAAATGCCGTGTCTTACAAACACAAGTGAATTTAAAGATACCAATCACTCCACAAATCCTTTATACCTGACAAATAACCTCAATTTCACCCTCCAGTTTACAGCAAAAGTTCAGCAAACTGATCGATTGCAGGAGTGATCAATCAACCGATGTCTGTAACATTGAAAGCTGAACCAAGACAAACTTGTACGTCAACGTGACGGCTTTTAAAACATGTATGTAACCTCTTTGTAACGTAATCGCCTTGATATCGCCAAGTTTAAACTAAGTAAGTGGAAACATACTGGCGATAAGTTTAAGGCGGAGACGCGTCGGAAAATTTGATATATACAAACCTTTTAAAGGCGCACTAATGTAGCAAAGACTAGTTGGTGAATGTAGGTAGATGGGCAAGAAACTCAGGAAAAGGAAAAAGATTGTGAAGAGCTCTAATCTTTTCCCACATCAGGAGCTACTGGCGTCAGAGGGAGACTCTCTTCCTTCCACTTCTGCGAACGGACCATTTGGGTGCAGTTAGCCTACGTCATCCGACCAGATAAACCCGCATGTCTTCATTTGCTTCGTCAATTAAGACTTCCCTGGAAGTCTTTGTAGAATAAATAAATGCATCTAGAATACCTAGTATGCTATATAGTTAACGGCTAGAACTATTTTAACGGTTCATAGGTACCTACTGTTTATTGGTAACACAAAGAAAATTACAGGCGGATCCTATCTTTTCCCTATTTCAAAATACTAGGTACATTTATAGATAAAACACCAATCATGCTCCCGTCCCCGTACAACCGCGTAGATCCGTATATTCCCATTTACTAGTAAGTACACTCGAGTACACACGCTTTTGCTCGTTAACGATTCTTAACGGTCCCCACACTAAATACGTTCATTATACTACAATTTTCAACTAAATTCGACTAAATGAAGATTTGGAAACCGACTATGGTGGTTTGTAAACGCCTTATTTCAATTTACAGCAAAACTTGTGGTTATAAAGTGCGTAATAAGACTTACGTTGATACATAAATAATTGAATTAAGAGGAGATTGTTTAAGCAATGTGGGCAGATCAGAAGGAATGGTATAACGATGTCATTAACTAGGTTTGGAATTGTATCACGCTTCTAATTTCCAAACTGGTGGACAGAAGTAGTGAAAAATTTCTCAATTTAAAACGTCAAAGACTTTCATTGTTTTTTTTATAATTTCGTTGAAAATCATGACAGAATTTGAAAGAGTATGTAAGTACTTATGTTCTTGATTTCAGTGCCACCCAATACTTTCTATTGCCTTTCTATAGTAAGTATTCGGCTAAGTTCAGTAAAAACTTTATGTACCTAAGCTTGTACGCACAACCTCCGGTTATAAAAGTCTTTGCTCGCCGTCTTGGTATAAAAAGAGCTTAACTGATCAAAAGAAAATAATGTGACAGAAACGATGAGTGACATTTGGTATTGTAAGAAATATTTTCAGTTTTTAAAGAACAGAGTTCTTCTACAAAGAAAGCATAGGGAAAAATATGGTGCGTATCCAATAACGTTTTTAATTATTCTTCAATGTGGACTACAATATTTCAATAAGAGATAGTTTATGGAACTGAAAATGATATAGGCCTTCTGATGTGATTATAATGTTTAATTCATATGAATTTATCTCATTTAATATTATTTTTCGCGCCGTGTGTCACGGCAAAACATGCTGTACAAATATTATATTGATTGATGAAATTATCCCAAACAGTGGACAAACAGTATTTCTGTGAAATAGCAAAAACCCCAACCCCAAACCACGAGCAAAAGTTCTTATATAATGTTAACTATAGTACAGTAATTATTCTATTAACAGTATAACATTTTCAGTTTATAAATTTACAATGGTGGGTGTACCTGTTAATGGCTCTAAGCTTATTCATCGTATTTCTGCTGCTCAATTATATACTGAAGAAAGTTAACGGTAAGAACATATTAATTCGTTTATTTATACATATTATTCTCTTTATTTATACATATTATTATTATTAGGAGCCTAAAGTCACCATATTTGCTCTGCAAATCCCATGACCGTTCTATCGCTCTTACTCACAGACTGGTTGGGGCCAATCATGATTCTTATTTACTACGAGGCGCTTATAAAATTTCTACCTTTATTACATCCATAATTATGTATAAAGCAAAAATAACCAATCATATTTTATCTTTCAGAAGCAAAGTTTGAAGGGAGGTTCATTAGAATGCGCCACAAGGTATCAATAGCACAAACTTCACAAGTTCAAGGGCTTCAAATAGACATGGAAACCATTAGGCCGGTAATAGCGAACAACCAAGAGAGAATACTGCCTACCCCTCCCGGTATCTCTCTGGTGTTTAATCAAGAAGACAATATGAAAAGCGACAAGAGACTAAAAGATCTAGAAGAAACATATAATATACTTAACAATACAATAAGTACAAGTAAACATGACGTAGCAGTATCTTTGAATACATCTCTAGATACAAATGAAACTATAAATACCAACACCATAGATAGCGGCGTCAGAAGGAAAGAATCTTCACGGATATCAACTAAATCAATTTTTGTAGGAATTTCTACAAAAGATTCCAAACCACTTACCGCTGTTGATAAAACGAATGAGGATATCAACCCAAACAGCGGTAAAAATTAATAAGACAGCTCAATATTAAACAGACTTAAATCCCTTGTTTTCAAAACATTACCGGGCTGAATAAATAAAAGTAGGTTACGCTGGAACAGAGGTAAGGAATGTAAGCCTTCTAACTCAAGCACAATATGGACACAATATTGAAAAAAATGTGGACTAAATTAAGTAACTATAATGTTTATGTATTCGTACAGTGTACAACTTAATATCAATAATGTTAAATAATTGTACATGTAATATAAGGCTGTAAATAAATAATTAACACATAAGCAAAACTCATTTTTAATATGCGTGACAGAATAAGTAAGTTCGTTATTAATTTATATCCGCGCTCGGTTACAATGATCTTTAGCTTTCACAAGATTTTTTTTATTAGAAACCGAACAATCGAGGTAAGCTTGTCAATTATAAAATAGTTCATACTTCATTTTACAATCTAATCCATTATTTATTGAAAGATGATAATTATTATACATTAATTATTTAAATCTTACGAACGCAACCATAAATATCTATCAGTGTCAAACAAAATGTTATATTCTCTGTGCTGACTGCTGCCCCGTATTGCAATTAATTGCTTGTGTTGTAGATCGCCGCGTAAACACAATACAAAATACCTTTATTTTCAGTAATTCGTGAACTCTGGCTTCATAACTCGTGAATAAATATTTTAAGGCAATAAATTTCTTTGGAAAATATGATAGATTGCTGAAAGTTAGCCTGTCAGGTGAATTCTAGCCGGTACAATGACTTCGATCATCAAGCTGCACTGCCTATCAGGTGCTGGTGATGAGACTCCACCATGCTATGTCCTACAAATAGATGAATTTAAGTTCCTTTTGGACTGTGGATGGGACGAGAAATTTGACATGGAATTTATAAAAGAACTGAAAAGGTAAAATGTTAGGTTATATTTTGTTTGCATACAAATAGATAAAATTATCTGTGTTACTACTGAAAATTTATTATGTAGGTATATTTTGATGTCTGGTGGCAAGTCAAGTTTTATAATGTTAAATTTATTAGGCAGCATCTTCCTTCTGCCTGTTGAGGTTGATACTGAGCAATTACAATGTAAGCTTGTATGCGGTGATTTCTTTCCTATAACTATTCTAATTTAAGGTTTATATTAGCAACAGACATGCTTGAATACTTATAATGACTACCAGACGTCATAACTTTAATGATCACCTGTTTTATTACAGATGAAACCTCACACTTATAATTTATACAGTATTTAACTATTAACTAACTAAAGCTGATTCAAAGAAGTTTAAAGATATAGTTTTAATGCTTATAATCTGGATACACATGCCCAAAGTTCTTGCACAAGAAATGCAACACTTAAATTATTATGTTTAAATCATCTAGTAACAAACAATAATTGTATTTCCAGACACATAAACACAATAGACGCAGTTTTAATATCACATTCAGACCCAATACACCTCGGTGCCTTACCTTATGCAGTTGGGAAGCTCGGTCTCAACTGCCCAATATACGCCACACTGCCAGTCTACAAAATGGGACAAATGTTTATGTATGACCTGTATCAAGCACACAGGAATGTGTCCGACTTTGATCTGTTTACGTTGGACGATGTTGATGCAGCGTTCGACAGGATTGTGCAGCTGAAGTACAATCAAAGTGTAGATATGAAAGGTAGGTTGGGTTAGGTATTACATTTATAAATAAGCCCGCATAATACAGTAAACTTGCTAGTTTAATGGCACATGAAGGGTATTTTCTTGTATTTTAATTATGAAATTAGGTTTATTTTTTACCTCATTAGTATGTCTAACTTAATATTAGTGTTGGTGTATGATGGCTTGTTTCTGCTAAACTATGTCTAATTAATTTCAAAGTTCTATCAACTTCTTAAAGATATTCACTGTACAATTATTTAAAAAACAATTACAGACGTCACTATAAGCTTGCTTCTGTATTTGAACAATTAAGAATACTAAAAATATCTATATATTTTGCAGGCAAAGGTTTAGGTCTCCGCATAACCCCTCTACCTGCAGGCCACTCACTTGGAGGCACAGTCTGGCGGATAGCAGCACCAGGGGAGGAAGACATAGTGTATGCACCAGACTTCAACCATAAAAAGGAGCGGCATTTAAATGGCTGCGAGATTGAAAGACTTATGAGACCGTCCCTCATGCTGCTCGGAGCTATGAATGCTGATTATGTTCAGCAAAGACGGAGGTTGCGAGATGAGAAGTTGATGAGTATGTTACCTTAACTAAAACTTTAAACAAATTGTGACATGTTTAACTTAATTCTTATTTTATCCTATGTTTGTACCAATGGATTGCATAAAGTCCATGAAATTTAGAACATAATATATTAATCTGTCCTTTTCCTTTGTAATTCATATTTAGTCAAATATCACACAAAGAAATACGATTTAATATGTTAAGTAAATATGTAATATATGGCCTTAGCTTATACATTACTTTTTTTACCGTGAGGAAAATTCGATACGTATCCCCTGCTGTTAAGAAACAACGAGGGTATGTGGGACTCTCCCCCATGAACCCAGTAAGATCCACAAGGACCTACCTACTAAAAACCTCACAATGCCGGCTGTGCACTTATGAAGGCGAGGAGATGGGATCGCAATACTTTTCTACCGCCAACCACGCTAAGCTTTTACCTAATTACCTATTACTTAAACCAAGCTCTAGAATGTTATCATATAACAGATTATTAACATATTCTTTTCTCTTTACCAGCAACAATCCTCACGACACTCCGAGGAGGTGGCTGCGTTCTAGTCTGCACAGACACAGCAGGCCGTGTACTAGAGCTGGCCCACATGTTGGACCAATTATGGCGGAACAAGGACTCTGGACTCGTCGCGTACTCGTTACTACTGCTCTCCAATGTCAGCTACAATGTCGTGGAATTTGCTAAGTCTCAGGTGAGGTAGCTGAGGTTCAGTGCAAGAGCTGGCCATATGTTGGACCAGTTAAGGCAGAAATAAGGATTCTGGGACTAACAGACATACATACATACAAACATTGCAAGTTAAATAAACGTTTGTATAAACATAACCGTCGTATTGCAGATAGAGTGGATGAGCGACAAGCTGACGCGCGCGTTCGAGGGCGCGCGCAGCAACCCGTTCGCGCTGCGGCACCTGCAGCTGTGCCACTCGGTGGGCGAGGTGAGCCGCACGCCCGGGCCCAAGGTGGTGCTGGCCTCCTGCCCCGACCTGGAGGCCGGCTTCGCGCGCGACCTGTTCCTGCTGTGGGCGCCCAACCCGCAGAACTCCATTGTCTTGACTGCCAGGTGGTTATTTTTCATTTCTAAATTGTTACCTAATATCTTGTGGTCTGCCGAGTGGTATCCGGCCTAGAACCTGCCGAGGGGTATCCGGCCTAGAATTGACAACGCCCTTTCCTCCCGTGGATATCGTAAGAGGCGAATAAAGGGCGTCGAAAGAGACGACTAAGGGAAAATCCAGATGATAGATGAAGAAGATGGGCATCATCGTCTTCTGTAACTTCACCACCAATACTGCGATCTCCAAGCCGCTTGCCAAGCGTTGAGAGGATTATGGCACCCCCCTTACCTAAGGGGGAGCCCTTTTTTAACAGTGGACGTCTTCCGGCTTCCATAATGGTGATGTTGTATCAAAATAAATTTCAATAACATAGTTCAAAGAAAATTCCACATTTTTTCACTACATATTTCATTTATAGAGTTAGTTGGAAAAGAAATAAATAAGATTGTGTGTTTGAATAATATACTGTACCAAAACATATTATATCCTTATCCAACTGTTTTAGTGTTATTTCCAATATTCGGTAAGCTGTAGAAGAAGTCCCATTCTAAACCACGCGTTATTAAACTTTAATTTTTGTTATTAAATTATGTAAATTACTTTTCTCTTACAGTAGATAAACAATAATGATTTTTATTCCAGGACGTCTCCCGGCACGTTGGCCCGCGACCTCATCGAGAAGGGCGGCGACCGCACCATCGAGCTCACCGTGCGGCGCCGCGTGCGTCTGGAGGGAGCCGAACTGGAGGAGTTCATGCAGAACCAGAGGGTCAAGGTCAACAATACTGTCAAGTGAGTTCACATACCTATAATCTATATTACCGACAAACAAAAAAAAATTTTTTTTTATGACTTTTTGTATTTTTTATGCATGTTGCCATGCTAGGCTTAAATTTTAAATTGATTAAGGGAAACTTGAAAAATGGTGGACACGAGCGGGACTCGAACCCGCGACAGACGCCGTACCGTGGAAAAAATTGATGTGGTAAAAATTTTATTGACATAAAAATAAGTAGGTACAGTTATGTGAAACTGACACCCGTGCTAGGTTCATAACCTGTGTTACAGGAGTCAGTGTCTTCGCCCAGATTGTTACATTAACTTTTATGGCCTAATACCAACAAAAATAGATTATATTTCAATGTATAACTCTAAAAAGTTGTTAATTTTTGCATAGGAGGTCGCAGTATTGAATAATAGGGGTGACCAGACATTAAATAATTGTAGTAGTTAATTAAAATCTAAACAAGCATTCGATAGGAATGGTAAAACTGAATAAATAAATAAAATCCATGAAAAAATTAAGGAAATATAGCCGTTTCAAAATTTCAGTCAAAAAGTTTAATGTTTACATAAATGCCATGCTATGCTATACTATGCCGACCGTGACGAGGTGCATACATGAAGGAGAGACTGGTCCACTTTAGCACGCAACCTAATAAAGTGGAAGAATGAAAGGGTGGCCTTTGCCCTGCAGTGAGACAACACAGGGTGAAAAAAAAATTACAACAATATAACACTATTACAGTATATTGGCAAAGTAAATGTAACCTCATATAAAACCCCCACTTCCAGGGAGGAGACAGCGGGCATCTCGTCGGACTCGGACTCGGACGGCGAGCTGGAGATGTGGGTGGTGACGGGCAAGCACGACATCCCCGTGCGGCACGACGTGCGCGCCGCCGGCTGCTTCAAGTCCAACAAGCGGCACCACGCCATGTACCCCTTCCACGAGGAGAGGACGCGCGCCGACGACTACGGCGAGATGATCAAGGTGACACAGGCTTTATAAACGTCGCCCCACGCTGGGAAATTCTCCTGTATTGTGGGTTCGGTTTCCAAACATGCTTCTTGTAACCGACTGCAAATTTACGGGATAAATGTAGCCTATGTGTTAATCCAGAGTGTCAGCTACCTCCTTATGAAATTTCATCAAAATCAGTCCAGACGTTTGAGCGTGAAGAGATAACAATACTCACAAACTTTCGCCTTTATAATATTAGTGTAATAAAATATCAACATAATTATATTGAAGTTACATACTTATAAAATACGTCAGACACTATTGAATATGTTTCTTGTGAGATATAATTAATATCTTTATTGTCACCAGCCCGACGACTACAGATTAGCTGAGATAGTGGACGCAGAGGGAGAGATCAGAGACGTGCCGCCCGCCCCGCCACCAAAGCTAGAGCCGGAAGGTAAACATTAGTAATAACTTTATTTCTTGTAGCATAGACTTAGAAACCTTAACCTTGTATAATATCCAATTTTTAATCATTCTTCATAACATATGGTTGAACAACTTGGTGTCAGAGTTTAAACCCCCTGTAGGCCTCTAACATGGCTTTACACACCATTGATAAATCTCTCAGGTATGCCGGTTTCCTCACGATGTTTTTACTCGCGTCACGTTAGTTGGCTGTGTGAACAAATTCGCCGATCTAATCAGTGCCACGTAGGAACTGCTTCGTATTCAAAATGTATGATAAGAATGAAGACTTTAGTTAGTTTTGTTAGAATGATTATTGTTTTTTTTTTTTTCAAATTAAACGATTATTCAAGTTCATTGTTTTATTAATAACGTAAATTTTCTAGCGTGGTGATCAATCCTTCTTTATACGAGAAGAGGCCGTTGCCCTGCAGTGGGACAGTTATAGGCTTTTATTTATTTTATATTATTATTCAATGCGAGCTTTTTTGTTGCTTTTGTGAAAAATCTTTATGTGGGCTATCAAATGTTGATACACGGCCCGTCTAAGCCACGCTACGCCAGTTTTACACGCAGTCAATATAACATACACACAAACGACGACCGACGACCTGATTAGCGCAGTGGCTAAGCGATTGGACTGCCACGCTAAGGGTTGCGGGTTCCATTCCCGCACGAGGCTAAACTTTGTGCGACCCCCATATGTTTGTCCCGAGTCTGGGTGTTCGTGTGATATTTCATGTTTGTGAATCGTATCCACGACACAAGAGAAATTCCTAGTGTGGGGCGACGTTTTTTTTTTTTAAACTAAAAGTCAACAAAATATGATCACATTCCACAGAGGAGATGACAGAGATCCCCAGCAAGTGCGTGTCGTCGGTGCGGCAGGTGTCGGTGAAGGCCAACGTGCAGTACATCGAGCTGGAGGGCCGCTGCGACGGGGAGTCGCTGCTGCGGGTCGTGGCGCAGGCCAAGCCGCGGGCCATCGTAGGCCTGCGGGCACACCACGCCGCACTGCTCACACTCAAGTACCTACTACACTTTTAACTGGGTACATTGTTGAATTGTCGTGCCTAATTCATTGCTATGCTCGCTACATGAGTGTGGTATAAAAATGATAAGTAAAATTAAAACTTGAATTTTAACCTTACCATGAACTCTTAAAGCAGAAAGAGAACAATTTACATTGTGGAAGAGAGACGCCGCATTACACTGGACGTAGGGGCATCTCGCTTGCACAACGTTAACTGTCCTACTTTAAGAGTTTATGGTAAGGGGCAGATAGATATTTAATTATTTAACCTTGTACCTTCTTAGCTTCGTTATTCAGCTTTATTGGTTAAATAGGAAGTCGACGCTTACATAGTTAAAACGTCCTGGCTGTGTGAATTATTTTTTTTCAAATAAATCTTTATTACACACTTTCAATATCTTCGTTTTCATCACACTACTTTTAGTTAGAACATGATTGTTTTATCAACAGGAAACATTGTGAAGCTGAAGGCATTGAAAAGATATACATACCGTCCGCCAAGGAAGTTATCGACGCTACCACGGAATCGCATATTTATCAAGTACGTTTCTCTTTCATTGTTTATAACATAACACATAACATAACATCACGCCTGTATTCCCCGAAGGAGTAGGCAGAGGTGCACGTATAGTACACCCACATTTCGCCAGTTATGTTTTAGGTCCCAATGTAATAGGGGGCGAGCCTATTGCCATCAACCGGGCACAAATCCAGACTCCGTGCTGCCACTGAGAATGACCTAATGGAAAAACTCAGTAACACTTTGCCCGACTCGGAATTCGAACCCAGGACCTCGTGCTCAGCAGTCGCGCTTAGCAACCACTAGACCAACGAGGCAGTTCATTGTTTATTTATCAATAAAAATATGAAATAATTGTATTGTATAGCCATTGATTTGCTTGTTAAAATTAATATGGAATAGTGAGATCCATGCTTTGATTTGGATAAAAAATTGAAATTGAAGAGTCATAAAATCGGTTATTCATGCCGGTTCCGTTCCATTTTGAATATAAAAAAGCGTTTTAACATTAACAAATTAAAAGGTGTCAATGACATTGACAGCTGTCAGGTCTGTCATACAAAATATTGCGTTCAGAAATAATTAATCTCTCATTTAATTATTGATATTGGGGCTTTGAAAATTCTGCATAAATATGTGTTTTAAGCACACACATTAAACTTATAGAGCATTCCAACTTCTTTAAATATTGACTTTTAGTGTCAATTTCATGTTAAGTTTGAAACAAATTTGAAAGAAGACACGAGCGGGAATTGTTCGTTAAATTTACTAACCGTTGGCATTCGTGTCTGCAGGTGAAGCTGACGGACAGCCTGATGTCGGGGCTGGCGTGGCGCTCGGCGGGGGACACGGAGCTCGCCTGGCTGTCCGCCGTCGTCACACCGCGCGCGCACCAGCGGGAGAACACCACGGCCTCCGGTAACCTCATCACACCAGCCTATTGCACGCTGGTAGACCTAGGCATAGTTGCCTACAGTCACCGCGCTGGGCAGGCGGGTTGGCAACCGTTGTGTAGCGACATCTACACGTCGAAGGACGAGTGACGTAGCTAATGTTGCATCACGCTAGCGAAGTAATCGCATTCGTTAGTGATAGATACAGCCGCCCCGAGTTAAAAAGCGGGCCGCTTAAATTTCAACGGGTATTTTTCAGATACAAAGTAATTTACATACATCTTAAATTCTAAAAATTAAGTATTTTATTTAATTATGTAAGATAATAAACATAAGTCTAAGATATTAGCCTATCAGTAGAAATAGTATTGAATGTTTTTCTTTTTGATGTCCGTAGAAGAAGCGACTTCCGACGTGTCGATGTGCCTGGAGGCGGCGCCGGGCGGCGCGGGCGGGGCGCACGCGGCGTCGTTCGTGAACAGCGTGCGGCTGTCCGAGCTGCGCGCGGCGCTGGCCAAGCTGGGGCTCAGCACCGAGTTCACGGCCGGCGCGCTCGAGTGCTGCAACGGGACGCTCGCTATACGGAGGGTGATTATACTGCTTACATATTATATGCGTGATAGCGGAACATTATACTATGTGCAGAAATCCTGTGCCCCAGTTGGGCGGCAGTACAGAAGTCATATGAGCTAGCTAGCCTAGTTTTTACCGTATTGCACATAATTGTCGCCCAACTGGGGCCCAGCATAGATAACTAATTATTATTCATGAATAAGGGCTCTGGCTGAGTCTAAAACTGCACTTGCGCTACCAAATAAACAAGTAAGTGAAACAGGAAAACTAGTACATATGAACAACACTCACGAAAGTAATAATAGTAAGATATTTAGATAGAATGACATTATAACACATTAGCAGGCCTTTTGTTTATCACACTTACAATAATAAAAACGAAAGTTTGAGTGCGTGTGTGTTTGTATGTTAGTTACTTCTTCACGCTCAAACAACTGGACCGATTTTGATGAAATTTCATATGGAGGTAACTAACAATCTGGAGTTACACATAGGCATTTTATCCCGAAAAATGTAGTGTTAACACTCGGGACGCGGCTAATATTATCTAAATGCCTTCAGTAGTTCTACAACTAACAATATTTTCCATTACAGTTGGAGAATGGCCGAGTGGCGTTAGAAGGCGTCCTCTCCGAAGAGTACTACAAGGTCCGCGAGCTGCTCTACGAACAGTTCGCTATAGTCTGATGTTACTGGAGTTTCCGCAATTGTATATACTTGCTTATAAGGAATAAAACTATTAATATTATCTTTTATTTTTATTTACCCATTTATAAAGTCACGCCTGTTTCCCTGAGGGGTAGGCAGAGACCACGGATTTCCATTTGCTAAGGCGTGACTTTATGTATGTATGTATGTACCCATTTATTTCAAGCATCAGGGCCCGATACATACAATACTATTTTAATATAACTTAAATATGCTAGACTGCCTCGTTGGTCTAGTGGTTGCTAAGCGCGACTGCTGAGCACGAGGTCCTGGGTTTGAATCCCGGCTCGGGCAGTGTTACTTGGTTTTTCCAGTAGGTAATTCTCAGTAGCAGCACGGAGTCTGGATTTGTGCCCGGTTGATGGCAATAGGCTCTGTCTCTACCTCTGTATTCCCCATACAGGCGTGATGTTATGTAACACACGCGACAATCAACTAGCAAATTGATTATGACAATAACTCCACTATAATAATAATGATCTGTCGTTCATTGATGTCGGTTTTCTGTACGTACACAATACAACGTACCTACTAATTCGTATGTTTATTATTTATTGCGCATTTTTGTATGATAAATACTGGTCACGCGGATGACCACGCTCAGTAACGGATACAAAGGAATGCATTATTACATACTGTTACGTGTATCTAGGTCATGTTTAATCTTAGGTAAAACCTTATCTTTTGATGATATAATGTGTAGCCTATTGATTAAGCTTATCTAGAATACAGAACTTCTGTCGCTACGCTAGCTAGACTATTAGTAATGTATTATTCTTAGGATTGCTGTAGCAAATGTGCGGATCAGGCGATCTCCTGCGTGAATGGTAGAAAATGCCAAAAGCATTAAGTCCACCTTGCATCTTTTTCTTTTGTATGAAGAATAAATAAATAAATAGTCAGTTGTGTTAGTTTCGCTCCCAGTATCAGTCAAAAATACTAGTCAATATTGCGGTATTAGTATAAAAATGTAAATAAGAACTCAGCTTTGCAGATTATTCAGTTAACAACGTACTCTCTCGTCTCATTTTAATTAGAAATTAGCTATCAACTAGTCCTAAATAACAACTATTTCTGTTGAATAACAGAACTTATGTCAATATGATATTCTTTAAAATATTTAGGGAAGGGAATATGTAATTCAAACACAAATAAAAATACAAAATAAAATGTCACCACTTCATATATTTTTATTTTATATCCGGGACCGGTTCACATTAATAACAATATGTAAAGAAATAAGGTACGAATTTATTAAATACAAAATTTAAGACACGGGTATTATATTGGTTTTACCTAGGGTTCACTAAGTTTGATCTGAGATTACATATCACTACCTCACCTACTTACGTGAGTTATATATTTCTACTACAAATTCAATATTTATCAATCCAATCAGTTCGTATAATCAAATAAAAATTTAATAAAAGGCGATCAATAATTCATTTGATATATCTTTTTATCAATATTATAAAACAAAAGTGTTGGCCGATGTCTTTACATAAACGGGTATTTAAGCTGCCAATAGCTAAATAACGAATAATTTTAACAAGACCGATGATACATGAACAGGTTTTTAAATAACTCATCAATCAACGTTCAACGAATAATAATATAACTGTTAGGTATGTTACCTATATTTTTGGAACCCGTTTCGTAAACACAGGAGCCAGTTAATCACAATGTTCCACTATCACATCGTATTTACATCAGTAATCGCAGATCAATAACGTCAATAATTATTAAAAAACTTAATAAATAATTCTGGCACAGTCACACTTCACAGCTCACTCCGACTACCACCGCACGGTTACGCATTAAACACTAATAAATAAAGTAAATATTCTTAACATAAGAATAACTACAACAGAAAATTAAATAAACTTGCATGGAATTAAGATACGTAGAATTTTTATTCTGTGTTACTCGAGTCGAAACTGCGACTTCCAAAAATAATCGTTCCTACATCATTAACCCTAAGCCATCATTTGATTGTTTTCAACTATCACTTACGTGACGAACGAATATCATTTTGAAAGTCGACTTTTGTAATATTTATATTTGATATAGTTTTATTTTGACCATTGTTCTTGTAGTAATTCGCCTCGACACAACCTCTTACTTGTTCAGACACATTTTACCATATAAACGTAACAGCTAAAAAGCTATAAAATTAAAATAAACATAACTGCAAATCGTAGGACCTCTGACGTCACGTCTGTCAACATCGTGTGATTGTCACTTAGTTTTCATACAACAAATACATACAACAATAAATTAACTGTTTCTGGCAATACATAGGAGATTTTGTACAAGTATGCCAAATTATTATTTTTTGTTAGTATGCAACATTGTAAGACTAACGCAGTATTGCCAATGACAACCACAGATCAAAAATGACGTCATAAACGAAATAACTCAACTTTTTAAGAGCCGTACGAATACTTATCGACACATCTTTGAGCAAAATCACAACAAAAATGCACCTTACTTTATACAACCAACTTTATGTTAGCAGTAAAATAATTTTCCTTACACACAATTTTACAAAATTAACCGTACCACGGTGCAATTTTGGATTGATTTTTATCTTCATTCAACGTTTATTTATACATCTTATCTCTTAGTTTCGCCGTTATTATAGAAATGGAACGGTGTCGCGAGCCATCGCCGCGACAATCGTGGATATAGTGCGGAGTAGACAATGTCATTGTGTTGAATATACATTAAACATGAGGTAGCAAGTCTGCTCGCTATCAAACAATGGATACATTTTTTCCGAAGCCCGAACTTCTTCGGAATCAAGTCTCAAATAATTTAATCAAACAACAAACAAATTAATTCCTATATTAAAATATAGAAATTTTAAGAAGACAAGCATATTAAGCTTGATAGATATAATTCAATTTTATTTTCAATATTCTTGTGCGATCCGCATATGTTTGTCCTGAGTCTGGGTGTTTGTGTATGTGATATTTCATGTTTGTGAAACGCACCCACGACAGAAGAAATTTTTAGTGTTGGGCAACGTTTTTTTTTAAAGATGATAAAGCATATCTACTCAAAACTAGTTCCAAGCTTGCCGCTAGAGGCGCTGGCGGCGCTTACCACTGCGCACACTTACTATATACATAACAGAATAAAGTCGTCACTCGTATAATGGTAACAGGTAATGAGGTATTCGATATCATCTGTTCCACAAATACTAACATTAACTTTATTTACAAACCAATATTTCGTACTTAATACAAATCTGTGATGTTACACATAGGTACATGTATCTACTAACTAAGCACATAACGGGGAGGATGCTTCTGTAGTTACGTATGCCCTTATCCATAAACGCAGGTAAGACTATAACTAACAGCTCCGATATTTACAATGTAATGACAGGTAAGATCTACCGAGCTAGACTATGAATAAGGGTGTCCAGAATAGTATATTTCCTTGTACTTTGTACTATACTCTAACTACCTACAGATATGTAACAATCACGACGATATTAAACTGTTATTACATCCACAGAAGCAAACTCCGATACACACTTAAGTGTTGCCATTAGTTGAAAATATTTTTAATTGCGGATTTTAACACTATATTTCCTTATAATATTCAGGATTAGGGTTATACATTGGCTTCTACTTTAAACGCCTTTAAAAATACATCCATCTAATACAGGGTTACTACAACTAGTCTCAGTATCAACAATAACCGGACAGTGTGAGTAATATGGGTATTATTCACAATGCCCGGGCGTTACCAACATTGATTAGACATTTTCACTGGCGAATATAATCTACACAACAAATAGTTTAATTAAAATACAATTTTGTTTGTGGAACAGCTCTGGATAAACATTATAACCTTTATATAGTATAAATCGCTACATAAACCATTATTTTAAATAAATTCTATTTAGTTAAATGACCATAGGATATAAAACAGTTGTACATTAGGATAATAACTCCGCTGCTGCACTGCACCACAATATTTTGAAACGGATCAAGAATTCAACGTAGACTAAACCTAATACATAGACTATATTATACTTTAAGAGAACTTAGAGATAAAATCTGCCCTAAAAATGTAAATAAAAGTTCAAATTTTAGTTCTCCGAGAATTTTAACAATACTTAAATTTACTTTTGTACTTTTCATATTCCGGTGAGTGTTACTAGCAAAAAAAAAGTAATGTTGCCATAATCTTGAGGCTAAGCTCTACCGCAATCTTAAGAAAGCTACCCATCAGAAATAAACAGACGCAGTGCAGGCAGCGCATCTTAGCGTTTAACACAAACAGAATAAAAACAATGTTATATTTTAATGATAAATGCGCCGAATACGGCTCCCGCACTTACCGAGACACGTAGACAAGTGACACATACGGTCGGGGAAGGCCTGCCGGCCCCCGGCGAGCCCTGCCGCAGAGCTATAACTTCAGATTAAACAAAAATAACAATATTTGTCTCCTTTAAAGCTAACGGTACTAAAGTTCTGTTCGGAACAGATCTAATGACGTTTCAGGTCACTAAACTACAAGTAGCGTCACAGCTCGCGGTCCGAGGATCTCTTCCTCGACCATACAATAATCTCGAAACTCCTCACAGTAAAACTAGATATAATTTTTTAATATTATACAAAAATAGTAACAAGTTTTGTACTAGATCCGTCCATCGTTTTGTACATTAATGGCGCGGGGACGCGTGGCCAGCCCGCCGAGGGTGAGGCAGCCGCCTACCGCAGGCACGCCTCCAGCATCTCCACGAACAGCTTGTTCATGGGCGCGCGCCGCTCGCGGTGCACGCCGGCCCAGAAGCGCCGCGCCGCCACGTCCGCCAGCCGCAGCGCCGGCAGCACCAGCAGCAGCTGCTGCAGCGCCGCGTTCGCGTTGTACGGCCTGCACACACACACACACACACCTTGTTATATAGCGTACACACACACACAACTAACAGTACGTGCGCACACACACCTGCGTCTATTATTTAGAGATATCTGAATTTTCATAACGGTAGCTACATAGCTCCTTTATTTGAAATATTCTAAGTGAACCCAATTTGTAAAATCCTACTATTTGATTATTTAACAACCGTCTCACCTGAGTGCCGACACAGCATCATTTAGGGCTCCGAGTATGGAGTCCCTGAAGCGGCGCAGGGCCGCGTGCTCGTCGATGCGAGCCTCGGAGTTGGCGAGGGCCAGCGCCTTCAGCAAGTAGCACTCCTCGCGGAGGGCTGTCGCGCGCTCCAGGCGCTTTGTTACTCCAGCAATCTGAAGGAGTAAACAGCGATGTTTTTAAAAACCTATACCACATAATGCAAACAATATTAGCTTTTGAGTACCTCCATGAGATACATAATTATTATTGTCATATACACTCAAGTACACTCCCACACTCCATCCCTCAGATTCACTTACACACACAGTAGCCCACTCTCGAACACTTACTCACACACATACACACTCAGTCTTACACACACAGAAAATTACCTTTCACAGAAACTCACAATCGCTCTCCCACGACCATTCAATCAATCACTCACACACACCCCTTTACTCACTCATACACACACACACTTTTGCAAAACTGTCAAACAGTCAAGATCTATTCACGAATTTATAATCTGTGCTTTATTATCCTAAATCCTTGTAGCTCAGTTACCTGTGCAAATAGATCATGAGCTCCGATCTCCCTGGCTTGCTGCTCGTCGAGGGCGAGGTCTGTCGCGAACCGCAGCCGCAGCGGGTTGCCGCTGGACATGGAACGGTACGCCAGCATCAGAGACAGCATCTCCGCCCATGTGCTTTGCAGGAGACGCATCTGTGGGCACAAGATGGCGGTCAATTTGTTGTTATGGGAATACACTGTTTTGACTAAGTTTTACCCTAGCGTATTACCGAAAAGCTTTATACATGGTTTTCCAATCAAGTTAAATCGAATTCAATTATATAAAATATACCTAGTTATAAAATATTCTTAAAATATGATAAGTTGCTATATTGTGCCTATAAGAATAGAATTTCGGTCACGGCGGCCTAGCTCGGCTGAGACTAACCAACTACACAGGCGATATTATAATGCACAAGTATACGCGCAAACATAGGTGCACACCCTATTCCCTCACTCTCATAGTCCGATGAGACGGTAAAGGGGTACGACTGGAAAGATATCAGGCGCAGGACCAACGCCTTAACCTCGCAGTGATCTGCGCGGTAGCCAAGTAACTACGACCTCACACAAAGCGATATGTCTCAGACGAACATAGTATAGAAAAAATAACAAGATATGAAGACAGTCGCTTGCGCAGTCTACGGTTCAAAGGATCGCAGACGGCCTTAACAACTGTCAGGCGAAAGGACGTAGCTGGTTATAGATCTATGATTAATTTGCATGCACCTACATAAACACATACATACGTTCAATATATTGTATGTGTTACTATGGGCGTAGTTACCGCGGCATCAATGATACAGGGCCCCCAGGCTACAGGGGCCACGAACGTATAACATTACGTAAGCATGCCCCCAACAAATTTTGATACAGGGCCCGACTAAGGCACACTTCACCACTGTATATTACAAAAAAAACGTACTGGCGAAACAAGATTTTTGGCTTTGTATCCATAGCTCCGAGTCCATTTTTGTATTTTATGGCCTTCCATCAAAGAAAATTGATGCGAAAAAGGCCTTGTAAAAAAACTAAGTCATTAATATACACAGGCCAGCCTAAATACCTACGACATCAAAAAACAGACAACCAGATCGCCGCGCTAGTCGACAAGTAGAAGAATGCGCCAAAATAATACAAAATCGCAATCTTTCGATGCATTCAGACTGACGCACACATGCAAACAAAACCTTGACTGTAACACGTCACTCACACATACAATTAGATACATACACAGACAACCGTTTGGGATATCAGACGCACACTGATAGGTCCCGAAACTAGCCGAAGAATTAGCTTATGTGTTGTTAAATAATGAATGCATACATAATTATTGCACTCAAGGTCCTAGACTAGTCTATTGTAGTTTTTGCTGATTTATAATTATAGTTATTTCTTGTTTGATAATCATTTCAAGCATATTCGAGCATGCGGGACTTTTTTTTTCAACATTGGTTCATCTTTTTGCAACGGTATTTTTATTTCCAGGGTCACTGTTTTAGTTTAAATAAGGAATAGGCGGTCCAAGGTTACGCTCGCCTTCTATATTATTCAAAGTTTGGAATTTGGGGTGGCTTGCACGGCTGGCGCATAAATATTATGTCAACATTGCGTCTGTCATATGTATGGAGTTAATAGATACAACGTTGTGTTAAATGTGTTTTAAGCATTATGTTTATGTATACGTACTGTTATACTTAGTCATAAAGTTTAAGTTAATTATTTTGAAAATAAATTATAATTCGATTATAATAGAATTGAAATGTATGCTTCGGTATAATGTATTTAAAATGAATCATTATTATAAAGTCTGAAACCAAAATATGACATAATTATGATACTCTTCGTAGCAAATAGAAATCCTTGGCCTCTGCCTACCCCTCTGGGAAACAGGCGTGATTTTATGTATTTAAATTGTATATCAGACTGCCTCGTTGGTCTAGTGGTTGCTAAGCGCGACTGCTGAGCACGAGGTCCTGGGTTCGAATCCCGGGTCGGGCAAAATGTTACTGGGTCATTCTCAGTAGCAGCACGGAGTCTGGATTTGTGCCCGGTTGATGGCAATAGGCTCGCCCCCTATTACATTGGGACTTAAAACATAACTGGCGAAATGAGGGCGTACTATATTATGTACACCTCTGCCTACCCCTTCGGGGAATACAGGCGTGATGTTATGTTATGTTTTTAAATTGTATATAATACTCAGTTATTTATTCCTTGTCTATCTGACTGTCAAAGTTACCACGAAAATAACTTATTCTGCCAGGTTACAATAAATTAGCCTGCATTGGTCCTAATTCAGAAATCTAGCCCTATCTTATTAAGCTTGACTATGGGTATAGTAGAGCAAATTATCTACCCTCTATGTCGAACACAAGCGTGAGTTTGTACATACACGAACCATATTAACTGACTCATACAAGTCTCTCAGACTTGTCTACGGATAACGGCCTTGGCCACAGTATATATATTAATAAATGGTAATACACTAGTAACTAATCGGTCTAACATTAGTTTTTACAATACTGCAATTTATAAGTGGTATGTAATTGATTGATGAGGATTGAGGAAATTAGTTATACGTGTTGCGCAAATAAATTGGTTTAAAGTTTACTTGGAATATAATGGCAATGTACAGTCAGCGTCATAGGTAGTTCAAAATGTTATGGAACCTTATGTCAACTAGTAGAAAGAAACAAACGTCAATTGAAGTTATTGTTTCACATTATAGAAACAACCAAATAATTATCTAATATTATTTAAGAAGTTTAACTCTATTAGAAGCTGTTCGTGAATTAATGGAATGTTCAAAAAAATCAATGTTGAGCTACTTTTGAGATGCTGACTGTATATTACCACAAAATGGATGTTACATTTATGTTGTTTAAATCATTTATATGTTCGAGTCTCACCTGATCGTTGAGCTGCAGCTCAGTGAAGCCGGGGATCTGCTTGGCCCAGCCGATGACCCCGACCAGCTCGCGGTCGTACAGGTCAGCCAGCAGGGCGAGCGTGCGGGCCACGGGCTCGGTGACGCCGGCGGGTGCCGCCGAGCACGTCAGCAGCTCCGGCTCGTACGAATTTAGGGCTTCCAGCACCTACAATAATAATAATAATGATTTATTGTCTCACCACAATATAGGAAGTACATTTAACATGGCATCAACAACAATACATAGCCTAGTATAGCTACGTTTATTGTGGAAGACTAGTGCTTAACTGGACTTATGAATTGAGATGGTTCAGATATTATAAGTGCAAAGAACCCGAAAGAAAGAGTGAGGTGATAGTTATCCAAAATTTTAGTTTGATGAAGGCTTTCTGTGAATATCAGTAAAAACTTGATTAATCTGTTATTGCTGAATTATAATTTATAGCAAAATCATAATATTATTTTTGACATCTGACAGACTTTGCATGTTTAATATTTTTCTTACATAATTTAGGAGTAGACCTTGTCAGAAGTATCAGCTTAAAGTAAATCTAATAAGATCAAATGTGACTTTATAAGGTATACATGGTTATAGAGTATACCTTGATATCATCAAGCTGCGGCCTGGGCAGCGGCGCAGCAGGCGCATCAGGCGCGCGGCGGTACTTCTGCCGCCCCCCGCGCACGCGGTCCAGGCGCACGCCCTCGCGCAGCATGCCCGTGCGCAGGCACTTGCGGAAGCGGCACGCCTGGCACGCCTTCCGCCGCCGCTTGTTTATCTCGCACTCGTTTGACGCTGGACACGTGTACTCTATGTTGCCCTGGTACACAGATTTTAAAGATTGAAGATATTGCGTTTTTAAGTTAAATTTAAACTAATATTAATAACTTAACTAAGCTTAAACTATACTTAAAAGAAAACTTATAGACTGAGATAGAATATTTTTTATATTATGTCATAAAATAAAACTACGACATAATTGTCTTGGTTTGGGATTGATTAAATCTTAAATCATAAGAGTTTTTGGATTTAAAACTAATAACAAACAGTTCGCAGAGAAAATGTCCAAACTAACAAAATTTGAACCAATTACCTAATTGTTTATACGAGAATGCAATGCGTGCCTCGTACAAAAGATTTTTATAATACTTTGCCATTTAGACAATAAAAAGAAAAATAATGGTTCACATAATAAAGGCGTCGATTACTATTCGTTTTATTGCAAAACACGAAATCTTACATATTAATTATTAATACACCTAGACATTTTATTTTCTTTTTCTTGACAGCGATTTTTCCTCAAAATTAATTAAATCAAATCAATCTCCAGTTCATATAATAAAAGCTAATAAAAACGTAACAAAATCGATTTAATTACATCTATAATTGGCGTTTGTATGAATAAATTTTGAAAAGAAACAAAAATCTGCCTCTCAACGCTCCTCTATGTACTCTAGGTACCTACTTCACTATTCGCTACATCTAATTTCACCTCTGTACAGTACAATGACCCAGTCAAGTGGCTAAGTACGGAAAATACCCAGCTAAACCAAACTTCAACGCTTGTGAGTATCAAAATGGTTATTCATAATCACGCCTGTATTCCCCGAAGGGGTAGGCATAGAGTACTCCCACATTTCACCAATTATGTTTTTAGGTCCCAATGTAATAGGGGGCGAGCCTATTGCCATCAACCGTGCACAAATCCAGACTCCGTGCTGCTACTAAGAATTACCTAATGGAAAAACCCAGTAACACTTTCCCCGACCCGGGATTCGAACAGGACCTCGTGCACAGCAGTCGAAAATGGTTATTATTCTTAGTTAGTATGTCCGTCAAGTGTTATGTAGTGTGTTAGTGTAAAAAAAGTATCAAAATTCGTTCACACCTTCCTACTCACCTGTATTGTCCTCTTGAAAAACGCCTTGCACGCCTCGCAGCTGGCCACTCCGTAGTGGAAGCCGGAGGCGACGTCGCCGCACACGAGGCAGAGGCGGCGCGGCGCGTCGTCGTCGCGGGCGCCGCTCGCCGCCGCCGCGGTAGTCGAGGAGCAGTGCTGCTGCTCCGGACTTGTGTTGCCCACTATAGTACCGTCTCCGGGAGATACGCAGAACTTCACGTCTTCTTTTGTCTCTAGGTCCAACTGGAGAAAATGCTTTTGTTAGTTAAAGCTAGTAGGTACGTGTTGAGATCTCTCTATGCCTCGGAAAAATTAAGAAAATGTTAGGCCGTTTGTCCTGCACTTAATCCTGTTCAAGTGGATAGAGGGATAATATCTACTGCGTATATAGCTAGCCTTATTGAATCTGGCCACCGTAACTAAATTTTATTTTTAATTGTAGTACTCAATACTCGCTGTTTACTCGCAATGGGCAAACCTGGCGATCGGTGCTACCATTATTCATCATGATAGACGATTTAACTACTAACCCTTGCAGTGAGTCGATAATATATTTAAATCACAATCTTATTTCATTTAAGTATTACAGAGCTGACCAATTGTGAGATACGATTAAAAGGAACTTAAGTCTTACAACACACCCATAACTGCTGTTAATGGCGTCATCAATTTGTGTATCAAATCGTTTACAGCAATTATTAACCGAAAATAAATGTAAGAACAAAATGTCTTACAAGAAACACGAAAAAAGGATTCATTTTTTCACCGACAGAGCGCGACCAATCCTTTCAAATGACTCCTAATGATTGTACCTTTATTTTTATTTGGTTTAAAGTCTCAATTACACGCGTACCAAAAGGGTACTGGCCGAATGACTGTTAGTATGAAAATCAATCACGATGTACGATGACGATCAAATAGCAAAAAACACAGTCAACCACCTACAAGTCACGTATAAGGTCTCGAGAAGTATGAATCATAAAGGACTAGGCAAAAAAAAATATTCAAAGTAGGTACATTAAAAGCTAAGTAAACTGCGTTAACTTTCTAAGGATCAAATAAGTCGCCAAAGAAATTGCGTTTGCTTCATATAAATGCGAATGGAACCATTTAACGTACGAATAAGCAAGTTTGGATCCAATTCGATTTTTACGTAACTTTTAATTTGCAGTCATAACATTCATTGATACCTTAGAGTTTCAAACTCCATAATAGTAGTGTATTAAAAATAAAATAACTTATGAAAATACCCATAAGCCATATAATAGGCTTTTCTAAAAAGTTAATAAATAAGAATGTAAATACAGAAATAGCAACATTATGTAGATGTAAATTGCATTGCACAAAATTAGGTTAAAACCTACAGGCGATAAAAGAATCAAGTGTTTACCATTGCCCTACAAACTTGCTAATACAC
This sequence comes from Abrostola triplasia, assembly GCA_946251915.1. Taxonomy (NCBI): domain Eukaryota; kingdom Metazoa; phylum Arthropoda; class Insecta; order Lepidoptera; family Noctuidae; genus Abrostola; species Abrostola triplasia. Next base: position 2,233,581 of record OX276438.1, read on the forward strand.
TACCCTACTTAATACAATTTACTTGGGACGACAGTAACAAGATTTGAAAACGAAATGTAATAAATTAATATATAATTAAGTTCAGGAGCTCTACAAGACATGCATCGCAAAACTTAATCTTGGTCATGAGACAGAGCAGTTCTGCAAGACATGTTGGTTAACTGTAAAAGGATCTGTATCTCAATAAAAATAAGGTTGAATTTCCATTTGAAGGTCTTACTTCTGGCTGCATCATGGGCATGGTGCGCGGGTGTAGGGGCTGCGGGTGCGGCGGCTGCGGCTCCGGCGGCGAGTACTGTGGCGGAGGCTCTGTCTCTTGCTTAACGCGGCGCAACATCGGCTCGCCACTCACCGCAGACATCATTTGTACCTGCGGACAGATTACGGATTCAGTCTTAAACATAATCTACACAAATCTGACGACATTGGCTAAGTGATTAGACCGATACGGGAGAAATTCTTAGCGTGGAGCGACGTTTTAAAAAACGCGTTTTTCTCTACTTCGTGAATATAATACTGTCTGCTAACACACGCCAGTTTGGCGTAGCACCAAGACGGTACTTACATACTACCTGTTTTCATCTATATTTGAGATATGTTTAAACTGTATTTGAATAAATAAACATAGCAACCGTCCTTAGCTCGGATCTAATCAACACTTGATCGACTATCAATTTGAGATCTCTTGCATAATCATTCCGTACGTATCTCTAACATATCTAGGTACTTAACATCTCTCTAGCACAATAGGGTAGTTGACATCAATAACCAACAATTTCAAGACACTAGTTCTCTAAAAAAAAATATTTTGTTTTGGCTCTAAAAACCCTATAAATGAACTGTGAAATTCAATTATTATTTTCTTTGAAATCAATAAATAGTAAGTCAATTGAGTTTGCAGCTAGTGACGTCACATGTTCCTATTTCCATACAAAATTGGAGGAATAGCGTTTTGACAGCTTATAAGAAGAATGTCAATTGATTGGTGGTGTCAATACCCCATTACATAAATAGTATTCCCACAAAGATTGATCAGAATTCACACTGTTTACGTTTACATTAGGTTAGATTGCCCTGCGAGTCCTAAATAACCTGTGAAGGGTCACAAAAGCCGCAGAATTTAATAACGGGTGGCAAGTAGAAAGCCTCAAATTCATATTTGGCAACATAAATGGATTGACTGCTGCCATTCATTGCTGAACGTCTGAGGTTTTTATTATACAGACGACACTTCGTAAATGTATTAAATTATCCGATGTTATATTAGGTGAGGCTGTACCGCTGTATATAATGAAGTTAATAGTACAACAAGGGTAAGGCTATGTAATATTTAGTTAGTTTCACAAAAGCTTATTATTAACGGTCGAAGTATTTTCACTGAGCAACTATCCAGCAAGACTGGGGAATGGAGTAGTTTGGCTACCGGCTAGCCTGTTCTTAGGTGCGCTGAATTGTGTAATTACAGGTTAAGGTTGGCTTAAATTCAAGCGCTAGAGAGCCTTGTTTGGAAGTACAAATTGAAATATGCTTTTGTTATATTAGAGGCAAGTTCTGAATATTCCGGAGATATACCATTTGAAAAAGGATAGGTAACACTCAGCGCTAAAATAGTAGGTTTTATAAACATTTTTTTTGACGTGGTAACTCCGAAATCTTAAGATTTTCTTTTCATTATAGGAATCAGGATCACTGATTACGATAAAAAAGTTTACCATTTTCAAACCAGAATTTTAACTTTTTTTATTAGCTCGTCATCTTTCAAAATTCGAAGGCGAACAGTTGCCAACAACATTTTCGGCTAACAGTAAAACAATTTTTAACAAAACCAGTTTCATAACCACAGATTCTAGCGTTCAGTTTTTTTTAATATAAAGTATGTTTTTTGCATTGTTTAAATCGCTAGCAACGCTGACGTCATTTGTATCTATTACAGACGATCTCAAGGTCTTGAGGCAGGTCGGGATTGTTTCACTTTAAATAAAAATGTGTCACTCATTGTTTAGTCGTTCAGTTTTATCTAATTTAAATACATAATATGTGTTAGGCGATTATTGGCGATATTTGCTTAAAAATAAGACCGATATAGAAAAAGTAAGAATTAGGTTTAGAATTGTGTGATAAACAGCTATTCGAAACTTTTTATCAAAATTACAAAACCCTATAAAAAGGGTTCAGTTACTCAAATAATATGCGTTGTAAATTCAGTCAAAACAAACGGTATTACAATATACCTATGTGACAAGAAAAAAACCCATTATCATAAAACAAGTTACAAAATAGTTGCAAAATATTTACGCACATTTTATCGAATAATCCGAAAGAGGAGTCACAGGTCATCAGCATTTTCGAGACAAGACTTATCTACGTGAAATGCTCGTAAAAATATCCGCTAACGTGTACTACGATTTGAAACACATATTATCTACTTAGTATATACAGTCAAACAAGAAATTCAACGACATACAAAAACAGGAAAGGATCATAAACCACCCAAACCGATTGGCGAAAGTCTTCATGGAGCTAACTTACACAACTCGGAGACTGAAACGGAAAATACCCAAAGACATACATAAAAGTTAAAACTCAATAAAGTAGGACCTGATTCAGGTCTCATACCGAGCATGTTATGATACCCAGGTACCTATCCGACCAACAGCTAAATGTGAAGTGAGGAAAAGACAGAAAACAAAAAAAAATATTTTCTACTTATTAAAAATAAATCATTTGTAAGGAAAAATCAAAGCCTTTTTTTATATTAAAATCATTTCTGAAAAAGCACTTATTAAGGGAACATTGTGTGATATCTACTCAACGCTATTTATTAGTAATTCCCTAAATATACACTAAGGAGCAGCTAAATTAAAATGAGAGGTTCCGATAGCACTGCCTGACCTTTAATAATATTATAGGTAAATTTTCAATTTTACTAACTGACACCATAACTGCTAACGGATAAAAGGGAAATTAACTCAAGGTCTATGGGGAGGCAAAGCGCAGACGACGTTACGTCACGCCACCCCGCTTCCTGACCTAGACAACTTTCCATTTCTACAGCACGTAACAAAACACACTCAAGATATCACATGAGGATTTGATAATCAACATTCGTTTATCAAACTGTTAGGTTAGGTTATTTAAATCAAAAGGCTTGGCCCCAAATGTTCGTATAATAAAAACAAATCATTTCTATTCATCGCTCAACTTTTATTTCTGATGTTCTTTTTTTAAACCAAAAAAACATGGCGTCGTTACTCATCGAATGCGCGCAGAATGAGCGTACACGTGAAAAACATCGTCTATCTTTATTTAAACAGTGGTATTGAAATGAAAAAAACAAATTTATCTATCAAAAGATAAGTACAAAAAGTGTTCAAGGATGCAACAGCGGGTTCAACGCACTCGTGACATTGCTCTGTGCATGTGATAATAATCGTGATGCAACGTAAGTAGGTGAATACCTATATCTAGTACCTACTCATGCATTACTAATTAAACGTTCGGCTGTTTCATAATGTAGGTATGTGTCGGGTATGTCTGGAAACATATTTGTATGACATTAAGATCTGCTGTAGTCTTTGTTGGAAGCAACTAGGTAGGATTATCATTGGCACCGAGATAACGACATGCTATACAAAATTTATAATGGTTACCTACTACAAAAAACGTGAAGCACGTGGCTGAAAAATGCAATCCCACCCACATCAATTGAGAACGGTGCAAGTAATAACAACTGCGAAAATAGTGTTGTTCTAATTTAACTGCTTAAACTAGGATGGCGTTCTCCTACTGCGAATGCGAAAGGGGTAATATTTGCAGTTTTCGCGAGGCATGTAAAGTCTACGAATTTTCATCTGCTACGGTCCTGACTGTCGGCTCGTAGCATTCGTAGCAGATGGAAATAAATATCACTAAGGGATTGTTTGCCCAAATTCTTGGTGAGATTTGTATTATACATACATAGTTTCTCCCATTGTTGAGGAATCACAAAATTAATGTAATAGGTACCTCTCTAATTAGTACCGTCTTACGTAATCTACCAAAATATGTAGTAAGTATTATTTGTTAAGGTCAGACAGCCAGAGGCCCTCAGGACTTTCGCTTCACATGTAAGCGATGTCTACCTACATACCTACCTACACAGTAACAACTGACACGTTTATCTAACAGAAAGATACATAATTAGCTGAACAAAGAACAATACGATAAACTGTAACTCTAATTCCATAATAACATGACATTTACAAAGGCTTTGTACAATATATTGCGTCCCTGTTTTTTATGTAAATAGAAAGAAAGTACGATAGAGTTAAACGGATTCAAGTCGTTTGTAAATTAGATGTCTGTTACAACAATATCTACGTAGGTACATACATGTAATTGAAATTCTCCTGTATATAATAACACGAGGTATACCTACATCCTCTTATTAATAAATGTGACATGAATACTACTGGCTCAAGACAATAGGTCTAGAAAAAAAAACAGACATCAAGTCCAGACTAAATTATTCTCAACATCCTTTGTATACTACTTAGGTTCAAAATAATGTCTGAACTAGGTAACAAAAACTGACTTTTTCACACGCCGAACGCGTGGCTAGGACAACAAAATGGCCGCCGATGTCGTTGATATAAATAAACTTAGAGGGTGCGAATCTGTTTACATAAGTAATTGGGTATAACACTAAAATATTAAAACAATAATAAAAGCATATTATATTAAATTAGTTCCAAACTCATGATTCGAATGCAAAATAAAAATCGATGTCACTCGATTCTTAAAACCTGTTTCATAACAAAACATAATAACTATATTTCTATACAACATACTGCAGTCGACAGTTACGTAATAATTTTTACTTTTGTATGGGCCAGAGCTATTCGTAGACAAAACAATTGGTGTGTTACGACTCTATACTGTTGGGTACGGTAGGTCAGTGAGGCGCGACAGAATCGATACTCAAAAACAAAAGGCTGCTCATTGTTATTTAAGGTAATGACTAACAGCTTTAACGTATCAATTTTCAGTGTGAAGTTGGATCAACGTTCCTAAGCATAGGCAACCAGCATTGTTGAAGCAGGATATGAATAATGTATAATATAGGCAATAAATTATCGATCATTATTCATTTTCATCGATGTAATTCTATCATTTTCAATCGATTTTATCCTCTGTTAGTAATAAATAACACAAGCTGCCGACGTTCTATTCCTTTTTTAGCAAATAAACACAGAAATCGAATTAAAAACCTGTTGAACACAAACATGGAACGATGACAATAATTCTAGAAATATTCCGACATCACCATAATATTGACATAACAATCCCTAAATGACTTAATCGATGGAATTAATCGCCTAAAATTGAGTTTGAATGTCTCAAAATGTATGACGAAACAATTAAAATCAATACTCCACGCCTTCAGAATTACCTTAAACAGTACTTACCTACTCATAAATGTACTAACTACTAAGTAAACACGTAGGTGGCAGTGCTTAGAGAAGCGTATTATGTATTACTTGTTCCGCCGATGCTCTACATCCATATAGAGTTTATACATACAATCTCTAGACAAAATGGCGGCGCGCGCCTGTAGGTTACAAAATTACGTTGCTAACGTAGCTTTTTTGTAGCCTGTGGTAGCGTGAAGATAGTTCAGAACCAACACGATGACTACGAAGTAAGATTTTTATATGTACCTAATATCTTAAGCTCTAAAAGGTCAAATTTGAAACGCAAAACGAGTATATAGACATTTCATAATAGTGTTACTCACTAATGACTGCAAAAATAAAGAAAACTTTTATTCTCATAACACCTGATTCCTCACTGCGCCACAATACTATTTATATGTTGGCACAAAATAGGTACGTAGGTATTCATAATACGGTCGAGTTCACCGACCGTGCGTCCGTAGTCTCACCTTCGTAGATAAACGTCATTTCGAATAGAGCCGGTGGCGGGCGCGCGACCGCCAAACCGTGTTCGTAACTACGCCGACGTTGAGGCAGGCTCAGTGCCGTCTTGTGTTACAAATTGGGGCACCAACGATCCCACACTCTTTCATATAACACATTGACAATCCCGACATGTATGAGACCCAAACAGAGAGCTGGAAATACGCCCTAGCTTATACAATTACAGTGTCAAACAAAGGAACCAATATTAGAGTTAATTATTCAACCGCAGCATAATAAATAAAAGAACATATCAGTACTCAGACGCTGAAGTCAGACAGTTTGAGCAGATACCGTCTACAACATACCAGAAACGAACTACATCTAAACATAATTTGCATGTAGACATTAAACAGCGTTTAAGAAATCCTCGACTCAATTTTTGGAAGGATATGCACGCTGACCTTGAAACCCAATCTAACAGTTAATGCATTTGGCCACCTCGACGCCCCGCCGCGATTAAGTTTGCATAACAAAAACTTACCTGACAAATACCGACCCAGATTTGATTAAAAACTTAATTAGATACAGGCAACTTGAAGAAATATCGTAGAATAATATACGAGAAATTAAGCCATATCTAATCTTGTGTGACGTTGCGTCACTAAGCTGAAGTACGTTCAATAGAATTCAATAAAAACTCTACGGACGGCTTGCCGGCAGTGCTCCGACCCGGACCTACCACAACGCGCCAATATTCAGGCGCTACGTTTGGTACTTTTCCATGCGTTATCATGTAATATTTTTATTACTTGATAAATGCGCTAACGCATTTCACACTAGCATTGTGATAAAATGTGTATACACACACGAAATCATTCGTGTCACATATGCATGTCATGTAGTAAATGATCACGAAGTTTACACAGATGCATCCTTTTCGCGAACAATGTAGTCTTTGTGGTAGGTCTGGAAACCGAACGAGCTTCAATTCTTAACACATTTTTTTTACAGTAAACCATAGTCATGAATATTCAATACAAACTCTACATCAAATACACAAACTCTACATAAAAGGTACGTGTTTTATTAAAACGAAATAGACAGGCAGAGCCTACCGAAGGTTATATTACGTTTCAATCGTTCCCAGAATAATAAATCAGACTTGAAAAACTTGAAACCAAATAATGTAAGTACTTTTTCTGGAACATTATTGATCTCCAGACCCGTAGCCCGCAAGCGAGAGCCTCCACATTTGCCCTACAGAAAAAGTGGGCCATGTCTTTCCTTCACCTTCGCCCGGAGAGTTCAGGACGGGTTCAAATGTAAGTCGTTAGATCACCACTGTATAATACCAAAGACACAAATAAATTAATATGCACAGATAGTCGTGCCTAGTATTAATGAAGTGATTTTTTCAGTGACACTAGAATAAACACTGGCGAGCCACGGTACAGGTCTAGAAGTATTACATCACAGTATTTTTACGTAGCGATCATAAAAAACTCAAGACCAAGGCCGAACGGAACTTTTTAGACGTGAAAACTCTGGTATGTATTTTAATTTGTTTAAAGAATTTTCTTATGGTAAGAAAATTGTATTGTTTATGTTGTTATGCAATTTATTTTTGCGGAAAAGTTTGGCATTACGTCATTAAATGGGTAAATACATACAATATACGATACATGGCTGTCTGATATCATGAAATGGGCTCTGCTCTACTGCCCAAACTGTAAAGATACTATACTGAAAACATGTCTTGATAATTAAATCCTAAATAAAAGCCTACTTTCCTAGTCATTAAAACTATTCACATAATATAGAGGCGTTGCGTCCAATAATAGTTTGGAAACGCGCCAGACAAAAAGAATTGATAACATAAATATAACATGTTTTTTCAGATATTCAAATACGTAATTCGTCATTACACTGTATCTAATCTTTACCTATCACAAGCTCAGATGTGTAACCAGTGTAACAGATAGTGCGTTATGTTCAGGCAGGTCAAGACTCGGTGAGCTGTGAAGCTTTGCCCAGGCAAATTCGGGCGTGGAGGTAAAAATAGGTAGTATGGAGGTGTAGTCGGGTCGGGCGGGGAGGGGAGGAGGTAGGAGGGGCAGGGATGCGCGGGCGGGGGGTGTGTCTAGACATCGGCCTTGACCGCGGCGCGGTTTCCGCGCAACCGAGGTCGCCTCGACCCACAGCCCACAGACCGAGTGCGAGCAACGGTATACCTATGTCAGCCTGTGGCATATGCTCCACTCGGCTTATGTGCTGCAGTTAAGGTATCTTTCAGTACATAGGGTGCTTACTCTCAGCCTTTGCCCGCTCTACGATACGACTCTACCAAACCCCTTAGTGAGCCAAAAACTAATGAAATATTTTATTGTAAGTACAGGCTATCGTTAAACTGTGTTAACTTTAATAGAAGAGTTTTAAGTCTGTTATAATCTAGCATTGTAAAATACAAAAAATGTTATGTAGTTTTAACAGTCCCCAGAGTATTATTATCACGTTTACTTCCACTATCTCATAATTATTAAATTATTATTAGCCCAAAAATAAACTAGTTACAATACATAAAGTGTATGTATTACTGTCTATACAAATTCGGTCGAACAACACTGCTGAGTGAGGAACGCAGCGTCTCGCGACTCGGTCCGTGAACTCGAGCGCGTTTCGACATTGCGCCGACATTGAGCCGGGCTAAATAACGCAGATAGCGAGGGGTCGACGACCGACATCGCCCAATATCACGCGGACGATCGCAAGATTTGAAACCACCTGCCTACGCCTCGTGGATGTTATATAACAACGCATCAACTAATGACACAAGACCTACCCCAACTGCGTGTCTCTTGTCGAGTTAGCATTTTTTAAGACCACTAGCATATTTGCGTTCGGCAATATGCAGACCGTCAGAACTAAAGTGATATTGAAGTTTGACTTTCCACGTCAAAAAGGCTCTAATTAGAGCTATAAAAATTAAATCGCAGCAGACTCCATTGCTTGAGGAAGCCACAAAAAGCTCAGCATCAGAGAGGCCACAAAATCTCAGATCGGAAATGATGTGAACGAGGCGAGCGAGGGTGAGGGAGCGGGCGGGGTGGGGGGGCCGAATATCTCGGCTCGGGGTGACATTGCGCGGACGTCGACACTGTGCCCGACCTACGGCACGGCACCGGCGCCCGCCCGCGCGCGCCGCGCAGCCCGCGGAAAAACGACGCCTCATCCGCTCTACTACTTCGGCTACACAATTCACTAGACCAGAATGTTCAACATTAGGCGAGTGTGCGTCAGCTAACAAAACAACTTATTTTTACCAAGCTGACAAATCCCTTATCCTCGAATTGATAATCCTGCCACATTCTGCAGGAGCCGGTCAAACACCGTTGCTATTAAATAATTCAGAGCTCGTCGCACTGTTACATAAATGACGCAATGCGTTTTTGAGACACTTTGTTACTAAAATGGCCGCCGATAAACAATGCAACGTGCTGTGACGTAAGTAAAGAGACGGTATTATCCCGCTTATCGGGACGCCTCGTGTCAAAGGAAAGCTGGAGAAATTATACGACTATTTCATACATTTTTTTGAGTATTGCTACCAATCATTTAACTTTGCCATTTTTCATGAAAAATGTCATAATTATTTGCTTTTAGCAAAAATTGTGATCATGGGTAATAAGCCTTGAATATAGCCTTTGTACAGGTCTATCCATCTTAAATTGATTTAGTTTTGATGATATTGTTTCTCGTTCTAATCAATTTCGTTCGAATCTACACCTTACAAGTCTTACAAAGGCAATTTTTGTACAAGATATTCATGTAACTTGGAAATCTTCCTTACCTAATGAATATTGGTATTTAAGATGGACCATGTTAAATAAGTAGTCATTAGAAAAAAGACAGGACTCGAATTACGAAGCTAACAGCGAAGAGTCCCCAGTATTACGAGTCACTCTACTAATATTTTATCTACACTTCTGCGTAGGTACCTACTTCTAAATCATGACTTTTTAGATGAGCTAAGATTACCCTCAATTAATAATACTGCCCGTCCTATAGAAAAAGTCAAATTAGCAGTTCTGTTTGTTATTTATGCATCAGACTCCCTAAGATATTTTAGTTTTAAAATTTAAGGTTATACGATATCATGGTTGAAATATTACTAGTAAGTAATCAACAAAGCAATATTTATTCTTGTCAAAACATTCATCGTTACATGTATTTATTGTGGACAAAACATAATTTATCAAGAGCTTGAACAGTAGTTAATTTGTATAAAAGGCTCCGATGCAACGTCTTATGACTCGACTACAAATAATTCTATAAGTACTACAGCAGCAATAAATAATAAATGGTTATCCATTTTATCAGATAACATATAATAAGCTTCTGGTTTTTATATAGAATTTTTATTAATTATTTTACATAGACGAAGAACTGTTTGATATTTATATTCAATTGTTTGTTTTTCAATCATATTTTTACCTGCTGCTATAATTTATCTTGAAGTTCCTTTCCATATCTGTGTAATTAAAACAAGAAAAAATATAGGAACTGCATGCACTTTAATTAAATACCTACACAATGTACCCAATTGTCTACTGAGTCTAGAAAAACCACCGGAAAGATAAATTTGTGCAGGTACCAATTAATATACAAAAAAATATGAAATCAGATCATACAAAAACTAAGTTATGCATAGCTTGAATACATCATAATATTAATAATCTATCTCTGTCGGTCAACCAACCAGAATATCTAGATATTATGTACCTACCTATTAAAATAAAAATGCAACAAGTGCAACACAAATTAATACAGTTCATCGCCCAAATGACATTGAAAAGGCAAACAAAATGCAGTTTTGTATTCATTATCATCTATTGCGTGATACTTTAACACTTGTGTTTAGAAAAATACTTCTTAAGTATTAATGTTTTGAATTTAAAATGTTTTCGTAGGGTTTCCTATGGATAAATCAATTTAGGACCAATAGTCTTCCTAAATTTTGCCAAATCATACCGAACGTATTTAGATGTCCCCCATCTTTCTACTAAATCCTAATGATTTTTATGGTGTTTAACTCAACATTATTTAACCCAGCCTGTTTTAAGTGTTTTTTGGGCGCATGAGTTCTGAAGCCATTGCTGTTAGAGCATTATGTAAATACATAATAAAGAGTGATCATTGACAATATACCTACATAATGCATCTAGTAGATATCGACTGCAAAATATAAACAATTGCACTTTATCTACTATAACGTCACGTGTGGAGACCTTCGTTATTATGTCTATTTGTTGTTCACTGTCTTTGCCAATGTATAGTTCAAAGATCAACAATAAGAACCGTACTTTGTAAGATTTTGTCTGAATCTCATTATCTTGAAGTGATATTAATTAGTATACCTACTGTAAATAAAGCAGTTAGCAAATTTTCTAATTCTAAAACTCTCTATTCGTAGTTCTTTTACTACTTTTAACATAAAACTTAGCATGTTTTCAAGGCTCGAACAGAACTTAAAACATACACAGATGTCCGTGATGTGTCAAATATTTATATAGCGATTTATTGAACAAATAAACAAGTACAATTTAACGCCCAAGGCCCGTGTTTTCTCAATAAGATTAATGATTCACCCATCCGATGCACCTCCGAAACTTGCACAGGCTAATGTACTCACATTGTGAGAAGATTCGATCATATCCAACGTGGTGGCTATATTTGAGAACAGCCACGCATCTTCTACCGCACACATTTTGATGTGTTTAACAAATCACAGCACTTGTGCACTAACAAACAGCGCGTTTGAGTTCAACGCACTTGTACGTAATTATTAATTTATATGTATTTTTGCGGGAGCGCAGTGAGAAATTAGCTTGATGCGCACTGAGCGACTCGCACGCACTGTGCGCACGCATTGCGTATACGCAGGCCACGCCTCGCTGCCCCACCAATGTTCACAATCCACGCATGCGCCGCCCAACGACTTGCCACGTGCTAACCGCCTTTCAGATTGGTCCCTTCGCGTACTAACCGGCGAATAAAGGCCAAACGTTGATTTTCCTGAAGCGCTGCCAAGGGACTGCGGCCGTCATTGGTCGAGCGCACACTTGTTATGTTATGCATTTTATCGATAACTTTAAACCTTTTGAAGGCAACAAACAATGTTCATTAAGTATTTTTCTTTTTTAAATACTCGTTTACAATGTCAACAGTTTTTGTAATAACTTTAATGCCTCGTAATGTTACGCAACGGCTTAGTTACTTAATTATGAATTACGTTATGAGAAGTGTTAATTTTATTACCCTCGTTAATTTAAATTATCGTTATCGCTGTGCTCTACATAAATACTTTTGACTCTACACTTGAAGTGAACAGTACTGTATATCCAGTCATTTATAGAGGTAACGTATTATTATGGTAGATTCAAAAACCTAACTCTGTAAACTAAAATCAGAGATTTTTGGAATCTAGCAATTTTAGCTACGACTTTTAAATGTAACTGGACAATGATGGAATTCGTTAAGCAGGTAACTTTAACAGTATACAAACTAAGGTTGACTCAAAAAACAAATTCAGCCATAAAGCAAAATTCAAGCCAAAAAAACAATAAGACTTTACTACACGTAACTACTACTATATATCTACCTTCACCTGTGGTTTGCTAATTATGAGCCACCTTATAAAAAATTGGTCCAACTTCCTCCTCAGAATTCGTATTAAAGTATTACCTATAGTGACTGACTTCTAGTGTATTAAGTAGGTAATGTGAGGAATTCAGGAGCAAATATCATAACGTAAGACAAAACAAATTGTAGTTTGATTTACGTGGGTAGAAACAAACGCATTACATGTAGGTCATCTTACTTACTGGGCTCAAATCTGGTCCAATTATGTTCTCGGTTTCATGTGGACTCAAGACAATAAAATAAACAAAATATTGAATACAGAAGAATCTGGAATAACTCACAATATGTGAGAATGTCAAGACAGACCGACTGTTGCCGATACATTCATAACTGACGAAGAGTTTTGAAAAAGGCACGAGGCCTTCGGGACACGAGGGAACCAGATAAAAATAAAATTAAAGGTTAGGTAATAGTCGACCATGACGTTTGGCCTTTATAATAATTTTCTATGAGTAGGTAGGCTCCTAAAAAGTCCTTTGGTAATTAAGTTTCTTGCCATTTGACACTTGTACTTTACTTAGTGTTCAAATTTTGAATTGCAAAGAATTATGGAATTAATTATAAGTTTATATTACCTAGGTAGGTAAAAGATTTTTGAGTCAAATTTAAAACTACTCATAAGTCAAGAATGGTGTCTAAATATCGGTAGGTAATATCAGCTTATGAAAATAAAGAATAGATGAGCAAAATATTGAAAACCTAAATCTGAACCAGTTTCACTTTATTTGCCCGGGCATCAGTCAGGAGAGAGCCAACATTTTTTGTAAAGCTCTTAATAAACAGGCGGTTATCCAGAATTCCAGATGAAGTTGTATAACCTCACTTTCTCATTCAGTTCAAGTCATAAAAAAATGTTTGCCAACCATTATTCTTCTAAGAGCAATGACAAGTATGAAAAATACGTAACGATTAAAGCCAGACTGAAAAATTGACCCAGTAACGGCGTAGATAATGGTTAATCCATAAACTCGTCTAAAATATATTTTTCAAGGCGAATAAAACAATTAGACACGCCCAGTGAACACAACGCAAGATTACTAGTAGGTATTCGTCCATCTGACACGCGGCATACCCAAACCAACGACTAATTATCGTAGCGTAGCCAGCCTTAGGCTGATCGTGCTTAGGTTCGGTTAGATCTTCGTGTAAATTACGTACGTAGGTATTTGTATTGCGTTTCAAAATATTTCTTAGGTACAGATTATCAGTGTTTGTACATTTGATATTAGAATAAACTCAAAATTCCAGATTTAGTATAGCCATTATTTAATAACTCCTAGCTATCTTTCAGCCAAATTAAACACAAACACACCGAGCGAATCCTTACACGACTCGCTTTGAGAGATTCAAGGACACACGTAGCAAAAACGCTACATACAAAACCAAATTTTAGAACTCCAGACACAATTAATTCCTATAATCGTTATAAAATCGACTTAAAACAAAGCAATACGAGCATTTAAAGAATACGTACTTAAAAACTAAGCACAAAGGTGTATACGCCACGGGAATCTAAATTAACAAAAAACTATACCTAGATCAACTAAACGTTTAGCAATATAACAGTTAAATGGAGCTATAGTCGTATGATGTCATGGACTGAAGGCAAGGCAGACAGACAAAAACGTGACTATATCTCCATACGTAGTTAATTTGTACCTGCAGGATTTATTAATATTACCGTCTAGCTCAATTTGAGACGGTGGCCTTGGGGTCTGTTGCCAACTCTGCCCTTCTACAATTACACTTATCCAAATATCTTTTACCGAGTACCTAGCGTTATTGGGAAAATGTATGTTCCCATAACGCTATGATATTTTTCAAAATTTGCCTGATAGATATATATAAAATATCGAATCATTTGAGTAGCATGAAAGGTTCGTTAAGCAAAATCAGTGACTGCTAGCGTTTCCAAAATGCCTAATTGTGTACGCAAACAAAAGGATGTATACTATGTACAGAGAAATAACACAAGCCAGACTCAGGACTCGTTAGTGGGGAATCTTTTGGCATTATCGATAAACATCCCGCCGCCGGGCCCTAGGCTGTCTATGTATAGGTTGTCTTAGGGCAGGCATGCGGCGACGGCGCGCCGGCTCGGCAGAATTTGTTAGCTTTTTTGGCGGTAGGGTTGGCTGTGAGCAAATAAGCTTATCGAATCCCGGATTTATAAAGTAATATTGACTAAAGTAAAATGGGAAAAGTTTGACAAGTTATATATAAAATAGTTTTCGAGTAGAACTAGTCAGCTTTAAAATAGTCAAAATATTTAATTTATTGATGGTTATTCATGTACTCACGCATTTAATTCAATTTTAGTCCTAATAAATTTATAATTCGTTTCAAATTTCCATGTATATATTTTTGATTTGGGTATGTTTTCGTATAAAACACAAAGTTTTTTGTTTAAAGCCTGACTGGACTTCCTGTACTCCGATAATTCATTAATCATTTGCCTAAGACAGCCCTAAGACTTAATTGTGTGGGAGGAGGCAATTCGTGGAACAACCTTATTTGTGTGCGTGTATTTCAAATACAAATAAAATCGCACTTGTGTGCGCGCCGCCGGTTCATTGTCAAGGCCAACAGCCAAATCTCCCGCTCGAGCCCCCCTCACTCCCGCCTCACTCCACCCATAGTCAATTATTCGAATTCGCCGAAAACATTGGTTTGCTACGCGCATATTGCTCCTACAGTGAAGCCTCTTACTTTGCAGCTTCAAAGTGGAGCAGCAATAGTCACCAAACAGTAAATTAAACTATGAAATTGTTGGCTGGTGCCATTACTTCTTGGTTTTTGGGTACAGGGACGGTGGTTGCCGCCGACGCGATAATCGAGTATTTTTAACATTACATATCGCATTCCGCCGACTTTTTATCAGCGGTGTGTTGCTGCGTCTGTGTGAAATCTCAGAGCAACATAGAACCAACACAAACTATATTGCACCTAGGCCAGACGCTAAAACACCTCCAAAAGGTGACGATAGACATTACGTTTTCTATCAAGGCCCGCACTAAGGTCTCCTCACACGTATCGATGTGCAGTCGGCGTACGTCAAACAGATGATGCACGTATTAGCCGGTTTCGCAGCCATTGCTAGCTGCTAAAACATTGGAGGCCTTTCTTTATTTCTACACAGTACTTTATGCAGAAAAAAATGTTTATTGAATATGAGAAAAATTGCGTTTAATAAATTGATACCTCATCAATGGACCGTAAAAAGATGTAGCGACGAGTTAGATAAGTGTGTTGAGATCTTTAGACGTAACTAAAAATTTGCACCGGTCTATGTAAATTGTGTGATAAATAAAATAATGTCTCAAATTATACAACTTTTGCCAACATAAGATGGAAGTAGAGGTCTCCAGACATATTATAATTATTTAATACCTTTAGAGAAAGGACTAGGGACTGTTTTAGATGGTAATCTCCTCAAATTACAATTGATCGCGGAAGCATTAACAGAAACTAATTATTTTATTATCTGTGAAACCTGCCCTGCCCGTGACCAGTAGTCTTGTAACCTAAGGTCGATTGATATCAAAGTATCATCAACAATTAATTAAAGATATGCGACTGCAAACTGTTTGGTATTATTTATACAAAGCTCGATTCGTACATCGAGTTATAATTTTTTGGACATGTCAATAAATCAATTGGTCGTGAAAATTCTGTTTCACGGAGTTTCATTAAATCGATAGGTTT
Organism: Abrostola triplasia; assembly: GCA_946251915.1. NCBI lineage: Eukaryota > Metazoa > Arthropoda > Insecta > Lepidoptera > Noctuidae > Abrostola > Abrostola triplasia. The sequence goes on from OX276438.1 coordinate 2,249,885, forward strand.
CGTTAATGCCGTATACAACTTATTGTCGTTTTTGTGGCATGTGTTAAAATGTCCGCTTTAAATTCTAGAGCGGCGGCATACTGAGCACGTGATAAAAATTATTACAGTCTGTTATCGTAATTATTGCATCGCGCTTAAGTATTATTACATAAGGAAAGTTACAAGTTAAGTTGAACAAGAAAATTTTAATAAGATTCGTTATTACATAGACCCCTACATTTTTTGTGATTAAATAGATTAAAAAAAAATCATCGTAAAGGAGCCTAATTGATGGATTCAAACTTTATACATATATTATAACAAGGGATGGATTTAATGCAAATAAGGTGGTACTGTTTAAAATATGTGTCAGACCTGGAAAGATTGAGCCGATAAGTACAGTCAAGGCCGTGTTATATCACCAACGTTTGCATCACGTTGCAACAAAAAATGATTAGATAGCACAAAGTAATCGTTGCATATGTATATATACCCACTTTCTTCTGCCTTCAAATTGTGATCAACCTTAACGCAATATTCTGAAATTATGTAAGGGTAGGTACTCTATTCATCTTATCTAAGCGAACCTCATTTTTGAAATACATTAGTCAATATTGTGAAATAAGTACCTACATTGAATTAAAATTTACCTAAAATTGTAACAACATATTACGATTCAGTAATTGGGTCAACTGAAAGTACATAACAAAAGAAGGAAATTCCATTATTCCTGAACCACTTACCTAAATACCAATAAAAAAGGTAGACCAAAGACTGGCAGCAAAAGGAACAGAGAAACAAAGAAACTTATTGATATAACTCAGAGACTATTAATAATACAGAGCGCATCAAAGAAGCTATTATGCGCTTCCGAGATAAAAACGAGCCTCGGTATCAAACCGAACAGGATTATACAACACGCGAAAAAATAGACAACATTAAAAATTTGCCCACGCATTCACAAAAATGCAAAACGAATGATCAATCCCAAAATGCTGAAGCAAAAAAATATGGTATTTAAGTTCTGCAAACGACTTAAAATACTTTCAAAGCCCATCAATATTATATGGCCATATTTTACGTGACCAGTCGAGGTTTATAGCCTGTAAATTTATTTCAGTACAACTGGTACTGCACACTTTTCCGTGAGGAAAGAAATGCGTTGTTTCAACACAGATGCTTTAAAAATGGAGCCAAATAGGAGCGGTAGAAAAACCCAATTACCAAACTCTATAAATTCATAACGATGATAACGGAAACGCTTGAAGCTAAGAATTGAGACAAGACATGTGAGATTTTTTCCCCAGAGCTGTGTTGTGAAAATAGATGGTACGCACAACGCACAACAGTTAGAGGCGGGTAATGGTAGGCGGCGCGATCGATCACGGGTTGGGGCAGGTCGGGCACGACGCGCTTCACGTGTTGAGCTGTTTTGGACCGAGCCTACCACACTGGCAATTCGGAAATTATATGCATGATGAATATGATATGATCTTATGCAGTGTTGGAAGATTTGTAGCACAAGATGTTATTTGTTAATTTAAAAACTGAATGCCGGTGAAAATTTTCGTAAAGCGAAATTTATGGATTTTTTGTTATGTATTTTAGGTTTTCAACTATTGTTGTAGCTGAAATTTTGAGCATCACTTATAGATGATAAGTAGGGTGGCATGAAATACAATAAATTCAAAACAGATTTATAAAATTTGATCTCTAATTTTACCATTGCTTTTACTAGATTTTTTCAATCTTATATGATATCCATAAGTTATGATTGTTAAAATAATATTTTTATTAAAATATTTAGTTGAAATTTATACACAATCAATAAAAATATCAACTTGAGGAAATATATTTGGTACAAGTGCGATAAATATTCGGCAGTCCGGCGTGTAGCTGTTGATAAAATGTTAGCCTAGGTCAAGGCAAAATTCATTGTATAAAAAAGCCGGTAATCCTAACAGTAAAACACCGGTGAATAAAATACGACACCTAAAATATAATATTAAATGTACGCACCACATCCTCCATCTCCATCCAGTCCATGTCGGCTTGTTATTGTATGTCTAGGTTAGCTTAGAAGTCTGGATCTAGTGCTGCGCGAAAGTACTGCGCGTCGCGACGTTCGGTACACGAGTGCAGCGTCGTGTTGTGTGTGTTGCACCGAAAATTCGTTCCCGCAGCACAGACCCGCGCCCCGCACCGCACCCCCGGGCTCGCGAAATTTTCAAACTTCGAACGATTCACGCAACGCCATCTAGGGGCGATCGGCGCCCCATTGCCTCCGTGTGTGGCCTTGAACTTGACTGTACACGTCGCGAGCGACCCACATTTGCGGCGCGTCCCGCGCCCCGCCGACAGTCGCGCGCATTGTCACGGCCGAGCCACCTGAATGGATCTAAGTCTACATAAAGCGTATATTCGCGTGGCGGCGCCGCTGAACACTCTCGTTTTCACTGTACTGTATTACGTCACGCTGCACGTTACATCGCTGGATTATCTTGCACACGTTCAGCGCGGACGATAGCTGGCCAGAAACTTCCCACGAATGTAATAACGGTGTGAGTATGCTGATTGTTGTTTCTTTGCTGACTGATCTATTGACATTCTTTATCCGCTTTTTTAAATAGATTGTATATTAGTAACGGTTTGCAATTAGTGATTACACTTCTAGAACCTTTATTATATAATTAGTATCTAAAAAGATATAATATTCTTATATTTGACCCAAGATTTTGAGGTATGGACAAAAAATTTGTACCAAAAATTTACATATGAGACTTGAAGCAGGAAACGCTTCTATAGAACCAATAAGACTAATACCTATTTCTAAAACGTATTACATGGCCGTCAGAACACGGTAACGGATCCAAACAGACTGATGTCGATCGATTGGACAGACGGACTAGACAGCTGTCTTATGAAACCCTAAAGTGTCGACGTTACAATTTGTTCTTTCGAAAACGAAAAATTTAAAACAACTGGTTGAATGTTTCAGGAGCTGGCTTTTGGACCGACACATCGATATGAAGTTCAAAGTATCTACATCATGCGATAGTCATGCAATAAGGTCGACTATCAGACTGGACAGTCAAACACAATTGTAAGGTACATTCCACATTTAAGTCTTCTTTATTTGCATACAAAAATTTAAAAACAAATCACGTATACCTAAATAAGGCTGTTGGTGGCCTTGGCATTGGCCATGGCACTAAAACCTAACCTTGGATGGCGCAGACCTGTAAAATGTGGGTGAAACAATAGAAGCCCCAATGATGTTAGCACCCAAAAGTAATGAGGATAAAAAGTAAAGCCTGCTACATTCAGCAACAGATACTTATATTTATAAAACCGCAGTGGTTTCCTTACGTATCGCGGAACTCTTTATAAAGCAATTAAGTTACCTTATCTAATCTCGGTCAGTAGTTTAATAGAGCTAAACGATACCAGTGTATACTATACGTTTATACGTAATACACATAAGAGCAGATTTTCTGGTCACCTTTCTTCGGCGAATGCCATGTATGCAGTGTATCCTAAATCGCACACCTACGTTTGGGCCTTTTAGCAAGACTTTTTACAACACTTATGAAACACAGTGTAAATATTAGCAAAATTAGAGAATTATACTAAGCCAAAACAAATGCCAAAATAACAATCTTTAGCTGTACTAAAGGGTACGTCCCTTCTCATACAGAGAAGGATCGACCTGCAAATGAATACTGCTAAAACAAGGAATACTACTTTGCCAAAAATAAAACTGTATTCGAACACCGTCGAAATAAAGTTGTATAATATTTCAGAGTACAATGGGCATTACGACGAGAATATTGACTCAGATTAAGGTCAATCAATGAACGGGGATGCACGCCGCTACGCAACTGCACGGAGATTGCAAGACCGCCGCACTTTAATCAGGAGATGCCGTAATAACTAAAGATGAAAGGCATCAAGGAAATCTGGATCAATTTAGGTAATCTCAGGGGGTACTTTAATTGGGTTCTCGCCTAAATAAGAGGTTTCGTTTTCTCGAAACAATCTTCCTTATAAATATTGCTATGATTCATGAACCGTCTTTTATGAATCATAGCATTGTTTGAAAAGAACTTCTAAACGCAAAGAACGCAGTTCTCAAAACTGTATTTTTTGGCGATTTCACAATAATTTCGTTGACGGTCAGACAGAAGGCATGTTTTGCACTGAAAATCTCAAGACCTGTTCAATTAATGTTTACATACATACATAAAGTCACCCCTGTTTCCCAAAGAGGTAGGCAGAGACCACGGACTTTCATTTGCTACGATCCTGGCATACTTCTTTCGCCTCATTCACACGCATCACATTCTTCATACATGCTCGTCGGTTAAGGGTACTCCTCAATTAATGTTTGTCTGATATAAAAGCAATGACTATGAAACGACCTAAGCTAAACAAATAAGAAGGATATATCCGTAACTGTGTAAGAGAAAACATATTTATTAAGTTTTTAAATCACTTTTCCTGTTGTGCCACCGATTTATTTCCATTCTTCTGATGTTTCGTAATCACAATTATTACCCACACCATCTGTTTATAAATTCCCGTATCTCTGTAAAATTGAGGACAAATGTCAACGAAAATAAAAACTCTTTCGAATGAGAAGCCAACTAAGACCAACGACCAAGTTTCTTTCAGTTTCGAAACCAACTAGGTCAACCTTTTCCCTATTACGCAGTAAACAGTTCATTTATTTATTCTGTATTCTTCAAAGGGGTAGGCTAGGCAGAGGGTACCTACAGTACACCCACATTTCACCGTTATGTTATAGGTCCTAACATAATAGGGGGCAAACGTATTGCCATCAACCGGGCACAAATCCAGGCTCCATGCTTCTACTGAGAATTACCTAATAGAAAAACCCAGTAACACTTTGCCTGACCTGCAATTCTAACCCAGGACTAAGTGCTCAGCAGTCGGTTCATTTATTTTTAGATTCTCACGCCTGTATTGCCAGAATGCCTTATTACACACCAGGAGTGCCAGATAATCCTACATGGTAGTAATGAGAGGCGGATCTATTGCTATTTATCAGGCAATAAGGCATAAAAAGATTATGGCAGATACTTAGTTACAACGTACAATAGACAATTTGATCTGTTCCTGCATCACCTCTTAACATACTAATATCTAACATTTCACGTTTCCAGGTGCATATGGGACCGCAGTGGACTTGATTGGGGTGCAAAGCCTCTACGAGCGACGATACATACTTAATTACTCTTCACAGTTTGAGCAGTCAGCCACGCAACTAACATTCTGACCTGCCAATCTCTTTACTATGATCTGAGCTATCCTTGTAATATATTATGTAGCTCATGTACTACTTTAGCAAACGAATAAGCTGAGATAAATATCTTCAAAGGTAAACACATCAAACACTATCATCAATAACAAGGCAGTCAAAACAAATACAATAAGTTATAAGACCTCTTTTGTTTCGGAATGAGTCACAACCGCCATCTAGTTATGGAAGATGATATTAACGGCCGTGTTTACTGTAAAGGGATACGAATTGAAATGCAGCCAAACATTTGTGTGATCCGTAGATTGTTTGTCCCGAGTCTAGGTGTTTGTGTGTTCGTGTTTGTGAGACTCACCCACGAGACAAGGGAAATTTCTTGAGACGATTAAAAAAAAATATCATAGGTAACTTGTCCAAACACTAGCGAAATATTGGCCCAGAAATATCGATTTTATGAAAAAGGCACACCTAAAACCTGTTAGTAAAGAACAACATTGAAAAAGGTACACCACACATTTAATTAAATGTTTAAACGTATTTTATTAACGTTTTTGGTTTTCGGATTTTAAAGTTTTAAGCTAAATGCGTAAGATTGGATACAATTGATTATCACTCTTTCGCAACACATACAATCTACAATCGACATTACAGTTTGATTTTTATTTTTGTAATCCAGAATGTCTGTTAGAAATGTATGACATTATTCCTTGAACAATCTTGACATGATAAATAACAAGTGGAATATTAATACCATGTAACTGTCCGCTGGAGATGAAAGACCTCCTTTTATGCAAAATAATACAGGCAGTTAGATTGTTCTTCGTGTTAAGGTCAGTATTGCGCGATAAAAAAAAATGAACTTATGATGTTCCCGCCACATAGCCTGAAAGTAAGCTCGGTCTGTGCTAATAATAATTAACCTTTGATTAGCATGTCGACCAGTCTTTTATTTTAAGAGGAGAATCATAGAAATGAGTTGCTTAAATTATAATTTAAGCAACTCATTTCTGGTCATATATTTATTTTTTAAGTAAACATTTATAAAATATTTATGCACTATTCCAAACCAGTTATTTTAGTTTTCTGTGCAATCATTCTGAATATGCAACAGTGCGATTCTTTTTACGCGTGAATGTAAAAACATAGTACAAAAAATCCTCTTCCTCTAGACTTTAGAATAGGTATAAGGTACTGTATGTATTTTATGTTGAGGCTTCGTCAGAATATTGTTCTGCCAACCCTCTTGATAAGAATTTTTGCCTCATAGTTTGCTTCGATAGTGCATCATCACAATAATATGAAAGTGGACACGACGCGACGCGACGCCGCGCGCCGGTGCATTTACCGCTCTGGGTAGCACACCGCGTCAATTCAGCGACATTAACATCTATTTTTAGAATATTACGGGATTTATTTTTAATACTATAATGACATTAAATTAAACTGCAATCCTCTTAAAATAAAGACTTTAATAAATGCTTTTTTTCTTTACAGATGCAAGAACGAATTGGGGATAGAGATGACTCTCAACACAAATTTAAAAATGCTGTAATTATTTATTTGATTCGCTTCAAACACTGTTTAAGATTAATTCCTATTCATTATTTAATCTAGTTAGTATCCCTATCAATCATAATCATGGGAAGTTATTGGAAATTTGATAAAAAATGTACACAGTATCGTATTTTATTAATAAACCTTGTAAATATCAAGGGTACTGGTCATGTAATAATTATAGCAGTAACTGTTGATTATGTTTTGAGTTTCAAAAGCAACATTCTGAATTGTTTACATTTTAATGCTATTATGTAGTACTTGGCCTTGTTTCAAAGAAAACAACCTGCCAGGTACAGATCCTAGGAGGTTATTTTCTTGGTAACAAATTTAAATTAATTCTACATTTGATACTCTGTTCCATTGATTTCCATTGAGATTTTATGAAGTTTAATTTTGGCAAAATTTGAAAGTAAATAAAAAATTTCAAATAATTATAATTATTTGAAATTTTTATTACCTATCATCATGAAATATTGAATTCTATTTTAGAAAAATAAATAAAAAATATACTCATACATAGCATAATAATAACAAATTGATTGCTATAGGCCATAGAACACTAATATTATATTACTATAATTATAATAATTGTTGCATGAATTGTATAAATAATAAGTAATATTTCACTTACCTTAACAACAGAAGTAGATTACATGCGGCTGTCTCTCACATATTTCCCCTGAGTTTATAATACCATTGAACAATGGTTTGTGTCGCGACATAGCAAAGTTGTACCTGAAATTATATCATAGTTGTAGCTGGAATGCAAACATTTAACATTAGTCACACCTCTAGTTTGTTCCAATTTCAAAACATGAAAAAAAAAGTTACATCTCACTGTTTTGGTATTAAAATTGTTCTATAATAATGCATTTTGGTTTGTGGTTAAAAAATTGAGTTTCTCTTGAGAGAAAATAACTTAATAAAATGCTGAAGATAAATAATTAATAAAAACTTCATGCCACTAATTAAAAAGAATATAATTTTAAACCCAGGATTATATTATACCTGTGTCTTTTGTTGCATATCAAAGAAGAGAGATGTCAATACTCTTAATATAGGGTTTAGTTAATGCTGGAGTCCTATGATCAGTATTATTGTGGAGTATAATTAAATATTTAAATCAGTAATAACAGAAACTCATGCACTCAGATGTATCATGTAACAAGTCTAAATAGAATCCGTTTTCCCCATTATTGCATCATTGCATCATTACTTACAAAAAGTGCAAAAGTAAGTAGGATCAAGACACTAAATTACATATCTTGAGAAAAAGAGTAGTTTTGGGTCAGAGTTAATAAAGATTGGCCCATCATAATCTTGATAGATGATAACATACTATGATTTAATAAATATCATAACATTGTAACAGCCATATTCAATCTAAATATAACAACACTAGACTGCAATGTTGTTTTATATTATGAACACATCTTATTAAACCTAATGCATGTTATGTTAGTTGACTACAATCATGAATGTGTAACATTTCATTTCATGGAAGACTTCCAAATAAAAACTCTTTGTTTATGCACAACTTCAGCAGTATCCTGTAGTGTCAATGAACTCTACAGCTTGCAAATATTACCGGAACATACTTATATTTACTGAAGTGTCGGGTTTATAAATGCATTTTACTTAATTTCGGTAGAATTCTACACCATTATGTAAACACCTATTTACTTCTCAAATTATGACTACTTACGAAGACTTGTTTTGAAATTAATATTGCAGAATCCGTAATATATGTTTTAAACCAAAGTTTTTGATTTAATATCTCCAATATCACAATTGAAACATTTTTTTCTGGAATAATTTAACTGGTGAACTGTCAAAGTGCCAAGGCTGCAGTTTCAGATTTCACGATATTTGAGACTATAATAAAGTTCATACACATTAACAACTTTATTAACTAAATGTTCTTATTTTACACTAAGAAAGATACGCAAAATATAAGCAATTACGAAGATAAAATCTTATATTTAGGTTATAATGCTGTTATTAATTCACTTGCACTTTCGAGTAAAAACTGCATTACACAAAACTACTAATGCTACAAGTCTGCTCTGATAATGCAATTATCCATCCTGCTTACACTTTAGGCAAAGCATATTGTTATTTCATGTTGTCTATTTCCTATGCTAAAACTGACATTAAAGTGTTATTACAAAACTGGAGTGAATGTCAAATGTCTGGTGTTGCCGTTTGATAAAAAAACCCTTCATCCAAAGGGGTAAGCAGAGGTGTGTGAAACTCACATTTCAGTTATTGGTTCCATGTAATAGAAGCAAACCTATTGCCATTTATCTGGCATTGCCATTTATATGACTCCGAGGTAAACGTCCATAATAATAGGTCACTCGTCAGTACTCCACGAAGCCAAAGGTAAACTTTAAGTATTTTTTATCCTTCAAGGAATTATTGTGTAGTGTGTACATATCGCTCGAAGAACCGATAACCGCTTGGGAAGAAAGGTTCTCGAGTGGCGACCACGAACCGGAAGACGCAGCGTTGGCAGGCCTCCCACTAGATGGACCGACGATATCGTCAGAATTGCGGGCAACCGGTGGATGGAATTGGCAAGCTGTCGTTCTTTGTGGCGTTCTAAGGGGGAGGCCTTTGTTCAGCAGTGGACGTCTTCCGGCTGATGATGATGATGATGATGTGTACATAACAACAACTCAAAAATTCAACATAGCTTCATCATTTTTAGTCATTATACAGAACAAACATTTGCAATGCATTTTCAAAACGAGAAGGATAAGCATCGCTTTACTGTTTTGAAGGAAATGAATATATTTTAGGTTCCAAACCCATCTGTGCTCATTATTTTAATATATATTAGTCGCTATTTTCTTGGTAGCCGTATGTGGTTAATCATTATTCGTAGTCATGTAATTATACTTTACTTATATAGGTTTCAAATTCCTAAACACATGTGGGACAAATGGTGGTACTAATAATTATTTATATTATTGGCAACCTGTACTGCATTTTTACTTCATTGAACGCAGATTTTTTATTTTATGTGCAAAGTTAAGGCCTTATTCTATATTTTCTTTGTCCTGACATAATAACTCTCCCATCCCATAAGTTACTATTTTTAAATCGATTAAATAATGTTGTTAATGATATGTTAAACTAGAGCGAATAAATAAATATAAAGTTCTTGCTAAATCCGTTCCGTTATGTTACTGACGTGTAACTTAACATGGCAACTTTCTTCAAAAAGCCGACGACGTTTCTCATTTCGGGCCAACTCATCGGTCTTTTTGACACAGAATATGTTTGTTTTCAGTTCTTTATGTTATGAATTGTGACTTAATTATTGCGAGATAGATAAATAAATCCAATTAATAACATGGAGGTGCATTATCTCGTGTTCGTTTTGAGTGTAATATGGCACGGCACAGATGCGATCATGTGGAGCCTGGCGCCTAACACTCAGAAGTGTTTGAAGGAAGAACTCCATGCTAATGTGCTCGTGGCAGGAGAATATGAAGTTACAGAGGTTACCGGACAGAGAGTCGACTATGTCGTAAGTTAAAAAGACCATTTTTTCTTGGCAAGATTCCACGGCTCATCCGGCCTGATATATGTAACAGTAAATGCATCAAATACTTAATCAAGTCATATTACAAATTCAGATAAAATTAGTCACTAAAACAATACTTATTCAATATTCTACTTAGAAATAAATCAATTCTATGAACCTATATTAATATCTAATCTAACCTATCATGAGTTTTATCTCAAAAGGGCTGCACAGAGTAGTACTTGCAGACTTTCATTTATCAGGTGAAAGATAGCCTGCATGTTGATAATTATAAACAAGGTTTAATTCCTATTTGAACCTACTTAGAAACTTATGTTATTATAAACAAAGTTAATCTCTTATCTGCAGTTTGATATGGTAATAACTCTGCTACAGTTACTAATTAAGTGTATCAAAATAACCTGCAGTAATACCTCATATTAATTCACTGCACATTGGCTTTTTTCATACTGTGTTTTATATTAGTTCTTTAATTAAAACCTTTTTGGAGAATTCTCAGTTATAATTTACCATGAAGTGTTGATATGTTACTTTATGATTTTTAAACTTGTAATTTGATAAAGGTATTTGCAAATAAAATATACAAACTGCTGCTACTGAAAATTCTTAACAGTTGTGCGTAGCAACCAGTGTACTAATGAGGTAGTGAACAGTCGCAAGTTCAGTTAGTACCATTACAAACTTGTGGGGTTTATTTTAATACTTATTCCATTAAGTGCTTTTTCTTGTCTTTCATTGTATGTGTAAATTTTATTGTTTTTCAGATCCGTGACTCAAAAGACCACATATTATCACAGAGAGATTCAATAACCAAAGGAAAGTTCACATTTGTGACTGAAACATACGACACATTTGAAGTGTGCTTCATATCAAAAGTTCCTCCTGGTAAGAAAGTTCTATGTTAAGATGTATAATGTCCTGTACAGTGTCGCACCAGAATGTCACCTTGCGATTTGGTCTCAGGGGTGTCGTAAGAGCGACTAATAATAATAAACGAATAACGGAAATTTTAAAAGATGGGTAGCAGTTTTCTGTAACCACACCACAAAAACTGCTATCCCCAAGCTGCTTGCCAATTGTGGACGTAATGGCAACCCCCCGCCTTTAAGGGGGCGGCCATTGTTCAACAGTGAAGGTCTTCTAGCTGATGGTGATGAATGTTATTGTCCTAGTCTGCTATTGAAGGCAAAGTATTGTTATGAATAATTTTCTTGGAAAATGCAAATTTAAACAGATGGTTTTTCTGAGTCTGTGTTCTGAGTATTTGCATGAGATATTATTTAAAGTCTGGGAAATATTCACTTCATTCTAATTTCTATATTCAATTCTTTAAAATTGGAAAATAACTAGTTTTTTTTTCTTCACATAGGTGAAATAAAAAGAGGTAATTATTATTCTAACATCTGTGTAAACAGTAATGTTCTTAATAAACTTTAATATGTATTATTCACATATTAGTAATACTGCATTTAAATTGGTACTCATGAACATAGTATTTTTCTGATGAAAATTCATGTTACCAAGACTTGTATGCAACCTACACACTGACTGTGTTTTTGTGAATATAGGTACACTCTATTCCCTCACACAAATTCATACCGATAATACTGCAAAATACATGACTGGGGAGAGACAAGTGTAGGACCAACAGTTTAAATACAAGAGGGCTCTGTCCCAGACCCTCACCCTACCTATGCAAAAGACTTCATAAACCTACTTTTCATTTTAGAACGCCGTGGGGTCACTCAAGATGTGATGCTAGACATCAAAATCGGCATTGAAGCCAAGAACTACGAAGGCGTGAGTATAATTTTTATATTACCACTAGTACTGAACAAATATTACTATAAATATGTAATTTTTCAAATATTTAGTAGTTTTTTCCGCACATAATTTTATATACAAATAGTTTTCTTATTTGGCAACTTTCAACATTCCATTAGGGAGTGTGTAGGCTTCATATTATTTGCAGCTTCTATTTTTTTATCTATGACATTTACACACGTTAATTTGATATAATTATATAGATGTATGCTAATCTATTTTCTTGGTTATCGGTGAATCTACTATGACAATCCACAAACTGCCAGAACTCATGGGTAATATATTAGCTTTATGTGTGGCTAACACAGAGTTCAATGCATGTTATTAATTTGCATTTTTATACAGCTTGCAATTGTATTCATACATCATCCTAAATGTCATGACTCCCTAAAAATCCTGAATTAACCAGTGTACTTTATTTTACTCCAATACAGTGACATATTTATACTAACTTCCTTTCTTGTGTGGGAGATGTCAAATTTATAACACTGTTTTTTAAAATTGTATTAATATCTGTATTTGTACAAATAAAACAAAACTATGCTAGTCAATTCTATTTTTTTTAATTTAGAAGAATAGCTATACAACTGTGTAGATAGTATGTTTATTCGACTGTATTCAGTAAATGCTACATACTAGTTATGATGTTAAATCTTCAAGAGTCTACTAAGTAAAGAGTTCAGATTAGTAATGTAATAATATTAATCTAAGTTTGTAATGGTAGCCTTTCGAAGACACAATGACAGAGTAGTGACATGTCTTGCAGTGGAACATTAAGGTCATTATAAATATAATCTTGACATTTAGATTGGTGAAGCTGCTAAGCTGAAGCCCATGGAACTAGAACTGAAGAGATTAGAAGACCTGTCAGAAGCCATTGTTCAAGACTTCACCCTGATGAGAAAGCGAGAAGAAGAGATGAGAGACACAAATGGTAATTATATTTATATTTAATTGACTTTATATTGACATCAATTTATGTATTTCACTCCCTTCAGTTGCCTGCTTTCACTGCAATATGAGATCAAATTACAAGCTTTAATGAAACAATAAAAATGTAGTTATAGAAAAAGTATAACATTGTAAAGATAGCTTGCCTACAAATTTCCAGCCACACATTAACGTCCAACCCTGACCCTTCCTTCAAGCACTGCCTGTATTGTTTTGAACAAGCTTACAAATATAATTATAATTTGATCATAGTTTCCATTGTTATTATGTTTCAGAGTCCACAAACAACCGCGTCCTATTCTTCAGTTTATTCTCCATGGCATGTCTCCTGGGTCTCGCCACGTGGCAAGTTCTCTACCTTCGCCGGTATTTTAAGGCCAAAAAACTCATTGAATAGCACCTTATAAATTTAGCCGCGGCTAAAGTTGCTTGCGGGCATAGACTAATTAGAAGTTTTTTAATGGTGCATACGTTAAGTGTGTTCTGTGATATCATTTCTTTTTAGTCTTTGTACCTCAAAGTATTCCCCATTTTTCATTGTTTACAAGCGTATTCTTGGTTACTAAAGATGTAAATATTTTGGGATCTTATTCATATATGTGAACACTAAATTACGCTCAGTCAGTCACGTAGTAGAATTCAAAATCATACGCTGGCAACACTGAATTCGATCAAACGTAGTGATAATTATAAAATGTTTTATTTAACCAATTCATCACAAAACCCCGCAGGCCACTTTATCCGCGATTATAGATCTTATATTACTTTATATTTAAAATAATAAAATTTTTGGAATACTTAATTCAGATTTATTATTTAATGATTTTGTTGTAAATGATTGCGTTCTGTCTGTTTACGAATGTGGTAATAATATATTTAATTTATTATTTTGTTTTATTAGTTCTTGTGACAAATTGTTTCTTTCGAAGTGACATCAAATACTTGTTTCATTGAGTGCGGGTGTAAGCGCATGTAAGATTTATATCTGTAACTGAGGATTTTATAAATCATAGTATAAATACATACTGTCATACAAAGAAAAGCATAATTTATTTAAGGTAAAATTAAAAAGAAATTCAGAAACAAGTTATTTATATTTATTTATTGTCTATTGATTGGTTCTCAAACTAATCATACTCATTTGTGTTGCAATATTTTAATCCACATAAGATTGAGCACTTTAACTTGGATTAATCGTTTTGTTTCGTTATTTTAAGAGCTGCGTAGATGTATCTAAATATGAGGTACCAGATTCGGGAATAGAGGCCAGTACTCCAGTTATTAAACCACCTAGTAGGCCAATTTTCAAGTCTAAAATTAATCATGACTTATGGTCGGCCAATTGCCACATATCTGACCATATCACTACTTACTTAGATAAGTGTTTCTAACGGCCCCATGCTCCATAAGTCAGCAGACAGCCACTGGGGAAATTGCTATGATCTCGTACTACAATACAGGATGAATTTTTAGTCACCGTCCAAATTTTTTCTAGGCATTAAGTATCATTAAATAATTCCATTTTGAAAAAAAATCGATACGTAAAATTTTTATATTAAATCATTTTCTCGAAAGAATTATCCGCTCTGCGTGGTCACTAAGTTAAACGTTAATAAACTACAATTGCCGCGCAAACATTCAATGAAAAGGTAGCGCGCACCCCGCTTCCCCCACCCCGCTACACCTAGCGTGTACGCACGGCGTGGCGGTGTCCAGAAACGTTAACTTTTTATAGATAACTTTGTGACGTTATAATTCAATATTTTTGTATTGAGTGATACTAAAAGAAAAAACACGTATTCAATGATTTTCCCAAAGATAAATATATCAAAATTTGGATGGTGACTAAAAGTTCATCCGGTATATGCCAAACAGTTTTTGAAGTTACAATGTAGAACTACACCTGCTACTAGGCCCAGCTTGTTCTAAATCTTACAAAGAAAGAGTGTCCATAATATATACCCTCTATAAAATGTAGCAATAAACAAGTGTGTCCTACTTTAATTTTACTTCGTAACTCGTGGAGCTTGCCATCATGCTCAGAGACTAGTGTTGCCACTTCAAAAACAATAAACTAAATGGTAGGTAAATAAAAGTCATGAATTTCGGTAACTTATGTTTAATCTCGTGAAAACTGATTGTTTCTTGTTTAGGGTCTGTACAAATCTCACTCATTGGAAGAGCTGTTAGTTGAAGTTACGCAGTACCTTTACATTCTCATAATTCAAAACATACTAGACGCAAACTTTAAACTGATCTGCTATCTCAATAAATACATGGGCATAGGCATCTTGAAATGTAGACACAGTATTGTATTTACAATAGTCTTAAACTGATCACAAACATTGCATAAAAACGGATTTGCTAGCTATTGTAGGCACACGAACTTTGATTTACCGACCTAAATTAACGAATTTCCTAGGCACACCCACTCGAAAATCGTACATACATTTTCTACTCTGTACAAAAATAATATAGAAATTATGAATAAGCACGTTTTAGACACCCAATGCTCGATGGAATACTGCTAAAAGCGGTCGGTTAAGAATCTGTGGAGTTAAAAATTAATAATGGTATTTGCTAGCAGTTTTTGGCACGAAAAAGGGGGCCAACAATAGACAACTTTGTGAGTAGATATGACCTTTTAGCAGATGTACCGAGCATGATAAAGCGATTACAGTGACATCTATGCAAAGTTGTACTACGAAATACTGTTACAACTCGGTACCTACCAGTCGGTATCTCAAAACAAACGCTGGTCATAAGTAATCATAGAAAATAGTGTCAAGTTATTTAGAAGGAATATAGACAGAATTAATATTTTATACATAACGAAAGCGTTATTATAGTAAAATAACGAAAGCGGCATAAAGTATGTAACAGGTTTATAAATAAAGTACCAGAAAATGATGATGACTTCAATCATTACTTTTTCAGACCAGCGTATGTT
Source organism: Abrostola triplasia (assembly GCA_946251915.1). Lineage (NCBI taxonomy): Eukaryota > Metazoa > Arthropoda > Insecta > Lepidoptera > Noctuidae > Abrostola > Abrostola triplasia. Next base: position 2,265,983 of record OX276438.1, read on the forward strand.
TAAATCATGCTTCAGACAGCTAGGAAAAGCTGAATTCCATGATTTCTAAAGATATTTAATAAGCTAATAAATATTATAGTTCAATTCTTATAAATGCACTATTCCTTCAGTTCATGGTCGAATTAATTCTTCTTTATTCCGTTTGCGGGAACACTTAAATTTCAATGAACAATTAAAAAATAATTAAAATATCCATGTCCCTTTCAATAAGTTAAAAACAACTTTAGAACAAGCTATTATGTACATTTTTGAAAAAAAAAAAACAAAATATTTTATTTGAAAATAAAACTAACATTACCTAATTAATTAAAAACATGTTATGTAGTTTGATATAGGGCAAAATATATTTTGTGAACTGCAAATGAGTGATGTAACTAATTCGATTAATTAATTGGAATGTTAAAATACAAATAAAAAGGAAATACAAAGGAAAAATATAATATAAAAATATACTACACATAGCTATACTTCATTACATACAATTTATGTTAATATACACTAAACCAATACTTTTCAAGCAGGTAATTTTGAAGGTATTACAAGACCGCCATGGAAATGTACCAGTAAAAAAATTGAAGAATTTCTTCATCACAATATATTAAATCATACAAAAATTGGAACCTACTATCATCTCACCGAAATCATAATTGCACAGTACATTTATCTAACTTATTTTCTCCTTATATACAATACATGAAGCCACTGAGTGGACAAGGCATGTGTACATTTGTTGATATCATCAGAGTGGGTAGTAGTCAAGTTGTACCGTTAAATGTTTGACGCCTACTTCTCGGAAGATCCGCGACGTTTGTTCCGTCACGTACCTAGGGTCCACTTCCTTCGCCACCTCTATTTTAAGAGCACCCACATGGACATCACTGCACAGCGTCCAGAAGTGCGGTTCGTGCACAGCGTGGACGCCGGCCAAGCCGACCACACGCGTGTATAAGTTAGGCAGCGCGCGCTCGAGCGAGGTAGGGGTCCGTTGCATGAGCACGCCCGCGGAGTCGCGCACTAATGGCACCACACTCGCGGCTATGAGCAGCGCTATAGCCATGGAGCAGATGGGGTCGGCCCGCATCCAGCCGAACATGCGCATGAGGATGGCCGAGATGATGACGCCGACGGAGCCGAGCGTGTCGGCCAGCACGTGCAGGAACACGCCGCGCATGATGGCGGAGCCGGCCCCGGTGGGCGCCTCGGAGTCGTCGTCGTGCGAGTGGCCGTGGTGGTGGTTGTGGGAGTGGCCGTGCCCGCCGCCGCCGTGCGAGTGCCCGTGCCCGCCGTGTCCGTGCCCGTGCCCGTGGTGGAACGCGTATATTCCCACCATGTTGACTAGGAAACCTAGTATCGACACTAGTAACAGGCGCTCATGTTTCACCTGGAAATAAATATTGATAATCAATCAATTTGTAAGTACATACTTAAAGACAATTGTTAAGTAAGTATTTAAAACGATTAAGGCTGCAAAATCAATTAGATTCAACATTAGTAAATTCTCTATTTAGACAATTAATCATTCTAATTAAATACACGTCAAGAACCAGTTAGCAAGAACGTAGAGATTGCCCATAATGCATAGTACCTACTACAAATAGGTATTATGAAAAACTCAAGGATTAAGATCACATCTCATGATTAATTCAGGCTCAGCGTATTAAGTAAAATTTTATTAAATAGGTACCTACCCTATTTATTAAAATTTGACTGTTTGAAGTAATTTTATCTAAATTCGTCACGCATCTGTATAAACAAAACTGCCTAGAGGTATGAATAATTATTTTATATTAAGTATAATATTCTTTTTTCGTCGTGAGGAAACCGGCACACCTAAGAGATTTTTCAACGGTGTGGAAAAGACATGTTAAAGGCCTACAGGCGGTTTAAACTCTAAAACCAGGTTTTTCATGAACCATACGAAGGTATTCTTTTATTTCGACACCCGCAGATCTCTAATTTACGTAAGAACTTAAGGATTTTATAATACTTATTATAACTCAATTCCTATTCACACAATGCTTAAATATTTACAATACATCTTGCTAATGAACATATATGATTTTCAAACAATTTATTAGGTAACTTATATAAATCTATATATGAATGACTACTAAAATGCGAGACAAAGACTGCCTGAGAGCATGAGGTACTGGATTGACGTATGTACCTGCTACCAGCAAGCAAGACAACCAGACAGAACCGTTATAGAATAGCTAGATACCAACGCTAACAATGTAGGTTTGTTTTATAATTTAAAACCGCATCCGGGTCTTAAGTATTATTCTACCGACGAAACCATAAACGGTTCCATTAGGTATCCAATTTCGTGTGACTCCAACGCTACACAGGTAATTCCCCGAATAATCCAAGCGTAGGTGTACAGAAAGTAAGTACCTAGGTACTGAAGAAAAGACGCAACAAAAATATAGTTAATATATGAATATAAAAATATAGGCATATGTAGTCCGATTACATACAGGTGATAAGTAGGATTACAAGACACGCCTACATGTACAGTATGAATATTTGTTAGATTAGTTCAAAAGGTGCTTCAAACAGAAAACCCAGAATATTATACACGTACTCGGTACTCATTTTATGCGATTCCCATCGATTGCATTTTAAAATACTTATGTTTTACTCAGAATAAAAATGTTGCCATAATATTCAAGTATCTTAATGATCTCCCAAGACCTTACAAGTAGAAAGTATCCACAGATATTAAGCCTAAGGAAGTCAGGGACACCCTGGGAAGTAAACTTGTTGACTGTCAGATCTCTAGGACTCTTATATCCATGAGACAATTAGCTCATACGGTCATACCGATCACATCATCGACACAAAGAACATCTATTAAGTCATTGTGTTGAGATAGTGTGTAAACACTATCTGCTGCTCAAAAAACAAATCGAAGTAAAAGTAGCTATCTGTTACATATATTTAAACATCGATATTCAAGATAAAGATTTAATCGTGGGGAAACCGAACGTGGTTTTATTGTAATTGTGACATCTAATCAGACGATAGCTACGTCATAAGCGCACGTGCGCTTCACTAAAAGGATGGAGCTTATCTGTCACGTTAAAATACGGCACGTGTCTCAGTGTATTGGGGATATTGGTTTTATTCTGTGCTGATCTACTGATGATCAAATAGGCTTGATAAACTCAGCAAGCGACTATTAGTACCGTTATATAGTTTTGGTCTGTCACAAATATGACTTTTGGCCCTCTGGACTGAACCAACACTGGTTTTAAATTACGAGAAAGGTCCTACAGATTGTTAACTGACATGAGCGTCTCTTTTTCCCGCTCAGACGATCTCCAGAAGTCCGGACTTACAGTTTTGTCGATCATAGATTTGATGATAACAGTTTTGAGGAGTAACATTCTCGTAACTCAGAATAACAATATACAATTCATTATAATAACTGCGTCAGTGCGTGCTGTAAATGTTGACACACAGACGTTTGATTATATGACGTTTCCGTTTCGCTTAAGTAAACATTACGTGAGATTACTACAACAATTTCTGGCGAAAAGAGTTCTTATAATATATACAAATCATAACAAATGTATATAATAACAATATTCTCCTGCCCATCCGGTCACGGTGGCTGTGACTAGCCAATTACGCAAGAAATAGTGGTTTGATTTATGCGCAAACATAGGTACTTTCTCTATTCCCTTACATCCTTAGTCCAATGGGACAACCGGAGCTGGATAAAGCGCAGGACAGTCCTTAAACAAAATCCTGCTGGGTAAAGCCTTATACAGAAAAGGAACGAGCATAGATCACTGAATATACTATAGAGTTAGTACGGTACGCGCCAAATTGATTACACCCGCATCAAATCTACGCTTCAATGATTAAGTATTTGACTGACCCCGATCTGAGAAGTATTCGTATAGTTTCACAATGTTTTTATATATAGCTACCTATTAATATCTCATTTAGCTAAAGGATAGTCTTGACTTCGTAATTGACATGTTTGGTGGACTTGAAGGCTTACGAATCAACAGAAAGGGCAGCTTGGTCTTGGTCTAAGACTTGCATAGATAGATAGATTACACTTTATTGCACGCCAAGAAACCAGAATACAGAAAAATACTAAATACATACTAGCTCATAACTTCAATAACATTCATAAACTAATGTAAAGATATATAATTGGATATACAAACCAATACATCATAGCCACAGGAAAACACAGTCACTTTAATATTTAAAATACTGTTTTAGTGCTCAATCACGCCAAAACTTCAAACCGGAAAATTGGAGGAAAAGTGTTCTGAATAGATTGCATTCTGGATTTATGACAGTGCTATTGAATTAAGAAACATATATTTTAAAAAAAAAGGTCGCCACACACTAGGAATTTCTCCTGTGTGGTGCGTTTCACAAACATGAAATATCACAATCATACACAACCACCCAGACGCGGGACAAACATCTGTAGTTCGCACAAAGTTTTGCCCCGTGCGGGAATCGAACCCGCGACCTTTAGCGCAGCAGTCCAATCACTTAGCCACTGCGCTAATCAGGTCGTCTACTTTCAAATAGATTCAGCTGTGGGCACAGATGGAATTGATAGCAAAACATAATTTGAAGCATACAATTATGTTCAAGGTCTTATAAACACGCCTCTGTTAGTACGATCATCATATTTAACACGATAATACCAATGTCTATAGGATGCATTTATTTCGAGTATCCGATTAGTCTGGCTGCAAGACGTAGCTTGTTATTATAGGCACGTTTTTTATGTCTGATTAAGCAAAGTCCTAATAAATGTTTTATTGTTTCTATATAAGAAGTTTCATCGTAGTTTCCCGTTCTGTCCAAAAAACATTGAAAAATTTGTTACACACGTAAATTAAGTGCTCGATTGTAGAGCAGATAGCCCGAAATTGTGCAGCTTTAGGAAGGAGTTCGATGAATATAAGATACAATTAAAATACATTTTTATTTCGGACATATTAAGAGGCGTGTGTCCACTGTTTGCACACTGAATTTTGTACTAAAATAGCTACACTTAGCCCCTGCAGTCAGCACTAAACGGTATTACGGGTGAGTGATTCGGAGGGTGCGTTGTCGATCCCTAACGGTTTTGTTACTGACCTAGTTTTTTTATACCGAACTTGCTAATATTACGGTCCCTATTGTAGCCTGCTGAGAATTATCTGCTCCCTACATCTTTCACACAGGAATAAACGTATAATAAGTAACTTGTTTTCATTATATTGGGCAGTTAGGGCTGATCCAAACTCCATTCAGAAAACTTTTGGGAGGTCAAATGTTGAGCTAATCTCAGCTGAACGGCACAGTTCGAACATAATAATATTATGGTCGTTAGTTTTGCGATTTATATGCTGCGTAGCTCTAGTAATTGGTCGGTAGAACAACACGATAATGCGCGATTGAATTCCGGTCACAAAAACGATTTTAACATCAATACTATCGACGAAAACTATAAGAACCTCTATCCTGACATGTATATTGGATAAAGAGAGAACGTTGGTAGGACTGTTACAGTTGAATTTTGAAGTTATTTATGTCCAGAACGAAATAATTAGAGGCAATTAACGAGCCCTCTGCTAATAAAGAACATAATGTTAGCTGTCGGGTGAGTAAATCGACTGGTGAGGCAAATACTACCCGTCGGAGGCTACAGGCGCGATTGAACCATTAAAACTACATTTGCAACAAGATCATGCAATTAAAAAAACCACTTCTATACAACAAGTGAACTAAATAACGTGTTCCATTATATTCCTGACAGTTGAGTCATACCCACATTGCCCACCATACAATAGCCTCAACAGTCCCACTTGACGGTGCCGCAAGCCACGGTAGTTAAGATGACAATACAACGTAATAAGAAATACTGATAAAATACGTGCCTTCAAACATAATGTCCCAAACAATTTGGCAATGCAATTTCAACATTGTTGCAATGGAGCTGTGTTGAAAATCGTTTGTGCTGTATCGAGAGTGAAAGTCAGGTAATGGAATAAGGTAAATATTTTCGCGACTGATTCTGTATCAGATTGGTAATGATTCAATAATCATGCTCTACCATACGAGAGAATGGAGAGTTGTATAATCAAAAAAAAACTTGAAATAAAATACATGTATCTTATGGCTGTTATAGGTAAACATATTCCAATAAGCTCAAAAGTGAGACATTTTTAATAGTTGTTAATCAATCTTTACCAATAAAAGATACGAATAGTTCAAGATTTTTGTATCTTTGGGTGTAAAAGGGCGTTGTGAAGCTCGCCAATAAATTTCGTGGTTACTAATTATAGCTGAGACCATCCAACTTCACAGGAAGGATTATAGTGCACAACCACTGATGCACTGAAATCAGCTTCCCACTACAGTCCGATGGGGCGCCGAACCGACACGATCGGAGGACCAATAGCCTAACAACATGGAGGGGTCTGATACTGCCCCCTCCATGAACCGACGCAGCAGGCAGATGAAGTCATGAAGCTAGGAGCCCTACCACAAGGCCTACCTATAAGTAATCCTTCATTCAATAATAATATAAATTTATGTTTTGCTTCAAGTCAATGGGACCATAAAGCCGATTTGTTTCACTGATAGTTTAAATAGACATTTTACTATTGGAATCATATTAGACCTTACTGCGTTGACTTTAAGGTTCCTTATCGGAGAAATTGTTCACAGCCTTAACTGTCTTATCAACTTTACGAGGAAGTATGTAAACTATTGAAATATTAAGACCAGGTAATTTCATTTGAATTCACTTAGTTGTCAAGCATGTTTAGATCTCAATCATACTGATGTTAAAATACGATATATATAGGTTCTTGGGCCAGAGAGGTCTATTTTAGTCCATTAAAAAAGGCACAATTTGTTATTAAGTTTGATTTGAAAATCTAGTTTGTTACAATATAATCAGTTTTAATTATTTTTCATCTAAGTGTGACTTATACCTGTTACATATTGTATAAAGCCTTGCCATATAACTAGAGATAGATAATCACTGCCTTAAAACCCACGATGACCCACTCATCTAATATATAAAAATCAATTGCTGTTCGTTAGTCTCACTAAAACTCGAGAACGGCTGGACCGATTTGGCTAATTTTAGTCTTGAATTATTTGTGGAAGTCCAGGGAAGGTTTAAAAGGTGAGGCGGTACGAAGTTTGCCCGGTCAGCTAGTGGGTGATAAATCAATTGCAGGTTTTACGCATTCCTATATAAGGCAGTTGTACAACTCAATGTTGTTCAACAGCGGACATCTTCCAGATGATGATGATATAAATAACCTATGTGTATATGCATTAACTACATCTTTTCTAATTTGTACCACCTCCTGTTAATGCATGTGAGTACACTGACTAATTAAATAACTTGTTAGCAATCTTAAACAGTCATATCTTATATTTAACATTCTTGAACATTGTAATAAGCATTCAAAGTAATGTTAATGTTCATGTTATCAGCCACGCTAAGCAATAATTTAGATATCAAGTAGATAACATAGGTTGCTTAACTGTTTTAGCAATATGCTTTTCAGTGAAGTCCTATTTAGACTGGAAACTAACTATAAGTAAACTATTAGATTAAAGGTTTCTCTTTTATTTCTTTTTAATTCAGCAATCCCAGATTATTTACTATTTGGAGTATGTAGGTACTGATATTTTTGATTTGATCGGAAATGGAAGTGGTTTTAAATGTCTTGTCCGCAATTTATAAAATCTTATTGGGCCCTTAGAGAAAAACACCATAAACTATAACAACACAGTATTGCCATGTTAGTTTTACTATTTCTTGACTGAGTTGCACATTATTTTTTCCCTTTCTTCATATATTTTGGCATGCAATTACGCCCATAATACTTATACAATGGTGTAAGTTGCCTATATCTAGCAACTTTAACATAGGTCCTAGAAACTTATCGCACAACCAAAAAATTAACCATTCAGCTTAGATATAGCATGCATGATTAGCAAGTAATTATATAGGCAAAAAATTCGTATTTACCTCAGGTGGCTCTATTGCTCTTTCCACAGCCTCGCTCATGATGAAAAATGCAATAAATAACAAAAACAATCCATTGACAAATCCAGCCAATACTTCAGCTCTTGCATAGCCATACGAAAATCGTTCGTTTGCGCGCCATTTCGAAACTAAGGAAGCAGCTAACCCTGCCACCAGACCCGTACAATCAAAGAACATGTGGAATGCATCCGAAATTAGACCTACAACCAAAACAATTATTTTAGTACAATTATTTTAGTACAGTTATTGCTGACAATATGCTATAAAAGTCGTCCAGGTCTGAAAAAAATCATTTTTATTAACTTACCTAAACTATTTGTCCATACACCATAAAACAATTCAACAAATGCAAAAGACAAGTTAAGTATGAGAAACATGAACAAATTCCTCGAATTCTTATCAGAATAAATTAGTCTCATCCAGTTTTGTAGCTTTTCACGTATCCCACCAAGGGTTCCGCGCGGAACCCTAGTGTCCTTTTGCGTAAGGGGCAACATTGTTTCTCCTGTGTTTTCTAAGGGTTCTTTTCACGTCATTTCACTCAAAAATCACAAAAACTTAACGTAAGTAACATAGCTGCATACGTGTACTTGACAAGCGGTTCTAACCTCGCACGATTAACTTTTGATAATATATTTTAAAGGTTAAGTATGATATTTAATGCACTTCAGTGATTAGTAGCGTAATCTATTTAATTTACACAAACTTTAATTATGATTTTTGAAAAAAACTAAACTTTACATCGTGCGACAACTCAACTTGAACTTGTCGATGAACTGTCAAAAAAATCTTGATGTTACCAGTTATATTTTGCTATGAAAGTAATTTTTGCCATTTTTGGAATGTGCGTTATTGAATCTTTTCTTAATAAATTAAAAATTTGTGTGGTTATTAAAGTTTCTCTCACATTTATTAATTGAATGTAAAACATATAATATTTTAATTATTATATAAGTATAATGACGTATAGCAAATATATAGAGATAGTATTGTAGTAAATTACACTAAAAAATATTTCGATAATCAAAGAATTATGCTAATGTAAACTAAAGAATTTGATTTCAACTGCATGAAACTATTTAGAATTTTCTACTTCAACAAATAAATATCAAAACAAAATTGTTTACAAAGCAGAGTATGAATACTTTTCCAATTATAAAAGTTTGTCTATGCTGAAATACCTTATCTCAGAGTAATTACTAAAGCATAGAGAGAGCGAACAAATTAGACACAAATTACGATAAATCCGAGCTCCTCTCTCTTATGACGCAGATTATATATATAAAAGAGACAAACATATATGGACTCATATATGCTTCAAACTAAATGTACATTCCGAAATTGTCAAACGGTCATACTTGGTCTCTTACTACACGACCAATTAAAAAAGCACATAGTTGCTTAGTAGACCGGTTCTACACGGTTAACTGTACAAAGTATTTGATTTAGTCGTATCATACGTTGTGAATGTCAGTCCTTGTCAGTCATTGTTTATTTTCAAAATAATATATATTTTTTGCATAATATAAGCAACTTGATTGTGTACAAAAGGTGCAAAGGACAGATAAATAAGCGTTTAATATGGCCAGTTTTGTTTTATCGTGTAAATCACATTCATCACGGAAAGATAACAATGAATTTGTAAGATTTCATGGGTAAGTGTTTTTATGCAATTTTCTTATAAAATCACGCGTAATTTTTATATAATGAACACTTATACATACACATTAGATTGATGATGATCCCTTCAGACTATCTTTTTTACGAATTATATTGTGTTAACGAATTTATTTAACATAAAGTAATTTGTTTATTTGTGAGGTTATGTCATGCTAGTGAAGTAGATATTTTTCATCGATACTATTCGATACGATAATTAATTTGATGTCATTAAATTATAGCAAATATCGTTTTATTTTACAGTATGCCTCCAAATGAAAGAGAACTGGTGTAAAGTGCTTACAAGAGCTAGAAATAGATGGCCTAAGCATAGCTGCTGTTTTTGCCATTTGGCTATAAAACCCTAATAATACAGAATAACTACAAAAACATCGGTAACGACACTTATTGACGCGGGTGAAACCGCGGGGCACAGCTAGACTATAAAAAAAAATGTTGTTTCTATTTATTAAAAATTTACTAAATTTATATGTGTTTTTACTTTTACTCCCAGTTTCTAAAGGCCGATCAACATAAAGATTAGCCATTCATTTATCAAATGTTTCATAATATCAAGTACAGTGATTGGTGGACCTGTGTTGCAATAGATCTTTTAGTCAACGAATCACGTTATCACGTATTTGTTGTAATTTTAACCCTTACTAGATAATTCGTAAATTTGGGACTAAATTTATATTGATGCTTTGGTGATGTATGTTTTATACAACGTGAAAATAACGTACATTCGATAGAAGTACATTTTCTGTCAAGAACTAAATTTATTTCGATACTTCGACTTACCAAATACGGCACATCACTACCGAGGCAAAAAAAGTGTACAGTATTGCTGGAAGCAACGCTCCCTCTATGCTTTAGTCATTACTCTGAGTACCTTATCAATTTAAAAACACTGCACTTGCTCTGATTGGGTAAAAATAGAGCTATACTGATATAGCCAATAGGAACTAAGGAGTCATATAAATATTTAGTAATTGAAAGCATACTTTTGGATGAGTCATAGACTTTAAATTGACACTCGTTTCCGGAAAAGTTTTGCATAAAATCTATGAACAACAGTTTATATTGTTTATGACTTTGAAATGCACATTCCATAATTAAGATTATTTAATTTGCAAAACGTAAATTAATCTTCCTAGTATTGTAGGGTATACAATTTATTGCCTTGGAATTATTTGTGTGTAGATATAAGTTCATAATCCACGACTCAAGTTTTTTCCCGCCTACTTTTCAAATCAATTCCACCGGAAATTCGTCTATAGATGCGTTTGTTTCCGAAAAGTGAACGTTTCACGAGTCAACAGCAACGTCTTTCGAGAAGTTCTAGGCGCTGTTTGCGACATTTTTCCTTCTTTTATCCGTCATCCAATGTTTTATGTGATGAAATAACACGTTGATTAACGCTTATTTTCAATATTAGTGTTCATAGTCGTAATTAAGTAATCGCTAGATTACGATATAAGCTAATATGGGCGACGAAAGCCATCCTAAAACTCTCTACGTCGGTAATTTGGACGCGAGTGTTACAGAAGTATTCATATGTACGTTGTTCGGACAAATAGGCGAAGTAAAAGGTTGTAAGATAATCCGCGAGCCTGGCAATGATCCATATGCCTTCCTTGAGTTTACAAGTCACACGGCGGCAGCAACAGCTCTGGCCGCCATGAACAAGCGAGTGGTCCTCGACAAGGAAATGAAGGTTAACTGGGCTACGAGTCCTGGCAATCAGCCGAAGACTGATACCAGCAACCATCATCACATATTCGTAGGTGATTTATCACCGGAGATTGAAACGCACATATTGCGGGACGCGTTTGCGCCATTCGGTGAAATTTCGAATTGTCGGATAGTTCGCGACCCACAAACGCTCAAATCTAAAGGGTACGCTTTCGTTTCCTTCGTAAAGAAGGCTGATGCGGAGGCTGCTATTCAGGCAATGAACGGTCAATGGTTGGGCTCCCGCTCCATACGTACGAACTGGTCGACACGCAAGCCGCCGTCAAAGCCTAATGAAGGAGCGCCGAGCAGCAAGCGAGCGAAACAGCCGACATTCGACGAGGTTTACAATCAGAGCTCACCAACGAACACGACGGTATACTGCGGTGGATTCACTAGCAATGTTATAACTGAGGAGTTGATGCAGAACACATTCTCACAGTTCGGCCAGATACAGGACATCAGAGTGTTCAGGGATAAAGGTTATGCCTTCATTAGGTTTACAACTAAAGAAGCGGCAGCACATGCCATTGAAGCGACACACAACACAGAAATTAGTGGGCACATAGTCAAATGTTTCTGGGGCAAAGAGAATGGAGGCGGTGACAGTCAGGTTTGTATTCTTATAATCAGGTAACTAATCTTTTTTTCAGGGTGCATGTGACTATGAACATAACTGATAATGTACAACAGAGGTAAATATGAATGAGCGAGTAAACATTATGGTCTTATTGCTGCTATACTACTGGTTATATTGAGTCAATCATGGAATTGAGTTATGTAGTCACACACAGGTGAGTATGTCAAAAGTATATAGACCTGCAGCCTCCTTGAATATGCATTCTGTTTAAAGGTTATCAGTGATTTGATAAATCTTATTGGACTTCTGAACACTTAAACCAGAGGACTATACCAATAACTTAAAATATACTTGAATAAATTAAATTGTACTTAGCAAATTCATTATTTTTATCTTATGCAAAGATTCTTTAATGCCCATTATACATAAGAGATAGCAACTCATATTATTATGCAATATTGAATTCTTATACATGGAAAAGCTAATGTGTTAGGCTCATTGAATATTTTTCCAGATAAAATCTTTAGTAAATATTTAGAATCACTTTCCATTACTATTCATGGTATTGTCACTGTATTATTGATCAAATACTGGTAATGAACCTACTTCTGATATTTGGTCTTAGAGAATGATGTAAATTGTAAATCAGTCATTGGCATGAATAATTAAAGTAAAATAGTAATTAATGAAATGTGAATACAAGTTTTTAAAATATTGTAAGTTCATAATGTTCCATATTATTAATGTGTTCTTGCACATAATTACCATCTGCATATCAAAATATGTATATCATAAAGCTAGGACCAGTTTTACAACTTAAATTCTAACCTGTTGATAGCCTGCAAGATTTGTAGAACTAAGCTAATGATTGTTGTTTTATAGGTTATATCTGAGTTCTATCTACACTAGTGAAATCAAACTTCACATTCTTTTATTGTCCATTATTTTAATCAGGTGATTAAAAATGGGGCTTGTTATCCAAACTAGTATATAAAGCTTATATACTTGAAAAAACTGCAAAGTCACCCTTTGTTAATACTATAGAAACATTGGAAAACCAACTTAATGTTAATGCTGATATGGTTGCTTTTCTTATGCAAACTTTCTCACACACAAAACAATTAATTGGCATTAATTCATTCAAACAAAACAACAGCTGTGGTTGAGGCATGACACTTGTTGTTTCAAATGCAACAAACTAAGGTTTTAAATTCATACAATGTGTGTTCACTTGATTTTATCACGTCCCTACAGTTTATATGTATTCTACAAGTAAGAAACTGACCTTGTTCTCACACATAGTTAATGCCTATTTACAAGTTTGTTTCAGCAATTCTTATATGAGGTAATTTATGAAAGGCTGCTGTTGTCTGAAACTTAAAATACCGCATACCTTGAAAGATTATTAATTATTTTCATAGTAATTGCTTTTATGGTACATTTTTATTTCACCTAACCTGAGTCATGTTTTAGTGTGATTGCCTTCTAGCTTATAATACTATTATTGGTTACTTTACTACTAGCCTTTATTTCATCAACTTAGTGTGATTAAGTACAGGACAATTTACTTGAGATATCTAAGTTGGTCATGTGCCACCCAACTGTAAGATATACCAATATACAACTGAGACTGTAAGTACTTGATGATATCAAGGTTAATAGGCATTGAATTGTGTGCACTTAAAATTGTGAAAACTGATGATAATTCTGTAATATGTAGGTCAAATTTGCTGACTTGTCAAAATATGCACTATAGTGACAATATTTGTTTGCTTCTGGTATTGTTTATATTTTTATAGTATTTGTATCTTGTGGTTACTATTTAATGTTGCCAATAAATTGTGTTATTTTATTATTAAAAATAAACTTTACTGATTCCAGGACTCCCCACTATCTATTTCAGTATTTATGCTACATGAGAATAATTTGTAATTTCAGAGCACGAACAACGCGACAGCAGCGCCGCCGGCGATGGGTGCACAAACGCAATACCCGTACCCCTACCAACAAGGAATGGGCTACTGGTATGCTCAGGTAAATAAATAAATCACACTTTTTTATTAAATCAATGTATATCACAAAACTTAAATATGGGCTTTTTATAATGACTAAATAATGAACATACTTCGTAGTTTTAGAATGAATATCATTACATTGCCATCAATTAATGATTGCAGTTACATATTATTCGGTGAGAATGGTTTGTGGTTGCTCTGTATCAAAAGCGGCGCAAGCGCAAGGCGCCAGTCTCATGAAAGATAAAATGTAACTTGACCTACTTGTGGTAAATCTGAGCCCAACTTCTAGACACTGTAACTAACATCGAAATAATTGTGTGTAATATTAAATATGTATTTTTCTTGTTTTGCCTCCAGAATCAGGTAGGATTTCTGAATTAATAATTGGTGTGTTGTAAAAAAATATTTATGGCACTCAGCATGCATTTTAAGTGTCGTAACGTGTATCTAGCACTATTTGTGACGTAGGTAATAATTATCTTTAATGTGTTGTAGTACTACGAGAAGCCTTGTAAATATATTAACTTTGTAGTTAACGATAATTGTGCTTCCTTTCATGCCTATCCAATTTATTATCGAATTTAATCTCGTAGTTTTTTATTACAGAGTATTTTATACTCAAGGGAATACAATTAAAAATGTAATTTGCTTTGAACAATAACTTAATTTTTAGTACCTGAAAATGTGAGTAAAGTTGTTTACTTTTAAAACTGCCTGCATTGCCATAGCGTAGACTATACACGACCTTTTTTACCACATAAATGTAAAATTATTGGTAATTTGAACACCATTGACGTCTATGAAGTATATGCATAGATTTTAGCCTGACAATATTTGTCTATCCCTATATTAATTTTGGCCTTTGCCCTGCAGTGGGACGATCATGGCTGAAATAATAATATTAATTTTCGTTAAAATCAAACTGTTGGGTATGTAAAAACCTAAAAACTACGGTTTCCAACAAAACTAGATTTGTCAAGTATGTTAGACGGGTCAACTTGGCATTCAATGAAGAGCCAAGGATACTCAACGTCGCCGTCTCGTAACGGCTTGACATTTTCACTTGCATTGGCGGAATTTGAAAGAGAAACATAAATTAATGTCAATGTGTAAAAGGTTTTAGACGATTTAGTGTACTGCAATAAATACATAATTTTTAGTTATCTACACAAGCTAAGGAAAACGACAGGACCACAGATAGGACTATGGATTATCCAGTTGAGTTACATACTTATATTAGTAGGCATTGTTGTCCAATTTGTTGGACGGTCCTATATTATATTGGGCTATCGGTTAGCTGTTTGATTTATTAATTACTTTCGTAGATGACGATCGAATGATTTAGATTGACTTAACACTAGGAAATATATTCGAAAGAGGGCGATGACCCCAGCGTGGGACTGATTAATTAGTGGTAATGGGCTTGCTGCCAAATACACGCGATTTATGGGTGACGAAATGTGACTGAATATGTTTCTTATAATGTATACCACTACCTTCAGGGATAGCAGGTGTAGCTAAGTAAAATATATTAAAAGCCCTGAATTTGGTTTAGCCCAAAACATATCTCAAAAATCACTGGTACGCAAAAAACAAACTTCAATAGTAACTTTATTTACCGGAAGACGTCAGATTTAGTCATTATTATTTAGATACACAATCTGGTACACGCGATAACTGACGATACGATTGGCGCACTGCAGTGGTCGCGGGATCTATCGCTGCACGCCACATAAATAACAACATGGATAGCTGACATTTTTGGTCAAATATTGCTAAAAACATGGTAAACACACCCACGATTTATACTCAAATCTCTGGTATGTTTTGACTTGATATTAAACATTCTGTTCTCAAAATAAAGCATAGATATACCTTCTCTGATAAGAGGATGTTATCACTCTTTTAAACAAAGTTGTATAGATTAAATACAATTAAATATGAACAGGTCCAATACTGGTTTACGGAAACTGTAAATAGTAAATCTATTATACAGAATCAGTTATGCACGGATGCAAGCTATCAAAACGTCTATATTTTATCGTCTAGACAAGTTGGACATAACCGTAACTAATAATTACAATCTTATTTTTATTAATAATGTTTTGGAATTATGAATTTATGATAATACCACAGCATAGGATTATTGAATATGCGCTCGTCATAAAATCTATGGAAATAATTAAATGAGAAGGCTTATGAAGTTTTGAAGCAATATATTTTTATTGTTTCACAACCTCTGTTGTATCTTCTAAAATTTGAGAGTTATTACCAGCTATCGAATATACGACGGTTTCGATGCCCGCGCAGTGTAGATGATAATAAACTATTTGTTGGTTTTTATTAGAGTCGTATTCGTGTTATTGATGTTTCATTAGATAGATTGGTTAATATAATATAATAAATTACATTCTAAATATATTTAAAAATCACGTGTTATTCAAATAATTTATTCTATTATGTTAATCTGAGAATAATTTATTACGGTAACTTTGCGGAGTACCATTTTAAGTCATCATATTATGTGACTGCCTCGTTGGTCTAGTGGTTGCTAAGCGCGACTGCTGAGCACGAGGTCCTGGGTTCGAATCCCGGGTCGGGCAAAGTGTTACTGGGTTTTTCCATTAGGTAATTCTCAGTAACAGCACGGAGTCTGGATTTGTGCCCGGTTGATGGCAATAGGCTCGCCCCCTATTACGTTGGGACCTAAAACATAACTGGCGAAATGTGGGTGTACTATATGTGCACCTCTGCCTACCCCTTCGGGGAATACAGGCGTGATGTTATGTATATTATGTGTTTGCTAGGGTACAGCTTGCATTGTATACAACGCGTAATTATTATAATAGGAGATCTCACATGTTAACATACAATGAAAACTTGTGAACGAAATGCTATTGGACATTAAGAGCCATATTTTATTCATTGATCATGACAGCATTAACTAATACAAATTTAAAAGGCTGTTTCGATTTATGACGTGACAACAAAATCACTGAATTTATTATATTTATTACCCTCTCACTATTTAACTTGAAAGGGGTAGCAGAGTTGTGGTATCTTCTTATCGTGTGGTGGATAAGCAACCTGGTGTCAGTTTAAACCGCCTGTATCCTGTACCCGCCTCCGACATGGCTTTACACACCACTGATAATCTCCCAGGCGTACCGGTTTCCTCACGATGCTTTAGATGTTGTGAGTGTAACTTGCCCACATTTAGCCACGCAATATAAGTAATAACAGGATAGGGTGAGGGACTTGCTATTACTACAAATATTCTAAACAAGCAACAGGTGGAAACAACAACAGGTAGCCTCATTACAGTACAATGTAACATAGTGTTACTTACAGATCTGAAATACAAGTTATCACGAAGTCAACACGTGAAATATGCAAATGCGTTCATTGAAAGTTTTACGCTTAGCCGTGAAGGTGGCTATTGAATTTAAAGTGTGCTGTGTTGTGAGAGCTGCGGTTTGTGCTAGTATTGTGTAGATTTGTGCATGGTATTGAACTTGTTTTAGAAATAGATGTGTTTTGTTCACACGAATATGAGTTAATCTTACAAAAACCAGGTCGTCTAGTCTCGTGGGACAGTGGTATTGGGTTTTTCTGTTAGGAAATACTGAAGAAAAACCCGTCGCATAAATTTCCAGTATTGTAATAGTACCACCCCTATTACATGGAGTTAATACTGTCTGAGATGAGGAGGTAGCACTGGCAAACAGTCGTTATCTCCTATCCCCTTCGAGATATAGTGTGTATGATATTTGTGCTCACGTAGATATGGAGTAAACTCGACCATTTTTAAGTAGAAACTTATCAATATGATAATTAGGAACCAAAGTTAGCTAGCAGTAACTTAACTATGTTACAGACACAGCTAACCGTTTACAGAACGGTTAAAATAATATTGGTCATCATTATTAAGCATTTGCGTCAGTGAAGATCTATGACCGTTATAGAGAGTTCTGATTTGCAATATTTATAATGACCTATTGGTTTTCCTCAAATTCAAGTTCGATATATTTAATGGTCAAATGCATTTGAAATAAGGAAATGGCTCACAGAAAGTTCATACGAATTATGTAAATTTATAATCTAACGTGTTGTTGATAATAATATAAAATGTAATATACATTGTATGCTTACTGTGTAGTCAATAGTCATAGTAATTAAAGATATTTGATCTTTATATATATATGTGGAAAGCAACCTTTGAATAAGAAATTCATTTTTGACTGAACTTTATTATTGCTTTTTGTTTATTGTACTTATTTTCGATGTCGCATGCTTATAACATGTAAGTTATTGTTAAATTCCTTAATATAAGTCAGATCTCAGACCTGTACAAGCAGGAGATACGCTGGAATGTCCTTATAATGGCTGACAACAAGGCATATCCTACGTCGCGACTCTAGCCGGAAAAATCCAAACGTTACCGAATAATCCAATCTCCGATTGCACACGGATACAATGTCCAATCAGACTATGTGTTATCATCCGCTAGGGTGTCGTCCTATCCTCACTACGTGCAATAACCGAGTGTGATGCTTTGAAGCGGATTTTACATTTCACGAATGAGATCCGATAGGTATCTTTAACCGTAGGACAGCTTTACCAGTTACTTTGGTCTGTTTTCACCTTCTCGAGACTAAACCACTGAATAAGCCCTAATATAATTATCATATAGATTGTAGGTCAAGCTGAGTCATTAGCGTTTTTTTATCTGTGAAATATCGATGTATTTTTCCTTAAACACGAAGCTACGGCCGAATGCTGTATTAACTATAAAACATGTATGATACTTTTATTGACTCGTTCAACCAATTTGTTTTCTGTTATATTTGTGACAACAAATAACTGCCTTAAACACTGCTTAAAAATAGTTTTTGAATTAAATACCATCCTTATGCCTTTAAAATAGAATTGATAATCGTTTGAACTGTGCGAGTTAGTGTAAAAGCATCAAATACACTTTACTCTATTCACAACTGCATGTAGATTGTCACGATGTATTCTGTAACAAGCGTTTGTGTTTTCCAGGGTTACCCCGCGTTACAAGGATATATGGCGCCCGGCTATTACCAGCAGTACGCCACAGCATATAGCAACCCGCAAGCCGCCGCGGCAGGTATGGAATACACTTTTTTTTAATACTTAGTCATGACCTTAATTCCTAAATACATAATAAACAAGGGAGATTTACATACATAAAAATAAAGCCGAATTAAAATCATGGTCTTTGAGGTCGGTTAAAAAGGGTACAGAGGCTGATGCTTCGCAGTTGACGGCTTAAAATATAATAATATAATATCTGAAAATATATGACCTCGTCTATAGAATTTAGTGTGTTCTATGGTTAAAAGACAAGAGTGCTTCCTCGACCATCTTCCTTTTCCCCTCATTTCGTTGTTTAGAAGTAACAAATCCGAAACATGTTCTGCGTCACTACTAGTACACAAACGTGTTTACATTATTTTCTGTTTACGCCTGAGACGAATTGTTGATCAGATCTAACAACAATAAATTTGAAAACGGTTTTCCTTACGTCAATCAATGGATATTGATTTAGCGCGCTTACCACGAAAGGTGCGCGTGCGCATGTCGATGCATTTCGTTGTTTGTTTATCGTAAAGATGTTTTACTATCCCAAGGTATTTTTATCTGCTTTCAATATTGATATAAAATGTATAAATTAATTATTTTGATACTTAAATATTAATTATAGAAATATCTGTTAAATCAGTTGTAAGTGAAATGTTACAATAAAAGTAAACGCTGTTACGTGGTGCGTCGTTATCAGCCGCACTATCTTGACACCTCGATTCTTTTGTTACCTACCGCCGCGTTAACTGGAGAATAATGTGAATTGTTTGAAAACTAGTGATCGCCAGTTTAGATATTTTAAATAATCTTTTAACCCTAATACAAAACTAAGGTTTTCAGTATATAAGTCCAGAAAAATGCTTGTTGAAAGGTACTTTAAATAATTGTTAAATAAAGTCATAATTAAGGCTATGCTAATTAAAAATTTTAACTCATTATTAGTGCTCTGGTTTCATAATATTAAACATTTTCTAAAATAAAAATATATAATAATTCGGAAGAATTATTTGAATGTCGAAGATAGCCTAAATAAGTTTATTCAATATATAATAATAATTACTGTTGCTTTAACCATTTTCCTACTTATGGGGAAAACACCTACAAATAACTCATAGGTTGCCAAATCCGTTTCGGCTTTACCATATTTACGAGGTGATTTCAGGGGTCGCCGTTGTCCAAATCGACAAGTACTATTTAATATGTATATATTAGCACTCGACGCCATTTTTTTGTTTCTAGACATTTTAAGCTTAGTTGATTCTACGATTATCTGCTTTGTAACAAAATAATGTAAAATCCTTGGGTTACGTTTTATAGTTAGTAGTCACGAGCTTTACTAATACAATGTCATCATCGTTTCATTCCTGCCTCCCTGCATTGGTCGCCACTCGCCAAGCACCTAAGTCCTGCGGCGTTTGAGTGCCACCCCGCGAGCGTATGTCCTTTCTTTAGCCATAGAGCACGTTAGTTAGCCCCTGGCCGAGCCGCTAGTAACGTGTGCTTCCCCCGCAGCCGGGTACCGCATGAGCATGCCGGGCGGCGGCGGCGCGGGCGCGGGCGGCGGCTGGGGCGGCGGGCCGGCGCCGCTGATGTACGCGTCGCCCATGCCGTCGGCGCAGTACCCGTCGCAGTAGCGCGCCGGCCGCGCCGCCCGCCGCGCGCCTCCACCGCCGCTACGTCGCTCCTCATTCTGTGCCTCACGTGGTCCCGAGGGGACCCTACCTAATACAATACAAACTCTGCGTCAATTTTGTAAAACTGTCCTTGGACAGATAAGTTTTGGTTTAGATTTTATTTTTGTACGAGTCCGAGCGGTCTTCCGTGTAGAGACTTCCGATGAGTCGCGTAGCGTACGCGACGTACATTTGTAAAGAATTGTTAATGTTACTGTATAATATGACGGTGATGTGGTTTACGTCGTAATTGTATATTCCAGAGCATTGCACGCTGTCAAACGTGGGACCTAACATCGTCAGTAAGTGCGGGTGGTGTGCCGAAATATATAAGCAATCGAGTTATCGTACATATCTCGAGATGTTGACATTGGCAGAGCAGTCAAACAGTGTACAAAATGTTGGAAAATAGCAATACCGTTTAGCTCATGTTCCAGGTGGTTAGTGACGGGAATCCCCGGCCGGCCCGCGACGGTCGCGGACTCCCCTCCCTGCTGTTGTCCGACCGTACCCACTAAATTATCCGAGTGTTGACCGGCGCCATCTAGTTTTTATAGACACAACTATATGACGCTATGTTTGCAACACTGTACAGTTTCGGATTCACGGCGCAACGGTGTTAGTCGACCTACATAGATAGGACATAACGAAATAAATTATAAATTTTTAATGAAAGTTATAAATACATATATAGGGGGAGTAGTGTCGCGAGTGGCCTCGTGTACATACGTTGATATTTATTGGCGCCCTGCGCTGGCAGACTGAACTATGTTCCCCGAGACTCCTCACACGACGCGCCAGACAGTTTTGACCTATTTATATTAAGTTGGGCACATGTTGTTTTGTTTGACCTGAATTGTTATGATTTATTGTATGGAAACACTGGTGAGTCAATAAAGCTGTGGGTCTGGGACAACGGGTGTTTGATTTGCCGTCTAGATTATAATATACAGCAACTGTATTCTGTTTGTTTCTGGGTCCAAATTATATAAATGAGTCGACTGCTAAGTCCTTCTGTGATCGAGAATACAGCAACGTTCGGATGACGTGAATGATTAAAAATTATTGTAAATTCATAAAAAGGTAAAATTTTGTAAAAGGATAAATAAATAGTTTAAGTTTACAATTACTTTTGATTATTGTTGTATTATTAGCGGCGTCGATCTCTGTTCCGATGTACCCTTTATGTGAATTATCATAACTTGTACATACATATTATGGTGTCTAACATCACAGACAAAAGTGGATTCCACCTATTTGAATAAATGTAGGTAGATAGTGAATTATAAAATGCTTTGTAAACACTGCTCAATATAGGTATACTTAGAAGTTATAACAAACTGAGTATGCTTGATATACAATATAATTAAAGGGAAATATTTAATAACACAACAAGTCATTTTAATGAGACAAGTTATTACTATTCAAAAGTAATGACTACCCGAAATTACACACTTACACAGTACCTACACATCTCAGTCATGGAATTCAAGACAGACTTCATTCAGCATCATTGCTGATGGTGACAGCAGAGTGACATGCTTGCTCATTTCTATTGTACTAAAAGCTAATATTAGTTTTTGGTCGGTAAGTATCACACATGCTAGACATTTGGTATCACACAAATTGCGCCATCTGTCGACAGACTATAGCAGCTATAAAAACATCACGGTCTGTCAGATTTAATTTTAATTCATCTGAAATCACATGTAGGCTCGTAAACTAGTTACACTATACCTACTATACATTCCCATAAGAAATCTATTACGAATGGTGACAATGTAATCTCATCGACTTTTGGCTGAAAATACAATGACTCGCTAAGAGCATACTGGAAGTGAGATGAAGAAGAGTTCAGACGTTAGCCTAATATAAAAAGGAATTTCTCTGATAACATCAATGTATGATGTGTATATTGACTATGACAGTTACTGTTCGGTTCTCCACAAAATTTCGTTGATAACTGGGAATTATATGAAAATGGTATTCTTCCTCATGTATGGTTGATGAGCAACCTGGTGTCAGAGTTTAAACCGTCTGCAGACCTCATGACTATACACGGTTAAAAAAGCTCTCAGGTGTTGCTTACCTAATAAGTGATTGGCTATTTAGTTACGATGACAAATATGATCTAAACGTAAACCAGTGATCACGAAGTTAGTGATTTAATTAAAAAATGTGGAGAAATGGCTAACAGTCACTATGAATAGGAAAATTTCTGTGACGGCATAACTTCGTTCACAAGTAGTTGGTAACTGTGATATGCAACAGTCACATAGCTCCTAAACATAAAATTAAAATATAAAAAAAATATACTAATGGGCTGGTGACTAAATTATAGTCACTCGTTATTCTTTGTATCTAGGCAGAGTGTAAGGGCACCTCGGACTACGTTGAGATACTCCGAATTACCTGATGAGAAAAACTCAACATCCCGACCCGGGAATAGAATTCATGTCATTACCCGCAGCAGAAGCGCTCGCGACCTCATAAAGCTGTGTGTTAAGTATCTATAGGTAAATGGATCAGGATGTACATGATGGATTCGTTTGGTAAATTAGCTAGCCAATGGGTAGGTACCTACCTATTAATATTATGGCCGATATTTCGAATGACGACAGTAACGCCATCTCTATTCTTCAAATGATAGTTACATAAAATTGGTGTCTGGAGTTGATTAACTTCGTTCTTAACGTTGTGGGTTCGATTCCCACAAATCCATGATCTTCATAATGGGACCTATTTATAAATTCTAGCTACACCTACTAAGTCTGACGCTGAATGTTTGTTTATTAGTTCCATGTAATTGGCTACGTATAGGAGCGCCCACGGTAGTCGGGAATTTCATACTGATATAATAGTATTGCACTAGAACTTTCTCGTATTTCTCCAACGTATGTAGTTGTCAATTGATCTTGAGCTTCAAACAGAATCTCAACGACACTCAAAGGACTGTAATAAATAATTACACGCAGCAACAGCTGCTTTTAAACTGCATAGTATAAATCGGTAAGCTGCGTGGGAGCACCAACTAGATGAGACGACCTCGTGAAGGCTAACAGCCACAGAGCCCAAAACAATACTTATAGAAATATATTAATTAAAATGACCCTCATTTGCCCAATTCCAATGGGGTAGATAAGCTTAGATTTTCATATTCACGATGTAATTCTACTTGCTACGATCGTTAGCGTAGGCACAACTTTTAACTTATTTCCTTATAAGATTCATATGTATCGTTGAAGAGCTCGTAGCTACATAATTATAATCAATCTGCGGGGTTAAGCAGTGCTCGCCAAGGAGTGTCTTGTGATGGGTGACTTTTTTTCATGTCGAGACACCTCCACGCTTCGGAAGGTACGTCAATCTGTAGGTCCTGAGCTTGATCTCTCTCCGGTCATGTCGGTCTACCGTCCCATCGGACTATGAGGGTAAGGAGAGAGTATAGTAATGAACACACATTTTGCCTATAAATCGACTGCCAATGTTACCTATACTGGAAGCAATGGATGAAATAGCATGCGTAGGTACCTAAACTATAGCTATTGGAATGATGTGATAGATAGGTAGGTGTCTGATGATACCCTATTTATAAATGATGGAAAGTTTAAGTATTTGTGTATCGATACCAAAATATTTGATTGCAATGCAACAAACTGGCTTCTTGTCAACAATGACCAAATACCGCAGCATTGAGTTATGTATGCGTGCGTACACATAAAAAAATCGAGCTCCTAGAGATCTTTGAGTAATATCTGCGAGTCATACAAATATTTGTCTGGTGCGGGAAACGAATCAGCAAATTCAAGAGTTATACTCCAATCATTCCCCACTGCGCCAGTCGACTTGGCAAAAATACAAAATAGCTTTACTATGGTATAACTGCGCTATGATTCAAAGCAATATTCGTAAAAATTTCAGTCGGTAAATAAAAAATAACATTCAACGCAAATAACCCTTCAGCGTCCTCAACCTACACAAATGCTGTGTCGACTTACAAAATATCTGATGATTCAAGCAGACAAGCGAGGCTTCATAAATTATTTTTATTTACCACTGCTTGCCTTCTATTGCACGCAGCATTCCTCGCACCTTTGATTATCCTTAACCCACTTGTGACATCACATTCAACAACAAGCATTTTATAATTTCTGTGTAAAATTCGTGCGGGGTTTGGGAATGACGTGAAAATTGCAATGACAGTGATCTAAAAATAAGGTCGACAGCGTCGCGCCACTGCGCGCGCGCTCTCTTCAGTCGAGGACCAACCGTCGCGAGTTACAGTCGAACGATCATAAATCAGCAGCCATGGTGTACGAGAGTGACTTCTACACGACCCGCCGCCCCTACAGGCCCACCTCCAGCTACAGCACCGTGACGGTGAGTGCTGCTGCTGCCCTTCTAACACCTTCTACTGAGCGTGCCTCACACCTCGCTCCACTCTCTCCCGGGAGCCGGACGCCCCTCGCACCAGCTCGACCCTCTCTGTTGTTCGCGTCCCTCAACAAACGGCTATGACGCCCTTCCCGCCTCATCGACGTTCAGTGTTTTTGTTCAGTGATTGAAATCCGCAATTATAATAATGTGATACTATGATCTCTCGCTGTCTTCCCAAGTGTCGACTTGTTCCCGTTTTCGTAAGTCCGCTTGTAAACATCATTGCTATTCTTAAGGTTTATCGTCGTCGGCGCATCGTTTTCTGAGGACTTAGGTTTTGATAGGCGTCATTCATGGTAGCGTTCCGCAAGTGGGTCATTTCGTATCGAGAAACGGAGTCGGAAAGCGGAGCTACCGGGCGCGCCAAATATAGCCGCGGCTGGAGTCGCGCCCGCCCGACTAACGGCGACTTCTCCGCTTGCAGCGACCGCTCGGCGACTGGGAGAAGGTGCCGTTCGTGCCACGGCCGAGTCTCGTGCCGGATCCGGTGACAGCGTACGGCCGGCGGACGCGGCCCGGCACGCGCGCCTCCGTCCTCGAGCCCGTCACCCGGCAGAACATCCCGCCGAAGCCGGAGGCTAAACTGGCGCCACTAGCGCCGTACGTTTCTCCGCGCGATCAGACGCGGTTGCGCGTGCTCGCAGCCGTGGGGCAGCGCGAGCGCACCTTCGAGGCGGACCCGCTGGGCACGCCGCGCGACCACATGGACGTGGTGCTTGCGCAGTCGCACGGGCGGCCGCAGCACGCGCCTCACCGCCACGTCTTTTACAGCAACTACGCGTCGTACTGACGGGCGTAGCTTTTCTTTGTCGTGTGTCGCTTTCGCTAGTGAGCTAGTCGGTCGGGTCGGTGCGAGGGCGGGCGGCGAGGTGTGATCGGCGGTAGCTATAGGGCGGGGTTGTTGCAGACGCCGCGCCACTACGTGGTGGTGGACCGCGACCCCGTGAGGCCGCGCCGCGCCGAGGAGCAGTACTCGTACTCGTACCAGAGCACGAGCGAGCGCTCCACGGGCAGCGGGCTGCCGCAGCGCAGCTCGTACAGCAGCACGGTGGAGCGGCGCGCCGGCAGCGGGCCCGGCGGCTACTCGTACAGCAGCGAGCGCAGCAGCAACCTGGGCGGCCCCGGCGGCTACTCGTACTCGTCCACGGCGAGCGGCCGCCTGCCCTACGGCACCACCTACCGCCACTACTCGTACCGCGTGTAGCGCCCCGGCTCCCGCCCGGCCCACCCTCACTCCTCGCTCCTAACTCCCCGACTCCCCAGCTTCCCTCAGTTCCCTCACATGTAACTACCTAATCAGTATTCGCTGTAACGTAATGTGATCGCTCTACTTTATTTTGTTCACAAGTGGAAGTTGATCGTAATAGAGCTTCTTAATGTTACTTTAAATTATTTATTTAAAATGTGATTTAGACTGAATTTTTAATAAAGCTTGCGTTTTCTAATATATTCTATTTTCTTTGTGTCGTGTTCACACAACAACCTACAGACAAAGGGTCGATGATGAGCTGGATCCTTGTTTACTAACAGTTACCTTATGTTCATGTTACCTATTCTGTTTATGTTGGTTTCTGTGTTACCTATTTCTATATTCTTAATGAGATATAAATGACTATCTGTTAATTTAACTATTTTATGTGTAGATAAAATAAATGAAATATTAATGTATACTTTTATCGATACATGTATCTGTTTGAGATATAACACGAGTCTTACCAAAACAAACAACGTGTGAAAATAGCCGCAGTTATTACATGCGCACTGAAACCGAACATGACATCACAGGATCTATGTAGATCCAAGAACAACACAGTTTTTGTAATTATTTACGACGAGAACATGTTTAGTTAGATTATATCATTCGTTAGGTACTTATACACAGAATTTTCCAAAGTACAACTATACAAATATACCTAACACAAATAGAACATGAACATTGAACAGACAGAGTCTAGCGGGTCTCTCCTGCTATAAACTGATACCTACTGCCAAAGTCAAGAGAAGTGACTGTATAAGCTGACGAGTAAAACTGTGCCTATTGTCCCGACAGCCCTTGTCGTCAGTGTACTACCTGTCGTCATTACTACCCTACTATCACTCGCCGTACATTACGTACGTACCCAAGCTCTCACAGGTAAGTTGGATATTCTGTAGATAGAGCACTGTAAGTAAATCATCCTTGGCTGCCGGGTATACCGCTATACATGTGCACCCTCATCTATAGACATGCACTGTCTTCAGCACAGCTAAGTAACTGCTTCCCAGCACACATAAATGAGGTCTAATATTAATTAGACTGCAGCAGCGGTAATTTATTATCTTACAGATGTTTCAGCCAGACACATTAATTGTAAATATTCAGTTTTGATTTCAATCGTGAGTCATTGTACATAAGATATACATAGCATTGCACATTCGTCGCTCATGTTCTTGTATATAACCTGCCTACTGACAGATGGAGACACAAAAATGTACAATAAATGTTAGGTAGGGCATTTTTATTAGGGTAGGACACCTACCTATCGTTTCTGACATTTCCTACAGGGACATTTTTAGACATTATACCTAATAGTTAGGTCCACTGATTTACTTTCAAAACAAAACTAAGGCCGCCTAAAAACTAATAATTCAGTGAATATGTAGTAGGTACTCCTACCTACCAGTATCAACTAGAAGAATTGGCACACTGGTTACTTTTAATTTAAGACCTAACCGTTTTAACTCAATACGTCAAAGAACATTCTATCACTCTTGCGAGATTTGAAAACACGAATCTTAAAAATAAATTAACTGTAGAAGTGAGGAGTAAACAAGTTAAAAAAGCAAAAGTCCTCAATCAATCAAAACTGTTTTAGTTCACCTCGACCTAATTGTGATCAACAGGTCGTAAAATTAAATATCCAACTATTGTTTATTTCCTAACATCTTGTGCCAGCTATTTGATCTGAAGGGCTAAAACGCCTACCTAAATGATCTACTTATGTAACAAGAATGCAAAGATTTCCAAATAGCACTTCACGAAACCGAATTTCATTTCAAAATTTTGAAACAGGTTATTTTTACTTGCATTGACAAAAGTTTTATAGATGTGATAGGTAACTGTTTATAGGTCAATGTTTTGATTTCCAGTAGGTACTAATAGTTACCTTCTTTTATACCTTTTGAGCGCTACGGTCTGACATAGAAAGAATGAATGTTTTCGTGTCCCCCATGCCAAGATTTTATTAGAAAACTAACTAATTGTAACAATCATTGTTATTATATTATATAAATGTTGCGATTAGATATTGTGTTAATAAAATTATAGCGTGGAAGTCACAAAAACGTCCGTCTTTTATACTAGACCGTTCAAACGGTTAAAAAGCTTCGGTTGATATAAATAATATTCGGGTGTTTGATAGGGATCAATTCCAAAGTTAATCGCCATAAAATTGGGACTTTAATATTGTAAGAACGTACATGCACGGACAAGAATGCTCAACCTAAAAGATATAAACAAACCGGTGAAATCTAGAAAGATCTATTTATTGATTTTCAGTTGTTCTGCCTCATCTGCAGCTGCGTATAATTTTAAACCCAATGCTCATTTATTTTATATTTACAATGCCATTTTGATATAAACTCTAAATTATGTTATAATAAGTAAGCCGTGCGATGTTATGAGCTGTTTATCAACGACTGCTGGCATAAATTCTGTTTATAATTAAATTAAACCAAGGGTGTACCTAAAGGCTACAAAAATATACTTTACTGAGATTTTCTGAAAAACGATGTCTAAGTGGGTAGATATTTGGGTAGGTAACTAATTTATGAGAATCTTAACGTCGGTCTTCATAAAACTTATTCATAGCATGAACGTAAATGGTTTTAGTTTTGGCAATTCTGAGTGACAAGGTATTTATGTCTAATACCCACCAAGAAACACAAATTAACAGCGAATACCTACCTACTTTAATAGCAGCCAAAACGTTGATTCAGATATCACGATCCGCTAGTGTGTCTGGCAAAATGTTCTCGATCATCATTTAAACAGATAAATACTGAGCAGTTGCTAGATGATGGTTTTATATCTCGAGTGTGTGAATTTACAGTGATGGGATCAATGAACCTAGAATCTGCCCTTGAATTATTCAGCTATTATAAATATACTGCCGATACTGCGACTCAGAATGTTTAGAAGATATAATGTAAAAGCAACGGATGTGTTTAACTTTCTGTTTTGAAGGTTTGGAAGGCAATTTATATTTTATCTAGAAATGTAGGGACCCAGATAGGTAGCTAGAAGTTTAGCAGAACTAAGAAGATTGCATCTTAGATTATTTGGCAGATTTCTAATTCAATTGAGTCTAGAGTTAAGCAATGTTAGCGTGTATCAAAAACACGAATTTATTTGGTTTATAATAATCAATTACAAACAAATAAAAACGGAAAGTTTACGTCCGGTAGTTTCTAGAAGAATTCTCTCAAAACAATAGTCGTTTGTAAGCTTTTCCATCTGCCAAAAATATGGCTATAGATACCTACCCACAATATATTAGGGATCACCGCCAAATGTTAGTGAAACCCTGTAAAATATCATTGCTATGACTTTATTTCCCCTTGAATCTAAGACACGTAAAGAATGTGGATACATACATTAAATAACACCTACCTACGTAAAACAGCGTCTGCGTAGATACTAAAATGCAACGGTGTGTATTTTTGTTCAGAAATAAACATTTATTATTAGTCCGCATTGACGTGCAAGAAATGCATTAAATGTCATGTTTTACAAACTCGCGAAATAACATATTAATCAGCCCCCTTACCAGGAACTCTTAAAACAGGATTTACGTTGTGGAAGCGAGACGTCGCTACGTGTAGTGTAATGCAGGGTCTTGCTTCCACAACTTAAGCGTCCTGCTTTAAGAGTCCATGGTAAGAGAGCTGGATCTTATTTGGGAAGATAGTCGATGTCCTATGGCAGTGCCTCGGTAGTTAACAGCTCGCAAGAGCGATTGCTGAGCATAAAAGCATATCAAATTGTTATCGGAATTTTCCATTAGCTCATTCTCAATATTAGCACTGAGTTTGCACTAACTGCCTGGATAATGGCAATGGCAATAGTAGCCTCACTACTACAACATATTTAACTGGAAAATTTCTGGGTAAGGTACCTTAGTGGAACCCAGCCTACGTCTTTGACAGACTTTATGTTATGTCAGATATATTTTACGCGTAAATGTTAAAGTACCTAGGTACTTGTATATAAATATGTCTGTTGTTATTTTGGCAGCGTGTAGGAACCGGATGTCTGAAAGGTATGGCATTCGTAATCGGTGTGCTGGCTACTTGATATATACCTACTACACTTACTATCTAGTATCTACATGCTCGTACCTAATAGTCAATCTATTTCTAGCATATGAACTTACTGAAAATACAAATAAATAAGTAGTACCTAAGTACTTTAAATCATATGGTATGGAGCTCAGAGATACCAAGTACACGCAAAATTATTTTCTATGGTAGGTTCTCGTAGCTAACAAGAACACTCTAAGCCTGTCAGTTCTTATAACCGGATACATACATAAATAAACTATTTCCCAGAAGGGTAGGCAGACACCACGGATTTCTATTTGCTACGATAGGTACTGACGATCCTCATTTATACGCATCACAATTCTCATACACGGTCGTCAGTAAAAGGATACTCCTCACTTGACCCTTAACTACTTATAACCGGATGTTTTCCAATAAACTTATACAATGACAAAACGTTGCAGCTGTAAAATAATCCTCTTTGAAACGAGGCGGAAAATAAATAGTCACAAAATATGTAAGTATATCTATCTCTACTGAAACAAAATGAAAACGTGCACATGCATGAACTGGGTAAAATTGTATTTATATTATTATAGTTACACGTGTTGTAGATGAGAATAAGAGCAAGTAAACAATATTCTGCAATACACTGTAAACAGTCGGAAATAATTTACGATACATTACTGCAGTTTTGGCCCATTAGCTAAATTTTCATGTGCACTATAACTGTCGGAGTTAATGCACAAGTTAATGCATGTAAAATAAGGTATACGATATCTTTAGTAGCATTTTTAAGGATACGCTTTAATTCTTTACGTTATTTATTATGCTATACATAATATACAATTTCGATACAGTAGTAATTACAGCACGACGCGTAACACCCTACTCGTGGCATCTTGCCAATTCTCAACTTACTGTAATCAAACGAACGCTAGCTAAAAACATTCTCCGGCATAATAAAATGTATTCGAAAAACATGTCGTTTACAATTATCCAAGATTTGTACTATAATATAAACACTTGTAACGATCGAGGTTAATCCTAAGAGACGGCATTAAATTAAAATCAGACATAGGCATGTGTTGAAAAGTAACTAGTGCAGATTGTTAATTGAGGACACAATTACTTATCGGATTAAAGTATTTTTGTTGGCCTATAACAATTTGAGAAGAAAGTAATGCATCTGATGCGCATGAAATGTAAATTCAATTATTTTCTTTGAATTCGCAAAGCTATGTTTAAATCAAAGCATTCCGTGGTTTCGGCTGTTGCTTAAATTGTACTCTGAGTCGAATCTAACTCCAAGATTTCCTTTGACTAGAGTAAAGGCAATCAAAAGAACAACCATGTAATATTATTCACAAACTGACCATGAAAAACTAAATCTTGAGTAGGTATTTAATTAGCAAAAAACCTTGAAATGTCTTTAATTTAAGATGTTTATCCAAAACACTGGCCGGATGTATCACTCCCTAGATAAAGTGTGAAAACAAAAGCTGGAGCCGGATCAAGGGAGAAACATTTTTGGCAACCATACAGAGGCCAAGAATACCGCTTAACGCCCATGTTATTATAAGAAACCTAACGAAATTCTACAACACCAGAATATTCTCTTCGATGCTGGATAAATGAGACTACACAATAGACGCAACGAATTAAGTATTATTTATGACTCAATGAGTATTGGTATGTCACTGGCAAAGATGGACATAGTAACCTGATAGCATTTTTGCTTTCTCTTCCACAACGACTGCCGTTTCCTGTTGATAGAAACTTGGCAATTAAACAACTGTGTACACAAATTACAGTAAGTTTTAGTAAAATGTTTTGTTAGTCACAAATTGAGAAACAGCTAGAAAAATAATGTCACAGCTGCTCGTTATTTCTGAGAACTGGTTATTAGTAGTAGATCATATTTCTTTTGTAAAAATAGAAGTTAGAAGAATACTCCATGGTAATAAAAGTTGCAATCACTCTCGCCGTCTGTTTGCCCGCGTGTGCGCAGTGGAGTCTAATTTTACAGCAGCCGATGATTCACGTCGCCATTGAGACGAACAGTAAGGTCCGCCACCGAAATAGCCCTATGATTTGGCGTATTATAAACGGTACACACAATTGGGTAGAATTCCATGTTTTGAGGAGAATCTCCATCAAAGGTATTGGCGTTAGTGATGCAATTTTCACTCATATTTCGTTACATTTGCACCCAACAGATGATTCAGATCACGAAAGCACACGTAATGTAAATAAAATATTCGTCATGATGCTTTTCATTTATTTTTACATACAGTATTTGCATGATCTTTATAATATGCATGTTTATTATTTTCAGAGAGACTTGCATGCTTCTACCTATAATTTCACTGTATTTTTAAGTTTGCCGCTTATTACCTATAGAAAATATTGTTGGCTAGAGTAAAGTTTCAGATATAATACACCGTATTTTCTCGTTACCTAATCGGCAAGCTTTCGTTATTCAGTTGTAAATAAGCGATACATTGCTGCATGAGTATTTTTACAGGCGAGTACGTGGTCTAGGGTAGGGCAGATTTTATTACAGACCTAGTAAATTGTCTAATGTTCACTTGTAGAAATTACAAATTAAAATTGTTTCCCACACGTGTCGGCTAATCGAGGCTATTTACTCGCTCGTAAACGTCAGCTATCATTGCTATGTATTGTTTATTACTTCGTGGTGATTAATCTTGCCCAATACCAAACTTTCCAGGCTGAGCTGATATACAGGCCGACTTCTCGCACTGTCACTCGACTCACTACGTACCCGGAGGCACCCCACCACATTGTGCGCGTGCGCGTGCGACCCTCGATAGTCCTGCGTGAGCTGGACCGCATCGCGTACCTCCGCCGCCCCGCTTTATCCATCTCAGCCGTCGACGACTTCTGCCGCTCTGAATCTACCAAGGTAAAATACGAATAGTCTAACCCGTAACCACTTTGTTGATGACCGAATATTCTAGAAATAATTATAACAGAGTAACCCTAAGTTTGTTTTCATCGCCCTAAAGATGACCTAATTGATTCCAGGCCTTCCAAGATGAGACCAGCCGCATCCGCGCTGATACCGCTTCCCTGTTGCAGCGCGCGCGTTCCGTTGTGCCCCGTGCTACATCCGTAGCACCCCTTGACACTATTTATTCGTGAGTAAATAGGCAAAACTTTCCTCAAAGCAACTTTACACGACATTAGGTACATAGTGAACTAAAGGGATGGATAAACAAGAAAATCTACGACACTTAAACCTTCTAAATGAAGTTTAGGAGTGACCAAAATATTCTCTTTGACATCCTTGGACTCAAGAACGTTTAGAAAACCTTGCGGATGTACCACATCCAAGGCTAGGTCAAGTTTTTCTCGGCCGTCTTCTTGATGTAGATGTAGGGTACTAAAATAGCTCATTGATGCGTCTATTAAACTACCGCCCTGGCAGTGACATTGATGATTGACGACACAACTACCTGTCGTATGTCATTTGGCAATCATGTACACACCGGTTGTAATGCTGAAAAACCTGTCTTGCTGCCAAAAAGTAATGAACTTGTAATTTCGGAAACAAAAACGAAAAATAGAGTCTTCAAAAGGAAGGACGTCCGCACATTTGGTGGCGGGTGTAAATTTCAAAGCTACGTGGTGTATTGCGTGTGACGTACGTGTCCACCATGTATCGCTGTTATAATTATAGCCGCTTAAATGTCAGCCGACGTTTGCCATCATGACTGTGATATCATAAAACGTTATAACGGCTTATTTTCATTTACTTTTACTACTATTATTTACATCCGTTTTGATATCATAAACTGCGGTTTGGTCGTTATTTATTATTTTTACAACATATGTTACCAGATATTCGTACGGAGAGCCAGTTCAGCATCGTTTTGGCAATGACTATTATCTCGAGAAGCTGTCCCTGCGTAGTGTGGCCGATCACATTCGTAATATCTCCTACTACAATGAACCCGCTAAGAAGTTTACCGGTAAGAATATTAACAACTGGTCTCACTTTACAAGAGAATACAACACTCGGTGATATAATCGACTAAATTAATGAAAAACCTGGTGATTTAATCTATGTCTATTAACTGTATCGTCCGTTGTCCTTCAGTTTGACCACCGACTAACAGTTAAAATTCCAGTGTGCCCCTGTGGTAACCGTGGTGTTCTCGCCAGGACGCGGTCACCTCGCATGCCTCCACTACAGCGGTAAAAAGGCCTTCCCCAACCGTAGGCCTCTCTACAAGGAGCTTAGCATCAGGGACGACGTGAATCTGCTCTCTTTCTATGCCAAGAATAGACTGGCAGCCGCCGGTTTGGCCGTCGAGAGTGCCACAGGTACCTCGTCTACGTCGCATAGCTAGCGCTCGCTTCAACCCTCGCTTAATTCTTTAAAATGAGTCTTTAAAACGATCTAAAAGTGAAAGCTACGCTTCGACGAGCTCGGGGCACTAAACGAATATTAAAACGAGGTATAAAGTCCGTGTCTAACCCTGCGTGTGGTGTCTCTTGCAGCGGGCGGCGCGCCGGAACAGCCGTCGGCGGCGCAGTGCGCGTAGCTCCCTGCGGCGCGGCGCGGGCGCCGGGGCTGCCTCGCGCGGGCAGCCCCGCGCTCGCGCCGCGTTCGCCCTTCGCGCTCTCTGATCTCGGTATAACATGCTAGAACTAACCAAGATCATCTATTTTTTTATTCATATGGCAGATTACCTATATTTTTGTTACTGATGTTTACGAGTTGCGACCAACGTTTTATTTTACTACGCTCTAGTCATCGTTGTGATAGCGCGGTGTTCTGCGCCGAAATTTTGTCGGTGACCGAGACGTCTCGTTTTCACTTAACTCGACTGA
The DNA here is from genome assembly GCA_946251915.1 of Abrostola triplasia. Classification (NCBI taxonomy): domain Eukaryota; kingdom Metazoa; phylum Arthropoda; class Insecta; order Lepidoptera; family Noctuidae; genus Abrostola; species Abrostola triplasia. The sequence goes on from OX276438.1 coordinate 2,301,395, forward strand.
TTTTACTTAACAATAAAGAATTTTTACTGAAATTGTAGTTGTTTTAATCATTTGCACGTTCATTGTTCCCAATGTCACGCTTACAAATCCAAGCTTTAGTAACGCTTAGCTTTTGAACTAAACTTGTTTTTAACAAATCGTTTAACACACGTAAATAAATAAGATAAAACACTATATAAATTAATTACTGTAGCCTTATAAGATCGACAACATCGAAGGTATAATACCTACACAGCAACGACATTCAGCAGCTCAAAATCCATTTTTCTGGACATGCTCATAATTATATCATGCCTAGGTACTGAATTGAATAATGCTTAAGACAAAAAAGATCCCGATGTAGACTCCACACTGGACAACTGCACTATCATTCGCATTACAGCATGAAGCAGCACTGAAAAAGAATACGATGTCATAGCGAATACCATGCCATTCAGGGGTTGTCATTGAGCTTGGTGCTGGGGTCTAACAGCTTCGATTAGACGGCATCATGATCACGAGCATTGTGCTGCGTCGCTTACTTTATATCGTTCCGCCACAATGACCATTGACGTTCATCAATCATGCTGTGAAATGATTAGCAGATTCAAATTCAAGCTAATTGTTTCAATAATGGTCACGTGGCTAACGGGACGCGCGTAACATTGGCCTCGGTGCAGTGAAGCTGCTCCCATGGAGGCCGAGCCGCAAGTTCCAGGTCCCGCAATTGATGGAAGACCCAGCCTTAGAGTTGAAGGCAGCCAAGGCCGACCGTGAAGCCAGATTCCGTGCCACTACCGTCGAGCCTGTTATGACTCCAGCTGCAGATTTGGCCGAAATTAAGAGGAAGAGACAGGAAGAAGCGCGTGCTGCTGAAGAAAAGTATGTACCTATCATTCATTAAGATTGTTAGTTAAAAAAACATTGGAGAATTAACTGCAATATAGTTATTTTATTTTGTTTCAGGGCCTTGAAAGAAGAAGCAAAACGCGAAGCTGAACGTAAAGCTCAAGTATGTATTCAAGTTATTATTTACCTAAAAAAAGATTCACGTACGCGAGATTTTTTGTAGATCGATACAATTCTTCTTAACTCTAATATTGTAATATTTCAGGCTGAGCGCGAAGCAGCTGAAAAGAAGAGGGCAGAAGAGGAAGCTCGCAAGGCCGAAGAAGCTAAACGTAAGGCTGAAGAAGACGCTAGGAAAGCTGAGGAAGAAGCCCGTAAGGCTGAAGAAGCCCGACTAGCTAGCGAAGCTCGTTTAGCTGAAGAGGCCAAGCTCGCTGAGGAAGCCCGCAAAGCAGAAGAAGCAAGATTGGCCGAAGAAGCCAAGAAGGCCGAAGAGGCAAGATTAGCTGAAGAAGCCCGCTTGGCGGAAGAGGCTAGGCTCGCAGAAGAAGCCCGTTTAGCCGAAGAAGCGAAGTTAGCAGAAGAGGCCAAATTGGCGGAGGAAGAAAGGCAGGCGGAACAGAGAAGGCAGGAAGAACTCGCACGGTTAGAAGAGCTGGAGAAACAAGCTGAAGAAGAACGCGAAGCGGAACTTGCACGACAGGTATGAGTTTTATATTCATAATTATATAGGTATAATTCATAATTATTATTATGTACACTAATCAATGTGTTTTAAGTAATAAGGTATCAAGGGCTCTATTTCACAAATTATCGGTAGTTGACAGTTTTACAAAACGATTAATGATCTTTGCACTCTCATTTATTGGCATCATCGACGTACCTACTCCAAATAAATGCACCTACCTTAACCTACAAATTCTTCTTTCAGGCTGCCGAGTTAGCAGAGATCGCGAGACAAGAGTCAGAGCTGGCGGCCGCCCGCCTGGAGGAGCTCTCACACAGTGGTTCTGCTGCTGATGTCCCCGAGGCTGATGCCAGGTAAATATTATGATAGTTACATCTTGTTAGTGACCAGTTACGTGGTATGTAACTAGAGATGAGCTTAACATGATGAGGAAGAACTCAACCACGGTCCTATTGCTAAGTGCTTAAATTTTTGTTATGTCCAAATATTCATTTATTTTATGACCCCTTAAAAGACAATATTATCTACCTACTTCAATGTTTCATTTTCCTCTTATACGTAGGCTTAATGTTGCTTAATTTGTAACATAACATCTGTATTACAGTGAACCCGCTGCAGACGAACCAGAGCCCATAGTTGAAGAGCCTGAATCTCCCGAGGTGATCCCTGAAACGCCCGCAGCCGAGCCCGAAGCCGACGTCAGCGAAGATGAACAAGCGGAACCCGACCTTACCGACGAGGAATAAACATTAATATTATGAACTAATCAATATTTTTATAGTTATGCATTTTCTGTATGAAATATATGTAAATGCTAAACATTATTCATGCGCATTTTGGTCTAGAGTAGACATGAATGGTGTGATAGCAGTAAGGTGGTCACGTTTGTCGCCGTCCTTTCTTTTGCGTAATGAAATTATGCAACAGTGAAAGTAATCCTTCCTTGTGTATACGTATTAATAGGAAATCTTCTACCACCGTTAACCAAGTAAAATTTTAAACTAAAACTTAAATGTTACTAGCTTAAGTGTTTTAATGATGTTATATTTTGTTAAATTTTAACAATAAAAGACATATTAACAAATTTGTTATTTTTTTTGGTAAATATTAAGGCCATAATTTTTTGGATACCAGGTCAAAAACAATACGTCGTCGCAAAAATCAAATTAATTGCAGTCAGCAAAACAGTAAGTAAGTGTGTTAAACAAGATGATGTCTGTAAAGAATTATGGTTGTGATGGCTTGAGATTTAAAAAGGGCTAAGAAGTTAAGGTCAAAGATATAAATTAAAAACACTGTATAAAAAGAATAGCTTGGTTGCAATATTTAAGATATCTATGTGATATTATCAATTAAAACAGGCGTACTAATCGCCGCTAATTCAGCCAGCGCTTTCCCAAAAAGTCTTAATAAGCTGTGATGAGCAAATCACACTAAACAATTTGAATTTCGCGCCTCTCGACAGAACCTCCAGCTTAAGATGTTTGATAAGCCGCTTTTGGATCGACTAACGCCATCTCTGAATAGTACAAAGAAACACTTCCAAATCCAATCCAACAGTTATTGGGTGGCAACTGGCAAGTGGCAAGAACTCATTTATGAATAAACCACTTGGCTTATATAATGCATAATATGTAGGTAGCATTATACATGTATATGCGGTCAGTAAAGGACGCGCCCACTGCATACGAATATAATAAATATAAATTTAATTATATTCGCGATTTGTGCGGCATAGGCCGCGCACGTTACAATGGCTTTGAGTTCCGAGCAACTCATAGCTAATGAAGTGTTGGCGTTCTTACAACACGCCATCGACACCATGGACGAGATCAGCATCATCCAGATCTGCAAGTCCAATTTTAATGCAGAGGAGATAGTATCTGCGAAAACTCTGCTGTACAAGTCGGTCGGACAGATCGACAGAATGCCATCCCGCCGTAAGGACGACAAGGGTGAGAAGAGTCTTCAGGATACCATCAATCTTCTGAAGACAACGGATCCTGATGACGTGCCGTCGTTTGTGGCGAAAAACTTGAACAAGTTGCCGCCAGTGACATTTGATCACGTAGATGTGACCAGGTTGCTCAAGGACATCACAACCCTGAAAGCCAGCCTGGCGGAGGTAGTGTTGAAGTTGGAGGCTTCGCAAGACACCATTAGTGAGCTACGTGCCGAAGTAACATCATTGCGAAATTCGCTGGCCGTAAGTAGTTCACCGGAGGTCAACAACATCAACACGCGTCGAGGCGCATGCAAAGTCGTGTCAGCAAGTTTCAGGAGCGCGACACCTGAGACACAGCCGTCGCCTGCGCCCCGCCCCGCGCCTCCCCCCACGGAGGTGTCGCCTGTCGTCGTGACGTCAACGCCTCAACGTCACTACGCCGCAGCTGCTGCCCGCCAGCCACCCAAAGCGAGCAATGTATTGAGGACCGAGAAGGCTACCGGGAGCACCCGCAACACACGCCTTCCTAGTGCGGCGCTACCACGACAGCAGGATGAAGAGGGCTTTACTAAGGTCGAGAGAAAGAAGAAAAGGCCTCTTTGTCACAACCTGTGTGGCACCGCACCGTCAGCACATATCCTGCCCCCCGCTGTGCCTGTGGCGCATGTGTATGTGTCCCGTCTCCACTTCACCACGAAGGCCTCCGACGTGATGGAGTACTTGGAGAAGAAAACGAAGCTCCGGTTTTTGGTCGAGAAGTTGGAATCGCGCAACACAGTTAACTTCAACTCGTTTGTTGTACGCGTCCCGACCGATCGACTATCGGCGATTCTGAAAGAGGAGCTGTGGCCGAAAGGGGTTGTATTTAGGAAATTCCGCGGCCGCCGGCGTCCTCCGATTGTCACAGAACGTGCGTTATGCGTCGCGAAAACGTGACTTAGTTATAAGTTTATATTTTTGTATGTATGTTAGTCTGTAAGGTATATATAATATGGGCCTCTGTAAGCTTTGTTTAGCATTGTTTTATATTGCCTGAAATAAACGATTATTATTATTATTATTATTATTATTATTATTATAATAAAAAAACTGTATGGAATGTTAAAGGTGCATTAGTAATTTTGAAGTTGTCTTTTTACTAGAATAATCTATATTCTACCTCAAATGTATCTAAAATATTCCCAAAACTAATCTAATATGATGTTTGAACATGTTTTTGCCACTGTATAGTTTTGTGTTTATGGATAGATCTGAAAAGGGCAGCTGAGGGCTTGTGTACACAATATAATACACACATAATAGTAATAAAATATTTATAATTCTTACAATACTTTAAATCTAAATACAAATTAATGTTATAAGTCCATTTTCACCATACCATCTGCAGTCTTAGCCACTTCTTCTTTTGTTACTGGTTTTTGTACTTTCTTCGCAGGGTTTTTGACTACTGGGGGAGGAGTTGATTGATTTGCTTTCGGTTTCTTGTTAATTTCTACAAATTCTTTATCTATGTCCTGGACTTTTTGTTTTATCTGAAATAATAAATATTGTACATTTAAATCAAAATTGGTTTTCCATTAATTTATTGCTTCTCTTAATCCTCAGTTTAAAAGGAAACATGTTTTCAGTAAAAAAATCAATTATAAAGTAGCAGTAGTAGTAGTATATTGAGGGCCCAAGTTGTATGTTATTTACAAACATTTACCTAAGTAAATCACAAGTTTCCAATGTGACGAAAATTATCGCATGCACGCGAAATAGTAGGTATTGCTAAAATAATGCTTATTTATCTATTTCTATATTAAATACCTAATAAATATCTTTAGGTTAATAAAGACTTCGACTTTGAAATAGAGCTTTCCTTTAATGACAAGAACGAGTGGTGCAATATAGTTAAGAAAAGGATTAAGTACTTTATGTTCAGGGGATCTTGACCCTCAGCAGAGAGGAATACGATGAGAGGAGGAAGAAAGTAATACAGTATGGTCTGTATGTACCGCTACGGTTTTCAAAGACTTTATTATCACACAAATTAACATTACATACATTACAAAAAATGTCCTTATAATAAACACAATATGTGATGGGTATAAATGAAGCGAAAGAAGTATTGATTGTAAATGCAAATGGAAATCCGTGGTCTCTGCCTACCCCTCAGGGAAACAGGCGTGACTATGTATGTAATAAACACAGTAACCTAAGTAGAAATAATTAGGTTAGATTGTTTTTTCAATATTCACAGAAGTAAGCATTTCTAGGTACTCTAAGATTGAATTTTATAAAACTTACATTTTTTAAGCCTAAGTTGACGGCTTTAGCTTTTGTTTTCTTGAGGCTTTTGGCACCTGCTACTTTAAACACATTGGCTTTCGGCCCTTTCTTATTGTTTTTACCCATATTATTGCAAGTATTTATTAAATCTTACTAAACATTAAACAAAGTTAGGTTATATTCTTGACGTATTTACTCGATCACGTTTAGATACACAAATGTCAAATTGACAAGACAATTATTACTTATTATATAACATTACATTTATTTCTTCTCTCTTCAGATAAAATAATTAAAATTTATATTTCCTTTTATATCAAAATAAAAATAAAAAATTACTATAGATCATAAATATATTCGTGAATAGAAAAGACGTGCCATTTTGACATTATGTTAACTCTAACCGCCTGCGTAAACCCAAACGCAATGATTCATAAAAAGCTAATGAATACTTTGCTATTTCAGTGATAAAGGGGCTAAAATAATATTAGTTTTAGTACAACTTTAACAATAATTCGATACTTATATTTGTGAAGAGGTATATAAACGCCGTGAAAATTAGTTACTACTCCAAATACAACGGGAATACTTCCGCCATGGCCAAGGTATGAATTTCGCACGCATGTTTACTTACGCGCAATCTTATCTATTTTTATTGTATCGAGATATTTGCATACTAGTCAGTCTTGATAGGTAAACTTGTCGCAGTTTTCTGGTTTTACTAGTTTTATGAGAGGCTACTACGATTAAAGCCAGGCAGTATTCCTGAGTAGGTACTTACATTTTAAAGTCGTGCTTTATTTCATCATGGGTGATATCGTCGAAGAAAAGGTAAATGATTAAAACAATACAATAAATGTTAAAACATAAATAATATTGGGTTTATTGTTACTTTTTATCAATGATTTTGTGTAAATGAACTTTGAATTAGGCACTAAAATACGTACCGACTTATCACATGCCTGTATTTAATTGATTGAATATTTAATTTAGAACTATTACTAGATATACTAGAGAATAGATACTTAAGCCGTCTTTATTTTAACTGGAAAAGTTTGATTAATCAAATCGCAACTAAACATTCGATCTTAATTTAACTTTAACTAATTATTGAGAATTCTATAATCAATATTTAATTTTGTTTTTCTTTTTACAGCCAGTGTTGTATTCATACTGGCGAAGTTCATGTTCCTGGCGGGTACGGATCGCACTGAATCTGAAAGAGATACCATACGACATCAAAGCAGTGAGTCTCATCAAAGGAGGTGGGGAACAGCATTGCAATGAGTACCGGGAAGTGAACCCTATGGAACAAGTCCCATCACTCTGTATAGGTAAATTATTATTTATTAACTGTATTTTATGTGATAGCTATGAAATCTCTTTGGTCACCATTATGTAGAGTGAGCTTGAGCTTGAATTTTATGCTCTATTTTTTGATGATTACATTTAATGTTTATAAAGTTTGTTTTATTCATCCAATTATTCTCTTTCTTTTCAGATGGCCACACACTTGTTGAATCACTGAACATTATGCATTATATAGAGGAGACAAGACCTCACAGGCCACTGATGCCCCTGGATTGCTTTAAACGTGCAAAAGTGCGAGAAATATGTGAAGTAAGTTCAAAAATTGACCATCTTCACAATATTATTAAAATGGGAGAATTGTTATAAGAATCCTATTGGAAAAAATCATCAACTTATTTGATTATAACTTCACTTTTCAGGTGATATCATCTGGTATCCAACCACTCCAGAACCTGATAGTTCTGATTTATGTAGGAGAAGAGAAGAAAAAGGAGTGGGCCCAACACTGGATTACCCGTGGGTTCAGAGCTACCGAGAAACTGCTTTCGGCATGTGCTGGAAAGTATTGTGTGGGAGATGAGATCACTCTAGCTGACTGCTGCCTTGTACCTCAAGTGTTCAATGCGAGAAGGTAATTTATTATTTTAACAAAGGATAGCTACTGAGATTGAGTACGGCTGATATATGACTTTCAACTACGAATTCAACCAAAATCAGATGAGTAGTTTTTGAGAAAATTGCAGTCATACTAACATACATAATTATGGGCTAAATATGAAACCCCTTGTTAGAAAAATGTTAAAAACAACATTATTTACATTATATCTTTAGATACATATCTATGTGGATATTAGTCATATTTAGTTATAATTTCATACTTTTTATTTTCAGATTTCATGTTGACCTACGTCCGTTCCCTATCATCCTACGTATAGACCGCGAGCTAGAGAACCACCCAGCATTCCGCGCGGCCCATCCCTCGTCGCAGCCCGACTGCCCGCCGGAAATCGCCAAATAAACTTGTACTAAATTTACGACTGCATATTGACTGTAATGACCACACAGTGTGACCCGCAATGCATACAGGTGACGGACAGACAACGGACACGAACAATACATTAACACTTGTTTTTTTCTCATACGTAACGGTTTATACGCGGCGAAACGACAGGGTATGGACGAGTAATTTCTCGCCTTTGCCCTTTATGTATGTTTTCAAATCCGTATCATCACTTATCAGACATCAAGTATCATGTCTATGTCTTGTCCTTGCCATATTTGCCCATATTGCCTGTATGCATTGCGCCTTACATTTTAAAAACGCAATATTTGAATTTAATGACAGTAACATTTACAGTGTGACCATAGTTTGCCTAAAAATAGAATACCTAGTTTAATTATTGTATAATCTGTTGAAATGCATTTGGACTTTATATCAAAACTTAATTAAGTAGTACCCATAGTAGTACTTTATGAATTAATTTAAAGTATGACTTCTGATCCTTATAAAACTTATCAGAATGACGCATTAATTCCCCAAGCTGTTTATAATAAAAGAAACGCTTCAGCAAGTCATAAAGGCGTCTGTTACATTAGAAATTCATTGAGTACACCATAGTAATCATGATTAGAATTAGATTGATTATTATTCATAAATACTTTTCAATATTAATCCGTAGTAAACCTGCTTCTGACAACATATACAAACTTATAGATAAAAATACATTGTATAACCTGTGTGTGAAACCAATTTGTGGACTTGAAATGTTTGCAATTTTCGATAGTTTTCAAGATTTTTGCATTTTTATACAAGTCACTGCTTTAATTTTATGTTCAAACATAGTCATAGGCTTTTAAATCTTATATACCTAGTCTGATAATTAATTTTAGGCAACTTTTATAAGGTATTTGGGTACTAGGTAAATATTATAACTATGTATATGTTTTACGTTATTTTGTCCATTATTTTATATTGTTCTAATTATGTCTAGGTAAATATTAGAATTAAAATATGTTTTGATTATGTGTCAAATGTTATAGTATTTTTATTGATATTTTTTACTTATTTGTTTACGTTTTTTTTATAAATAAATATTTTTTTGGTTTTACAACAGTATTTTATTAAAACCCCACACTATTTCCCAAACAAAGAATTAATTATTACTAGCAATAAATAGCATTATGTATTAAAGACATTTTATCTTTTCTTTTTGAATACCTCTTGAACATATTAATAGAAAATCCAGTATAAGTTATTCCTATAACGACAAAGTATGAATCAACAGCTTATTTGCCAATGTTGTTAGTTATAAATATTTATTATTCTGAATCACTGATTACCCCACAATTAAGTAAGCAATTCATTTCAGCTAAATATGTATTTTTTTTTCTTAAAATAGTTATAAGTTTATTTTACATCTTTACGAACGCGTCCATAAAGTGACATCTAGCGCTGACTTATAATAACTTTCGGTGTAGCAAGATCTAAATATATTCCCACTCCATTGGAACAATTTCCTAGTTATAGATATTTATGAACATAATATTTTTCATTTGAGAATATAAACAAATATATGAAAAATTATAATTAAAAATATTTTATGATTACAAACACTTATTAAGTCAGTTATAGTAGGAATCTGATTAATACTATTCCATTAATTGTTTCGAAAATAGTACCAATCCATTTTTTTATACAGTTATAAAGGTTTTAAAATATTATTTTAAGGTGCGCTAGGTATAACGCTTACGTTAACCGAAAAAGTCAGACTGAATTGTTCACTAACTTTTTACCATCGCTGCATTATTTGAGTAATCAGGTACTTTTACGTTCTAATATGGAAACACTGGGCAGCTGGCTGTCAAATGTATGTATCGAACGCCCTCGGTTGGCTTGCAGCGTTTCACCAGTCAACCGTACTGTAAAATTACTGAGTATTGTTGTGATTGCGTCGGCATCGGCTTCGTGTATGAACTGTGTTATAAAAATGAATACAGTGTCGTGTTTAGTGATTAAATAACAATGCCATTTGTAATGTACATTAGTGTTGTGCTGTGAAACAGTTGTTTGGTGCTGTTTAAGATGACCGAGAAAAATAAATCGGAAAAGATGACTAATGCATCGAAACCTGTTCCCATGAAACTTTTTGCGGCCTGGGAAGTGGATAGGACACCTTCCAATTGCATTCCCAGGTAATATTGCTGTTGTAAAACTTGAAAAAGTATGATGTTTATGTTAAGTTTTGAGTTTCACATTCCGTTGAACATTACGATTTGCATAGCTTTGTATTGTTCGGAGATTGTAACATTCGCTGCGTGTCTGTAGTATTATGTTGTTTATAACGATGTTTTCGTGGGGCGTCGCTTGTAATCGGCTGGCCGGCTTATCGCGGCAGTGCCACATCGTTTGGGTATTCTAAACGTTTCTATTTCTAATTAAACCGACTGTATCGTACTTCCTAGTTTCATTTTATCGTTATTTGAAGTCAGTTATGATGATTTAACCATGATATTGAATAAGAACATTACAATACTTCTGGAACATACTTGTTGACATAGTTACTCAATGAAATAAAGTGTTTGTAAAGAAACAATTGATAATAAATAAGAGTACTATTGGAGATAAGGCATAGAAACAATGTTTCAAGTTGTCAAGTCTTCCATTATTTTTGTAATCTAACTAGATTGTGACAATTCTTATTCAATAACTTAGGAGATGGCACTTTTTAATGGTTTTTATGTAGATTATAATAAAAATACTTATCTTTAGAGGTATTACCGGACTGCTAATCTTAGGTAATGAAAAATACATGAAAGTAATTTGTAGATACACCTTACCAGACATAAATGTTGTCCTATCTATAACCATCTTGTAGAAAATGCTACCTTTATCTGCTGTCTTCCCCAGACATTATTATTTTCATGTAATTAACTATAATTATTACTTTCTATATATATGTGTATGTATATATACTTTGTAACATTTCCTTAACTAATTATCTTAATCACATTTCAATATCAATAATTAAAACTAAGTAATTAATTAAGTAACCTTTCTATCCTGCTAATAATTAAACAGATAGGCATTTGGATGCTTGTTTCAGAACTAAAGACACATTTATGTTTAAAGGAACAATAATACTATTTATCGTTTGGGCCCTGCGGTGCATAGTTTAGTATGAATCCAGATAAAGGTAAAAGATGACTTAGTATCACATTATTTTGCCTATCTTTATATATACATATGTGCTATAGTATAATATGAAGCTAGTTGATTGGTGCAGATCAACAAAGTAATCTTTTACCATTGTTATTCATAATATTTAAAATTAATTACAAATTGTTATTACAAATTCAACTTAACTGTATAACCAAAGTTTATCTCGGTTCATTGATTTAATTAACTTGTAATTATTAAATATTTTCATCTTACTGTCTCATGTCAATACAACTTTTTTCTGTCTGTAACAATGTTATTTTATTTTCATAGAAAACCAACATCTACAAGCCTATTAATATATTCTGTCTTTTCCTACCTATTCTTTTAGAGAATACACGGTACCTACACATAAGTTAGAAATCATTTATTTGTTAAACAAAGGTCACGACAACAATCCCTACTAATATTTTTTTTTTTTTTTTTTTTTTTTTTATTAGCCTATACTGTCCCACTGCTGGGCAAAGGCCTCCCCCAAATCCTTCCATTGGACCTTGTCTCGCGCTACCTCGAACCAGTTCGTACTATAAATGTCCAGGTCGTCTCGCCACCTTCTCTTGGGACGTCCTCGGCGGCGCCGTCCGTCTGTTGGCTCCCATTGTGTAGTAGCCTTTGCCCAGCGGTCGTCGTGCATGCGGCTGACGTGACCCGCCCAATCCCATGTAATATTATAAATGCGAAAGTTTGTAAGTATGGATGGATGTTGGTTACTCTTGCACGTAAAAACTGCAGAATGGATTTTAATGAAACTTCACATATCATTCATTGGCTACTTTTTATCCCGAAAAAATGTAGCGGGAAACGCCGCGGGGCGCAGCTAGTCTTAAATAAATAATATATAGTGTGCTATGTTTTGCCAATAAAACATCCAATTATCAAATTAATATACCAATATACAGTACACAAGTTAGAGTAACAAACAAATACCTACCCACATTACTTAATGCCCTATTTCAATAACACAATTATTAGTTAACTATACTGTATGGGTTATCATACTATTACTAATTATCATAATTGTGAACAATGTGCCTTGTTTACAATCTATTAATGACTTAGAATGTTTGTCTATGGATTATGTATGTTAACATCATTATACTGTGATAAGGTAAGCTGCTGATTACAATTGTTCTACTTGTAATAATAATTAGGAAATACAGTGTTAAAAACAATCACATATGTTTTTCACTCATTGTCCAGTGCAGGTCTTTTTTCCTAATTCTATTTCATAAAAATGAATTCAATTAAACTTTGATTAACTAAAGTATGTATGTTTAAATTATGAAATTAGAACAATGGCTTTTTAATAATAACAAAGGGACACTGCAGGGCAAAGGGCTTCAATAATAAATATCTTTACTAATATTTTGGTTTCCATACATATCTACATCTTCCATAAACTAATCATACATATAATCAACATTATCTACAATATCGTCTAAGTCTTATGAAATATCCACGAAACCTACAGATGTATGAATAAAATACCTACGTAGCGAAGGTTCGAGTCCAGCACGGGACAAACATTTGTGTGATCCACAGATGTTTTTCCCGAGTCCGGGTGTTTGTGTACATGTGAAAGCTAGACGCTTCGTGAACTCTAATGCGTCGTCTCGCTTCCACAACGTAAACGATACTGCTTTAAGAGTACATGGCTAGGGGGCTGGTCTGTTTTATACAACTATATCGTATAATCTCCACCCATGTCATATGTACTGGTACCTACATACATTCACACGACTATAAACCGTAGGAAACAGTCCCGATACGAATGATTGGCATGTGGGTGTCTGCTCAGGATGTTGTTGATTCACAATAAATTGTCACTGTTTGATTACGTTTTAACACAAGGCCGACTGTATTATTCAATTGAATTTTTTATACTACAGTCTTAGCTCCATCCGTCTATTTGGGCTGCGTAAGCCTTGGATAAGAATAGGCCCCTCTTTTTGGGGGCCGTGATCTGCGACTTATAGATTATCTTAGTCATAGGATGAATTGCAGATCTTTTAACTTGTCTGATTTTTCACATTAATAGACGAGATAGATAGAGTTAGATTTCTCATTTCTTGTCTGTGGTAGACGGTTAAAAACTTGTTGTGCTTATCTTTATCAAACCATATTACATCGTATGCAGAAACCAGACACGCCTTTTAAATTTTTGGGCAACAACAGAATCTTTGGGCATAACCGAATCGCCCAGATTACATCTCCAAACAGGTTTAAAGCGGTTTTAAAGAAATCGATTACAGAAATTAAATCATTTAAGAATCGGTATCATGGGTTTGCAACTAATAGCAGTGTTTACTCAGACGGGTGATGTCAATTAGTCAAATTATATAGATGCAGGGAGGCGAGACGACGCAAATTGCTATGGCCGGCGCTTATTGCAATGCGCAGCCAGTATTCTCCATCGAGTCGCAGACTTGTATCTTTTTTTCTCCTTGCGGTCTGAAGATAAAGCTAAGTTATTCATTACCACTTTGCAAGTTATTTAGTTCATAACTTCGTATCGTAGTCACTAGCGTTCTGGTTAAGGGTAGATTGCTTTAGCTTAACTTGACGTACACGTAAATGATATAATATAATACTAATAAGCCACCAGCAATATACCAGCAATACCAATTTTGTTTTGTTCTAGCAACCCTAATAACGAAAATGTTTTGCTCCCAGCCCTATTGGCGTTGATATCTGAGTTTTTTATGCCATGAAACAACGCTTCAAGTTTACGTACATACGTTAAACATCTCCTGTAATTGTTATTTTTTCACGAACGTATGTAGGTACCGTTCACAGACTGTTTAAAACAACTCTTCCTAAGAAGATTCACGATATCGGAGTGTAAATCCCAACTGGCTGACAGTTGCTGACCTGGTGATCTGTAATACAGGTGCCAACACCTATACCAAACACCAGCCCCTCACTTAAGTGAACTGGAAGTATGTAAGATTGTTTAAGACGATTAATTGTGAGGATATTTTTTTATAAATCTATATTTAAAGGACAATGATTATTATAGTTATACCTACTTAACATCATTGATGTCATCTTTCTACCTAAATGAGCTGATTGTCACATGGAAATAGGTCATGTTGTGGTGTAAAGATTGGCCAGTTGAACATGGGTGGTATTGTGGTTGATAATTATGATAATGACCACTTGCTTTTGGTAAAAACATCATAATATAACACGTATCGTCATATATTATTAATGCCGCTTGCCGCCTACGCCGTAAATGGATGATAAAGGATGCCTATAGGTACATTACTGTCAGTGGACGGTGCCTGTACATCTCTGAGAGCGCGAAGTTAATATAATATTGTATGCTGACACTTTGCAAAACATCTAGACAAAAAGTACCTACTGAGGTTTCTGGAAGGGTGACTTTTATGAATTATAATTATACCGTCGTACGATATATTAAAATGGCAAGCTGATTGTCGCAGCGGCTAAACGATTGAACTGCTGCGCAAATGGATACGAGTTCGATTCCCTCTCGCACGTGACAAAAAATTGTGTGATCTGTAGATGTTTTTGTCGTGTCTGGGTGTCTTTGTCTGTGATATTTCATGTTCGTGAAACGCACCTACGATTCAGGAGAAATTTTCAGTATGAGGCGATGTATTTTCTAATTAAATAAAGAAATACTTACAATTTTAATGTAAATCGATTCAAACTAGGTCCATAATTGGTTAGCAAAACGAAATGTCAATTTTTCTATCCGTCGGTCCGTAAGGTGATGCTTTATCAACAGTCTTAATTATTGTCAAGCCTATTATGAGTTGTTTAGATCGTGTGTTGAACAAGGAAACGTTTTATGAACCCCTTTTACACTCGTAAGGTCGCGAGCACGCTTTCGCAGGCCGAGAAATCACTAAGAAATAAAACATTTTCTTTACGTGGATGATGGTTTAAGCACGTTTTTATATCGTAATAATATCGGAGTGTCGACATATTTCCGCTCTAATATATTCACTGCCTGTAAACATAAGTTACATAATAGTATGTTAGTGATATTACATAATATAATTATGTGTATCAAGTACCTACGACAAGTTGCGTAATAAATTAACAAAAACTTTCCACAATAGGTTTCTTGCCGACGGTTTGGGATAAAAAAAACCCTTTTTGACTTTCCTTCTAGCCAATATTCTTTCTTCGATTAATTACCTTAGAAATTATTAGGTACCTGCCATTTTCGGCGAGCCTTGACAATGTTTACGAAAGAACCGATCATCCCGTTTATAAGATATTGCTTTACTAGCAAGAAAATGTCTCCATCAGGCTGAGATATTAAGAAACATTCAGGCAAGATTTTCTATACCGCGATTACACGAAATAAAAACTAAACCGGTAAAGTAAAATTTATTGCGGTACATCGGCGGGTTATGTAAGTTTTTTTCGGTTGGTAGTAAACAAAATTCGTAGCGTATGTGTTACGCAACAATTGAGTGCACAGCTGCAAAGACTTGACTGCGTACCATACAGTAATTAACCAGGTGCCTTACTGTGAGTTTGCATTGCAGGACATTATCCGTTGTCGAAGCGAGACGCCATACTACACTGCACGTAGCGCTGTCTCGCTCCTTGTAACCCCGCAGTTGCCTAGATTGTATACGGATTTGTCATGAGCATTCTTTGCATCTTGCAGAATCCTATTGATTAAAATGTGTTAAAGATATAATTGATTGTTATTCATTGATATGCATATACTTTACCTTGTAATTTAATTTATTGGTTTATGTATAGGAATGCGAGATTAAGAGATTGAAACTGTGGTTTGTAGCGCATCCTTGCTGACAACCCCTCAATCTCATACAAAAACAGACCTGTCAATCTTGGCAAGTTATTAAGACTATGAGGTCAATTGTTATTACTTTCCTAAATTGATTATTTATTAGTTTACAAGACTACGAGAAGTAACTGTTAAGTTCCACGGACTCTACAGCGATTTTTACGTGTGCGTAATTAAATTTCAATTGAGCACATACTGTATACATATACATGTATGAATAGTATAACATTACCTATCATGTTGTAAAGATTTTTATAGCTTCGTCTTTACTCTACTGAAGAGCGTGAAATGCCTAGTTATTGTTCCACCAAAATTACGATGAACTGAGAATTTCCCGAATGTCTGTGTCTATTGACTTTGTCCCTTTTCCTTTTGTAATTTGACAAATATAATATTCTTACTTCGTATGTGTTCAGTTATATTCGTATTACGTTATTGGTTTCTAAATTCATTCTTATTAGGTAATACCTAATAAAATCTCTTTGTGTAAAGACAAACGTGATATTGGATCAAGAAACGTGGGACGACCATAAGAGTTGTCGATATTAGTACTTAATAACCATTTCTGTTCGAACCGTATTTGACAAGACGCATGACATCAGTTCAACGAAAGAATATTGGAGGTCCCGACATTGGATCCAATCCATTCACTCTAAGTGTCAACAAACAGTTTATGATGGCGTATCGTCTTCCATCACACTTTTCGGTCTTAGGGATATCTGTACTTATAGAAATGTACCTGAAGAGTAGTCGTTTAATTTAGATATATATATTTTTTTTAATTTTTACGAATGAACATGAGTTTCGGCATAATAGGTTTATATGAGAAAATGATACAAATATTTATAATTGCGGTCGAATTGAGGGCAACCACTATAACTCAAATAATAAATGGTGTATTGGAGTTAACGCAAATTAACTTTATTATTAGGTTGAATTACAGTATGATTATACAAAATGCATGATAAAAACATCTATACAGGATACTTTAGTTCTTGTAACGACGCAAGGATAATGTTTAATTCTGTATTTGATTGAGGATACGAACCATATAATTACGTCGAGGGAGTTAAGTGACTACTCATGACTTATCGTTCGATCTGCCTATCGGCCTTTATACGGCAGTCGTCCATACAAAATACAGATATTCAATTGTTGCAGGCAAGTCTGTAAGTCGACCCTGCCGTATGGTGGCTTCTTGCGGCGCGCGGCGCGTAATAATGCGAGTCGCGCCGCGTGATAATGCGAGTCGCGCCGCGTCGAGCAAAGCCTTGAGAAATGGTTGTTTGGGCTCGCTTGTAGAAATTGTAAGCTCGGCGCGCGTGACAAGCAGAGAATAGTCACAAATGTGTGGTGTATTGATCGGTATTGGGTACTGTTGCGTCTAATCGATTGGCCGGAAAGTGCAGGGTCGATGATGAGTCAGTATCTCGAAGTGTGTTAAGGAAAATGGTTAGTATTAAGAGTGAGAGTGAGTCACGCGGTGTTTAGGTACGAGTTATGCAAATGTAGTGTCTACTTAGTGCGTACTAAGTTATTATACATACATGTCATAATTACACGAGCCCTTTATAATGAACATATCAAGGCGTTGTTTACGTCTGGTTCTTGGAAAAACGTTGCAGGCCACTGTATTACCTAGTCTAGACGGCAAAAGATGTGTTAAAGAGTTAGTAACCAGCATTTCTTTTTCCAACGTGCTTGTGGGCAATGTACTAGTACCGATTACCAAGTATTGAAGGTCTTTAATGCACGAAATGTCTTGAGCAACACAGTTCGATTACAATAACATACTAGCATTAACATTATTTTTTGTAAATTGTCCCTATTTAACACAGACTGTTTACAGGCTGATAAAACTACTGTCAAAAAGTAATACAGGAAGGTTACCTACAGAAAGGCTTTAAAGAAGGCTCATGACCTTTCCAATTTCTATGTTAGAGGTTAAAAGTAAGCGACAATATTAATCTTGTGTAGGTGGTCAGATACGTTAGAAATAGGATGCTATTTTAGAAGAAAACGTTGTTAACTATTTGAAACGGGGATAATGCACAAAATACACTTGATTTGACCCTTGAACTATGGTGTTATTTTCCCTGTTTGTAAGATTTGCGATGAACAAACAATATCCGACGTAGTTTAATATCCTGCTACTACACGGAATTTTGCGGTTTCTGGAGTTGTATGGAAGAATATTGTTTTAGAAAATGAAAATTAAACGATCTTAGGAGTCTATCACACGGACTGTTTTGACGCTTCGATTGGGGGTTTAATGCCAGTACACAAGAAATGTACCATTGACACATTAATATAGGTTTTGATCTACATACTAGCAGGTCATAGCATTGCTAGTACTCACATCTTCACATGACACGCGTCGGCGTTAGCATTTAGACGTGCGTAACGTCTAAAAGCCCACATTGACTCGTGTCGTGTGAATAGAAGCGTGGCTGAAGTCGTGATGCTGCGGTCATGTTGAAAGCACGAGCGTGTGTGTTGGTATTTCGATGAATGACTCCTTGCTATCGCCGCTTCTTGCGCGCTGCTTGTGTGTACAGGCTTTTATAAATGTTCAGTTAGCGCAGTCAAAACTATAGTCGGGTAAAGCATGTTTAGTGTCAAATTGTAAAGTAATTTTTCTTACGGGAATTTACCGATCACTCTGTGAATTATTTTTGGAATTCTATAATTAAAAATTCAGTAGAACAAACGCCGTTGTCCTGATCACGTACACGTAATTGATGCGCCCGCGCCGGCAAGCGTGACCGCAAGGTCGCCGTTACCGGGGGGTGACACACGAGTGGGTGAACGATTGAGTCATTGTGGTCGGTGCCCACTTACGGCGATGTTTGAGATGCTTCACCAACATCGAGTTTTTTTATGTTTTTATCGTTTACGGTACTCCTTTGTTTTGTGTTTTTATTAACAATTAGCGGTCTCTTGTTTCGTACGGATGCCGTTTTTCGTGATGCTTGTCCATTTGAAGTTTCGTGTTTTCCAATTGTTCCGTTGTTAAACGGTGAAGTCCACTTAAGCTGTGATTCATAAATGTCGTTTCTATTGTTGCCCTACTTTAGTATTTTATAAGTAGGTTACTGTTTTTGTACAAATTAAAATACTGCCGACTTAGAACCAATTTATTCACCAGACTCATTCCCACACTCTAGGAAACATCAAAGCAGTAGCTTAATTGCTTGTCAACACCGTCAGACAATTTATTTGAGTTTCGAACCACTTAACAATTCGCGTTTCACCGACCTAGCAATGACTGAAGGTGATTGGTACCTACCAAAACCATTGAACCCCAAATTGCAGCGGCTATAAATTACGAATGATAACGAATTAGGGAAAACGTTAATTTAAGCGGCAATTAACGAAAGCATCGGGGTCATGGCTGTCCCAAACGGCTAATGTATAATTAACACGTCGGCTTATTGCTCCGCAGACAAGGTCGTGCATTTCAGTAGCAAGTGCATTGCCTCAATAGGTACCTACGTAAATAGTGCGCGTTGCATATTTGATGTAATATTGCGTATTTGCGTTACGATTTAGATGTCTTACCGTGTTATTAGGTACACTTAATTTTATATGCGAGTGAGTTTTCATGAGCATTTGTTGCGTCTTTACTGCGTAACTGATGAATCGATTTTGATGAAATTTTTGTGAGGGTTACTTTATTTAGATATGGACTATTGCTTAATGTTACTTTGTTTGTGTGGCTGCGTATAAGATCTTAGTATTTTGTATATTTTTTTGGATTTGTGGCATATCTTGATAATACCTAAATGACAACGTAAAGGCGTGAATCAGAGCAGATATATCTCAAAAGCGGATTTTAATAGATATGCTTAGGTCTCAGCCGTTGTCCTAATTAGGACGCCCGTATTAATAAGTAAAGTAGGGTATAGAAGACTTGACCTGTAGCGGGGATTTCTGCCTAAGCTAGGGACCTCGATTCAATTATTTTAGGACGTGTTCAACGCTCGGCACGGGCTGAGGGCTCAGGGGATCTTCAGATGTTATTACATAGGGCAAGTGAAACATTATGCTCACACATATCGAGTTACAACCTCCATAGTTATACTTACGTAATTGTAACCCGCAAACAAGCTCATACAATATTAATTTAATGCAGTATTGCCTTACACAACATACAATTAGCATAATGTTATTATGTCATTCGCTTTGAGTTATGAAAAACTGAAATGATAACATTGTAAGGAAATATGTTTTGAAATATTACATTTTTGTCCCGAGTCTGGGTGTTTGTGTTTGAGATATTTCATGTTTGTCAAACGCGCGCACGATACAGGAGATATTCCTAGTATGGGTCAGTTTTTTTTAAATATCTCTGTTATTATTTAATTAATGTGGCTATTGTTCTTAGTCTTGTTTACATTAAATCCAGGTCGGGTTATTGTGTAACGAATTATATTCAATAAACAATAAAGTATCTAATTATGAAAACAATATGACTAATAAGGAGGTGGATGTCGCCAACACGTGTTGTTTATTAGTAAGCATGTGAGAGAACTTAGCAGATGAAATACCGAACCTTCTGTTTTGAAGTCGGTTAATAACAGAACTAAGAAGCAAGAGTCGTTCGTATGCAGCTGAGTTCTACAGTACTTTATGCTTTTTAAGAGCTACGCTTACTGATCAATGGTCATCCATTATTAATGAGAATAGGTCTCATAAAATGATTATTATGATTCTTGTTTGAACCTATTGTTTCACGATTCTCATACATTATTTGTGTTGTATCCTACACAACGCGTCATGTATTTTCCCGCTATAATATTCATCTATAAATCATACTTGTAAAGTTTCTTGCGTGTGATCTTGATCGTCGAATAGGTATGTATATAAAAGTAGCCTAACATACCTAATGTTCCTACAAAAAAGGTCTCTATTTCTATGTGTAAAAACCAGTATATAAATATACCAGCGTAGAATTATCTGCGAAATATGCAATAAGAAAACGTCTTATAATAATGTATTCTTATGTTATGCAAAGCTATAACCATGGGATGTCTAAACTAATAATGTTATTGTTTGAGCGCTTGACTTAAATGGCCAATCTACGCATTAATCAGTGACGCGTAGAAGTGGTCAAGAGTCACTTTTGTTTTTCTATAATTAATTCGTGGACAGTGTGGGTTATATGTTTGTTAATTTAGTTTAAGGATTTATTATTTTTAATACAATTGTTAGTAGAGCATCGGAAAGGGAAGACCTCGTCATACATACCTAGAGCAAATCGGAGATGTTCAGTGAAAAGGGCAAGTGAGGAGTACTCTTAACCGACGAGCGTGTATGAGGAATGATGCGTGTGAATGAGGCGAAACAAGTACCTATGCTAGGATCGTAGCAAATAGAAATCCGCGGTCTCTGCCTATCCCCTCTGGGAATCAGACGGGACTGTATGCATGTATATACTCCAACATGTAATTGATTTTAGTCTCTAATAAATAAAATAAAATAACCCTTTCTTGACAGTCTGGTAAAAATAAAACTTCAAAAATAGTGTAATGTAAACACATGATGCCGCAAAGTATAAGTTTAGCTTTACGATTTAGATAGATTGATATAAACAAATATAACAGAGAACGCGTCTATTTTAGTATTATGTCAATAATCAACTCGATTTGGTTTAGTTTACATATTTATTTTTACGAGTAAACATATTCTACACTATGTATACAAACTTCCTCGAATCTCTAGCTAAGTTATTGTTGGTTAAGATATGCTTCTTGTGATATGGTATGTGCTTTCATGGTATTAATGCCATGTTTAATTAGTTCAAGTTGAAAAACCTAGTATGGTAGGTATTACAATATTTTATAATAAATACATATAGGTTACATTATTATATTATACTAGCCGCGCCACCCCGCTACATTTTTTCAGGATAAAAAGTAGCCTATGTGTTAATGCAGGGTGTTAGCTACCTCCATATGAAATTTCATCAAAATCCGTTGAGCCGTTTGCGCGATAGAGGTAACAAACACACTCACAATCTTTCGCCTTTATAATATTAGTGTGATGTCATCAACCAATTTCGACCATAAAGGAGGAGGTTATGTATTCGTAGCATTTCTTTTTTTGTCATACAAAAGGAACTATAACGCTTTGAACTAAAAGCCCTTGCTGCCGCCATGCCGCACCAAACGGGTCGTAGAAATAAACACATTAACATACATTCTTAGCATATCTCTTTGAACTCGTCATTCAAGTATACCTAATACTTCCACACAATACATCATGTTCTAAATTCTTCGACATAGTAACATAGTAGCTCATCCGTAACAAGGGTTGCCACCATTAAAGAAAAAAACGTTTCTTTTTTTGTTAAAGTCGTCAAAATGGAGTAATTTCTGAAAAGTAAAAATCTGAAAGTAAATAAAGGACTTTTACACTTTTATTTTTCATAATAATCTGTTCCTTATTTACTTTCAAAATAATCTTATTTGAAATTTGGCTAATTTTGAATCAATTGGCCAATATATAGTATGATACTATGTATAGTAGATTATAGTTCAGGTGGTAACCCTATCCGTGACCGAGTCTCACCGTCCAAGAAATGCTCACTTAAAATGTGACGTATTCATCACTCAAGATTTGACGAATTGTGCGAGTTTTAAATAACTAGTGTGAATCACCTATTTCAATGTCATCTCGTTGTATTATTTTTTAAAAGAAGGAAAGAGATTATTTCCTAATACCTATTTTGATTTATTACGAAACATCTAAATATGCAATTTATAGCCGCTAGCGTTTGAAACGGCTAATGCCTCGCTGCCGCATCATATGCAACATCGGATATCACATCGTACGATAAGAGTATGATCGGTGTCAAGGATATAAGATCTAGAAATTCATTGATTTATTTATCGATAGTATTTATCATATAATGTCCTACTGACCGAATATCGCTTGTTGTGGCTTCCCAACTGATAGTAGCGGACTAAGCAAAAGATGGGATTGCACTGCAAAGTGTATGCTCCAACCGCTACCACGGGTACACTCTGAGTTCTCTCAAAAGCGGCATAAAGTGTTGTGGATCTAAGAAGACCCGGTCACCTATCCAAGGTTTGACTGCAACAAACGGTGCTTAACCTCGTATATAAACTAATCTCCGAGTTACTTGTGAGGCCGTTCAAATTTCATTCATCCAATATAACGTAGGAACAGCCCACTATACCCATAGGTATATATACAAATTGGAAGACTTATTGTGTTGACGAAACTACAACGATTGAAATTGAATTGAAACAATTTCTACCAGTCGTTCAATGGACTCAATTTCCCAAAAGAAACCCGTTTGAAAGAATCATATCTGCAATTAATCCAGAGGGAACGAATTAGCTTGAACGTATCGTATCCTCGCCGTCGTATCGGTTTCTGATACTTGCTTCTACTAATTGCTTTGGATTTCCGTATTCCGTACTAAAGGCGAGCGATATTTGCATTTCTGGACTCAGATTCCACAGCCCTCGATAAAAATATTTTCAAGCCCGAAATGTGTCACCTCGAAACAAATACCAGTCACACCGCGACAGCAATTTGTGGAGCTATTGAGTTACAAACCCGTGTGGAACCAGATTGCATACCTGTGATACATCGCCGTCCCACTTGTGCTGTGCTCACATTACCGACATTAATTAGCCACGATGCTTGTAAAACACAATTACTCTACACTTACAATTGGCTCGGCAAATCTAAACAGTAATTTCGCGTCGGCCCCATATCTCGATACCGTTAACTGCAATGAGTGTGAACAGCCCAGTCAGATCGGTACACTTTTTGTGAACTGGTCGATGACCCGTCTACCTCACGCTCCATCTAATCGTGGAGTACCTAATATTTGGCTTTCAACTCAGCTGCGATGTGATCTGATAGGAATTTACGGAGCGGAATAAACGTCGCCACCCGCTCCAACTTTAAAAAGTAATTGGGTCGGTTGTTTATTGCAAATTTATTTTTGGTTAATAAAAATCATGATCTACTTTTCTGTTCTGCGTCATGTTTGAGAGCTGTTATAGATATCTGACGCTTCACAGACTAGGTAATGTATATTCTTATTTTTGGTTTTTCTGAGAACTGGGAGCCATTCAGTCAACGTGCAATTACAAAAACTTTAATCAAGCTATACCGTTTTCTGAAACGTTATTGATGGCAAAACAGTATCATTTATTCTCTTCACTAACAACAGCCGTAATTTTTCTCTAAAGAACAACGTTTCGAACCTCTTTGACTTTTTGTCGGGAAAACGGAACGGTTGATTACATTTTTCATTGGAACTCGGATACGAAATTGTTTTCTTGTTGTAGACCAAGCCGGTATTGATGAAACTCCTAAATTAAGGCCTCTTAGACGAACCATATTTTTTTAACATCACGTCTGTATTCCCCGAATGGGTATGCAGAGTTGCACTTTGTCATAGTATACCGTCATTTCGCTATTTATGTTATTGGTCCCAAAGTAATTGGGGGCGAGCCCATTTACCGGGCACAGATTCAAACTAACACTTTTCCCAACCAGGCAGTCGAACCCAGGTACTCAATGCTCAGCAGTCGCGCTTAGCGACCACTAGACCAACGAGGCATTCAGCGTATTTCTGAAAAAGCAATATTTGAAATTACCAGGACAACGATAACGTTTACCCAGTACGTTCCTAATTGCGAACAATTTGACACGAATATTAGTTATACGACTGAACAATTTTTGTACGGTAGTCTAATTGAGAATGATGAGTGACTCATTCGTTGAAAATGGTGTAGTTTACGTGTGTGGTCTATTTCTATTTATCAATGAACGGGTGAGTTATTCATGAGTATGTTCAATAGATTTCGATGCAGTTGGAATGACGTCACTCCTTCAACAGTTAATCACGTGCTATAAATGTACGGAAGTGATCATCTTAGGAAAGTGAAACATAAAAAGTGACATCGCGATCGAAATAGGCCTCTTGTAATTACGGAAAGTTAATCGAATGTCAGGGAGTCAGTCAGGGGATTGCATGTGCCACTCTGATGGATTTACAAATTTCAATCAACTCGCACTGCAATCTTCAGATGGTATAATTCGGGATGCCGATCCATTTATAAAAACTTTACAACGAACAAAGAAACGAAAAGGTTATAATTATTGGCGCGTGGGTGACTTATATCCTTTAAGGTAAATGAATCATCAATGACTGAGTAATTGGTACTGAATCATCTTAATGTTGTTGTATTTTGAAACATAATATACGCAGTAGTATTCATATGTAACTTGACACCTTATGATACGCCTTGTAAACTTGTACAGATAAGGTTTGTTGTACACCAACAAATGTGTAATAAATAAAATAATATTTACCTGATAGTACATACCAAACAAATATCGCTCAAGCATATTGATCAACTCGAGTGCAATTTCAGAGTTGTACACAATGGAGTGCATATTTGTGTAAGGCATACTCTTGGTGATGACAATAGGTATCTGTTGAATCGATCTTCCGTAATATATACCATTTGCTTTTTGTTGGGCTTTCAATGAGCTACAGCATTTTTAGTTTGGTAACTGCTGTTTTCCATTAGAATGATAATCCAAATCAGGAAAAATAAAATGTAGGGCTAAAGATGTTAAGCATTAATCTATTCGTAGGTAAGCTCAAAATTTTATTTTATTGAACTGCCTTGGCCAGGTAAATGCACTTGCAGGAAAGACGTAAAGACGTTTTCATTTCAAGCACCAGTTAACTTTAGATAGATTCTGCTTCAATTCGGAAAACTTTGCAGCCAGAAGTCTTGAAGGCCTAGACGAAAGGCGGTCGATCAATAAAGTCGCTAAAGCCTCTTTACATGTAAATAATAAGGATTCTGTTTAGATCTTCAAATTCAATCGTGATTGGGTTGTTTAATATAACATTTAGCTTCGGTTGGATCCGAAGTACTTTGTGGCGGTGTACCAGACTTTGGTAGAACTTATTCTAGCTTTTGTTAGAGCGTGGTACAAGGTTTTATGAGAACTCTATTAAACTTTTGATTATGTGTCCATCGACTATTCTAAGGTCTCGTGCATTATTATTGAGTTCTGCCTATTGTAAACCCACAGCTATTCTTTCTCAATACTAATTTGAGCCAACAAGTACCACCATAATTTTATTTTTCACAACCATAGCTTTATCCCCGTCACGTTGAGCGTTGTAGTGCAATTTGCTGATGTCACAATGATGCCTACTCCACTATTATTTACCTCAGGTAATTTTCTCTACGTGACACATCCGAAAACATTGTAAAATCGTTTTTTGTTCACCGGGTTCTGGTTCTGCAACACTGCAATTAGTATTGCTTCGCTGTCATTAACTGGTTCCTTTGGTTGTTAATTGTTATTTTGATTGATGGTGCTTCTTCAGATTCGTGTTGATCTTGAATGCTACTGTACTAGTGACGGGTTTTTTTATTGCAGTATTTTGTCAGCCTGCAAAAAATTGTACTGAACCATTTTCAACCGATTTGGTTTTTTTTTCTTATCTTCATCCCACGACCTAAGACTTCTGTTCGGAAATACATTTTTGAAGTAATGAATATTCTAATAGAAGGAAATAGTTGGTAGTATTAGCTGATCGTCTCAGTTATTCGTATTCTTATGTCAAGCAAAGTATATTTATAAATATTTCACTTACACGTGATTTAGTATAGGCCTATTGACATAATAACCTGTATTGTTTTTACATGGCGCTTTAATGATTATTAACGCTAATTGAAACACAAGTACGTTCGTCAGAAACCGTTGTATGAATGCAAGTATGTTTTATAAATCATGCAAAGGTCAATACGGCGTGTTAATTGTTCGAGCCTGCTAATGACCATGACTCAATGTGATAGTTTATTCAACTTTGACACTGTGGACGCTTACCTGTGTTGAATGTTTGCCATTCATGACGACGATATGCTATTTGCCGCATACATTTTTGTATAATACAACTCTAATAATAAACTAATATGTAATAAACTAGCTAAAGGTAGCGAAAACTACATATTTTGCCCATACTGGGCGCTCAACTAAGCATACTAAACATTAAGCTAGATTTAGAAAAGATTATTATTAGTTAAATCTACGGTAATACATACTTAATCTTAGGTATTGTTATAAGTAACGTATAAGCCACGATTTTGCGGCGGCCTACTTGGATAAGATATAATCCAATTAAAAGTGCTTCTCTATTAACATCTGGATAGTTTGTTCTTAATCCCATTATTATCCAATAAGTCTTAACGTAAGAACAACTATAGAACATCAAGCAGGCTGAGATTAGGAGTAATAAATATGGAGGGTCATTCTATAGTGCCGATATGTGCTCGCTACCGGTTTGACAAATGGTACGACATTATAGCATTGTCGCGACTATCGGACACCCACCTTAAAGGGCCATATACAGTACAATCCGTCGTAATAAACTATCGCAATAGATCCGATCCGATCGTAACGGCGACGGATCGCACGGGTATCTATCAAATCTCTCAGGTGTGCCGATTTCCTTACAATGTTTTTCTTCACTGTAGCTTTTAGCAACTGATAACATAAAGGATATCGGTGTGTGCTGAGGTTTGGACTTGTGACATTTAACTTGGCAGTCCATACACTCGGCTATCAGAGCTCTTCTTGTGATCAATCGATGCGATCTGTCGTCCCGTATACGGGGCCCTTTCAGTGCGAACAATGGATGATTTCAACAATCGTGTGCATACTGTAACTGTCGCCTGTGTTATTTGTGTCCGACGCCATGTTTCCTGTTAACACATTGTTTTCATGTCATTAAAATAATATTATTTTATATTCGACGTATCACACTTCAATTGGTGCAGGCACTGCACTAAATGATTCACTGCGATGAACAATATAAAGTATTATTTAGAAAACCTACGTAATACCTAAAAGTAATATTTTGAAACTTGTGGCGAGCGTCATACTCTTCTCAAGTTAAGGCAATTTTGAAACGAAGAGACTCGAATATTAAAAAGAATAACATTCGTAGAATATTCTTCGTAGTAGTTTTGCTATTAAATGCAAGTCTCGACCCTGAATGACCGTACAGGCCGCTTCACCGTTCTTCAAACCGTAAACCATCAACATTAAGTGACTAAAACACTATAATTTACTATTATAGTCATTGTTCGGACGTAGTCATAATAACATAACAATTACTAAACAACATTGAACAGACGCGAGTATAAACATTGAATGTAAGCGCCGTACGTCGTGTCTTGTGACGTCACTGGTGAATTTCCTAGTTGTAAAGTTGTCGGTGTATGGCCTGTGTATGTGAGATAGGTATTCACTGCTTATCCTAAGCGTATTATCTATCTACTTGGAGTTTTGAAGTGACCGGCTACAGGCGTAGTTAGTTAGGTGATTTTGCGGCTTTAATTATTTTGGTACTGAAGGCATAGGTCATTAAAATATATTTGCGTTTGGAATGGTAATATTTCGTTCACATTACGTGGTTTTCAAGATCTGTAATTAAAAGTTAAGCTTTAAATTGATCATTATATTTGGTCATAATTGTATGGGTAATAAACCCAATTTTAAAGCATCGCAATAGGTTGTCTGTGACAGAAAAGAAATGTCTTGTGAAACAATAAAAGGAGCAATCCTACTATCCTACTAATCCTACTTCCTACTAATATTATAAATGTGAAAGTTTGTGAGTATGGATGTATGGATGTGTGGATGTTTGTTACTCTTTCACGCATAAACGGCTGGACCGATTTGGTTGAAATTTGGTATGTAGATAGGTTATACCCTGGATTAACATATAGGCTACTTTTTATCCCGAAAAAATGTCGCGGGTAACACCGCGGGGCGCAGCTAGTAAATACATATATACGTCCAATAAACAGAATAAAATCCATTTTCTATTGAAACTTGTAAGGTAATTTATCGAATGGCCGAAGCTTATTTCGATTGCATCGCCTTCGTAATGTCGTTTTATCTCGTAAATAAGTTTGCATTAAAGATTTGAGTTGTCTGCAGTGTCTAGGAAACTTGGTTTTTGCGAAAGGTAGGTGAAATCTGCCGCGATAACTATCTTCGTACTACTTCGTTACGTCTAGATCTTGAGTTGCAAGTTTCTAAACGTGATTACATTGCGATTTATTCTCAGCTCTATTAGCGCTGACTTGTTATTCGTTTACTTGCTTAGTTCTGAAACGAAGAGTATTGGAAGGAACTAGAATGTAGATTGGTTTAGGGTACGGACAGTGGCAGAATAACCTGAAGGGCGACGAGGGTAGTAATGAGTGGAAAACATTTTTCATTGGACATGGTGGCGTAAAAGAGCGCTGACGAAGGTCTTGCCTAGGGCGCTGTATACCTTAAATCCGCCACTGGGTACGGGAGAGCTCAATATAAAATATTATGCTCGGGCCCATACATAAATTGACAGAAACTCTATAGACTTATTAAATTACGGGAAATTGCGATGTTTATAACCAGTTTGTATAAATTAAAGTATTCTCTAAGAAACAGGTAAAATATGTTCAAATAGGCAGGCTTTAATAAAAAGTGAAAATCTTTATTTATGAGTTATGATATTACTCGGAAAAATATAATAATCCTCAGCATTTACAACACAATACTTCATAAATAATAATTACTCAACTTAATGCTAAGCCATTTTTTATCTTGATTTACATCGCACCTAGAAAACAGAACTATTGTGAAAACAAACACTGCTGCTATCTAAATAAGGAAGTTTCTTTCTGTGACTTGTTTTTTCAAGGGAAACAACTGGAGGCGGTGAAAGTGATCATACCTTGTTTGTTTTCTCGTCTTATAAACTTAATATGGACTAGCGTGGTGGTAGCCGAGTGGTATGACCGTTAGACTGCCAAGTCAAAGGTCGCAAGTTCAAACGCCGGCACGCGCCAATCTCTTTTCGAATTCATGTGCGTACTGTACATTATTAGTTATAAATTGCTACAAATGGTGAAACCACCTCACCTGAGAGATTTTTCAACGGTGTGTAAAGCTACGTCCGAGGGCTACAGGCGCTTTAAACTCTGACACCAGGTTGTTCATCAACCATACGATAATAAGCAGAAGAATAATCGAGTTGCATAATTTATCGAAAGCTCTATCCGAATGTTAAATGACAACACAATGGATTGAATCATTGTAAGTTCATTATGCAGTTTGGGCGCCTTTACTTTCACTCTCAATCAGT
The DNA here is from genome assembly GCA_946251915.1 of Abrostola triplasia. NCBI lineage: Eukaryota > Metazoa > Arthropoda > Insecta > Lepidoptera > Noctuidae > Abrostola > Abrostola triplasia. Next base: position 2,331,664 of record OX276438.1, read on the forward strand.
ATTAAGTTCGTGTATGGTAACTTTGAGAAAGTTGTAACTTCAATGGTCATTAGTTTACGTCGCTAGATGTTTCTATAGAAGTTGCACTTTACACACAGCCCGCGGTCATATTTGAATAATACATAAAAGAAACACTTATATAAATTCACTAAACAAAAGCGGGGCATGAATTTAGTAAATCTCTTGAAATTGAACTTATTTAACTCTTTTGTTACAGTCTTATGCACTAGGCCTATATATTATACATCTTAATACATATTATAATTCTTTTGTATGTGTGTTTGTCACTTAACTCTTCCTAATGGTTAGACTAACTTGGATGAAATTTTGTGTGTATATTTCAATGGGTTCCTGGATGGTTTGAAAACACAATTGGACCCGATAAGTGGCGTTGCTTTTCCGGGAAGTATGATGTCTGTTGGGTCCGCTGGTAGATGAATCCTACTAATATTATAAATGTGAAAGTTTGTGAGTATGGATGTGTGGATGTTTGTTACTCTTTCACGCATAAACGGCTGGACCGATTTGGTTGAAATTTGGTATGTAGATAGGTTATACCCTGGATTAACATATAGGCTACTTTTTATCCCGAAAAAATGTCGCGGGTAACACCGCGGGGCGCAGCTAGTAAAATAATACTTGGACCACTGCTTTTGAAGTCGCATCGTCGTCCTTACAACCCGTAATTTAGGTATCTGTTGACCTTTATCTATCTTAATTTGTTTCTAACTTGGGCACCTACCTTCCCAATTTAATCGTGACACTTCGAGCGTAACTCCCTAAAGTCAAACACTTCAAAGGAACATTAGTAATTCTGACGAAGTCTGACTTTCACTAACTCCCTTGATTATTTGTTGCCACGTTTCCATGTAAATTGAGTTTCGTTGATGACAAATTGCCATTTAATATTACTTTAGAAACAACTCGTTAAGCTAGGAAGGAGATGTGATGGATTTACTCCGAAAATTAGTATTTACACAAATGTTTGACTTTATTGTACTTTTGAATTCGTAAAGTTCAAAACATTTTAAATATTCTGTATATCGTACAAAAAGGCGTCGTTAATATTCGCTAGTATACGAATCGGCTTCCCCATGAATGTATCGATTCACGATATTCAAGCGATTGCGAACCACTCAGACGTATTACGATCCAGATTAGTTTTCCGCCTATTTGATTTCATCAATGACATTGTGCATTACGAAAATTCTATTTCGCTATCTAATACCCACGTTAGATTATAACATGGACGTGTCTCATGTTTTGTCTTATATGTCGTTTTCATTCTGGTATTATTTAAATTCATACTCATACGATTTCTTAATTAAAAATTCTTAAATAATCTGGTCAACTACATAATTATGTGAGTCTTTACCGTCTGAAACGTTTACCCCAGTTTTCTCATCCTTAATTGGAGATATAACTTCATATCGCTGATCTGTGGCGATAATAATATCTGGTATAACATCTCAAAGCCAGAGAACGATGAAACCCAACTTGTGTAAACATGTGTTATTATTCTAAACATTAGTTGTATTATTGTAACAGTCGGGAAGCCGCTTTCCTGCTCTGCACTCTTGTGTAAACATTGACTGCCTGTCTGATCTGAACGTTGCTATCCTTTGGTTTTAGCTGATGTTATTCATAACAACGTATGCGTAGGTATTTCAAGGCTTTGTCCTTTGTGGGCCTTACCTAGTCCTTCCGAGTTCTCCGCATTCATGCATAGATTAATGTGCGATCATTGTAATAGGTACATTGCGCGTCTAACAATGAATCAGATAATATAGATGTTCTATCTTAGTGTATATTTGTAGGATCCTCACTCGCCAATTACATTCATATAGTGTTTCGAGCTTTATGGTCCACTGACAACATTACGGGTATCCATATTTAGGCACAAACATCAATTAGGAGCGATATATTATTATGTAAGGTACGTGCGGGAGGTGTTTGCAGTTCTTATTGATACAATTCTTGTTATATTGTAGTATACTGTGTTGTTAACTTGTTATTGATGTTATGTGGCTTTTTTGGACTAATTACATGGGTCTGTTATATTGTATCTTAACAGATAATTCTAACTCTAATATTCTAAATGATAGAGAACTAAAATAAGACCACCAATCAGAAATAATGTATACCAAATAAAATACTTATTTTATTCTGACTGCTTATGTCCATTAGTAATAATGTTGCCAGTCACGTATAGGAAGGGGATCATTCTCGAAGTTTGACATGATTGCTTTTGTAAAAATATTTTACTACGAGTAGCAATATTTTTGGATACCATCTTCACACCTTAACTTATAAGCAACTTGAACTAAAAGACTACAAAGAGTTTTTGTACTAACGGTAAAATATTATGATTATTGCTGGCTATTTACTAAAAAGGCTTTAATCAAGTTTTATCTAGTAACACACTATTTCAGCAGTTACAACGCATGATAAACGTTATCCAGCTGTAATAGTTTATCTATTTATCTAATCGCCTCGTGAGCACTTAACGGTGAATGTATGTTATTGACTTCAATAGGTGTTATACAGTTCTTCAGCCTAACAGGTTATTAAAGGTATTGTTACAATTCTTTGGACTTTATCTCAAAGAAAGAGCCCGACATTAAATATGCAAAAAATCTAGCTTGCCTTTGACAGTCACAGAGATACTTACACCTCAAAAGACTCTCAAATGCCCAACAGAGTAGACCCTCGAAACGGGCCAAAGAATATCGCCAAATTATTTTCTAAAATTTTCTAAACGCCCTGTATAAATTACGACATAGCTTTAGCCGCATTCGCCATGATTTAAATATCTCTTGAGTTTCATGATCAGCTCTCAATGATGAACAAAGGTAACCAAAGGCAACCTCGACATCATAATCCTCATAATTAAGGCTGTCCTAAATGTTCAACCTTATCCGTCAATCCCAAACGCACATCTCGCAAGACAATTAAAATACATCACGAACGGTACGGGTCTTGCAGTTAACACCTTGAGTAAACGCACTCGTAACGATTGTACGTTTACGTAAGCTACTACGTTAGGTTTACGTAACGTGTTGGTTCGGACAATGACCGTGGTTAGCCGAAGGTTAGTGTCTTCCTATGTGCGTGTGTGTGTCAATGATTGACGAAACCAATTCGGAACGTAATATTGTTTAGTTGGGATAGTATTTGTGCTTGTGTTTCATGTGTTTATGCTACACCTGACTTTCTACAAATAGTTGGAGAGGTTTATGTTTGAGTCCTATTCCAGATTCCTGGCATAATATAATAGGAAAAGTCCTTACAGATAATTATTACTATTTTTTCTTTTCATTTAGAAATCGAAGCAGGGTTTCACCTGTGGCGCTTTGAATTACTTACAAAAATACCAAGATCGTTTTGAATAAACTTTCAAGTCTTGCATTTTTTATGCAAACACAATTAAGTAGTTAAAGACCCTGAAATAAAAAAAAACATACTGACGAATTAAGAACCTCCTCCTTTTTGAAGTCGGTTAAAAATAGACAAAATCCAGAAATCATCAAGAAAGTTAGCTCCGATCTTATCAAATTATTTACCGACCAGAAGATCACAACTGTTAAGTGTTAGGTATCATTACTTTGATTATTACTTCTACGTTCAAGCTACAATATGTACTTCGAGGTATACGCGTACTTTAGAAAGTTACACACAAACCGACAGCTTTCGTGAGAGTTTGTCGTAAATAAATGTACATCAGATAACCGGATGCCGGGTACTGGATGACATGAGTTATAGCGTCTTCTAATACGTGTTTAGTTCTTATGTGGTGCTTATGTGCGGTAGGTTCGTCTGCATGTATAGTTTATCGAGATATTTTTGCAAACTATACTTAGTCATGTCTTTCAAAACGTGTGTGGTAGACATGTCATGGATGGTGGAAATTCCAGCAGTACTGGAATACAAAGACATACCAAATAAAGCACCTTACGTTCTTTTATGCGGGATCCACGGGATGTAAGAAACCCATTTAAATAGTAAAGAGCGATATAATACAACTACCTATTAAACATATTCTTATAGGTATGCTAAACATCAAACCATCGAAATAACTATCCGAACTCGTTATATATTTTTTCTTGTTACTATGGAATCGTGCTATTTCTATCTGTTCCTTTATTTGATTTAAGATGTCGATATCAGCGGAGATAAAAACAACTTTATCGTCTATTACCGGAAATTGAATTTTCCTCTTTCATTTCCTTAGAAAAATAAGTGCCGTAATATCGGTTCGAGCCGTGAATTGACGTGAATACTAAAAACTTATCGATTTCATGTTTTATATATTGCTCATGTAGAGAAATTCATTACTATCTCTTATCTAGTAGATTTCTGATAACATTGTATGTATGCCATTCTTCATAGGTTTCCTAAATGATGTCATAATTCATTACATTGCACTTTACTCTCATTAACTACCTTATCAGTTGTAGGCTTGCTGCTACAGTGGTTCACAGCGATTTGGTTTAAGATAAGGATTTGATTATACAACTATTAGACCCGGCAGATGTCGACCTGCCCGGAAAAGCAGCGTGACGTGAGCTGTCAATTGCGAAAGATGGCGAAATACCAAAGCAAACAAATTGTAAAATTAATTACTTGTTTAATTCGTGAATATTTTCGACATTTTAATAGTTATTCTGCTATTCCGGGTGGAGACGAATCCAACAAAGCAAGCAGCAAAACCATGAAAATCGGTCCAGCAGTTTTCGAGTTATAAGTGTTCTACTAAACCCGACTTTGTTTTATATACATACAGATGCACAGATACATAGATTTGAATTTATGGCAGAATTGTGTGTCACTTTTGTTTAACTTGTTTATTCAAAATTCATTAACAACTTCATTTGAATAATTCAAATCAATTTGTCCTCGTTAATATGTCATCAATCTCTAGTTATGCAATGTTTGAAGTTTACACGATGAAAGTATGTGTTACACGAGATAGTTTTTAACTTTTTACTTTAGCAATTGAAATGTCATTCGTTTGTACATTCGAGTCACCTTCGGTACCGTTCACATCCTGAGTTTCTCTCAGTTGGATGGCAGTAATAAAATCGGGCACCGAGCGCGACACTTTCTCCGATACGCTCGACGGACTCCATTGCTCAATCGACCGGGTGACTGCTTGCAATCGCAAACTTGCCCCCTCATGTCAACTGGTGACAAAATAATACTGTCTGTTTCCTTTGATCCTCGTCTAGAAGTTTCGCTGTTTTGCATCGTGATGATTAGAATTTATTTTGACTCCGACAGCGTCTTTCATTCTCCTTGATCAAATCATGCAGGCAGTAGGTACGGAATATGGGATAGCTTTGTTTCCTATATAATTAATGACGACCTAAAATGACGCACTAAATGGACTTAATTAGCGCAAAACATAATCCCTACTTCAACACGCTAAACTAACATTTCGGCAATCTAAAACTCGTCTTCAATCTACTAATCCTTAGCTGGACTAAGATTTGCCGACGAAGAAAATAGCAATATTTAAGTATAATAAAAATGTATTTACTAAGCTTTCGCTAGCGACGCCTCTATTATAGAAAATTAGATTTTGCTTACAGTCATGATGAAATCTGAGGGGAATAAAGAATAATATGGTTGCGCGCGCTGGGAATAACAATTTCTTCGTAATGGAAGTTTGCTGCGTCGAAAGTGTTTATGAGGTGTATAAAATCTAAAATGATAGGTAGTTGGGCTCGTTTGCGGTCTAGGATGCAACGTGACTTAGGTACCTGTATTAGATTTCAAAGAAAACTAAGGAGTCATGAAATTACCGTGGCGTAATCGATTTTTTACAGATTTATCTACTAAACCTAGGTTCCAATAAACTAGATAATAAAGCATTAATACAAAATTATGTATGGACATTAAAATATCATTTATGCCATTTCAATTTTCGGTTTTGTTTTGATAGATTTTGACTTCAATCCATCTTTTTATTGTTACCATGATTTGCAAATATCGCTAATAGACCAGCAAGTCATCGTTACAATTTGTGTTGTAAGTGAATAACAAGTACTAGTATTGATATTTTGTTTATTAGTAATACTGGCGATCGCCGTTTCACTTGCGTCTGGACAGAGTGAAATCAGCAATACTAAACAGTTGGCTAGTGATTTGCAAATTACCATTTTTTGACGTAATTATTATTGGTCTTAAAATCTTACTGTAACCCGTTAAATACAGTTGTTTAACAATATCTAAAAAAATCTCCTCGTAACGAACAAAGAGGAAATCACATTGTTGGTCACAGAAAGTAATTTCCTAAAAAGTAATCCTCTTTCGGCGCTCGATCTCCTTAGGGGATTCTGCATAAGCTATTCCACGCTCAATTAGTCTCCTCTCTTTTTTTCCTGTTCAGCAACAATAGCAACATCTAGGGCCGAAAACATTTTCTCTTATCTATATTAAATAATTTTGGTCTCGGTTAGGTGTCCCTTCATAATTTATTTATTCTGAAATTTTGGGAGTTCCTTCCAAGAATATTATTAATTTGGAGATAATACTTTAGCCAGCTACCCGAATATTAATAATCTTTTAATGTCATGTCTGCTTCAGACGAAAAAGGTCGTTACTTAATTATTAATAAAGGCTGTTATTAAAAGTTCTTTAAAATTGTTGAAAATTAATTCCTATTTCTCTAGGGGATCCAAAGTTTCATATGGTGCGATGTCATGAATCTTAACAAAAGAGCGAAAATAGTAACTACTGACTAGTGCCCCCTTTACATTCCCATTAGAATCCTATTAACGGTTTCACAACTTTTGTGCAAAAACGGTTCGTAAATATACGGTAACGCACATAGATATTAGCAGTCACTTTCTCTCTTGTGTATCTGTCTCCGTTCATTACTTCTGTTGTCGGATCAGGTCAATCGGACGACCGCTACTTGGGCCGCCTTTTAACCATTGTTCGCAATTCCACTGAGATTTATTTCTTGTATGACGGACAGTTTGAGTAATTGCTTTTCGTCTTCGGAATGGCTGGAGTTTGTTTGCGTTTAGGTTTTTCGCTTTGTTATTTTCATCTAAGTATACTCGAAAGATTTCAAGTGACTTCACTTATATTTAGCAGGTGTTTTTGAACTTTAATCTTTGCTCAAACTTTTCGGTGCTCGTGCCCTTAACCCTGCCTAAACTCAAACTTCTGAGCTTTAAACATCTAAATAAGTTCTTAAAAGCCGAATTAGCTCCTAAACTGGCTCCTAAATTAACCTAATATCATTAAAAGCCTTTAATAGTAAATTAAATGTAAAATGTTAGCCTAGTTATACTTATTTCTTGGACTTCAGTTTTTTGGATGTTGTTAGCCCTCTGAATCTAGGGCCAAACAAATAACAGTACCTATACTGCTTAATCAATTGATTGTTTCCAACCAATTATTGCAATAATATATGAATATTACAACTAACAGCTCACCCTTAAGTCTTTGTATTAAAAATATTCTGGATATCTGTATCTATCAAATACGCAGCCATTGAAACAATTAACCAATTATTCTAACAGCACGGTTGAATTAAGAGTGAGATAATCCGATCTCCATATTTTATTATTCAACATTTTTTAAACAATGAAGCAGCTAGTCGCCTATGAACATTAATTTAGCTTATCAAATATCGTGGGAGAGACGAAACAATATGTTGGTTTGGTGTTTATTGTAATAGTGGTTAATATTAATTAGGTTTGATAAGATTACCTTAATTCCTATTTTTTTTCCTCCTATAATATATTCCCGTTCCACAAGGTAAGAGAAGATATATCATCAGATCATGTCACTATTAGAACTGTATGTAGCCTTATTCCCGCGTCTGAATGAATGAACTAGCTCGATTTATTTCCTCAGATGGTATCGTCGTAATATAAATCACTGTGTTGCAGTGTGCGCGTATTCACTTATGCCGCGCAGTATTCAATGAATTTCAATGTGAATTACGATTTTATCGGAAGCGTATAAAATTCATTAAAATCCTTATAAGTTTTATATTCGTATCTACATGGTTTTTGTTGTAAAGGTGGTGAATAAAGATTTATTATTACTGTACGTAGAGCCAAATAGAGTCGTGATTCTTAGTACTATATATACGGAGAAAAATATTCCATCGTCAATAGTGATTTCTATGGGCTGCTGTATTTTTATCTGGTATCCACTAATTTGGTTATCACGCTCACCTATAGCGATATTTGGTTGGACAACTGGTTATAATATTTGAGTTAACACTTTTTGTTATTTGATGACAATTTAGCGTAACTGATTTTAGCAATACTCTGACAGTGTCATCGTCTTACCGTGCACGATTGGATACGCTCGTACGTATTTCTTTCCTTCCATACTAACAAAAGGACTCGATTTCCTCTTATTTTCCTTTGTCATGAAATCATTATACGAGTCGGTTCGCTTCCCTTATCTTGGAATTCTTTGCCACACCCACGTGCGAAAAGAATGTTCCATCAATTTGTTTTCCGACATGACATGAACATATTGCTTAGCAAACTTGTTGTTTTAATTACTCTAATTAATGAAGTCGGCTACGTTGTCCATTAAAAAGTACGTATGACATTGTGGTTTAAAATGCGTGCAATTTTATTGTTCGTGGCGGTGTGACGCACGGTCATTTTTACTTGGATTAGTTCAGTTTATTCAATTAGCGATTCAGCGGCACGTGAGCAAATATTGTGCGTGGTGCGTTGCGTGACTCGGAGCCTACATCGTAACGAGATTTGTTTGGATATTAAAACTATGATGCACAATGCGTGCGTCTGATTGCACCAATTATACCTATCATGAAAACTTAGTTTTACTTTTGTATAGCAATTTGTTTATCGTAAATGAAAATTGATTAATTGGCTTAATCATATCTTGTTATTATATTGCCATATTCTTAGCAAGCGCGATTTTACAGCAGAAACAGCAAGTTGAAAATATAATATGAATGATCGGTAATCCCTGCGCTCGGAAAACCAGTTTGATCGGATCGCTCTGGGAGCTGTTCTAGTTAGATAAGGGGACATAATCTTTAAAAGCCAATCTACAAGGATAGTTTTACAGCCGATTTGAATTTTTAAATTAATATTCTGTTAACATATTATACGACGCTATTGAATTAAACAAAAGATTGTCGTGATGTTTATATACTGATATTTTGACAGAAAATTTACTATATAAATTGATTCGCCTAAAAGGTGTGGTTGTTTGAGACAGTGTTGTCAGTTAGATTGATTTCTAATGTGTAATTTAAGGCAAAACAGTTTCTTGGTATCGGCACGGCATAAGCTATCTCAATCATAATAGATTATCTCAGAAAAGATCATTATCCAGACAAGTTTGTTGTTCAATTGAATATAGTCTTACCACGACTTTAAGTTTACTTTTGGCTGCCTAGTTTTCGCGACATGACATCTCTGTGGATAGAAAAAATGTGGATGCTTACTTAATCAGTGTATTGAAAGTGGGACAAATAACCTCATATTACCTAGTCCCAAAAGAACTGCTCAGATGAAGACGATTTCAGCGATAAATAGAAAGCCTGTAACTTATTCCATCATCATTATTTCAACCCGGTATCACCCACTGCTGGGTATAGGCCTCCCTTTTTCTCTGGCATTCTTCTCTGCTTTGAGCGTCTCTTATTTTCCATACAAGAAAAAAAAATACAAGGTTTTGATTGCTTACATTTTTATATGACAGCTCATACGTTCTGCTATTTGTTCCCCCTCGCGTGTACATTCTATTCGCAATCGTGACTTAATACACACGGTACACACCATATGTTTTATAGAATTTCAATGGTTATTTATCATTGGTTATTAGTAGACGATCTTGAGATTTGGTGTGTAAATACATCTCGAATAGTTTTTTCTCTGGTGAACTTGCCAATTTTTTTTTCAATTGTTCAATGCTGTTGTGATGTTGCGGTTTTAAAAAGAAAATCCATATATGATTTATTTTATGGTCTAAAAGCTGATTTTATTAAATTTTGATACTTTTTCACTATTGAAGCAAAGCTCCTATCATATAATTTTGTATTACCACTCCTTCAAGTAACTAAATCTTTCGCAAGCTTTGTCGTTTGCAGTTAGACGTTTGGAAAAGCAACCATAATGCCTCGCCTGGTTCATCTACATATTATATCTAAATTAAATATGATATAAAAAAAACATTCAGTCATGTGTATCACTTTCATGTGTATTTGCAGACACAAGTAGGTCTCGATAGGCCGGGGCAAACACATTTGTGCTATCTGGCATCCACCCCCCGCAGTTTGGGCTTTATCAGACAGCGACGTCCTGACCTCTGTTATCTAACTCGTGTATACTATATCTGTAAGTAGGGTAACATAACTGACGAATAAGAACCTTTATGCTAAGGATCACAGGACTGTTTGTGTGATAATACATTTATTTTCTTTTTAGAATTTGATGTCCAGAACCTTTTTCGGGTGCTATAAAATTTTATGTTTAACTTATGGCCGTATATTTGTTACTTTCAACTGTTAGGGCCGAACAAAGAGGCAAAGAAAAGATCTATGGTTTATATGTCTGCGATAAAGTGGTTTGGTGGATAGAGACAAATAAAAGTAGACGTATTGCGTCTACTCCGAGCGAAATGAGCAGTAGAATGATGAAACCATTGGCAAAAGACAGAACTAAGAATTAAACCAAAAAACGAGCGCCATTGTACTTTTGCAAAAATCATAACCGTGCATCAAACAATACAAATCAACAGTCGTAAATATATTCGCATGCGGTGCACTGATACACGTGCACAGATATTGGACGATCGCATTCACAACGCAAAATGTTTGTTTTCATATTAAACAAGGGCCATTAATTTAAACACGCCATGTGGCGCTGCGACACATCAAAGACTAAGTTATAAATGATGTAGACGCGACACCGCTTTGAAACATTACCCTGTCCCGAATCCTTTCTGAATGTTGATGGAGGACATGACATAATGCCCCTTGGTCACGTCCGCAAAAAGCTCAAAAATATTACCCCATTATTTATCGTAGCGTAGCAAATTTTGAACATCAATTGTTTTATTAAATGTGAATCTTCAAAAGAAATTCGGAATAAATTATAAAGTTTATTAATAGTCTGGTGCAAAAGTCCGTAATTTAGTAATTTATTATGACAGATTTAGCAATAACACGACTAATATAGCTATTTCGATTGTTGTTGAATGGTCTCGTTTGCTACTAACTAATTTTGGGTGAAACGACATCGGAAGTCTACTTTATGTTTACGCTGACACATACTTGGCAGGTTTTGTTATTTATTGGCACAACCGTTAATATCTTTGTGCCCTAATTGCGATATTAACAATATTAACATGCATGCTAAATGTATCATGACCTCGTCCATTAGGTTTGCCATTTCTTCCTACAGACATGACGGATTCTCTTCAGTAAACAAGATAATAATGTCGATGTTGATGATGTTTGTAATAGATCAATTCACTAGTTCTGTAAACAATGATCAAAACACTGCTAAATCTGGATCAACATTGATAGGTCGATCTCTTTCAATCTCAGATCCATATTCATTGGAAAATGTAATATGATATTCGGCTCAATCTTCAGGAAAGAGATTTCAAATATTAATCTCTGGATTTTCATCGGAATTTACTATTTGCTATAGTAAATAGCGTCTGCTTATTTGATCATTTGTCTCTTCAGTGACGTTGCACAGCTGTGGGCTTAATTACGTTTTGATGTAAAATAATTAGCGCGGTGCGAATTAGAATAATGCGTTGGTTATACCGTATATATGATTATCGTGTGTCGCCCTCATTGTTCAAAGCCAGCTTTTGTTTGCAATTCTTGGAATTTGGAGCGTTTTGCGTCAGCGCTAAAGTGTATTTGATGTTTTAAATGATGATTCGTGCAGGTCTCACATGTATTCCATATAATTGTGATGGAATTCGATTAGTGGTTTTGGATTTCAAAGGTTTTAGCTTGTTTTGTGCAAAGAACAGTAATATTATTGTTTGTTATTACCTTCTTTGTGTCCTTTTTCTTATCGGATACTTTTATTGTGTGCGAAAGTGGAATTATTATAATTAATCTCTCACAAGGAAAATATTTAAAAATTATAACGGCTGCATGGGAACCAGGTCATTCAATTTCTTTGTTGATCTTTGCAATGCAATTTAATTAGGCAACATAATTTAAATTTAGCATTGTGTTATTAGGCTTGTAAATTATGTCAATTTTCTTATGATGTTTTTCTTCTGTTTCAGGTAATTACTGTTTATTCTCGGAATAAAAGTTATTGTCCAAAAAGGTAACGCAAATGTGAAATTTAATTAAAATTATAAACAAAGCTCCCCAACTTCCGGATTTGTAATGACTACATTTTCGTGCGACTCATATTAATAACAATGAAGTCAACGACAAGGGACGGCAGTCCTAATCCGATTCCAATTTAAATTCCTATTAGCATATCTAATCAAATTCTAAATTAGGTGCAATAATCATCACTGGAATACAAATGTCGACCTTATTTCGCACAGAGCCACTTATTCTCATCCACAACACGTTTTCTTCCAATTCGTATCGTAGCAACAAGTGACGGATTTCACTTTCGCGTTTACCGGGGTCGGTGAACTGGCTATGTTTGCCCTACCGGCTTGAAAACCACAGGTAATTGCTTGCTAAAATGTCAAGTAAACAATGTGGTAGCCTCTATAACAATGGTATACGGACCAAAATTAAACATCATTCTTTTGTGTATGACCATTATAAATCCTACTGAATGGCCGCCGTCCGTCGATTTGCCTAATCACGTAAGCAGACTGATAGTGGAATGGTAGTAGTAGATAGTAGTATTGTTAGGGTTGGCATTTTGAAAATGTACTTTAAGCTAAAGGTGTAATAACTAAATACTAGATAGTATTAGTTTCATTACTATATAATATTTAAAGCTAACTTGAATTAGATTCATGTCAAAATGGGACACGCTTCCTTTATGTATCTTTCCGGTATTTCATTAGAAAAGGAAGTCGCTTTCTTGCCAATACCGAGACATAAAGTCAGTACAAAATAAAACAAAGTTGAAGAAAGGAAGGTAATAAACTTATCAACGAAGGATCGGCTGCGTGATTCAGTAAATTTGCTACTCACAAAACAATATCGGTACCCTACTCACGCCATTGTAATCGTGGTCCTCTTTGTCCACTCGAAAACCCCTCCCGTTTCGTTCGCAAATCAATAAAGCTTTTAACGTTAATGGATGCCTCCTTCCCCCCAATGTTTACGAATTAACCAACCTCAATATTTGAGGATTGTCTGAGATTTTGCCTTTCTATTGTCTCCAGGCTATTTTTCTTAGTCACTAAGCAGTAAGCTTCACTTTTGTTTTGGCTTTGAAATTTTTGGCAAGCTTCTGACAAAGTTCTGTTAAAAAAATGTTCAGATTTATTTTGTTTTTATGATTTGAATATTTTTGACTTAGTTGAGGAACAGTTTGACTTTTGTACATTTGTTTGTTTTAACGAATTTAAGTATATTAGTAGCATGTGTCAACTTTCGCATGCTAAACTTAATTACTGTCTTTTTCATATAAAGAACAATTCGCGTCAGTTGCTTGTCATATTACACAAATAGTGAGACACGACTTTATATGTCGTAGAGCTAGACGGCATAATTGCCGTCCGTCACGTCTTGAGCATAAGTGTGAAATACACGTAACTTGCACATCGTATTGAGTTTTTCAAGTAGATAACATTAAATACAGAGGTTCAAAATGCTTCCTTACCTAACATTTACACTCGAAACTTCAATGTTATTCAAACTTCCAAAAGCTTTGGAGTGAACCGGACTGTTTCAAACTTGGTCTGTCTTTCCCATTGCATCTATTGTTTCAGAACTAGTACTGCTAGTTGGTTCGAGTTTATCGTTACTTCTGTCTTTTATCTCTGCAACAGTGTATAGTAGCAAAATCTTAAATCCAAACTTCCATCGTTAATTGGCTCAACAATTTTGATGTTTCTTAACAATTTATGGTACAATGTTTTTCTTGGAATTAATGAGATGTTTTCCTCAATTGTTGGTTCATAAGATAATTCGGTTTCGGTATTCGTATTTTATAATTCAAATTTGTGTATTGTTATTGAAATAGACACCTGTATTATGTTGATCAATTAAACACACGTCATGTGTGAACAGCTTTTCTTACGGCTAACTGGATAATTACAGAGAATTGTTTTACTTTGATTTTGTTAATTAACTTCTAGTTAAGAAGACGATGTTTTAGATTTATATAGAGATATTTTTTGGTAAAGTTTACTATTTTAAATAACCGTTTTGTGAAAAATCAAACAAAATAAATAAATAAATAACAGAGGCCTCTTTGTAACATTGTAATTAATTTCGTAAATATAAATCGTGTAGAGATTATATTGATAATTAATTCATAATGTGGTTAATGTAACTACAATATCAAGGCGTATATTATGTATGAACTCCATAATTAGGAAGTGTTATTATGAAACAAAATAATATTATGTTCAATGGCTTCTGTTTCGTTGTCAATTGAAAAATATATAGTATAATTACAAACGATATGCGATTTTCCTTACCTTCTGATGATGTACAGCTGCACAAGACCATAAAGCCAATAATTATTTCGTTGGCGGTATCTCTTATATCAAACAATCCATATGACTATCGTCGTTCATGACAAGTGGTGAGGATCCAGTACTGCACGACCGTTGGAAGTAGGTCGGACTGAAGTTTTCGCGGATGGCTGGCAGTAGGATGTTTATATACCTACAACAATGGCGGTATGTCAGAGTGCGATACTGTACATGCGCAGAACTTCTTCTATGCCTAACTTCAAGCGGGTCAAGAACCATCGGCTGTACTGTACATTCAGAGAAAGGCACATGTGGACTCTTCAGCCGAGAATCCGATGCACCGATATCAATATTCAAATGTATACGCAAGAATCGAGAAAAGTGAAAATAGAAACCGATTTGAATACGTTAAACAAAGAAGGAATTATAATTAAGTGTATTATTCATATGCTTAAGCAAATAATTACTAGTTGACCGTGACCTAAAAAAGTTGCAAATTTTATACGTTTTAGAGCGTTTAGAGTTAATTGTACTTGTTTTGATGCAAATGTAGCTGTTTTATTGTTACCTAATGTTTTTAAATGTAAACACTTGAAGTGGTTTTATGAGGTGTTATGCTCGCGACTGGATACTATTACAAAGCAAGCTTTACCATAAAACATTGATTTCGTGATAAAAAGGAATGCTCTGCTTTGATACAAACTTCCTCATTCACATGATTAAAAAGATACTAGATCTACCCAAACTTTCCTCAGCTTAGAAGACAATTCTACTGCTTATCCAGAATCCAAAAATAACCTATGTTCTTCCTATTCTGTATCCATACAAAATTTCATAAAAATCCATAGCTATAGCTGGGAAGACGTGACAGACAGACACTTTGGTATCCATAATACTAGTATGGATTAGCCGGTATTTTTAGACAACCACGTATTAGCCTACATCCAACAGTTATGTTCATTTAAAATATAACGGTATCTGGTGTACTAATAACTGGCTACATTGTGTTGTGCCTTCGATACGTATTAGCTTCAAAGTATAGGAAATCGAGGTCGAACGAAATCTATAAACACTGGTAGTTGGAGTTTTTTGAGCGGCAATAATAAAGTAAGGGTCAATGGCACGAGCCTCTAAAGAATTATCGGTTTAGTGCGTGACGGAAACTTACTATTTTGTAGTACCTGATTTGTTGATTAGCTATATAGTATTCTAATGATACATGGAGATGATTGGTTGTATAAAAATTGTGTTACAAGTTTTTAGTAAATTACTTTTGACGAGTTTTTGCAAATGGTAGTATGGTTGGGATTGTTTTTGGAAAAGGTCTATTCCTAGCAGTGGGATTTGGAAGGTTGGTTGTTGTAGGTCTTACCAGGCTCAAGGGCCAGCTCTTTTCTGGACCTGTTATTACATTTTCTATTCCTCCCAAATCCCGTCAAAGTGTCTTACCCCTAAAATTACTCTTCCGGAAAATTTAATTGATATTGATAGTAATTCATGTAACGAACCTTATCAATGACTCTAACCCTTATAATTAAATAACATTAACCGTTATAATAAAGTTATTTATCCTCTACTAAAGTGTAATCTAATATCGTCTGAGAGATCCAATAACATAGGATATCATTATTAAGGGTACGTATTGAATAGTTTCGTTGGTAACGGCTTTTGGCTCTATGCCAGTTAGTGCAAACTTGGGATATCTTGAGTTTGTTGTGTTGTCAGATGTTTATTAAGTGTTTTACTACTTATTACTGGCATTTGCACGTGTAGATGTTAATGCAAAAACTGCGAACCGTTATATGTGATATATACCCTCAAATTCGTATATAAATTGCACTGTAGATCGTCAAAGATTCACGTTCACATTATGACAAAAAATTCTTAAGTCTTGCTAAAATTCCTAACTCTGGCTGCTGTTGATTAGAAATCCTAATAAGTCTTTGTCCGACATGAGAATGTAAACGCAAGGTCTAATAAGATGAGGCATTTCACAATATATAATAGGCTCGCCCAAACGTTCTTGCGAAAACGTCTAGGTCGAAGTAACTCTTGAATATGTTTATATACAATTACATACAACTAAAAAGTAAATATTCTTTGTCTTTATAATAAGGAACAAAGTATAGACTTACCGTTAGTACAGTCGCGTAAAATAATGTTTATGTTAAATAATTTTATACGGGATGCAAAAGACAAACGAGGCTCTAGGAGAATTACCAGCCTTGTACTGACATATTAATCTGCTGACCGGTTGTGCCCAAGACATGAGGTCATATATCATTGGTAGAAGACGATATGAATTTAACATTTTTGAAATACTTAAGTACTATTTAAACTTCTCGAATATTTCAACATTTTAATTGTACGAACAATTGACGTTAATCGTAATGCAACATATTTTTATACACGAGTGTACTCTTACGGCGGGTCATTTACCGCCGAATACTGGTCGAGGTACGAGAAGGCGTCTTGATCCTTGAACTTGTGACACACTTTGAGGTGAACGTGTCCGAAGCTCTCTGTTTACATGTTTTGTGTTCTCGAAATGAGGAGGTTTTCTCGAAATTTCGATGACATGGAGTTTTAGGCTATCAGTCAACTGCTTAGCAAGGGACTTTTTTGTAGAGAAAGGAAAACTCTTTAAATATAAGTATTGGTTACTGCATTTGCGTATTCATCGTCTTTAGGTTTTATTGCGATTAGTCTAAGGTGTTTTATATTAAATAAATATAAGATATAAATTACACCAAACAGATACAAATGACGTAGATTAAATTTGCTTTTTATTCTAAAGAGCGATCTTTAAGTACTTAGTACCTACATTATAAACAGTCTGTGCGGCAAACTTAGTTCGTTCAACAGTTTTAGCAGTCGTTGACTTCTCTAAAATAATTAGTTGGAAAGCTCCAACAACTGGGCGTATGAACGATAATATCGAGATAGCGACATATAAATAGAACACATGTTTAATAAATTATCGCTTGTCAACATCCTTTACCGTCATTTGAAAGCAAATAGCTAAATGTTTTGCAGCTGTGGTACAGTCAGCAACATAAATAGCTTAACATTTTAAGAAACCGTATGTCAAATTATTGAAGAATTAAACATCAATTAAAATTATTGTTATAAATTATAGGAGCATCCAAAAGACGATCTGGGAATATTTAAGACTTTTTACTATGTAAGAAGATGTTCTTTATTTAATAGTACCTATGTAAAAAAAATTAAACGTTCAGCTACGTTGCTGTCTGTACACATCGTAATGCTCGTGTTGATTATTTTATTATTTCAAATTATTCTTGCTTACACTAAAATTTAAATCGCAATGTTAGTGTTTATGGATTCCTTGGCATTTAACGTTTCTGAGTTTTATGACGGACGAATTGTGATGATGTTTAGGAATTAATATTTCTGCTGTGATTGTACAATTGCTGCAATACAAAAAGAAAGGCTTTTACTGTACAGAGTGTGAATTCGGGCTGCGGATGATGTAGATTGTAGATGATTGTATAATTCTATAGTATTTGAGACTTCTGAAACAATATCTATAACTATGCCCACGCTTAGGAGAATAGAGGCGTTTTGCAACAAACGAAAGTTCCTTAAAACAACATACAGAATTTGTACCGAAATATTTAGTTGTGGCTTCAAAAGATGCAGATGTAACTAAATCAAGAGTGGTCGGATTTGCGCGCTGTGTGCATGTTAAAGCAAATCCTATGAGCATGTTTCAAAAGCCAAATCTGCTACTAATTAGTACTGTTAAGTGCAAAACTAACGCCTTAATTCTTACTTGAATTGCAGGAGGTCTCGTGTTATAAAAGGGATGCTAGAGTTAGTGTGTTTGTGTAAGTTTATTTATTAAGGTATGTCCTCGTGTACATTCTGCCGTAATACCGATTCTTCGGGAGTTTGGTATGGACCGAGATGAGACGCCACTTTGTTACTTTCACGGCCATGGCGGAATATTGAAATGTTACAAGTGAGGAGTTACCTTTACGATTTCTGTAGTTACGTTCTTAGGGTAATAAAAGAGCTACCTATTAATTATATTACAATGAAATAGACAAGGTTAGGGAAGTAGATACTATATCTTCTATCGTGTTGACATTAGCTTTATAATAAGAAAAGTGCATGCCTTTACCTAAGCATATTTCAATGATAACCTATATTTCGTAGAAACCAAACGACTTAAAAAGTAACCCGCCAGACTTGAAAATAATTTCGAATGCTTGTCGTTAGAATCAAACCTATTCATTGACTTTTCACACAATATTTCGTTCAAATAATTAAATGAGCGAAGCGAAATGTCAGACCAGTTTAATGTCAAAGACCTAATTAAAAACATTATTAATACTCGAATTTCGTACAAAGTGAAGTTCTAATTAACGTTTATCGTAGCGATAAAACGTAATTTCTTTAAAGCATATTTGTTCAAGCGTCGTTTAATCGGAATTTTGATCATTTATTTCATGTAGCGAAATTGTACCTTTATTTGAATAACCGTTGCTAATGATTTCGAATCTCGAATTTACGTTTATTTTATCTTCATCTACCTCGTACGGTTCTGTAAAAAAATTGAAGCGTCCCGGATCTTTTTGCCCTCAAGGGCAGTATCGATCTCATTGCGAAACATTATTCTAAATGTGTTTTCGTTTGAACATTCAGAACATCAATTTTATTGATGTTTGGTTACATATTATACATAGCTCTACTTTGTTACCTCGTTTGAGTGTACAGGTGTTGCGCAATTTTAGGTTTTAAAATATCTAAAGAGCGTAGTTTTAGGATTCCGCTGCCGATTGTAATACAGCATGATTAATTGTAGACCCACTGATACTGTACTTTATTTCAACAATAAAAAGACAAAGCGGTTCATACATGTTAAAATGGTTTTTAACGCATGTTACTTTCCAACTGTTGTAATGCTAATAAGATAGTGCATATTGACGTGAAATAACAAGCATTTGCATACACGTGTAGACGCCGACTGTCCACTTTATGTGTTTTATAAGTACCTTCCATGTCTCTACCTAGAGCTAAAACATGATAATGAATACATTTTGAAACTACATTTTTCTCAGATCTGCGAGACAGTTGAACTCCCCTTAACAATGTTGTTTTCAGGTGAGAGAGTAGTACACAACATCAAAAGAGATGTATAGAAACTTTGTCCAGCGGTCAGAAAAATGGTATCCATAAGGCAAGACATCGCTATTTTTCGATTATTCTATTATAGAGGTCAAGGGGTAGACGTAGTCAAAATCCTAATAACGTTAAGATCATAAGAGAAATATCGGAAAAACGCTCGGTCATGTTGTCCGTAGGCAAGTTACTATAGTCAGCTTGTATAACCTTTTTTAAGTCTCCTAGACTGAAAATTATTGAGTGAAACTTTACGAAACTTTGTGAAAGCCTACTATGGCTTTGTAACTTTACCCTGCAAATAACTGCGTGAGTCGTGCAACCTCACGTTTTTAAAAAGTTGGGAAGCCATTTTGTGGTCGAAAAAACGAGAGTTCTTTGTATAAAATTGTTTTTGTTAACCTCGAAGTTCTGTGAACTATTCGACTGTAAGACGTGTTCGCATGCGATTACCATAATTCTGACATCTTAACACGTTTCAATAATGTATAGGGAGATTATTTATGTACACAATACAGATGTATGATACAATGTAAGTCATGAATTATTACTTCTACTTAACCCTCCGTGTCTTGTAAGCGAAGATGAAGATTGTGACTGAAAACTTGTCCTAGTTTCTACTGACAACGCATTTATTGCATTTGCATTTAAAAATTTCATAGTCCATAAAGCAAAAATCACTGACTTCCCCTTTAAAACTAATAACAGCTATTATAAAAACACTTGTGATTTCCGCTTCATTTCCTAAAACAATAAAGGTTAATAATTATTTCCTCGCACTGCTATTGTATTAGCAGTTATTATTGATGAGCGTGGAAATGAACAATTAATTTTATGATTGATTGATTCTTTTGTTAAATGCTTGTCCATTAATTACATGTACGTTATCACTATACAATCTAGTCTGTGTTCTTATGGAATTATGATAATTCGACATTTAAGTAATATTGTTTATCTGTCACTCTGTAAATGGTTTTTACTTTCTTTAACATGTTTTTTTTAAATAATTTGATATTATTTGTAAAGGTTTGTTCTATTGATAAGTTTTTCATCGTAGGCACAAAATTTAAAATTCATCTTGTCGAAAACTGGTACTCCCTGTTGTTCAGCAGTTTTGAAACGAAACAAGTTAGTAAATAGGTCATATCCTGAGTTTTAACTTGTTCTTTTATTTTATTATTGCGAACTGGTGTATCACAGCAATATCTCCCAAGGATTCTGCGATGACAACCTACTTGAGCTTTATTAATTCTTTCATTTGTCTCAGTCCTGTCGTGCAGCGTGCATCGCGTTATAACTAATTGCCGTAATATGTTACACGTTCCTTTCTTTCTGCTGTGAGTTTTCTGATCCTTTAACAAATAAAAGTTCATGAACACATTGTATTTTTTTATTGTTTTTGCATATATTTTCCTATAAATCATTATGATTGAGACATAAAAAATAGACATTTTGACCTTTTTTCACACAGTATAATTTGTTGATGTAAAAAGATCTCTTTGTAAACACAATTACCTACATGCTTGTAGAATGAAAGCGCAATTTCTGATGTAACATTTAGTATTCAAAGTAATGTACTGTTCCTTTGTGTTTTGCCCTTGGAACGTCGATCGGTTACTCGGATTAACAGAGCGGGACCCGACCCGGTTCCCTGTTACGTTACTTACTGAATAACAATGACACTTTATTTCAATTTCGTTACTTTCCATCATTTTGGGTCTGTTTTGTTCCAGCAGGTTTCCCTAAATTTGAATCTTCTACGTATTGTACTGGGTATGAAACATTATCTTTGATGGGCTGCATTGTTATCTTGTTTTCGTTTAGATGCTTCATTGTAAGAATAAATGTTTAGTCTCTGTCAAGCTGTACAAGTATTTTGAGTTTTCTGCTCTTCAATAACATTTATAAATCGCCATCTTCCATTTGTATGACGTATGTTTTTCTTGTGTTTATCTGTGTGAGGGTGTAACTCTACCTATAGGTTTGATGTTGTTTTATTTTTATCTGTAACTAATATCTCTCTATCTAGAACGAATACATACGCTGTTAAGAAGACTTTTCTGCTGTCTATCATCCTAACTATGCATCAGTATCTGTCAGTGTGAATATGTTTGTATTTGCATAAGTATTACCAAAATTAGTATTGTGCGGTTTTTGTAACTGCGCAGTAGCATCAACTGGTAGTTATACTTTATTGTCAGTATGATTGATTGACGAGCGATCCAACTGTTGGAACATACCGAATATAGACGTGAGACGGCGACGTCGCGTCTGTAATATGTAGATGAGTTTTGTTTCTGTTTCGTTACGGAGTATGCGTGTCAATCTAAAGATATCAGTTGAATAATAATATAGGTAGATTTTCTCACACCATAGTAGCTGTACTAGTAGAAATCGTTTAAATTATCGTAAAATCTCAGAAGTTAGTAAACGTTTATACTAAAACCTAGTACATTGACTAACCTAATACAAAAAGAGTTTACACTAGAAAAACACTTTCAACTTACTTTTTGCATCGTTCATTACGATAAAAGTTACGAACTTAGTTACACGATAAAGTTGTACCAAATTGAGTTCGAGATGAAAACGTGATTGCGTTTCTATTTCCTTTTGAAATTCTTGAGCGAAAATCAGGAAACACGCTTCAGGATTAACTGTTTGAAGTTTCGACCTTTGTCGCATTTCCCACGTTAGCGCACGCTCTGAATCTAACATCCGTATGTTTTACTTCAAAGCTAATGCTCGTGGTAATTAGATTTGCAGTAATAACACTTTTGTTTACTTGCCATCAATTTAAATGGTGATGGCCAAGTCTTTTACTGCTCATTAATATAAATATTAGTTCTAAGAATGTTTGCTTGGTAATAAGCTGCGTGATGGATTAACATCGTCGTTAGCGAAGTATTGTTAAAAGGTTATTTCATGTTTGTGTTGTTTTTATGATAATTGTTTTCTTAGGTTCTGGTTAAGGTCTTAGTACACGTGCTTTTTCAATTAATCTTGAGATTTTGCCGTATCCACTTGTTACTTTTCATTGCCAATCTTATTTCTTAACAAATCTCTGTCTGAGATAAGAATCAAGATAATTACCATCGTCTGAATTTGCATCGGTACGTTTTTAATTGCTGGTCTTACATAATTCGATAGCCATTAAAGTACAAGCTTGGTGAACGTAAATAAAATCAATTAGGTTAATTTGTTTGTCGGTGTGATTGGATTTCGCAATACCGTCCGTTATCTGAGCACGTGTCGACAGCCGTGCTTTTTATTCGCCGTTTTATGAGATTTATTGTAATTAACTGTGCTATAGTGGAAAGCGATTCGTTCAGTTCGGATTTTATTTATATTGTTATTTCTTTTGAAGATGGGCTTTAATTTATCTGTAATATTAAAAAACGCAATGAAACATTTACTAGTCTTAATTATAGGATTTTCTGGTGTTGGTAAAACGATGCTTCTGGAGAATATCCTCGATCTGGTCGGAAAACCATTCATTCATTCATCCATTTTGGGACCTCTCCTTTTCATTTTATTCATCAATGACGTCGATAAATGTTTCACGAATTCAAAATTACTTTTGTACGCAGACGACATTAAAATATTTAGGTCTATTAAAAGCCACCGTGATTGCTGTCTCTTACAGGAAGATTTAGATGCATTTTCGGCATACTGTACACGCAATAAGCTTCAACTTAGTGTATCCAAGTGTTATGTCATTAGTTTTACCAAAAATAAAAACATCTTATTATATCCCTACACTTTAAAAAACGAAAATCTAAAACGAGAAACCCTGGTCCGTGATCTTGGAGTTCTGTTCGACGACAAACTCCATTTAGACACCCATATTAACAAAATTGTTAATAATGCCTTCCGTATGTTCGGTTTTATCATGAGAACGGCTACAGTATTTACCCGGTCCTCAACTTACTTGTATTTGTATCGGTCGTTAGTTCGCTCTCAGCTGGAGTATGCTGTTTCGGTATGGAATCCTCACTATGGTAAATATTCCGATATGATTGAAAAAGTACAGAGAAAATTTTTAAAGGCCATGCATTTTCGTTGCCATCGTACCTATGCATCCTACAATGACCTATTACAGAAGTATAACCTGCAAAGCTTAAAGTCTAGACGAATTATGTTGGAAACAATGTTCTTGTTTGATCTTTGTAATACGTATGACTGTATTGATATTCGCAACAAAATCAGCTACGTAGTACCCAGAACAACGATAAGCCGAGGGGTGCGCGCAAGACCTCTATTTGCAGTAAGTTCCTGTCGCACAAACGCGGGATTGCGAGCACCCCTTCGCCGCCTAACCAACCAGTACAATAAGATCTTTGAAGACATTGACTTCTTCTTCGTCTCTGCTCAAAAATTTAAAAGTCTAATCAATAAATTAATTTAATTTTGAATGTAACGGTTAGTTTAGTTAGTTACATAAATATTTGCTCATTCTCTCTCACTCTTTCTCTGTTTTTTACATGCCTGTCTATGTTTAAGTTCACATTTAACTACGTTTCTGCTTTAAAATTTTAGAATAGCGCACTGTTTGACTTTACTGTTAATATGTTGTGGAAAATGTCGTGGGTTATACATTTATAAAACCTGTGTATTTATAACTTAGCGTAAGACTTTATAATGTATAACTGTTTATTTTCCCGAATAAATAAAATAAAATAAAATAAAACGTCATCCTTGGTATCCATACCAGGATAGTAGAAAATGAAAATCCGAGAGATTATATATGTTTGTGTATCATTACTAAGGCACCCCCCTCACTAACAGGCTGATAATTATTATTAATTACCATTGATATGATTGGAAATCTATAATCTCGAATATACCAAATTATTTTACCGCGAACACCGCACTAGACTTATTATTTTGATTAAGCTGAACAAATATTGATGTACTGAGGAAAAACTTATGCTTGTTATTTGTTAGATAGGTAAAGTAGGTTTTCGAGAAGCATGAGATTTCGCATGGTTTCAGTTAATACGGGATGCTAAAATTTCTACATATCTATTGCAAATACATTTAATTAAAGTCGAAATTCCTACAGCCAGTAAAATCACACGTTCATTCAGTCGTTCGTCGTGTGAAACACAAACAAGTATTTGAGGACACACAATTGCATAACGACTATCCTCTTGTTAATGTTGTCCGGTATTGGGTGAGTCAGTGCGCATAACATGTAACCCTAAAATAGCATCACAATTGCTAACAGGGGAGCAGGGGTCGTGAGTAACCGGCCCGGTATCCCGAACCATAGCTGTATGTTGTTCTAGAAGGACTATTGGACCTATATGACCAGTTCAAGGGTTATTTGGGTTTATAATTGTATCTGAATAATGTTTCAGTGTGTCGACTTTATAACAGTAATTATAATTAGGAATGGTAAATTAGCGTGGAAAAGTTGTTGCATAACTTATGATATTATTTTTCTATACGTCTGATGTTACGTTAAAGCAGTTTTTGATATAATTAGTTTTCTCTACTCTTCATTGTCTCTGGAGGAAATTACACATGGTGGTTTTTATACGCCAAATCTGCTGTAAATCGAAGACAGGCAAATATAATACAGAGATCCACGAAGGTGGCAATAACTGAAGCATGGAAATTATATCGTGCACTATACAATCTTATGCAATTCATTTTTCTGTTGCAACTGAGGCATTAACTTACATTTAGCTTATAGAAACCATGTTTGGATAAAAGCCAAACGAAGTCTAGCCAGTGTCGATACTGGTAAAGACCAGTCTAAAACTTATCATATTTTCTTTATAATATTTTCTGTTTTCCCGAAAACTAAGTTTGCAGTATGTCCCCAACTCCCTAGTCAACGCTTTGGCAATAGCAAAACTTTTGTCGAGTCGCGGACTTTATTAACTGTGACATTCACCTGTAAACAATGTTAGCTAGTTTCGTTGCTTTCTTTGTTAGATTAAATTAAGTAAACGCAAACTGTTTGGACAACGGTTGTTAAGGTGAAGATAATCTCAATTGTTTGGATTCTTATTAACGGTAAAGATTAAGATTAAAATAAGTAGGCAAAATCAATTTCTGGTAAGTTATCATTAAGTCACATGCGGATTTACAGACGATTTTACATATTTAGTATCCAGCCATCTTGTAAAATGAACATCATAGGCTTGTCAAATATAAAACCTTCTTACTATATTTTCATCCTAATCGGTAAATGGTGCGTCAACATATGTAGAAAAGTCAGCGCAGATCTACAGAGAGAATAAATTCAACTTTATCTCCGTAAATATATGGATGAAATTAGCATAACGCATAAAGCTCCACTCGAAAACGCCTGGTAAAAATTATGTTGCTCATATATCAGTGGAACGACTTATTCCTTTCTCGCATCCTACTTGATGGTGGAAGTTATGCTATTCTAGAAGGGTTTTCGATTATAGAGTTAAGTATACCTACTGATTTTTTACTCTAATATAGGTATATATATTATTTCTTCTGTACGTGTATTTGTCACCTAACTTCTCCTAAACGGCTGGCACGATTTGTGTGTATATTTCAATGGGAAAGTTTGAAAACAGAATTGGACCCGGTATGTGGCACTTCTTTTCCAGGCAGGACGACATCGACAGGGCCAGCTAGTGTAGTATATTATTATACCATAAAAACTATCTAGGGGGATATTGGTTGGTCGTGGTGGGAACTGCGTATTAGAATTTGACGCAATTTGGTCACGTTCTTAACATCTAAAATAAACTTTATTCAAATGTATTTGCACTTGCCAATAAATTTTAAAATTTGCATCGTTTTGTTTCAGGTAAATTCTTTTTAATTCTGCAAAATGAGCTGGAGAATCAAAGTTTTCCAGCGGTTTGGATTCCATTAGGTAAGTGTTGGTTTGAGTAGGTACTTACCTACTGTGTTACATGTACGTCCGCGTAAATAAGGAACAAGGAAATCGGAGCTGCCAATTTAAATGTAAATAAAATGCGGCTATAACATGATAATATGTTAGGTTAGTATCGTGGCACTAGATGACGCCAACCTGATTATTTTTGCAATCCGCACGTCTGTATATATTTTATAACGTCTGTCTCATGCACGCCCACGCAATTCAACTGTCCATATTGCTTTAAGTGGGCGATTTGCTTCTTCATTTTAATGTAGATCCCAGACGTAGTCCTTTTGCAAGCCTACGTAGTTTATTGACCTAACATCTGCGCCGTTTGCGCTCTATGCTAATCCATATTGGTATTGAAATAGATTTCAAGCTGTTCCTTTGACTCCATCTGCGTGTGCACTTCTAAGTTTATTGGTAGAGGAAGTATCTCAGTTATTTGACCATGATGTTGTTCTAAGTATTTGCCAACTGCTTAAACAAATGTCTAGTTAAACAGAATTATATCGAAGAAATTTCAAAGGGTTTTGTGGCTTTACACCTAAATATAACACAATTCGTCCGCTTGGAGTAATTTAGCAACAATGAAGTTGCAAAATCGAATGACGGAAAGTATCTGCTCTTCCTGCCAATACACGTCAGACTCAGCTTTATACGCCAAACTCTAGTAAAAGCTATTACGTAAAAATTGACATGCACCAGACCTCCTTCCTCTTCCATTATGCATTATCTGTGGAACCGTGAGTCAGTAAGTCAGTGGCATGCGTTTGAAGCCGGACTCCTTATCGCATATCTAACAATTGTAGTTGCATTCAATGGCCACAAAGCGGTCGATTGAATGTGAATGAGTAAGGTACAATGTCGGTGAACTTAGGGCCGTGTCAATTGGCGTCAATTGATTGATATCTTCTATTGATAGCCGGCTTATGATTTATTATGGTGCATTCCTTTGTGTTGTATGTTAGTATGTTATAGAACAACGAGGATCTGAACAATGCCTAGGACATGTCTTATTTGTAGAGCATACGCCTGTCGGTATTCACATTGATGTAGACTGTAGATACAGACTTCTAAATAAATCGTGGTGAATATAAAGACATTACTCCAGAAGATGGGCAGCAGCCTCTTCTGTAATTTCACTACCAATACCACGTTTTCCAAGCCGCTTGCCAAACGTGGGGATTATGGCACCCCCAACACTCCAAGGGGGAGGCCTATGTTCCACAGTGGAAGTGTTCCGGCTGATAATGATGATGACTCAAAGAAAAATTGAAAGTGCGATGACTATCACGTTTAGGTCAGCAGCTCAGTAGGCATAGATGACGATACTAATTTATTTATAATTCTGGTTCAGCAGGTTATTTCCTAAAAGCCCGATGAAAATTCCATTAATATTGATGGAATTCTAAATAATAGTCGAACTAATTTAAAACCAGTTTTAGTAGCTATATAGATGTCTTATTAAAATAAATACGAGTATACCGGTGAGGCGCGGAGTGAAAGTTGAATCTTGTTTGTTTGTTAATCCTTGACTTACATAATGTGTGTTATAGTTTGTCACGATTTTGTACTTTCATAAACTCTCTTTTTATTGATTCTTATATTGTATAGTTCTCTTTCAGCAAGAACTTCATATTCAGTTCGGAAAGTATGGAAGGAGAAAGTTTTATTATTTGTATTTTACTTAATCGTAGAATGGCACGGATAGTGGAGGTTACACTAAACGTGCTGCAAAGGATTAGCTCCCATTATACGCATTCCGTACGTACTCTCTCATGCGCATGCGTGGGAATTGTAAAGGCTTATCTGCCCCTAGTTCAACTAACCTCTGATTACCCCTGTCATGTCTTCAAGGGAGCTTGATGGGCCACAGTAGCATGGACTGGTCGTTTACTAAAGCACACGAGTGCACGCGCCGACGCCCGGCGACCGCACGCTACGGAATGTACGACTAGCCGATAGGAGCCTAGCACGTGTATGCTACTACTAACATAATTGGTTTTACACATGCAAATATCAACTTTAATTATCATTAATACATTCCGATTTCCTTTATTATGTTTGGCTTCCGTCCGGGTGTGGATCGTTCTCATAGTCGCCATTTTCATTTTAAACTTTGCCTATTAACCTACTGCGAGACGATGTTGTTGTAGAAAATTTTACTGCAAAACTGTTTTGCTAGTACATACATACATTATTGGGATACATACATATATGTGTGACACTCTATGGTTTTCTTTTAAATCATAAATCATTTATTTGTTTTGTCTTCCATCCTCTAAAAACTTGATGCTTGAACTGAAATGTGTATCTTTTTCGGGAATTTCCTACTACTGAGTCTGGTGGCGAGGTCTGAGCCGAACTAATGACTTTCATACTAACGGGCATAATCCCTTTGTGTTGGTCATAAGCCAATGACAAACATGCTAGCTTATTAATTAACTGCACCTGTAAACAAAATGTTAACGACATTAAGCCCACAGCAGTGAATCATCACGCTCAAACTTAATCTGCCGATAGCACCGCGCGTTATCACGACACACTCTATCGACCGTGAACGAGTTATTCACAAATGTACTAAAAACGGTAATTTTGAATTAACCATTAATCGTTTAGCTGATAAGATAAAAGGCAACGCACGATAAAGGTCAGATTGTTGCAGGACGTTCTGCATTAGGTTAAATTATAAAATAATAGCTTCAAGGGGATAAAGGAGTGGTAGGTATTGGCTTTGCGGGAATGGGATTGCAGGTTTTTAGACAAGTACATTTATGTTTTACAAGTGTAAGTTATAAGATGGTATACCCTAACTGACTGAATGTCCAACGGTAAAACTACGATAATGTGCTTCAACGATTTCGGGTACAGCCTACGCAATTCGCAACCAACGCAGATGTAAAGTATGAATCTTATTATCATAAATGTCTATGTAACTACGCGTTCATACATAGGACGTGTCGTTTTGTACTTTTATGTCTCTTAAGCAAACCTCAGGTGTTCTAAACACGTGGTTACAATTCCTCTGAGACAGCATCTTGGATAAAGTAGGCGGAGGTTGCCAAAAGTCGTAAAAGTAAATGTTGATACATCTCGTTATGGATGAGGACACGTAGTAAGGCCTCGGCTCCCGGGATAAACTCATTACATGTTATTAAATTACGGTGACAGACAATATAACGTTTGACGACGTGGTTGACGCTGGCTAAGAGATTGCACTGCTGCTTTTATTTTATTTTATTTGTAAGGGACAAAAAACAGTTACACGTTAAAATGTTTACAATAAGTTCATACATTGATATTACAAACATGTAACCCACAACATTGTCCACATATTATTGCTTTGCGGGAAATAAATATTATTAGTGTGATCCGCTGCCCGCATTATTATTATATTATATCATCAACCTTAATAAGCTGATGCGTGTGTCTTGAGATTTAGAGAATTTGTCAAGTCCATTCTTAAAGCAGTTCAATGTGGGTGCTTCTATCACATTTTGGTCATACACATGTTTGATCATGTATTGAGAGTCCAGTGCGTGGGGCAACAATAAAATGTCATGATAATGATACCACCACAATAATAAATAATATGAATCACACGACACTGGCAGAAGTGGCATCATTACCAAATGAATAAAAAGAAATATCTCACAAGAATAAAATCTATATAACTGAAATATTATAAAACAATATTGTTATAATATGACGTGCTGAAGTATATATTTCGACCTATTTGTCCAATAAACTTAGACCAAATTGTTTGGAAATTTTCGCAAACTACAATAGGCTGGGAGACAGATTGAATTATGGCCGTGTAATGTACTAGAAATGGAGACGGCCGGAGTAATTTATCATCGTACAACAGTGGTCTGTGTACTTTATTATTTATACACATATAGGGCAGATTGCCTTTTAATAAAATTAGTTCACATCACATTTTAATGGTGTTGTGCTTTTATGTTATTCATTAGCTGAAGTATTATTGAAAAACTAGCTGCGACTCGCTACATTTTTTCGAAAAATTAGCTTATGTGTTAATCCAGGGTGTTAGTTACATGTATACCAAATTTTATCAAAGTCGGTCGAGCCGTTTGAGCGAAAAGAAGTAACAAACATACAAACACAAACTTTTGCCTTTATAAGGCATTACTTAAATATTCGTTTAATATCATTATCTCATTCCACTGCTGGAGATGGCCTCTCCTATGGCACGCCACTTGTTTATTACTTACAATACCTTTTATGTCCTTTCTCTTAAACGCGGAAGGTTTTAATGGCTACAAATGTTTGGTTTCGTATGTTTGAATTAAGCAAACTAAAAAAATACTGTTACGACAAGCAAATAGAAATTGCTGTAGACAAATGTTTGCAGACGATTAGTTGTTTGAAACAGCTGTTTATTACTTAATCTCGATGTAATGGTTTGAATAAACGGATTGTGATATTTATTTAAGTAAATGCAGGGAGATAATAACTCTTAACCAAAGATCGTGTATGAAAAATGTGCTGCGAGGCGAAAGAAGTATGTCAGGATCGTAGCAAATGGAAATTCGTTGTCTCTGCCTTCCCCTTTGGGGAATAGGCGTGACTTTATGTATCATCAAAGAGACAGTGGACACTATTGAACAAAGGCCTCCCCATTAGATAAAGGGGGGGACTTTACGTATGAATGTTTTGAAAAATCTTAACAACCAATTGTACTTTTTGTATTTATATTAAAATAGTGTTCATTAGAAACCAAAAAGAGTTCTAGATTGTAGTTTTTTCAGTTAAAGAAATGAGGTAGATTAGCGTGATTAGCGCGAGGTGCGGTCACTTAAATTTAAGTTATACGATCTTAACACGATAACACGTGGTTTATGAAGGCGTAAAGCTTTTCAAGTCGTAAATTCCTTTAATTATTTTTGTATTTCGGCTCTTTCCATGTTCTACACTTGGAATTGACTCCAGCGTTTGCTTGCGTTATACATAGGTAGGTACTTAGTTAATGCTAAGTGTTTATGTATAAACGTAATTATGTAAGTAAGCACTTAGTAATGTCTGACATGACACAACATCACGCCTGTATTCCCGAAGGGGTAGTCAGAAGTGTACCTATAGTAAACCCACATTTTTCGAGGGCAACCGGGCAGGAATTCAGACTCCGTGCTGATTCTACGAATTACCCAATCGAAAAACCTAATAACACTTTGCCCGACCCCCAGGTCGCGATTCATAAAAAAATAAACAATTTTCTTCAGCTTTCCGTAACATTGATCAAAAGATAATTAAAACAACCTAATAGCTTTCGGTAATTTGATGCAGGAGGCTTGCGACAAAAAAGTTATTGACGTAATCATATTGGCTATGAGCGTAATAAACTGATATTGCGTCAGACTAAATATATTGGAAAAGTGGTGATGTTCGCTCGCCGGTAAATACATTAGCTTACTCGACATTGAATGACAGTGAAAAATATTTTTAATGTAAACAATTTCTCTTTACAAGCTTATGCAAAGCGGTATGATTACGTTCGAATAAATTTGAATTGTTTAAAATGGCGGTGCTTTATTAATATGACATTGTTTGTTTTTTAGTTTGAAATTACTAACAAGGTTTTGTTTTATTTACTAAATGGTTTTTATAAATGGAACTTTTTGTTTTCTATATACGAGTGGCCGGCATTGTTCACATTTCGTTTTCGATTCATTTTTAATTTCATTTTTCTTCGCTGATTCTAATGTTTACTGAAGAATGAAAGAACAACATTCAGTACGATTGGTATGGTTTTCCATTTTAAAAGTAAATGGAGGGGAGCGTGGTAGTGCTATGTTTTTAATCGACTGTGGGCGCAGGCAATCTGTACAATGATAACATTCATTCGTAACGTCATCTTGTTGACGTTCAAAGATTTTATTAGACATATTTTATTCACACATTCGCATGTGACCTCAGGCAATTAATGAATAAATGAATGAATAAAAAATTTGTTTTTCTTCTTCCACAACTGTTTGTGCACCTATCGTGACATGTCTCTGTAGAAAACGCCTAACGCATTAAGTCTGCGTTGTACACTTGTTTTAACGAATAAATAAATGAAAAGATTTTCGGGATAAACCCAGGTGAAACAAAAACATAATGTATTAGATATTCTTTGACTACTTACATAAAAATATCGTATAAAATGGACTATCTCTTCACATTTGTTTGGATACTTACCAGTCTTACCTTCTTCAGTCTCGACGTTTGATATGCTGGTATTTAAAGTAAAGGTAGAATTTAAAATAAAACGAAGAAAGGAATTGAAATGAAAATGCATCCCGAAGGTTTTTCTTGTAAGTTTTATTACACAGTCCGCTGGGGTCTTGCAGGCGGTGGACCTTTTATTTCTTCTGTACACAATCTTTCGCGGCAGGCTGAGTTTTTTACGAGTATTTCTTACCGACTAGATAAAGGTTGTATTTTATTACTGTCTACTTTAACTCTTCAGCTTTTAATTACAGGAATATTTCAGTTTGAATGCAAGTTAAATGGAACCTTATAATCTTCGTTTTTAATTTAGTTAAACCTTAAAATTCCATTTCACTTACATGTTATGTTTAAAACGTTCCATCATTTATCTCCACAGCTAACACAAGAAGGCTGTATGCAAGAAAACCAATTTGAATACAAAACTGCCTCTAACATGCAACATTCGCTCAACGAAAACTCCGCGCTCGCGCCTGTGCATCATAGATGCGTTTATTCAGAGTTTCATTCAGTGGAGCCGAGCCTTGCAATGCCGTGTTTTGTGACCTGGATTCCCACAGTTTTCAGCTCATTAAAATTCCTCACATTGTACGACTAATCACGTGGCTGAGTACACTTGACCGCGCATTTGTGCAAGCCCGCCCGTCTATTCTCCGACTACCCGATAATCTGATATGTTTACCGGTTATTTATGAGACACGTGTCAAAACACTGCGCGTTCAGAAGTGTGATCGTGGTATATGATGTGTGACGATGTAATATTGTTTCGTCGTGTGAAGTAAATATGTTGTCTGTTATTTTATGCGTCTTTAGGATCAGAGGAAACTTATAAGTTATGTAGATTGATTCATTTTATTTAAACTACTTATATGAACACATTTCGATTCTATGCTACCAGTAGCTGTTAAGAAATGTCGGAAACTACTTATCTAATCCCTACGTCCCTTGAAGATGAATGCTCTTCTTTTAACAAATATTCCACTTCTAACCTTTTAAATAAATCCTTTAACTTTCCACTTAGCTGTATTCTATTTTCATTTTCTGAAACAACGTTCGTTAAGATTAATTTGTTGATGTTTCATTATGCTTCCGATAGGTGTCACTTTGGAGTTCCAATTTCACACAAAAGTCGTGTCCCTAATAAATTAAAGGCTAGTTAGTGACAAATGGAATTAGAAACAGCTCCGATATCAGGCTAATTTATTAACTGTGAGGTGATGACGTCACACTGCAGTAAACAATGACGAAATTAAAGCGCACCGCGTTTTACGAGCGGCTGTTGCACAGAATAAAATGCAAGTCGACACGACAAGGACACTGCAGCCGGAACCAAGGCTGTTAATATAAACTTACACAGACGTCCAGAATGCCATGGTCGTTACCACTTGTTAAAACAACGTTTATTTTCAAATCAAACATGTAGTTTATGTTTTATGGTGCTATTTAATGAAACTGACATGCAGTTATGTGCTACAATGACTGCAGGACATAACATTCTACAAGCATTTTCAACTTATACCATTGTGTGTTAATATTTAGTAAACATTTATGTTGATATAATACCGCATTATTAAAAAGACTTAAAATAATATTCATGAGTAAACATATTAATGCATTATTAAATTGTGTTTGCCTTTAAAACGAAACTACATACTTAATTGGCATGGTCAAGGACGGAGACGATGGCATTTGGCACTGTCGCCAGAATAAAGTTATGCACAAAAACATGTTCTACATATTCATGCCAACATTGCCAACTCATTTGGCTTTGTTACATAGAAACTTGGTTTTAAGTAAAATGCAGATTTGTTTTCCATCATGCAAATCAAAGTTTAACATTTATGACTGTGATGTATTAGACAGTTGAAAGCGTCGTATGCATTGAATACTGAATTACGTGGACTTTGAAGTATGTTCGCACTGTATTGAATGAGATGTGCCTGCAAATTGAGAAAGATAAAACGTCTCGGTAAAGAGAAAATGTAATGAGGTTTGTAACGAGGTTGTGGGACGTAATCGGAATATAATTTAGGAGGAACTTTACTTTTATGAGCTGTTATAAAAATGGTATGAGATAAGGACTGTCTTGCTTCTTACAATGTAGACAATGGGGCTACCTATACCAAGCTTTTTAAAGTTGTATTGTGTTTGTTGTGTTGTATGTTGTTATTTTAGATTTTCGTGCTGATTACTTTTAATGTTTTGTGGATGGCACACATTGGCAAAATGTTAGCCAGTAATATTTAATCACATTTCTTACCTATGTTACTTTGATTAATATCTCGATTCTACAGAGTTAGGATTTAGTAGGATCTTGCAATGTTTTAAGAAATACCTATATTCAAGTTAAATGATGGGTTTAACTTAGCAGTGGTCACCAAGCTCTCTGTTAACACATGATTGCGGAACTGTGGGCCGTCATTAGAAAGAACATATTCAGCTGAAGAAGCTTAGGGATTTATAAGACATGAGATACCAAATCGAAAATCAGTAAAAGCGGCGGTATCTCGCTGCCTGTCCCTAAGGGGATTACGGGTTCACGACGACGTGAATCAAATATTTATGGATTGGATTAAAGCTGTCTGGAATAGAAAGATTTTTATATTTTTCGATAGTATTTTTTACCAAGTTTAAACACCTTTCTCAAATAAAGTATTAGCTTTTACATGGTATTCTCAAAGTAAATCACACTTTCTTATGATTAAGCTGACATTCGACTTTTTTCTTATCTGAAACTAAACTAAAAAGATTTTAAGTAAGTCGTTTTATTATTATTGCAGGCATCAAGTCGATCTAATCCAATTTAACGAACAAGCTTATACAGATTGGGTTGATACTTCGCCTTTATTGTGCACACAAAGCAATAAGTATTTCATTGAATGATGTTTACATAGAGACATTTTGTCTGTATTTATGTTTGTAAATAATGGTTGCAGTAAACTTACTTACTGTGAACACTATTGTATCTCGCGAACTAATAGATGTAGACATGAAGATAAGGGATTCAATAGGAGGTTATACTGTAGTACTTGGTTTGGTTATGGTTTGGTTACTCTCAAGCATTTTATTTTAATTTATTGCCTTTCAAAAATGTTGCTTCCTAACTAAGAAATCTACTGAACCTTTGCTTTTATCACATTAATGCTAGCAAAGTCTATATACCTTCCAAACTATCATTAATATAATGAACAATTACATTTTTTTGACAATATGTGGTAATACTACGGTAACTTGTGATGTAACTACCGATTGTTAATTTATATGATGAAAAGGTTGACAATAAACTTTGTCGATTAGCTATTTAATATCCTAATGGTAAGGAGACGAGACTTAAGTAAGCTTGTGGTGTTTCAATTAGTTTGAGTTCCCTCTAAGAACGCCCATCACCAAAATACACAAAGTTCTATCCAGCCCAATTACTTAACAAGTTTTTGCGATTGGCCCAGGCTGTGGGCGCGCCGTTTTAGGAGTTTGCTTTGTTCTTGAAACCCTCTAAGCCTGGTTAGCTTAAATTGTTATTAGGTCGAATTATACTTTCACCACAAATTGGTCTTAAGTGTGGCTTAGTTTTGCACAATCGATACAAAATGCCCTTATTGTACGCATCTTAGGTAAGGTCTTTTAAAAAACTACAAAATCGAAGCGCATTGTAGGTATTGAAGATAAGAAAATTGTGTTGGTATTCTTGGGATGGATAAATCTTTAAACATCAATAATTAATTTTTATAATTTGTCATTGCTAATGTATTCGGCACAATCACTGCTAATATAGAAATCTTCGCCCATTGTCTTCGAATGCAACGTAACTGGGCCAAGTAAGTCGAGTGGCCACTATATTGTGTCAATTTCTTGAGTGTTCCCCTTTCTTGCCGCGCCCCCTGGCGTGCCAGTTGCGCGTTAGCTCAATGTTATGTCCATTCTGCCAAGTTCAAGTAAAATACTAGCTCCATACCTTCCTTTGAAGTAATTGTTTGTTTCTTTAAAGGTCGGCGCCGTATCTAAAGCAATTTTTATATAACCAACGTAACCTGTATAGACCTTGATCCATTCGTCGTTTTCTTTATAAAACAAAACAACAATATCTAGATATTTTCTTTAACACTACCTTTTTACGACATAATTTTAGTAGGAAAACTTAACACAAAGGTATATGTAAATAGTTCGTTCCAGTGCGTATGTATCTCCGTGTGACTACGCTTCGAGTACGTATAAATATTAAGTGAACGAGATACGGCGTATATTTAAAGTGTACCGCATAAGTGGAGATCCGGCCGTGCGCGTCCTCTCTCAAGTTCAAGGTCAGAATACCAGGACGTCTACGCGTCTAGTAAGTGAAATGCAAATAGTTGGAACATTAAGCAAATATTTTCCAAGAGTTCTACTGTCTACATAATTCACTCGTAAACGTTGGACCAAATATAGATCCCTGGGGAAACTAACATAAACTTTCTTAATAAAATTAATCTGGCATTCTTATGTCTTTGAAAGAACTTCCATTTAAAATAGAAGAAATATGCTTTACAGTTCAGAAGCCCTTAAATAAAACCAAACACTTAATTTAAAGAATTCTATGGAATTTGTTCACGGTGTTTAATTAACGAGCCATACTCATATGGCGCGAAGTCGTTTCAGTTTTACACGCTTTAAAAGCTTTCATGTGTTTCTTGGACAAATACTTAAACTTTGAATCTGAAAACGTCCTGACTAATTAGTAAAAATACTAAAGATGCTGTTACGCATGTAAAATCGTCTACGCTTTTATCGCTGTTGCTACAACGAATGTAGTTTTTTGTACTTTCTTGGAATCGACAAATAGCTCGGCCACATTTTAAATGCGTCATTCGGTCGTTACCTTCTTTATTTTTCATCAAAACTTTTGTATTTCAAACTTTTTAGTAACTATCATAGGTCGCGATCACGGGCAGACTAGCGGTTGTGAACTATCGTTAATGTAATAGTTATATTAAAATATATTTTTTTATTTAATTGAGATATCCAATAATATTTAGATTTATTAGCTTTATTGTTGCGCCAACCATGTATCTGCACCAGTCTAAGGTGGACTAGTATTAGATTACAACTGATAGTACTATTCCCATTGGGTAACGTGTAAGTCCATTTCTTTAAACCAGACTAGTAATTATAAAAATCCATTTCACGCACCGTTATCACAAGTAATGTTCGGGTACAATACTTTAACCATTCATTTGATTGTTACATAGCTTGGGGAATGTTAATATTGCAGCCTTAATGAAATGTATTGCATTATTGAATGGTAGGATGATCACCGAATAGTACCATTCTGCACGAAAAGTATACTTATATGATGAAATGGAATTTAAAATTAATGTACCTAACTAACATTCCTAAAACCTACAATTTTCTAATTAAAATGTGTACTAATCAAATAAGCATATACAGCATTGTAATACTAAGTCTTAAAACAATAAAAACATTAAGTTATGTCGTGATAGTCATGGCAGTATTAAAAAAATCATTTACGAAAGAGACTTGGTTATAAATAGCTTAAAATAAAATTGCTGGACGCATTTGTCTGCAATAAAAGTGAACAGCCGTTTATTCAAACACATAAAATATAAATTACCTTCATTAGGGCGAATGAGATGTTGCTTCTGAACTTTTTTCAGAATAGATAAACACTTTAGTACATGATGACATATTTACTGTGTTGAATGTTCTTTATTGAGATTGGTTTCGATCGGCAACATTAGTGTTGATTCATGATCAAGATTTCATTCTATGACATTATGATAATAGTTATAAACGTCACAGATTATGCCTATTAGATTTAGTCAGTTAAATGTAGGCGCTAACACATCCACTGCGATAAATTGTCCGTCTAGATTTCTCTTCCATCGACATTTCGGTATACAATGAAGACATCTCGAATAATACAATACATGTAACATATTGCAGGCGGAGAACAAAGGGTTATTATAAAATCAATTATCACGATCGCTCACGACATTGTGTTGCGAGCTCGGCTCGGTCGTGCTCTGAGCCTTGCAATCTGATAGTTAATTGGAAGTATTGGATGGTGGGATGGTGTCTGTACCATCTGCTGTAGCCGAGCGGAAAATGGAAGCAAGTTGGTGGATGTGTAGGAATATGTGTATAGCAATGTCGTTTGCTATTTAACATTAGGAATTTCGACACACGGATTATATTGTTACGAGTAAGGGAATTCCAAAATCTTCCTTGCCTTGAGAAATGTTTTGATGAAAGTGATTCGACGACTAAATTTATTATGAACCCATGTCTTTGTACCAAGATTGTATGTTGAAATTACTTCTTATTATTCAAATATAATAATGTTGGATGGATGGTTTTGAGTTGCTAAAAGCATATATGGAATTCATGTCTGCGTTAACTTAACATAAGGTATTTAGCTAAACTTGAAATTAGGTGTGCAGAATTTGCTCTCACAAAGTAATAAATTCTCACGCGCTCCACAAGATCTTAATGGATATTGTAATAATATAATGTGAACCGCCAGACTATCGTCTAAACTCTAACGCCTACGTATATAAAACCTTTGCGTGGGATGATGCTTTTACGATACTAGATCTGCCTTCTTAGACAAGATGACAATCTCCCATTCGCTAATGAATAGAAACTCCGGAGTTTTCTATTCACTTAACGGGTCACGTGATCTATAGGTATATCATGACGTCTATTCTGTAAGGCCTACCTTTTCCGTTCTGGGGTACTTACAGAATTTTATTTAGTCAGTAATATGATGTAACTACTTAATAATAAGACTAACTACCTAATTTAAATCAGAAAAGGTGTTTAAAGGTATTCGGAAGGTTATCAAGTACTTCATTAATATATTTGTCAATACCTTTTTTTTGACTAGATCTCTCGCAGCTAACCCTAGCCCTAGAAGAGATTTAATCGGTCATTAGTCAAAACGGCTTGCAACTCCTCCCCCACTTACCTAAAGGGGAGACTTGTTCAACAGTGGGCGTCTTCTGGCTGATGATGATGTTCACGCAAAACCGTACGTACAGTTAGGCGATGGACATTAGTTACCTAGTTAATATTTTTATTAAGGTGCCATTATTTTGGAAACACCAACTTAGAAAATTGTATACCGTATATTTGGGATAATAATGCAGATAAAACTATTACCAGACATCTCATTGTTATTCCATGCGCGTGTAACAATAGATCCTTCTTTAACGACATTCTACGAACTACCAAAAACCGAGCCAAAATGATATCCAGAAATCCCATTTATTCAACTCCAGTTTTCAAACGGTTTTACAAAATGTTGAGTAAAGTAGTGCCTCGCTAAGCGTTCCAAATAGGTCTATATGGGATATTTTAGAATTTATTTTAGGAATTCACTCGGATTTACCGTCTGGGAATGTTTATACTTTAAAAGTTCTGTTTGAAGGTTTTCTGTGCACTTTAGAGCTTTTAAATGTGAGTTTAGTAAATAAATATGAGTTGTATTCTAAGTTTGTTTAACTTTTATATTTATTTCTTGGAATATGCTATCTGTATCACGCAATAGGACAGTAGGCATGTATAAACCGTTTAACTAAATATCTAGACTTGATACTGTTTTAGGAATATCTAACCCAGGGTCGCTTATTCGATTACCTAACGGATAAATCAAAGTCAAAATATATGCTGAGATGCTTGATTTTATTTAATTTGTTCCAAAGATTTACATATACATATAAGAATTGATATACTAGGTACGTTCTTATTGGCTTAAATTGTTTTCTCTACGTCCTATTTACTTTGTTGTTGCACCTACTTCGACATCTCTGTACCAGCCGTTGGTTGTCTGGTAGAGAATACCTCAGGCATTAAATCCGCCTTTGTTTACTTTTGTAACATGAAGATTAAATAAATAATTAATATTTAGGTACTGAGTGTAGATGAATGGGCATGTGACATATTCCATGTTTGTAAAACAGAACCCAACGCGAAAAAATAGCCTTGTAAAAAGAAGTAAAATCGGAATAAGGCTTATGGAATACAGCCTGTATCACATTCAAAAACCAATAGGTACTACGATACAAAGGCTCGTACCACGCAAAACCGTTTAACGTTGACGAAAAACAAAACGACCGAATATTGACTTTCCAATCTCAATACAGTCACGTAGCGTGGTGATTTAATCGTTGCCGCGCGCCAGTGTGTAAACATCGATATCACTCGATAAGTGCGATTATAGAATCGATTACAGATCGGGCCGATGCCAGCAATAATATTTGCATTACGCGTGTGCCGATGCCGAGAGTGATTGAGAGAGTCTGTCGCCTTAAGACGGTTATGTGATAGCGAGCGTGTTATTTGATTGCTTCAAATATGTATTTTTTACTTTAAGATTATATTAAACTAATAATAAATGAGTTTTGAAGGGTTTCCTAACTATTTTTATGGTTTAGTTACTTAGTGTTAGAATACGATATTTTTTTCTTGTCTTATCTCTTTCTTAATGCTATGGTAAACGTCCCAATAATATTTATTTAATCGTTAATTTAGATCAATATATATCGCGGTACTAATAATATAATCAAAGTTTCCAGGCAGGTCAAAAGAATATTTACGTTTTAAAAGGACAATTTTCTGTAAATGGTTTGTTAAACTCCTCCTGCATACAAATAACTAAAACCAAAATAAAACGCATCTGCTTAATCCCACGTATGTTTACCTCATACTGTCAAGACTGTTCTCACTAATTGTACGTTTTGAAACGAATTCGCAAACACCCGGGGATCGTAATATCCCCTTTATACGCAATACTATGCTTTTAATGAGTCATTCGGTGGTTAGCGGAGGTGTCCGACGTGTGCTCGGCCCGGTAACGGCTTTATTATTTGCGGTTTTAATGACTTTAATAATTATAATATCGGCTTTATTGGTGTGATAATGGCTATGGAGTAACAGTTATTGATTAAATACGGTTTTTTTAAACATCGCCCCACACTAGGAATTTCTCTTGTATCGTGGGTGCGTTTCACAAACATGAAATATCACATACGCAAACACCCAGTCTCATAATAAAGAGTTTTTGCCCTGTGCAGGAATCGAAACCGCAACCTTTAGTTCAATCGCTTTGCCACTGCGCCAATAAGGTCGTCAAATGTTGCTATAATAATTTTTCGTTTTGATAGACCCTGTGTTTTCGTAGATACGGTAATAATCCGTCCAAAAGCCGTAAAATAAAAAGCTGAGACAGCTAAGTAAAACTAGGGTTGCCTGTTGGTCTGTTGCTGAGTTAAAAATAACCACGAAAAACGTGACATTTTCTCAAAGATGAGAATATTCAAATTTGATTTTCGCGGCAAATTGATATTGTCTTGTGTTTGGCAAACACTAGTCTTTAATGACTCTAATAGACTATATAGGGCAGAGGCACGTCCTTATTGATTAAAAGGACGGTAGAAAAGAAAACCATTTCACTTTTATTATTTTAATTCGTTTAAGGGAGGAGGTTTATACCCAGCAGTTGGTCATAAAAGCTTATGATGATGATTATGTTAATAACATATTAACCAAGAGAGACTCTTTAATTACCCAATTAATCAACATCCATAAGGCTTTTATAATAATACGTTGTCAAAATATATTTAGTTGTAACCCTACACATAAAAGTGCTACGAAAGCGTAGCACCACAAAAATTCAGTCACAGAAACAGCTTAATTAAATACAGTTCGTGCTAACCAAATATAAAATAAATTTTGCTTTTATATACAGTAAAATTAACATTTTATTATTACGGAAATTCCGTTTTAAAGCGAAATAGTAGGATTATGTGTACTATACTAAAATATAAGCAACTTTAATTTGAATTACAACCTTAGATTTACCTCGTGTTAATTAAACATTTCGATATAGAAAAACCAACATAAATATTTAATCGTAATACCTAATACGACTCTACATATTTGCTTTACAAGTAGTGCCTACAAATTATGCCCATTGCTTACACTAGTTGAGAACATTCCTAATTAATGAACGCCGAGAACAATCGACGAAGAAATGTGAGAAAAATATGTTATGAAAAGCTAGACATGTGTGTTATTTAACTTACATTTAAACATTGTATGAGAAATTTCTTCTAAATCTCTTGTATTCCTTTACGTCAGATTTGCTAACAACATTGCAAATAAATTGGATTATTCATGCCATCTCGTTACTTGTAAACTACTTACAATAATGAGGTCCCAGTTTGCCATTCCTACTCTAATGCATTTTTCAACTCACTTATAAAAAAGTCGAAGTCTCATAAGATTAGTCGCGAGCTTTTAGTCCGTGACCAACAAAAAGATAGCATTAAAGACGCTTAGTTACTCCGTGGAACACAAATGGATGGCAATAATCGTTTAAGTGAAGTCCAAATGACTTTTGCATTCTTAGTAGCTCGCTACTGCGTTTTATGTTTGTTTCGAGTGCATATAAAGAGGTTTGGTGGCGTGTAGGTACCATTACTTTGATGCGAAGTTTCAGTGCATTTTGTAGCGCTAAATATTGAATAAACCTGCATATTAAGCAACTCTTGTGGCGTTTTAACTTTGGTAACTAAGGATTATAATGCTCTGTTTCTAAAGTCGTAGTATACATTTTATAGTTTTTTTGCCGATATGTATGTATGTACGTAGAGTTCTTTGAACCACGTGTTTACTCACGTAATTTATTTTCCTAAATTCTGTTGTGTGACTTTTCGCTTTAACACTTAATATTTTTTACCGCTGTTATTGTATAGGTATATTGGTCTGCATCAACAGTTACAATTTATTTAAGAAATTTTGTAAACAATAAGAAAGGTTCTAGGTTAAAAACAATATTTCCCATCTCCATACTTAAGTTTGTTGACATTGAAAATAAAAGATATTTGGTATGTTTGCAAGTTATCTAGCGTTTGTCCCGGTAACCCTGAACTAGTTTGTGTACGGCATTCAGTATGCTGTCAACGACGGGGTGGCTTGGAGACGGTCCAACATTCTAATAGATTCTGGATCGACTGGTTTTCCACTGCAATTTATTTAACACATTTTATTAGGAGCACTGGCTGGCTGGTTTTGTTATCAAAATTGGTTCCATTTCAAGCCGTGTTTTGTTTAATGACTCTACCATCAACTTCTCAATATACTTTTTCTGCATAATTAATACGTTTTCACTTGTCTTCACATATAGAAAAAGGTTAATATCTGAATCAAAAGGTATAGACTGATTTTCGATCTAAACCAGTGGTAACTAATTACCGCGAACTGAAAACTGCAAATAGGACCTTAGTTCTGCCGAAAGTTCTATAACACAACGTCCGTGGGAAGGTGCCCACACATATTTAGATGCAACATTCTTGATATTTAAATAGTAGAATAATTCTTTAATTATGATTTGAATTAAAATCCTCGTGTAATTCTCTCCTATAACAAAGGAACAATAAACTGAACTATTATCAACAACGCTGACATTAGTGAATAGGCGCTAACAACTTAAAACTAGGCTATCGATTACCTGTAAGCTTGCATACAAAAAAAGTGAAATAGGCTGCAATGACTTTATGAATAGTTTGACTTGGTCATTGTAGCTAATGGAATTGCCGCCGACTGCCATTCGTTATCAATCAATCATTTTCTTGTGTAAACTAGCCCGTTGACGGACCCGCCTTGGAAGTAATAGTTTATAGCGGTAAAATATTGGAAGAAAGCACGTTATAGTTTTTTAAACAATTAGCGGAATGCGCTGTGTTGGTGTAAATAATTTCGATAAATATTTATTTTCTTAGTAGATTTTTCATACTGCATTTTATAGAGTGAAGAGTAGCCTTTACATAAAATACTTTAACCATTTAGGCAGTAGAGGAACATACATACGTAAACTCACATCTGATTTTTAGAAGGTAGGTAGAGTCGAGGGCACATTACCACGGGGGAGATCCCTGGTGAGATAGGCGGACCAAGTGAGGGTGCGGTCGACCACTCTGGCAAAAGTGTAGCGACTAAGAAGAAGGTAGAGACGCCAGGATATCCATTAGATAAGCCTAAGATTTTGGCTTAACAGATAAATACCAATGTGTATAAAACGTACGTAATTACATATGGCCAACCATTTATATTCACTTAGGACTACTGCGCAATA
Source organism: Abrostola triplasia (assembly GCA_946251915.1). Lineage (NCBI taxonomy): Eukaryota > Metazoa > Arthropoda > Insecta > Lepidoptera > Noctuidae > Abrostola > Abrostola triplasia. The sequence continues at coordinate 2,376,657 of OX276438.1, forward strand.
ATTTTTGAAGGTGAGATTTATTTGATCTCAGTTTCGCAATAATCCTCTAATGGTACTCATTAATCACAGCTTTGCTGCTCCGACCGATGTCTAGACGAATAATAAAATATGAAATTAATTTTTATCATAGAATCTCTCTATGATATTTTCTTACACTCAGACAAGTTTTTGGTTTCTTTAATAATATCTTAAGCTATATTAAATACATATTTAAGAAAGCTCCTTAGAAAAAAAAAATGGTATTAGTATCATAATTATAATCAACATCAACCTGAAGACGTCCACTTTTGAGCAAAGGTTTCGATATAACATCGTCGTGTTTTAGAACTGCAATATAACTAAAAACATTACAAAATGTAATTTTAAGTGCATATAAATTAATTTTAAATGCATACATCATAGTGCAAAGCCTTCATGTTTAATATACTGTCATAAAATATAAGCTGCAGTAATTGCGACGTTTGTAAAGGGATTTGTGAGCGCTGTAGGTATGTCGCAGTCACTTTGAGGATCACGGAGAGACGTAAGCTTCTTACGCCACGACCAGCCAGTTAGCTTTTAGAAGATGGCGACGTAAGTATTTCTTGTTTGTTATTAGACTTATCGTGTAGTGGTCGGCTGCAGTTTACCACAAACATGCTTGAAACCAATATCGCCCATACAAATATTGGATTTGTGTTTCTCGAAAGATAATAATGTATTTGTACTCACACCTTTTTAGTTTGATAAAATATTGTAGCTTTAAGACAAGCTGTAGGTAGGTGTACAAGTTACTTAATACAAGGCTTATATTTAGCTTTGTTGTTCAAACTTCTGACATAAATTTGATAGTAAATACCTATGTGTTTTATGAACGTATGTTTCTATAATATGTGTACGTATTTTTCGCGGTGATTGAGCCGTTTCTATAGCATAGTTTACGATTAAGCTCACCTCAAAAGTAATAACATAAAGTCGTAAATAACTAAGTGTTTCTCACCGATAAACTTTCCTTCGAGTCGAGTCTTCTGAACTCATAATTCACTTTAATTGTAAGTGAGATAACACAAACATGCGGGGTCGTGAACTTTTAGCGCTGGAATGATTAAGAGAAACGCCTTTTTACCTCTGCTTTATACAATTGCAATAAATGGTTATTATTACATACTAAAATGTAATGTGTTTATGTATATCTGCGTCCCGCGGTATTACTCGCGACAATTTTCGGGATAGAAAGTAGCCTATGTGTTAATCCAGGGTGTCTCCATACCAAATTTTATCAAAATTGTTTCAGCCGTTTGAGCATGAAGAGGTAACAAACGTACAAACATCCTCACAGACTGTCACCTATATAATATATATATATATATATATGTGATGCTATCTGATAAAGGTGTTCTCGCATCGTTCGAATATCTCTTACTTTTCCGGAAGGAACGGTTGCTTACCTGTTTACCGATCTATGATTCTGTATATATATATTACCCTCATTCGCGTTTCTGTATAGGCACCCTCATTTTACCCACGTTAGTAGGTACCATTCTCTGGGGCCCTACGATAAGACCCAAAACGTAGATTCGTAGAAATCACCGACAACGAAATGTAGGAAATACCTTTGCACGAATAATGTTCGTACATTCGATCCATAATAGTACCTAAGCGTGGCGTTGGATGATTCACCTTTACGAATACATTGCTAAAGATGGATTTAAAATATAACATATTTTCTCCTATTTTTTATGAAATACAGTTTTATTTTAAATATTATTATTACTACGGAAGATATTTGAAGCGGAGGTGAAGCTCAAACATGCAGGGGTTATCGCGTCTCGTCGGGTTGAAGGCGAGCTTTGTGTGCCAGTGAATCAATCCACTGTGACTTATCTACTAATTGATGCGAGCGGACGCAAGAAGAGGGTTCGTATCGGTTCTATACAGATGAATACTGCCTTGTTTATGAGTTAATCTTGTTAACAAACGTTCCCATACTTGGAGTTGTAGACGATCTGTTTGCTATTAGCTTATTAGTGTTTGTCGACATGATCGCAATTTGTTTATTTTGGATCTTCGGGTCCCCGTTACGATGTTACGGCTGATCGGTTCTGAATGAAGTTTCACAGAGATGTGCCTATATAATACAGATTAGCATATAAGGTTGTTTTCATACTGGAGGATATATTGGCAGGTTTTATTCTGGCGAATATCTCTTAAATCATGTGTCTTACAAAACTCCAAAATATATCGTTGCTATGTACCTTGCAACTACCCCAACAGAGTGAACACGGTTTATCACACGACTACACATATCCAAAGTTATGTATATTGAGCAATAAAACACACCGCAAGGAAGGCGTGGTTTTCAAATATTTCAAACACGCATAACAGCGAGAAAACTTCTTCCATACACAAGACTTTGTCACACTGTACAAGTACAATTGTGACAAAGTAATTTTCTCACACACGATCCTACAAAATCCATCACACTTGGTTTAATGAAAACGTCTGATTGAACAAGTGTGGCTTAAACGCTGGCTATATTGCAGAGAATTAATCTACGACTTATCTTAGTTGATGGGAACCAATACAAGATGACGGTGCTAGATGAGTTCTCGTATTGTTAGAGAACTTAGAAGCATTTACCATTTGAGATTCATGATGAATACAGTGTTAGCTTTGTATTAGATGCGTGTTACTAAATGTTGACGTAGGCACACAGTTGGTTAGAAATGAATAGTGTATCAATGCCCTTGTTCATTGAAGTGGTGAGACTTGTTATGTAGCTATGTATAAAAGCCAAAACGATACCTACCAGCTACAAAATCTACTTTCAAGGCGCCATTTTAAGTCTTTTGGTGACACTAATACTTTCCTAAAAGATAAATACACGTGATATTGAAATACCATCGCCACCCTAAGTTTCCGAGCATGTCTCCGTCTGTTTGTGCGTGCAGGTCACGGCTGTCGGACGTATTTTATTACCACCCCGGTGACTGGTGAGGTATAAGTTTTTACGACCAATATGTTGACATTATAGTAAGAAGTCAATAGCAAATGTTACAACTGACGTGCTTATGTAATGCCTGCGTGTGTGAATTTTACTGGTACCTATTTTAAATTACCCTTATAAAATAATAGGGTCTACTTTGGTTATATAAGTCTTATTGCTAAAAGGCTTTTATGGTTCTAAAGCTTCTCCGGCCCTTGAGTACGGTCGTTTAATCTAGATTTGGATGTATGATACCTTTTAGATATAGAACGAGATCAATAAAATAAAAGTTTTGACAACTCAGGCCTGGCTCATCTGGCATTTATAGGATTGCCACAAATTCATTATTTGTCAATAACAAAATACGCCTAAATTTAATCATTTAGTACGCTTTAACCGGACAATTGTACAACTAATGTTATCGTTACCGAACCAGAACCGCAACGTCACAAACAATACTTCCTAAAGCCGAGGAAATACAAATTCCTATTCAAATTAGGTGCGTCGTTAAACCCGCTTCGGTTCCCAGCGTAAACACGGTTTGTGTAATTAAATCTAAATGCGTATCTTCATTCCGAGCCTGTTCCGTACATAGTATGTTTATTTAGCCGCCAATGTTTATCGTCCAGTTGTTTACTAGTGTTGATGAGGCGGCAGACGACTGAAGTGGGCCAGAGATTGCTGGTTCTTCCAACCGCTCCTTGACTTGTCCCGACTTAGATATTTTAAACATCTTTCAATCCGGCTTTCCATAATGCCAGTGCTTATCGATCACAAGATTCACAAGCCTTAAATCAAGGTTATTGTAAAAGACGTCTGAAACACATATCAAACAGAAAAACCATTCAAACTTTTCTCGAATTTGATCCATTATTGGGTTGTAGGAAAGCAGTTCAAAGCTTATGAGAAACCTCTCAATATTTACTTCTTATTATTTATGCAATTTAAAGCTGTTGGCACTAAGGAAACCTAACCTATGTTCTTATTATAAAATATTTGTAATGCGAAAAAGGAAAGGATAATGACGAATGCAGAATCTTGGTCTCTGAATACCTCGGGAGACAAGCACGACTAAATGTATCTTCAAGTTAATCAAGATACTTACCTTTTCATGTAACTAAATAACAAAATACATACCTAGATATAAATTTATAATAATGTAAATAATTAGGTTAACTCTCTTCCTCTCTCCGCTTTTTGTTGTGCCCGACAGGGTCCATAAAGATCTGTAAGTACCTAATATATATATAAGTACATCTATTTACTATTATGGAATGCAATAAAGTATTGAGTATATGTTAACGTAAGAAGGTCACATAGTACTTATCCCGCGACAGTGCATAATTCAACATTTGAGGAAACCGGTTGAAATAACCGTGGAGTGCAGTGTCGAGAAACTAATAAATATTCAGTACAGCACGCGACGGTCTCGTACCACTCGTACGCAAGTCTATTTCAGTTCCTAGGAAGTATTGCTGGTAGCAGCATTGTATATTCACGACTTTGTGGCTTGTGGTTCGATGGAATTTTGAGGTATTCATAAATCAGGATGGGTGGCCGTTAACCTTTTCTATTCAATTCTATCAACACCACAGTGTTTTCTTTCATGGAAACAAGAACAAAGAAAATTTAACTTACCCAAATGCGAGGATGTTCAGACTTCAGAAGGAAATATTATCTCTGACAAATTATGTTCGTCATACAGAATTCCAGTCATTGTGGAACTTGCTAGCATAATTCTCTTGTTTGTATTCTTTAGGCCTGATAAAAAAGCACTATTTAGTAGGTAATTAACCAAACACCAAACGACAGGATACGATGCATTGGAACTGTAACAATATCCGAATGAATTGGCCTTATACGAGGGTCAAACTGAAAGTTCTTAGAAAATCAAAAACTGATTACATTAGCCAGTTATTAGTTTTATTATATCTTTTCAAAATATTGTCCATTCACGTCAATACACCGCTGCATGCGATGGAACCACTGGGAAAAGCACTTTGCCCACTCGTCTTTAGGGTTCTCTTCAATGGCATCGCGATACGCAGCCACCGCTTCTTCAGCATTCATAAACCGCTTTCCTTTAAGTTTTTCTTTAATTTTTGGAAATAAATAAAAATCACAAGGGGCGAGGTCGGGGCTATACGGCGGGTGACCCAGTAATTCAACGTTTGATGTCGCCAAATAGTCGATCGTTCGCTTAGCGGTGTGCGACGAGGCGTTGTCGTGGTGAAGGAGGATCCTACTGCGAGGTCGTTTCTCTCGAACTTTTTCCAAGAGAAATGGCAAACAATTGGTAGTGTACCATTCTGCAGAAACTGTTTTTTGATCCTCTAACACAATTGTTGCGAAATGACCTATCCTTCCAAAGAACGAGGCCACCATTTTTTTTCCCGCACTTCGATCTCTCTTCACTTTAGTTGGCAACCTCTCGAAAGGAAACACCCACTGAGCAGATTGTCTTTTGGTTTCAGGATCATAACAGTAAATCCAGCTTTCGTCACCTGTTAGTATGTCGAACACAGCATTTGAGTCACCTCCGTTAAATCTTTCAATCATTTTACGGCACCAATCCACACGATGGAGTTTTTGAGCCTCAGTCAAATTATGAGGTATCCACCGGGCGCAAAGCTTCCTGACTGCTAAATGTTCGTGGAGGATTTTGTGCACTTGACTCATACCGATGCCTAAGCTTGTCCGAATCTGCTGAGAGGTCACTCTTTTGTCAGTCTCTATCATACGCCGCACAACACAGATGTTATCTTCAGTCGTCGCCGTAGAAGGCCATCCCTCACGTAAATCATCAGTGAGATTAGTGCGACCACGTTTAAACTCATTAAACCAGTTGTAAACTGTCGCACGAGATGGGGCTTCATCGTGAAAGGCCAATCGTAGTCTATCATAACTTTCTTGTTGACTTAAATGACATCGAAAGTCATAAAAAATCATTGCACGAAAATTTTCTCGTGTGAAATTCATGTTGACGTGACACAGACAATTTTCAATTTGCCGCCAAATCGTAAAACAAATGACAAATTAATGAAATATATACTCAGTAATATTGGCAAAGAGTTCTATTTTCAAATTTTAGAATTATTTTTTTATTATATTGTTTATAAGTGGCCAGTTCTAAGAACTTTCAGTTTGACCCTCGTATGCTAATAATGGTTAATTTATGTCAATGTAAAGTTAATTTATATAAACTGGCAGTGATAACGAATTCATAAAGTAAATATAGGTATGAATAAAGAATGTCTTCTACATTACGAATTGGCGAAGTAAGACTTTATTTTTTTCATTAAATACAGAAATTATACTTTTCAAGGTAATACGTATTAATTTTAGTCCATCAACGTCAAATATGTTAGAAGTTATTTCATTACTTTTATCTCACTGTAAGGCCCTTACCCATTTTAATAAACGAAATACTTACTCTTATTTTTCCTTAATTAAGCTTCTGGAGTAAACAAAGAAGCGAAAAACTCGAAATAAACTTCTAAAAACAAAATGAAGCCTAACTTTGGTTTGACTTTGTCCAATTACGTCTAGAGGAGTGGTTAATCAAGTATATTAATCAGGTAGGTATTTGGCCTGACAAATACCTTTGATGTTAATTAAGATTGATCCTCCGTGAAATCGGCTATAAAGGTCTGGGGACAGAATTGTTTGGAAAGGATAGTTATGTACCTACATACTTGCACAATACAATATAATAATATATATTCACGCCTGTAACCAACGAAGAAGTCCCATCATACATCTTAGACCCGCTGATCTTAATGGGTCCCATGTAATAGTTATAATGAGCCTAATACCGTTTATAGGGCCCATAGCTATTTTATAGCGATCAAACACTTGTATTGGTACAACGTTTTGGGCAGTCAAGCGAGTCAGTTAATCAATGGTTAGAAGCTAGTAACGTTGGCCATTGTAGCGTGCATAAGTAATGTTTTTACTATGTCAATAATCACTTGGATATTGGAGACAATGTTAAATATTATATTAAAATCTGCCAAATTACCATTTAGCTTCTAAATATGCAAATTTTATTGTTAGTAGTCGCCAAAACACAATGAGAAGAACAGTTGTACGCTAACACTTACTTAGCCGACCTTCGTAAACAAAAATAAAGCGCGGCCCTAGGCTTCTAACCACAATTAATTACACATAAACGAACACAAAACAAATCCTTGAGAATTACAACCGTAATTAAACAGTCAATGTATCTTCGGTATCGATGGTCGATGCTCGAATTGCCGAATTTGGAACAAACAAAGGTATTTGGAATTAAATTATTTCGTGCGTGAAGACAAAGACTTGTAAGGGCACGGCGGCTTCTGAAGGTCGCGTGCCGACACGTGTTGAGAATGCGCTGCGTGGAACATGATGAATAGCATACATGACACCACATTCCCATGGTTGTATAGAAGAAAACAATATAGCAAAGACGTTTGCTTAAGTATTATTGTCGTCGCTGTTTTACAGTACCTATACAGTCAAAATACGTTTCAATTGATAACATTTTTGTAAGAATTTTCTGTGGAGCTGTCGGCATTATAGAGATAATCATTTTGCTCCTTGTTATAGTCAATTAATATTCATTAATATAAGACAATTTCCAAAAAAAAAATACGAATTGAGGACGTCCTCCTTTTTAGAAGTCGTTTAAAAAGAATGGAACGTCCCAATTTTTTTATGGAACTGATATTTGAATTTTAAATATCATGAATCAGAGACAAAGCCAATACAAGACTTCCAAGAAATGATAATAAATTCCACCTCATTAATGCCTCGTATTATGACGACGCTGGATTAGGTCTACAGGTATTTATATTCGTGAAGGTTCGTCCGTGCACGAAGACAAAGCCGTTCCTTTAAGGGCACTGGTAGCCCTCCGAAGGTCACAGACACACGTGCCTCTTAAATATGTATTTGCGTTCTAATCAACCTGAGGACGCACATGTTTGGTGTTCTAATGATGTCGTATGTTTGATTATAATGTGTTGGCTCCAGTGGATCGTGTTTCAAGTATGTGTAGTACATAAGTAGGAGTAACTACCCATTCCATTGCAGCTTCTAGTAAGTATAGTCAGTAAGTATAAGTAGCTTAACATGTGAAGAAAAATAAGTCAGTCAAATAACGTTTCAAATTATAGGAGCGCCCCAATGATCTGAGAATATTTAAGACTTTATAATATGTAAGAAGTTGTACGTCAATTAATGGTATATTTAAAATTTGAAATCTTCTCACACTGCGAGGCAATTTATTTTAAAAAAATATTTTGAAGGTAACAACCTGTTATTAATTAACACAATTTAAAGATTCTGGTAATGAAGCGAGGTAATCATCCGCTATTATTTTTTAGTTCGTTTCAAAATGCAGCTGCTGTCCAGGTGAGTCACCAATGTCCGGTAAATCAGACGACTTGGAAATAACAGATGCACCGGTTTTTATTACATAGGAGAAGTACATAATTACCTCCCTATATATATTTATAGACGGTAGATAGATATAGAGAATATGCTTTATTGTACACCATATAATTAATTAACTAAATTCCCTTCACAATTACCCTTAATTTAATTGCTTAAACTATTCATGTGCCATGTTATCTCAATTCTATTATACTTAAGCTCCTTTAAACTTACACGCGTCTTCCCGAATATAAATTAATCCAAGTTGGCAGGGTTGCCAAGCCGAAGCTTTGCCCTTGAGGCTTTTGGTTCGCCGGTTTGCCCAAGTTTAGGAGATGTCAGGCCGCGCCCGAAACCCTGCCTCCTCATTGTTGCCCGAAAGTGGTTTGGCTTCATTCCATTTGCAACTATGTCTCTTGTTTGTGCGTTTGTTTGTTAATGACCAGCCTACTATCTTCTTGACGAGTTTGGTGGTCATTGTTTTTGAAATTTTTAGAGTTAATGCAACAATGTCTGTCATATTATGTAATATTATGTTTGTTGAGTATTTATTCATGAGCGTTCTCTACAGCATATTGGTAGTAAATTCTCGAGAACGATGATAAATATTAGAGCTACGACCTTCCTAACGCAGACTCAAATATGATTAGCTTTTAGTAGACTTAGAGGTTATGTTCCCAACCTTTATGACGCGTGTTATAGTAAACCCGCATAAGTAAACTGCAAGCATGCAACGGCCTCGATACCGAGCATGGGAACAGCCTTACACGTGTAGCGTAAAACGCTGACACCAACGGCCGATGTTCGTCACTCGATGCTTTTGTTTACCGGATGTGTCTTTACCTAACTGTAATAAAATTAATTGTTAACTCATTCTGTATCTAATATCGATCGGATTAGGTTATTGCATTAAATTAGTCATAAGTCTTTAATTGTAATTTTACTTCAATTAAATTAGTTTAAAGAATCATTGTGGTTTTTTTTGGGTCCTCCGACAGCGACGTACATAATTGGCGCAGTCGGTAGGATACTCGAGGCGTCTCGAGCTAGCTAGATAGGGCCTTTTTAACATCGAAGACCGTCCCGCTAATTCGCTACCGCCGTCGCGAGCGAGCGCGTTCGCCGAGTATCCAGAAACAAGAACCTGTCGTCCTGCGCGGAGGAGATATCCAGACATCGATCCCAGAGGTACCAGAATGCAGTTTATGTAAGTACACTGAAAATCGTTTCTGTGAGTTGCTTTCAATTCCCCTTTTCCTATAGTTAGTATAGATTAGTCGCAATCATTTTTCATCCTAGGCAATCGACGCCTAAAGGGCCAGAGCGCTCTAAACAAGCACGTAGGTTAGATATAGACTTAAATAGGGCTATTAGTCTAGATTTAGATATTTCAGGCTGTAGTCTAGATTTAGAATCTAGCAAAATGTCTAATGTCGATTTTATTTATAAAACCTTACGGTTAGTGCCGGATTTTGATGGTAATTCGCATGTTTTACCGAGATTCATACACCTATGCGATCAAATCGTTGCCGAATATATCGAGGCAAATCCTAATGACTCTTTGGCTAGACTCTGCTTGATAAATGGTATCTTGAATAAGATTACTGGACCAGCCGCGCGCATAATTAACTCCAACGGTATTCCTGAGGATTGGGATAGTATTAAAAAGTCACTCATTAACAACTTTTCAGATCAAAGAGATGAGACCACCCTTTATAACGACCTCATGTTAGCAACTCAAGGGAACAAATCACCCCAAGAATTTTATGATCAATGTGTAAATCTTTTTAGCACTATCATGACATATGTCACCTTGCATGAGAGCGTTACTACAACCATCGAAGCTAAGCGTACCTTGTATAGGAAGTTAACTATGCAAGCGTTCGTCCGCGGTTTGAAGGAGCCTTTAGGCTCACGCATACGTTGCATGCGTCCTGATAGTGTCGAAAAAGCGCTTGAATTCGTGCAAGAAGAATTGAACGTCCTTTATCTGCAGAATCGCAATGATCCGATTACTGATAAAAAATTAGGTCAAAAATCTTTGCCACAAGTAACGCCTAACCATGCTGCTAACCCCATAGCAGGACAGTTCAATTGTTCAGCGCGACCAGGTCCGCTTCCTAACTTTCAGCCGCCGCAGATGTGGAAACCAAATTTTCAGCCAAATCAGGGTAGTCCGTATGGTAACGCCGGAATGCCTATGCACTTGCACCAGACGTTCCGTCCACCAATGTCAAATACGCAACAAATGTTCCGCGCACCGCTGTCGCATACGCAACAAATGTTCCGCGCGCCTCCTCCTAACTATCGATTTAACAATAACTTTCAGATACAGCCACGAAACATACCCCAAACTTCTGGCCCTAAGCCTATGAGTGGTGTTAGCCACTACGTTGCTAAGGATAAACCCCTACCTGGTCAGTTGTCAGGTCATGATTGGCGTAAGAACGGTAACCCGCCGCCATCAAACTACTTTAAAACAAAAGAAATGAATATGAATGTATGCGCTGATTATAATGACCAATATTACTACCCAGACTATTACGGCGAGCCTGAGTATAACTACTATGCGGTTAATACTGAATATTATAATATAGAACCAACTTATTATACGGATGAAATGCTTTATTATTACGATAACCTTGCTATAAACTATCCATCTCCAGCTACGAACGATCCTCAGCCAAGTACTGCTAGTACTAGTGCCAGTAGTGAGTCGGATTTTCAGAAGCAGGAGAAATCAGACAAATTAAAATAGAACTTAATCTGCAGACGCAAAGGCAACTCCCATTTATTCAAATCTCAGAGCCACCGTTAAGATTGTTAATTGATACAGGCGCTAATCAATCGTTTATTAGCCCTGAAGCAGTGGATACATTTTACAGTAATTTCCCTCTAAATTTTGACCCTTTCGAAGTTACAAATGTCCACGCTACATCTAGAAATAACTATTCTATAACTATCCCCGCGTTTAACGAATTTCAGGAATCTGAAAATATAAAACTATTCATTTACAAATTTCACGAGTACTTCGACGGGCTTATAGGCCTAGACTTATTAGAAAAATGGGAGGCTAAGATTGATCTTAAAGATAAGCAGCTAATAACCCGAAACTCTACTAATATAATTAGTATGTATAATTCACGAAACGTCAATTTGTATGAGGATGTTATACCGGCAAACTCATCGAAATTACTAAGGGTACCAATTAACGTACATGACGGAGATGTAATCGTTTCTGAACAGACCATATCTAATTGTACTATTCAGGATTGTTTAACTACTGTAAAGAATAACCGTGGATTTTTAGAAGTTTTTAACCCTACTTCACACGATATAATATTTTCAATGGACCGTGCTGTACAGGCCGAAACTTATAATATTCAATGTTCGCATGCTGAACAATCGCCTCACGATTCTCAGCGTACTTCATCTGAACAAACATTAATACGCGCTAAAGAAGTTATATCACGTCTGCGTACGGGTCACCTTAACGAGGAAGAGCGTATTAATTTGGTAAGGTTATGTGAAAAATACAGCGATATATTTTATATAGAAGGAGAGGCTTTAACATTTACCAATAAAATTAAACATCGAATTCGCACCACCGACGAAATACCGGTTCATACAAAGAGCTATAGATACCCATATATACATAGGGATGAAGTCAGGGATCAGATAAGTAAAATGCTAAGTCAGGGTATCATTCGTCCCTCGGAATCAGCCTGGAGCTCACCCATTTGGGTTGTCCCAAAAAAGGCTGATGCCTCGGGCAAAGCCAAGTGGCGTTTGGTTGTGGACTTTAGGAAATTAAACGAGAAAACTTATGATGACAAGTATCCCATACCAAATATAAACGACGTCCTAGATAAATTAGGGAACTGCCAATATTTCACCACCCTTGATCTCGCGAGTGGATTTTACCAAGTCGAAACGGACCCTATTGATATCCCTAAAACCGCTTTTAACGTAGAGAACGGTCATTATGAGTTTTTACGTATGCCTATGGGACTAAAAAATGCCCCATCTACCTTCCAACGTGTCATGGATAATGTACTTAAAGACCTTCAGAACTCAGTCTGTCTAGTATATTTGGATGACATAGTCGTCTTTAGTACATCACTCCAAGAGCACATAATTAATCTCGAGAAGGTATTCGAAAGGTTACGAGAGTCTAATTTTAAAGTTCAGTTAGACAAATCCGAATTTCTTAAATTAGAAACTTCTTATTTGGGGCACATCATAAGTAGAGACGGTATAAAGCCCAATCCAGATAAAATCACAGCTATTCAAAATTATCCCATTCCAACTACTCCTAAAGAGATTAAACAATTCTTAGGTTTAGTCGGTTATTACAGGAAATTCATCCCAGATTTCGCAAAGGTCACTAAACCGCTCACCCAATGCTTGAAGAAGGGAAGAAAGATAGTTATTAATTCTGAATACACCCAAAGTTTCGAAAAATGTAAAGCCCTCATAACTAATGACCCGATCTTGCAGTACCCAGACTTTACAAAAGATTTCATCCTAACCACAGACGCCTCCAATGTCGCGTTAGGCGCTATTTTATCTCAGGGTACTATAGGGGCTGACAAACCGGTATGTTACGCATCCCGCACTCTAAATGAGAGCGAGATAAACTATAGTACAATCGAGAAGGAGCTTCTCGCTATAGTCTGGGCGACCAAGTACTTTCGACCGTATTTATTCGGAAGAAAATTTAAGATCGTTACGGATCATAAACCACTTCAGTGGGTTATGAATCTGAAGGAGCCCAACTCTAGATTAACCAGATGGAAGCTCAAACTATCCGAATATGACTTTACAGTGATTTATAAGAAGGGCACAAGTAATACAAATGCCGACGCCCTTTCCCGTATTCAAATTTATAACGAGGAGACTAGCTCTATGATAGCGAACGCATCCGAGCGCCTACCCTCCGTAGGTCATTCATCTACCGCTTCAGCCCACACTAGTAACGAAAGCCCAATACTTGAAGTACCGATAGTTGATGAGCCATTAAATAAATTCCACAGGCAAATTTGCATAAGCGTAGTTGGTGACATAAAAAAACGCCCTACAGCATCCAAACCGTTTGATACCCACACTAGAACAGCCGTGCAAGTATCGAAAACAGACTTAGAAAACGACATTGTAAACGTTATAAAAGAGTACGTAAATCCCAAAGTTAAAACCGCGTTATTAATTAATCCCCCACTAGCTATGTACGATATTATACCTATAATACAAAATAAATTTAGAAGCTCCTCAATGAATCTAGTCCTAACTAAGAGAGAGGTCGAAAATGTTAGGGAATATCTTAGACAACAAGAGATAATAAAAAACTATCACGATGGTAAAACTAACCATCGCGGGATAAATGAATGCTACTTGGCCCTCTCTTCACGATACTATTGGCCAAAGATGAAAGACGAAATTTCTAAATTCATTAACTCTTGTACTATCTGTGGTCAGGCGAAATATGATCGTCACCCTATTAAGCAACAATTTAACATAGTACCTCCTGCAAGTAAACCCTTTGAAACCGTCCACATTGATTTATTAACGATTCAAACAGAAAAATACCTAACTATCGTAGATGTGTTCTCTAAATACGCGCAAGCCTACCACGTACGAGATGGTACAGCTGTTAGTATTTTACAAGCCTTGCTGCGATTTTGCTCGCATCATGGTTTGCCTCTTACCATTGTATCAGACAATGGAACAGAATTTACAAATCAGTTATTTAACGAATTCGTTAATCTGCACAGAATAACTCATCATAAAACTTTGCCGCATGCCCCTAACGATAACGGAATCGTAGAGCGCTTCCACTCAACTCTATTAGAGCATCTACGTATCCTAAAACTAACACATAAAGGAGATAATATAATAAACCTCATTCCTTACGCTATATTGGCATATAACAGCGCTATCCATAGTTTCACTAAATGTCGACCACTCGATATCATAACCGGTCACTTCGACCCACGAGATCCCTTTGACATAAACCTAAGCAGTCACGTTATGCAACAATATACTCAGAATCATAGGGACAAGATGAAATTAGTATATGACATGTTAAATGAGTCTTCCTTAGCCGATCGTACAAACATTATAGAAAAACGTAACAAAACTCGCGAACCCGAGGTTGAGTATCAACCTCAGCAACGTATTTTCGTTAAGAATCCTTTAGCAAGCCGTCAAAAGACAACCCCTAGATATACACAAGATACGGTATTAGCCGACCTACCAATACATATATATACATCTAAAAAGCGGGGTCCTGTCGCTAAAAGTCGTTTAAAAAGAGTTCCTAAAAGCGCTCAATTGTTACAGGGTGCTACTGGTCCTGACTGCTCCTTTGATAGCAGCCCAGGAACTAAACCGGGAGATAACACTTGAGAGCTTGGATGATGGACCAGGAATATTACCTTTTCGGCTCGGTGCAACGAAGCTTATAACCCACTACCATACCTTCTTACAACATATCGAACTTAAAGACATTGACGAAAAGATCAGAGAGTTACAAGATCAATTGGATAGTTTTAAACAAAAACTAAGTAAGGACACTTATTCGTTATACGAATTACAACTAAAATTCCTTTCTAATAAATTAGCACACGTAATACATCAGTTAGACACTCTAAAACCGAGTCGTGTAAAGCGAGGTCTCATAGACGGGCTAGGCTCTATTATAAAAGGCGTCACAGGAAATTTAGACTATTCAGATGCACTTAAATACGATAATACCATCAAAAGCCTACAGGATAGTAATAATGAAATCGCCGAGGAATTAAATAACCACATTAGTATCAGTAAGGAATGGATGGTCCAGCACTCTAATATAATCATGCAGTTAGTTACAAATCAAGCTAAGATAAACGAGACATTAAAATTACTGTTAGACAAAGATGCATATAAGGATTCGAGCCTCATAAAATATGCAAAATTCGGCCAGTATCTTACTATATTAACCGAGAACCTAGATGCAATCCAAAAAGAGTTAATTAGAATTGAGAACATAATAGCATTCATTCATAGTTCTAGTTCACATCACTCCATGATTAGTATAGAAGTGTTACGCCATATGATTAGGAGGTTAGTTAAAATATACGGTAGAGATAAAATATTAGAATTAGAACTTAGACAATACTACGATGTTATAAAGCCAGGTTATTACTACTCAGGGAATAAGGTAGTTATTGTATTTAAGATACCGATATTCGCTATAGAAAGTTATGACCTCTACAAATTATCAATAGCGCCAAATAAACTTAGGCAGGCCCTTATCCCTCCTTATCCCTTGATTGCAACTAGCAGGAAAGGTTATGTGTATATAGAGGCTGAATGCCCGAAGTACAACACTTGGTATCTCTGCGAAGACAAGATGAATCATCAGCTGCGGCAGCATCCGGACTGTATACAGAGTTTGATTACGAACCAATCCCTTGATAACACTTGCGAAATCGCTACGGTATCACTATCAAGAATAGCTATGGAAGAGTTGGACGAGCGACACTACGTTATATCATTCCCCCAAGCGACAAGGGTACACACCTTATGCGGACGAGAAGATTACAACGTACTAAATGGCAGTTATCTGGCCACCATCCCTGTAAACTGCTTTCTCTACACGTCTGAATTTACAATTACTAATCTAAACGACCACGTGGAAGGACAGCCATTGAAGATAATGAAACTACACTACACAGAGATCCAGCAAAAATCAACGCAGTTCAAACTCAATTCTATAGATCTCACGAGATTGCACGACGTCCAACACAAAGTGATAGTACAGCCTCCGGTACAGCTACGACCAATTGAGTCGGAATACTTATACCATACTACGATTCCACTCTACATCATACTATCAGGGTTATTGGCGCTTGCTGTATTCGTCATCATAACACGCCTTAAGATGTTCCAGACTAAAACCGAGATGCGGCCGACCGGAGATGAAACTTACGCAACACCTGGACCTTCTGCTGCAGTATCAAAAACTCAGTCAGCAATATTTTCTCAGTTCAAACTTCAAAAATAATTGCTGATCTGGCGGTGGAGGTGTTATAGTAAACCCGCATAAGTAAACTGCAAGCATGCAACGGCCTCGATACCGAGCATGGGAACAGCCTTACACGTGTAGCGTAAAACGCTGACACCAACGGCCGATGTTCGTCACTCGATGCTTTTGTTTACCGGATGTGTCTTTACCTAACTGTAATAAAATTAATTGTTAACTCATTCTGTATCTAATATCGATCGGATTAGGTTATTGCATTAAATTAGTCATAAGTCTTTAATTGTAATTTTACTTCAATTAAATTAGTTTAAAGAATCATTGTGGTTTTTTTTGGGTCCTCCGACAGCGACGTACATAATTCGCGTCGTAAAATTATATTTTTATGTGTACGTCACAAAAATGTATGGAAGTCGCTGTTCATTTATTTATGGATTTAAAATTACAAGCGTATTCTAAAAGGGGAACCTGGTAATAAAACACACGTGTAACTTAAGTCCTGTTGAAAGAATAACCTTATAAAACGGTTCGATTTATTACTCCGATATAAATAAAAAAGGACGCACTAAAGAAAATAAAATTGCTTCGACAAGACTTTGTCACATGATATACGAAATCCTTGTAACACGGCTTAAGTCGTCGTTGAGTGGCCTTTTATATGAATGCTCTGAAGGACACTTACTGACGAAACGGTGCCTTGGATCATTTATCTTATATTAATAATGCTTAGGAGGGTGTTTTATTTATTTTTTATACTTACAATAAAATATGGGAATCGATTACATTAATCGATATCTTACTGTTATTTATTTTATTCTGAATTCGAAAATCCTCGTAAACTGCATCGATGTGTTCATTATACAGTGTACACTGTGTGCAGTTGATGTTCAGCCATTTCTCCAATCGCCAATTAAATTCAAAGGAAACTCATTATGTTATTACATTTCTGGTTTTAGTATGAGCAAGTAAGACCGGCCGGTTGGCGCACTGCACAACACTTATAATTTTCCTTTAACAAGAAATATTTTCTGAGATTCTTTAAAAATGCTTGACCCACTACCGCACGTGTTAACTAGTAGTGCCAAAGCAATTAGTGAGTGTGTCGCAATTTTCAATGGCCAAATGACTTCTACGAGAACAGGGTGCCAATTTATTGACGTTGCCATGGAAATCTTAGATATTGTTATGAGGAAACACGTGTACTATTCTCGTACTTAGCTTGTAGATGGGTATATTAAAAGAGCTTCCATACCGATACCTAATTGAGCCCCACTATAAAGGTGCTAATATTAATTCTATGGCTTGAGCTATTTTATTTCTGCTTCCCTAGACAAGTGGACTCTTGACGAACAGAAATAGAGTTTAATGATAAATGTGTGGGGATGACATGTTTCCACTATGTTATCGATGACATAATTATGTCAAAGCCTTTTTTCTTTCAAATCGATTTCTATTCGTCAATCGTTTTGCTTCTTGTCTAGGTTGGTGTAGATAGTTAAAACATTCGTTTTAGGGTAGTCTTGAATAATTGATACAATAGAAAGAGACCTATAATTACCTTGTTTGGTGAGATTGGTAAACTGTACTACAATATGCGAGCCAAACTGAGTCCGAAACTAGTAGGGAATTCCCAAAAACAACAAACACCTAAATAAAACCAGCATATATAGCAAATAATGAGGACTATGTATGATAATAATCAAGCAATCGCTATGCTATAACAACACGTTATTATGAAGAAACTATAATACCTTTACAAACAACTAAATACTATCATTAGCGACGGTTGTCTCTTCATATTAACGTAACGAGGATCCGAAGCGAGCCTGATCCTTTGAGATGCAGCGGAGTGAGAGGGCACAGGCACAGAACAACCACTCCCAGAGATTAATGCGCCCGCTAGTTTTGTCAGACTCGTGATACAGACGGTAATGTTATTTTAGCGGGTCGTTGTTTTATTTGTATGTGAAAACAGGGTATTAAAGTTATGATTATACGTACTTAGAATATATCCTGAGTCAATTTAGTAAAGCTGTTACTGTCCTAAAACTAGATTGATCCTACACAAGGGTCAAGTAAGGAGTAGTCTTAGCCGACTAGCGTGTATGAGAAATGTGAAAAACGATTGCAGAAAGTGCGCACAAATGTTAATCCTTAACGGAATCGACTGATATCAGGCGCTGAACGCATACAAATTTCTAACATTCAGTAAGTCGAATGAGAAATATTTCAAATATTTACATAGAACAACAAACATATGTGGCTTCAAAACCCAAACCTATACAGAAATACCGTCGTAATCCCAACCCATCTGTAATCCGCTAGGGTTGCAAACAAAAAAACTAACAATACTGACAGATATTAATCCCATCGCGTGAAATGCTGTCGGCCTACCCACCCCTGCCATGAAGGGTAAAGCAGATTAATGTGGCTCAGTTATTAACGGCCCAGCCTGTCGGAAGCTCTCGAAAATCACCGAGTGCCTTTATTTCAATAGAACACCTTTTATCATATTGATTGACGGATTCGGGTCAGCGAAATTGGACGGAGAAATTCGTGTAAACAGTTTCGATTATCCTGCAAGTGATAGATGAGATGAAAATTGACGATGTGCTTATTGTTTCTGAAAATTCAGTTGCGATAGACATAATCAGATCTCTATTTACCTTAAGTTTTATTATTTTGTTTTGCCTGTGTTAAAGTTACTGAGCTTTCGTTTTTGCGCTGAAATTGTGTAGGTACTGTGTGATGTATAAGGTTTTTACTGCAGCTTTTATAGCCCAAAGTTAAGCTCAGCTTTACAAACACTCTGTTCCTAATTCTCAATAAAAATATCTCAAATCTACTTCTTCTAGAAGAACGTAAGTTTATTACAACTAAAAAGTTAGAAAGCATGTCTATAAAAATACATATGACGACATGTTTCCTGCTCTGATATTCAATATCCTGTGATTGTGTGTGACTCGATATTTCCCGGTCCCTTATTGCTTATATCCAATTGAGTAATCGTGAAAGTCCCATACATGGACCAATGAAGCCATCTGTTTGGCGTTTGCTAAGGGACATCCAAATTGGTTTCAGGGTCTCTCGTCCCGTACCGAAATTGCTTCATTGGAAGTCATTTTAGAAACCCTAATAAAGCTTAATTTGTGGACAATGAACTATTAATGTCGATTTTGCTTAAAAGAGGTTTAAATCAGTCTGTTAAGGACCCGGGGTCGATATTATCTTTTGATAACTGTGTGTGTATAATGACGAGAAACTTTGATTATGCTGTTATTTACAGATCAGCATTCAGTTTCTTATTATTATCATTAATACCTGTAAAGGTTTATAAATTAGCGTTTTAAAGTCGTCATCAGCATTCGCAGACTTTTTCTACTACTGGATATAGCATCTTTTTTCTGCCGCCATGTTTCTGCGCCAGAAGACTAAGGTCTATTTGTTATTCTGGAAAATTAGGATATTACCTAATCGTGTAGACCGGAGGTCACCGATGTAATTTAAGTTAAAATATTTAAATGCTCACGATTATCTCCGTTATTCTTTAACGGTTGAACTTTACATAAATACATATCATTCATTTCAATTTCAAATAATATCTTGAAATAGACACAGAAACAGTAGCTTGGTCGATACGTATGTAAGGCACAAAACACTGAACAGCTCCCTTACCATGAACTCTTAAAGCCGGACAGTTTATTTGAAGGAAGGATAACGCAGCATTATACTACACGTAGCGTCGTCTCGCGTTCAGAACGTAAACTTGGCTGCTTTAAGAGTTCAGGGTAAGGGGGCAGTGCCGGCTTTATCTGTAAGAACTTCTTAGGCCGCTGATAAGACAAAGAATTAGACAAAAGTAACTTGCAACCCGGAATAGCGATACAGTTGTTTAACAATACCGACTCGTTTCTTATTTGTTCTTATCTCTCTTTCTTTGTTATGACTCTTTAAAAAACTTCCTTATTTACCTTAAAAATAGTTTATTCAAACCTAAATTACTTGTTATTGTTTACCAAACAATTGTACGCCTCGTGCCAGTAACTTGCTCAATCGATTTCGAGTAGCTACCGCTAAGTTTATCTATAGCATATTTGTTGAATTAATCACGTGTTCCTACCTATAAACTATGAACTTAGTGCATATTGGAAACTTGATACGAAGTACGAGCAGGAATTTCTAACACGTTACGTAATAGTTTGGGAGCAGTATCTAGTTAGCTCATTAGGCTCTTAAACATCACAAGTTTATAGTTGCAGCTTGTTAATTACCGGTAAGGATAAGTATGGTAGCTAGATTTTCATAATTTGATGACGCATTCGCCCAATATTTGGTGACATACTGCCTTCCGGGTCGCATACATATTTGAGAATATTAACGCGCTGATACGGAGATCAGTGTTTATCTGATTGCGTTTAAGGCCATGAAACTGTATGTTTTAGTGGCTTTATAGGGGTAACTGTATCTGAATCGCACAAATTATAAAACCAATATGAACTTTTTACTACCTATCTCAAAAAAAAATGTTATAATGACACATACAAGACCCCGGATTTGTGCCCGGTTGATGGCAATAGGCTCGCCCCCTATTACATTGGGACCTAAAACATAACTGGCGAAATGTGGGTGTACTATATGTGCACCTCTGCCTACCCCTTCGGGAAACACAGGCGTGATGTTATGTTATATGTTTTATACAAGACCTCTTGCCACCTAATAAGATAGCCGCAGCTTTGCTCATAACGGTCCTACGTGTCCGGTATGTTGATTTGCCTGCAGTTACTCATCTACCTAATGAGGCTTCTGAGTTTTATCAGTAGCATCACGATGCCAGGAATTCCTTTAATCGCGGTGAAAGAATACTACTTAGTTTTCGGTTAACGGTGAATGTATTACATAAGGATGTTCTAGTTCATTGTTTTCTGTTAAATTTCATGTGAACAAATGATTCCTGTCACTGTGAGGAGACTGATGAAACTCAAGCCATAGCAGAAATATTAAATGGTCATATAGAATTGTCAAATGTAGGAGGCGTCTACTTCTCGTAGTTAACTATGTAGTGTTAATTTTAGTTATTTCAGTTCATCCTATTTCAATGATCACGAATGTTTGTGATTACTTTAGAAAATTTTCCAATTGCATGTAAATCGTAAATGCTGTGCTGATGGCAATAGGAGATAGCTCATGTGACAGCTAAGTGCTAAAACGAGAGTAATCGTCGTGCGGCCTGTCATTAATGTCATCACGAAGTAATATAACTGTAGCTACTGAATTGATTACCTAGTGATTATTTTTCTCGTGTTTCTCTACTGTTTTATGCACATCTATAACTGCATATGTTTATACTTCCTTGTTCTGATCAGTCTGTTTAACTTCCAATATCGTCTGTATTTAATGTTTGTTTATTGTTTTCAGGTAAACATTGTTTCTGAGTATGAGCGTTGAGTGAGAAGCCTAAAAGTCGGTAAGCGATATCTACATGAATAATTATGAATTTTTAAACAGATGTTCTGCGGATACTGTATAAAGACTAGCCGTATTGTTATCTTCAGTCTGCTGTATATAATTATTGTCCATTCGATCGAAGGTTAATGACATTATAACTGGTTTTGAATTATTTGTGTTGTTTTATGTTATCGCGGTTTTACTTCCTACTACTCCGATTCGCACTCTATAAATAGCTGAGTAAGTATACTTCAGACGTTATCATTTTTAAGAGCGTTATCATGATTTTAACTTAACCTGTTTTAACGAAATGCCATATTAATATTTGGGATTCGGAACCTAACCTTTGTCAAGCTTAGTGTCCACTAACACAAGAAATAAAATCACAATAGTTGCACAATCGATGCGTGCGACTGTTCAATCAACAGCAATTTGTATGAACACAACATGCATACACTTTCGTCTAGTTTACGTGTAATGTTGGACGATATAAGTGCATAATTATGTTAATGTTTCGCATTATTTATGTGTGCAGTATCGTCTGTCGCAGCACGTTTGTAGCGCATGAGTAATGCATCAATCAATCGGTCGCACTATGTATACGCAGTAAGCATTTGTGCGGGCACGCAGGCGGTCAACACAAATTGGTTAATTGCTGATATTATTGCGCTTTTGAAAATGTGGTGAGCCGTTTTGTTTATTGTACACACGCGACACTTGATATTTTTGTCAACTCGTATTTATAGAAGGCACTCACGTCTTACATACAATGTTCGACATAATATATCGTTGCTTACATCTATAAACATTAAAATGTTATACATTTAACCATTTCAATTGCGTTTTATCTTCGCGTAGGTATACTGCAATGAAGAAAAACTCTCATGTACATCTTAACATGTTTGTTTGCCAAGGACAGTCACAATAAAAAAGCCGGCTGGTAATAAAAATACGAAACATAAACGACTTATATCAGAAAATTATATTTACAATTTTCATTTAACCTTTCTCCAGTAAAATGAAATACAGATACAAAATCCACTTATCAAATAATTACCTAGGATATAAATCAAGCAAGTGGGCCGCAAAAACGCCGCATCTGCGCACTCTCAGCCGGTACAGGTGGTGATAACATCGTTACCATCAGCTGCAAGCTTACGCAGACGTATTCATTTATACAGCTTTATTTAATTGCGTCTCGTGACAGGTGAACGTTTTGATAATTAGACCGCGGATTTTGTTAATTTTAAGGTACGTCCACACTTGTAACATTTTGCCGTAACACCGGTTCTTCGTGAGTTTCGTATGGACTAGACGCGACCATTTGTTAAGGTCTCGGAGGAATGTAGGTTGAAATTTTTTATAAGCGCAGACACACCTTTAGGTACATTGAAATGCGGGTAGTTTAGAATTTTGATTTTTTTGATAAGGTTAAAATAGCTACATTTACGTTATAAAGTTAAAAATATAATGAACGGAATGAATAATAACATAGTGATAGAGCTTGTGTCCCCTATTTAATCGGCCTATCGATTAGCGAGGTATCTGCGTCAGCAGAGTCTTGTTCTCTGTTACATTTACTGTATCACGCATACAATTATTTCACGAAGCATTGCTAGCCGGTACTGATTTTTCCTATACTTCATTAGGCATAGCTCCTGTTTCCTTAGGCATAGCTCATGCCAATATATCGAGATAAAGCCAAACTGAATAAAATACTAGGTGACTAAAAGCATGTTTCCCGCGACTGTTCTCTTCGCGTATGTCAATACATTGTGCACATAAAGCTTACGTTAAAAGCACAAATATCACAGCACACGTATCTCTGTAGTACGAGTACCTAGAGATGGTACGTTGAGTGCTTCGCGTAACCTTTAGCGTTGTGCTGGCCTTCCATTGTCTAGTTTAATGCTTCACCTTCAGTTTATAGGTGATGTTTTCTAATGTAGGAAAAACTCTTTATTAACTTATCGGAATTTAGGTGCACGATGTCGGAGTCTTTAATGACATTATACGTATTGACCATGCCATGTCCTGGTTTTTCCGAACCTAAGGTTATATACATAGTAAACACGATATGAATTATGTTTTTTTTGTTGTTAGCCTGTTCTGTTAGTCCCATCGCTGAGTAAAGGCCCCATTATAATTAAGTTTAATTAAATATTTATTATTCAATTTAAGTGCCGTAGTCTTTATTAGCATTACTCATAAAAGCACATGAGCGAAGCCAAAAGTTTGATTAATTGCTACCACTTCACATGTTAATTCAGTTGCAGCGTGCATGCTGTACACTATTAATGAGGTGGCACCAAAACAGCGATTTACAAAGCTTCACAACTGGCAACACTAATAGCAGTATGTCAAAAACGTGAGCCAACTTCAAAATGTAATAGACAATATTACCTCATTGCCAAAATACGACTATCTGTTTATATAACAGTCGATACATATATTATATCGGGGGACAACAGCTGCCGAGAGCCCATTCAGCAAACTTGGCACGCTCTTGAACTTAAAATGCTAACGATACATCTGCATTTTTACGAATTTGAACTTTAATAGCTCGCGTGAAAGGTCAATATGTAATTTGGCGGTGGAAGACGGGTTGTTGTATTCAGATATGTTGGCTAGCGGGGCATGCAAACACGTAGGCTGTGCCAAACGCGATCTGTCCGTGCTTAGCAATAAATCTGGATACCATCCAGCTCTAGGCGACCTGGTCTTCCGTTTTTCAGGAGTTTCCATCTGCGCAGGTCTCGTGTATCATCAACGTGACTAATGGTTCGGGCATGCCCGCTCATTAAATATTTAATAGCGGTATAATGTTTCATATTTACATAGTGTGTTTTATTTACATATTTGACATTGTGTAACTAGTTGTTTATTTGTTACGTGCTCTGAAAACATATACATAAACTAGTTCTGTTTTTATACATATTTGTGAAATGCTGAACAAAGTTTTCAAACTAAAACTTTGGAATTGGCTAACGCAGTTTGTTGAGAACTCAGTGACATTCGCAGTATATGAACCTGAAGTTACAAAGCGTAGTTTAACTGAAAGTGACAGAGGGAATCCTTAAGTAACAGGATTTACTTTCAAGCGAGAGTTTTCAGTCAATCGCGTTAAGTGACTGCTTTTATAAAGATCAGCTGAGCTCGAGGAAACCTAAGTTAAAGAAGGCTTGTTAGTTCCAAGCCAAGCCCCAAAACAAACGTGAGTTTGTGAAGAATGTAATGAAAGTTATTGACGTAAAAATGTGACAGAATCGTAGCAGGTGGAAGGACAGTCTCTGCCTGTCTCACTGGTAACTGGCACTTGTTTAGAGTATTCATAAAAAAAATATTTTAACCCACGACGGAACTGAAAAGGTATATGCATTCAGGGTGAGAGGTTGTTTGTTTGTTTGTATGTGTGTGCACAAATGATTGTTGCCAATTTTCTCAAAAATGGTTTGACCGATTTTCATACGGTTTTTCGTAACGGATATATGGTTAATTAGAGATGGCACTTAGCTTCCATGACAATTGTCATACATGACAAATTTTCTACTAAAACGTTTATAAGCGACATGGCATGTTTAATAAAAAGTTTAATATTGTTTTTTATATATTTGTCTTCCCTTAAATGCAGGACTTCTAGGACTACTAGCTGTTCTGCTAATGTTTAATTCATTACTTGGTTTGTGATTGATGTTCTTGTCTGTCAGTAATTCTATATTAGCTGTGACATGATGGCGGCCTCGGTACCGTAAATAATGAAGTTCAGCCATCGATTAAGGCTGTGTCTCCGTTCTACAAGAAATTGTCTGCGGTTTGTTTTACTTCGACTTTAAACAATGCGACAGACGTTTTAGTAGCATTTAATTAGTCTTGTTCAACATTCACTTTCTTATCTTTATTTAGAAGTTTTTCTTCTTCTAATTTTATATTTTGTCTATGGAATTCCTCGGTTTTCAAAACTCAATGGTCTTCCTTTTCTAGCTTCCTGTTATCGGAGATACGTAATTGCAGCTTGTAAATTACTGATTCAAACTTCGACATCCTATTCCTATCGCTGTGAGTAGATTAGCTATTCAGCTTGCATTATAGTCCTTGATTGCCTAGGTTTAGCTGTCTATTGATGGGCTATGTAGACGTAAATATTTTCATAAATGGATATTATATTATTTTTTAAATTGATTAACGGAAACTTGAAAGATGATGGACACGAGCGGGACTCGAACCCGCGACAGTGGCCGTACCGTGGCGCTGCTCTGCTAACTGAGCCACCGTGTCATCAATTTAAAATTTAAGCCTAGCATGGCAACATGCATAAAAAATACAAAAAGTCATATCATATCCCCGGAATCGTCGCTGCAGTACTTAACTGTCTAAGTATTCAAATATCTATATAATAGAAACAGAAAATAGATTTCTATTATTGTCGCTTTCATAAAACTCAAATACGCTACAACATTCAGGAATGCACAACACAATGTTCCCCATTTCTTCTCCCCATACAAAATAGTGGATTCATAATACAATGTCCGAAACTCGTAAAACAAAAATTGCTTAGTTTAATGAGTTTAACAACCCTCATTTCGGTTTCCTATATTAAAATTAACTCGGTACAACATAAAAATACAACATGGCTCGCGACTCCTACGGTATTTGTAGCGCGGGCTAAAAATGTCTAGCCAGGTCCGTTAGCCGTATTACCAAATCAAATTGGGTTAAGTTCGAGTGCGGTGCGCCCGACGTATCCCTGTTCACCTATCACGTGACCTCTTGCCCCTGACATTCCGGTCACATAGTTTTACGGACCAATATTATAATATGTAGCGGTAGAGGAACTGAATGGGATCGCAATAAATACAATTTGTGCCAGTCTTCGTTTGCTTGATACTCAACAACAGTCTTGTCACATTTATTTCTGGATCAAATTCTAGGCATTCATGTGAATGAAGAAATTATTTTCCTCTTTTCGGCTATTAGCAATGCTTGCAATACGTTAACCCTCTTCATTTAGCTGTATACCTTCAAACATTTTAACTATCTCTTAGACTTCGTCTATGTCATACCTATATTACAATGCAAATCTTATTATCATAATCGTTATATTACCATTTGATCGAAAGCCAAAAAATACTTGATCCGCATTAGTCTAAACACCCATTAGCCGTGTTATCTTTAAAGGAAATTGGGTCAAGTTTATTAGTTGCGGCAAAACTCAAGGATCCCTAATTCCTTCGTGTGATCGTTTCTTGTCCCTGACATTCACGTAGGCCGGTTGAACACGATTTATGGACGCTTCGCGTAAAAGTAACACGGTAATGGCATTCTTATTAGTTAGCAGCAATATGCAGGCGTTAATTGGTCTGAAAAACTAGATTTAGTGGCCAATTAGTTACTTTAGACTATTAAGATTCTTGTTAATTGAAAGTTAATCAAAATTGAAGATTTTTAAGTGTTAGCACGTGATTTAAGCTGTTAGATATGCTATGATTAATATCAGTAATTGATATTTTAACTACATAACTTTATAAGCATGAATTGGATGGTATGGTACGGTCTTTATTGGAACATTTCATAGATCGGAGTTTCAAGCAAATGCCCTAATGTTTGCACTGGTCACAAAGTATCGGAATATAAAATATAATTAGTTAATATGCGTCGTATTTTATAAATGAACCTGTCGAACTAAAAATAAATATAATCTTTCAAAAGATAATCCTAACACGATGAAAGCCAACTCGGCAATTTAAGTTTAAAAGTTTTTCTAATAAGCAGTTTGTAGACGTGGCCAGAATTGTATCTGAAATAATGATTTTTTTCTCAATCCCAATCTAAAATTTGCCAGACGGGATTAGTGCATTATGCATACATTTATTTCGTAATTATATTTAAAAAAAAAAGGATATAATTATATAGCGTCTGAGCATTTATTCTCCAGCGAACTGGCAAGGCCGCTGGTGGTAACTTTTTGAAATTTCGACAAAATTTATATGAATTGGATGGAAATAGTCTGTGATATAACGATTGCGCCAGCTATCTAACAAAACGTTCGTAATAATCATTTCTTTTCTCGACAATGTCACCAGATACAAATCCCTTCTGGAATGAATTACGGTCCAACATAAAAGCCTGTTTTATCGTGTCCCCCATAAAGCGACCTTGCACCTATAAACAGTATCAGCTGACCTAGACCGTGTACTCGAATTTATCTAGTGATAACTGTGGCGCCGCTATTAATAGACTAGGTGTCGCCGACCGGCGTTGCCCGGACCGAACGACGAGCTTAGAGACAGTGGGACAGATTTTGGTTAATACAATGATTTACAGTCATCTTGTACAACAGAACAATTTAAACATAATTTAGTGACTTATAAATAAAATGTAGCGTAAAATATAAGCTACAAAGTATGTCACCCAGAGTTAGCAACAAAAAGTCTGTCTTTATTACCGCTTGTCGTGTGTGAAACTTACAAAACCCAAAAGTTCTGTCTCTACAAGTTTTCTACTTAAATACTGCTCAGTACGAACCTAACCGAACTTGGGAGATTAATTTTCCCGAACAGATGTTACATCGTACACGTGTAACGTTTTTGTGAAATTCCATGTAAATTAGATCCCTTTTTAATTATGGCATGGTATCCCAGTTATTGTTAATCTGCCACCGACAGTTAGCGCGTATTCTATATTTTTTAATTATAAAATTTGTTTGCGAACATTTAGACACAATTTATATCAAGACATTTCGACCTCATTCCCGGGGTCATTAATTAGCAGTTATTTTTCATGGCAGAGGTAAAGTACAGCCAAGTCTAAGTGAAAAGTACGTTAACTGAATTTTATGTAGCACCTAAGTTTACAGACATATTCTAGGTATATAATTACATATATGTGTTGTATACTAGGTGTTAATGGGGTGTTTACGATACATAAGTGGAGCTCGCAGGGGTCGGTCAGGGCAGCCGTGCATGTAATGTGTACCTAATTACGATGCCCTTGCGATGTTCTTTGTGTCGCCCTATGGAAAATAACAGGTTCATTTGGAGCTAAAATATAAATCAGATTACAGATTTTATTATTATTGTATTGCCTTTAATTATTATTTCTAATGTTTCTTTAAGCTTGAATTATTATTATATTAGCATCACCGTTGAATAACTTTACAACGTACAATAAGAGTTTTTTCTTGTGGGCGGAGTAGCGAGCTTTTCTAGGTCTTTTTCCAGCAGGGTAATAAATGCTAATGAATTCGTTTGCAAAATTTCATTGCAGTATTATTATAATAAAGGTGAAGGTCGCGAACTTGGCTGCCGGCGGCAATTCACAAACTTCATTAATTACTTGCAAGCGAGTGCTGCTGGCAGTTTTAACGGCTGTTTGCTGTTCCAAACTTATGACGGCTCCTCGACTTGGCGGCCGTTTTGCACCACGTTTGTCACGCATTTTGCAATTTTAATGTCCTATTCAGAATGATAGATTTATATATAAAGAACTTGCCAACTTTCGTACTCTGTTAAAGGTAATCCTCCCTACTACTAGTTTCGTCGTTTCGAATTTGATGCGTGAGATCCAATATAATTAAAATCGTTATTTTAGTCTGACCTTAGAATCTTCACATTTCCTCATGCTACAGAATATTGAGTACCAAATTACTTCCTCCTTACAGTCGCTTGAACAGCGTACAGTAGAGCAACATTTGTACAATGATAACTCAAATAGTTTATCAAACGCGCCTTGGAACGACGCCGAGAGTACGCATGCGAATTCTTTACGCAAATATCTTATTGAATTGTGTCTCGTTGTCCTGGGAAGCAGCTGTTGGAACGAGTGGGAACAAATGTCTATCTCACGTTACTTTATA
This sequence comes from Abrostola triplasia, assembly GCA_946251915.1. Lineage (NCBI taxonomy): Eukaryota > Metazoa > Arthropoda > Insecta > Lepidoptera > Noctuidae > Abrostola > Abrostola triplasia. Next base: position 2,406,354 of record OX276438.1, read on the forward strand.
TAATAAGCTATGCATTAATCCAATATACTTAATCTATTTTATTTATGAGGGGGATTTGGCCATCTAGAATTTTCGTCTCATTAAATCCTTGTCTATTTTGTTTTGTGTTAAAAATACAACTACAGAAACGAGACTTGGCATTTACACAATTTATGTGCTTTTGGTACATGCTGTTTTCCATCTGAAAGTAAAATGACATTACAGTCAAATGTTATGTAATTACTAAAACTAGTATTCAAATAAAAAAACAGCATTCACATCGGTTCAGCCGTTTTAGAGCTACGGTGCTACAGAGAGACTCACATAGCGGGCTAACTTATCACCCCTCTTTTTGCGAGGTTTAAGAAGAAGCGTCGCTAAGGAAGTTTTTAAATGTATAGGTTCTATTGGGTCCTAAGTCACAACTTATTATTACAGTAAAGTTCTTTGTAAATACATAGGTACTTAGTCTATTTGATTTCTACACATTTACAAACATTACATTAATGCACCCACGTTTGCTGCCTAATACGGGCGTTTGATGTCTAAAATCTATGTTTAAAGAATGTAATTACTAAAAGCAACAAACTTAAACGTATTATTTTATACAAGTTACAACGAAACCCCATACTTTCTTTATTCGGTTAAAAGTTAATATCAACTAATTAAAACACGCGCACGCACAAATCTCTCGCCCTGCTATTACGTAGATACGTTTTGTTTGACTTAACGTTTACGTTAACCGTCACGTTATTTATAAACGTAGTTATATTTACGTTGTAAGTACGTATTGTGGAATTTAGATGTTCTTTGATAAACCTTTCGTGCGTGTTTACTATTTTTTGGTAATTTATGCGCGGCAGGAATTTTGTGCGTATGTGTTGTATATAAATATGCTGTGGATTTGTGCGGCTTGTAGTTTTGTGGGAAACCCGCGGTTTATAATTATATTTGAAGTAACATTATAGTGAATTAACGTCTCTATTTTACTATTTATGGTAAGCTTTGGTAGGCGCTTGACGCAAGAATAGCTTAAAAACTCATTAGGATTTGTTTGACAGAAGACGCTGTTGCCGATTTTCTAGATTTTCCCTTATTCGCTAATTACGACATCCAACGGGACGAAATGGAAAGTTGCTATTCTAGCTCTGAACCCCACGGGCTAGCCCTAGTATTTATAAAACCAATTGCCTCTGCAGAGTGTTAAACTATTATTCAGGTTTTCTGTTACGAAGTTCTTTCTTATCGTTAATTATTTCCACTTCTACCATTTGGGAAATACTGACATGATTGGCATATTACCGTCAGAATAAGGCTTCAACCATACTTTATTATTTATAGAATTCTCTGTTATGCGTTGCAACATTTCTATGATATTCACGTTGTAATAAAAAAATATAGCTATTTCCTATTGTTTTCATTATATTTAGGTCAGTATCGCGCAATTAATTTTCTGATAAAACAAGGTCTTTCCAATTAAAATTATAATCATAAAGGTGCTGTTTGCTTATACAAGAACGAAGTTTAATTGGAAAGCTAGGAAGGTCGTATACAAATTGAAACTTGTGCAGTTGAGTGATTATGGGTTGTGGTCCTGTTTGTGGCTTCTCTTGTACCTACTTATATTGCATTATTATTGTTATAAACCTAATATGGCACAAAAATGAAGCTCAAGCAGCTCATTCAAGTCGAGAGTACCGTAGTTACAATGTAGGAACTGTAGCATACTGTGCGTACACATATGCATACGCTGTTACTATATCAAAATAGGGTATTCCTATTGCCTCATTAAATTAAAGACCCAGTAAGATTTAAACGTAAATGATTAAATACTCTTATAGCTAAATTATTGTGCGTACCACACTAACCTACATCAAACTAACCTGCTTTTAAAGTATCTATAACAGTGTATTGATTAAAAAATAAATGACGTCTATGGTAAAATTCATGTTACTAATCGACTTGTGCCTAATCTCACCTTACAATCACTATTCAAAATTTAAAAATACTATTGGGACTGTCACCGTAAAATACATATCAAATTAACTGCATCGATTGTCGTTACTTGAATGAACGAGCGATTAATCGCCACTGGCAGTCTATATTGATAGGGATGTGCGTGACTTTTTATTTCGTTGTCTAAATATAAAAATATGTTCGTGTTTCGAATATTAGTTTTTAATCCAGTTTAGCCAGTCGTATTAAATTTTGTATTTGTAATAACTTGTATTCGGTTTTACGTAAGCTTTTTATTGAGATTATGTGGTTTTTTGGATATGGTAATAAAAGCTAAAACTTGTCGACAAAAGTTATGCGTCAAGTCTTACTAACTGCGGTATCGTGCCACCTGCAATTTGCCTCGATCCAGATTCTACGATAATCTAACTTACTAATACAATAACACCCCTCTATTCTGTAAAGTCATTCAATTATGGGAATTCATCGCCACCCCTACGCCACTAAAAATAGCCGGTCCAAAAATAGTGTAACTAATAACCCCTACAACAGGTAGCGTCGGCGCCGGCTATATCGTGACTCATCGACTCGCGTGTCGCGTCGTATCGTCTGACTGTACGTCTGCGAACGCCACGAATAAAGCGCTCTCACTTATCTCTACGTCGGTTTTATCGTAAAATATAGGCAGGTTTACAATCCGTTTATACAAATAGTCTATAACTCTGTACAATTTAAATTTTCAAGCCAGACCACAATACTTTATTGGTTTTTAAGATTTAATTGTCATAAACATTTACAATCAGTATTTATAGCTTTCAGGTGCATTGTTGCATCGGTTTCCGTTATTCCAACAATAACAGAAAGATAGCAAAGCTGTAACTGTAATGTAAATCCAGAACCTTCGAACAAAGTGTTTGTATTAGGGGTTCATACTGTCTTGATGACTAAATGAAGGTACTACTCACTTTTATTTTAAGTAATAATATTTAGATTTTAGGCTGTAAGGACAGAAATATCTATGCAGAAGCTTTACTGCCTCAAGTTGACCGTGATTTTTCTAGTTCATGTCCACATTATAAATTCTCAATGGGACTGTCTTGCAGAAGAACTAGGGCTGTAATTATCACGTAGACACAATGGTACCGAAGTTCCCACAGCAGGTAGAGCGTGGCGGCGCCCGCGCCCCATGCGTTGACTCACCGCGTCACTCCGTCTGCCCGCGCGTCTGTGCGACCTGTCGTTAGGGCTGCCTCACGCTACACCCTTATGACGCACAGTTTTTCATTAAGGAAAGTAGTAAAAAGGTTAAATTCTATTTATGGAACGTGTATTTTAATATTCGGGCTTGAATAAAATATTAGATTCTAAAGTCTCCTGCAAATAAAACTCAACTATTCAATGTTAAACAGAATTACCTACTCCTGTAACAAATTGTAGTTAGTCCAAGTCAATATGGCTAACAAATTAAGAAAAGTTTCTAAGAAAGCTGGCGTTTTTCACGAGAAAATTAAACTGTCTAGGAGCAGGCCAAGAGAAAACGAATTGCACATAAAATGCACGTTGAGATGTATTTTACATTTAAACTTACATTACGGAGGGAATTATCTTTCTAGCACTGTTAAACCGGTTCCCTCTGGGAATAGAAAACAGTTACAGAAAGATTCTGAATATTATATTCTTTTGTTGATTCTATAAGTGCGTAGTGGCATATTCTCTATCAATCATTTTAATAAGAAATATTCTGGTGATAATACTTAATTCATCAATCTTCAATAATTAAACAAAATAGAGCTTCGATTTTTAAACATGTAGAAAACACGAATAGTAAACTCAAGTTGTTATTTATGGTTATAATTATGCAACAAGAGATTGCGTCAAACTTGCTGCTTCCTTTTTTAAACTATGAGGCTAAACTCGAGAATAAAACTTTTCGCTGCAACTACACTGGCCTGCAAAAATAAGACCTACACTTTTAAAACTTATTTTTTTCTCAACTGTAGAACTAAGATAAAAATTTAAAATAAAAAGAAAAACGTTTTATAGCAATTTTCATAAGCTTTCTTTGAAACTATACATTAGTAACATTTTTATTGTTTTTTTATTTTAGGCCTTTGTTATTTAAAAATTTATGGGAACTTTGTGTGATACTTAGTTTTGCAGGATAGTGTATTTTCATAATTGACGTCCCTAATGGATGCTTCGTGCGTGACGTGTCGATGCGTCGATAATTGCCGGCTGGTAGTACAGGCTACAGAAATTCCTTTAAGACTCTGACGTCATCATCATTGTTATAATGTGAGAGCCATGCACATCTATTTTATAAAAGGAGATAGTTTAGTCTATTTGAATGAGAATTACCTATTAGAGAGTTGATGTTTTGTATATTATTGACCATAATTTCTATTGTTTTGTAACCATTTAATTGTTCGTATAAAAATACTGAATTAATGAAGTTATGAACAAAGAAAATGCATATACTCGTGTTCTTTAAGTACCTAATTAAAAGCTTTCATTATCTGTGTGCTGCTCTCATAAATATTTTTAAATTGTGTCTTGGTCTTGTCCTTATAATTAAAAAAGGCTTTTCTCAGCAAATCCTCGCTGGTAACAATTATCCAGTCGGGTGGTTCAAGCCAATAGAAATGATAACACAAAGCCCCTTAAAGCTGAGTACTTGTCTTTATTGCAACTCAACTCTCGTAATATCGTTGGAATCCACCCTCGAGGGTTATTGTCTGACATGTTACGGGAGATGAAGTATACCTATAGGTACCTACACCTATTTTATACATGTCATAGCATCATCATAGATTCTTGCCAGCTATCATTTACATATCTATATATACGTTTAAGTATTACACTAGGTTGTTCCCAATAAATAAGATCGGACCCAGTCTAAACTGGCACAGATTGCCGATTTGATTATTTAACTATTTTAATTTTAGAGTATCCTCTGATCCTAAACATTTTTGCACTCACTTGTTTGACCACTTCATACTTGTCCACTACAATTTTTGTCTTAGATTTATTCCTTCAGATTCTATTAAAATCTTATTAAAAGTGATACATCAATTCCATTTGTCAGTTGCAGAAATAGTGCAGGTCGATACTTTTTAAATATATTCCGAGAAATCATTACACATCTGCAACTCTTAACCGATGCTCATAACAAGCTATTTTCATTCCGTGACAACAGTCGCAAATTATTCAATCGAATCAATTAGAAAAAAGAAAACAATGACATCGTGCGAATCGACTACAATCATGTGTTATGTGAATTACGTGAGCGGAGTGAAGCCGGTCCGCATGGCAACCGCCATTGTTCGCGATAATCGATACGGTAACGTCCCGATCACTCGAGATATTTATACGGAATACAGGCACAGAAGGCCTATTGATAATACGCAATAATTAACGAAGCGAAACAGTCTCGGGACATGCAAACAGAAATTTAATTGGAAATATTTTCATGTCTGCTTGTAAGCTCATTATCGAAATGTTAACTTTTTCATTTTACACTTTCGTTCGCCTAATTAGGTAGAAGGCTTTGTGTTTCAGTTTCATTAAACTAATAAGTTTGTGAGAGACCGATAAACATGCTTTTTGATTATTGAGATTAAACAGATCTTAATATTCATGATCACATCATCAGCAACGCGAGAGACATTTAACATTTCGGTATTACGTTTTGAAATTAAGAATTATTCCTGGAGTGGGTCTTCTGCGGGTATGCAATAGTAATATTGCACAATTAGGCGAGTGCGTTAACCGCGCGTTTAGTTGACGCGACTAGTATTGATTGCGTGCGCCAATTAAACAGACGTTGTGCCTGTAATCAGGCAATAATGAACTTTATATAACAAGTAGCTTGGATGAGATCAGTTGGGTGCGTTCCTTGTATGTCTCATGTAGTAATATCAGCTAAATGTGTAGTATTGACGTTGAATTGTTATTTTAAGCACCACTTTTAGTGATAAAGAGCCGTTTGACATGCGCTGTGAGCAGGCTAGTGGTAAGCCTTATCCCTGAAGATAACTAATAGTATGTAATTAAGGTCTCTGCTTTCAAAGGCCTCGTGAGACTTTGATAATGCTGCGTTCAATTTACTGCCTTATAGATAAATAATGGTGTGTGATCCTCAAATGATAATATCTTGACAGTTGATTATATTACAAATCTTTGTGGCTTAACATCAGGTTATCATTATAAAACGAAGAATAGATAGAGCTCACGTCTGCCACAACTTTTGCTATATCATACAATAAGACAATATAAACCAATTATTTTGAATTCTACCGATATTCTCGTTAAGCGCACTGACATATAACCTTCTCTAAAATATACTAGACTTTTGTCACACGATGTTTCTTCTCCACAAGTATTCCCATAAGCATAACTGTGCGGAAGATTCTGTCACCTGATGGTAGATTTAATCAAAACAGCTCTCTTTACTCTATCTTGTTACTTTTGTCTTTGGGCCGTACTAGTTTATTTAAGGATAGGTGCGTTAAACCTTTAGGTCTTTATTTCAATGTTCAGCCTTAGCCCTTACCTCTGCGTGCAGTGTAATGCGGGGTCTCGCTTAAACAACGTAAACTGTCATATTCTAAGATTTCATAGTGAGGGTGCTGTATAATTATCATGCACATCAACTAAATGTAACGTCCTTAGGGCAAAATTGTAAATTTAATTTGCAACATTTCTCAACTAATGTTCTTGGAATTACGAGATTTCGTCTTGTGTTCTCAGTCATTATTCTTGTTCTTAATAATTCTCATTACGTGCATGAGACACGTACACTGCCATGCCGCCGTCGGGGCTAATGTCAGGAATATAAATGATCCCCATTTTAATGATATATTTTGGACGTAACTCGTCAGCTTGCGCTTACGGGCTTAATGTTGAATTTTAAATGAGTTTGTAAAAAAAATTACAACGTCCCCAATATTTGTAAGGAATATGATTTTTATTTTCTGCTAGTATTTGAACGATGTTGTTTAATAAGAATGTTCAAAGAGATTATTTTTAAATAAAATTAGAGAGTTTTTAGAAGTCGAAAACGTAAAATACTATAATTTGTTTAATAGTCAATTCAAAGTCAATCTTTGACACAAAACAGTTCAACAAACATCGAGCAAAAGCGTTCCTAATATTATAGGTAGTCTTCTAAACAACTTATATTCCCAGGGTTTAGTATAACTATAACGCTATACTGTAGCCCCAAGCAGCACATACATCAATAATGTGGGCAGACCGGTTCAGTACGGACCTACAATAAAAAGTTAGTACTACGACCCATTGTTCTCCAAGAATATGCCACAGAAAGGGTACTTTTATATGAAAGATTAATCTTTACTACTCTCCCTTAAACTTTTGATACTTTTTGCACAGCCATTCGCACATATCCGTAGTTTTATGTGTTCATACGTAGTTATGCTCTGGACATGGACGTTTGGCTATTTGGGTCACACCGATCTGCTCCAAGGTATACTTACTGAGGGACAATAATAATATAGGTGTTTGCTATTTGCTTTGGACTTGAGAGTATAGAATAAGCAAAGTTTTTGTTAAAGTAAAGTAATTTTCTCAATGTTCACAAGTCTAGAGTTTTTGGGTATGTAACTTTTACTAAATTTGGTAATAAAACTGATTACTTCTTAGTTTATTTCTGATAGAATTGCTGAATTTCAATCGTGAGGTTTGTACACCTACTATCACACTATAATACTATAAAAGCGAAAGTTTGTGAGTGTGTTTGTATGTTTGTTACATATTAACGCTCAAATGGTTAGACCGATTTTAATGAAATTTCATATCGAGGTAGATTAACACATACAGTAGATTACCCTGGATTAACACATAGGCTTCTTTTTAACCCGAAAAAATGTAGCAGGTAACACCGCAGGGCGCAGCTACTAAAATTATCAAGAACATTACAGATAATTAATAAAAATACGAAATTCGTTATCATAGTAAATTCAGGGTACAGACATAATTATCCTAATCCAATAGTGTCTGAACTCTGACCTCTCATAATGTCATTTACCTCGAACTTTAGTTAATGTACACTTAAAAGGGGTAATTATGAATGTACCCACAATCTAGGTATAATCTCACCGCCCAGTCCACGTTATAACTGTTCTACGGTAGTTACTGGCACGTTATCACTATAAACGACATTTGCCGTGAGCGTTCCGTCAGGCCATTGTCCAAGAGTGCCCTAATAACCCGCTTCTTTGGTGATATTACGTTTTAACTACTATATTAGACACTATTACTAGTGAGTGCTACGTTGTTATAATGGAGACGAGACATGCAGCATGATGTCCTAGAATTGATTTCTAAATCAAGCACTGTCATTGGAATTTCTTCTTTTAAGTTCCTAACTTCAATTGCTGCACGTGAATCTAAGCCCGGTTACTGTCAATAAGCTCGCCTCCTATTACATTGGTCCTAGGAACATGAGTTGCGAAACTTAGTTGTAGGTCTATCTCTAATTCTCTATACCTTCATAGGTTCTATCCTATGACAGGGCTTAAACATAATCCGCCTATACACCTCTGCCCTCTGCATCGGTGAATACAGCCACGTGATATTCGAAATCCTACAGTTCTATAGGTAGGAATAATGGTAAGCTCCGCGCTACGACCCATACATAATTCGCTTTTTCCACTTTCATGATTCTTTTTATACATGGATGCCAGTTTGTTCTACTCTAGCGATGCCGTTTGGTTTCCACTCGGCTTAAAGTGTAGTTTTATTCGGTTCAAATATAGATGTGTATTAAATGTATCCATATAAATTTTTCAGTTATGGCGCTTTAAGTTATGCTGACAAAGAATATCTAAGAATATTTGGTAGCTGAATTCTAGTGTGTAGTATTCTTTGTACTTTGTTTTCTAGTTAAAATGTAATCCCCGATACTTTATACCGGACTAACAATCTTCTTCTTATCGTATGGTTGATGCAAAATCTGGTGACAGTTTTAACCGCCTGTAGGCCTCTGACATGGGTTTATACACCGTTGAAAAATGTCTCAGTTGTGCTGGTTTGCTTACAATGTTTTCCTTTACCATTTTAACATAGCAACTGATGACTAATTTATAATTGGCACATGAATTCGTGGCATTGGTGCATTCCCGGGATTGAATTTGCGACCCTTGACTTGGCAGTCCAAAGTAACTAACTAGTAACTATTTGGAAATGGTTCAAGTGAATGAACCAAAATATATTGGTTTAACTTTGCTCAAAGGTGATTTTATAAAAATTATACATTTTTCACTTTAAGTCATACTGAAATATTATTTATTCGATAGTATCAGAATTATTGCGCGATAGCTTCATTCATGCGTCGTTCGTTTCCATTCCCGGCGAGTTTCCGTGTCACTCGTATATAAATGCTCCGACTCTTCCAGAACGTTAAGCTTTAAATTCCATTAGGTGGTGTGTGTGTCTCCATAAATACCTACGCCTCACGCCGCCCTGTATTCATGAGGGTGTAGTGGAAACGCGTAAGTCTGAGAGTTAGTGACAGTCGCGATCGGTCCAAGTTTATTGAAGGAATACTTAATAATCTAGGCTTTAAACTTAAAGGTCGTAAAGTATTGTTAATATCGGACATATTACGTCGCCCCGCGCCGTATTAATGCTGTATATTTGTATCTATTTTTCTTCAAATCTTATATGTAACTGCGTCCTACAAATGAAATATTTTAATGGTTTTTGACGTTATTCCCGGCACAATAAAGAATACAAAAATCTCTTCCATAAAGCGGGAAAGCAGGTCGTAAATGGCGACTTACCAATGTAGACCTGATACGAGGGTCAAACTGAAAGTTCTTAGAACTGGCCACTTATAAACAATATAATAAAAAAATAATTCTAAAATTTGAAAATAGAACTCTTTGCCAATATTACTGAGTATATATTTCATTAATTTGTCATTTGTTTTACGATTTGGCGGCAAATTGAAAATTGTCTGTGTCACGTCAACATGAATTTAACACGAGAAAATTTTCGTGCAATGATTTTTTATGACTTTCGATGTCATTTAAGTCAACAAGAAAGTTATGATAGACTACGATTGGCCTTTCACGATGAAGCCCCATCTCGTGCGACAGTTTACAACTGGTTTAATGAGTTTAAACGTGGTCGCACTAATCTCACTGATGATTTACGTGAGGGACGGCCTTCTACGGCGACGACTGAAGATAACATCTGTGTTGTGCGGCGTATGATAGAGACTGACAAAAGAGTGACCTATCAGCAGATTCGGACAAGCTTAGGCATCGGTATGAGTCAAGTGCACAAAATCCTCCACGAACATTTAGCAGTCAGGAAGCTTTGCGCCCGGTGGATACCTCATAATTTGACTGAGGCTCAAAAACTCCATCGTGTGGATTGGTGCCGTAAAATTATTGAAAGATTTAACGGAGGTGACTCAAATGCTGTGTTCGACATACTAACAGGTGACGAAAGCTGGATTTACTGTTATGATCCTGAAACCAAAAGACAATCTGCTCAGTGGGTGTTTCCTTTCGAGAGGTTGCCAACTAAAGTGAAGAGAGATCGAAATGCGGGAAAAAAAATGGTGGCCTCGTTCTTTGGAAGGATAGGTCATTTCGCAACAATTGTGTTAGAGGATCAAAAAACAGTTTCTGCAGAATGGTACACTACCAATTGTTTGCCACTTGTCTTGGAAAAAGTTCGAGAGAAACGACCTCGCAGTAGGATCCTCCTTCACCACGACAACGCCTCGTCGCACACCGCTAAGCGAACGATCGACTATTTGGCGACATCAAACGTTGAATTACTGGGTCACCCGCCGTATAGCCCCGACCTCGCCCCTTGTGATTTTTATTTATTTCCAAAAATTAAAGAAAAACTTAAAGGAAAGCGGTTTATGAATGCTGAAGAAGCGGTGGCTGCGTATCGCGATGCCATTGAAGAGAACCCTAAAGACGAGTGGGCAAAGTGCTTTTCCCAGTGGTTCCATCGCATGCAGCGGTGTATTGACGTGAATGGACAATATTTTGAAAAGATATAATAAAACTAATAACTGGCTAATGTAATCAGTTTTTGATTTTCTAAGAACTTTCAGTTTGACCCTCGTAAATGCCAAATGGCACGCCGTCGCCACCTTAAATGGAACTTTATGAGGTGAAATGTGGTGTGCATATTCCATAAAAGATCCTACCTACCTACGGGGATTACAGACGCGATTATATGTATAGAAGTTTAGCCTTTAAAATCAAATAAAAAAACATGAGGTATCTTTAAAAGCTCGTGTCAGTACATAAATAAGAGAGCATCCGCTCGGTCCACAAAGGCGTCGGTACACCGGAGCCAGCGAGGTTCGAGCACGTGGCCGCGCGTGACTTGAACTAAAAGCAGGCTCAGACGTGTACACATAAAAACCATCGGCCTTTTAATAACGTTGCAAATTGTACCTACTGTGTTGTTGAGAATATAGCGGTAGCTGTTTAATATTATGTTACATGTTTTGGTAATATTGTAGCAAACACGATGATTGATAGCTACGAGATTTGTTGTTTATTTGAGGATCAACACTGAGATTTTGGGTATTTTTTGTCAGTCATCAGTCATAATATTTGAGACAATTTTCGAAGTCCCAAATGTTTGGTGAGTAGTCGTAGATACAATATTTAGCCTTTCAAAAGATAAGTCAACTTTCAAGTATGATTCTTATAAACATTAAAATTGTCTCCCGCTTCGATTCAATATAAATTCCTCTATGAATACAGATGAAATTTTTCCTATATTCTTCGTATAAATAAATACCTCTTCAACGCCTCTTCTCTCTTGAAGGTATTTCATCAAACATTATGAATAGACAAATAAACAGGTCCAAAAATTACTTTATTTTAACATAGGTATCTAAATATCAACACATAATACAACACAATATAACTCTAACAATTTAATGTCGGTACCAAATCTGGATGACCCTCATTCTTTTGACTTTCTTTTGCAACAATAGCATAGCGTACAGCAGGGCTTCGGCTGTCGGTGGACACCCTGGCACGTAAATATCCACCTGGAAAAATAAAACAAGGAAACATGGATTGAAAAATTGTATGCTTTTTCGCACTAAAAACTAAGCGAAGCATAAATCAGTCTTATAACACAATTTATAAACTAATAGACGAAGGTTTGATTTCGTTTGTGCGTCAAAATCAATAGATGTACCTATATTAATTCTTCATTTGGGCAAGGCATGTCTAAAATGCGTCAGTCATATTCTTTAGAAGATTATTGCCGGAATAGTTTCAAGGCGACCTAGATTTAGAGCTACAATAAAATTAACGTCCTACGCGACATATTACACCAAATACTTTGAACTAGATTAGTTCGCCATTACATTCCATATAATCCGGACGACGGAGGATAGGATTTCGAAAGTAAGATTAGCGTCTTACTGGAATAATTCTGTCAGCTCCTCGACAGGTCGAATAAGTGTAGTGATAGTATCCGCCGCCATTAGCACAGCTGCCCATAGACACCACCCACTTGGGCTCAGGCATCATGTCGTAGGTTTTACGCAGGATCGGCGCCATCTTGTTAGTGACGGTACCGGCTATGATGATCACGTCTGTCTGTCTAGGGGTGCCGCGAAACACCATGCCGAAACGATCCATGTCATATCTAAAACAAAAGCTTATTTAGTATCATCAACAGCAACCCGATTTTACCCAAAGCTGGGCATAGTCGTCATAATTCTCATTTTTCTGTGCCAGTCTCCACGTTTTTGTGCTAGCCCGATCCAGATTCTTCCTACGATGGCTACAAGTCATCATTCCTTTTACGCCATACATTTTCAGCCTAACTCCCCTGTCAACAACACGTCTTTTCAGGCGTCCCGCCCAACTCCTAATTTAATAAGCAAAATATGTAGCAGATCAGACTAATTATAAACAAGGTATAAGATAGACTTATTTCTTAAATTATGCAAGCTCACAAAGTTTCTTAGGCAGCTGGAAACTTCTGAATATCATGATTACGTTTTCTCGTTTCTTTGTAAGTTGCTTGAAGTTATATTAATTAATGGCGAAGAGGGTAAAATATTAATTCTATCAAAGTTTGTCTCGCTTGGTAAGAAAACCAAGGAATTTGTACTACATTTTCAATAGGCCATTAATGTAAAGTTAATTATATAAAATTTCTCACATACTAGCTCTAGAGGTTCAGAGATAAGTCGTGATCGGCGTTGTTTAGCATTGACATTTGACAAAAGTGACGTGTTTCAACCTTTATAGGCATAGCCATAGATATTGTGAATCTTAGCTATGTTAATTCTAGAACAATGTAATGGTTTGTGGTAAATCTTGACGGCAAGTCCTCAGATTAAATGTTTCGGAAAAGTTTACAAAAGCATTTGAATTATGTAGCGTTTCCTTTAATTTAAAATGTAAGGGAAAGTTAGGAATGAATTGTCGCGCTTCCTTTTATTCGTCGTTCTATTTAAGGTACCTTTGTGTAAATACCTTTTGTGTAAACTGTTGAAAAATGTTAATTTCATTAGAACCGGCGGGCGGCATTTTGTTTTCAAATTAAGTTTCAATTTGTTTCGGTATTCGTTATGTATGAGGGTGTCGCCGTTTGCATGCTCGTTTAACCTGTGGCTAGTTACAGGTTACAAAAGCCACTGGCCCGGATGCCATACAAATATAATAAAGACAGAAAATTAAAACAGTATCCTCACTGTTTAACTTTAGGATGTTTATTGTATACGATGTTTTGGCATTCCCAAATTCAGACAGCGATGACATTAGGTAATTTATGATAATTTTGAGATGTGAACAGATTTCTTTTTGGATCATATTAAAATCCTGATTTAATGCTGTATTCGTAGAGTTATACGTTAATTATGCAATAAATAGGTATGTACGAGACGCAATGGAGCGTGTCGATAACCGCGCCTCCGCGTGCCTCGGCGTGCCTCGGCTCGGCTTACTGAATAACATACCCGTATCAGTTACGGCGGTTAGCGTCCAATCTGATATTGTGTTATAGTATTTATAGTACCCTCGTAGTGATCTCGTTTAATTACGATCGGTTGGCCTAGTCAAACTTTTTTATGCTAACACGGATTCTGGGAAAGGCTGTGGTTTTTATAAGTATTAACTTTGGTAGTTGATTTGTTTTGCGATTCTCGTTAACTTTTTGAGAATATACGAAGAATTTATTAAAGATAATACGGGCTTTGCTTGAAATATGAAACATTAAAGTAACTTTTTATCTTAGTTAAAACCCTTGCTAAAGTTCAGCTTTGCTGTTTTATCTTACATAATTGTATTCTGTTGGGGTGGAGATATTACATGGTTACAAGTTACCTAGGCCCAGCGTAATGCATCATCTCAAGGGCGCAGCACGCCAGCCCGAATGTCAGAGGCCACAGGGAGTTCTTTCTGCCCCAGTTGAGGATATCGTCTGCCCGGGCAACCACCCACTCCACCGTTGACTGTAATCGTAAATAAAAGATTAGTAAGACTAGGTTTAACTGTTACTTCGATAGATATGTTAAACTTGAATAATTAAGGACAAATTAAACTTAACATAAAGTCTGTATTCCTCAAAGATAATCAGAGGTGTATAGTTCCCTAAATTATGTTAAGGTCGTGTGTTATAGAGGGCGAGCGAGGATTATAGCCACTAACCGAACACTAATCAAGACTTCGTGCTGCTACTGAAGCCGAACGAAATCGAACTTAAGACCGAACTAAACTCACCAGTCTGTACCTAATTTAAAGATTCGAATTTAATTTCAATAAGACCCCTTTGGTTTGCAATGGCAGTAGGTACTAATGTCTCATTATAAAGCGTAAATACATAACTTAATAAATACAGTAAGGGATTTACTGGAAATATTGAGTTGCAGTAATAAAATGTTTGTGGCTTGCCAATATTAATATTGGAAAATGTATATCAACGCGTCAGCTTTCGGATCACTGAATCGAAAGCCATATTGAAACAGGGAAAACTGGATTTTCGATTTAAATTCAATCAAGAACGAGATTTCTTGTTATCAATTTTTATTTTATTGATATAGGTAGAGTATATAGGTGGGTAGGACTTGTGATTGTTATTGATTTTACCAGGCTTAATTCTCTACTAGTAATCGCTTTTATTTCGTGTCGATTTCTTGATGTTGCTCGTAGAAAAACTTCAATAAATCGCAGTTTTAGATCATACCAAGTTACTTACTTAGTTAGATATGGGTACCTATCAGTTTAACTTTGTCTTTTTTTGTATAGTGAGGAATATTGGCGTATACCTAAACTTAGATCTACTGCCTCAAAGTCTTGCCAAAATATCGTGACACTAGTACAATCTCAAATTAATTTTGTAAATATTTCTTCATTACCTTAGTAAATTGAACACATATTCATGCGCGTGTTCCTAAATTAATCATAAGTCATTGACGTACTGTCTCCCAAAGATGAATCTACGGCTAGGAATTTGTCTATAATACAAGCCATTACTCATCAAACAAATATTCCAGATATTCTGCCTTTGGAATAACTTAAGTAGGTGTATGTAGATACATATCTATCATTTATGATTGCGTGCTCACACGGGCTGGCGCGTGGCGTTCTTGTTCGACGTACTACGTTCTATGTGATGTATTAAATTACTAGAATCAGTTCACACAGCTTACAGTTTCAACGGAACACGCTAATAGCGACCCAGTATAATATTCCCAGTGGAAATTCGTCAAATTAACTGCATCTGTATATACGACACGAAACGTTGGCAATGATAATAGAATGGGTTGTTGACCGTCACTCGTGTGCATTTCAATTCAATGCAAGCAGCGTGCATAGACGCAGCCTGTGTGAGCTAGCTCGTTGGTCCAACGTTTGGCACACACGATTTGAAGCACACGAATACCAACCGCCAACATTCGGCCAACAATTAAACTAATGTACAGAGACGGAAAGATGCAATGAGTAACAAGCTTCCAGTGACGTCAAAGCTGGGAGATTTGTAACAGATTTCTAGGAAAATGATTATTAATTGTTTACTAGAAGTTTCGTCTGAGCCAACAGAGTAAACGAAGCGAGAGAAAGGACAAAGTTAAATTAATTGTTATTACAGAAGAAAGTTCGTATTGTGTAACCGGGTTTGCGAAATTCTGTGTAAATAAATTGCCCTTTTAGTTACACGTGTATTAATTTACCTTTGTTATAATAAATACGAAATTCTAATAATAGATACCTTTGGAACTCAAATGTTAATTAATGCTATATTGAAATTCGCAAACCTATTCCCAGTTGTGATCACAACGGTATCCAATTGAGGTAATATCCATAGACACAGAAATAGTTTAGAAAGGATTTTCATAAAACCATTCGATTCGAGTGAATGGTAACAGTTATTTCGTTTCAAATAACCCTGTATTGCAGTCTAGGGACCTGATGAGAGCCGGACCTCGCAGAGATGTCCGGATAACTCAATCCTGTACAGTAATTGGAAACTGAATAGGGTTGGCGTATCGTAAAACGTTGTTATTTTTGAAAAGGGTTCGTTATAAATAATTAAATATTTTCGGGAGGTTTTAATTGAGGGGTCGAGGTCATGTTTTTCTTTGTTATATATTTCAAATACCTACGTAAAAATGTATTGAATAATTAACTATAACAGCAGGTCTGCTGAGTGCTGCCATCCCTTAATTGGTTTCCAAAAGATCAGACTAATAATAAAATAATAATAATAATAAAAAAAACAATAGTAGCCACAGCAGTCATTAGCCTATCTCAGTCCACTGCTGGACATAGGCCCCTCCTATGGCACGCCACTGAGCTCAATATACCTAATGGTTTATTTCTTTTTATCCGGTCACATGGTCCATCAAAAAAAAAAACAACGGCACATACCTTTAGTTTCCAATCCCTATGACATACACTATCAGCGTGTTATCCAGAAACGTATTACGTCCCGGATTCCGGGATCCTCGTTTAATTTCTCTTTAAGTCCGGCGCTATTAATCCAGTATTACCGCTGAGTACTACCGGATATTATACCTGCACTATACCAGATCTAGTGTTCCTAGTGTATGTTTTTTTCTTTTAATTAGGTAGATGTTCCCTATTATGGAATTTAAAAAGGTCACTATTACTCTGCCTACCCCTCAGGGAAACAGGCGTGACTTTATGTATGTATGTACTATTACATAATTATAAGCGAATTACCGTAGGTACTATAAGTGAAGCTCCTACTACAAATAATTCTGTCACCTTTTCTTACCGTCACTTTCGTATATCTTTAGTTATCATTCCAAGGGTGCGATATCTGTATAGTTAAAGATGTAGAGCAGTAAAGAGGAACCATGCTATAATACTGTATGTAGGGACAAGTACCATTAATAGTTCCATGATAGAACTACTAATGAGTACAAGGTATGTTCGATGTCTATAGTGACGAGAAACATAGAGTGAAAACATAAATCGCATTTACCTAACCCTTGGAAGTTCAACCAATCGCTCTATCATAACGCTACCATAATTTCGTGTAAATGCTATAACACAAAGTAATAGCCACGTCTGGGTAATGCCAAACACTACAATAAACATGTGCCGGGGGCAAGAACAAAGCTTATCTAATATTAACTGCAATAAATAATACCCGACCTATACATTTAGTTCACAGTTTATAATTATGACTCACTTCTGTTTATCCCAGCGGTCTCCCAGTATATTCCCAGAATCCCCTTTGTAACACACTATACAAAATATAGCTCTAATATTAATGTATCAGAGGAACTGAAAGGCTTGATAGTAAATAACCACATATTATTAATATTATGTAAGCGAATATCAGATAGTGGATTCTCAAACACGGCTGTGGATGACTTAATTTATAAGACAGGAGACGAGGTCTTTATTATTTATGTGTTAAATACTTTGCCATAAACTTATTATTCATCAAAAATTACGTCTAACATTTTAACATCCACATAATCTTTTACGTTACTCTTTACTGACTTTATGAATAATTTACTAGCAGATATTATAAACATCGAACTTGTATCAATTGTAAAATACTTTACTTGCCGTATTCAAACTAACTAGCCAGCCAATTGGTAAAGCCACCTGTCAAACGTGCGAACTAACCTCGTGAACCAAATACGCAAAATACGGTACAGATATTTCTTGTTTTGCTTCTTCAAAGCCTACACGTAGCCTCCTGGATCCGAATTTGTGGGCAAATATAAAGCCTCCCAGAGCGAGAGTACCTTATTGCAAATCCGGAAATTTCTGACCGACGTCACTATGATCTAACTGGCTTATATCTACATAGCAGCACGAATACCTCAGAAACATACACGACGATGACTGAAGCCATCACATACCGTACCCTATATTCCAAACTAATAACTCCATAAACTATCGGATGTAGTTATCGTGAATATATTTTCGTTCGCAACACGGACATGTACTGTCGCGTATCCACCAACCTCATATATCAACCGTGTCAAGCTATAAATTAACATTCATGAATTATTATATACACTGACTTTGAGTATACAGTGCTGTACTATACGACCTAATAGTCGGTACTACAACCGCAATAAATCTTACTCTTGTACAAGTATTTAAACCTCTTTGGAGGAACGGCCGAATGTCAGTTAGAATTTTCATTCGAGCTAATAACTTTAGAATATCTTCAATAGAAAGTAGTTTATACAGTATTCTCCTGCCCCTTTACCATGAACGCTTAAAGCAGTGCTTTTCCGAAGTAAACTGTCCTGCTTTAAAAGTTCATAGTACGGGGACTGAAGGGCCTTTGATTCGCATCAAAATGTAGAAGCGCTATAATAATGCCTACGTCCTAACCTATTTAATAAACACATTATATTAATAAAGGTTGTTGCCGAAGTAAACATCGTGAATACAAATTGATCTAAAAATATTCGATGCTACGTAGGTACCTACATGCCATTTGTGAGTTCTAACATTTCCTTCTTTCATATTTTCAATTCTATATGTAAAGTTTGTCTTAAGAGCGTCTACCGCCCCAGTTCAGACGGGAATATAAAATTGAACTTGCAAGTTTGCGAGAGATTCAAGCAGATTGAGTTTAACATAGATTTTTGAATAAAAAATCATTTTGTAGAACTTATAAATTGTTTGATAAAGGCTTACTACATATACTGAGTGGAATTTGAAATTCATTAGTGCCGTAGTTCTCCAGTGTAGCGCTTATAACTTGTAACATATATGTATTATGTAAGTCGTACTATAAAACTAGCGTCTCCTAGCTCAGAAACAACCAAACGTAAAGCTTTATAACTTTTTATTTGTTAACAATAACAGATAATCCACAATCAGAACATAATTTGTTTTATTAATATAACACCGAAAATCTCTAAATCATTTACCTGTCCCGGGAAGTGGAACGGCGAGTATCTCCTAATCTCGTCCAACCCATACACTTTGTTTCCATGGGGGAGCACCGGGGGGATCTTCCTAGCTTTGCTCTTGGCCGCCTTATTATCTTTTACAACTACTTCTGTCGATTCCTTCGCCTTGTAGGCAGCTGCGTTGCTGCGGATGGAACGAATCGTGTCGCATCTCCACACATAGTCTTTGGTCGGAAACGTTAGACTCTTGAAACTCTGCTCGTTTCTAGGAAATAAAGACAATGTTATTATTTATTTGCAACTTCTGGTTGCTTTGTTATTTTAGATGGTCGAGGTTTATGTTCGTCATAACAAAGTTTCTCAGACAATAACTTCGCTTGTTTATTTTCGAATCAAAACTAAGTAATTTCATTAATATCAACATTGCCGCAAATATTAAACTGTAAATAATGACGACTGCGTTAGTTTACTACTTGTAATCATAACTAGCGTTTACTAAAAGCTGCCTAGGAAACTTTAAGAAGACCTACGCCTACCCTAGGTTGAAACTTATCAACCTAGCAAGGTGATAGACTTTTTCTGTCCAGGTTCAAGCCTGATAAATAAAATATTGGCTATAGATTTGAACATAACCTACCGAATATAATGAGCTAGCCTTTGAAATATCTATGTAACTACAGCTTGGTAGTTCGAAGTACTTTGATGTGCGGCACTGAGTATTCCTGTCTGTGCCATACCACTGGTAATATAGTTGTGTTTCTCTAACCGTGATATACACGGCCCCGAATATGACCCTGGCTCACTTCTACCGTAACTTGAATCGAACTTAGTCTCGTTGATGGTAAATAAATACATTACCTACAAGGTATCTTTAGTTCATATAGCTTTAAATTCTAACTTATCATATGCATATATCATCATCAGCCGGAAGACGTCCACTGTTGAACAAAGGCCTTATATCATCATCAGCCGGAAGACGTCCACTGTTGAACAAAGGCCTCCCCCTTAGAACGCTATATATATTTACATAGGTACTAATGAATGTATTTATCTGAATTCTATCTCTCCGTACGTTTCACTCCTAACTTCATCTGAAACAACTAACTGAAACGCTCTTCCCTGCTCTATGTTGCTCTATGCTAACCAGAATCTTTATCAGTATATATATACTAATTTAAGAGCTTCAAAATCTTTATGAAAAATTGGTATTATATCAAACATACTTATCTATAAGACAGTACTTAGTCACAGTGCCTGCCTACATAATTCAATGTATCAGTCGCTAATCCGATCTCGTTATGAGCATGACAGCACTCACATCGGCATCCTAATTGTAACTTCAAGTGTAATTAGTTTCGATTGCCTTCCAGGTATCAACAACTTGGTAATTTGGTGACACGTGCCAAGATGTTATTTGTGACGTAATTGTATGGTACGCCTAATGAAGCGTGTTCGTCAGTACTGTTTGTGATATTCTATGGAGGTATAATTATATATGTTCCCTTTGTATCGTTATTAGGTAGGTACTTATTATTTATCTTGTCAATGTATTTTGTGTTTATAACGTAAGGATTTAAGTACTTTTTTAGAATGGTTGAGTACCTTAACAACTGGCTGTCGTCGCATCTAATCGTTTCTCACCCGAGTTCAATTATAGTGTTATATTTCCATCATGTCGAATTCTGTTTTGATTATGTAAATTTATCATGTTCGTTGTTTTACTGAATAAATAAAGTTCAAGTTTCGCGATGGACATGTCGAAGATTTTCTCTGCCATCAATTTTACGATATTCCAAGCCTACTTGAGTAGTTCAAGTTCTTTTCTTTTACATTTTAAGTGTTAAATGAGTGTAGTTAAGAGATAATGAATGGAGTGTCGGTGATCGTGAATCCTTGGCACTCGATGTGCCCTCGTTAGCCCGCGCGGAACGTGACAAGAAGCGCAGCGCTCACACCGCATTCATGAACTGACGTAACCATGCCTCATTCAATTGCTACTGCTAAATGCTCAGCCTGAATATCACGGCCATTTACTTATCTAATTGTGTTCCAATATAATTGACTTAGATGTGTAAAGTTTCGGGCGTCCGTTATTGTTCCGCATATATCATAATGCAGCAATTAATCATTATCGTATAAAGACTGGAGGCATAACTGATAAGCGGTTATCAATAAGCCTTGGTTTACCCTTTTATGTTTAATATACAATACCAAGAATGAGTGAAAGATGCGAATGGGGTGTGCCAGAATCGTAGCAAATGGAAATCCGTGAAGCGCTATCCTCTGGGAGACATGCGTGTCTTTATGTATGTACCAAGACTTATAACGTGCTGGATTTCTAATCGGATACTAGCTTAGTTGTTTCGTATCGGAAAACATAGTAAGAATTCACGTGGTATCTCCATAAAGTATTACGAAAGTTGTATAGTTACCTCGACAAAACATCTCTCAAAAAGTGTCCAGAAAAACGGGACATGACTTTGCTATCCCAGAACTGTATTTGTAAGCAAAAATTATTTGGATAACCACTCACTCGAGCTGTAGCTATGCTTTTGACAAGTTGACAGGCGACACATTGACAGCACTACATTCGTTCGGAATTCGAAACTCGTTACAGACTAGTGCTATAATAAAAAGTTTTTACATTATTTTGGTTTCGAAAATCCTAACAAAGAAAAGTTTATTGAATACGTTTTTCTTATCTTTTTTACTTTTCATTTCTATGAAGATTTTCTTGATTTGATTAAAAGCTTCCTTTTACCTATTGGACTTTTTATGAAGTAATATTTCGACTGGATATTTTAATATAACTATCGTAGGCGTAAACAAAGCTACAGCAACAAGCTTCGCAGCCCGTATACAAGCAATTAATGTGACGATGTTATAAAAGAATAGAAGTCAACTTAATACAACTCGCATTAGATACGCCTTCATTGCGAAGTGCTTGAAACTGCATAAATACTCATTAGGTAATTGTAGTCTGGGCTGAGTTTAAATAATCAAACTTGAAAGGAAAGATTATGATTGATTTTGTCTATCGTTAATATAGGTACTAACACAGTGAACAGTGAAACTCATCAACAAGCTAATTTAATTTGCTCCAAAATGGAAGCCAGAAAAACCTTTTTCATAGATTACTACATTGCAATTCCAAGATATAAAGTAAAATAATTGCGAGTGCTTATCTAAATGCCCACATATTCGGAGTGTACATTAACACGATAGGCTTGAAATGTCGTTGACCTAATGCCTGGTCTACATAGATTGCAGTTCTGTGCAATTACCGCGGCGGACTGGTGAGGGGCTTTCCTATGACGTGGCGGGAACTAGGGCAGGCATGTGCGGCCAGCTAATGGCTTCCTTACCAGCACTTAGCCGACGCTAGCGAATTGGTATGTGTGGCAACTGTAGGAGTGAACGAACGAATGAATGAATTGGACGTATACGGGAATCTGGTTTGTTTACGTTTTAGCTGTCCCGGTTTGACTTGTCCAGTTTAGGTTGTTACGTTAGTTGGTGAGCGTATAACCTGTAAAAGATAGGATAGGATTACTAAAGGGTTTCAGGCAACTACAGCTAGTTACTCAAAGTCAAACTATTTTTTACATATGTGACAAAAGAGAACTTACCAATGTAAGTTAAAGTCCAAAACTCCAAGTCGACAAAAATACTAAACAGTAAGGTAAAAGTTATTCTAACCTAACCTTGTCTTATGCTACCTACTACATCTACAGCGTATAAGATGTGTCATTTAAATATGTACCCTAAACAAATTCCTATGCACGACTCGCGCCAAAATAGTAATACACATATGTTTGTTATTTCAACGAACGCGACAGATTTAGTCGTGAATATCTCATATTTGTGCGAAAAATTCCAAACTCATTTCGTTCTCCGCTGTTGTGAATAAAGCAACTTTTCTTATTACATATTCTTTGCATCTTAAATTGTATGTTCATAAAATGTCTCAGACAGACGTGGATTCTGTGTATGACAAACAGACTGGAAGTGTTCATTGTATTTCAGTACGCCTTCTAGAGCGAAATGATGAAGATACTGTGGTGTGATAGGCGCCTAGGACCTAGGTATTTTTGCTTTCAAACTCACTCACGTCACTAGAGAAATTCCTAATAAGGAACAAAGTTTCCCGAAAATGTGTCAGCTTTAAAGGTCCGTTCGGAGTTATAGGACACAACAAAGTTATCGGTGTGCAGCACGGGGCGTAAAATGTTACAAAGGGAACAGGTGGAACGGATATTGCAAATGGGGTGGAAGTTTTGTAGTCAGCTGCAAAATTATGTACGAAATTGAAAAGCGTTAAATTCAACAAACTTCTTCCTGAAGTAATATTCACATACAAGCAACGTATTCGCAAATACGATACAGCGTGCATAATATTCCGCGATTTCAATAACGAGTCGTTCGTAGTGAAGTTGAATTCCGCTGACTGACTGTATACATAATATGTTCGTTTATAAAACTGTCTTTATATGCCCAATTGTATCGGTTTGCGTCAACTATTTAATTTCCGTTGCGATGTGATTATTTTCATGTAAACCTGGATTTATAATTGCGTTTAATAAATAATGAGTAAGGAATGTTGGGTAATTAGTAAATACATCAATTATTATCGTCCTTCTCTTGTACTTTGTCTTGATACACGTGTTAGCATATTTCGACTTTATTGAATAACTAAAATATTGCCTCACCTACCAAAGTCGAGTTGCCGTTCGATCAAACTATACCTACTCCATATGAAGCAGTTTCTAATCAATTTCTTTTAGACTTCTTGAAGACAAATCTTGTTTAAATCTTTCTGATTTAAACAAGATTTGTCTTCAAGAATATGGAAGCTCTATCCTCCAATTTAAAGTAGTATACGTACCGCAAATGCAAATACAATTTTTTTTTATACATTATAGTAGAGTTTTATCGAGCACCACTTTCAAAATATTAAAGCAATGTACTCTGTCCTTTCCCATAAGTCGTTAATCTTCTCGTCCAAAATCGTCGACATGAAAGTCCGGACTACGTTTCAGAGACTTTTTCTTTTTCATATAACTTGTTTTATTATAAAGTTTTCCATTGTGTTGAGCCCTTTCATTTCGTGAATCCTTTTCAAAGGGACTTTTCTTTCAGATATATTGCTGCTCCATTTTATGAGTTCATTGCCACAGTTTTTGTTGAAATGAGGCAGTAATAAAAAACTTCCCGTGGTAGTTGTTTGATTTATATTTGATGTGATGTGTATGTAGTTGAATTCTGTGGAACCATTTAGTTTCCGGACGGAAAGTAATTGTGCTTAGGATTCTAGAATATTCAAACTTTCTTATTGTTTCACGTTGGATTGATTATCACGAATAGATCAATTTATAAAATGTATATTGCAATATTTATGGTTATCAACTTAGTTATGAAAGTAAATCAATTTACGGCTTAGAATTGTGGTGAGGCTGAAATGTGTGTTCAAAACCTTTGACTTCAGATTTAGTTTGTCATGAATTATGAAGGCAATGTTACTACGCTACTTTCTGCTATAAATACAAACATTACCACATACCTGGTACAACTTTCTCGTGTTGGCCAATTTTTTTTCCTCGCAATTACGTAGGTAGCAATAAATCCAACGGGAAAGGCCATTATCCAGAAAAAGCTTTTTTAGACAAGATTTCACAATTGCTGTTTATTCTAAAAGCTTCAATAATGTATTTTGACATTGTAATGTTCCGACAAATTCAATATCCGCAAAATTAACGTCTTTAAACGTCTGTGGCAGCAGCCATTACAGCTATCGCACAACCTAATCTTAATAATGACTTTTGGAGGCGACTGTACTGTTTCTTTCTAACTTTATTGTACTTTTCTTACAATATGCTTATCTGTATCGAGAATACAAACTTATGATAATATTGATTCTGATCACATACGCATTGTGTTTCTTGAAAGCCTTTTGTTGGGTCTTGTCATAATGTCCGGTTCAGACTCATACAATTCACTTATCCAGATGCGAGTGGCAACATCGAAAACAAAAATTATGTTTTCGATGTTCGGTGACATTGATTCTTCTTTTTATAACTCGTATTCTACTTATAATGTTTTTTGAGAAGAGAAACCTGCACTCCCTTTAAACATGTTTGCTTAGTTATTTAATAAACGAAAAGCCAGCACTTTACTGCACTCTTCGTGAAAAGTGTTATGTAAATTGTGTACTGAGAGCTGCACTCTCTATGATTACTGTCTTCGCCCGGTAAATATAATATCTGGTCCGATGGCTGCTCTACTCGGAATTACTTGGGAAAATGAATTCAGTGAATCAATTCGCGATGCGGTTTCATTACTTCATGTAAATTGATATTTACGCCTTTTTGTTTTGCCGAGTAAACGGAAAGCAATATCACAGTAAAATTGATTTCTTCTCTATTTTTATTTTCAATTTCCATGAAAAATCATAAGGGGGGAGGGGGGTTGTAGTGAGATATCACTTGCATTTATTTCGAAGAACGCGTGACGTCGTCGAAAAAGAAAACGATCTCTCTCACTCCATCGAAAATTACTTTGTAGAAATAAATATACCTACGCGGAATTTTGGATAGGGGGTTTGTCTAAAACGTCACCAGAAGAGGCGGAAGGATTAAAAAGTTGTTAAAAATCACGTGCTTAATGGAAGACCTCTATTGTTTATGGAGTGTATAAATTATCTACAGTTTACTTTCCAAGCTGTAGGTTGGAAAAAGTTTTGAAACTTTTATCACCCTACAACCACGTGTTTACCTCATAAATATTAACCGGTCGCTCGTGTCCCTCATATGCAGCGATAAATGTATTTTTCACTCCTCAGGGAACAATTCAACTTCTTCTTTATTACTCTGTTTAATTGGAGGCCTCCAATAAGCACTTTGTCGTCAACGACAGTAAACCGAGCTTAATAGCGGTTTAACTAGATTTATTGTTCAAGATACGGTTCTATGATACGTTTATAATCTAGTTTAGTGGTTATATCCTCATTCGCGAACCGATGAGGATAGCCGTAATTATATTTGGTCCCGACTCGACTTGATTGGGATTGGTCGCTGTGGGATTATCGATTTGACTTCGTTTGCTTTCAAGCAATTTTAGTTTCGTTATCCTTTGAAATAAAATAAAGTTATCCGGCAAATATGTTTAGGGCGCCTTTATTAAAGGTCTAATGCTTGTGTTGTTTACGTAGGCTTATACCTATGTATACAGCTATGTTTGCTTAATCGGTCACAATTACTCAATCGCGATTCTAATACATTTTGCATTGAATAACAAGCGATTAAATATTTATCTATATCTAGCGATTATTTTTCCGTTTTTTTTTCCAAATTGGTATTTGTCACGATCATTGTTGAACAGAGCAATTACCTATAATCGAACTACAACTACGTTTGGTTACTGACATTTGCACTAACACGTGTATTATTGATGAGGCGAATCTAAACTTGGCAATCGTTAAGTTAGACTTCGATTAGCGTAGAAATTGCTCATCATGAAAATAATGACGGTTCACATTATTCTTGATTGACAGTTAATAATATGATCGTGTGTAATCAACTTGGCAGTTTCGATTTGTGTTTCATTTTCTTGAATTGGATCTTAAAGTAGCGACGAACTGGGAAGGCCTTTGAAAGAAACTGGCAACGAAACATTAAAAAAAGAGATTGATAAAAAAAAGGCGATATCTTGTCTTATATAAAAGGGAATTTTCTTCTATGAACTGACAATGTTGGTTACTTTGAAGTCATATGTACCTATAACAAGCGCGAGCATTTATACTAGGAGGAAATATTTCTGGGTCATTCTACTGGAATATCCTGCGACTTTAATATTAATACTCTCTGTAATTGATCTACACGGAAAACTAAGATTTTAATTCGTACTGTCTATAGTGGTACCAAACTATACTCCAGCTCAATACTGTCGGTATGAAATCGGTGAAAGGCCTCAATATAGACCTATGCTACATGCAGTACCGATCCAGTTGCATGTGTCCGTAGCCATGGGCCTGTACACAACGGATATTTCCCGGACAGAGTTCCGGCCGGCTTTCTCTTCTCAAACAACGGCCGCAAACAGGGCTGTCGCAGAAATATTGGTGCTAAGAAGGTGTTATTATTTATTATTAACTAACCATGCTCGCGACTCCGTTCGCATCGAAACTTTTCTTCCAGGGCTCAATCGTTTTCATTCAGTTTCATCAAAACTCATTGAGAGTTCCTAGATCACTCGGTCATTTTAGTTGACTTGCACATTTAGTAGCCAAAGGTAGACTTTGTCGTCGACAATCTAATGTACAAAGTACCTACATACATAAAGTCACGCCTGTTTTCCAGACGGGTAGAGACCAAAAACTTAATTGGCCGCCAAACTAAATATATCAAATTTCTGTGCGAAAACACAAACGTTTTGCTCTCATTTCAGAGAAAACCAAATTAAATTGCGTAGGAAAAGTTTAATAGAAAAGTCTTTTCTATCATATTTTTTATTACTTATTAAGTAGAGCTTAAAGCGATACGACGACAAAGCATTTATGTTTCTCTGCTCGAGTCAATTACCTCGAAGTGGTTTAAGTTATGATTGAAAGCACGTTTTGTTTCTAGGCCGTTGACATTGAGGCTGCTAACATTAGACTAATATGTAGATGGTTACATTGCTTTAATAAAAAATACAGCGACTAAAGTAATTATTTTTGTACCGTCAGTATACTCCTATTCATTTTCATGGCACTATGTTTTATGACTCTAGTTGTATGCTAAAAAGTGTAAATTGTTTTACTGTTTTTGTTACTTAAAGATAGAAATAAGTTAGAATACAGCAAAGCATAATATAATAAAACACAATTTTAATAGGTACTGATATATTGTGGAAAGTCATCGCCGTACCGTTCAAATCAATTATCGTTCATATTTGAAAAAGTTTACAAGTTTTAGTTTCATTCCCTTAAACATAAATATAGGAAGATTTCACTTACATACATTAACAAAATCATAAAATAATTAAAACCTATCGTTCATAATGAATTCACAGAACGCCATTCACACCATTAGACTATCCAAGCTACAAGTGTAACATAATACCTAACCTAATGAACGTATGCTATTACCGAGTCAAAACTTCATCAAAGCGTGCCGCCCAGTACCTAGTACCAGGCAAACTGATTAGTGATTGCGGTACGTAACTTTATTATCGCGCCGAAGGATGCAGGGCTTCCGTACTTAATGTTAGTGCCGCTTAGTTTTACACAGGAAAGCAAACATTAAGTTTAATCATGAGAAAAGTTTGCCGCCGCTAGCCCTGCGCAGACCGCCATTAAACACTACCCAGTTAATGGCTAGTTCAGACGTTGCGATTAGTTAAGTGCGGCCGCACGACTACGTTAAATTTGTACGATGATACTGAACACACAGACGTGTTTACGTGAGTTTGCTCGGAGTCGTTAAATTATGAGCCAACGTTGGAAACATTTTGAAAGTTTCAACGATGTTGAAGATAGGTGTTATTTTCGTTTAACTTTTACGGACTATGTATAATATTTAGATTCAGTATATTCGACTATCAGTACTACTTGCTTTGCCATTAGTTGAATTACTATATAGGTTATACCTGCAATGTTCTGAGTGTTCAAAGAAAAACAACATTTCATGCGACGCAAACAGTTCTATGAACTACTTTATGAATGCGAGGGTTCAAAGAAATGCGAATTGTTTTTTCTGCGAACAACTCATGTCAATTAGTGACATTATCTAATTTGGTACGTGGTGTCAGGATACACTTTATAAAAACTTTTAATTATAAGTGTGGACTCTAGATATAATTATGTTAACATTCCTACTACATAAACATATACCTACTTTGGGTAAAGTTTGAAAGGAAAACTAGCTCCGCGACCAGTTGTACACTGGCCACAGGGGACTTCAGGAAACGAGAACTATTGGACGTCTCAAACTCTGAACCCGCACAGACTGTGGTCAGTCCACAGTAGTTATCGGTAATACTGCCATTTATATTTATCGATACATGGACTCCAGTGGGGATGGTATCATGTTTTGTATCGATTGTAAAGGGGTTGACACATTCATTTGAGTAATAAACTATTTGATTATACAGTGTACAAGTACCTTTTCGCGTTTTGTATAGACAAGATCCCACGAACTCTTTTTTCCATACAAAGCTAACAAATCCTAAATAATGCACTGTTCCTAGAAGACAAAAGCTGCCGAATGCAAAAGCTGGTATTCCACATTTAATTGATATACGCACTTGTTAACACATAATCAACAGTAATGTCCATTGTACTTTGGCAAGAATTGTCCGCCTGACGTGCCAACCAGGCCGATGCCTTATATTATAAAAATATCTTAAATCACCTCAAATAATTACAAGCGTTACTTTAAAAGATATACGATCTTACATTTCAAATGTAACGTGTTTCAAGCTCATGGCGCCAAGAATATATTTATTGCGTGCTGAAATTCTTAATGCTTTCGCAAATGTAAAAGGTTTTTATAGTAAGAATTTAAATGCATTATGTATGAAAAGATGCATGAATGTGGCAGACGCAAAGTTAATGTGTTTTTTATTAATGTAAACCATTTATTATATTTAAGGATAAGTCGGAGATTTAGTCTCCTATTAGATAGACCGCCCAGACCGGCTTACATGTCATAATAATGGAGACGAACGATCAGAAGCTCTATGAATGTTCTTTAATAAATAGCTATTCGTTGCGGCCTTATTTGATACAAAACGTCTATCTTGAAATAGATTTTTTCAAAGCACTGACCGGTGTATACAGGTTTTCTGACTATAAGGCTTTGATTATTACGCTTGCTTTTCTAAGCTTTCGTATTCATACTAGGCATACTCCAGGCTCTCCTACAATACTATGATTATAATAGTTAAAGAGTCGTTGATGATCCAAAAATACAAAGAACCTGAAAACTTCTGTTCAACTTAACGGTCGATAAAACCACAGAGCAAGCGTCTCGTAATAAATCTTAACCAACGAAGCAATCGAATCCAAACTCAATTCCACACATTTAACACAGGATTAAAGCTGATATCTCCTTATCCCTTCGGAATTGACAGAGATGTATTGCATTCGGTATTAAAAAAATCTCCAAAATATATGGTGGCAATGTGAGATGCCCTTCGTAGTAAATCTGTTTGTACGACAGAAGTTTTATCTTGAAAACTAAAATTTATACTTGCCGATCTATTTGTTTCGAAGCTAAATCCGGTTCGGTGACTTATGGCTGCCACTTCGACCTTTAGCTAAATAAAAATATAGTTCCATTGTCTTGGGAATGGATTGTTTATAATATACCTATAAATATGTAGATGAATTTACTTGTGTTTTACCCTTGGGCACATTTTTACGTTCCTTAATTTTATGGTGTATGGACGTTAAATAAATGATTTATTTCTGTAAATAGGTTTTCACGAACACTTTTACACGTTAAAATAAAAAATAAAAACTAGATCGCGTCGGCATTTCCTAACTGACTACCTCTGAGAAGAAATGCCGAAACAAACTCAGGGATCTTTAACGGTGTGTAAAGCCATGTCAGAGGCCTACAGGCGGTTTAAACTCTGACACCTGGTTGTTCATCAACCAGGTGTTAAGGTTAAGAATGCCTAACAGTGATAATGCTAATCATTACGGTTTGTCAGACTCACATTCAAAATTAATTAACGTATTTCATATTCGGGCGTCGCCCTTAAAAAATTTGTTTTTCACAAGCATTGGAAAATCAACATGATAATTTAGTGTGGGAGGTTAAGCGTCGAGACATTTCACGCAATATGATTAACCTCACGCTTGAGGATGGGAGACTATGTTCATACAAACTGCTACAAAAGAATAACAAAATGTTAAAAAGACAAAAGAAAGGTGAAATAAACTATTAATCACTTCGCTTTTGTTAAGGATCATTAAGCTTTCATATTTCGCAATGACCCCAGTACCAATGCCCTCAACACTGAATCTTCCTAATTGTTTTATATTAATGAATGTAAAGGTTAATAACCCTTATAGAACATATATACATAAATTCACACCTGTTTCCTAGAGGATTAGGCAGATACCTCGAATTTCCATAGAACTTTATCAAAACGTCAAATAGGTATTTTAACCTACTTTTAATTTGTCTCCAGGCTATGCACACTTCGGATAACGCGTCTCCGCGTATGCGGCGCGCTGGGAGAAACCGGCGGTGGTGCGGCTGGCGGCGCAGGCGCCGGTGCTGTCATCTTAGCGGCGCGCATGCACAGCTCAAAGCGGACGCTGCGATCTAACGACATTGCGGTCCCGCCGCTAGACGTCGAGCTCGACCTATGCTTCTCCCTACAGTACCCACATTTCGTAAAACGAGATGGAAACAGGTTAGTAAAAATTAATAGGCCTGAACGGATTTGGCTCAAACCTCAAGAAGCCTCTTGTTTAACCGTTCTAAAACCTGAAAAAAATTACTAAAACCTGACTTTAAGCCTAAGGTTTAGATAATTCATATAGCACCTAATTGTTTCAATACACTATCCTCTTGGTACAATAACTCGAAGCAGAAGATTAAGGAAAATAAAGAATATAATAAATCAAACGACATTCCACTAGTTACCCTATTACCTATAATTAAATTAATAGTACGCCGACTTTAATATGTTTTTCCAAGAAAGCTCTAAAAAAGCTCGAATAAACCACGCTTCCCTCGTTATTAAGACATTAATCTAGTTTTTGCTGTTTGTTTAATGTTAATTTAATGCCGTCGTTAAACGTAGTATTTTCTAAAGTATTCATGTTATACGGTCAAGGGGAACGCCAATTTCGTCTTTCAATCTTGCATTATCTTGCAGATTATTTGACTAATCGTAAGTGCTATGACAGAACATGAATGGTTTGATTCTTGGGTCGGGCTAAGTAATATTTTCTCAGTAAGTTAGGTACACGGAGTCTAGATTTGTGACCAGTTAGTGGTAATATCCTCACGCCCTCGGTCTATAATGGACCTATTACATAACTGACGAAATGTGGGTATAAGTACTTCACACTGTTGCCTATATTTTCAGGAAAGGCTAGAACCATATTAATAAGTTATACTTTATGGATTCTTTGCCAGGGAAATTTAAGAAACTCTTGTTCTAAATTAACTTCAGCACAAACCAAGATAACTAATTCGGTCCTTTCAACCGTCAATACATTTAACGATGTTAATTTCCTGTAATAGGCTCGCCCCCTATTACATTGGGACCTAAAAACATAACTGGCGAAATGTGGGTATACTATATGTATACCTCTGCCTACCCCTTCGGGGAATATAGGCGTGATGTTATGTTATGTTAATTTCCTGTAACAACATAACAACTTATTGTCTTCCTGTTTACAATACGTCTTAAGCCAAGAATCCGGCTGTATATCAACAGATTGTCTTTTAGTGTCTGATGCGACTACAAAACAGATTTTGAACGCGGCGTTTATAACGCACTCGAGCACACGATCTAAACGTTATGGGATAAACATTCTGGTCAATAAAAATTATATTAAACTACATATAGGTAGGTACTAAGAGCTGCAGATACGTCACCTTTAAAGTACAGGATGTCCGAATAATGGATAAGTGTTTTTGGTAAATTAATTTCCCAAGTGGATTTCACGTTATTAGTATTATCTTCATCAGCCCGTTGCAGTATACTGCTTGATATAGGCGTTATGAGTATGACCACTCTCAATTTTTAAATCTACTTTTTATTTGTTCTATGATTCGTTAACGTTTTCCTAACCGCATTCTGTAAATAGACCCAATCGATTTTTAAGCAATCTCTAGTAATTATCATAGAACAATTTTGGGTATCGGTACTCAATTATTAACTAGCAGCAGTTTAACTTTCAAGTTTTATCTGTAGTTTTACGGTATTTATAACAGTCTAGACTCGAAACAAGCATGAAATTGACCTGAACGCCAATTGTAACTTGACGGTTTAACTTTCACTACCCAGTTAACTGCGATGTGTAAGTATTCATAGGTGATTGATCGGAGTACTTGTTGGAGGAGGTTCTAATGTATTAAGAGAATTCTATTTTCTATATTCCAAGTAGGTACGTATCTCTTCTCTTCAGTAGAGTATTTTTTTTTAATTTGTTGTTTCGTGGGAGGCTGAGAGAGAGATGACGTAACGAACTGGACTTCTATTGACAGGCGTCAAGTATCTGTAGACCAGAGACAAGTGGAAAGAAGGAATGGGGATCTTTGCCCTGCAGTAGGGTAGTATTGGCTAATAATAATATTTACTGTTTAGTATTCCAACTATATCTGCTGGAATATTCTTAATTGTATCTAGAATGTAATGTGCGTGCCTTTGCCATTTCAGATTGCAAATAATGCTGCAGCGTCGCAAGAAATACAAGAACCGCACGATCCTGGGGTATAAGACTTTAGCCGAGGGAGTCATTAGGATGGACCAGGTTTGGATACACAGATTTATGAAACTGTAGGTACTAAGTATACCGTAAATCGTAATGTATGAAAGGAATTTGGCATCTATTATCAACGACGTATATCAAGAAGGTATATACGTATAGGGTGAGAGGTTGTTTGTTTGTATGTATGTGCACAAATGATTGTTGCCAATTAAGTCGATTTAATATTGTAACGAATATGTTAAAAAATAAATTTATTCTTATTCTTAATTTTCTGAAAACTGGGGAGACCGATTTTCATGCGGTTTTCTGTAACGGATATATGACTAATTAGAGATGGTTCTTAGCTATCACTCGTGATTTTTTTTTACTAAAACGTCGTTTATAGTCGTTGTAAGGATTTTTCAAAATTTTTAATTTAGTTTTTATTTAAATAAAAACTAAATTAAGGATGGATAAAGGAGGATGGATCTTCTTTCATCCCAGTATTTGTAAGATCTTTCTGGTTTTACATTTAAAGTGTCGTATAAGTTTTACGTGCGATGTATATGGTCTCGTTTCTTTATTTTAGAACTCTGTAACGGAGAGTTCATCGTTATTAATCTCTTTTGCATGTACGCCTTCAAATAATATCTTCAGGCCAAAACTGTTCGTGCGTTAGTCCAACTCGTGACTTTTAACACCGAAAGCTCAGCAATCAAGATGTCTCTTGAGTGTATGAAAATAGTACAAACGCTATAAAACAGCCATAAAATTATGTTCTCAATGTTTTGGAAGTCGTAAACCATTTGGATTGATTCTTTGAAGGCCACGCTGAGCCTGCGTCACAGTTTATGATGGATTGTTTGTGGTTCGCGGATCCATATCCAATACTAAGTGTTATGACTATATTTAGAGAAGCATGAAATCTCTTCGAAGTATTCAGAAAGAGTTGTACGTCTTTGTGATGCTATCTGACGTTGTTTAGCGATTGTGTAAGATATTAGTAGCGTGCGCATGCGTATAACGTGTATTTTGGACTTGACCTTACTTAGCCTTGATCGTGAACGCTTTTCGCCTCGTGGTTGCAAGCCGAACTGTCCTATAGCCTATAAATAGATAACTAATAGTGGTTGAATGCGGATTGGAGTAGTAAAGTGTGCAAAGTGAAACACTAGGTTAACCCTTTCTCTGTCCAGTGCACTAATTATGGTACACATTGATCATTGTTTATCTATTATGTCTTCTCAGCGGTCAGCCAACGTGTTGCGATTCCTAAAACATATGTATTGTAAATTAATGTCTTTAAGTCTAGATCCTCGCGTAAGGGATACCCTGTGCATTTTTTTGCCGCACTGAGTCTTCAATGTTTTAGGTTAAGTAAATCCATTCGTTAAATGGATCATTGACTGCGAGTCTGACGGTGTTTAAAATAAAATGAACGAACCTATCTTTAGCTTAACTATCCAGGTCTAGTTAACTGACTTCTAATTAAACGACATCGACCTGAATTCTATTTAATGCGCCGTTCCACTGTCGGAGCTTATTGTAAATCGATTTAAATCGGCGATGAGAAGAAAGTTTCTATAAAAGTCAACGTTCCTATCTACCTAGGTAATATATCTACCCCCTTACTTATAAACGATGCTAACGTGTGTTTAGTACCTACTTCTTAAATCTATTGACATCTCTATTTTTAGGTAATATCTACAATATTTATAGGTAAGGGGGCTATTGCACTTGAATGTAACCAAAGTAAATATACATTAAACCCGGTATATTATGCATAACTTGTCCCACGTATCCAATCCGAATGCAAGCAGTTTATTACAACTTTCTCTCAATCACTGGTCTCCGTGAGCCTCATACCTAGTTGTCGCAAACGGATGCAGCCACTAAAATTCCTACCATCTGACTACACCGTACATAGATAATTCTAAAATTAGTAGCTTAATTGCAACGGTCTCATTATCAAGGCTCGTAGGACGCTGCGCCACTAATTAGTGAGTCACACAGTTAAATGCGCGCCAGGCCGGTGGGATTAAAATTGTTTTCTCTTATTAGCGCGTTTTGTAGCGATAGTGGACGTTGGCTATGTATACTGTACTGATAATCCTTGAAATGTGTTTATTTTATTCTTTGTTATATACGTAATGAGTGCATCGTTGATCTACTGGTTGCTTATTGCGATTGCTGAACATGAGGTCCTGGGTTCGAACCCCGGGTTGCCCAAAGTGTTACCAGGTTTTTCCATTTGGTAATTGCCTACCGCTCTGGAAAATAGTCGTGAATTATGTATGTAATTTTGGGATTAATTTTTTTTTTTTTTTTTTAAATTGGGATTAATTTATTCAAATATTGACCAGTCGTAGTAGGTATGTATCTCTAACTTAAGAATAAATTTATTGTCGGCTATACAGTTCAATCAATCAATCTGCGAGACCCCGAGGTCAAATATTAAGAAAGTGACTCTTCACCCATAAAGTAACCTCTCTGTGCCGGCAGAGCAAGTCACATTGACGGTCACGGCCACTGAATGATATCACAAAGTCTGGCTAAATAAAAGATCCAATGATCACAGATTCTTTACCCATGGCATATGTGTATTCAGTATTTTGTTAGGGTTTTAAGACATTTTTGAAGACCGCGGTTTAATTACGATGTGGACATGGTTCGTATTTCTGAAAATACATTGATTAAAGATAACCTTTAAAACTTAAATTTAGCCAAAAGTTTTCGACTATAAATAATAGTAACGCCTGTTTAAAGCATGCTGCGATTGGAGTTCTAAGTTTTGTTCGATCACAATAAAGCACAAAAGAAATACTCTTGGATTTCAAAGAAAAGTTTTCCTACATAATTACCGAGATGCAACGCACTAACATCCGAATAATAATACA
The DNA here is from genome assembly GCA_946251915.1 of Abrostola triplasia. Lineage (NCBI taxonomy): Eukaryota > Metazoa > Arthropoda > Insecta > Lepidoptera > Noctuidae > Abrostola > Abrostola triplasia. The sequence goes on from OX276438.1 coordinate 2,442,985, forward strand.
TCGTTTCAATGAACTATATTTAGGTAATTTAACGGCACGTTACCATTAATTGACTGTCAAATAGCGTAAGAATCGGCTAACAATTCACACATTAGGCACCGATAAATTGCTGACGCAAAATGATGCGTCTATTTCCGGTCATTGAACCGTTACAGGTAATAGGATTATCAGCTGAATGTGCTATTTATACAAATGTTTGCTATGCATGTAGGCCATGCTATGATATAAGTGGATGTATTAATTATGTATGTACGTATAACTACGACAGCAGCGTTATATAGCGTAATCATAACCACAATACCACAGTTTCGCGGTTTAATGCTCATGTATCTGTGTTCGCTACGTGACCAAATATTATACTAGGAGTAGGTACACAATGTTTGCCGCGTTCTTGGGCTGGTGTTCGAGATTTAAGTGTAACTGTCGAGTGCAAGGACTTGAGTTGTAAGAGTTATTATTTTACGCCTTCAACGAACGCTTTCTCAGGGACTTGTTGCGGAAATCCTTGACTTTTCTGACACAAATAAAGCTATGCACAGTCTATATTTGTTGTATGATCACATTATATCACAGCTTCTGGATTGAAAGCAATGTTATATTAATAACTACTACTGGAAATAAAAGGAACTCAACGTGTCCTGGAAAACACAGAAAAGGTATATTCTTGGAATAGTCAACATCAGGAATAATATAATTAATTAAACGTGACAAGGGCAGCTATATATTTAGAAAAGTATAGGTACATACACAAGTCACAAGTATTTCTTTGAACGGTCACCAGAAACCATACACGTACGTACATGTTATTAATAAGTTAGCATAGAATTTCCGAAACTCAAATCGATCTTTCAAAAATTCTCTAACATTTTTCTTTGCCAGGTGCTGCAACGCTCAATGGACATGGAACTGGAGCTGACAGGCGTGGGCGGGAAGGTCGGCGCTGCTGCTGGCCAGCCAGTCGCCAAGCTCACCATCACGGGGCTCGCCTCCACGCCGGTGGACCACGACACCAAGAACAACAATACCTTACTCATTACTGGTAAGAATGGGAGTGGAGATCAAAGATTGGTGGACTTTAAAGGGTCTCAGAAACATCAACGTTTACCGTACGGTATTGATATGGTATCTACTCTAAATCTTTCCGCCTTCTCCGCTTGAGTCTTTTACATCCCCATTACAATACAAGCTAGCAAAAATCTTGTCATTTATTTATATTTAAATCATCGTATTCACAGAACGCGGCTACTCAGACGAGGAAGAAGAGGGCGAATTCAGTTCTGTGGAGGAAGCAGACGACATGACGTATGGAGCGCCGGCCAGGCGGCGTGCTCACCGGCAGCTAGCCTTCAACAAAACTGATCTCTCTTACACCAAGGTGAGCTGTAGTTACTACACGTGTCGTCTGAAGTATACGACTTATTTAAATTATATTTATCGTGCTAGCTTATTTATTAAAATTCGAGCTTAAAATATAGTTGTTTGAAATGGGTATACCTATTAGAAATATGATTCACACATCTAATTACTGGTATTGTTTGATCTTTTATATGAATAAGCAATATAATTAAAACCGTTATTCGTATTAATATTGACTTTAAATATATGCTTGTAGAAACAAGTATATTTTTAATTGATTTAAAATAAATGTGGAGGTAGTTATACCTCCTTTGTACTATTGGTATACCCTTTTACCTTATATTTATTATTACTTATGTAAATTCAATATTAATTTAATTTATTTTTTCAACTTTTCCTTGTATCTCGCCAATGTTAGCGCACTTGATTTTCAACTGACTATACCTACGAATGAGGCGGTCGTTTAAGGTGCAGTCGTCATAGACCAGACACCAGACTAGGTAACACAACTAGTTATGTAGGTATAAAACTGATGTTGGTGTAAGTAATCTTTGTAATTTTATAGATAGCTAGGTAAATGTTTATGAGTTAGGTTTTCTCGATGGCATATTTAAGGTATCTTCCGATAGTTTTGATTTAAGGTATCTCATCTTTGTCCTTTGCGTCTACAGACGATTCGAGCAGTGTCATGTAGGGGGCACGCACTTTTTTGGTATCTACGATCTAACTTAATTAACATAATATATCAATCTAATTAAGATAAGTTCAGCGTTACTCTGAATTTGCATTGAGTCAAGCCTTAAACTCATAAACATAAAAATATATATGTAGTAGAGTTACATTTAGATAATAGATGATGTTTTGTTTATAATACTCAAGGTTAAAGTCGTTAGGTTTTGACAGAAGACAAGGGAATTATAAACCTATATGTTATTACTATGCATGTTTATACAATACGCTTTGCCTAGGGTGCTTCTATATTTATCATGTTTTATCGTTTACAGGCCCACATTTATATTATAATGAATTATTTATATTTTATTTATAGCTTATATATTTAAGTAGAAGACAATCAGCTTTGATAAGCTTGTACGTAATAGGCGTTGCATTGCACGCAGTTGTCCCGTTCTCACGACTTGAGCTTCATGGAGCGCGAGCGAAAGAGACAGAGCTATATACACTCTAAGGCGAACGACAGGGACAGCGACAGTGAGCTAGAAAACGCGGCCGCAAAACGCAAGGGCAGCCGCGGGAAGCTCGCGGTGAGCGCCTGCGCACGCTTAGTGTACGAGTGTATTAGAATAGAAATTGTGATGTTGGCAACCCTACTTATAAATCTTTACATTTCTAATACTTTTGTTAGTAGAAAACAATATGTCATTTATGCAAGTGTATTTTTTTTTATAAAATGGGTGTCCTAAACTTTACTAAGCCTTGTTTTGATTGAATGATGAAAACTAATGTTGGAGGTTCCTAAAAGTTTTGCATTTTGCATGATGGTGTTGGTGTTGTCTGCCTTAAAATTGTTTTATTGTTGCAACTAAGCTCTATTTCTTTTTAATGACACCCAAGAAAAATATTTGGAAAATGACAGTATTTTTTTTTAAATAGCCAAGTTCCAATTTCTATTCTCATACGGTAGAGTGGTCTTCTAAACATAGTTTGAAATAGCATGCATCATGTATTTACTAGTGTTTTTGTATTATAATTAAAAGCACTAGCAATATTTTCGCACACTGTTTACTAGAAATCTTTAGTTTTTGAATAGTTTAGATTTTCTCTTGTTTCCGTGTTAGTGTGTTCTGTCATTTTCTCGCTCGGTTTGCAAGGAGTACATTATGTGTGGTGTGTGCGTTCAAGAATCCTTAAAAATCGCATTACGTAATACCTGAACCCCGCTGTTAAGTTATTATATCTAAGTGAAAAACATTTCTAAGTAATCCAGTCTTCGAAAACTTGTACTTAGGTGTCTTACGATTGTCATTTAAAATGGCTGTTATGTATGTTGAGATGGCAAACTTCATGCTCTTCGTCATCTTACACTCATGTCGTCAAAGTCTATTAATCTAATTAAACAAATTAGCAACAGTATTTAATTGTGTACTAATCACGTGCAGCTTATCCCATATAATTCGCTGTCAAACGTGATATGAAGTCTGTCGTGTTGATATTGCACAATACTAATTGTTTATATCCCCGTCGACCAATCAACGCTTAATCAATTTATTCTACATCTATCATGCGCTTCCACCATCATTCGTCTCTCTCTTATCGAGTTGTAAACAACTATCTATCGTTTCGTTGTGCCAAAAGTGTGAAGCAATTCATTGCCAATCATATCTTACGCTTCTCTTGTTAATTCAGTCAATTACGCTTGTTAGTGACGAGAATCAAATTGAAAACATCTATTTATTTATATGATATTTGTCTCCAAAATGTTCTACACTAATGCTATATTTTCCGCGTAAACATTATGTCACATGTCAGTAGCTTATCGCTGCTAGATTAGATTAACTGTGCCGAGGAGTTGGCTCATTGGTGACTGGACGCCCATGGAGGTGAAAACTGTATGTATGCTAGTCTGTGCCTTGGTTTGTGTTGTGTTGTTACATTGAAATCAAAAGAACCTTAATATTGTGTCTATTGTGTAAAATAATATTTTTAGTGCAATTATTATTATTATATGTATTTAAAATGAAATGTTTAGTTTGTGTTCCATACTTTTATGCAATCATGTGAGATTCTGTTTTCTCAGCGACACTTATCTCGCTCATATCTGCATATTTACTTTGCCAAAATAGATTTACAGTGATTCATGATAACATCGTCAGCCCTGTGGTATTGTTGACAGTTGAATAACATTCAAATTCCTATCACACTGCAGTGCCGATGTCGCTTCTATCTTTTGTGAACAAAGCAGTCACGAAGCTATTTGCTTTGTTACTCTGATTTATAAGAACAAATAGCTTAGACACCGTTACAACTCATCGGTATTGTTTTGATAGAAAGACATAGATAAATGCTAGCATTATTTTTGATCAAAGATTACTTTATTGTTATTGTCATATCGACGGTGAACTCCGAATATCTCTTATCGCATCCTATGAAATATAAATAATAAATATATTTTTGGGTGGTATTTTTGTAATCTTTTCATCGTTAGTTTTATTCTTATCACTTAGAATTAGCCAGTACTTGCAAAACTAGTCAAGATTTGCATGTAGTACATGGCAAAACTTGATTGCATGTACTGCCTAAATTTCTAATTTAATGCCAGAATACTTAACTTTTTTTGGCAAAAAATGTTAGATAGGAGATATTCGAAGTTCACTGTCGATATGATTATTTTCAAGTTTTGAAATCAAGAGAAAGATGTCAGGACTACAGTGTGAATTCATTTTAAATGTGTCTCTCAAACAAAAGAAAAGAGTTACAGTAGAAAATGGAGAGAAGTCCATCTAGTTGAAAAAATAGTAGTAGGTAACATAAGTAAATTATCATCTACTTCACATTGAATCACGTAGAGCTTCAAAAAGCCAAAATTAAACTCAAATGTATCACATAGGTACCGCACAAGTTAATAACCATGTAAAGTTGATAGTAATCACTCCATCACTGATGTATCCAAGCAGTTCCTTAACGTTGCACATGGTGTTACAGCAACGCAACCTGAAGCAGAAGTTCGCGGCCCTGCTGCGGCGGTTCCGAGTCCCCGAGGAGATGTCGGAGCGCGGCGCAACGCGGGACACGCACCACGCGCAACACGACATCGACGAACTGTTCCAGGTAACTGTTACGCCGTGTTTCTGCAACACGTGGTGGTACCGACCGACTATTGAAACATTTGATTAGTATTGTTTCCGAGAAATGAGAGGACAGAGAACCTGTTAGTATGCGATGCTATTTTTGCGATGCAGCGTGTGTATGTGTATATTAGTGCATTTTTTTAATAATTCGAGTAACCGAAAGTTTAGACCGTCTAACATTATTTAAGTTACATTTTACATTGATAAAAAAAAATGCCATAAAGTTTCTGCATTTGTCAACTTATGTCGTTTGTATTGAATGAACCAGGAACTAGAATCTTTATCATGCGGCGAGGGCGAAGACTCAGGTCCGGACCAGATGGACACCATCAGTATCGGCTCCACCCCCAAACCCTCGCTAAGGCCCTTCTTCAGCAGCTCTAGAAGCCTCGCCAACCAGGACCACCACAGGCATTCCAATGGTACGTACGTAACTGTAATGCATTGCCAATGATTGTATAAAAAATATTGCCTAGCTCTTGGTCTAACTTTGAAAGATTGTTAAATTTTTTGATACATCGCGTCTAAGATTTTTTGTGATATTGTACCTTTATTATTTTGTAAATTTTAATTAATTCTTTTTTAATAAAATATAATTTTTGAAAACTGTTTTTTATTTACTTCATTCATTTAGAACCTTTTGCAAGCAGTTTTATTATTCAATTTATTTCATTACAAATTATTGACAAATATTATGGTCTTCAAGACTAGACCAGGAGCTGCGCGACATACACATGTATAGTCAACCCCATTGATTATAACACGAGTTACTAGTGTATGTTATACGATATAATCAGTAACAGTATTAATTGCCTGAGCATCGAAGCATACGTTCGAAGGCAGTGCATTGTGTGACGTTTAACGCTTAACTTTTGTTTCGCTTACATACATTATAATGAAGTAATACGATACATTGAGATATTTTTGTTTTGTTTTGTAACGCTGTGTGCATTAGATTAGTTTGTGTGTGAGGTGGAATACACGACATTATATGCCACGAATTTGGTGACTACAGTCTTATACGAAATGAATTATATTAACAAGTTTAAAGGCATATTAATCCAAGAAATAGGGCCGAAATTTAAGCAGGTTGTCATTGAACATCGCTTGATAAACAACCTGGTGCCAGAGTTTAAACCGCTTAGGCACCTTAATAAATATATATCTTAGAATGAAACAATTCCAACATATAGGATACAAGTTACAACCACACTAATCAAAATAAGTCATCACTTGTAAACTAAACTTAACCTCAATTTAATTTCACCAAATCCTACCAAAAACTACCAAACTAAATTGGTGGCGGTATTCCACGTTGCACGCTGTGTGACACGAAGGCGGTGCATGCGCAGTGGTGCGGCACGCCAGCGTCACGTCGGGCCCCGAGCTTAGCGCCGTACGGGAGCGACACGTCGCCACGCTGCCGCTCACAGGTAACGTCATAGGGCCCATAGGATGTAGGGGATGGTACCACGAGAAGGGAGGGATGACTGTTGAAGGAGCGGTTCTGTTTATGAAGAAGAGATGGATTGAGTGAAACATGGTATGAGAAAGAGAGTGACTGCTGGGGGATGAATGGAAAAGAATTACACAAGTATTTGTTATGGCAAGGAAATTGTTACCTTTAACTCTATTAACCCCTTGTTACTTAGGTGTGTTTAATAGATATGACATATAAAAAAAACTGGACTTAAAAGTTACTGAAGTTGTCTGTACAATTAAGTCACCTCAATATTCTGGAATATAATATAAGCAGAGAAATGTACACTGAATGTCACCATCTGATCTAAACTTTACATCGATCGGTAGTGAAAACTTAGAATCAATTACGTACAAAAACAAAACGGGATCTCAGAAACACCGTTGAACCTGTAATGTGTAGTGACCCAAGCAGTACAAATATTGAAATGGCAAAGCCAAGGCACTGGTAATGTAGCGAGTCTATCGACATCGGTCGTAACCATAGTGATGAGATCGTAAATTGGCATGAAAGGCTTCTATTATATTATTAAATCCACTGTCTGGTTTAACTATAATTATAAGAGAACAATACTTAGTTGATTGAGATTGTGAACACAACTTACTGAACTAATTTTTACTCAAGTTTCTTTAAAAGTATGATTTTATTTTAGTTTTTTTTCCTATTTCTAGTTTTAAGTTCCTCACAATCTCTGTCAAGTTATTTTACTATTAGCAAGCTTCTGTCTGTTACTTTATGTTGTTGATCACTCATTGCTTCACATCTTCATAATTAACGCTACTCGATACGTAGCACGATTGCATGGTTTGAGCGATTTATATTATTTTGAAACTTGTTCTTTCTAACTTATGGATACATTGTTTTTTACATTTCCCTTTCAGATGTTTGAAATGTTATTTTAAATCACCTTTTAAATACAGGGTAGTAATAACTGTCACCATCACGATGGGATCCACATAACAGCTCCCTTACCATGAACTACTTTCCTGCTTTAAGAGTTCATGGTACGGTGGCTGTACCTATCTATAATGTAATTTATGAAAGTTTAAATGTAACTCCACATTTGCACAGTAAGGAATTGATTTAACAATAACAAGGAAATTAAATTATGTTTACACACAAAACTATTTAGTTATTAATTACCTTCCCTCATTATACTATTTACCAAGTACTTCGTGGTTGGAAACCAGAATAAGGAAGAAGAATAATTTTAAAATATTTATCGTAACCTACGCGTCTATTTATCCCTAATTGCCTCATATTATGACGTCAGAATCGGAAGTGATCCGAAGTTCAGCGGGCGACGAGCGCGCGAGCGACGGCAACAGTGACGGCGACGCGACCATTGACGCGCCCGTGTCGGGGGCGTCCGTGTCCAGCTCCCCGCCTAACGAGACCAAGGTGAGACCTAGACCTACTGAGTTAGAAGAAGGTGATACTAAAGAGTTTCAAATAGATGACCCGATTTAAAATCCATTGACTTTTTGCGGTTTTTTTCAATAGTTTTTTGTGCTGTTTTTGGGACTTTATGGGATGGGTTTATGGTTTATTTCATGGGGAACTAACTGGCGAAATGTGGGTGTACTATATTTGCACCCCTGCCTACCCCTTCGGGGACTACAGTTATGTTTTTATGAGAATATATACATTGCATTTTTTATCGGCCTGTGAATACATTTTTGCCATTTTCTTTACAGTCCTCATGGCCCAAGACCATAAATTAATTTTTACAATTAATGCAACTGACATAAAACAAGGCCATTCTGCCTTAAAACGACGAAATTAAAAAGTATAATGCAAAATTTATTTCATACAAGTACCTACTGGTGAACTAAGTATACATTTATCATTCTTCAGTTCTTCATGTATTGTGATGTGTGTAGTCGCTGCAAGAGGACAAGCGCTCCCGCTTGTTCCGCAGCGCGACAAGTGGCAGCAACCTGACGCCCGGCGCATGCGCGGCGCGCAAGAAGAACTCGCTGGTCGTCGGCGAGAGGCCGCTGTCGGCGCACGAGTTGCCCGCGCAGAGCCCCACCACCGTAGAGGTATGGAAATGGATTTTCGCCAGATTCGATTGAAATTTATGATTGATAATTATATTGTGTATAGATAAAATATAAACCTATAAGGATTCCTTGAAATTTTATGTTGTTAAACGGATCTGGCATCTAATTAGATACATCTCTAAGAACATACTTGTAAATGATATGCATTTACAAGTATGTTCTTTATTGCATACCTAGAGTTTAAATATTTCCAAAATATTAATCATGTGTCTGTGTTATGCAGTCTCGGCGCACGTGGGCGGAGCAGGTGTCGCGGCTGATGGGCGAGGAGGCGGCGGGCCCCGAGTGTGTGGGCGTGTGCGCAGGGGGGGCGGGCGGCGCGGGCGCAGCGGCCGCCGCGCTGCACGCGCTCGGGGTGCCCGCGCTGCTGGCGCCCTCGGCCGCGCCCGACCCGCGCCCGCTGCTGCACGCGCTCTACTCGCGGGCTAAACAGTCAGTTGCACCTTAATTCATTTGAAGTTTTACTAATTTGTCGGTAATTTGCCTTAGAAATGAAACATCATATTATAATTATAAAATATTTTATTTATAAAAGTCACGAGAACAAAACCAAAGCAGATATAAGATACTATTTCCATTCATAATAGAAACATAAATATACATAAGTTACCCACGAACTATACATGCATTATGGAGAGCCTGCATCGTTCGCTATGCGCAGGAGTTCCCGCCGCTCGTGCATCCGCGTGGCCATCTGCGGCGGCGACGCGGCGGCGAGCGCGGCGCTGCGCGCGCACACCGAGCTGGCCGCGCGCCGCCCGCACGACGCGCCCGCCGTGCGCTTCTACATCATACCTATTGGTCTGTATGCTTATTGCAATACGGACTATTTTGGCTTGTTAACTTAAGAATTGTTGCCTTGTAATAGGAAGTCATATTGTCATAATTATTTGCATTATTGTGAATATATTGTCTTTTAAGCTTCTAGAGTATAAACAACCAAAAAGCAACAAAGCAATTAGGTTTTATAAAAATACGCCGCAAACATCTTCCAATAGACTGATTGTTTTGCACGCTATTTAGTTAAGATCGCTCTTTTACATGAACCATAGATACAGGATTTGAGGTCAGGATTAGTACAAGAGACATCGTTTGTATGTCATACGACACTTAACTACACCATGGCCAGTTAATTTTATTTTTATAAGAAACAACACCAATTTTAATCGTTATCTATGTAATCATCCCCTTTCAGGCCCCAGCGTGATATCGCGGCACCTGTCCGCGTCAGACGGCGCGTACGCATCGTTGTTCACGACCGACTCGTGGGCGAACATATGCGATCGAGCCACCGACGGCAGTGTGACGGATGTCTCTGAGATGACGTCACGGATCGGCAGGTATGAATTCACAATTTATTTAACATAATATGTAACTGAATGCATTTAATTAGTTTTCAGTCAAGTTTCTTCACGCAGACATTATCGAAAAAAAATGTCGAGATTTTCCTTAAAAAACTTATCAAAAAATTCAAAATCTTAACCAGTAAATAAACTTCTACCATCTTATTCATAAGATCATACCGGCATTACCTTAAACCCTTATTAAGTCTATTATATATAATTACTAGCTGTTGCCCGCGACTTCGTCCGCGTGAATTTCGTGGTATGAAAAATAGATGTTGGCCGATTCTCAGACCTACTCAATACGCTCACAAAATTTCATGAGAATCGGTCTAGCCGTTTCGGAGGAGTATGGGAACGAAAACTGTTACACGAAAATTTTATATATATAGATTATATATAAGTATAATTAACATTTTAATGGGGGCTAGAATATACCTACATGTTAGAAGAAAAAATTGTGTCGGAAATTTGGACACTAAAAAGTTACTGGTCACCAACAAAAATTCCAAAACCTTTTCATAAAACATGCATATATAATGTAAGCTGAAAAGCCTATAGTTACCTCCAGCTACATTTAAGTCGAACCATATTAATTGCAACTAGTAACACTGAATGTGTCGTGGTGGCCTAGTGGTTAACATACCGGAGTTTTATGCACAAGGTTGCAAGTTCAAACCCGGGCAAGTATTAATGTGACTTTTTCAATGTTATAAAAAAGCTTTCTAAGACACCACTGACTAACGGTGACGGAAAACATCGTGAGGAAACCTGGATTTAATTATCTAAAATCGCCAACCCGCAGTGAGCTAGCGTGGTGATCAATGCTCAATCCTTCTCTGTACGAGAAGAGGCCTTTGCCCTGCAATGGGACAATTATAGGCCGTTATTATTTATTATATAAAATAAATAAATAAATAAAAAAACATTTATTGCTACTTAACACGGAGACACACGTATAAGAGAAACATAAAAATAAACAATCATTTCGTAGCAATAGGAAGTGGGCTCAGCGAATGCTGTAGGTACCGGGACGAGCATGACCCGGTACAGCGCTGATTTTCAGCCACTCCTACTCCCTATGTTCTTGTGCGGGAGTTAGGTGGTGGCATGCACCGGCTATAACACTGAATGTCGTGTGCAGGTATTTGAACAGCATCGGTCCGGTGAACAACGTGCCGATCGGCGAGGCGATGGTCGCGTACAGAGACAAGGCGGGCGACGACGACGCCAGCCAGACGTTCGTGCCCTTCATAGCGGTGAGTTCATATGCCTTATTGTAGTAGTTTAGAACTGCTATATGTACATATAAAGCAGTTTATATATATAAAGTAGTTTATATATAGTTAAATTTTACGAAATAAAGACACATAAGATAGCCTAGTTCATAGGTATTTCTGGATGAGGGTTGGTATTGTCTCCCAATGCGACATGAATTATTATGACTAGTTCTCAGTGCAGTTAGATAAGTCAACCTCAACAGGTGTTTACTTGGCTGAACGGTATATAAATGTTGCTTTCTGTTTTTCATTACCCTGGTAACAAAAAATATTTATTTGATCACAATTATATGATGTTTAATGTCCCAGGAGGTGCGTGTAGGCTGCAGCGAGGGGGGCGTGTCGTCGGTGGAGCTGGAGGAGGGCGGGTCTCCCCCCGCGCGCGCGTCTCCCCCCGCCACCCCCGCCCCGCACGGGCCGGGGGGCGCGCCGCACCCGGCCGAGCTGTGCGCCGCGCCGCTGCCGCTGCTGGCGCGCACCGAGCCGCTCGAGCTGCAGCTCGACTACTGGCTGGTACGGCCCCGCACTTACATACATAATATTATACATATATTTATTATTATAGTGTAGTGACCTGTTATGACGGAAATCAATTCAGAAGCCTATTCTGTACCACTAGTATCAGGTCTTGCGTTAATCCGTAACATGCTGTACAGTAGGTAGTACACCTCCCCCTCCCCGTGCAGGTCCCGGGTCGCCAGTCGGACGGCACGGACAGCAAGGTGACGGTGAAGGCGTCGTTCCGCGCACTACACGTGACGCGCCAGAACGCGCACCTCTGCATCACCTACCTCACCAAGGAGAAGAAGCAGAAGAGTGAGTATTACACACCTACATTATACACACCTACATTAAAAGCCATAAAGAATATAGTTCATCCATTGTAATTTGATTTGTGGAGATTGTAGCCTAATGATGCCCGTGTTCCAGTTATGCGGCTGGGCAAGAAGAAGGAGAAGACTGGAGAAGCGGAGGTGGGGCGCGCGCAAACCGTCGACGGAGTCGCACGACTTATATGCTCCGCCAAGAGCTCGCACAATGTGCCGCTCAAAGGTAATGTTGACATGCGAAACTCAACTCTATTCTAATAGCAAACAAGGTTCATCGCTTCATTGAATAAAATTAAATCTATTGGTACTACAATCAGATAAACTACCCCCTGTATGTGACTTGAACTTTTATATCATTCTAACCAGTGTATTGTCATCCACAGTTTACATTGACGGCACAGAACTGAACGGCGTGAAGTTCTTCCAACTGTCAACACAATGGCAGACGCACGTGAAGACGTTCCCGGTGGCGACGTGCGGCGCTCCGCTGGCGCCGGCCGAGCCCTAGTGCTCCCCCTCCCTCCCGCAGGTCGCCCCCCGCTCCCCGCAGGCCCCGCGCCGGCCATATTGAACTAGTTCGTGTCCCCTCGGCCATCTCCGACGTCGCTCGGGATCACGAAGCTTTGCTACGAAATGAGGCTCTAATCTTTGTCTCGCAACTGACAAATGTATTGTAAAATTTTATTTTAAATTATTATGCTGTCGAGCTGCCATGATTATAGCGTGACGCTTTCGTTGTGTACCTTGAGTTTGTTTCGTATATAAAGTTGTAAATGTATTCCTCTAGCGGCCATCCGCCATGTCCCGCATGCTGTGTGGCCCGGTGTCGCGGCTCAAGCTACATAACGAAGGCTCAAGCGTTAACTATATCGTCATAGTCATTCATTAATTAGTTATCGTATTTAATATATAATGTAGTTGTTATCTGTGTACTCAGTATATATCGAGAAATAATGGTTCGTGACATTTCCAATACGTGTATGTTAATTAGGTTAGCGTCGGTGAATGTAGTTTTGCCGAAGTGTGCGTGTGGCGGCAAGCGTTGCCGAGTGAACGGGTGTTTGTGAGGTTTATCCGAATCTGAGCTTGCATGTTTGATGAAATACCGCCGGAGATGAAATGTCTGGGATCGGCGAAGCTTTCACTGGTGAGAGCTGCGTTCGGCTATAGTTTCATCGTATCCGTGAGAGTCAATGGTTAGTAATACGTTGTTTGATCGAGTATCGTCGGCACATATCAGTATAGGTTCGGTTCGAGTGTTGCGCGCGATTTTATTTTTGATCTGTGATTCGTGAATGCAGTTTTTTTAAATATCGTAAGGCAGTGGATACGCGGTGTTGCAGTCATATTTTTGTGTAATTTTTATATAAGTGCAGCTAATAGTGCGGTGTTTATAATTTTGTACGTCGTAGATGTTTTGAATGAAATGTAGATTTTACATAAACGATTTAATGTTTTTAATTTAAAAGATATTATAGATATTCTAACTAACATCTTCCTAATAAATTCCCTTGCATCCTTATCAAGTCTTCGATTTCCTTACTTTGTGACCAAGCCAAAATTTGTATAGTTTAGTCCTGAATGTTGAAATTCGAAATTAATTCCGAGCCAATTTGGAAATTTATTTTCTATTTCGGCTAGTTTAATTTTGTAGCGATAATCAGTAGAGGGCGTTCGTAGTACACCCTGCAGGCCAACGACTGTCTCATGATATCATAGTTTTATAAAGTATATTCTCAAACTTTACATATACTATGTGTAATATTTAGATATAGCTATGTGTTAATCAGGTATTGTATGGCTGTGTGGACGTATGTTGGTGTGCTGAACGTTATTGGCGCAATCTGGCTTTGGAATGTCGACTTTAGTACTAGAGATTACGGTGTATATTCTATTGAAAGATTGCGTTAAAAACTTTGTGAATGTGTGCGTGTTGTTGAGGTTTCTCGTCTCGATATTCGGTATAATCAAGTATTTGTCGATGTTAGTTGTATTTGTAGAACATGCGTTACTTATCAGCATAAATTGTTCGCGTAATCGTTTGTCCGTCGAGTGTAATGCGGGCTTTATATTGAATAGCGAGACGGAGCCCATTTTGCAGTAACATAGTAATTTCCAATATTTTAATCTTAGATTTCATCGCCGAATCATTTTAACCTGTATTGTACAAAATGTGGGAACGTTAAATTCTTTGACTTGTCACTAAACATACAAAAAACTCTCATGAAAAATTATAAATAATTAATTATTTATAATACTTGATAGTGCTTTAAAAAGTGTTGCGAAAAGCCTTCACATGTAAAAGTATATGCCAAATCACTAAAAACAGCAGCACACTACATTCAAAATCATGCGCATGCGCCGATAAATCGCTATTATTATAAAGGCATTGGCCATACACATTAAGTCGCCAAATATCATCGGTACACAGAAATAAACATTAACAAAACCCAAAACTGCCAAATTAAAATTAACTACGAAATAATTAACACTAAAACTGGCCTAAGACCTAAAATATTAGGAAGTCTATGTTACTGCCTGTCTGCCATGGGACATACCCCACAAATAATTGGACAATAGTTCGCGTATTATATATGTACGCTTTTTCAGAGTAATAACACTTTTTTAAATGTACGCTCCTAGTGTAAGTCGTGTTATTATAGCATTAGGCCTGTTTACCGTTTTAAATCTAACAGTATCTCATATTGAAATATTAATAACTTGTTCTGACATGTTTTGTGTTAATTGTCACTTTTCTACCATAATTAGGGGTATTTTTTAATGTAGAAATCGCCCTCTCTTATCTAAACTAACGTCTAACCTCTAACAAAATATTGGAGTTAGATCTATGGTCTTCTTTCAAAGATGAAAAAAAATAAATTCCTAAAGTGTTTGACTTTTGGAACCCGCGAGCTTCGTACCGTGGCGCAGCTTTCCCAACTGAGCTATCGTGTTTTAACTTTGTACTACATTTCATACAATTTGGATCGTCGCATTAATATTTATAAGGTTGTCTACATATCGATGTGATTGTTATAAAACTAGATTAAGCTTGCGACGTTTTATATCCAAATATTTGTAATTCACTAAACACCCATCAAAAAGAATAAGAAACAAAATTCTACTATGAGTAACACAGATTACTGAATAAATGGAGTGTTGGACAAGTCTATTTATATCTTGTTGGCGGACGCATTATCATCTTCCACTTAAACTATCCACTATATAAAAATATATGATTCGCCTTTCGTGGGTACATCTACGACAAAATGCCAACAACACTGACCATGTCAGGACAAGCCAACAGTTGTAATATAACGTCAGCAGTTTAACTGTACACGCAGCAATATAAATTGTTATGTTTGTTATGTTACATAACATAACTGAATCCTGTAATACTTCACAACTGCTCATATCAAGTTAGTTAATTAATTACATATATCTACGTAGTTTCTCTTCCTTATACTTATAGACGTTAATATTGCTTATGTAAACGTATTGAGCTTAATTACAGCTAATTATTAATATATTAACAAATAACAATATATATTGCTGTGACAGTCGCTTGTATGTTAAAATATTTTATAAATAAATATTAAACAGCATGTTCTGTAATTGTTCTTGGGTCGAATCGCGTATTGTGGATCCTTGTTTTAAATATTTCATAAACGACAGTATATGCCCAGTAGACATTTTCATATTTATCCATAATAAAATATAATAATATTATAAGCATTAGGATCTGTACACTGATTTATTTATCTATCAGTAGAGTTTTATTTTACAAGGAGACTTCGGCGAGCTAACTTTTTACTGTATTAACTATTTTAACATCTCATTTTATGAATTGATAATGCATGGTCATCAAAATGACTTGTATCTATTAACACTAATCAATGTCAAATTCTTGGAGTTATAGATATAGGAATAATCTGTAATGGGCTCTGATCTCGGATAGTAACATCCCTGAAATTATGAAACGATTCTACATAATTATCGATATCATTTTGCTTTGTAGTTCGATGCGGCGAAACAGCAATGGATAGGTGTTTATCAGTTTGTCATATCTGGATCAGGATCGAAAGGTATAAGGAGCAGCTCATTATAGATAATATCGATATCCCTAGCCTGTCCTAACAGCGTTGTTGATTCAATAGTTATTTGTCTTCATCTGCTGAAAAATCACTGCCAAAATAAAAATTGCAGTGTTTTTGAGTGGATTTTCCTATAATATACAAATGCGGTCTCAGCAAGTCGGCCCAGAATTATTCAAGTTTATAAAACTAATAAACTTTTGGGACGGACAACGCATTAATTTTCGTTCACTGGTGTTGGTAGACAAGTATTGAAGGGTATAATGAAATTAAACTATTTGAGTCAAAGCAATGCGTGATATATCTGCAAAATAATGGATCAGAAAACAAGGCATCAGCCACCATTGTATACATTCAGCCAGTTTGCCGGTTCTAAGGAAACTGCTTTCGGATAGCTCTGCTGCAGTAGATCTCGGAAGAAAGCTTCAACCGGTTTATTGAGCATATAAGACTTCTTAAATGGGTTATGAAATAACTGTTGCTCTTGTATAAAACAGTTGTCAGCGCCATCTATGAACAACTAACAAGTCAGTATTTTATAAAAAACTTATACCTGTATATCTATGAAATAATAAACATCAGTAGGTATAGCCTCCTTACTATGAACTATTAAAGCAGAAATCGTTGTGGAAGCGAGACGCTACATACAGTGTGTACTATGACATCTCGTTTCCACTGCGGAAAATATCCTGCTTTAAGAGTTCGTGGTAAGGGGGCTCCTCAAACTAAAATAATAGCATTAGAACTGGGGTCTAAAGACTGTCGCCGACGTTATCATATCGTATTATAAGCGATTCTACCTTCTATGTGGCCGCATGAAGTCTCCTCATCTTTTGTTATTATAGTGGCCTAGCCAGACGAATCCATATAATGACATTAACTTTAAATATTAAGTATTAATCATTATTATGTTTTAATTCTTTATGTTATTTTATCTAACATGCAACTCTGACTGTGTGATGTATTACAAAGACATGTGCAACAATAAAGCGGTGATCTTGAAGTAAATGTATGAAATTTAAACTGTGTTGTAAACTTGTATCCTGAAATTACATTTTTGGTTGTCATCACAAATGTTTGCGGTGACATACTAATCTAAAATGAAGATAATTGAACTAGATTTTAATTATTCGTGTACTTACCTAATTAAATTTTGTTTCTAAAACAACTGTCAATGAAATAAAGGTAGGTACCGAATCAAATGGATTGATAACATTAGAACATGTTATGTTACAATTACTCGTATTTCACAAGTATTTCCGTACATACAATAATGTTAAAACATTAAACACGTCAGAGTTTGCATGTTAAAGATTTTTAATAATTGTAAAATAATAATTATATTTAGGGCGGGGCTATCTTGAGCCACCGGGCATCAACTGTAGAGGTCAGTGCCCATTTTGAGCGGTCATATGTAATTATTTCACCTCGCCCATAAAACTATTATTTGATCTCATTGCTGCTGACTGATTGATTCATTTGGCACTTTTCTTTTAACGATGATGAGACTAAAAATTTATTTATTTTCCAAATGCTTATAAGCAACATACGTCATCGACGATTGTAATGTATTATTTGTAAATTAATCATCACAAATTTCTTTGACCATGTCATATGGTCAAACTTATATTAATTTAATGGAAAGTTCATTTAAGTTGAATAAATTAGTACAAAAATATCTTACATTTATGTTTCATTAACAATTTACTATTTAATTGAATTCAATGCATTCTTCGTAAAATGCAAGCAGACTGTGCAATAATGTGAATGTATCTTGGAATTTAATGTTGATTTTTTTTGACTTGTTAGTCAATCAAAATATGATTTCATTGCGATATTTTTAAGTAATGTGATGAGATTTATTATTTTATCATAATTTGCAAGTATAATTTGTATTTATTGTACAAATAAACATTTTGCATTAAAACAAACTTGTTTTTTATTTAAATAATTTATTTAGGTCAACAACAATTGAACAATAAAATTTTATAAAATATTAGTTTGATTTGCCTCTTAGGTAATAATAACTATAACTTAATTAGTCTGATTGTTAATTTGTATAAATCACACTTATTATAAGTTTTATTTAACATTCCACAAAATATTTTAATAACCTACTAATTAACTCAATTAATTATGTCATTATAGGCATCAAGAACCTTTGTGCCAATCAGATAAGTAGATCTAAGAAGAGTATTTGAGCTTACAATGTTCAATAGTTTAATAATCATTTGGTCATTTCTTTTTGTTAGCACTGTATACTGCAAAAGTACACACCAAACATAAACGTTAGTTATAAAACTTGCTAGCTTAATGTCATTTACACTTGTGCTTAAACAACAACAGATCATAAACCTTCAAATATCAAAAACTGGTCCCGCAACCCATCTTTCCCACCAATTCCTTCGTCTGGCAATATATAAACCAGCCCATCAGCTCCTTTCTTAGGGGAGAACTCCCATAAATTCTTATTACTCTGTGATAGGTCATATAAATTCCAGGCGGCTACATATTTGGACTTGCCATGTCTGCACAGCACATATACATTTTTAGGATCACTGTCATACTGTTCTCCAGGGTCATTGACTATTAGGACTCCACAGACTAGAGCCCAGTGGGCTGTGTGGCCATTCCTCAGGCATGGTGAATGATTGCAGTCTGCATCATAGCTAAGGGAAGAGTTAAGGATTATAAAATTGATTCATGCAATATAGTAATCTTTAAAATACTGTAAACTTGGCTTTGTAATAGCTTCTAAAACAGCTATAGATGATATGTATTTTGAAATGGTTTAACTTTTTTAGTACCAGCTTTTTTGGTTTTGTATTGGTATAATTACCTATACAAATTACTAATACAACATCTTCTATAGATATTCTGATGTAAATGACCAGGTCATTATTTGAAAAAGGATACGGAACTAACAATACAGCACCATTTAAAAGTCTTTTGATAGTTTCTGAGCTAAACAGGCCTCCTTGTTGCAATTCACAATTAACATTCTCTATGCCAGCTAAGCTGTGAGCCTTCTTGGCTAGTTTGACCATCTGTTTGCAACTAAACATCTCTCCGTTGCTTGTATAACCTTCTAATTTGGCAATACTTAACAATTCGTCAGGCGTTGCATCTCCATTGACTAACATTGACAAGGCAACTAATCCACATGTTGGACCTATTTGTAGTATGGACTCAAAGTATCTATATTTGTATCTGAAAGGGGCTCTGTCATAGCAGAGGCTGGACTTGAAACAAGCTTCTCTGAACTCAGGCTGCTCAGAAGCCCAGACACAAATGCCAGGATTAAAACTCAGTTCATCCAAGTCCCCATTTGTTGATACCTTTGAAGGTAGACTAACGTTAGGCAGTGCTGGCAGCGGCGGAGGAGGTGGTATTGTGCACATAATGATATCAAATAATAGCTTATAATCACATAAAGCAGTCAGATTAAGGTATATATATTGCAAATTATATAATAAATCAAATATTTTATACTAAACGTAATCAAATATCACAAATTAAATTTATGAGTAGTGTAAGAAAATTTAATGATTTGGTTCATTATTTAACAATAAATATTATTCATAATTATAAATAAATAAATAAAAATTTCCCTTCACAGCTGTTTCTTTGACATGTATTTTATTTGACATTGGCAGTTAAGAACGAATGAAATTGGTACAGATAAATGAAATCGTATGACATTACAACAACCATAACTAATATACAAGGAAAAAAATATTCTTTCATCTATAGATAAAATATTATAAAACTTTCATACAATGCTTAATGCTTTTAAACACTTTTAGGCCTTAGAGCTCAAAGTGAGGATCATAAAAGGACTAAAAAGGTTTTTTAGTCCTTTTATGATCATTAAAGCATTATCATCAATAAGAGAACTCCTAAGAAATTAAATTTTGTATACCTATTATAAGTGTGAATGAAGCAAAAGAAGTATGCCAGGATCGTAGTAAATGGAAATCCGTGGTCTCTGCCTACCCCTCAGGGAAACAGGCGTGACTTTATGTATGTATGTCTTATAAGTTCTATGATTATACAATATCAGTCAGAAAATATAGGAATTTTGTGACGAAATTAGTCTCCACTTGTAATTTGAGTCTAGCTGATTTAAAAGCTTTTGTTTAAAAATATATTTTTCTAATAAACTTTTTGTATTAATCGAGTGAATAAAAGATTTATCTAGAGCAGAGACAAGTTAGAACGAGGGCGTGGCTAACCGGTCACTAACTCATTCCTTCATTATTGACGTATCGTTAATCGTTATCACTCATGCATTCGTTTTTTCTGGCAGCTGGTGGACGGCCACCGCAGTAATTGCTAGTGAAAGTTAAATATAATTAAAATAATTTGGTGAAGGGAAAGGGATAACTTTCTTGGGATTGTAAAACCGGTTAGGCAGGCCATTAATTCATCATGGCAGAGCCACGGAAAAATCATCTTAATATAGATGGAGGGCAGGTGAAAGAAGACGAACACGTCGCTTCTTATAAGCAGATTCCTGAAACGGATACAGGTAATTCTTTTATTTCGATATCATGCTCTTATTTACATTATATTTACTCATTTACTATTTAATTATAATTCTCTCACGTATCATTTACGGCATGTGTGTAACTAAAAATCGATGCGTTTCATTCTGTCTAATCTTTTTTTGTTACGTCATTTTTATCAAGATCTCCGTATGCTAATGAAGAGCCTCGATTAAAATCTACTCACTGTCCCTCGTTATCATTGTGAACTCATGACGTTATCAATGAAAGGCGAAGCGAACGAGGTCGATGGCAACAAACGTCAAAAGCACTGATGAAATCCGACTAAAACTAAATGTTCTTGTACATTAAAACAGTTTGATTCATTGTCTTTCGTTTACGGCACTTTTAAACCGGTTAAAGCGTGTTAAAATTGTTTTTTACGATGGTATTATTCGTTTTTACAATATTATGGATTTTGCTGTAATTTTTAAGATTGACCTAAATATATTTGTACGAAGGTTACATTTTCATTTGGCCGGTTTATACAGCGCTTTATTCGTCGCGACAGTCAGCGCCATTTTGTTCACGGCCGCTGAATGATGCAAGACACAAGTTTGTTTGCATTTAAGAACGAGTACTTATTTGTATAAAATTACAATTACTTTAATTACAAGGACTTTAAAGAAGACTTCCAGCAAATGAGTGGTAAACATATTTCTTTACTTTTGTCCTTGAACACTTTTGAGAAATGGCATACCTAACAATTTATTGCTGTAGATAAGAAACTTCCTGCAAACCCAATTTACTTACACAGTTCATGTGACTGACCCGCGTGTTGTAAATTGGTTGAATAGGTCCCAATTGATTTTGAGAACCAACTGCTTGTATGATCAAATAAGTACAACTTTCAACTTTGCAAGCAAGACTATCACAGGTTTTATTTTCAGCTGAACCTGTTGAGTATCTGGAGACAGAGGAAGTATATATGCAATTAAACCAAAGCGAAGTTATGGAAACAGACGCAGGAGACGAAACAGATGACCACTGGGAACACACCAGTATTAAAACCCTTCTAAATTTATATCTACAAAACATTGACAAGTTTCGGAGCCCTAAAGTTAAGAAAAAGAATGTGTGGATAGAGATAGCTAATGCTGTTGGCAAGGGTCCTGACTGCTGTGATAAGAAATTTCGCAATCTTAAACAAACATACATTAGGTTACTCAAAAAAAGAAATAGAAATGAAGTTGTCGTTGTAAAATGGCCTTATTTTGAGGTATTTGAGCAAATATATAATATGAATGGTGAATACCAGCCAGAGATACAACAGAGAATACAAGATGGCTCTACGGAGAGTGTAACCAAAGCCTTGTGGACTATAACTGAGCCTACAAAATATGAACCAGATCAGATACAAGAGAACGGAGAAACATCAAATGGACAAAGTGAAGAATCTAAAAGGAAATTGAATAGAAAACGTTACACAGAATTTAGGAAAATTACTTTAGAAATGAGAAATAGACAGAGGACAGTTGAAGAAAAGTTAGATAGACTAATAAATATAGTTCAAGAGTCTAATACTATACAGAGAGAAAGAAATAGATTGTTTCAACAGTTCCTTGATGGATTGCAGCAGAATACGTGAATAAATAGTGTGGGTTGCATGTACTTCAAAGGGACTCAAAAATTTTGAATATTGAGTTCCTAGATTCATTATGAATATGGTTTTGAGTCATATGCAAAGGCCAAAACCTGTAACCAGCCATACACCATTCTAAACAGCTAACAACTGAGATATTTATATTTTACATTAATTGCACTTTAAGTTAGTACACTAATTAACCTCATTAAGACATGTGATGGATATTTACGAGGCAGTATTATTTGGAAAATTGTTAACTTTTGAAGAAAATTAATGAAGTTTTGTTATTCGCAATTAACCAAGATGGTGATGTTATTAAATTTAATCTGTAAATGAATTTGAATAATATTTTTCTATATTAAATTTATTGTATAAATTAAATTCATAATAAAAGTATATTAAGCCTTTTCCTGTATTTTCCTTGTATATTTGTATTTGTAACACTGCATTAACAGGAAAGCCACAAAGCTTATTTCTTGTTAATCATATTTCATTCATGGTCCTGGGATTTTACGTGGTTTATTTATTTGACTTGCTTGTCTCAACATGTCAATAAATAGCCATCCGGTGCCGGAGCATTCAGGCATTCACACATTTATGTTTTAAAATAAACTTAAGGAATGATAATTGAATTTGTCCCTCTAAATACAATACGGTAAAGAAAGAAAGCTTCTTATGATATTTAGGATGAAACTTACAGTTTTCTCCAACGTCTTTTTATTGGACAAACAAGCTGAGCAAAAAATTCTCAGAAATCTTGCAAAGTGCAACATATTCACTGACGCATGGCAAGAATTTTGGTGGTTGAAAGTTCTGCATCTTCATGAAACTTGAATCACCACAGTTCTGTCTAAGTTCTGTTCCTAAACAGTCAACACTGAGATTTAAACCAATTGTAATTGAATTCTATGTGAATATTGCTGTTAAATTGAGTATTGTTCTGTAAGTGGTGTTCTATATAAAGTGCATTATTCACGATAGTACATAGGTAGCATTGTACACAGTATTTGTGTCTGTATCTAGATGTATTATTTTTCCTTGTCTACATATAGTTGTGACCTTATATTCGAGGTTTTCTAGTTTATTGTGGGTTATCCTATCGCTATGTAACTAATTCAGCAACATTATTATAAGAGACTACTATTAGGATCGGTCGTAATTCAATTTTTATTTCGCCTAGACGGATTTTTCGGAATACCTAGGTAGATATCTATTTCTTTTGTCATCAGTATATGCCGTAAATTAACATAATATTCAAAATTGTTCTTATTACGTTTAAGCTTAATTCAAATGGTGTGATAGTAACCTAGCTTTAAGGATTCTTATATAACCTGAGTGTTTGCTATATTGAAATTCAAATAACCTCGCAAAACCTGTAGTTCGGTATCATGCAGTCTTAAAACTTACATTGCCGAACTAAATCGTAGCCATAAACCAATTAATTAAGTTAATGACATCTTTATCTAGCTTGGCGGTCCTCAGTGGGTCACAACCTGGTCCTTAGGTAATCACTTTCATCCTAATCTAAAGTAGGCTCGTTATCCACAAATGAGTTTTTTCCATTAGAACGAAGCTATTATTCCATTAGCTGTAAGCGGAGTCGGTTCTCCCAGTTCTCTGTAGTGTTCCGAACGGATTAACGAAGCGAGCGTGTTCCGTGAGTTTTTAATGTTGTTGTTATTTGTTTTTAGTTTTTCGCCAATTCAAAATTCATTCATTGCATTCACAAACATTGCATTTGGATAATTCGTCCGAGTTGAGTTGTAAAAATGTGTTTTGTGTTGACGGGGAAGTCGATTTACAAACATGAAATATCTCATACACAGACAGCCAGCCTCGGGGCAAGTACCTATCTGCGGATCGCTCAAATTATTGTCCCGTGCGGGAATTGAACCCGCAACCCTCAGCGAAGCAGCCCAATGACTTTGCCACTATGCCGATCGGGTCGTCAGTCGTATAAATCTACCTCTTATGTTACATACTATCTATTAAAAACATTTAACGTAGTAGTCCATATGAATTGATTGTAATCATACAGCAGGTAATTAATTAAAGGTAGGCAGTAAGTAAGGTAGCAGCTCAAACGAGCTTCGGCATTATTTCTTGCAAACAAATACTTTATATTCTTCGTCATTTTCGTCATGTTAATATGCTCGCCCATCACATGAGTTAGCATTTTTTACTCTCGTCAAACCTGCCTGGATGCAGATGCCTTTTGAATCAGGTTCTTAAACAAAAAATGTTCTGCAGCGCCCGCTGACTTTCGGGAATCGCCGAATTAATCACGCAACGAGTCTTGCATTTGATACTTTTTATTGTAAAGTTTATTTTGTTCGTTACACACATACGCAGACAGTTGATATAAGCGTTTGGCACTTGCGTGCAAGTGCAGTTGTATTTTGATATTCTGGTGAGTGGCGGGCTTTTAAGAAAGTCAGTTATTTGTGCACTGAGGAGAGGATTATTTTAGTCTCTTACGCTTTCCTAAAACTGTTGACAGAGTCAATGATATTAAATGAAATGTGAATAGCTCTTAATAAAGATGTATTTAACTATACAGCTTTATTCCGGAACTTATAACCCTCAAAAGCGGTTGTCCGTACGTGTAATAACAATTCCGAAAGTAATTTTGGAGGGTTAAAGTACCGTTGACATGCGCAGGGTTGTGAAACTAGTTTCAGTACATTGTCCACGTGGGAATAAAACGGTCGTGCGGACACCACATTGATGGGTTGACGTTTTTAGCGCACCAAGGACGGACGTAGAGCTAAGAATACGTAGCATAGTATCTATTCCAGAATTTAGTACCGCTACACGGCATGACGGCGGTGAGCGGGTTGGATCGTTAGTGCGAATACGTGCCTGGTTGAAACAGGAGTGTCTTGTGATGTATTATCTGTGTGATACTTAACAATTGATTAATTTGTGCAATTTGTGGCATTATCGTGCTTAAATAAACCTTTTCCGTGTTCAATTGTGTCGGTAATAAGTTTAAATTTTCTATAGTAAGGTTTGGTTAAAAAGACATTAAAAGTTGAGAAGGATAACCACCTGTGTTGTCGGAAGGGTAAGCAGAGTGTTCGAGAATGTTCTATTCGACCGGTAGGGTATTTATTTGATGTGCATAGGATACAAAACAAGGCCACTAAAAATGATGACGCAAAATATCCGTAGATTTCAGGATAATGAAGATAAGAGTAATTCAATTCCATTTATATTGAAGGCCGTTTAACCGGCCATAAACCTATCCTGTCGAACCCATCTGACCTAGTCTAGACTGGAGGTATTGCGGTAGCCTAGATGCCGAGTTGTAGCATCTGACGGCTGATTTTTCTAGAAAAATCGTAGATAGGATAGTTATTTCGCGTTATTCTTCATATAATTTCTCTTCTAACAGGTTTCTTTGCTCCGCATTTGCTTCTCTATCCACAAACATTGGAGCTTTGTCTCCAGGTTTCAAAACCAGTTTTCTCTTTGCCAGACGATTACACTATTTATTTCCTTTCCTTAGAATTCCGTACGTCGAAGTCCAACCTCTCCACCAAGTCTAAGGAGAAGATATCTCCTGACGGTGCGGAGGAGAAGCTGCTGCCGAAGGAAGAGGAGGCCAAGATCGTGACCAGGGTCGACATGGCCGACGCCAAGTACGTCGTCGAAGACCACAGGAATGGAGACGCTAAGATTGAGCTGGACGCCAATAAGAGGGTGAGTATGTCTTTTTATCTTTAAAAAGTTATAGCGTTTAGCGGTTCCGTTAGCTTACAAGCGAGCCAGCCCCCGTACCATGAACTCTTTAAAACAGGCCAGTTAACATAGTAGAAGTGGGATGCCGCATTACACTGCACGTAGCGTCGTCTCGCTTCCACATTGTAAACTGACCTGTTGTAAGAGCTCATGGTAAGGGGGCTGATGTGTGGTGTCTGACGGCGTGTGTGGCATATGCAGGGCTAAATGCACGCCATCTTATAGTCTCGACTTATCGGATATTGACGTTAATAATTTACTTTCAAACTGCATAGAGTTAATGGCACGATAAATATAAGCGTCTTAAAAATAAAGCCTGCGCGCGACGAAATTATAGAATGTTGAAAGTTAAAACCTCTAAAGTTGCAACTACAAAACGGAATGCCAAAGTGACAAATGACTTCAACCATTTGTCAGTGGTTTATGTCCAAAATAGATTTAAGTAGATTTGCTAAGGTTATATACAATCCCCTGTAAGAGATGCACAATCGGCTGAGTTCTGATCTGTCCTCGTATATGTTTTTTTATAACCGCGTGTTTTACAAGAGCTCTTTACTACTCGGTGACGATGAGCCACCGGCTGATATTCAGGTAGTCTCGTAGAACAAAATATATACTTGTAGCATGTCGAACATTTTCTGACATATTTTTAGCAACACAGTCCCCTTACCATTAACTAACAGGTCAGTTTACGTTGTTAAAGCGAGACGTCGCATTACACTGCACGTAGCGGCGTCTCGCTTCCACATTGTAAACTGTCCAGTTAAGAGTTCATGGTAAGGGCTTGTCATAGTTTTTTTTTCATGCATCGGCCCACACTATGTATTTCTCCTGTGTCGTGGGTGCGTTTCACAAACATGAAATATCACATACACAAACACCCAGACTCGGGAAAAACATCTGTGATTTGCACAAAGTTTTGCCCCGTGCGGGAATCGAACCCGCAACCCTTAGCGCAGCAGTCCAATCACTTAGCCACTGCGCTAATCAGGTCGTACGGTACTTCATGCCGTAAAGATTGGCCAGTCAACAAAGACAACTTAGGAATACTGTAATGTAATAAGATAAACAGAGAGATTTGGAAAGAAAGTAGGGAGGCCTTTGCTCAGCAGTGGGACAGTTCTAGTATACTATTCTCCTAAGTAAAGTTCCACCAAGTATTTAATTTAGATGGGTCGATGACATCAGATGCTGCGTTATTCGTTTGCTGATGAGATAAGCACGGAACGAAGCGAAATGGCCGAACAAAGAGAGGGTTATTTAAATTAGATTAATGGTTTCTATAGGTTTTAGTTATGTGGATGTATTTGTATAAAGGTTTTGTGGTTTATATTGCTTTATTTATTACTCTATGTAGGGTTGAACCCTAAAAGTACGAAGTGTGCACTTAATTCTATTAGACTATCTACATTATTGACTTAAACCGGGACTGGTTCATGGGTCTAGTGGTTCCTATGGGGGACTGCTGTGCACAGAAGTCCCGCTGATTCGAGGACATTATGCATGATGGGTTCGAATCCCGGGTCGGACCAAGTGTTACTGGGTTTTTCCATTAGTTAATTCTTCGTCGCAGCACGGAGTGAGGATTAGTGCCCGCTTGATGGCAAAAGGCTCGGCCCCCTAATGCAATGGGACCTATAACATCATTGCCGAAATGTGAGTGTACTCTTTGCCTACCATTTCGGGGAACACAGGAGTGATGTATGTGTTTGAAATAGGAAACTGTGTATACTTTCGGAGCGTGCAGGCATGATGACGTAAACTACAACTAAATAAAAAGACAGAAGGTTTCTTCAGCTAATAAACAGAATTCTGTACCTAATACTTATGTAATATATAGCTCTACTATTTTCATTTCATCTGAAATAATAAACTACAATCATTTATCTAGTTACTAGTAGATTCTGTGAAGTTGAACGATGAACAATGATTAAACCCTCTGACCTAGATCGATGTTTTACGGTCAGATGTTCACGCGTAGCTTCGATAACGGCAGCGGAATACAACGCAATGAAAATGGTATTTGATAGACTTGTTTGTACAGTTTACGTGTGTATAATGATGATAAGAGTAAGGAAATAATGAGAAAAGTACGTGTTGATGGTTATGTCACGTTCCGCAATAGGCCAAAAACAAATTAAGTAGTATATTTTATGGGCATAGAGGAAAAAGGCATCTCGAATTTCTGATGGTAAAAGTATCGTGGTGAACCTTGACTTAGTGTTTGCGTGGATATAGATAGAATTAGGTATAGGTATAAATTGAGTACTTAGTTGCTTTATAGATGTAGAGGTCGGCATTATGCAGGTTTTCTTAAAAAATTAGGTGCCCTTTCAAAATCTAGTCACATCCAAAAATGTTTGTTTCGTCATCCACTCAGCGGAATGCGTGGTATTTTTTTATGTTATATTTCTAAGTTGGTATTTGGAATAATTTATTATTAAGTACACCCATTTTCATAAAAAGGCTGACAAAACAAAATACATCGTTTTATGGGTGATTCATTGCGTTTATTCCTTTTGTCGGAAATTAAACTGCAACATACGTTTCTAGATGCCCATTCATTCATTGTTAGTGAGTTGACCGCTTTGACCGCTACTCAAACACTTGAGACTAACAAGCGGATTAATGATGTGTGCACGGATGGACACAACGCACCAGAGTTCTTATTTCCGATATAAGCATAAACACCAATAGACACTAAAACACATAAGTTGTTTATGATTCTAGGGACATGACAAGGAATGTTTAAAAAACATATTTTTTGGCATAATTAGTTTTATTTGAACTTGGAATGTGCAATTTTGTTTTTATTCAACTCCATCATCATCCACAGCCTTCAATATCCCACTGCTGGGTATAAGCCTCCTTTAAACAATGCTATCCGCCGCGGTCCCGTGCCAATCTTGTCCAGGTGGTTTATTCAAGTATTTTCCCTCGTATCAGAACATACATACTATCGGGATACGAGTCCTTGCCGATTTATACATAAAGCCTGGTTTATTATTAAATGCATCCAGCATCAAGGTTTCGTTCATTCTTGTTATCTGTTGGCCATTCGTCTGATGTTAATGTAATTAATTGTTGTGATTATAATAATACTTATATTGATTGAAGTTATTTTCTATCTATATCTTTCATTGCTGTCTTGTTGTTGAGAATTATCATTAGCCAGCAGTTTACGACTGATTCTTTGTATTGTTAGCTAAGAAAATTTGAGAGCTAGTGTTTACAAAAATAATATCGCAATGATAGGTTGGTACATGTAAATGCAGGAGTCATGACTAAGTCCCGTCTATTTAGTATGGGCAGTACTGCGCATGCGTGGAAAGCTTAATAGGGTGAGAGTGGGTTTCATATTAAATTACTAGTACTCATAGAGTGGATCGTGCGTCGCAAGTTTAGCTAAGTGCTTCAACTCGCGTCGCACGATCATATCTACTAATATGACGGCCAAAATAGTTGTAAAGTTATCATATAATGTTTATATCGACGTGTATAGAATTAGGTCACACGGAAATGCTCTTTAACTCCTACGATTTAAGAGACAGTTCCTAATGGCAAGTCGCCACGTGCCTTTTAATTGGCGACACATGTTTCCCAACTCTAATTATAATATTTTGTGCCGCGTAGTTCCCCAACAATGCTAAATGTAAGAAAAAACAAAAATGGGATAAAAATAGATACCCATGACAGACGCAGTAAAAATTATTGTTTTAATTTTAATTACTTAATCGAATTCTCTAAAAGTGAAAAAAACTGTTTATTTCTTTTAAAAAACTAATTATGTATTTAATTTTATAAATTTTTGACACAAAGTTGAATAATTTATTTCGCTTACAATTTATAGTGCCTTTAAATGCAGTATGCGAAAAAATGGTAACGTAAAATTAAACCCGTAGAGAAATGTAATACATAATTAAGTAATCATTGATAAAACTGTTTCTAAAGGCACACTCCTTTGCAGCAATTCTCTGGACTGTCCAGAGAAGAGCTGCTGAAGTATGCAAACGACCCGTTCTGGGTGAACCTGCGCTGGGGCTTGTTCGTGCTGTTCTGGGCGATGTGGCTGTGCATGCTAGCCGGAGCCGTCACCATCATCGTCAAGGCGCCCAAGTGTTTCGCACCGGAGTCTAGGAACTGGTAAGTGTTCATAAAATTGTGGTTCATACGTACTCGCGGTAAGCTCTGAAGGGTATAGTGATAGGAACTAGATACTTTTGTTAACTACTGATCCGATTTTGAAATTATTTTTCTGTTTTATAGTTATAGGCTATGTACGTGGACGAGGTCGCGGGCGGAAGCAAGTTAATAATATTCAATAGGTGGTCGATTTTACTCTGGCTTCTTTTAGTAATACTTTCCTTGCTTCGGGAGGTACGTTAAGCCGTTGGTCCAGCGCCTATTCTCTCTGCGTAGTTGGCTACTCTTAGCTGAGATAAACTGCCGAGACCGAAATTTGTATTCTGATGAACTTTATTATCACTTGTGCAGGTATGAGATGGGCCCACTGGTAGACATGGAAGAATACAGCTCAGATGACGCGCTGCGCGAACTGCCACTGCTGCAGAGTCTGAATGTGAGGGGCGTGTTCATGGACGTGCCGACCTACGACGTCCTGATCGACCCGCCCGTAATCAACCAGAAGTTCAATGCTTTTGCCAAACGGGCCAAGGAGTTTGGTATCCGGTAAGTACAGGTCTTCTTCTTATTATCGTATGGTCGATGAACAACCTGGTGTCAGACTTTAAACCGCCTGCAGAGGCCTACGTCTCTGACATGGCTTTTGACCGTTGAAAAATCTTTCAGAAATATTTTTAACAAAATACACAATTCAGTTACAACAACTTCTTAAACACAGGGTTATCGTCAACCTGATCCCCAACTACGTGTCTCTGAAACACCCGTGGTTCATCGCCAGTGAGAACAGATCAGGCGAGTTCTCGGATTTCTTCGTGTGGGCCGAGGGCAAGGACTTCGACGATGCCGGCAACAGGAAACCACCTAACAACTGGGTAAGTGCTGCGCTGATATCGGAAATATCTTATATGTTCTGTGAAACGATTTTTCATATTTTATTCTTCTTTTTAATACAGATTTACATAAATACTTCCTTAAGGCTTCTTTCTTTATGTTACATACGGAGTCGCGCTACTTTTGCCAAACAAATAGAATTCAATAATCTAGATCGGTACCATATTTTGTCTTGCAGGTGTCAACCCTGAACACGTCAGCCTGGACGTGGAGCGAGAAGCGCGGTGCGTACTACCTGCACCAGTACGGGAAGACGCTGCCCGACCTCAACTTCAACAACGACCGTGTGGTGCAGTTGTTCGAGAAGGTGGTGCGGGACTGGATGCTGTGGGGGGCTGCCGGAGTCAGGTAGGCCAGGAGTGTACTAGTGTTACAGGTCATACGCACTGCCCAGTTACCCGCCGCTCAGCGCGCATAGAAATGAATATTACGTACATAATTGTGCTTGCAGCCGTCCTGTATTAGCTCTTAGAGCGGGGTTGTTGTAGCTTGAGTATGTATCATCAGTTAATGAGTTTCTCTAGTCCCCCAATGCTCTTTTAGGTAGGTAAAGTAAGGTAGCCAGGATACCTTTACTTGATGGTACCTGTGTACTGGCATATATTATCGCTCAGCGGTGCAGGTTTACAAAGTATTCAATTTTCTGATTTATATAATTTGCAATTACATATTTGCATTAGATAAGTTTAGTTTTCGTTTCGATAAGACTCCTAGTTGGCAAATTGTCGTTCATTGTGGCGTTGTAAGAGGAAGTTTGTGATGATGATGTAAACTCCAGCTCCATAATAATATTCCGTGTCCCCAGACTGCACAAAGCGCGCCAGATGGTGGTGAACGCGAGCCTGGCGGACGAGAGCCCGGCCTCCGGGCACGGCAGCTCTCTCGGCTCCGACCACACGCACTACGCCTACTGGAGGCACCGACACACCAGCGACCAGCCGCGCCTGGACGCTCTGCTGAACTCCTGGTCCGATGTCGTCGAGCGGCACAGAGGGCTTCCCGGCATTTGTAAGTCTACTCATGACCATATTAATGTAAAAAAGTGTGCTATTTTTTTACTATACACAGCAAGTTTACAGTTACTTTTAGAAGACCTGGTTGTCGCAGTAGTTAAGGGATTGGACTGCTGCGGTAGGGGTTCGATTCCCGCAAGGGCCAAAAATTTTGTCGTTTGCGAAACGCACCGACGACACAGGAAAAATTTCCAGTAGGCCGACGTTTTTGTTTAAGAAAAAAAACTATAATTTACTTTTACTCAAGTGCGAATTACATATACTCATGATGCAGTAACAAAGTGTTTAGTAAAGACAAATCGACACCATTAATCACATTATAATCTTTCACCAGGTGGCAGTGTGTTCACGCTGGCGGAGGAAGGTGATCGCACAGAGCTGTTCCTGCTGGACCGCAACCTGTCGAGCCTGCGGCCGGCGCAGACCGCGCCGCTGTTCGTGGGGGGGGACGTGACGCGCGTCGCCTCTCAGATCAACGCGCGCCTCGCCCGCTGGCCCGCCATGCAGGTTGCTTGTTCATGACATACCTACGTTATTTATGTATAGCAAGGGGGAACCTTCCCCCTAGACAAAGAAGAATAATCCAAGAAACACATTTGCGCTTTTATTGCAATGTAAACCACAAGGCTAAGCGCGACTGCTGAGCATGAGGTTCTAGGTTAGTATCCCGGGTCGAGCAGTGTTATTAGGCTTTTCCATCAGTGATAAAATAGCAATAGTTTCACTCCCTATTACATGAGTCCTATAACATACTGCCGAAATTATATACTCCTCTGCCTACCTTTGAGGAATACAGGCGTGATGTTATGTAAATTGGCTACAACTTCGTCTGCTTGACGGATATGAATACCAGTGTACTATAATGAGGGACTAAACAGCTGACTTGTACAAATCTGTTATTCGGTCCCTCGTAACATACATAGGTTGTCTGTACAAATAAGTAGAGACAGAATAGGTTCACTCTTATATAAAATGATTAGTAATGATAATTATTATGAATTTTGTATACTCTTAAGCTATAATTTCGTGATTATTGCTTTTCCAGCTGAAGAGCTCGGCTGACTCGGAGTCGGAGCTAACGTCGCTGGCGCTGCTGCTGCCGGCCACTCCTATCCTGAGCATACACCAGCTGGAGAAGCTGAACAACGACACTACCACCGTAAGTATTACTTGTATCAGTTACTGGGAATCATCATCATTTGCAGCCCGACATCATCCACTGCTGGGTATACGCCTCGGAATACCTAATGGTAATAAATAATTAATTTAAAAACGTTTCATCAATTATTTTTTATCTTTACTACATAAATAAAGGAATACATTTTGAACTCGGCAGTGCAGTCGGGCTGTTAAGGATAAGTAGGTAGCTAAACATATTTAACCATACCATTATTATTAAAGAATAACTTCTTGTATAGTCTAAAATATTCGCAGATTATCATTTGGACGTTTGTATAATTCGAAAAAATTACTTAAATTGATATTTGCTTCTTTCAATTATTTGACAACAGCAGGTTACCTAACATGCTTAGCTATTTGTGATGCTGACTGTATCGAAAAAACCGCTGGAAATCTAGCGTACAAAGTATGATGCTTGGTAATAATAATGTGTAATATATAATTACTAGCTGACCCGAGGTATGAAAAATAGATGTTGGCCGATTCTCAGACCTACTCAATATGCTCAGAAAATTTCATGAGAATCGGTCAAGCCGTTTCGGAGGAGTACTATCTAATATCTTGATTTGGCGCCAGAGACAGACATGTGGGGAGTGGACTCAGCAGTCATTATACCGATAGTCGTTCTTATAATGGCCTCATGGCTTAGAGTCTCGATCAACACCTAAAGAGGCTCACGTTATGCGGTTGGGTCAAGGGCTTGATACAGAAAGCAGTACTCCTTGACACGGCACGCATTGTGAGGATGTTTCTCTCTCTCTGGAGTCCTAACCACCGGTAGCTTGGTCCCTGTTCCCAGTGCTGGTTGGGCCCTATATTTTAAAATATTATAGGTATTTGCTTTTTATAGACATATTATTTAAAAATGTGTAATATCTTGTATACAGAGTGAGTCGGTGTCGCACGTGACAGCGCTGCGCGAGGACGCCAGCATCCAGCACGGGCACTCGGCCGTGGCCGCCGTGCCCCCGCGGGGCGCTGACACTCCTACAATGCTCGCCTGCGCTAGGTAACACAATTAGACTTTCATTTACAAATGGTTTTTTGTTGATCCTGTGGGGTTTTCCTGGGCTTACCAGTTAGCTGACATTATCAATGAGTCTCATCACTACGTAGGTACCGCGTATAAAAACGTCGTTAGAGGCGCTAAGTAACGTGAATTATAGGACTTATTTCTAAATAGAATCACTTACTTATTTTGAGGTTTTCAAAGACAATATTAGTATGAATGAAGTATACTGCAGTAAACTGTAATTCATAGAAAGGGCTATAATATGATGATGAATAAATATTAGTGGTTCTAGTGACATGTACACAAAATAATATGTTTTGCTATAAAAGACAAGTCCCCTCTGGAAACAAGAAAGCATTATCATTATAATATAATCAGCTATACTCCCTAGACAGTGGCGCCAACTGGTGAGCTCAAAAACGTAGCTCTCTTTAGCATGGCCGACAATACATTGAATGAGTTCGGTTTGTCCTCTAGGTGGAAGACTGGCCACACGGGCTACCTGGCGGTGTTCAACCCCACAGACCAGGAGCACCGCGCTAACCTGACGTCGCTGACATCGGTGCCGAAGACTGTCACCGTGCACCACATGTCACACGCCGTCAAGGTTTACACCAAGTAAGTACACGTATATAGAACAAAATTGATACCAACTACCGGATCGGTTTTAAATTACGAAAATTTTTAAAATGTTTAATAATAATAATAATAATCATTTATTGGGACAAAAATAAGTTTACAAAATTAATTGTGCATTAACAGTTACATTAGTTAGAAAAACTAATCCTGTTGTTTACTATCCCCTTAGACCCGTCGTTATATTACAAGGTGTACATTCGATTCCAGCATCTTTAAACGTTCTTTTTCTGTTAGAAAACTTCGAACAGTCTACGAATAATCTTTTTAATCACATAACGTCTCGACACAAGCAGTATTTACTAATATTTTTCTTTCCTTTATTAGTACTAACTAAAGAAATATTGTTTCAGCTACACAAACAACTACTCCGAGGCTTCGGACAATGTGTTGGTGCCTCCGAAGTCCTCTGTGGTACTCTCGTACGTACCTAGGACGTCTGCAGAAAACTAAACATGGAACTAGCAGAAAACTAAACATGGAACTATTTTCAAATATGTCACGCTTCCCCGGTGTATGAATGAGGGGCGATCATTTTATTTGCATTTACGTTTTTAAAAGGCAATAATAAATGTTTGCAGCATCCTTTTGTGGTTTTATTTGTCATCCTGGCTCAAGGGTATGGGGTAGGAAAGACGTGGTAGTCCAATAAAACATAAGTATACAAAATAATAAAGTACATTTTAATATTCCAATAACATTTGCATTGTTAATAACCTTTTAAAAAGCATAATTCTTTTGTACAAACGTCAATTCTTCAATTGACTTAAAATCGTTCATTGACATCTTGTTTATTATCTTAATTAGGTCCCGACATTAGTTATGGCGATGTACTAAGTACTTACAATAGGTCGTACGAGTGCAAAAAGTTGATTTTAATTATAGTATTCTTAGTTTCCAGCTCCTACCGAAATTGAAAATGTGATAAGGATTAATTTTCCTTAAATGTCAAAATTATTTCGGCATTTAACGAAAATTAAATAAAAAAGAAATGTTTTGTTCGTAGAATATTTGTTAAGTACTGGATAAAAAAATTAGAATTGTTAGTAACTTGTAGAATCGAGAAATTAAGAAGTGTATATTAAAATGCAACTTTTCATACATAGTTAATTTAACTTTTATTCAATTCATTTCAATATCTGTGGATGATCTCCGTCTACTGACTGATCTTCTAGTATCTGACTGTGATCTTCGCCTCCGGCCGCCTGGTGTACTATAGTTGTCAGCTTGTGCATTTTTGCAAGCGAGATCATGAAGATACGTGATAAATACCCACAGAGAGTAATAGATTAGGGAGGCCAGACACATGCGCAGTAGAAAGTCTTGTAGGGAGAATGTTCCCCGGCGGCGGCGTCGCTTGTAATCCAGCAAATCGAACGCGTGTGGATCGATATCCATCTTGCTAATAGGGATTAGGACTTATTAAATCATAGAATGTCTTCACTAAGTAAAACAGAGTATAAGTGAAAACAATTTGAAGGAATGAGTCGAGCACCCAGTTTGAGGAAACTTCCCTACATTCCACCTTAAGTAGCTCGGGCATTATGTAAGTAAGCGTAGGAACTGGTGTTAGAATAATATCAGAGAACGCGGGGGTGTCGTACTTACAAGTAATTTGTTAATCCTAAAATTAGTACAGCCAAAAATCACACCTAATGTAGACAGCGGACACCAGTTAGCACAATACACAAGTAATCGCCAACCGGCGCGGGTCACCGATCGGCTTCAACAACGGGTCAGCGGACTAACATGCAGTTACCAATGATCACCAATTAAGAATTACAACGGCTTAGTCAAAAATGATTGCGTAATACTTACGCAACCAACTAATTATCAAAATTCGTTGTTGGATGGGCAAAGCTGTAGTTGATAACCGCGGGTTGTCGGTCACCAATGATCACCACCCGGCGTCCGTGAGGCGGGCATGCCCCGCGCGCCGGTCGGTTACCGTCGCTTGGGCGCGGCGGGCTTGGGCTTGTTGAACTGGTAGCTGGCGCACTTGGGGATGTGCCGCTCGGCCGCCTGCTGGTTGAAGCGGCGACCGCAGTGCGGACACTGGATGTAGTCCGGGTTCTCCGACGGAGGGGGCGGGGGGAGGTCGCTTAGCTTACCTATGAGAGAACAACTATTTTAGGAATTTTGAAGCTAAATTTTGTCTTAAAATAAATATTTTACTATAATAACTTTCGTGAGTGTTATCCATATTATTTACTATATATTCCGGTTATAGTTCGAAACAAGTCGGGCATTCCCGAATACCCGTGAGTATAACCGGAATATATAGTAAATAATATTAAAATAAATATTTTATAAAACGACAACGTCAAGACTATTTAATACATTGTTAGCACCTAATCTTTTAGAAAAGTGTACTGTTAAGTAGGTATTAGGAACTTACCGCCTGCGTTAATATGCGCCTGCACCTGTTTAGCGCTGCGTATCGCCTGGATGAACTCCTCGTGCTTCTGGCGCCAGTTGCTATTTAGGTTCTTGTTGACTTTCGTCGACGACGACTGGTTCGTTGGACCCTTGCGGAGCTTGTTAATAAACGGCTCTGCTTCTGTGCCCTGGGTGAAGCAACCGTGATATTAGGTCATGACGAGATTCTCTCCATGTGGATGACAGACACTTGCGATTGTGCACTTGGTACAATAATTTCAAGGGTTGATTTCTACTGAACTTGAAATAAACAGTAGACTGTGATGTGTTGGGCATGTGTGAAAGACTTGTGAAATTCACAGAGAAATGATCCCAAAAGGTTCAAGTGAAGACGTGACCAAGAAAATTATGTTAACATATTCACATAAACGCATTCTGTTAAGTATGT
This sequence comes from Abrostola triplasia, assembly GCA_946251915.1. Classification (NCBI taxonomy): domain Eukaryota; kingdom Metazoa; phylum Arthropoda; class Insecta; order Lepidoptera; family Noctuidae; genus Abrostola; species Abrostola triplasia. The sequence goes on from OX276438.1 coordinate 2,480,817, forward strand.
CAGATAAGTGACAGTCAAAGAGGTACCTATTAAGGAACCTCAATATACATATTTAAAGTGGTCTCAAAATAACTAAGCCGTATTTGGGTATCAACAACATACAATACGGCTGACGTATCTTGGCACTTAAAGTCACTTTCGCACATGAAAAGGATTTTTTTTTAATAAAATAGATCCTCAATCTTCAGCATTACGAACACGGTACCTGAACATCTGCCAAGTAGCAGTACGGCAGCAGTACTTAAGTATATTATAAGAAGTGAGTACAAGACATTTGAAAGGGTGCACCTGTACACTTGTACAGTCGACACCACATCGGTACCGATATTAAATGTGGTGATGTTGGTGGTCTCATGATTTAGGTGGCTACAGAAGGAAACGTGATGGTGTACGGACAACCAATGAGATGTAAACACTTATTTTGAGAGAATTCTTAGCTTGCCTTATAACCGTCAGCATCAGTCCCCTAAAAATAATTTGAGGAAATCAATAGTTTATTCAGTTTTTTTGTTGATTTATTTTCATTACCAGCTTTTATGTTTCAGCTGTCCTGTTGTCTGTTTTCATTATATTATGAACTACTTATCTTAGACTATTTGTAAGTGTACCTATCTGTGATGCCACCCAGCATGTATCATCAATTCAGTACCTATATACACATAGCCAAACCTTTTTCCAGAGGGATAGTTTTCCACCACAATAACCCAATAAACTTAGAAGAACTACTTACAGTTTAGTTTAAAAACATAGTAGCCTTACATCTCAATAATGACTTAAATTGGGGGTTGCAATCGTTTAAGAATAAGATACGATTTTTATGTACCTACTTTTCTGGATTTACAAATTTCAGCAGCTTGGCCAACTGTGTTTGAGAATGTTTGTCACTACTTCTTCGTGATGATTATATACATGTCGGGCGAACGATAGTGCGCGTCAAGTCTTCGGAGAATACGGATAAGGATGTCGGCGAGCCACCCACAGTTAACATTTCAATTGTAGACAGTCATAGAGTCGTATCCATTTCTTCCTTTTGTTATATTAAACTGAATTGATCTGCTTAGTAGGTATACGGAAACGGAATCATTCAAAGAGTATCTATTTGTGTAAATGTGTACCTAGTATAAATCCTGAAAATAAAGAGGTAACTTTTTCAAAGATGTAGAAAGAAGGTTTTTAAGTTAGCGTAATATTGCTACTATTCGTTTGCCGACCACCCCGAGAAGAGTGATGGTCGTCACTGGACAAAGTGTGTTCTGTTTCTGCACTATCTAATCTAATCTGAAGCTTTGATTGGCAGAAAACTGGCGAACTTAATGCCTAAGAAATTAAGTTCGCCTCGTGTGCTACTAATGCATAAACAAACTCACGGCTAGTCGATGCTTGAGCGCGTCGAAAGGCTTCCGTTTCTTGGCGTGCGACTTGCGGCAGATCTCCTGGTGTTTCTCGATGCGGTCGGCGGCGAAGCGGCGGCCACATACGGTGCAGGCGGTGCCCGCGGCCCCCAGCGCCGCCGCTCCTCCCACGCTCGACGACGAGCGTTTGGCCGGGCCCGCGGCCCCGCTCGACGCCGCGCTGCTCGAACTCTGGACAAGGGGACAGGACATGATGACAGGATGAAATCCAGAAGATGGGTAGCAGCGTCTTCTGTGACTTCACCACCAATGCTGCAATCCCCAAGCCGCTTGCCAAGCGTGGGAATTATGGCAACCCCCCCCCCACTCGAAGCGGGAGGCCTTCGTTTAACAGTGGACATGTTCCGGCTGATGATGACTAATATTCTCCTGACCGAGTGTCTCGATATGTCAAAACGGTCACCCATCACAAAAATAAACGTAGTAAGCACGGCTTAACCCCGTTGATCGACTCTGCGCAGTAGCCACATAGCGAGCCCCGTCAATTTACTGCATGGATAGTCAGGTGGACTAATTATGCATGCAATAACTAGACCAGGCAAGGAAAGTGTGATGTTTGGGGGGTGTAGTGTAACTACTCCTAGGCTACGACCTCTAAATAACTAAACAAAAAATGGTACATAAGGCAGTCCATAACAACGTCTGACAATTACCTAATATTTGATTAAAATTCAGACTGGATGTTCTATGGGTAATGAAACAGTAATCTAGCTTAGGCTCAAACCTAATATTAAAAGAGTAAGCAAATAATAAAAAAATAGACCTACCACTGGATGTCTTCTTGGCACAGCCTGCAAATGAAAAAAAAGGAAAACTTTAAAAATAAATTAAATTAGGTCTTTCAGTTTAGATGAGTCCTACCTACTTGTTACTTGTACCTTTTTGTATTTCTTTTGGTGCTTTCATCACAAATCATACAGATTATTATTCTATGATAAAATAAAATATATATTTAATAATAAATATCATACAGTATATAATAAAATGTGCCTTTTACGCTACATCACCCTACAGTTTACATTGTAGAAGCGAGAAGTTGCATGAAACTGCACGTAGCGGCGTCTCGCTTCCACATCATAAACTGTCCCGTTTCAAGAATATATTTTTCAAAATTCAAATTTATTTATTTTGTGAACATAATTATCGATTAACATACTATTTTACAAATATATACAACTTAATTCTAATACAAAATAAAAACAATATATACAAAAATAAAAAGTTAAAAGAATTCATTTAAACATCTCTCTTAGGCCATGAGTTGTCAGAGTGACGTTACAATAATGGGCTGAAACAAGATTGAGGCATCGTTGACAACTATAAATTATTTTGTATTTTGTTCAACAGTTGACGTCTTCCGACGGATGATGATGATGAAATTATTTTGTACCATGTTTTGAACGATGAAAATGTGTTGTGATCCCACTCACCGGGTTAACACCTCGCTGCATGGCCCCGCGGGCCTTGTTGCTCTCCGACACCTGAACACATCACACATACAAAACTATTGGAAGCCACTCCGCGTATTATTATCACTGAACAAAAATTTTAACCGAAAATAGCTTTATAATTTAATTAAAGCGAAATATTCAAACAGTCATGTTGACGAATCAAGATCTTGACGATTTACTTCGAAATTATTTTGAATTTGGAGTGACAGATCATTTTGTTTTTATACGTCAACATTTTTAGTTTTTTACGGCCAGCGTTGCTACCGAGTTCCCATTTTTCGGTTTTAATAGACTTTTGTTCATTTCGCCTCTTTGGTTTAATACCAGGCGCGGCGGCCGTCAGTGGGGTCCTGGGTTCCCAAGTTAGTCTGTAAGGAAATTTAGAATTACAGTCCCGGGTTTGGAATGTTGCCTGATATGTTATGGCCCCTCCCGTGTTATCTAGGACCCTCTACAACTACCGTATGGATGTACGATATGAACATTGAATGAACTAAATGCAAAAACTTACAGCATTTTCACTGATGGCTCTTCGGGGTGGGGGCGCGGCCGGTGATAGCTGAGGTTTGGATTTTGCTGGACTGATGCGTGGAGCGGGACTTCTAATATAATAAGCAAACAATTTATTATAGCTAGGTCTATCGTATTATAGCAAGTAAATACTTATAGCATTCCAATGTGCTGAAATAATTATACAATATACCTAACCACTAATCTCCAAATTAGATGAAAGAGTTTTCTCGCGTTACAAGTATCTTATAAATATAATTATCTAATAATGTCTTGACTAGCTATATTCTAATGCAATATGAAATACCTTTATAGGACTAGAAAGTGCCTGCATGTTTTTTTTAAATACCTCTGAATAGTAACCGAAGATCTAATCATACCTTCTGGGTGGAGGTTTCTTTGCTTCTACTTGTGGATCAGGAGATCGTGGCGTGGGAGTAGGAGCTAATGCTTCTGGGAATGTCTCGTCCTCTATGAGGTAATTATTGTCAGCCTTGTCAATTTCGTCCGTGCATGGGGTAATCACCTCGCCGTTACTTTGAGGCAGCTGAGAAACATTTTAGAATATAAACTTTTGGTGTCATTTTGGCATGTTGCCCATACTGAGCTTTAATCTAAATTGATAAAGGAAATTTGAAAAATGGTGGACACGAGCGGGACTCGAACGTGGCGCCGGTCTTCCAACAGAGCCATCGTGTCCCTCTGTAGTATTTACGTCTTAAGGGTGACGTCAGGTTCAAGGTCAGGTCAATTATCTGTTGGAATCTATGATTACCAACTCAGCGTTATACCTTTACAGCTATAAATCGTTCGAGTCTATCAGTTTTCACATTTCCTTTATCAATTTAGAACATAGATTTTAGAATTCACTCAATCTTCAGTACTTGACTTTTCTAGTAAAACATGTTAGTCAAATACAAAGAATGAAAGGTTATTTTTCTTTAAATAATATTTTCTAAGAGACATTGAGTAATGAGTTGTATAGTAGTACCTAGGTCCGTAAAATTATTAGCGATCTATTTTAAGTTACTCACCACTTGCTTAACAGAGTTGAGGTCCGGTTCATGATTGTGATTGAGATCGCCCGATCCATTGACTATGTTCTCTATTTTCTGTAACAATGTAACGTGGAAGGTTCAAAACTTAAACAAGGCCTTCTATATCCTTAATCCATTATTAGGTACATCCTTTATCGTAAATAACAAAATACCAAACTAAATCTGCGATAGCAGTCCCTATCAGGATCTAGTAGAATCTTAATTCCATAATCCGTTTAATTAAAGTAAATAAATAAATAATTATAATAATAGCATTTAACTATCCCACTGCAGGACAAAGGCCTCTCCTCGTATAGAGAACGATTGAGCATTGATCTCCATCCTAGCATACTGCGGGTTGGCGATAATACATATAATAGTATATAGATGAGACTTATAACAGTACAGATCTTTATGGACCCTGTCGGGCACGGCAAAAAGTGGAGAGAGGAAGAGGGTCAACGTAATTAATTATTTTGTAAAGAACTGTTCGTTACTCACATATTGGTGCTGTTTCTTGACGCTGTGTGAGTTGATGCTGGTGTGCGTCTTGCTGACCTTCCTCTCCACGCTGAGCTTGGAGGTGGTGACCTTGCTGTACCCGTTGGGGAGCGGCTTGCGAGCCGCCGGCCTGTCTGTGTTGTGGATCGGCTGCAGCGGGTAGCTCTTGTCGATGCCCTTTGTTCGGCGCTCTTCAAACATTTGTCGCACCTGGCACCAATGGTTCGAATGTAATGAAGTAGAATTTCTGTTTTGCTTAGCAATTTACTTTAGTTTTTTTATTCTATTGGCAAGAGCAAACTATTACAAACAGGAGTAGCCGTGGCCTAGTGATTGGCTAGTGGACGAGGATATTAATGACTGGAATGAGCCTTACCGCCCAGGGTGCAACGGATGTAATAAGGTATAATCGCTCATTAAAGCACTCTACTCATCTGATTCTAATCTCATTGTAGCTGTAATCAATCTAAAAGATAAAAGCTATAAGTAGAGCTTCTAGTATAAATCGTATAAATAAGTTGAAGATCGACCTTAAACATCAAGATCCTTTATTTTAATTTACTATAAGTAGCGTGTAATATAGGATGCTTCCACGCGTTAATTAGGATACTTAATACTCTGAGAACGGCCATGAGTTTGCCACCTGTGTCGTCAAACATAATAACTTATGTATTATTATATGAATACATATGAATACACAGTGCTCTGTAATTCCACATATCCCTGTTATAAATTAAGCAATACAAAATAATGTAGACTTGTAGACAAATCTATCGATTGTACTTATGTAAATTTCATTCATGTATGCATGTATTTACAAATACTTCATAAAGTCGAAAACTACCTTTAGGAATTTTATTCACCAAGTCACTAATATTTTATACCAAGCAAAGGCGGTAGAGTTTACCCACAGTAAATAATCTTGAATAATGGCTTTGGGTTTCGTCAAAAACAATACTTTTCATCTTCCTAATCTCCTTTAGGTCTCTCCTACGTGTCTCTTTCCTTAGGCTATAGCCTTTTAGCTTTCCTTAAGGCGAGACTTATAAGAAAATAGGCCGACGTTTTTTTAAGACATATCTACGGGCTATATGCCCGGCAAGACAGCATGACCCTTCATCCATCTCCTATAGTTCCTACCTTTCCAGGCTGATGCGGCGGCTGTGGCGGGGAGGAATGGCCGACGTTACTCGGCGAGTGGCGCACTCTGTCGAGGGCCCTCGCCTGCTGCGCTTCGTAAAGAGAAGCTATCTTCATCTCACGTTCCTGCATTTGTTTCTGTTGGAACCGTGCCTGGTGGGCAAGACAAGGCGTTTTGTTAGCTAGTAGTAGTAAAAAGTAAGTGTAAAAATGAAGGCAGAAAAAAAGGATATTTTTTGAATTTTGAGTATAATTTAATTAAGCTTCAGTAGCAGAAGAAACAACAATTTTATGTATAAGTAATTAACGTATTCGTTAGTCGTCTGAGCTGAATTAATATCTTCAGCTCGCAGACTGACGAAACTAGCAATATGTATGGTAGCAATAGAGGCTTGTTTGAAATCAGTAACCTGATATGACAATGTAAATCTAATCGCATGTCCACTACCGTTTCAGTGTCATAGTATCTAGGAAGTGTGGAGGCGTGAGGACGGCGCCCACGCACCGGTGCATGGAGACAACCTGTCAATCTACTTATTTGTTTACCCTTCCGTAATACTAATATTAGCAACGTGAGCTTTTAAGTTCTTTTTTATTTGATTTATCTTTTTTTATTTGACTGCTTCGTTTTCTAGGTTGCTAAGCGCGACTGCTGAGCACGAGGTCCTGGGTTCGAATCCCGGGTCGGGCAAAGTGTTACTGCGTTTTTCAATTAGAAACATAACAGGCGAAATGTGGGTATACTATATGTGCACCTCTGCCTACCCCTTCGGGGAATACAGGCGTGATGTTATGTTATGTTTTTTGATTTATAGAGTTAATATAACAGGATAGGATTTAGTTAAGCAGAGGCAACTTTTGCTTTTAGGATGACATTAATGTTGCAGATAGAGCATCTATTTGCACAGTTACTAGTACATTAAATGTAATTAATTCTTTATCAATGGATAATCTGAAAACAACAGCTGCTGATTTAAGCCTAGATCCTCTGTGTGTAACAGGATTTCTAATCTCACTGCGTTTTAAGACTCGGTTCTGTGTAACTTCATTGCATAAACTTTGATAAATTTATAGTTTTTGGTACCTAGTTACTATAATCGAATTAACTAAGTTTGGCTATTTGTAAAAAGACAACAGCTGATATTGAAGCAGTACAGAGCTTTATTCTTCGAGTTTATAAATGAATAAAGACTGCTAACTCTTTGATGTACGTATTTAGGTTGATGTTAGCAGATGTATGCTTTTGTGTCGGTAACTGAATGTCGAAAGACAAAGAGAATGATGGATCACCAACATGTATTGTGCCGTACGATGTATTAGTTCGTCAATGTACTTTCTGGTGGTACAAGAACATGTATATAGATATAGTATAGTTTTTAGATTTCCACGGTTTGTATACATCATGCAATAAGAGGTAACGGGTCTTATCCGCTTATTGTATGATGTATATAGATACAATTACGATATTAGGCAAGTATTTATTTATACCTCTGCGCTAAAATACTGTTAGGTGAGTTAGGAGAGCAGTGCTCCTCTCTGCCTACCCACTTGGGGAATAGATACTACCGTTATAAAATTAATACAAATATCAACAATACAGTACGTAATACATTATTAAATTGCCTTTGGACATAAAATTACAGTAATTTTTGTGACTTTATGTATGTATGTAATTTTTGTTGATATAAATGTCAGAGCGTTATTATTTTGTGCTTCATAATATATTAGTTTTAATGTGTAGATATTAGGACGTGGCGTGATAAAATATGATTTAGATAGCTTAATTCACAAATGGTATGCTTATACAGGTTACATAACAATTCAGTTTTACCTACTAAATGTGAAAAAGTAGTTCATACATGTGCCACGGACCCAGTGCAATTTAAACTCTTTAAAGGAATGAGCAATGATCAAGTTTTATCTCTGAAAGTTGGTGATTTCAGATAGCCCACTTTTTGTCTAGATTTAGATGTTCTTTTCTTCGACTTTCGTCAATGGTGTATTTGAACTACATAATAACATGACATAAACAAGATCAAGCCTGTATTCCCTGAAAGTGTATATAGTACACCCACATTTCGCCAGTAATAGGAGACAGGTCCCAAAGTAAAAGAGTGAAAAAAGCGAGTTTATAGCTATTATTATTTACTACTACTACTTACTGGGAGTGGGAATTACCTACTGGATAATCTCTAGCTCAGTAGTTGCGAGTCGAAGGTCAGAAGTTGAAAGAGGTAGTCAAAACCACACACTCGTTTATAGGTATGGCATTGATGTAGTTGCGATTCAGTAGCATAACAGTATCAAAGATTCGATTAACACGTGGGTGTCATGTTATTAGCTAGCTTAGTCATTAACGCGACAGGTCGTTAGAGCAACACAAAGTTTATGTCGTTGAAAGGACCGTTCATAGATATTACTATTTTCAAGGTCAATTCTATGGCGTACAACTTCGCACCCTGTTTGGTCGGTTGTCGATCAAGTGATGTCGAGGACCGGTCTACTATTTAACATGTCACTTAAAATTATTACTGTAGGGTTGGGACTTGTCGCTTACTTGTCAATAAAGCCTTTAATATAATAGAATGAATAACATATATTAGAATTCTATTGTACGTTGTATAGCGTTCGTTAAATAGAGTCAACGAACTGACTCCTTGTCGCGTTACGTCAACGTTTCTTTATATTAATTCAGGTAACATTTTTGTATGACTGGATTGGGGTTCATGCTAAATGGTTTTAACTGTTGTGATAGGTACGAAAAATATCTAGAAATCTCATAAGTATTAAGTAGTTTTGCTTTTCCTGATGTCTGTAAAAGGCCCTACAATCTACAAAAGCTACAGAAGATCTTCTCAGTATAGAGACTTGTTTATTGTAAACAAAACTTTGGAATGTGAACTTAGAAACGAAAATATTTGCGATGCTTGACGCTTAAATAAAACCCTCAATTAGACAGTTATTTGTTTAGTAAATTCTTCGTGTGACACTGTCCTAATAAACAGCCGCTTCACGTACGAAAGGCAATTAATATACTGTATCTGTGTAGACTAATCGCTTGCGTAGGAATGCTCATTAGGCAAAGGAGTTAGGTTAACAAATCTGCCAATGAACAGGTTTCAGGACACGATTAACACTTGGCACACTTGCATTGATTACATCGCATACAATCAGGATGCGTACACATTGTATGCAGAATGCGTGTGCGTTAAAATGCAGGAATTTAACGTTTAGTTATTTAAGACGTAAAGGTCACCGTGTGTTGGTTTGAGAAGATTCTTTTAAGATAACCCGAAGTGGAATAGAACTAAAGGTATATTAATAGGTGCCTGCGACTTTTATAATACACCAAATATAATATTGGGAAATCTTACCTACATTGCGAATATGTTTAACTTCCAATGAGACGTAAACCATGATTTTAGAGTCCTTGACATAATTTTAGATGGATAACGACGGAGATTTTTAGACGATCGAAGTACTATCAATGTATTTGGATGCAAACCAACATCACGGAGCCTATCAAAACGTTTGAATCTCGCACATTGTGTACGTGCCCTTACGATGTGCAATGCGCGATGCACGATTTCCCTGTAATGTATGCAGCAAGCTTATTCAGCTCGTTTGTTTATACGATCGTGACCGATAGAGTATGACTGTACTGTTTATGATGGTCGCTTTACGATCCTAACGTCTGTCTGGTGGGTAAAGTTAAGTGTTTGTATTTGTTTTTAGTGCCTAGAAACTGCGGGCTATTAGTGGGTAAACATAACGTTGTGTATAGCTTAAGCTCAGACTTGATACTGGATGATGTTATCCACTATAACAATACAAGAGGATGTTAAATGGAGGACTGAGGGATTTACCGTCAGTTATCAAGTTCATGTTATAAGAAAAACATTTCCACATGTTACAGCTCCGCATAAAAGGCGTGTTGACATTCTTACATAAAATACATGTTGAGGCTTTTAAATAATAAGTCCAGTATGCGTGGGCACCCAATAAAGCCGCAGTATGTATCATATAACAACCTCGAGGGATGATAAAAGTGAAAGGTATAATCCAATATTATTATAACAGTTTGCATAACATTAAATAGGTAATAAACATCGTAGGCGTTCAATCGATCGAATGACTGTATGCAAACTGTCAAGGCGACGGTTCTACGACCATTTATGTAGACAATCGACGCGACGCGGAAGATTAGCGAGATTGATGACGAATTGTAAAGGCCGTTCCGCAATTATTGGCTGGACTAGGAAGTGGGTTTTCACCTAGAGCTACATTTAAATCTTAGAAAATAAACATTAACTCTCTTACAAAAAAATTACAATGTTTAACAAGCGATTAAATTGTACCTGCTACCTACTGTCGGTTGCATGAAGGATAGAGATGTCAATAGACTTGCGAGGTGTTTAAGTTTACCTGGAGATAAAACGTCTCTTAGGTCGTCTAACATAATTTGAATTAGAGATAGAATATATTTACTTAATTTAAAAGAGAAGCACTTTTTGACATCCGATGAAATTGTGCATACATAAATAGGTTTGGTACAATATTATGGTACTTTTCTTTGGCTACAGGAATATGACTTTACAGACATGAAAATACAGGTTCTACAAGACAATTCCTCCACAATCACAATGTTACAATTGAATTTAATGATTGCATTGTTGTTCAAAACGCATATTAATGTTAGAAAATACTTTAAGAAGAGGTAATATCTATTATGTTATAACTGGTCTTGCTTAGACACCTACACTTCGACCTTGAGCTGCGATTGACAGAGACGTCTAAATCTGCTACTTATACCTTAATACGTACCATTTACGAACGATTAAAAGACAAGCGGAGTCGCATTAAATTTGCATAGTATAATCATAATCCTACATACACCCGTTTGTATGTAGTTATACCGATGATAAAGCTAGTAAATAAACAAAGTCTTCATAATAATCTTAGTCACTTTGCTTTATTTACACAAACATACAGTGGTGCTTGTGACTTTCAAACGGGTAGGCCTAGGTTCTCCAGAAGTACACAAACCCACTCTTTACCATTCATCGTCATGGCCATTTTCCAGCCTATTCCCATTCATTGGGCATGATCGTGCCACTGCAGGGCAAAGTCCTCCCTGTACTTCCTCCATTCCTCTGGGTTGTGAGCTGCAATACTCCATGTCTCTTGAATACATTTCTACTGCATACATTGCTAATTTATAATTTACTTGGTACCTATTACTAAGCCTCCGAAAAGGTTTACGTAATTGAATACATACTTAGTATCGCTATTACACAAAGGTACATTCTCTGAAGCCCAATAAGTGATTTAGGAAACCATTAACAAATCAGGAAGGGACTTAGAAACCATTTCTTGTGCCTTGTTATGTTCTTCATTTAGAGCTAGTTAAGCAGAACGTCTGTAAATATTCAAGCTGTTTAATTACTTTTTTAGGAAGTAACCTTTATGTACAAATGGAATACGAAGTTTCTCAAATTTTGGTTGGATTTCAGTACATCATTCATTTATGTGCTTTGTGGTGTATATTGGGAGAGGCCTATGTCCAGCCGTGGACTGCAACCGGCTGATAATGATGATTCTGATGCCATATATAAATAAAATCACAAACTGTATGTCTACAGGTACGATAGACTAAAAAAGAAAGAGTAAACATATTTAAATATGGAGCCAATTAAGATAATCGTAATAAGTATTTAGGTCAGAAAGCCCACACATTTCTTCAATGCCCCTTACATTTCTTTCTAATTACCCTATTCCAATGGTATAAGGCAACGATAATTATCAACAGCGTTTAGGCAAGCGAGCATGCAATGACCATAGACGGTGCGCGGACGCATAACGAAGGACGCGCAAGCCGGCCGGTGTCGGCTATGTTGACTCACCAGTCATCGACCTTAAAAATGTAGATTAAGGTGAAACGCCATTAAAGTTTAACTTGTTTACATTTCTTATAATACTCTTAAGTAATGTCATTTGGATGTTTTGGCTTGTGTTTTAAAGGTTATGTACGAAGACGGGACAGAAATCAGTTGCGACTGTTCTATTGATAAGATGTAAGAAGAATGAATGACTAACGTCGGGTCTCAAATTTAACTGAGATTAAATAAGGCCTAGGGCAAGTTTTATTAATCTGCGATTTAGTTAAAGCATTAGCTACTTTATTTTAACCTCCTAACTAACAATATCAAAGGTACACTCAAATCATCTCAATCACAATCTATGAAACAAGATTTTGATCAAGATGTTTGATTGTGTATGAACTCATCGACTGATATAGCATACTATTGAATGCATATCAAGGCTCAGAGTTCGTTCAAAACACTTGAGGACTCGTGTATGCGCGATACGAATTAATATTCGGCAAACGATTTTCGTTAGGTTATGACAAACAAACTCACGGTCAAACGTCTTGACGACTGATTGGGGAGACGTTACAAATGGTGAGTAATGTTTCAAATGTGTAGATCGAATAACACTAATAGATTCGATCAATCAAAGTTTAGTAGACGCGATTTATTTCCAGTACCTATATTATAGAGAATAGTATTGGGAGAAGTGGCGTGTAAATTGGTGGTTCAATAAACTCCTCAATCCAATCAAAAAGGCTACAAAAAGAGCATTTCAAATGTATATATTCAACAAAACGTATGGATGTAAATGCACTTTAGGAGTATAAATTTGCAAACTTTTAAAGGTGTGAAATTATATTGCGTTTAATGATATGTACATGCACACATATCAAATGAAGAATATAAAGGGTGTTAACATCTTACCAATATTAATATTATGAGTGTAAAAATCGATAGCGATTACCACGGCGAGTTTGGATAGAGTCAATGTCCCTTTCGTTAAAAACAATACCGAATCCTTGACGCTTGGTATTATTCCTTTTAAAATAGTTTCTAAATAAATAATTTTGATACCATATGTTACGTATCACATAGTTAAAAATTCACCCTATAATTGTTTTCAATTTCAGGAGCCAAGAGCCGAATACTATTGTTGAAGGTCAAGGCATTTATTGGACGTTTTAAAATAAAACTATTAATTTAGGAATCAATAATAGTTGGGTCTGTAGTAGGCGGTTTCGGAAACCTTCAGAATATTATAGTGGGTTGAAAATTGTATAATGAAGGATCACATTTTGACAAGCAATTATGGCAAATACGGATACGTTAGTCAACTGAGAGCACACCATCGAAGCTCTCACCAGTAAAAATCCCAAGTCGCTGTGGCCGAATATGGTCTGAATATATAATTATATATATACCTATCAAAAAATGACAGTCGGAAGTTTACATATTAAAAAAGCCATTCATAGAGGCTTCCTGGTAATTTAAGATGTGTACATTTAATGATAATAATACATATTTATTTTAATTCTTACGTCGTTTTAGTTGCTTCACTATGAAACGTGTTGTACCATTTCTTATTATTTTTATCGACCACTTCACAGAATATAAAATAAACTTGTACAGCGAAGTAACTCTATAGTTTGTCGATTTTATTATGATTTAAAATAAAACTGTATTTGATTTAGTCTGGGAAACTACACAGGTGGCATGAATAGAAGGTGCCAGCAAAATCCTTCAGAATAAATGAGTAAGTTTCAAATTCTACGAAATACTATACCTTGAAATGTATTTATAATATTAGTCTACGTACAAACTTAATTGGTAGTTTTGTCTTAAATTATATTTTAGCACTAAAAGGTTTTGAATTTCCAAATTAAAATGTTTAATAATATTAAGTTTAAGTTTATATAATATAAGCAGTTAACTAATTAATTATTTCGTATAATTCATTAGCAAATGGTGTAAAATATGATGTAATTGACATCGAGTTACTAATATTGTGTATGACCGAGGCATTTCACCACAACAAGTGTGCAAAAGGTAGAATCGTAAGCAAATTCCTGGGAGTTTATCGTTCACAAAGTACATTGTTTCTGTTTCGGCATCCTGTTTCAGTTAACCGCAAGGGAACGACAGGAAACCACGAGTTTGTACATAAAAGAAAAGAAAACAAGTTCAACGACTTCAAACCTAAGAAAAAGTTAAGGATAAGATTTCACTGCAAAATAATGCGATGTAGGTATAAACATGGATTATGTATCTGTTAAAATAAATAAAGTCTTTAAGTCATAATGTAGATTTATAAAAATAAGAAAAAAAAATAACAATAAAAGTTGACTCGTAGATCTAGGCACATTATTTTTATACTTATATTTGTTAACTATAAGAGCGATTGCTTTATTAAAGCTGTATTACCTTAGAATGGTCAAGTGTCATCCAACCATTCCTTATCTCAATGGGATCCGGCTCGTTCAAGGAAATTGAAGATATACTCCGGATTCCACGAGTCTTCCAATGTTCAGGCTCCCACCAATGAACGTGGTCCAAGGAACGGGAGATGCCGTGAGTCTCCATTATAGAGAAATTAATAGAACAAACTTCACTCAAACATGTATCTTATAGATAGACTTTCTTCCCCTGGGACACAAGATTTGTGACACAAAATAATTATGTAGTCTAACCTCGCATTACGATAAATACAAATGACATTCCACCCCCGATGTCAAAAGCTGAATGAAGTTGGAGGGTTGTTTGTTTGTGCCCACAATCGCTTAGTAACGGAGCACGTGGAAATTCAATGTCACGGCATCATGAATAACTCATGACCTTTGCGGGACTACTGTTAACTTGACCCAGTCTGACAAACTTAACAGTGGCGGCTGTCGCGACAAAAATTTCTCCTTAATCTTTAGACTCATGGATCAAAATTGAATGATAAATATTTACTTTGCCGAATATTTGTGTTTTCTTCAAACCGATTGGGTTTGGTGTTTGATGAAATACAATTTTATGTCTTCAGCATAAGGTTGGAATTATAACAGCTGTTTATTTTCTTTGCGGCGACTTTATTGTTTAAGCACACAATACTGGGAGCCTCTCAAGTTTCTTGCGGTCTGGCTGTAGATCAGTTTACCTAGTTCATTGTCACGGTTTTAGATGCACAAGTTGATAGATTGGATCATCTTTTACATTGTTAAAGCATAACGTTACATTGTTATATTTTGTTTGCCACAATATATTTCAATTAACAGTGCAGTTTTTCTTTGAAAGTTTGGTTTAAAACCAGGTATTTTAAACTGTGCTACTACTATTAAGTAGTATTTCACTTTAGGTGTTAACATTCGTAGGAACAAGGAGCAAACATTTATAAGCCACGGGGTTTAAAAGTTTAGATCCTTTTAAACAACGAAATCTAAGCTAACCTGAGGCTCACATGCTTATTACAAATTCTATTTTTACTAAACAGTGAAGTTTCTAGCACTATGTAAACCATTTTCAAATATCATTCATCATCATAACTTTCTAACTTTCAACCGTCTCCATATTTGTATTGCGAATCCAAAAGATCATGCTCTGAACGCCGCATTATCGCACAAAACTGTTATGACAATTTGAATCTTATCACGTGCGATTTATGCATCATATTGTGATTACCACCCACGTTAGATATGCCTGACCATGTATGTGCCAAAGATTTATAAAGGTGCCTGACTCATAGTTCCTTGTAAGGCGGCGCCTCGCTTAGACGAGCTGGTGACGTCACCACTTTCCTTCTCATTTGTTAACTTGGACAAAGGTCATCTGAACATTTGCCTTAATACATTCTTTGACGATACTAAATGATTTAAAAACTATGACAACCTTAAAAATTATTTATGAGGTGTTTCTTCAACTGAACAACTGAATACAGTCAGTTTAACCTCGCTTCCGATTTCAATATGGCAACTTCGTATATGGGTATTGCCATAATTTAGCATTGAATTGGAATATTTTAATGATGTCGTTCCAAATTGTTAGGTATTTGTATTTACGTTAAATACTTTAAACGTTAATTAAATTAATAAGCGGCATAGTCGGAGCTGTGGGAAATAATAACATGGAAACAATTTAAAACTACAGTGATTGGCAAGCGTAACAGGGATTGTTTGATAATGATTTGACGACCCACTGAAGACTGCTAAACGATTTAAGGAGATTTCTTCCTCACAGCCGGTGGAATGATGACAGAGGCCTGTATTATGTTTAAAATAATATTTGAATAAAAACTGAACCTATTGAAGTCTGTATATAAGTTCTGTAGAAAAAGGCGAGTATAATCCTGGTTGAAATAAAATGCTAGCTTTATTGTATTCTATTGGCTGAGTGCGGGCACGGACCAGGTGTTAAATAGTACGTACAATGCATTGTTGCCGCATTGCTGAACTTTTTGCTTGGCGGTATTTATTGATTGCAATAAAACTTTTTAGTCACGACTTGAGCGTTGGGGTTAGGTTGAATGGAAAAGTCTTGTTCAAAAAACGAAAACGTGAAAGCATTTAAACTTACAAGTTAAAAATGCAAATATTTTAGAAGTTGCCTTTACGAGCTTGGGACTTGGAAGATGAATGAATATCCTTAAATGAGAATCTGATTTTTTAGAGAAAAGTGAATAGAAGAGAATAATGTAATAACGGATTTTGTGATAGTAATATGTCGCTTAGGCCTTTGTTCAACAGTGGGTGTCTTCCGGCTGATGATGATGAAAATATGTAACTCTGAATGTTGGATATAATTATGTGAATGGCAAGAGCCATTAAAAAGACTTAAACATCATCTACACGTGAGGGTGCGTGATTTTTTACTAATTATTTTGTTTGCCTTATCACCATCATTGTTACAAAATACCTAGAGCCTAATCCTAGAGCAGGTTGTTCAGTTATTTATCTCTGTCCACCCCTGCAGCCTCCCACACTGCTGCTGCATTTGGCTGCGCACCGGCTGCCATTGAGCTCGTTTGCGAACGATCTTATCTGCCTACCAAACAGATAAATTATCTAGATTATTGCTCTTAATTATAGATGTATGGGGCATAACGGGAATATTCTGTTGTTGGAGCCAGCTTAACATTACAGGTTTGGTTTAGTGCACCCAGAAGTCTGTTTTCATCCGCTATAATAAGTTGGAAAATTTTATGTTGTTAAGTACTCGTAATAGTTATTCTTTAAGGTTTAAGTGAATACAGTGACACAGATGAAGGGCCTATATTCTGCCATGGCGAAAGACGGAATTTCTTTTGAGCAACAAGATTGGCAATCTGCAATCCAAGTCCAGAAAAAAAGACTACGGATATTGCCGATATAAATTTAAAGTAAAATCACTTATCCACTTACGAAAACATATAAATTTACATTGCAAATAAGTACACACATTATATTCTTCGAGCAAATTGTGTTGTATAAGTGTTTAAACCAATTTCTCATGCGTGGGCGAACCACGCAATTCCTGATCGCGACTCAATTGAATAACGATATTGTTGGTGTATCGATACATTTATCTTGCTTCAATCCAATTAAATAGAATGAGATAGCATAATAAAGAGTCGTTAGGTTTAAGAAAACATGGAGCAAATTGTGATGCTGGCGCCGGTGATACTTTAGCCTTTAATTTTGCGACCAGACAAACGTGCTTCTTCAGTGGGTTATTTAAGGTGCTATAGCACTCTCACTTCACTTGTCTTTAATGGACGAGTATAAACTACAGCATCAGTGTTATCTGTCCATTGTGTTAAGGGACTGTTTGTCAATTACTTGAAATGGACTTCTTTTTCTACAATATACTGTTAACAGTCAAGCCAAAACAAACAACTAAAATATGAGCACGTATTTTGTGTGGTATATTTGGCAACTATTACTTGGCTGTAGTTCGATACTAGAGTTGGCAAAACATGGAGGTTTTTCTACATATTTCTTCCTGTTTTCAGGTAATTTCTTGGGAATGCCACGTTTTTGCCTAAAAAGCAAACTAGCCGTACTTCGTAGAAACATGATTATTTTTTCCATAAGAACAACACTGGAAGGATGTTAGTCTGTACTCTAGCATTCCAAATTACAGCAGTTAACACTACTAAACGTTAAGACATTGTGTACGGCTATTTCCTTTGATGAAACCTCTTTGTATCCCGTCACTTTTGTAGCCGTTTCTAATCAAGATTAAAACTTAGATAAAACTAAACCATTAGTCATGGAAACTAATCTACTTCAGAAACGTTGAGAGGTGGTATTACTTAGTTATTTACCAGCAGGTCATGCGCCCATCGGTAATTATAATGCACGTTTAGCTCTGAATGAAGTCTGTCTGAAATTAGCTATTTATGGTACATTAAAGTTAAATATAGCTATTGCCTTTTTGGTCTGTATGCCAACGGATATCGGTAGCGTGCGAACTGGGTATGGAACCTGTGGCACGCAGTCTTTAGCTCACATACATATAACATTGGACAAAACAACCAAAGCCAACGACTTGGCAAAAACAATACGAGATTTTTTTCCACCTAAACGACAACGAACGAACAACGACTATGAGACCCAGGGTTGTAATTCTGGAAGGCTATAAAACTATCCACTAGCTACAGCTATCTTCTACTAAAGACCCAAGCTATGAATTGCAATAGGACAAGATAAAAAAGGTTAATTCTCGCACGCAAAAAACACTAAGCGAAAGATAGCTTCTACGAGTGTCTTGGGATGAAAACGACTTTAACCGGCTCTTTTGTAGATCAAATCATAATGTTATTACAAGAGATCCGTGGCAATGGCCTTCTCTTGCATTGTTTGACGTAAAGCAAGCATATGTCTTAAACCTTAGGGGCTTCCGTACCTAACTTAAAGCCGTCTAGGTCTCGTCTATTTGCGGGGTTAAAATAAGTCTTAAATAGTAAGACTAAGGAGCTTTGCTAGACATGCAAAACTCTTTTTTAATACGATTATTTAAACTTAAATAAGCAATAATTCTTGTGAAATATAAATGGTAGAGGTTATTATTAAATGAAAGACGACGTTCACAATCGTGAAAGGGTAAGGGCGAAATAAGTCCTTAGGATTGCTAAGTATCTGGTTATACATACATACATACATAAAGTCACGCCTGTTTCCCTGAGGGGTAGGCAGAGACCACGGATTCCATTTGCTACGATTATCTGGTTATTTATGGACTTAAGTTTGAATCCTTAGCCCGTGGAAAGATTAAGAATTCAGTTCCCTTCCGTTACAAAGAATAGGTACCTACCCTATGATTGGCAAAATGCTCACCTTCTTTTATTACCGTTATGTGAGACGTCCAATGATAAGTTCTGTGTGGCTTATACTGCATATACATTCACCTAAAACACTATAACACGACTACAAGCTAGTAATATAATTTACCGATGCTACGTTTAATTTATTATATAAATTGTACTAACGTTTTACTGTTGTTACCAGCAAACCTGACCCTGACCATGTAATCTGTGACATAATTTACCTTATTGGGAGAGGCGGGTAGATACCAACCTTTTACCGAAAACAAATCCTTGGATAACATTTATGTATAGTAAACAACTTGTTTACTTCGTTACATGATACGAGAACTTTGGGCGTATCTCCGAGACTACTATTTAGGTGTCGATATCTTGTTTTTATATAAAAGTATTTCTTCTTCCTAATACATGCGAGAGTAACTTGTATTTGTGGAACGAATGTTAGGGCGATAAAATGAGTGCTGTTAAAAATGTGGTATTCTGGCCCAAAATAAATAATAGCCAAAGTAACCCATTTAGAGAAGTTATCATTTTTCTTCAGTAAACATAAGTTAAATACATAATAATGTGAGCATAGATAATAAAGGTATTATATCTATAATTTACATAATATATAAAACTACACATAGGTAAACGTGACTACTTACTATAATTAAACATTGTTAATTATTTAAATAGATTAACCTTAATGCGTGCAAAAACAGGAAAACAAATGGGCGTGTGTCGTAGTAATTAGGTTGGTTGTCATAATTACCGGGCTGGGCTTAGAGGGCTTTCAGACTACCGCAGTAACTTTTAGTTGGGGCCGAAACACGTTACTATACTTGTGGATTAAAAGCTATTTGCTAGATTCTAGACTTGTACACTGCTTAAATTGATTTGCGTGTATGCCTATTATGACAAAACTAATAACTACTTATAATAAAATGATAAGGCTGCGGTTCCACTGAGGCGAAGTGGAGCGGTGTGGAGCGGGGCTAAGCTGTGAAATGTATGAGATTTGTGGATTTAAAGCCATGTGATTAGTTAATCGCGGCACAGCTCGTCTCCGCTCCGCCGCAGTGGAACCGCAGCTTAATATTAAAAAGTTCATTCAGTCCACACTTATTTTATACACAGTACAGATTGAACCAATACTCTGACACTGAGACAATGGGTCGTAGGTCGGGTAGCATTATCGTTGTATTTATAATTAAGCTTGTAGACTGCTTAATAAAGTATATTAATTTGTTGTACTTCACGTCTGTAAGGTCCTAACTTACATAGGGGCGTGGCTTATACTGAATCATTCCCCATTAAGTAACGTTGTCTTGCATGGTGGCTATTAGAGCACTTATGAGTATCTTGATCTCGGAATAAGAGATAATTAAAGTGAATCAGCCTTAGATCTAATTGTAGCGAGGGAATTGAGTGAAATGGGTTATTGAAAGGATGCGTCAAACTTGCATACAAATGCTATTTGTTGGCTTGTAAAATCTTATATGGTGCTTGAGAAGAAACTTACTGAATTCGGTCACATTTGTCAAGCTTTTAAACGGCTGCCATTAGTCGGTACTGAGCTGGAGAAAATTATACTGACTAAATATTACCAGTGTCACTGTGTGTGTAAAGAACAAAGATTTGTTACTTAAAATTAACACAGTTTATAAATGTATCGCGAATCAATATAATAACAAGAATTAATTATCCATATAATTGTCTGAAATGTTAATGATAGATAATATATCTAAAATTTATAAAGATATAAGTGAGATAAAGGTTTGAGTAGGTATTTAATCGTGAAGTACCGAAGCATTATGCACTTATCTTCAAATCCTATACTTAAAAAAAACTTAATAATATACGCAACTTGTATTTACAAGTATTTTTCGTACCAATCAAGTCTTAGTGCATTTCTTTCTTAAAAACCTTTCATAACCCACAATGTTTACGCAAAACCAAGTAACATTCTTCACTATTCCTACATTACCTCAAAATATCAAATTAAACTGTCAAAGAACAATCAATTTCGTGCTACGGTAGGATGTTATCCAAGAGGTCATTATTGCCATGTGGTCACGGCAGACGGACAGACAAATCGCCTATTACAATACACTATGATGGCACATGTGTTATTATTCTGGCACACTTGATAACTGCGCGGACAATGCGAAATTATCGTCAAGGAAAATTGTGCTGTTGCGTTGTTATTATAAATATTGGTATAGTTTCAACTGTATGTTTGTGTAGTTTTGATTGTATTGTATGCTTTGTGCTCATGGTTTATAGTTGCATCTTAGTAAACCTTTTCTTTATAGGTCTAGATGTATATGTATAATGTCTCTTTGCTGGGCTAAAGCCACCTTTGAACTTCCAAATCTATCTTAATAGGTAATATTTTTTAAACATTAAAAAAAGATTCCACCGCATTCAGAGACGTTAATGATTACTTAAACTGACACTAATAGTAAATATTTCACGAAGAAAACCTTTACTTAGTGATAGTTTCAGTAAATATTATATTACGTCTCAGAGTTCGGCCGTTAGTTAATTGCAAAAGAATATAATTATAAAAAAATGGCGTGGTCGCAGCGCAAACTCTTTGTGGAACATAATTATTTGAATGATCTGCAGGTCATCTAGAAATCTTTGGTCCGTAACTCTTCTTGGTCATTATACAGACTAAAGCAATAACCTTAGACTTGCTCCCAGCATACAAATGAATTGCATTAAATGCAAGTACCTATTAATAGCGTCACTAATCATGTTGTGAGCCACTCTGTTGCGTATGATTTTATGTTGCGGCGCCTGCGCAGGAGCAACGTTCTCTTGATAGAACATACGCAGCTGTAGAGTTGTCAATTGTCATTGTTCAGACATTTGAGGAATGATAAACAAAGAGGTTGAATAGTGTGGAGTGAACGGAAACATGCAGTTCGATAACACTGTATTATTATACTTGTCTATTTGTTAAATCAAAGTTTATTCAATTACTATTTCAGCCTTACGTCTTAGTATGTGTAAAATATATTTGCATTTTTCTTTATGATTACCTTTTTGTATCTTAATTCGACTACGGCACAGTCATAAAGAAGGGGTATTTATTACCATTGTTCAAAGGCATAGTTTTCCAATTAGCGAACAGCATTTCTCAGGAGGATAAGCTTGTCAATTTGACAGTTCAAATTGTTTATAACAAAGCGACTAATTTACATTTACATAACTTCTCCAAGGCATTATATTTTTTCGTTTCATAACTGGCTAATCATAAGCGGCTTTTGAGTATGAATGTGATGCATGTGAATGAGGCAAAAGAAGTATGCCAGAATCGTAGCAAATAGAAATCCGTCTCTGCCTACCCCTCTGAGAAACAGGCGTAACTTTAAGTATGTATAAGTAGAACGACACTCTTCAGTCCCTGTTCTATAAGGTCTCTGTTACAATACATTCTTGATTAGTCAGAAAGGCCAGTAAGTACCAACATAACTGACATAACACTAGAGAATATGTCAGAGTTGGTACCTACTTCGAAGAACACGCCGCAACCGTAACTTGACTACTAATTGTGTGGAATAATTAATTTAATTTACTGTGGAAGTTCACTAATGAAGACTAATTCTCGTATCTGATGTATTTCCATGTTATTCTCTTTTAAATTAATTACTAGGTAATGATGAGGCTCTGCCATGTGAATCGTGGAAAGCTTTTTGAATTGTTTTGTACTTTAAAGCCAAGACTTACTAATGGAGGCTTGTAATTGTCTTTTGTAATGACAAATAAGAAGACGCACTATTTATTGCATTCCACGTTACTTACAGTGTACATAGCCAATCACCAATGAGAGTATAAGCCCATTATAGATTTGTGTATACCCACAGACAATCTTATGTTTTAGTATATACCAACCTACTTAATATACCTATTAATTATTACGGACCACACACGTGGGTGATATCAACATGATAGACGGGTCCTGTATGTGTTTAGGCTGATACTTACACACGCTTGATATACTATTAAAATAATTTAAAGAAACAAAGCTGCTCCTTAAAACTTCTGTTCTATCAAGTCAAGTGCCCATTAAGATACATTCCTCAATTTGTCAGGCCAGCCCACCAACGTGCTTGGTACAGCAAAAGTACTAGGAATGCATAAGTGTAGATAACTTCGGGGAATAGCTTGCGGTTCGACTATAAATAGTGAGGAATAAATCCATACTATTATTAGCCTTAACCTTAACATTTAAATTGCAGGGAATTGTTTATATATACGTGTGTAATCGCAGTATTAACGTTATACAATAAGGCAAGTAATTATTCTAAGCGTGCCAAGTTAAATATATATTTCAGAATCCAATTTGCTTGATGAAAACTTTGATAGACGGACGGTTAAAATGCTTTTAAGAGAAAGCCCCAGCTTATTTTCTCTTGAGCCAGAATTTGCGTTGACAGACGTAGGTACCTATATTAATATATTTCACATTACCCAAATTACTAACATTGTATGTAGGTCAGACACAATATAGCGGCCTTTTAAGGTAAATGTAGCAATTAGCTAACACTGAGTACCTTATTGTTTATGTAGTCCAAAATATAGATTTGAAATGAAATTCATTTTCATGGTTCTAAAAATGTACTATATGTATAATAGGTACACAATATAATTTATCCTACTAATCCATAAATACGTTATAAATAAATAAAATATAGTTTAGGCAAGAGACTAATAGGATGGGCTGCCTTGAAAAAACGAACAGTCTCTATTACAATAGATCACGCAAGAGACTGCCAGAATAAGTCAAATTATGTGCTTACTAAACAAATACGTACTAAAGACAATGAAATACACAAATTAGGATAAACTGACAGACAGGTTTTGGCTCAGGACTAGTGTGGGTCGATCGCGAATCTGGTATCTTATATCGCCATACGATCTTGGCATTAATACACCCACCGCAGTACTTATAAAACGACCGTGAACATTTTAGGATGCGGTATTACGTTTTTGGTATCGCTTATTTGAAATAGGACGTCGTAAAGGCCTAATATACAAACATATTTAATATGTAGAACATTTAAAACATACAATGATATTATGTAAAAATATCTCACACAAAAAAGCAAAATTTGTTTTCTTAAGAAACTTTAACTTATTGTGGTCGTCAGCTCATACGGCTTTAGAATGTTCCAGTCTGCGTTACTTAGTTAATTACTCGTAAACTAATTAGGCGGCTGTTCCAAAATGAGTCCACTGAAATATCATGGACTAATTTTGTACTTTCGTACGTTAAAATTAAACTTGACCCTTTCTTTTAAATATAGCCACAGTAAGCGGCTGTTTTATACAATTGTGTTCACACACGCAGCACGTGTACATTCTACATTCTGTTTGACAGTTGCATGTGCATTAATTTGCATTTATCGTGTGAAGCTTCGAACCTCGCTATTAAACGATCGCTGGCTATCACCACTGGGCAACTTTCATTGCTTCATTAAAAGGATAGTCATAAACCTCTCGTGTACAAAACGAGTAAGGGATGGGTTGATTCTGCATACACTCAACAGGGTGGATTCCATTCACGCGACATAAGGCGACAGCATGCTATGACGTCGAATGTCGCATGTCGCCGCTGGAGATAGGTTTGTAAGCTATCTATGCATCGATCGATAGGGTGACGCACACTCACTCAAACTAAGTAATTGGAACAAAGTACGGAGTTTTAAGCTGATTTCGTTGGTGGCACGCATTTTTTAACGATCGATTGGTTTTATTGCGATAACAAAACTGCCTACAGTACCTACCTATGGGTGATTCATATGTTATCGCTTGTTATGTGAAGTAAGATATGTTTTGCGGGCCTTTCATCAGCTATCTATGAATAAATCATAGTCTAAATAACAGATATAGTATCTGAATAGGTATTCATATTGATTGATATAGTTACTAACATTTTACGAGGATATAAACATGTCTATATTTTTTTGTAATAATGTTCTGCATTATTTATTACGTATGGTTATTTCATTTAAAAAGGGTGCATAAAAAGTGTTCCTTAATGCCAATGATTTTTATGTAATAGCGACGCACCCTTACCTATAATATCGGTTGTTTAAAAAGGTAAAGTATAAGCAGATTCGCCCCAAAATAAAGTGTAGTCCAAATTCCTTATTTAGGAAATCATGCAATCATCCTTGTTCACAAGTTAGTCTCTACACCATGACATGACCAGTTTCCATGGCGATCATCTTACCCAACACTATAATGCAGTTTAAATGTCAACAAACTTATGTGTACTAAGATATTTTTAAGTTAACTTATGTGTACTAAGATATTTTTAAGTTAAGTTGTAATAGGTAATATTTAACTAAGTTTAAGATGTTTGCTAAGTTTTTTTTTTTTTAAGTGTTGTGTATACCTATAATTGGCATCTATATTAGTTCCCTACGTGTTAAATATTTATAAGATACAAAGTGTGATATGGATGCTGTTGGTGTACCTGTTGAAAATAAATAAATAAATAAAATACACACAAGTGGATGGTAATTTCACCGTAGATACTGCAAAAAGGCTGCGTAATTTAAGCCACGAGATACGTGCAATTTTTAAATACACCTGTTAAGAAATGCCACAAAATGTACACATATTGACAAACTCGGGCATTCATCTCTGTTGACATTACATGGTTTCAAAGCTTTTAATCTCTTGCTCAACTCAGATAAGATTGTCATCCTTATCTCTCTTAACGATTAAGATACCGTGACATAGCAGTTTCCTTTATATTCCTGATACCTTACTAAGGGACACAGAAGGAATTAGAGTAGCGTGTGCCGAATGAATCATTCTGGAATCACTGGAATGAAATACCAGGGATTGTAAGAGATATCCCGATTTTTCGAGACGTCCCGGCAGGTTACGTAAGTAATTCCTTTAAGCAAATGTTCCCTAATTTAAAGTTATGATTTTCTACAAATATAAGTTATTTAAGTGTTGTTTTGCTTGATAGGGAGGTTAGTTGATAAAGATAAATAATGAAATGTGAATTCAGTAAAAAAACGTGTTCGTGAATGACAATCGTATCGATTTAAATAAACCTATTTATTCGATCTAATTGCAGGCTAGCATATTAAAAGCTTTACCTTTTTTTTAGTTAAAGTTAAAACATTAAGCTTCAAAGTCTACTAATTGAATAGACTTTATTTACACGACTCGTTTCAGTGCAAACAATAAAAACCACCTATATTCACAAATACATGGTATATATTTATGAACAAAGGTCAGGGATATACCCACAAACATTAATTTATATTTCGCTGGAATCCAATGCTTAAATTCCTGTCCTAGCTGGCGGTCAGCCAATCTTAATGGAGGTCACATCAAGTTAACATTATGCACTTGCACTTAATAGGTATTTGCAGGTAAATGTCGAAATGAAAGTGAGGTATACAGCCCCCTTACCACGAGCTCTTAAAGCAGGTAATTTTTTGACGTAGCAGACTCACTTCCAC